>CM076995.1:147919355-149181498 GCA_039090855.1 Macrothele yani | reverse complement strand
CCCGTTTGACCCGCTAGAAGTTATCTACCCGTTGACCCGTTTCCATCTCTGGTTCAAGCTGGTGGAGAATCAATAATGGTGTGGAGTGTGTTCAACTGGCACACGTTGTAACCTCTGGTACGTCTAGATGCATCTCTGACCTATACACGCTATGTGTCATTCCTTGCACACCATCTGCATCTGCTCATGATCATCCTGCACTCCCAAGGCAATGGACTCTTCCAGCAGAACAAGGAGCCTCCCAACAGAACAGCGGTGACTATAATAACATTGTTAGAAGAGCCAGGGCCGGATTAAAGGGAGGGGGTTATAGACTTGGGGCCCACCATGATCAAGGGCCATAAGAGGCATGCCTGGGAGAGAGAGAGACTGAAAGTGAGGAAAAGAGAGAGATAGAGAGAGAGATAGAGAGAGATTTATAATATACTTTTACTTTTGTCTCGTATAATTCCCACTTGTGACGTACTACAGAGGTGAAAACATGTGTCAAGACGACAAATCTGCAGCGAGACATTCTGTCCGCGCAGCTCAGTTGGGAGAGCGACTTACTCCGGGGTGAGGGGACACGAATACGATGCCCGTCGCGGACAAATTAGTGTTTTCACACACACACTTGGGGAGAAACAGAGGCTAGAACACGAACAGATATCAAGACAGTGACTCACCAAGGGTAAAGGTTTCATGTCAATGTGGACAGCGGGGAGGGAGACTTTTTCACTACCATCCACCCGCACCTCCCAATTTGTACTTGGAACAGTTAATTGTCGAAGTCCCCTTTGGCTTCATATTGCGTTTAACAAAAAAGATGAACTAACATAGGTATACAATGGTAAATCAGTAGAAAATACATGACAAAATCTAGGAAACTTAAGCTTTTAAAGTTCATGTTCTTCTGAGAACAATGAAAAATACAGTGACTTATTATGAAAACTCTGCAGATAATGTAGTAGTTACAGTTTTGTGTTTAAACGGACTTCATAATAGTTCTCCGTCATAAGTTCTGAGGGGGCCCACTGAGATGTCTTAGCCTAGGGGCCCACCGAGGCCTTAATCCGGCCCTGAGAAGAGTATTTCGCAGAAGTTCGCGTCCTGAAATGGCCTTCCGATTTACAGGACATGAATATTCTGGAAAATCTTTGAGATGCTGTAGAAAGGTCCGTTTGAGCTTTGGATCCTCCAACCAGAAATGCATCGAAATAATGCACAGCGGTGAAGAAAGCATAAGTGGGTGGGGATACCTGTGGGATGCTTCCGTGATCAGGTGGATTCAATGCCTCGCCGTGTCACTGCCTTTATCCGGGCGAAAGGTACTGATACGTTAGTAACTCTCTCTGTACGGGAATACAGGTCCATGTATCACCGTACAGAAAGAGTTGCTAACGTCAATCGATATTTTCTCTTTCGACCAATCATGGCAAGCAATGTCTGCATACAATGTGTAATGGGTTTTTTTTATTGTTCTTATTTCCTTTTTAAAATAAGCAACAAAGAAGTGTTCAAAAGTAGTTTATCCAAATTTAAAGAACCAAACTGATTGGTGTTCCGAGAAAGCATGCATGATAAAGAATTTGAATCACTATTGTTCAATGTTCAGGAAATGTATTATCTGGTATAGTACTGAAGTCTGTAATTTTTGGAGAACGCATTACTTTGTAAAGAACCGTAGAGAAGGCACTATTTTCAAGTTTGTAATGTTCAGCAAAAGTATTAACTGGTATGGAAATCAGAAGATTTTAATACAGCTGAGGTGAATGTGTTTACAAAGAAATCAAGTGCGACGTTTATCCAGGTGAATGTGTTGACAGAGAAATCAAGTGCGACGTTTATCCAGGTGAATGCGTTAACAGAGAAATCAAGTGCGACGTTTATCTAGGTGAATGTGTTGACAGAGAAATCAAGTGCGACGTTTATCCAGGTGAATGTGTTGACAGAGAAATCAAGTGCGACGTTTATCCAGGTGAATACAACTTGAGTGTTAAGTGACCACGTTATTTGCGATGAGATGGAAAAACCTCAGAAAGCGTATATAAGGAAGAACACTCTTTTAAGCCGTGCTTATAACTGAGCACGCGCAGTTGCCAATGCATTTCCGTGTGAAAAAAACTGAAATATTAGTGATCATAGTATGTTCATAAGCGCAAGTTTTAGGGTTAATTGTAATTCATTCCCGCAAATCTGCTGAAGACCTACAGTTGGAGAAATCTGAGATATATGCAGTGCCCGAAGTCATCCAAAGAAAAATTCTTTGAAGACGATATTTTTAATTGATAAAATGAAACCACGTCATGACAAGTTAGGTGAAATATTGTAATCAGGTTGGTTGCTTTTGGGGATTTTTGAGCATGGGCCAGGTTTGGCTGCTGAATACAGAAGTATAAATATTAGACAAATTAAGGTTGTAGACTGATCGACTAAGAACAAAATGGAACAGGCCGCACCCAGTGAGGAAATCAGCGCTTATCTCACAGCGCTGGACGCTGGTTTCCCGAGTCCCTAAAACTAGTGGCACTAAATTAGGTAAAAAGACTTCTTGCAGTCTTATTGAGGAATATAGTCTTATTGAGAATATTATTGTGGAATACAGTCGCCTTGAGAATATTATCGAGGACATGCAAAAAGTTGCGGAACTTTTTGAATATTTGCCAAATGTCAGTGAACGTCATTCCCCGCTGAGCAAGCGAAGAGAATCATGTGACCGACCAGCCAGAACCGGTTTGATCCAGATCCAACACATACAGCGTATGTGCGTAGTTCGGGATTACAAGTATTCGAGGCTCTCCGTCGCGAGGACAACGATGTCGAATTTTGAACAGCGTTCAAGTGTAGAATTTTGTGTTCTGCTCGGAAAATCTTTCGCCGAGACTTTTCAAATGATTAAGTCAGCGTACGGTGAGAGTGCAATGAGTCGAACTAGAGTTTATGAGTGGCATCGACGATTCGAAAACGGACGATAGAGTATCGAGGATGATGAGAGGTCAGGACGACCTTCAACATCCACAACGGATGAACAAATCGCCATTGTCAAAGAAATTGTGGAAAATGACCGTCGAAAAACTGTTGCAGAGATTGCAGATGTTGCCGGCATCTCAGTTCGAAGTTGCCATTCCATTTTAACAGAGAAACTGGGCATGCATCACGTGTGCCAACAAATTGTTCCCAGAAACCTGACACAAGAAAAAATGGATGAGCGCATGCAAGTTTGCGGAGATAACATCGATACAGTGGATTCAGATCCCGATCTCTTGAATCGATTGATCACTGGCGATGAGACTTGGTGCTTTCTGAACGACCCCCAATCCAACCGACAGTCAAAAGTGTGGAAATCACCGTCGTCACCACGACCAAAAAGTTCAAGGCTGACCGCTCCAAAAGAAAGGTCTTGTTAACAGTTTTCTTCGATTTTAAGGGGATCGTACACAAGTTACAGTCACTAAAGAAGTGTACGTCAACGTCCTGAAACGTCTCCGAGAATCAGGAGACGCAAGTGACCCGATCTTTGGAAGACCAACAAGTTTGTGCTCCATCACGATAACGCGCCGGCTCACAGATCCCTCCTGGTGTCCGATTACCTGTCCAAACATTACATTCCCGTTCATCCACAACCAGCTTATTCCCCTGATCTCACCCCGTGTGACTTTTTCCCTTTTCCCCGGATAAAGAATTTGCTTAAGGGCTGACGCTTCTCAAGTTCCGAAGAAGTGCAACGAGCTGCAACGAGCTGCAACGGAGGCACAGGACAGTGTGGCAAAAGAAGGCTTGCAATCTGCATTTAAATCTTTGTATGAGCGCTGGAAAAAATGCATAGTTGCACAGGGTAACTACTTCGAAGGAAACACCGCATAAACAGGTATTATCTGTACTCATTCTTTTTTAATATAAAAAGTTCCGGAACTTTTTGAACGTACTGGTATATGGGCCGCTCAAATGAAAGTGAGACTTGTGTAATTGCGTCGTTGTATAATTACACAGAACCGTGCATTTGCGCCGGTAGATGGTGTGTCATGTCAAGAATTACGCTGTTATCGGCAGCACGTGTCAGTGTGCTGTTTGCACGTGCGAAGGCAAGTTGACTAGGTAGGGTCATGACATGGATTCGTTCAAACAGGACCAGGGGGTAGTTATGCAATTTCTGACAGCAGAAGGTGTTAGTGGAGCCGAAATTTATCGTCGTATGAAGGATGTGTATGGGAATGAGTGCCAGTCACGGTGTACAGTGTTCCGCTGGTGTAGTGAATTTCGTAAAGGGCGAGTGAGCACGGAGGACATGCCGAGACCTGAGCAAGCACACGTGGCCATCACCATGGAATCGATTGCTGCCGTGGACAACCTTGTGAAGGTGAATCGCCGAATTACTACCCACGAGCTTGCGGCAACATTGTCCGTGAGTAAGAGAATTGTCACGGAGAATGCTGACATAGTCTTATTGAGAAAATTATTGAGGAATACAGTCTCATTGGGAATATTATTGAGGATTATAGTCTTATTGAGAATATTATTGAGGAATATAATCTTATTGTGAATATTATTGAGGAATATAGTCTTAATGAGAATATTAAATTAGGGAGGACGAGAGACATTTTGTAGTCCAATTGAGGAAGCAGTGCCTATTCTACAGCGATCCCACTGCGATTGAGGATGCAGTGCTTATCCCACAGCGATTGAGGATGCAGTGCTTATCCCACAGCGATTGAGGATGCAGTGCTTATCCCACAGCGATTGAGGATGCAGTGCTTATCCCACAGCGATTGAGGATGCAGTGCTTATTCCCCAGCGATTGAGGATGCAGTGCTTATCCCACAGCAATTGAGGAAGCCAACACATATCCCTTAGCGATTGAGGAAGCCAGCGCTCATCTCACTGCGATTGAGAAAGTCAGCGCTTCCTCAGTTCCTAGAACCAATGGCCCTAAATCAGGGACGAAAGATTTCTTATAGTCTTAGACGTTCATGGGATTTGTTAAATCCCTAACAAAACTACATAAAAAATAGAGCCGTGCAGAGTGTGATTTGACATTACTTATCCTATTACATGTATCATGTGAAACAGCGTTTTAAAAGAAGCAATTCCTTGATGTCTTCTTGAGATCTGCGTTCATATTTTAGCCCTTGCTACATTAATTTTCTGCCTAACGCATCCATTCACTGTTGCTTCACTCATGTAACTCTGATAAAGAGATCTGAAGATGCTTCGCCTTTTTTAGCACGTCTTTTGTAAAAAGATCGTGCTTATGTTACCGGTTTGTGCGTCTGTCCGTCTGTACCCACGATATCTCTGCAACTATTAGTCCGATTTGAAACATTCTTTTTGCATTAAAAAGCTTGAAATATGCGAATCATGATCAATCATTTCGTTTTTTTTTGTTTTTTTTTTACGATGCACAATTTCGCCGCTAGAGGGTGTAAATGCAGATGATGCCGAATTCAAAATTACGTTTTATTCCCCATATTTGCTTCTAAACATCCGATTGAAAAAATTATTTTATCTTTCGATTCCATTTATGTCGAAGAGTATTTTAGATATAGTTACTTCTTCAAATTACGCATAGATTTTCCGCTATCGGACGTAAAAGTAAATTACATTTTTCCCGATAACTCTTCTTCTAAAACTCCGATTTGAAAAAAATTTTCTTCAGCGGACACACCTCCTGATGAAAAATTTTTTACGTATAATTCCTAATTTTTGGTAAAAAATACTTTGGCCACCACGGGGCGTAAGTGTTAATTTTTGCTTCTGATGTATTTGCCATAAAATCGGAGCTTCTAAAATATCGATTGAAAAAATTCTTTCGTGGACTGATGCCACTCACATCGATAAACCTTTTCGGAATATTTTCTTTTTAAAATATTCCACAGTTTCTCCACCAGGGGGCGTAGAGGTATATCTTATTTTTGTCAATATCTCTATTTCCAAGAGTCCGATTTGAAAAATTCCTTCTTTGTTGGATAGTGTTTTCAATGTGATACGTCGTTCATATAATTTCAAAATTTTCAAGTACTTCATAGACTTTCCGCTAGGGGGCGTAGGGGTAAATTGCGTTTCCCCCTATATCGCTGCTTCTAAATCTCCGATTTGAAAAATTCTTTCTGCACAGGATACAGCTCCCGATGGGAAAACGTTTGCACGTAATTTCTCATTTTTGTGTAAAAAAATGGTTTGGCCACCAGGGGGCGTAAATCTGAATTTCCGCTTCTGATGTATTTGCAGCAAAATATGAGCTTCTAAATTCTTTACTGAAAAAATTCGTCGTTTGTAGACCGATAGTACTCCTGTCGACAAACCTTTTCGAGACATTTTCTTCTTAAAATAATGCATGGCTTCTACTCCAGGGGGCGTAGATGTATATCTTATTTTTGTCAATATCTCTACTTCTAGGAGTCCGATTTGAAAAATTCCTTCTTTGTTGGATAGCGTTTCCAGTGTATCATGTTTTTCATACAATCTCAGAATTTGCAAGCAATTCATATACTTTCCGCTAGGGGGCGTAGAGGTAAATTGCTTTTCTTCCTATATCTCTGCTTCTAAATCTCCGATTTGAAAAATTATTTCTGAACCGGATACAGTTCCTGGTGGGAAATCATTTGCACATAATTTCTAATTTTTGTAAAAAATGGTTTGGACACCAGGTGGCGTAAGTCTTAATTTCCGATTCTGAAGCATTTGCATCAAAATATGAGCTTCTGAAATCTCGCTTGAAAAAAAAAGTCTTTTGTTGACCGGTACTACTCATATCGACAAAACTTTTAGGAACAGTTTCTTCTTGAAATAATGCATGGTTTCTACGCCTGGGTTCGTAGATGTATATCTTATTTTTGTCAATATCTCTACTTCTAGGAGTTCGATTTGAAAAATTCCTTCTTTGTTGGATAGTGTTTCCGATGCGAAATGTTTTTCCTATAAATTCAAAATTTTCAAGTAAATCATAGACTTCCCGCTAGGGGGCACAAAGGTAAATTGCGTTTTCTGTGTTATTTCTGCTCTTAAAACTCCGATTTGAAAACTTCTTCCTGTATCGCATACAAGACCTGATGGAAAATATTTTTAGCATAATTTCTAATGTTTGGTAATGAATGGTTTGGCCACCAGGGGGCATAAGTGTTAATTTCTGCTTCTGATGTATATTTGTAGCAAAATCTGGGCTCCTGAAAACTCGACAAAAAAATTTTCTTGGACTGATATCGCTCATATTGAAAAACCTCTTGAGAATACTTTCTTCCTAAAATAATGCATTGTTTTCCCACCAGGGGACGTAAAGTCACATCTTATTTTTGTGGATATCTCTGATTTAAAAAATTATTTCTGTATTGGAGAGCGTTTCCAGTGCGAAATGTTTCTCATATAAATTCATGTTTTTCTTAACGCACAAGTCTGCAACCAGAGGGCGTAAGCTCACTATTCCGTTTACAACAATATCTGAAGGATTAAAAACCCGATTGAAAAACTTCTTTCTTCCGTCAGATACTATTGTTTTCCATACCGGTTCCATTGACTTTGAATAGCTTTGATAAATTTAATTTGCGTCTGAGCGGATTCAAAAGACGTGCTTATTACACCCGAAAATTCGGTGTCATCTTTCTTGTTGTATCTGTGAATTAAAGCAGTTATGAGTCCTTACAAAACAGGACACACTGAGAAACAGCCTGGCAATCTAGCTGCAAATTTTTATTGTGTTAAAAATCACACTTTGCTTCGCACATTTTTTAATGCCAACGAAATGAAAGCGGACACAAATGTTACTACAGACGGAATCCATATTTCCAAGAAAACAGGAAATAAGAATTTATAAAATATTTCTGGAAATATGAATAAAACATGCTTACGCAAAGCAGAGGAACCATCATCTTTCCTCGTAAGACTGCTTCCCGCCGGCCAAGTTTTTGCATCTTTTCAAAACTGTATTCGCTCTTGCAAACGAATGATAGGAAGGAAAGAGAAAACTCCTACACGCAAGTTTCCACAAATAACACGGGCTTCCTTTACAATCGAGAAACCAGTTTCATCTGTGAGTTTGAAAAGCTCATATCCTCCGCTACGTCGTGGGCTCACGAGAGATGGCACCTCCCCTACCCCACAGCTTTCTCTTCTGCACACACACACACACAGTCACCGTCAGGCAAACAATGTCAATATTGATGTGCTCAAGCATGTTTCTATTACGGAGAGCACGCGAGGTACGGTGTCGACCAGCTTCACGTGAATATTTGAACTTTCTTTATATAAAGTGAAACTTTAAAACCACTGGGGTGTATTCATTCCTCTTTTATTGAGAATTAACGCATTCATTTTTATTTATTTTTTTACGCGGTTACATAAATCCTGAGAATCACGGAACAGATAATTTTCAAGTTCTTCTAAAGTTGCATCTACTTCAAATCTGTTGTGAAGTCAGAACGTCTTTAATGAAACCTTGCAAAATCGGAATAATTCGGTTGTGTCAAGTTGACCGAACCACTGATCGAAAAATTAAGTTATTAAAGTTTTACTATGGTGGACTGGCTTGATGTCAAGCTGGCCCGTCATATAGGGAAAAAAATGGTAGCCGGTAAACTGCCTTACAGGAAAAGTGCCCCCTGTTTTTCACTACGGAGCCGTGCACAAAATGCTTTTCCTCCGAGGAACACTTGAACGCGTGGCAGTTTTCCAAGGTTCCCAATGACTAGAAGTTCTTTTGTTTGTCTGAATTTTCAGGTTGGAAATTGGACCCTCGGTTGCCGCACACTACGTTGGAATGGAACGAACTCTTCGCATCGGGTTGAATAGGAACAAAAATTAATTTTGTCCACGCACTAAGTTAAAACTGCACAGACTGTATCAGAATCATTCATTTGGGAGATGTTAACCGTGCTGTTAGTAAATACCATTACAAGTAGTGTGGTCAGAAGTGTTATATTATCTTTTTAATTTAACTGGTGTAATTAGAGCTTTTTCATTTAATAAACACCACATGATTTTAGTAACAACTTGATTGCAAAATTTACAACGAGGAGAAGAAAAATTGTATCAACACGGAGAAATGAAGCCAAGAACCACTTTGCAATGTTGATGGTAATACAACACTTGAAGATTTCAACATCAGGAAAAGTTCGAAAGAGTATTTCAATATATCAGAAGACAAGCTAAGGTAGTCTGGCCAGATGAGATGATCAACAGAGGAAGGGGAAACAGAGCAAAGTGAAAATACACTGGGACCTCAGTTATATGGTTTTATAGGAGGTGGTCTTAAAAAACGTATAAATGTAAAAAACGCATAAAGTAATTTTAAAATGTCAAATGTTACTGTAAGGCTTTAAATGCCACTAAAAAGAAAAAAAAAAGAACCGAATAACCACATAATATTAGATAACGCTAATTTATAATGTAATACGTACATACGTGGTACATACATGCGTACATACATATGTAACCTGGGCATCGATGTTTGTCAGGAGTGAAGTTAGGTACCATTTTGAGTATAGTAAATTGGAAACATCTTCTCTTTCGTTAAAGCGTTTTTTTTTTTTTCGCCATTTCTATGCATCTGCGTCAATGGGGATGTCTCTCGCTTTTTAAAAGCATCCCATCCGAGGGAAAGAGAGATTTATGGATTTCGTCGGAGTGCGAGGGTGGAATTGGATAATGATGTGAAAGGGGTCACTGAGAATGGCAAAGAAGGAGCATTTGCACATTCTAACAAGCGGACACTCTTTGGGGTGATTCTCAGCGGTCGACTTTCACTCTTCTGCTGGGGAATTCGGTGGGAAGGCAGAGAGCGAGAGAGATGTCGAGATTTAGCACTTCGGTGCGAATGCGGATAATGCTGATTATCAAGGGAGAATGAAAAAAATAGGAAAGCGAATGCTGGCCGCGATAGAAGGAGATCAACGAGTTAATATAGAGAATAAATGGAAACACCGACAATGCTTGAGATCTTCCCTATAACATTCGAATAAACACATTGCTCACTGCAAGAGCGAGCTGTAATTTTAGTTGATATTGTATTTACATTTTATTTATTTGTTCCAGTCGGGTTAAGTACGGGTTAAATTCCCGAAACAAAACTCTCTAAAGGCGACTTATCAACGAACCCTTCACACAGGACGCTGAAATATAACTCAGCACAAAGCCTTGTAACACATACATACATACATGCATACATACATAAATACATACATATTTTGCTTGCTACCCATATACTTTGTTGCGTATGGCTATTTTGAATTTTGTATTAATTTTTTTATTATAATTTCATTATAAAAGCTAGCATAAGAAATTCTGTACGATTTCATATTTTCAATAAATGGAAAAAAACTTATCTTTGAAATGCAGCTTCTAATCCCAAAGTTTTTTTTTTATATTTAATACCGCCATTACATATAACTTACCTACAGACATAGCTCTTTTCAAAGCAATTCTTCCTAGTTGATTAAATGCCATATAAAATATTCATTAACTTTTCTTCTTACAAATTTCTTGAATTCAGAGAAAAAGAGAACTGTGAACGTTATTTAATATTTAGTTGCATTATTTATTTCATGGCTGCAAAAAAACGCTGTCTCGATTCTTTCAAAGTGGCAACATACCCAGTTACGTGTAAAAGAATAAAAGAACCAGGCATTTTTTATAATCAGAATTTCAAAATTTAACGTAAAATCGCAAAAACCGTATAAATGAATTACATGTAACCGAATTTCAAGAGCGATAGAAACTACAGTAAAATATCGGGACCTGAGCGAAATTACGTATAAAAGTGAAAAACGTATAACCGAGGTTCCGCTGTAGGTAGACATATACAGAAGTAGCATCTATTTGCAAAAGCTGTGGTCTCCAATTAATTAATTGCATTATACCAAATGAAATAAAATAACAATGCTGACTAAATTTTACGGAAAAGAAAGAAAAGAAAAGCAGAATGAGATGATCCTATACCAGTGATATCTGAAAACCTATGGACGCTAATATTTTTTCTCGTGCATTTATTTCAGACAAAAAATTTTTTGTAGAAAATGCGAGAGTAAAAATTGCCTTCATCATCACATGATAGTAAAAATGTTTGTGACTGCTATCGTACAAAGTTAAATTTGTTTGCACAGCGTTGATTAACTTTTCGGCAATAGACTTTGTGAAACAATAATTAAAAGAATAACTTCAACTTCATAGCAGAAGCAATGTAGCGCAAAAATCAGGCCGTACCAAGCCTGTCTGATGATACGACATACTAAACAACTAATGCAGGTGACCTTGATTTAACACATGAGCAACGCTTTGGAACTTTTCGAACCTGTCAAAAATATTTTCAGCGAGCAATCCCCCAAAATATCGTTCCGATCCGACGCGTCGATCGGATTCAATTCCGATCTAATATGCCGGCTCTCATTATGAATTATGGTCATATTTTTTATTTTACCTTTGTCTCCGTTCCAACCCAGTGTGCGGCGACTTTATACAAAGGCCGTTCCATAAAAACTGAGAGTATTTTTTTAGTTGGCAACAGTGCGAAGGGAAAAAATAACCATGCAGACGACTAGCTAAATTAAGGAAGTACGAGTATCTATGGCAACAGTTAATAGCCGTGGCAGACGATTCTGGTTTTGTTATTGCGCAGTTGTTTAAGGTACGTCTGCATTTCGCCATACAACTATGGAGGTGAGTGATTCGATAAAATTTTGCTATCGTTTGGGTACGACGGCTTCAGAAACAGTTGATTTAATAAAAAAACTTACAAAGATAAATGTTTGGGTGAGTCAACCATTTTTAGATGGCACCATGATTTCAAAAAGGGGAGTTTGTCGGCAGAACTCGCTCCTAGGCCTGGTCGACCTGAAAGTGTTGTTACGGAGAGTATTGTTAACACTTTTTGGGTAATCCTGCAGGAAGATCGACGAATGACGTGCGAAAACATAGCGGCGTCAACTAATATTTCAAAAACGTAGGCATTCCGCATTCTATGTGACAAATTACTGTTGCGTCGTGTGTGTTCCAGATGGGTACCTTATCACCTGACGAGAGAACAATTGTTAGCCAGAATTCAGGTGTGTCATGAGTGAATACAAATTATTGCAAAAGGATCCAAACTTTCTAAACACAGTAATAACTGCCGATGAAACAGAGGTCCACTATTTCAACTGCATCACGAAGCGCGCAACGAGTATCGGGAAACACACAGGCTCACCTCCTCCGAAAAAAGTCCGCCAAACCAAATCAGCTGGGAAGGTGATGATAACTCACATATCGAACTAACCGACTGAAACTGTTGGTCAAGTGGACTCTACACCATGATAACACCCGCCCACATGTGGCTGCTTGTGTTCAACAGTTTCTTACGAAATGCTGTAATGAAATCGTGTCACAGCCTGCGTACAGTCCTGACCTCGTCGCTCCGTACGATTTCTGGTTGTCCCCCAATAATGAAGGAGAAGTTCCGTGGCGCAACATTCAGCAAATATGCTGACGTTATTCAAACTGTACAGGGGTCGCTAAAGCAGCTTCCACAAAATGCCTTCGCCACATGTTTTGAAAAGTGAACTGAACTATGGGACCGTTGCATATCATCCGAGGGAAGATACTTTGAGAAAGAATAACATATATTTTGTTGTACCTATATTTCTTCATTTTGTGTGATTTTACTCTCAGTTTTTATGGAATGGCCGTTGTAGTTTGACTTTTTTCAACTTTCAAATGAATTCGCGTTTTTGACTATGTAACCCACTGCCCATTGTTTTTTGTTCACTAACATCATAAGGTGCAGATATATGGTGATACAGAACATTTTAACTCCGGAAAACGGAGGGGGGGTTGAAAGTTTGTGCTCTTCCGGATGCAAAAATCAAAATTTTGGAAATTTTGTTAATGACGCGCTCCACTCCCTCGTCAGTCGTAAGTGTGTGCGTCACTTTCGAGTGACGAGGGAGTGATACATATTCAACCCAATAACTGCTTGATATTTAATAAATGAAATCCCTTTTTAATAATAAAATTTGGTTACTTGCTAAATTTTATTGCCATTTTTAGTGCCACTATTTTGCGTAATCCAGAAGTAATGGCTGACTATTACCATGACCATACAGTATATTACAAATGGGAATCAATATTTACGATTACACAAATTTTTTTTTTAACGTATTTAGATTGTTCACTCTTTCCACGCTTTGATGGAGGTGTGCATACTTTCATATGTTCCGTTCGATTTTTGGTTCCATAATCTTTTATTACACGGTCGACATCTTTCTTTGTAATTATACACTTTCCACATTTTAAACAAGAAGCAAGACCAAACAACACAGAATTATTCACCGGTTCCTTAATGAGACGAAACAATTTCCAGCATTTACTCTTCCCCTTGTGGTTTTCAACAAGCACGTATTTGTTGGCCTCTACGCCTTTCTCGACCTCCGTAATATTAAATCCATCCATATTAACAAATAAGGAATTCATTTCGACATGACATGTCATGGGAACGGGATGTTAGCACATCAATCGAAAACCTCTGAATGCTCAATGTAAAAGATGCGATGTGAAAAGTAACTCTTAGTCATACAATGAACTTCGCACGGAAAGAGTAAATGCAGTTGAGAAGCAGGCGAATGGCGTTTGTCTGTACCTTGCCCTGGACAATCGCACTGTAAAATAACGCAAAGGAACTATCCTTTAACCATATGGTGTCGGTGTGTCTAACATCGGTCGGTGGAAATCTTCGTTGTTCTAAGAAAGAGATGATAATACTTTTGCATGGCAAATCATTATTCACTCCGTGGGCAGCAGTATCGCCTGCAGAATTCCACAACGTGCACTTTTCTTTGGAATATATTTTTCTCTTTTCAAAAATAAAACGGAGAAAAACCGGGCCAAAATCGGATGAGGAATACCTTGACCCGACCCGTTGGGTCCGCAAGAAATTGTCGACCCGTTGTCCCTTGATCCGTTTCCATCTCTGATCTGCATTACATTAGCAACCTCCGCAATGGTTATTCGGCGATCTTCGCGCAAGAGTACCTTGATAGCATTAGCATTAACCTCCGTAGTCAATGTCGAAGGCCTGCCAGAGGGTGGCGCATCTTCCAGATACTCTTCACCATTGTAGTAGTCAATGTCGATGGCCTGCCAGAGCATCTTCCAGATACTCTTTACCATTGTAGTAGTCAATGTCGAAGGCCTGCCAGAGGGTGGAGCATCTTCCAGATACTCTTCACCATTGTAGTAGTCAATGTCGAAGGCCTGCCAGAGGGTGGAGCATCTTCCAGATACTCTTCACCATTGTAGTAGTCAATGTCGAAGGCCTGCCAGAGGGTGGCGCATCTTTCAGGTACTCTTTAGCATTGTAGTAGTCTATGTCGAAGGCCTGCCAGAGGGTGGCGCATCTTCCAGATACTCTTCACCATTGTAGTAGTCAATGTCGAAGGCCTGCCAGAGGGTGGCGCATCTTCCAGATACTCTTCACCATTGTAGTAGTCAATGTCGGAGGCCTGCCAGAGGGTGGCGCATCTTCCAGATACTCTTTACCATTGTAGTAGTCAATGCCGAAGGCCAGCCAGAGGGTGGCGCATCTTCCTGATACTCTTCACCATTGTAGAAGTCAATGTCGAAGGCCTACCAGAGGGTGGCGCATCTTCCTGATACTCTTCACCATTGTAGTAGTCAATTTCGAAGGCCTACCAAAGGGTGGCGCATCTTCCAGATACTCTTCACCATTGTAGTAGTCAATGTCGAAGGCCTGCCAGATGGTGGCGCATCTTCCAGATACTCTTCACCATTGCAGTAGTCAATGTCGAAGGCCTGCCAGAGGGTGGCGCATCTTCCAGATACTCTTCACCATTCGCAAATTTCTTGTGCCACTCAAAAGCTCTTGCACGAGACAAAGCATCTTCTTTATAGGCTGTTTTAATCATTTTGTGCGTTTTTGAAGCGGTGTTATTCATACGCATGCAAAATTTTATAGCCGCCCTTTGCTCCAGTTTTAAATCCATACTAGGTTACAGAAACACATAGTCTGAACTCTACGCTGTTCTTTTACAAGAATGAACCACCGGAGCGCTGTAACGACGCGTCCTCACGTGACTGACCTTGGAGGCATGTGCGGCGGAATCCAATAATTTCAACTTCTCCGAGAGTCAAAGCAATTTAAAAAATGAAAAACCTGAACAAAAGCAGTAGCACGTGTGTGTGGGGGGGGGGGGGGGCACTGCTGGATGAAGGTCTCCATCCAAACCCAAGTCTCTTACACAACTTCTTTCTGTATTGGACATATCTCTTCCATATCACTCTCCCAGGTTGTCTTCTTCTGGATTTTCTCCTGCCAGTTGGTATTCAATCTAATGTTTCAGTTGTTCAACGGTGAATTCTTTAACGATCTTTTTCAAAGTAAAAAATACAACGTTGGGTTAACTTTTCAACTTATTTGTGCAAAATCGATTTTCAAAGTCGTACTTGAAGTCCAAAAAACAGCGAATCGTCGATGCGGTCTCCAGGAAATCTTTTTTTAAAAACAAAACAAAAAAGAAAACGTTAAATCATATGTGAACCACACATTTTTGAGACATTTCCTAGGAAGACCCCCAATGAGGGAGAAGGGGGAGACCATGAAATTGTAAGGGAGTCCGGCGCTCCTGTACCCTATTTTCCGCTACCCGTCTTGCCGGTGTTCCAACACGGGCAGCTGCATTTTCTGCTTGGGTTTGTTTCGGCGTTATGATGTCAGTCTCGTTTCTTTTCGAACGACCAATGTGTTTGTTGAAAGGTTTCGTTTTAAATAGCTCAACTACAATGAAAATATAGGCATTTCCAAGAGGTTTTAATTAGCTCAACTACAATGAAAATGCAGCCATTTTCCAGAGGTTTCAAATAGCTCAACTGCAATGAAAATATAGCCTTTTTCCAGAGGTTTTAAATAACTCAACTATAATGAAAATATAGCCATTTCCCAGAGGTTTTAAATAGCTCAATTACAATGAAAATGTAGCCATTTCCCAGAGGTTTCAAATAGCTCGATTACAATGAAAATATAGCCATTTCCCAGAGGTTTTTCATGTTGTTGTTTTTTTCTTTTTAATCGAAACCCATGCCGCACGTCCGTGAACTACTTATTTTCTTGCAGGCAATTTGGTAGGCGAGATACGGGAACAAAAGTTTTGTAGAACACTCTCGTAATAGCGTTGGGGCGATAATTGGAAAGCAAAAGGTCTCTTCCTCTATTCGCGTAAAGATTAAATTTACTCTTATACTGAAGTAACATCTAAAGCAAGGTTGCTTCGTACGGGAGCCTATTTACGTAACTAATGAGAATTTCTTTTCCCAAAGTCCCTCACATTTTTTTACGCAACCCGTTGAGGATACCACCGCCATAATTTTTGTTTTCGTTTTTAAGCTCTCTTAATGAACCGTTAAACGTCTTTTTTTATTATAAAATGTGTGATGTAATTTAACTGTGTTACTTGGGCTTTTTTTTTTTTTTTGTACTCTAAGATAAATTACACATGTGACTCTGGCACTGTCGTTGCCTTTGTTCTCCCTAATCTCTTACTTTCATTCGCAAATGACGAAAATTTTCTGCCACTTTCAATTTCGTTTTTTATACATAAAAAAAGGAGGGGTGGACACAGCTGCCATATATTCAATAAAACATGTATGCTTGTCACAGGACCTCTTATTTTTTACATAATCTGTGCATCTGACACCTACAGGAAATTCATCGATTGATATAAAGTGCGTCTTCCTTGCTGCTACGCATACTACATTGATTCATACAATGATGTCAATTTTTCAACACGACGGCGACTTACGTATAAATGAGGGTTCCTAGATATAAAAGAAATAAAATGGTGATATGAAAGTAAGTAAAATGCTACTATGAATTTAGGAGAATCGAAGAATCAAATGTGAATGCCAGACCATCAAGTGCCAATATGAATTCTTGAATACTACAGAGATTAATTGTGAGCATAAAATTCTGAAAACTAGAGTAATCAAGTGGAAATATGAATTCTTGAACATTACAGTGACTTCTATCTTGAATATGAATTCTTAAACATTATAAGTATGAATTCTTAAAAAACGAGTGTAATAAAGCATGAATATGAATTATGGAATACGTAGTGATCAAATGTGAGCATAAATTCCTGAAAATGAGAGTAATAAAGTGAGAATATGAATTCTTGAATACTTGCAGTGACCAAATGTGAACATGAATTCCTGAAAACAAGAGTAATAAAGTATAAATATGAATTCTTGAATAAACAATAACCAAATGTGAGCATGAATTCCTGAAAATGAGAGTAATCAAGTAATAATATCATTCTTGAATACTTGCAGTGACCAAATGTGAGCATGAATTCTTGAAAACGAAGATAATCACGTGCGAATATGAATTCTTGATTACGAGTGACTAATGTGAGCATGAATTCCTGAAAGCGAAGGTAATCAAGTGTGAACATGAATTCTTGATTACGATAGCAACCAAGTGTGGATACTATTGTAATTTTTGAGTGCGAGATAATAAAATGTGAACAAGAATTCTTCAATACAAGTGTAATCAGATTTTAATATGAATTATCAGACGTAGATACAGCTTCTTGAATACGACAGTAATCAAATATGGACACAGATTCTAGAACGCGATAGTATTCAGATATAAATATGAATTCTTGAATGTCAGTGTGGTTTACATACTAATTAAGGGTACTCAAATTTGAGTGTGATTGCTCACTAACGAGAATTTTTGATTACAATGATAATTCTTGAACATGCATGTACATGCATGTTCAAGAGTATTCCAAAACAAGGAACAGGTATAAATGAATGAAATTTGTTGAACACACTAGTAGTTCAAACATGTACAATAAATAAGGACGACGCTTGAATACATGGTTTTTCCAAATGTAAATAACAATTCTTGAATATGAACTGAGTGTAGTTCAAATATCAGTACGAATTCTTGAAACTGATATTCGCTAAAATACGATAAATTTCCTGCAAAAGAAAAAAAGAAAAAAGAAAAAGAAAAAAAAAGAATTCTTACCATGACAGGATTCTCGATTACGTGGGTAGTTGAAATATGTTAGAAAAAATCTTTCATATGCGTGTACATCAAATATGAATCAGGATTCCTGAACAAAAAGGTGGCTTCAAGTGTGAATTGGAATTTTTGATTACTTGAGATGCTAGAATATTAATGCAGATAATATTCTTCATCCAGTAGTGCGAAAAGTTGAATATCAGAGTCGTTGAAACATGAAACACAAGTCTTGAGTGCCTAGTGTTTTGTAGGCTGATTTATCTCTTTACCAAACTACATGAACAAATTTCTTAGGTCTCACAACAAACAGAAAGGCAAGGGATCATAAGAATAGCAACTTACGTAACAAGTCCAAACGCTTTTATTATTCCAAAGTAGAAGTCACACTAATTTACAGCAAAAATCACACACACATGCTTAATTCTTGCGTAGATTCCAATTATCAATCAATACGTAAATTATCTGATGATAGTATAAACCAACCGCTCTTACAGTCTTCACAATCATAACAATCCACACACTTTTACTCTTGACGGCGTTTTATTTACTCTTTGTCAACGTCGCCAAAATGTATTAGAAAATTCTTTCTGAGCCGTTCAGAAAGAAAATCGAATTGAAAAGCAATGCATAAGAATATAAACTCAAAATGAAGGTAAAATTAGAAATATACGTCACAAGTATGAGGGCAGTTCCGAATTAAAGAGAATTCATGACTGCGTTTGTGGTCAGTGTTTACTGACCCTCATCAGCATCAAACGTTATAAAGAGTCTGCCTGCCCTGATTTAGAGCTACAACCAAAGTCGTGAGGCATGCACACCAGCTAACAAAACGGAGATGATTAGCCCTAAACCCGCACCTCTAACCACTATTCCACTGCAGTGCTGTAAGCATGTTGTTCAAATGCAAATGAGAATTGTTAAGTATACAGCCGACGACGAAGCACGGGATTTGAAGCTGACGCTATGGTGGCACAAGCTGGTAATTGTTGCCTTATTTAACCAGTACAGAAACGACAAAAAAAAAAAAAAAAAAAGACTGAAATCACGAAATCCTGTATCAGACAACATTCACAATTACCCTACCAAAGGTCAGGCAGAAGGAAGTTCGCTGAAAGATGACAATTTTTTTGATAACACAATGGACATTTCCAGAAATAGTGGAGAACGAATACTTTACACTGAACACTACTATTACAATAATAAACTCCCAACTTAATTTATATACACAGAAAACATTCGTTTTAGGCCGATTTTTTTATTTTTGTTTTGGTTTGTTAGTTTTTTTGGGGGTTTAAAAACCACCATAAGCAGCTCTAAGAATTAAATACGCCGTCGTCCGCCGCTAATTTAAGGCTACTGGTTCCAGGGGAAAGGAGAAGAACAGCACCATAAGCCATAAGCACCACCCATGCCTTATTCGGGACTGAACCCGGAACTAACTCAGACGATTAGCCAGAAACCTTAACCTTTGACCCCCTCGATCACAGGGATGGCTTAAATCTTTTTAATGTGATTCTCACTCACATTGGAATCAAATCCATATTAAATCAAATTTCATTCCGACTTTAGCCAAACACACACTCATATTTGACTAAGCCCTTATTCACATTCCAACGAAATCCTTATTAAATTCAATTTTTTTTTCCGACTTTAGTGAAATTTTTTCTCATATTTGATTAAACCTCCATTCACGTTTCGATCAAATTCTCATTCGTATTTAAATAGCGTTTTCTTTAATATTTGAGTCAAATTTATGTTCACAGTTCAATAAAATTCTGGCTGACATTTGAACAACAACGTATACCGATGATCCATTACATTATCACCACTCACAGCCTAGAGAAATGAGCACGCCTGGAGACCGAACGGTGGCGCAGGTGAAGTTCACAGAGCAGTATATAAACAACCCGAGGAACGGCTTTCGGTTAGTAAAGTGTTCGGAGTCAGAATAGGAAAAGCTGCCGAATTATCGGAGTTTGATAAACGGCAAATTGTGATAGCACGGCGCCTCGGAAATACGATCTCGGAATTTGTGCGGCTTGTGGGTTGTTCACGTGCCGCTGTACTGAGTACGTATCAAAAGTGGTGCGCAGATGGTCAAACGACGAACCGTCGTCCAGCCGTGTATCGTCCGGAGCTCATTGATGCCAGAGGGGAGCGGAGACTGTCGCGCATTGTTCACAGCGACCGCAGGGCCACAGTGCGACAAATCATCCGCAGCTACAACAGTGGTGATCACGGCAATCTGTCACAGCACACAGTTCATCGCAGCCTTCTGCGTTTGGACCTGCGTAGCCGAAGACCCAGCCGAGTCGCCATGCTCACTGCACGTCATCGCCAACAACGCATGAAATTGGCCCAAGATCATCGAGATTGGACAGCAGATGATTGGAAGAAAGTGGCCTGGTCTGACGAATCAAAATTCCAGGTGCATCACGTAGACAGCCGAGCGCGGATACGCCGATTGCCGACAGAGGCTATGGCACCTGGATGCACTGTTGGGCGGGAACAGGCCGGCGGCGGCGGCGGCGACGGTGTTGTGCTGTGGGCGATGTTTCCTTGGGACACTTTAGGCCTCATTATCCCAATAGCACAATCCCTGACAATTGTCAGGTATCTGAACATCGTTGCGGACCAAGTTCACCCGTTCATGGCAACTGTGTTCCCTGCTGGTAATGATCATTACCAACAGGATAATGAGCCATGCCACACTGCCAAAATCGGCAAAGGAGTGGTTCGAGGAACATGTTTGGGACTTTCTGTTAATGCCCTGGCCTCCAAATTCACCTGACATGAACCCAATCGAACATTTTTGGTTCGACTTCGAAAAGTGGGTTCGGGCTAAATCACCACCATCCCGAAATGTACGGGAATTGGAGGAGTTCAACAATAAATTTTATTCATAAAATGATGATACAGGCGCACCTCGTGCGATGGAACCAAAAAGAAGATTAATGAGTGACAATATCTACAGATGAAAACATGTGGAAAGATAAAACACGAATGCAGAAGTAGTAACAGAAATTGACATATGTACAATAAAGGCTCGGAAATAATCCGGAAAAATTACATTCAATGACACACTATAAAGTCCAATCTGGAAGGAAAGGAAAGTGCAGAAACGCTGTAGATACATAGAACTAGTACAGGAGCAAGTATTCAGTCAGAAAAAGTCTTACTAATCAGCAGGGGAGTGACGAAGAAATGAAGCAGACAATTGAGCGATTTCCTCCATTCCACAGAGCCGAAGATGACAAGGAAGGAGCGTACCGTCAGTCTTACAAAGAGCCTCAAGATCAGCTCTGATACACGTTAGTCGACGATAAACATCATCTGGAGGGAAAGTGGAGTGAAAAAGGTAAGCGGCCATGTCAAACGATGGATCCCGGAAGAGCGAAAATAGACGAAACAGTTGTCTATGGGTAAAGGGGCGAGTGTGCACTTCGTTATCTTGACAAAACTGTTCGAATTGCGCTTGAAGCGTGGCTTCTGCAAGTTCTTCTGGATTATTTGTTAGGCAACACTCTCTAGGGGACGCTGAAAGAGAACGAGTGCTAGAAGATGAGCGAGAACGATACACTCGTGAACGTCCACACGTTTAGCTGGAGCGCTAAGAGCTTTGAAGACGGTGCGTTTTGTGGAACGGCCACTGGAATCAACAACAGTATCACCAGTAATGGTGAGGTCATCCACACCAGTGGGATCTGTAGTAGGAATAATAGGAAGACGAAGAAGTTTGGGAGCATCCTGAGCAGTTGTTAAAGCACCGCGAGCGCCGCGGTAATCATCGATATCAGTTGCCGAAGAAGCAGTGGTAATCATGGCTACCTCCTCAGAGGGAGCCTCAACAGGAGAAGTAGAAAGCACCACCTGAGCAGAAACGTCCTGCTCAGAAATCGAGCAAGTAGATGTAAACGGTTCAGGTGAAGTTGAAGAACCAAGGAGAGGAGGAAAGTGAGCTTCAGTAAAATCAGGAGCACGCAATTCAGGCTCTTCACGAAAACCAGACGGGGGTGTATCCACAGGCACTGATGTAGATAACAATCCAGAAGAAGAGGAAGGTCCAGGACACTCTTTATAAAAATGCCCCAGGCCTTTACACTTGCTGCAGTGGAACTCAGTTAAGAGATCGATGTGTCTCCGTTGACCGTGACAATGGACAGTAAGTTGTGTAGGTAAAGCTGCAATATCATCCTGAGAAGAAAAAATGACAGGCACCATGCGACGAGCACCATAAATATGGCGATCCTCAAAGTCGTTGGGCGCTGCCGAGTAGGTTACGACGTCCCCGGCAACGCGACCAAGAGATGAGATAACTGAAAGGAGCATGACATTTGTGACTTCAGGTGGCACCGGGTAAAACGACACGTTAACCGGGCGCTGTATCACAGGTTTGGGCATCAAGAGGTTATTATTAATAGTAATACCTTTCTGCAAAAGAGAGGTCACATGGGGAGGTTGAGAAAGATAAACAACAATAGTCCGAGCCCGACGATAGAGATGAGTAATAGCAGACGGAGATAAAAAGCTTCTTAACTGCCGTAGCATAAACTTTCAACTTGGTATCGGGAAGAGCTTTAAAAAAGACTCCTAAGGCCATATGCAAGGAGAACGTTTGAGCTTGAACAGATGACGCCGGAATATTAAGATGAATAGAGTTGCCGGTGCGACGAACATGAGGTTTCAAAGCATCGACTTGCTGTAACACAATCGAGGATTGGCGATCAGATGCAGAGGTCGCTGCAGCAGAATAAGACGATGGAAAACGAGCTGCTGTGGAAGGTGGAGGAGTGACGTCATCTTGAATATCCATTGCATCAGCAGAAATCACAGTAGAAACTGTATCAGAATAGCTGTCTGACTGGGCAGCAGTAGGAAAAGAGGTGCCGAATGACGCACCGGAAGAGGGCAGTTGAACAGCGTCATGAGGAGAAATCAGCGTAGCGGCGCCGGCAGACCGTCGCCGGTTGCAGCAAGAGTGGAAGTAGGGCTACCGAACATGACATCTCCACCGGAAGCCGTTATTACTAATGGCGGCGCCCAGCAGTTCTTCTGGCCAGCTCGACCAGAAGGTAAATAAAGCTTGTAATGAAGAAAATATCGTACTTACGAATCGGAAAGTAGAACAAAACGATGCACTAGACCTTTAGATACACGAAAAACACAAAATTAGAACTGGGAGGGTACTATAAACGGAACTTTATACTCGAAAATATCGGAGCTGATGCCGAGCACGGGAGGAGCTGCTGTTGACATTATGGTACCAGATACTTTTTTTTTTTTTTTTTTTGATTGGAGGTTTAACGACCACCGTGAGCAACTCAATGGGCTATAAGCAGTCGCCCGTCCCTAATTTAGGGTCACTGGTTCCAGGGAAAGGAGAGAGCCAGTGCCGTAAGACAAACACAACATCCATGCCCCACCGGGATTCGAACCCGGACCCCCTGACGGAAGAATGATCAGAGGCCAGCGCCTTAGACCACTGCGCCACCGGGGCGGCGGTACCAGATACCCCAGGATACCTATCGCCACCTCATCGAATCGATGCCTCGCCGAGTGGTCGCTGTTTTGTGAGCTAAAGGGGGTCCTACAGCGTATTATGTAGGTGGTCATAATGCAATGACTCATCGATGTGTATAGATTTGTATCACAAATATTCTGGTTCTGCTAAAATTATTTCCTTTCAAATGTAGATGAAGTCATGAAAACTTTGAGCAAATGAAGTACTTAGTACATTTTTTTTTAGTAGGGATATAATATGCAACGCAGAGACATGGTCCAAAGTAATTTCGATACACACGAATCATCAGCATGTTCGAATTCTCTAAATAGGTTCTAAAACTAACGAACATACCTGCTATGTTAAATGATACCAATAATTCGACTTTTTAATTCTCTATACATTTTTCATATTCACTGTCGCACGCAAAAAATACATTATGACTGTAACTTGGAGCCTCGGGAGGCAGTTTATCATGCACAACCTTAGGTTTTCAGTATTTTTCTGTAACATTGAAATCAATTACATTTGCAATTTGTTTTCACTCCATCAAGCTGAGGGAAAGGGATTGTTTCATCACGTAAAGCATTTGCACTTAGAAAAAAAAATAAAAAACCGAATTCAAATTACTCAAAAATGCTTCTTATCTTAACTCACACTAAGTTCTTTTTTCAGTCAAAACTGGTATAGCTTTAGCTTTCTTTATTTTTTGAAATACACATATCCTGAAGAACAAAACATTTTTCATTTCTGCGTTGAGTCAAAGAAGAAAGGTAAATAAACTAGAAAACGGATTGCAAGCTTCTAATTTACGCCTCCATCAGATCAACTTCTTTTCTGAAAGCACGCGACAAATGAAGTAATAGCTATACATCACACAATAAATAACTTATTTCAGTTTAAACGAGCAAATAAATTATGGATAACCTAAAGATTCCATGCTAAAAGAACCTATTTTATTTATGATTTATATAAACAACATTTCAATATCTAAATACGCAACCATATGATTCATTCGTACGCAGCTGAACTGTGCTGCTATGACGTTATTAACTAATAAAAGCATCATGAAATGTTGTTTTTTCCGCATAGCACAGAAGAAACGCTGGAAGAAGGCAGCCCAAAGAAGAAAACAATACGCTGAAAGAAAATAGCACAAAACGCTCGAACAGCGTTTCCGAAATTGTGGGTCGCAAGCCGATATTTGGTGGGCCAGAAAAAGTTTTTGAAATGTAAGCAATTTGTAATTATTTGTAAATAGAAAATCATAAAAAAATGGGAAAGTAAAAAACGATAAAAAACAACAACAACCCAAAACCAAAAAACAAAAAAAAAAAAAAGAAAGAAAAGAAAGAAAAATAAGAAACGGGGGTGGGAGGAGGGGGGACTAAGGCGCATGCTAATCGTATACGGGAAATGAGGTTCGTGTTTGTGCCCGTGGAAAGCAACCCACCACAGCCCAGAAATCAATTACTTTTTTCTAAAACTGTATACGATAATAAATTAATAAATTTCAAAAACAGCAGAAGGAAAGTAATTAAATTAAAAAATAACCCCTTCGTCCCGTTCATGTGCATTAAAGCTAGGTGGGCCGAGGAAGTTTGACGTTCTTAAAAATGGGTCGCGCTTCTATATTTGGGAAGCA
The DNA here is from genome assembly GCA_039090855.1 of Macrothele yani. Lineage (NCBI taxonomy): Eukaryota > Metazoa > Arthropoda > Arachnida > Araneae > Macrothelidae > Macrothele > Macrothele yani. The sequence continues at coordinate 149,156,373 of CM076995.1, read as the reverse complement.
CTGGTCTAGAACAATATCGTTCCAACACATAATGCAGAAAATTGGTATTTTACTTTATATGGATCTAACATAATACGTATTACAAAATTGAAACGCCAATTAACGGGAGGACTGCATCCTAATATAAAAAGTTGCTACAGTTATAAAATTTATTGCGGATCAACAATTTATTTTTATTGCGTTTTCAAATGTGAGATATTTTTGTATTCTATTCTGCAACTTTACATAGTGATTATAAAGACACTTGGAGAGAAACGATTGCCTTACTAATAATTTCAACATAACTGATTATGATTGCCATTTTTATTCTTATTTCCCGTTTTGGTAGAGTTACGTTTTACTAGAGTCACACACATAAACTGCAAATATATTATAAACGAAACAACTTTTGTTAGCATGCACATTTCTGTAAGACAAAAGCAGATTTCAATTTTTTTTAAATTCCTGATAAGGAGCTTTCATTGTTCTAGATCGATTGGAGTTCTCCATCGATTTACTTCTACATCGATTTGTTAAAGAATGATCCGAAAATTTTTCGGGAGATTTTGAAGTGATCCTCAATTACATAAACTTTTAGAGAAGATACAATTTGCCCTCCATGAAAATTTTTTGATTTAAATAAAAGGAAAATTAAAGCTATAAAAAAACTATAAATGAAAAGTCTTCGAGGGTAAAAATGAGAATACTAATCCGCTAATCACCGAGAACTGCTTTCGACAAATGTCTTCGTACAAATCCTGCTAAAATTCCAGTAGCCTATCTGGATTAACAAATAAAGAATGATTAATTGTAGTTTTTCAGTGGAAATTAATTAGCAAAAAGTAGTAAGAAAAATATTTCAATACAGTATGCGTAGATGCAAGAATGCTTTAACTGTCATCTGCAACTTCTCGTGGAATTCAAGTTTCGAAGCCGTTTATTGTTTGGGTGTATAACTCCCATCAAGAATTTCAAAGAATGTTATTTATCGCTTTCAAATACTTTTTTATCCGCGAATATATCACGACGACATTTCCCATTATTCCTAATGAAAGCAAATCACTTTCATATCCACATTGTTTAACCGGGTTGCTTTTCACTTGCGAATTTCCCTAAATTTCCATTAAAAACACAAAAGTACTCTTACTCGCTGACGGTAAATCATTCTGGGGGAATTAGCATTGATTTTCTTGTCAAAGTGTTTATGAATTTTCGATGCTAATGAACCACTATTTTCATGGTCGTGAATAAGCACTACGCGGGAAGGAAGGATACTGTTTCCCTTAGGTGTTCAGGCAATTATTAATGTCCTTACACTTAACGAATTTCACATTATGGGGAAAGACAAGGAGATAAAAACCTCTTAACACTGTGAACTAGTCTTTAATCGAAATTTAATAAACAAGTGTCACCATCAATTATTCCCAAATCTCTTTAAAATAGCTGAAACTCCCTTAAAGAGTCCAAATTCGCAATTGCTTCTTCGTGTATACGCAAGAAAAAGCTACACAACTTATGTGTGTTCATTATGTAAATTCCACGTTTACACGTGTGTGTGTGTTTTTTCTGTCAGTGGCTGATATACACAAAGTGGCTACTTGAGAAGTTACGCACATGCTTGGATCCTACTCTCGCATTATCGAGCATGCCTAGCCAACACTGTGGTTAAATATAGGCAGCAACCACATATTCCCCAATAGTGATCGATAACACGCGTGGTGGGTAAAACGCGTGATTTCGACGCTTTTGACAGAGGGTAATATTGAACTTGACTGCAGGATGGGTAACACTACCTCGGAAGTCGTCAACACGTCGGGGTTTTCCTGTGCTACAGTGTCCAGAATGTTTACATAACTGGCGAAAGAACAAGTTCCCGAATAAATTGCAGAGGTGCACCACCTTGACAGTTCGTGGTGTAAGCCATCTGGGTTAAATTGAACCAACTGTTAGGCGCAGGACAATATCACAAACCACCACCGATTTGAACTGTGCATCAAGTCGCCGTGTGAATGCAAGGGCAGTGCAACGCAGCCTAAAACGTCTATGGTTCGGGAGACGCCGGCCCACAAGAGCCTCACTGTTAATGACACGACCCTGAGTTTAACGCCTTACCTGGACAAATGCACACCAACAGTAGAGGACTGGAAACTCATAGCCTGGAGTGAAGAATCTAGATTTAAACTGCATCGAAAAGAGGGAAGAGTGCGGATTTTACGCCAATCTCATGAAGCCGTGGACCCTTCGTATCATATTAGAACAGTACAGGCTGGTAGCGGACCAGTTATGATCAGTGGTGTTTTCAGCGAGAATGCTTTGGAACATTTGGTACGTGTACAGTCGAATTTGAGTGCCACCAAATATGTGGACATCTAGCCACCATTTACACCCATTCATGTCCAGCATGCATCCCAATGACAATCGCGAATTCCAGAAAGACCTATCCCATAAGTCCCACCTGACTACTGCATAGTTAAAAGAGCATTGTAGTGAATTCAAAACTTTTCAGTGGTCACCTAGAAGCCCAGAATTAAACCCCATCAAACATCTTTGGGATACCGCCGAATAGGTTGCTCACGCTCCCAACCTAATTATGAATAGCTGCTTTGTAGGTATGGTACCTGCAGAACATTTTCGTAAACTTGTTCTAATGATAACGCCCCGTCGTGTGGCGGATATCATTAGAACAAGTGGTTGCCCAACGCGTTACTAGGCATGTATCTCTAATCAATGGCACTTCAATGTATATCTATGATGGAATAAGATAATAATAGTCGAATATTCGCTTGATATCCGTTGTCCAAGGTAAATGTAGGCATCAGTTACTTCTAAATTTGCCCCATCAAACCCTAATTTTCAGTTCCTGTAAAATCATTATACACTGCTGGCCACCCAAAATGCAACACCAAGAAGGAAGCATCCGATTGGCCTGAAATACGCAGCACGCGTCGCCCGCGAGAGGACATGCAAACGATTATCATTTTAGGGCATATGCAAATCATGTGCGCCCGGCACGCCACCGAGAAGCGCTATAAGAAGGGTTCACAGAAGGCGGGGTGTAAGAAGTGGAAGTATGTTGTGCTGCCGGACCTGTGCGCGGGAAGCTTCCTGATACTTCGTCGCAGAATACGGCAGTCATTCCAGCACGTTTCGGAGTTCCACAGAGGACGAATAGTGGCGTATCGCGACAGCGGTTTATGGTACCGAGACATCGGCGCCCGTGTGGGACGACATCCAGCCACAGTGAGGCGGGTATGGATTCGGTGGGTGCAAGAGGGACGGACGGACCGACGTGAGCGATTGCCGCAGCCACGACACACCACCGAACGAGAGAACCGGCATGTTGTGTGGCGGGCATTGATGGCTTGCACCGCCACATCGCGAACGTTAGCGCAGGAATTGGGGTGTGTTGGGCAACAACCTGTGTCAGCACGTTCCGTTCGACATCGTCTGCAGGAGCGGGGACTTGTCTCACGGCGTCCATTGCTCCGATTACCATTGACGTTACACCACCGGCGAGTGCGGCGGCAGTGAGCCCTTGAACACTTCACCTGGACTACGGAATGGCACGACATTGTCATCTCCGACGAATCCCGCTTCTGTCTGCAAGACCACGATGGTCGGATGCGCGTGTGGTGGCACCGTGGCGAGAGACTGCATGACGCCTGCATTATGCATCGCCATACCGGTCCGTCGTCTGGCGTTATGGTTTGGGGAGCAATTGGATATGACACCCGCACCCCTCTGGTACGCATCGCCGGTACACTCAACAGCCACCGCTACATCTTCGACGTTTTGGAGCCTGTAGTCCTCCCTTACCTGTAGGACGTGCCAGCGGCCACGTTTCAACAGGACAATGCGCTCCCGCACGTGGCACGCATCGTGCAACAATTCTTCACGGCCCACCAGGTGTCACTGCTGCCGTGGCCTGCCTGTTCTCCCGATATGTCGCCCATCGAACACGTCTGGTCACTGATCGGCAACCGAGTGGCCCGGCAAGCACCACCCGTGGGTTAGCCTGATGAACTGTGGCAACGTATGGAAGCAGCCTGGACCGACTTGCCCCAAGCCCACATCCAAAGCCTCTTTCGTTCGATTCCGCGGCGTGTAGCGGCCGTTATTGCCAGCCATGGGGGCCACACGAACTATTGATGTCTGCGTGTTCCGCAAGTCGCACGGGCCTGTAAGCTCAATAGTTTCATCTTTGTATCTGTCGTTATGTGTCCAGTAAATCTGGCTTTGTTATCTCGTGTCCTTCTTGGTGTTGCATTTTGGGTGGCCAGCAGTGTACATCAGTTTTGTTCTCAGATGAACTTACAAAAATTTGATGTACAATGCTTTTACAAGAACTGAAGGCTTAAGGTTTGTTTGTGCAAATTTAGAAGTAACTGATGCCTGCACCCACCTCACACGACAGATATGAAGCATGGGCGACATCAAAGAAGAAATCAATAGGCATATAAAACCCTTTAGAAGAAACGGCACAATTGTCAAGAGCAATTTACAATTATGGGTTAAAATGAAAGTGATTAATCAATGCATCCCTTCAGTTTTTACTTATGGAACAGAGACATGGACCTCAACTAAAAAAACATACAGAACATGCGAACAACTGAAAGGAGCAAGGTGAGATACCTGCTTGGTGTAACGAGGAAAGATAAGAAGAGGAACTCGTGAATCAGGGAAATGACAAGAGTGGAGGACATCATGATCAAAATAAACACCCTCAAGTGGAAATGGACTGGACATATTACTAGAACTGACCTTCGCTGGACAACAGAAATGCTAGACCGTATTCCAGGCGACAGGAAAAGACCCAGAAGAAGACGACGTCGGAGATGTGTGGAAGAAAATTCGAAAGCGCATCAGCAGTGGAATGAGAATGGTTGATGATGATAATACCAACCATGCGCGAAGAATATTCAGTGGAAATTTAAGTATTCATGGAGCATTTCAGTGGTCCCTTATCAACCACGGATTTGAGTTTGTCAATTATACCCCACGTTGGGAAAACCTGAATCATCTGGCTTTTACCAAAAATACACGAGATACGTTTTTCACGGAATTATTATTTATTACATGGCTTGACGACTTATGATGCAATGAAGACTTGCCCAGTACCTTGGCGTCAATACGTTAGGACATTAAAACTACCGGATATTTAGATAAATTGTCCGAAAAGTTTATTTCTATGTTTACGGTCCATGTGCCCCTAGATGTTGCTATAGTTACAGATGCATGACGGTCGCTTGCTTGTATATGAATGGTCTTCTTCATAGCACATTGGGCTGCACTTTAGCTTGAAGGTTTAACGACCACCGTGAGCAACTCAATGGGCTATAAGCAGCACTTTAGCTTGATAATGAGTTTTGTGAAGACTTGAAAGATCTTGCCTGTTTTTAAAGTTGCTTTTACCTCTACATATTGGTTTTAGATGTAAATAAATATCTTACACTTCTGAGGCTTGCGTGTATTAGATGGAAGGGTTCTAAATCTTGCTAAGACAGCTTTATGTAAGATTAATTCTAAATGCGTATGCTTGTGCCAGCTCCATTCTCTTACTACTTTAAAGTGGAACTAACTGTGAGCCAACTTTTCTTTAAACGCTAAGCTAAATTCTTCAGTATGTTAGCATTCAGGGAAGTTCCTCTGGAAAACATGAGGTAAATGAAAAGTTCTTTGTCAGTGAATATATTCCATTATTACGAAAATATCTCAACATAGAAATCAAGTGTGAATGCGTTTTTAACTAATACAAATTTTGAAGATGACAATCCGATTTTTGGTGTAAATGTGACAAGGATGGCAAGTCAGATGATATCCGAAAACTTGAAAATTTCATCGTCCTGGAGCGGGACATGAATCCGCGTTTCCCAGATAGTGCCTGAAAATGCTAACCACTAAACCGCCCAGAACGACCAAGTCTCAAGTTACGGAATAATTTGAATATAACCATCACAGGATTCGCTAGTCGAAGCAACCGGCATTCATGTTCAGCAAATCCTGTGTTAATTTGAATATAACCATCACAGGATTCGCTAGTCGAAGCAACCGGCATTCATATTTAGCGAATCCTGTGATGGTTATAATAAAATTAATCGGAAACTGGAGACTTGGTCGTTCTGGGTGGTGTAGTGGTTAACATTCTCAGGCGCTATCTGGGAGACGTGGATTCATGTCTCGCTCCAGGACGATGAAATTTTCAAGTTTTCGAATATCATCTGACTTGCCATCCTTGTCACATTTACACCAAAAATCGGATTGTCATCTTCAAAATTTGTATTATATGGTGTTATCCCGTACTTCTTTCTCGTTTTAAACTATTTCTCCGGTAAATGGCAACATGGGATCCCTATTGTCGATTTCCGTGGATTGTGATTTGTGTTGGAACTCTTACTTGGTGGCGACCCAAATGGCAAAGTGTTGGAAAGCGCCAGAGAGACTATGTATGTGTGTGTGTGTGTGTGTGTGTGTGTGTGCGCGTGTGGCTTTTTGGTGCAAAACAGATTGTACGCTGAAGCAGCAACAGAACGCAAAGAACAGAAAATTACGATAAGGGCTGCAGTAGTTTATGTATTTTTTGTACCTTGTGTACATGCGGTAGTATTTCACGTCGTCGTCCTGGTATTTGCTCTATAATATACTGTAAATATCAAAGTTGTAATTGACATTATCGTTTTTTGTTATATGTCCCTCACTGATGCAGCAGGTACTGTTGTACGAAAATGTGCTCCCCACAAGAGAGGGCGCAGTGCGTCGCTTGGTTCATCGAAACAAAATCTGTTACACAAACGCAACGACATTTCCGGACTAAGTATGGGGAAACCCCGCCATCTAATCCTAGTACCCGACAATGGCACCAGAAATTCATGGAGACCAGGTCCGTGTTCGATCAAGATCGTAGTGGCCGCCCACAAACTTCGAATGAAGACATCGAACGTGTTCGTGATTCATTTTCACGAAGCCCGAAGAAGTTCATTCGTTCCGCTGCCAGAAAACTACAAATGCCCCGGTCCACGGTACAAAGGTTGCTACATAGACATCTACGCTTATATGCATACAAAGTGCAACTGTTACAAGCACTTGACGCGAACGATAGATAGACCACGACGAAAATAATTCGCAGTAATGATGCTGGATAGACGGAGTGAAGATCCCGAGTTTCTCACACATGTTTGGTTTACGGATGAGGCAACTTTTCACGTCTCTGGGCAGTTAAACAGACACAATGTCAAGATTTGCGGGTCTGAAAATCCTCATGAATTTATGGAACTTCCGAGAGACAGTCCTAAAGTAAACGTGTGGTGCGGTGTTATGCAAAACCGAGTCCTTGGACCAATTTTTCTTCAGTGAGAAAACATATACGGCAGATGTTTACCTAGACGTTTTGCGTGAGTATGTTGTGCCACAGTTGGAGGACCTTCAACCAAGCGTAATATCCCAACAGGACGGTGCGCCACCACATTGGGGACGGCACGGCACGTTCGGGACTTTTTAAACACAGCATTCCCTGGAAGGGGACTGGACGGAAAGGTCCAAACTCCAATTGCATGGCCGTCACGTTCCCCCAACGTCACACCTATGAACTTTTTTGTATGGGGATAAGTGAAAGATATCGTGTATCGGACAAAGAAGCAGGACATCGGTGACCTGAAATCGAGGATCAACAATGTCATTTCGACCGTTACTGAGGACATGCTGCAGCGCACATGGTTGGAACTGGAGTTTCGGCTAGATGTTCACGCCCAACGAATGGTGCGCATATTGAGCTTTTGTAATGAGGTAGAAAAAACTTTAGTCTTTGTTCTTATTTATGTGCTCAACCACATTTGTCTATCCTATACAGTGTATCCGCAAAAATTGTGCAAAGTTGTAAAGATATTTTGTGGACACCTGTACAAAAAATAACGAAAAAGACTATATGTTTAAGTGCTTTTTTTTTTTTATTATTGAATGTTTAATGACCACCGTGAGCAACTGGGTGGGCTATAATAAGCAGTTGCCCGTCCCTAATTTAGAGCCACTGGTTCCAGGGAAGGGAGAAAGAGCCAGTGCCATAACACAAAGAAAACATCCATGCCCCACCAGGATTCTAACCCGGACCTATTTCGGACGAATGGTCAGAAGCAAACGCTTAGATTACTGCGCCACTGGGGTGGCATTTATCTTCTGGATATATTAAATGGAATCATCTGGGTCGCTTCCTGATGACCCGAAAAGGCAGGTGAAGTCGATATCGGTAAGATTTAATGCTTACATTCCTACACGAGATTGTACAAATTGCACTAATAATCTGAACAGTAATATCGTTTAGCATATGTTCGCAGAAAGTAACATTTATTGACGGACATAGGACCCCTCGTATGCAAGGACAACCTGATGATAAATGCTATTAGGCGCGACACTCATGATTGCGAAAATAGCTGGCCGCCCCGCTGGCGCAGTGGTCTAAGCGATGGCTTATGACCATTCGTCCAGGAGGGGTCTGGGTTCGAATTCCGGTGAGGTATGGATGTTGTATTTGCCTTACGACACTGGCTCTTTCCCTTTGCTGGAACCAGTGGCTCTGACTTAGGGACGGGCGATTGCTTATAGCCCATTGAGTTGCTCACGGTGGTCGTTAAACCTTCACTCAAAAAAAAAAAAAAAAAAAGTTGAAAACTTCATAGTTCCTCAGGAGTAAACACGGACAGAGAGATGAGATGATGATGGGGACATCGCAGTAGCAAGTGCAGAGTTGCCACGTAAGGAAAAAACTATTAAAAATGCATTACACATTATTCGCTCATTTGTATTTGCAGATTCTGAAAAGTTTATAACAATGCAACATGCAAAACAAACAAACAAAATAACGAGACACTGATTTTCCTTGCACGTAAAAGAAATTACAAAGTTTTATAATTTCAGTGCCGAATATAAAATTATGCAAGCTTGCATCAATAAACATGACCACTTTTCAGGAAATGCTATATTACCTTCTGGCCAATTGTCAAACACATACTGAGCAATATCGGAGGCCGAATCATTCGGACTGAATAGGTATTCTTTCGTCTTCCCGCTGACAAGAATCAAACGCAGGTTGATCTGAAAAGAAACATATTCCAAAATGAAAACCACGAAGAAATATACCACACATACAGCATAATTAAGAGAATGGCAATGCTTCGAACAGATAGCAGCACTTCTCAGTTTTCTACCAACAAATCCAATACATGGCATTTCATTTAAAACTTCACCCAGTCCATTATTTATTTCATGCATAATTAAATATAAAATGTAAATGAGAAATAAAAGAAACTGAATGAACAGACGCTAAAGAAAACGCTTTTGTAATGCTGTTCAGGCAGGATGAATTTACAATTTACTTATTGTGACTTATAGTACACCCCTAATGCTCTATTTTTGTCTACTTGTGTAAATTTTGGTTACCTCTCATGTTTTACATACTGAACGTCACATCGTAACTCCCAAAAGTTTCTTCCCTGGGTCATGATTGGCAGTCAGTCAAGTCAAGATGACTGTATAAATGTAGGGACCGAGTAGCACAAAAAAAAAAAATACTCATTAGATGCAGTGTATTTCGCGTAAGTCTGCTGTGGATAGTAGAGTCGTTAACTATGTGATACGATTATTCCAATTTGGCATTGTTGGTGTGTAAAGTTCAAACATTTTGGTGTTGCATCTTCGAGTTACAGTAATGTAAGACGTAAACTCAGTAACCTACGTGGCAAGTCTAGTGGTCAACGTTCGTGACTGATACGGAAGAGTCTCCGGATCGATTCCAGGCAGGTAGGAACCTCGAACCACTAATCCACCCTGCGTCGGATAGGCATGTTAAGCTGTCGGACCCCAGGCCATATGTAGAGGATTTTTATTTTAGGAAGGGAGTGTCGGACCTCAGGTGTTAAACAACCCTTAGAAATAGGAAGATAGGAGATTTGGGCTAGAGTGCCTGATAGGAAAGTGACACGGAAGCGAGGTAGAAAGGGGGAGTAAGACGCCCTTATTTATTACCTGGGGGGGCCAGTACCCAGGGCCCGACGGCTGAACGTGCCCATCCGACGCACGGCAGATATTTAGTGGTTCGAGCATTCGTACCTGCCTGGGATCGAACCCGAGGTCTTCTCCGTGGCAGTCACGAACGTTGACCACTAGGCCACCCGCGGCCTTCGGACCCCGGGTACTGGCCCCATGGTTATAAATAAGGGTGTCTTCCTGCCCCTTTCTACCTCGCTTCCGTGTGACTTTCTGTCGGGAGTTATAACCCAGATCTCCTTGTTTCTTACTTCTAAGAGTTGTTTAAGGTCGGGGGTCGGATAATTCCTTTTTAAAATCTTCTACATAAATGTCTAAATCTCATTCAGACGGAATAAAGCATAGAGAACGAGACACAGAAGTAAATCTCCCATAGAGCCTAATGGAAACCGGTTCAGGTTCACCCCAAAGATCTCAATAGAACAGTGTGCAGCGGACGAACATGGAACTAATATGCTTCCCGTAACCATAAAGTTTAAACTCCTCTTTACATTTTTTCAGGTGTGTTAACTCGGATGCGACCGGATGATGTTCGAAGAAAGCAATCTGCAATATCTCATAGGGTTTACACCCACAGTGAAGGTTTATACGTATGCCATGGGACATTTACGCTGAGTATGAGGAACCAAGGCCGCCCCGGTGGCGCAGTGGTCTAAGCGATGGCTTCTGATCATTCGTCCGAAAGGGGTCCGGGTTCGAATCTCGGTGATGCATGGATGTTGTGTTTGTCTTACGGCATTGGATCTCTCCTTCCCTGGAATCAGTGGCCCTAAATTAGGGGCGGGCGACTGCTTATAGCCTATTGAATTGCTCACGTGGTCGTTAAACCTCCAATAAGAAAAAAACAAAACAAAAAACAACAAGTTACATGAAAAGGAACGTACAGGCTCACAATAGGACGGTCGGTAGAGAGTGAGAGGAGTAGGGATGCCAGATGGGAAGAGCGAGTCGCACAAAACTGGGAGTGCCAGACTATGACGTAACAAGCAGCACTACTCCCAGGGAAAGTGAAACGAGCTGGGGGACAGAACACCCGGCCTTATTTTTAAATTGGTGCCCAGTACCCCCGGGTTCGCGGGCTTAGCGTAATAAAAGCCCATGTATTTTTTTTTTTTTTCTTTTGATTGGAGGTTTAACGACTACCGTGAGCAACTCAATGGGCTATAAGCAGTCGCCCGTCCCTAATTTAGGGTCACTGGTTCCTGGGATAGGAGAGAGCCAGTGCCGTAAGACAAACACAACATCCATGCCTGACCGGGATTCGAACCCGGACCCTTACGGACGAATGATCAGAGGCCAGCGCCTTAGACCACTGCGCCACCGGGGCGGCAAAAAAGCCCATGTATGGCGGATATTTAATGGTTCATAGTAACACAGCCTATCTCGGATCGATACCGCTACCATCAGGATGGAAGGTGGTTGCTCTAAGAGTTAGACCATGCGAAGCCACAAGAGTGCCAACTGTTTTCGCAACACTGCTTTTATAACCTCTGGATTGGTATCACGTGACAGACGCTAACGTAGTTTCAGGTCTCCAATGGAGTGCTAGTAAACATCACGGGCTGAAACTCTGTATCTTCTTCTCTGTGGAATAAACCATTCCTGGTTGCTTGTTCTGCTGATACTTAAGTGGACTCTAGAAATCACCATACTACACAATGAGCATTCTGAAAATTGAAGCTAAAGCAACCAAGTCTGTGCAACACTCGGTACGGTTTAAACTGTCGATAATTTATGAATTCGGTAGCAATTCTTTAATGGTTAGCAGAGTGAGTATTTATCAGGAATTCCCAAATGATTGTACAAATACGCTCCGGTATGCAATTTTCTAAATATGGTCAGGAGAGCTAATGCACGTTTTCCAAATGCAGCAAGAATTTCAAACATACGAGTTTTGTGAATATTCGGTTACGTTTCACTAAGGTACAAAATAAAATGTTAATGATTTGGGTTTCATTTTAAACAGATAATTCTGTATGAATCCAATGTGACTGACTTATATTTTCTGGCGTAAAAATAAGCAAAAATCTGCTTGTCGAATGGTTTTTCGACTACTACTGATCTCTGTCCACCGTGTCAGCTATTGAAGTGGCGCTGCTCCATAGCAACCTGGGTTGAAGAATGGCGTCTTATAGTGTATAGCGATAAATTATGCTTCGTCGTGTAGTAAATCTCGCATAACATCGTGTAGTATACAGAGATAAATCTTATACTGTCACGGTCTTCTACCTTCAACGGAGTAGTCGTTGGACACACCTGTGGCTCCGTAACAATCCAGATTTGGCCAACGCAGCAATCCAGCGAATGTCATCGAACAACACACCGCTCGAACGTTGAGTATCACAGTTTATGGAGCTACCTTCTATGATTTGTCCTCCAGTTCACTGTTCATTACAGGAACTTTGACGGCTCGTCGGTATGTCGGAGAAATCCCTTAGCCTTTCCGATACCGTTATAGGGTCAGGGCAAAATAACGCACTGTTTCAGAGAGACAATGTTCGCCTTCATACTACGAATGCCTCAAGACAATGTCTATAAGATATTCAACCTGCTAACTTGGTCAACATTATCCCCAGATTTATAACCGACAGAACGTATCTGGGGCGATACCTCCAGACTATGCGTCAACTACTTCCAACAATGGATACCCTTCGACACCAACTCGACAATGCATGGTAGCAGTGGCGAACTTGAAAAACTCTCGGGGCCTCCCCACCTCCCCAGCAAAAAAAAAAAAAAAAAAAAATCTTCCAGGCCCTTTTGCGAAAATATATTTGCATTCAATTATTGAAATTTTTAAATTCTAGGCTTTACGGGCGTTTTAATGATTCAAATTCTTTGGAACCTATAGGCATTTTACCTAAAACCAAAATTGTTATACTTTATTGCATGTAACACAAACGTACAAGTTGTAATTAACACGACTGCCCTAATTCTATACCAATAGAGAGTATTACAAAACACTGAGGTCAATGTTAATCGTATCATGCAAATTTTATTCTTTTAAAGAACTAAAGCCAGCCTCTTTCAAAGGCTTCACACGATCGCACACACAAGACACCTAACTGCCGTGTGATAGTGTCTAATGACCTTTTCCGATCTATACGAAAATACAGTAAGCAAAAAAAAAAAAGTAACAAGTAAGAATTGAGGCATAAAAAGGGTAAAATTACTTCAATTATTTACTCTTGAGTATAAATAAACACACTTAATGTCACAATGTTTCGCCCAACGTAAAAGTCTTTTGACTCTGTTTTTTAAAAAAAGGACACGGGTCTCTGTTCTTTCGTTCCCACGAAGAACTATTATATTCTGAAGGATGCGTAGTTATGCGCAAATAAGTGCAAAAACCTGGGTAGTGTATTAACATAACAAGTCTAATATACCTCGCCTTATTCTCACTGATATAAAATTTTTATTTATTAAACTGATATTTCATTCACTCTCTCTTCTGTATAGGAATTATTACTATGAATGTGAAACGGGGCCTCAAGTCTTCTGGAATAGCTGTTTTTCCGTCACAAAGTATTTTATAAACTAAAGTGAAAATGATTTCTTGTGGATTTTACTTATTAACTGAAAAAAAAAAAAAAATTTTTAAATTCATTCAAAGCTGCCGTCAAAACTTCCTGATTTTTTTTATAACCAGTTTGATATAAAGTTTCCACAGAAATTTTGAAAAATATTTCTTCTGAAACAAGAGGCCCTCTTATAAGTGAGGCCCGTCCGCACTGTGGGGGTTGCATGGTAATCAGAATCTCAGGACTCTATAAGACGTTTGAACAACTAACTCTATCCCATGGAGGGCGGCCGAATGCATTGATCATCAGAGCATGGTGCTCAAGATTTCTTTTCCAGCATTACTTTTATTTCTATTTTTCTGAAAATGTTTCTTACGTATTTACTACCTGGCGTATCCAGTAAGTTTCGTAGCATTTGCAACACAACTTCTGTGTGTTGAATTTAATGAGTTTATAAGGAGTAACACCGCGTCGCAGTAAGAAAATGTTCAGTAAACGAGAACACCACAAACTGACTCTACATGTTCAGTAAACAAGTACATCACAAACTGACTCTACAGAGAGTAATAAGTACAGTTGCCTCGTCAGGTTTCTCCCATAGCCTAACTCGTTCGTCGATGCGAAACAATGCGTAACGTGTTTCGCCTGACAATATGACGTTTCCCATGATTCACATACCACTGCAAACACGGTGTTTCGCACACAAAAGAAAGGATTGTGAATGGCCATAGAGTTGTTTTGACTCCTTAAGTTTAGCTCACTATGAGCTGGAAAGGGATCTCTAGTTTAGTGCGCATAATGATCTGAAAAGTGACCTCCCGCTTGTTGCCTTTTAGCCACACACATCTTTCGTTTTGCTAGTTTCGATATTCCGTAACCACTGGTTATACACCCGCGACACTTTAATATTGTACACGTTGTCCCACGAGGTCACACAACTACAGGCCAAGTGACGTCACAATTAACACATTCTTTAATTTGAATACGACGGACACCATGTGAATAGCTGAATACCTTGATATTTTAGTAAGATCAATGTCGTATTGCAGGAGGTACACCTACCGTCCGTATGAAAAGAACATGACAACTATTGAGCATTGAGTGAATCGGGCAGCTTATACTTTTCCTCACAGCATCAAGAAGTCTTAAGCTCTATTTGGATGTGAGAACAGGCGAAAGTAGGATGCAGATACTGTCAAAAGTCCAAATACATCGAATGTAGAAAACTTGATATTTGAAAGGGAATCTTGAAGTAGAAGAAAGCCAATAGCAAAACGACAAATAAGAATATTCACTTCGGAATGCAAACTTCTTGCCCACACTCAATTAGTTGGTAAACTAGTCGAGTGAGGAGTGATATCCCCACGGCAGCAGGTGTTATTTTTCTAATTCGTCTTGCTCTAACCTTATATACCATAAAATCCTAAAAATCAAACTACCTTCTCGAAATGACTCCTCAAGACCGTCCTCAACTGACCGGTAACAACCTCAAAATCGTATTTCAAGAGGGACGTCAATATTCGACAAAACAGAGCAACTGATGATGCTCGTTAGAATTACAGGAACAACCCGCGGTAGCTAGACAGCTGTTACCTGTAAAATTGTGGAGACAGGATTAATTAAAACTGGAATAAATTGAGTGACGCGCCAGAAAGAATATGGTCTCTAAACATACATAATAATTACACAAAAAATTAATTCCCAGTTACACGAAATCACGGATGTGCCTGAAAAAGAACGTGGTCTCTAGTAATACATATTCATTACCCAAGAAATTAATTCCCAGTTACACGAAGTAATGGATGTGTCAAAAAGAAGTGGCCCCTACACATGCTGCACAAGAAAGTAATTCCCAGTTACGTGAAGTTCAGTGATATGCCAAACAGAAGTGATTCTTAGTCACACGTGTTACACAAGAAAGTTGCTCCCAGTTACGCAAAGTCACTGATGTACCGAATAGCGGAGATCCCTAGTCACAAATATTGATCAAGGAAGTAATGACCAGTTACATGAAGACAATGATGTGTCAAAAAGAAGTAATTCTACTAGTCACACGCGTTACCCCAGAATGCAATATCTAGTTACACAATGTCAATGATGTGCCAAAATGAAGTGATCCCTAGTCACATATTACACAAGAAAGTAATTCCTAGTTACACGAAGTCACTGATATCCTGAAAAGAAGTGATCCCCAGTCAAACATACTACACGAAAAGTAATTCCCAGTTGCACAAAATCACTGATGAACTGAAAAGAAGTGATACCTTGTCACAACACATGAAAGTACTTCCCAGTTGCACAATGTCACGCGTGAGCCAAAAAAGGAAGTGATTCTAAGTCGCACATGCTACACAAGAACGTACTTCCCAGTTGCACAATGTCACGAGTGAGCCAAAAAAGGAAGTGATTCTAAGTCACACATGCTACACAAGAACGTACTTCCCAGTTGCACAATGTCACGAGTGAGCCAAAAAAGGAAGTGATTCTAAGTCACACATGCTACACAAGAACGTACTTCCCAGTTGCACAATGTCACGGGTGAGCTAAAAAAGGAAGTGATTCTAAGTCACGCATGCTACACAAGAACGTACTTCCCAGTTGCACAATGTCACGAGTGAGCCAAAAAAGGAAGTGATTCTAAGTCACCCATGCTACACAAGAACGTACTTCATAGTTGCACAATGTCACGAGTGAGCCAAAAAAGGAAGTGATTCTAAGTCACACATGCTACACAAGAACGTACTTCCCAGTTGCACAATGTCACGGGTGAGCCAAAAAAGGAAGTGATTCTAAGTCCCACATGCTACACAAGAACGTACTTCCCAGTTGCACAATGTCACGGGTGAGCCAAAAAAGGAAGTGATTCTAAGTCACACATGCTACACAAGAACGTACTTCCCAGTTGCACAATGTCACGGGTGAGCTAAAAAAGGAAGTGATTCTAAGTCACGCATGCTACACAAGAACGTACTTCCCAGTTGCACAATGTCACGAGTGAGCCAAAAAAGGAAGTGATTCTAAGTCACGCATGCTACATAAGAACGTACTTCCCAGTTGCACAATGTCACGGGTGAGCTAAAAAAGGAAGTGATTCTAAGTCACGCATGCTACACAAGAACGTACTTCCCAGTTGCACAATGTCACGGGTGAGCTAAAAAGGAAGTGATTCTAAGTCACACATGCTACACAAGAACGTACTTCCCAGTTGCACAATGTCACGAGTGAGCCAAAAAAGGAAGTGATTCTAAGTCACACATGCTACACAAGAACGTACTTCCCAGTTGCACAATGTCACGGGTGAGCCAAAAAAGGAAGTGATTCTAAGTCACACATGCTACACAAGAACGTACTTCCCAGTTGCACAATGTCACGGGTGAGCTAAAAAAGGAAGTGATTCTAAGTCACGCATGCTACACAAGAACGTACTTCCCAGTTGCACAATGTCACGAGTGAGCCAAAAAAGGAAGTGATTCTAAGTCACACATGCTACACAAGAACGTACTTCCCAGTTGCACAATGTCACGAGTGAGCCAAAAAAGGAAGTGATTCTAAGTCACACATGCTACACAAGAACGTACTTCCCAGTTGCACAATGTCACGAGTGAGCCAAAAAAGGAAGTGATTCTAAGTCACACATGCTACACAAGAACGTACTTCCCAGTTGTACAATGTCACGGGTGAGCCAAAAAAGGAAGTGATTCTAAGTCACACATGCTACACAAGAACGTACTTTCCAGTTGCACAATGTCACGGGTGAGCTAAAAAGGAAGTGATTCTAAGTCACGCATGCTACACAAGAACGTACTTCCCAGTTGCACAATGTCACGAGTGAGCCAAAAAAGGAAGTGATTCTAAGTCACGCATGCTACACAAGAACGTACTTCCCAGTTGCACAATGTCACGGGTGAGCCAAAAAAGGAAGTGATTCTAAGTCACACATGCTACACAAGAACGTACTTCCCAGTTGCACAATGTCACGGGTGAGCTAAAAAAGGAAGTGATTCTAATCACACATGCTACACAAGAACGTACTTCCCAGTTGCACAATGTCACGGGTAAGCCAAAAAAGGAAGTGATTCTAAGTCACGCATGCTACACAATAACGTACTTCCCAGTTGCACAATGTCACGGGTGAGCTAAAAAAGGAAGTGATTCTAAGTCACACATGCTACACAAGAACGTACTTCCCAGTTGCACAATGTCACGGGTAAGCCAAAAAAGGAAGTGATTCTAAGTCACGCATGCTACACAAGAACGTACTTCCCAGTTGCACAATGTCATTCGTGAGCCAAAAAGAAGTGATTCCAAATCACACATGGTACACAAGGAAGTAATTCTCAGTTGCACAAAGTCACTCATGTACTGAAAAAAGTGATACCTAGTCATAACACATGAAAGTACTTCCCAGTTTCACAATGTCACTGGTGAGCCAAAAAGAAGTGCTTCCTGGTCACACATGCTACACAAGAACGTACTTCCCAGTTGCACAATGTCATTGGTGAGTCAAAAAGAAGGGATTCCTAGTCACACACTCTACACAAGAAACGTACTTCCCAGTTGCACAGTGTATTTCCTGAGCGAAAAAGAAGTGACTCCTAGTCACACACGCTACACAAGAAACGTACTTCCCAGTTGCACAGTGTATTTCGTGAGCGAAAAAGAAGTGATTCCTAGTCACACATGGTACGCAAGGAAGTAATTCCCAGTTGCACAAAGTCACTGATATACGGAAAAGAAGTGATATCTATTCATAACACATGAAAGTACTTCCTAGTTGCACAATGTCACTGGTAAGCCAAAAAGAAGGGATTACTAGTTAAATGTGTATTATGAGAAAACGAATAAGAATGTGCGCCCTCAACTGCACATGTGCTACGACTGAAATCGATGCTAACAAAGTGGCTGTATCAATTGTTATTTGAGCTCCTTTTTTATTATATTTAACGAATATTATTTATTCATTACTAGCAAGTAATGCCCCCCCTTTTTTTTTTCGTTTCGCGATTCCTCTCATTCGTTATTTCTTAAACACATCGCGATTTTGTTCCCATCGCTCTGCATGTGTATGTTTTTCTATTGTTTTGCCCATGTCGCAACTAGGCTAATGTAAGCTCTTTAAATTCCGGTACCTGAAAGTAACTAGGCTGAAAGCCTCTATCCGAACGCAGAACTTGATGCACGGCGGTGTTCCAGAAAGCAAGCGTCGAGTTTTCTGGGAATAGCAGCGGAGTTTGTGGAACGTAGCAGGATTAATTTTACGCCGCAGAGTGTTTCACTACGTGTGACCCCATCACTCAATAACTAGTAAATCTCTCCTCACTGCTCACAACGCTTTCTGAAGGAAAACTGTGTTGGCGAGCAACAAAGACCTGAAGGTAAAAGACCTTTTCTGTGAGCATCTGTGTCCTCACTCTCTTTGGAGTTCGCAATCCATCGGTATATCTTCTCAATTTCTCGCGGAATCCGCTTCATTGTCATCCTTTCATTCCTGCGCGTTAACCAAGCGGAAGTAACAATGCCTTCGGTGTTGCATATTGGGTAAGTCTTGGTTCCATAACTGGAGGAGGCATGCTGTACGGGAACAAACACTTTCAGCATCCGAACAAAGAGCGCGCTTTACTTAATCGGTCGCGAGTTAAGAGTGGGATCACTCAAGTGGAAGTCATTATCTGCTCAACAATGCGACTTTGGTTCAAGGAAACACTACGTAGCTGCTCGTCAGATGAGTAAAAGCTGTTTTGCATTCTTGTGTTAAGGGATCCCATAAGCGAAACTGCAAAGCCTTAAAACAAACGCGAGCGTTCCTTTGTGCGACACACTTGACGTACGTGAGTCGTTAGCGTTTGACATGCGCTAAGATCGCGCATAACAATCGACATAAAACCAAAAACGTATTAGCGCTGAAGACAACATGTTTAAGACGGCAGGCAATATTCTCTGAGCACTAACGTACGCCGATTCAAAATCTGCAGTGAGAAGATAAAAAATGTTACCAGCTGATTTTTTTTTTACACTAAGCAATGTTAAAAGGAGCTAGCTGTCTGAGCACAATACACTCTAATGAATTTTTAACTTTCCCAGTTAAAAGATGAAATTATTTACAGCTAAAAATTACACAAGTTAAAATAATAAAAAGCAAGAACTTTCGAGGTAAATATTCTATTGGCTAACCAACGCTGCCTCGTCAGGACTGTGGCTCGGGGGAGTTACACCCCGGAATGGGATCAAGCCAAGGTACTCGCCTCTGCTATTAAAAAGCAAGAACTTTCGAGGTAAATATTCTATTGGCTAACCAACGCTGCCTCGTCAGGACTGTGGCTCGGGGGAGTTACACCCCGGAATGGGATCAAGCCAAGGTACTCGCCTCTGCTATTAAAAAGCAAGAACTTTCGAGGTAAATATTCTATTGGCTAACCAACGCTGCCTCGTCAGGACTGTGGCTCGGGGGAGTTACACCCCGGAATGGGATCAAGCCAAGGTACTCGCCTCTGCTATTAAAAAGCAAGAACTTTCGAGGTAAATATTCTATTGGCTAACCAACACTGCCTCGTCAGGACTGTGGCTCGGGGAGTTACACCCCGGAATGGGATCAAGCCAAGGTACTCGCCTCTGCTATTAAAAAGGAAGAACTTTCGAGGTAAATATTCTATTGGCTAACCAACGCTGCCTCGTCAGGACTGTGGCTCGGGGGAGTTACACCCCGGAATGGGATCAAGCCAAGGTACTCGCCTCTGCTATTAAAAAGCAAGAACTTTCGAGGTAAATATTCTATTGGCTAACCAACGCTGCCTCGTCAGGACTGTGGCTCGGGGTAGTTACACCCCGGAATGGGATCAAGCCAAGGTACTCGCCTCTGCTATTAATAAGGGTATGGCTTTATTTACAGAAAGTCTATATATCTCGAAATACCGTGATGTATGTTGTAACGATGAGGTGCCATTTAATATCCCTTACCCATGGATATCTTTAATTACGTACCAACCCTACGTGAGTGGTGTGTCAGAACTGCATGATTAAATAATTAGAATTATTCGCCCAATTTTGAACTTACCTGTTGGTAACATTTTTTGTGATTACTATTGTATTTAGGTCTTCCCATACTGTACATATTCATGTGTATGCTCGTTCCTTACAGCACTCGGCCTGATGATGAGGTTATAGTTACCTCGAAAGATCTTGCCTTTTATTATTTTTTAACGGGTAATTTTTAGCTGTACATAAATTTCATCTTTTAACTGGCAAAGCTAAAAATGCATTAGTTTGTATCGTCCTCAGACAGCTCTTTTTGCATTGCTTAGTGTAAATTAGTGTAATTGCTTAGCGAATTCAGTGATACTTGCTTCAGCTGGTTTTGTTGTTGTTCTTGTTGTTGTTTTTAACTTACTGCATGGTCACAAGCATTTCACTACATAAAAATGAATTTCGCGTTTTTAATAATTTTTTTAGAGATCGTTTCAGAGAAAGCCGTGTCCAACCACGAGAAACACATGCTCAGCGATTCTTGCATCCACAAATGATCAATATCCAAATTTATCGGCAGATTGCTCCTGAATACGACTTTTAAACACTCGAAAGAAATTCAACGCTTCGTTGTTCCCCTGGCGTGGACACATACAGAATGGAAGCAATGCTAGGGATACTGGAATATCAAATACATTTCTTGGAGAAAATTATTAACAGCAAACACGCCACAGAATTCTTGTATTACGATCTGGATATTTGAATACGTCCTTTGGAGAGAGATTGTATTGGAAGAGTCATAAAATACCTGGGAAAAGAACTGTTGCAGTTTTTACTTGTATTTTTTTTTTCTTAAAAGAAAAAGAATTTTTTTTTCCAGAGAAAAAATACTTTCAAAAACTGCTAAAGAGACTCGTTTCATGAGTGAGAAAGGTCAAGAAAACTTGGTTTATATAATGCTGCCAGGAAAAACAAAGCTTAATTCGATTTAAAGTAAAAT
Organism: Macrothele yani; assembly: GCA_039090855.1. Classification (NCBI taxonomy): domain Eukaryota; kingdom Metazoa; phylum Arthropoda; class Arachnida; order Araneae; family Macrothelidae; genus Macrothele; species Macrothele yani. The sequence continues at coordinate 149,134,881 of CM076995.1, read as the reverse complement.
CGATAATGATATCACGGTGGGAGGAACTGCCGAACGAGAAGAGTTTGAAATACTAAAATCAGAATACCTAATTTGCGTATGCTGATCAACAAATAACCTCCAATGGTCGTTGGTGGTGGATTAGGTATATGAGAGTGGGTGTCTCCTAATGTCATTGCACTCTCCTGACTCAAGAGCATTCTTTTGCACAGGAGATTAAATGAAAAGGCATCGTGCATCAGATTAAAGTAAAAACGACGACCCACCTGAAAACCGGGTTGTAACTATATCTCGGAACTTTAGGTCTAAAGACTCCACTGGGAGGGACTTTGTGTTAAACTCCAAACTAAGCTTATATTCACCCACGAATGCAGAGGCAAGTTTTGCTTTGTATTTTCATTGCTTTTGTTAATTTACTTCACTAGCAAATAATTTCTCCATGCAAAAAAAAAAAAAAAAAAAAAAAAAATCAATTCAAAATAAGAAAACACAGGAAGAAAGAAAATTGAACTCTCTTGAAATATAGAAAATAAATATCATTATCAGAATTTGTTTACTTCCTAAACTTCCAATGGAAAAAAAATTCGACCCTACTTCCTCAGCGGAGAAAGATTTCCCATACATCAAAATTGGCCCACTGATAATAAACCATTCTAACTTGAATTGTACAATCGGTGTTTTTTTGGCAAAAAACTTCCCTGAACTATATTAAAAATTAATAATTGTACTTCGATGTAGTGGTAAGGAAGAGTGGCGCCACCTGTAAACAAGTATCATAACTACGTCGAAGTAAAGTTATTGATTTTTAATATAGTTCAGGAAAGTTTTTTGCAAAAATCGCCGATTGTACAATCTAAGATAGGAAGGTTTTTTTTTTATCAGTGAGCCAACTTTGATGTGCGGGAAAAAACATTTTCATTGGATGTGCAGGGAGCAAAATTACTAGATTTTTACTTTAATCGTACATTCTCCTTAGCTGGTGCTCGGACCTTCTTACCGGGGTCAACAGCCAAGCTTCCGTTTTCAGTTTAAATAACAAACTCCCTCAGATTCTCCCCAATAAACACTCCTTCTCCCATCGTAAAACCACTCGTACTGACTGAATACAATTTTTTTTTTCATTGGAGGTTTAACGACCACCGTGAGCAACTCAATGGGCTATAAGCAGTCGTCCGTCCCTAATTTAGGGTCATTGGTTCCAGGGAAGGGAGAGAGCCAGTGCCATAAGACAAACACAACATCCATGCCTCACCGGGATTCGAACCCGGACCCCTTTCAGACGAATAGTCAGATGCCATCGCTTAGACCACTGCGCCACCGCGGCGGCACTGAATACAATGATCAGGAAGAAGTTGAAAGCTCTCTCTCTCTCTCTCTCCCTCTTAAGAAGCACAAATCGGGGCCCGTGTGACAGAGAGACATTCACTTGCAGAAGTAATTTCTTCTGAATTATCCATCGTTCGTGTTGTATCATTTCAATTTTTGATGTTTTTATAAACGTGTAATACACAAATAAATATTTTAAAGTTTTTATGCTTATAATGAAATACAATAGAAATTTTCATAAACCACTGAAAATAAAAGTTCAGAGAATTTACAACAACGTCCATTTGCCGTGTAGATGGGGCTGAGCCCCCTCTAGTCTCTTGCTATCTACGGGCCTGCTGGAAACATTTTCTCACTTGAAGGTAAGCGTGGTGGTAAGGATTCTCCGGGCATGGAAAACGTCGACAACAGAGATCCATCGCCAAGTACGAGAAGTCTATGGTCCTCAAGTCATAGTGTGTCACATTGATGTTCAAAGTTCGCACACCGGCGGATTACGTTGACGGATTCGAAACTCGATGACAGGCCCTCAACGTGAGATAGTAACATGGGTTACGTGGAAGATCTAATTCAAGAATGAGACAGACGGGTGACTTTGCATCCGATTGTTGCTAAAGGCGGATGTTTCTTCCGGTAAGCCGCGTCATATCGTTCAACACAACCACTGCGCGTACCTCTGCGTGAGCGCATGTTTCTAGGCTACTCTTTATTTTTACTTGATCTGTTCTACAGCACGATGTCTTTTCATTCAAACTCCTGTACCAAACAACGTCCTCTAGTCAGGAGAGTGTTATGACGTTGAGAGACATCAATTCACATATCTTTTTTCTGCCGTCAAGGTCATTAGAAGTCACTTATTGATCAGCCTTCGTATATAGGAAGGCTAAAAAAAAAGACACTGTCAATTTTGTTCAATATATAGTAAAGTTTCTCGAGAAATTCCAGTGTTTGCATAATTCCTAAGTAACTTTTGCTCCTTGTGGTGCAACATAGAAGGTAGAAAAGAAAAAGGTGTTCGATTTACACCAAAATGCATTATGAAAGCACGAAATTAAAAGTTATACACAAATGTCATTATCGGCGTAAAATGCGGTAATTTTATTTGTTTTCCATAATGAGATACGAAGGCTCTTCGGGAAACTCGAAAATTACATCGCCCGGAGCGTGAAACGAATCCGTGTCTCCCGATCGCACGCTCAACCAGAAATCGGGAGACGAATATTCGATTTACACTCTGGGTGATGTAATTTACACTCTGGGTGATGTATACACTCTGGGTGATGTAAGTTTTCTGAAGAGGTGTTACATGGGAAACGAATGAAAATACGGCATTTTTGCGCCGCCGATGACATTAATTTCTATAGGCCTTTTATATAATTTCTACTTCATTCAGGAAGATTAGTTTGCCATTGATATTTAAAATAAAATTTATTATATATCATCATCATCATCATTGTCAACCATTATCAATCCACTGCTGGACGAAGGTCTCCCCAAGTTTCCTCCACAACGGTCTGTCTTGTGCCAGTCTCCTCCATGTCACCCCTGCATACTTTCGAATTTCATCCACCCATCTCCCATGTGGTCTTCTTCTGGGTCTTTTCCTGTCCCTTGGAATCCAATCCAAAATTTCGGCTGTCCATCGATGATCTGTCCTTCTGGCAGTATGTCCAGCCCATTACCATTTCAGGGATTTAACTCTGATCCTGATGTCTTCCACTCTTGTCATTTTTCGGATCCACGAGTTCCTCTTCTTATCTCTCCTGGTTATACCAAGCATGCACCTCTCCATGATTCTTTGAGTTGTCTGCAGCCTTTGTATGTCTCTTTTAGTTAGAGTCCATATCTCTGCACCATACGTAAGCACTGGAAGGATGCATTGATCAAACACTTTTCTTTTAAGACATAATGGCATATTGCTCTTGAAAATTATGCTGTTTCTTCCAAAAGCTCTCCAGGCAAGTTTTGTACGCCGATTAATTTCTTCATCAATGTGACCCTCACTTGATATCTGCTGTCCAAGATAAACGTACGTGTCTGTTATCTCCAGCTTTTCTCCATCAATCGATAAATCTTCATTTCTTGTAAAAGCATTGAACATCACTTTTGTCTTCTGAAAGTTCATTTTTAATCCCACTTCTTTACTCTTGTCAGCAAGTTCCTGGATCATACTCTGCAGCTCTGATGGGCTAGTTGCAAAAATGACTACGTCATCAGCAAAACGAAGGTGGGTTAGATAATCTCCATTAATCTTTATCCCCTTGTTTTCCCAGCTCAGTGACTGAAAAACACCCTCCAATGTGGCATTAAAGAGCTTCGTAAATATGGTGTCACCTTGTCTCACTCCCTTTCCAATTTTTATGTGTGTTGTATTTTCAAACAGCCGAATCTTTGCACTTGCATTTTCATAGATGTTATTAATAATATTAATGTATGCATCTTCAATACCGCAGGTTTTCAGAGCCATTGTAACTGCTGATGGTTTCACCGAATCAAAGGCTTTTTCATAATCGATAAAAGCCATGCACAATGGAAGTTCATATTCCCTCGCTCTTTCAATTAGTTCTCTCAGCACATGGATATGATCTATTGTGCTGTAGCCACTCCTGAATCCAGCTTGTTCTCTCGGTTGAGCCATGTCCAGTGTTACCTTCAAGCGGTGTGAAAGAACTTTAGTGAAGATTTTATAAACTACTGATAGGAGGCTGATAGGTCTGTAGTTTCCGAGATCCTCAATGTCACCTTTCTTATGTAGCAGGATCATTGTAGCGGTGTTCCAATCCTCAGGAATCTTTCCTTCATTAAGGCATCGAGTGAAAATTTGGGCGAGTACTGTTTCGATTTCTCCACTTGCTTCTTGTATGATGTCTACAGTAATTCCATCTTCTCCTGGAGCTTTTCCCCGCTTCATGTTCTTGATTGCATGTGCAACTTCTGCTGGAAGGACTGGAGGAACTCTGGTACTGGTATCTTTCATGATGTCTGGAGTGCATGTATCATCCCTTTCATATAATTTGGAGTAGAAATCTTTCACTCTTGTCAAAATTTCGCCTCTATTTCTTGTTACAGAACCATCTTCTTTTCTCAGTGCCATAATCTGTTTTCTTCCCTTACTGAGATGTCCCTTTGCTATATATATATATATATTATATATACTACTCAAACCTACTTTAATTGCTGAAAACTCGTGTCTCGGAGATATTCATATTTCATAACATCCGACAGCGATGCCAAATGTATGAGCGCAAGAAAAACGAAAGCAAAAATTGCATAATCTTTCTCCGCACATGGTGCACACTTTCGCATGTCAAAAGATCGAAGTTTCACAGGGGAGGCGAGGGGTGGGGGTGGGGTGGAAGAAAAATGATGAACATTGGAATTCGTCATTCACGTTGCTCCACAGAGAGGAAAAGATTATAAATAAGTCACAGCTCTCACCGAAGATGATTACCTCAACCCTTTAAAGCTAACGTTATGTCAAGGCCGAAGGCGGAGTTAACTGAAAATTGCCCATTTGCTACATCCAAGGCTGTTCTCAGGCTAAAAAGCGATGCTTTGCACTAATTGAAGATACGCCTGACATCACGAAACGATTTTCTCAGGCCTGCTTCGCCAGATAAAAAAAAAGAAAAAGAAAGGTGGTGCGGTCTTTACGGGCAAGTCGCAGCTTGATGCGAAGTGCCGTGATTCTATTTCCTTAAGTATGCTTAGAACAAGACATTCATCAATCAAAGGCTTGAATCTTTTCCCTTTCTTCTTTTTTATCTATGGAAATTCTTGAGAAGAATCACTGAGAGTTTCTCTCCTACACAGCGTTTAATTTATTCATTTGGTACTTTTCCCAGGCAATGTATCTAAGCGATGGAATCTCGGCAATACATGTAGGAAACGAAAGGAATCTAATTTCTACATAACGCAGAAGATGAAAAACAATAAAGGTGAGTTCCGCCGGGTCATCCATTGCAAAGTGTCTTTAAAATCGTTGGAAGCTCCTTGTCTCTGATATCCCTGCACTGTACGAATTTCCAGAGCTGCAGTGATACCAATTTTGACATTTTGAAATTTCGACAGAATTAGAAGGAAGTGTTTGACGATTGAAGTGAGAAGCGTGAAATATTTACAAGCTGCGCACTTTAAGTGCTACACCATATTCTCCGGACCTAGCTTCGAGTAATTTACCACTGTTTTTCTACCTCTAAGGCCTTATTACAAGGAAAATGCTTTCCTTCCGGCTGCGATATGCGCCGAGCCGTGGGTAAGTCCGCACTCCAACGTAAGAAGTTCCTCTCGGACGAAACCTATGCGTTGGTTTCCCTGTAAGGATCTACAAGTGAGAGCTATGCTGTTAGAGCCTGTAGTCTAAGGTAAGAATAAACTATTTGTTCTTAAGACACAGTCACAGTAGCTATGTCCGCATTACCCTATCACAGAGATACGTTGTAATTGACCTCCAGCATTATCCAGATGCGGCCGAACTCGTTGTTCACGTTGAGTTCGCTCACTTAACGCACGCTGTTTCCCGCATTTTAAGAGCAGCGCTTATTTCCATAAACTATATCTTTCATACGTGCCCACAAGAGAAAGTCCTGGGAGTCAAACTCGAATATGTGGTGTGTCATAGACTCTTTAAAATGGCATTCTTTTCAAAGTAAGAATCTATTTCAACCATGCTACATAAGACTCTGCGATCCTACTATTTGTCATTTTCTTGTAGAACTTCCGTTCACAGTGAGTAGAGTTTTAGGTCCCAGCCACCTACAGCGAGATCGCCTTTTGGGCAGGACACAGAAACGGAAGGAATGAGAGCAAGTCTACCGGCTTTACAGTTTGTAATGCGATTAGAGTACAGTAGATGGTGCCACCGTACAAGTACGATGTTGCACACAGAGGGGTGAGAGAATTTCAAGGGGGGCATAGAAAAGGGTACCCATTTAACCAGTGGGCCCAGCCTGGGGGCCGTCACTTAACGTGCTCGTCCCATGCACGGCGGATATTCAGCGACTGTTAGTAAATCACACCATCTCTGAAAGATCAGCCCAGGTTCTAACCTCAGGACCTTGCATCGATAGTCTGACTCGCTAACCACTAAGCCATCCGCGGCTAAAGACTCTGCGACATGTTGACGAAACCTTTTATACATCGCCCACAAGATATTCAATCTCGTTCAACTGCACAGATGATGAATTCAGTCGTTAAACAGCTACATATCTCGTTCGGAATTTAGGTATTGTGAAATAAAATTCCGCTGATAATCCGTGTGATTAATTTAGCTGTTCATTTTTTTTTTTTTTCTTTAGAAGGCCAAACCTACCAGCTTGAAGACCAAGCGATAAAATGATAACCATCATCATCACCCACAAAAACCACTCTCAATCCACTCCAGGATGTAAGTCTCCTTAAGTTAATTCTCTTCCGGATATTCAGCGATTGTTAGTAAATCACACCATCTCTGAAAGATCAGCCCAGGTTCGAACCTGAGGACCTTGCATCGATAGTCTGACTCGCTAACCACTAAGCCATCCGCGGCCAAAGACTCTGCGACATGTTGCCGAAACCTTTTATACATCGCCCACAAGATATTCAATCTCGTTCAACTGCACAGATGATGAATTCAGTCGTTAAACAGCTACATATCTCGTTCGGAATTTAGGTATTGTGAAATAAAATTCCGCTGATAATCCGTGTGATTAATTTAGCTGTTCATTTTTTTCTTTTTTTATTTTTTTTTCTTTAGAAGGCCAAACCTACCAGCTTGAAGACCAAGCGATAAAATGATAACCATCATCATCACCCACAAAAACCACTCTCAATCCACTCCAGGATGTAAGTCTCCTTAAGTTAATTCTCTTCCGGATATTCAGCGATTGTTAGTAAATCACACCATCTCTGAAAGATCAGCCCAGGTTCTAACCTCAGGACCTTGCATCGATAGTCTGACTCGCTAACCACTAAGTCATCCGCGGCCAAAGACTCTGCGACATGTTGCTGAAACCTTTTATACATCGCCCACAAGATATTCAATCTCGTTCAACTGCACAGATGATGAATTCAGTCGTTAAACAGCTACATATCTCGTTCGGAATTTAGGTATTGCGAAATAAAATTCCGCTGATAATCCGTGTGATTAATTTAGCTGTTCATTTTTTTCTTTTTTTCTTTCTTTTTTCTTTAGAAGGCCAAACCTACCAACTTGAAGACCAAGCGATAAAATGATAACCATCATCATCACCAACCACAAAAACCACTCTCAATCCACTGCAGGATGTAAGTCTCCTCAAGTCTCTTCCACAATACTGTCATGAGCAATTAATTCTCTTCCATATCATGATTTTGAATTTTATCTTCCACGTCATCTTCTTCCGAGTCTGTTCTTATTCTTTGGTATTCAGCGTAGTATTACAGTTGTTCAACGAAGGTTACTTCTTCAAACAACATGTCCAGCCCGTTGCCACTTCATGGTCTTTACCTAGATTATGATGTTATCAACTCTTGTCATTTTCCTGATCCAAAAACTACGCAAAGTCTATTGACTAGCAACTAACCTCTCCTGCACAAATATCATCTCCGCCTTCTCGTGGTGCATCCTGTTCTCACTGAAAGGATTCTGCTGGCTGACCAATAGCACCACAGAGATTAGAGCAAATGATAAGCCACGCTGATCAACCCGCATGGCCAACATGGTAAATCATGGCCACCCCTAAAACTCCTTCCACCCCCCAAAAAAATTAGCCTGAGTTAATATTTTGTAATGTACAATCTTTGCCAAAAAAAAAAAAAAAATAAAAAAAAATAACGAAGCACCCCGAGAAAGTCGCTCGATCCTAATGAAACTCCACATGCAAGTAAGTACCTCGGGGTCGATTATGCAAATGATTAAAAAATAACGATCAATGACTAAATAGTGGCCCGCCACAGCGCATCGAGGGTGTGATTTACCTTCAAGTGGTAAATCACTCGAAGCTTGGTCCGGAGAATATGGCGTAATAACCTCCAATCCTGCCTCGACGTCGGATCCGTGCACAATACGAGAGGTTGAGCGAGTCTAAGAGACGACGTACAACCAAAGCATATCTAACTGAGAAGAAGTTAAGGCTCGGCGAGACGTAACTAGCGCCGCCATATCTTAAAAGTTAAAATGCAGTGCACAAAAGCCAACATACAGGCTGATGCCGGAGCAGACTGCGCATGCGTATTTCTGTTGACTTCAATTCTTTGGGTAGAGAACAGTCAGCCCAGGTACTCACAGCACGTGATTGTCACCTTCTCAGTAGCATAATAACTTCGCAAATCGGATATGTAAATTTCGTTACGCCAATCGGGTTAGTTAAGGCTTTTGTTTGTTCTTCAATTTTTCAAAAACATTTTCAGTAATGCCAAATACTAGGGAATGTCTGCATTTTGTACGGATCCTTAGGCCTAACTATAATATTTGCTAAAAATTAATTTTAAAAGTAATATTAATGTTATTGCATATTTTTCTCACCAAAATAGGGGATGGGCGGGATATCAGAAAACAGCAACAACAAGAAAAAAACTGCTCTAAGCAAATAGTCATCAGATCGAAGGAAACCATCGTGGATCAAAGAAAAGCTTCACTGCAGTAGTCCCCCTAACGTGTTTTGCTCCTGAATGTTAACTTTCCCGCAGAGCATATTACCTCTTAAGATGTGGTGGCGCTATTGTCGCCTGTTTTACGTTATCTCTATGAGAGTTGGCCTTCTTCACGCGTTATATATTCTTTGGTACAACTGTGCTGAGAGAGGCTGGAGGCTGGTTGGTCAAGTCGCCGTATCACCAGGCATTTGGGTGCCGCAGTCGGACGATGTTGGCGCCAGTGGGTCGAGGTGGACACAACCCAGCGGCACGCGGACATTGGACGGCCGAGGGCAACGAACGAACGCAAAGATGAGCATTTGTGAGTGCCGCACGAACAGAATCAAGTTCATCGCTCTCAACTATCCGTGGCCACGTTGCGTCGTTTACAGGAACGGAAGTGCTCATCCGGACACTTGTCAGGCCACTTCCGGCACGGGAACTACATTCGAGGTGGCCACTGCGCCGCCTACCACTGACCAGCGAACATCGCCTGCACCGGTTGCCGTGGTGTCGGGCCCGATCAACGTGGGATAGTGCCCAGTGGCGTCGTGTTGTCTTCAGTGATGAATCACGGCTTGCACTTAGCGCCGATGACCAGCGCATATGTGTCTGGAGACGAGCTGGCCAGCACACAGATCCTGCCTTTACCGTGGAACGGCACATGGCTCGCGCACCAGGAGTGACTGTCTAGGGAGCCATTTCCTACGACACCTGGGCATCCTAGGAAGTCCTCCGTATCACCCTCACGGCTCAACGGTGGTACGTCGACGACATTCTACGACCTGTTGTGTTGCCATTCCTGCGGAAGAATCACCGAGCAATTTTTCAACAGCATAATGCTCGGCAACACTCGGCACGGCTCTCCCAGGCCTGCCTTCGTAATCTCGATACATTTCCATGGCCAGCCCGATCACCCGATTTCTCACAGGTTGAATATGTTTGGGTTGGTTGGTTAAAAACATGTTTGGGACATGATGGGACGACACCTACGCCCATCCCAGATGGTCATGGATGTGACCCGCAATTTGGACACCATCTGGCGTGCTATACTTCAGAACAGTATCTATGAACTGTATGAGTCTACGCTACGGCGGGTAACAGCTTGTATCCAAGTACAGGTGGCGCTACAACGAGCTGACTTGTTCCACTCTGTAGTTGTTTTATCCGAATAAATGGCCCAACTGCTCTGGAATTGCAAAAATTTCTTTTCCTGTACATCTACATTCGCACATTTTTCATCCCGATTGTATGATTCCTTCTGGATACTTCGTTTGTTTGTTCTTTCTTTTGCAAAGAGTGTAAACCCATACATATGTGCTATACATTGAGCATCTAGGAGATGCTGTAAACTAGGAGTTTCGAAAGTGCAGCCAAATTGTGGGCGTCTGTAGGTTTGCGGTTATGGAATCACTATAGTTTCAGACTGGATGCACGAATTATGGCTGAATATTGTTGTTTTTTTATTAGGTATTGCAATATAATGTTTTGAATGCTTTTAAAGGTTCGTGTGTGGAAATAATACTAAATGCTTAACACAACACTTAGATGGCCACTAACGGATTCAGCGATTATTGATTGAGCAAGAAATGGAAACTGAAATAATACTAAATGCTTAACACAACACTTAAATGGACACTAACGGACTCAGCGATTATTGATTGAAGAAGAAATTGAAACTGAAACCAAGACTTGTTTATTCGCTTCCTGGTTGTTGGCGTACAGCTTGTACGAGGGTCGTCCAGAAAGTATAGAACGTTTCGTTATAAAAGTTACATACACTGCTGGCCACCCAAAACGCAACACCAAGAAGGAAGCATCCGATTGGCCTGATATTCGCAGCATGCGTCGCCCGCGAGAGGACATGCAAACGATTAGCATTACAAGGCATAAGCAAATCATGTGCGCCCGGCACGCCACCGAGAAGCACCATAAGAAGGGTGCACAGAAGGCGGGGTAAGTAGTGGAAGTGTGTTGTTCTGCCGGACCTGTGCTTGGGAAGCTTTCTGATGCCTCGTCACAGAATACGGCAGTAATTCCAGCACGTTTCGGAGTTCCACAGAGGACGAATAGTGACTTATCGCGACAGCGGTTTATCGTACCGAGGCATCGGCGCCCGTGTGGGACGACGTCCAGCCACAGCGAGCCATGCATGGTTTCCGTGTGTGCAGGAGGGACGGACGGACCGACGTGAGCGATTGCCGCAGCCGCGGCACACCACCAAACGAGAGGACCGGCATGTTGTGCGGCGGTCATTGACGGCTCGCACCGCCACATCACGAACGTTAGCGCAGGAGTTGGGGTGTGTTGCGCAACAACCTACCGTTCGACGTCGTCTGGAGGAGCGGAGACTTGTCGCACGGCGCCCATTGCTCCGAATGCCATTAACGTTACACCACCGTCGAGTGCGGCGGCAGTGGGCCGTTGAACGCCGCACCTGGACTACGGAATGGCACGACATTGTCTTCTCCGACGAATCCCGCTTCTGCCTGCAACACCACGATGGTCCAATCCGCGTTTGGTGGCACCGCGGCGAGAGACTGTATGACGCCTGCATTATGCATCGCCATACCGGTCCGTCGCCTGGCGTTATGGTTTGGGGCGCAATTGGATATGACACCCGCACCCCTCTGGTACGCATCGCCGGTACACTCAACTGCCACCACTACATCTCCGACGTTTTGGAGCCTGTAGTCCTCCCTTACCTGTAGGACCTGCCAGCGGCCACGTTTCAACAGGACAATGCGCGCCTGCACGTGGCACGCATCGTGCAACAATTCTTCACTGCCCACCAGGTGTCACTGCTGCCGTGGCCCGCTTGTTCTCTCGATATGTCGCCCATCGAACACGTCTGGTCGCTGATCGGCAACCGAATGGACCGGCAAGCACCACGCGCGGCTGCGCCTGTGAACTGTGACAACGTGTGGAAGCAGCCTGGACCGACATACCCGATGCTCACATCCAAAGCCTCTTTCGTTCGATGCCGCGGCGTGTAGCGGCCGTTATTGCCAGCCATGGGGGCCACACGAACTATTGATGTCTACGTGTTCCGCAAGTCGCACGGGCCTGTAAGCTCAATCGTTTCATCTTTGTATCTGTTGTTATGTGTCCAGCAAATCTGGCTTTGCTATCTCGTGTCCTTCTTGGTGTTGCATTTTTGGGTGGCCAGCAGAGTACTTGAAAAAGTTTGAAATATTTCATTCACAATTTTCAACTCATAACTTAGCCTATTTTTCTACATAGTTGCTCAGGACATTGGGGCACTTGTCATATCTTGTGATAAGTTTAAGCATCCCCCTCCTCATAGAACTCTGCCGCCAATCCTTTTTGCAAGTCAATAATAGCCTCCTTTAGCACATCATCATCAAAAGAACTGCTTTAAATAAGAGAGCAAGTGTTAGCCCGATGGCGCCAAGTGCGGGCTGTAAGGTGGATGCTTAAAAAATGCCCAGTGAAGCTCATCAAGCGTATAGCGTCGATTTTCTTTAATGATGTCACTAATCTTCTGTTTGAGTTCATCCGTAATGAGAGAGGGGATCCCTGACCGCTATTCGTCATGAAAGTTTGTTCTTCCGTTGTTTAACATTATGCACCACTTTCTGACACAATGAATTCATTCTTAACACCTTCTCCATACACTTGAACAAGTCTCCGATGAATGTCAATAGGCCTGGTGTTTTCGGCAGTCAAAAAAGGGATAACTGATCGAACCTCGCATTCGGCGGGCATTTTCAATGCGCTTGTTCATTTCAAAAGATCATAAACTAACCACAAATGGATAATACCCGCTCGACAATGGTGCCAAGAGATAGCTAATAGAGCACTGGGCCAGGATGTCCTTGATTGAGCCCCGCCCAAGAACCTGCGCAGACGCTTTGCGCAAACGTTCTCTACTTTTTTGGACGATGCTCGTAATAAAAGTTCTGTTTTGAATAGCTAACAGAGCTTCGTTGACTTAATCACAATATGAGATCAGATTAGATCATATTTAGAGGATTTTAGGAAGGGAGTGTCTGACCCCAAGTGTTAAACAACCCTCAGAAATAGGAAGCTAGCAGATTTGGGCTAGAGTGCCCGATAGGAAAGTGACACAGAAGCGAGGTAGAGGGGGGGGGTTAAATGCCCTTATTTATTACCGGGGGGGCAGTACCCAGGGCCCGACGGCAGAACGTGCCCATCCGACGTACGGCGGATATTTAGTGGTTCGAGCGTTCGTACCTGCCTGGGATCGAACCCGAGGTCTTCTCCGTGGCAGTCACGAACGTTGACCACTAGGCCACCCGCGGCCTCTCAATATCCGTCAATTAGATAAGACTATTCAGTGTACAGACCATCAAAATAACATGCTTCAAGACACAATCACAAAATCATCTCTCATCACTACAGACTTTCTTTACATTCTGCGTGGCTGTTTTATTTACCTTCGACTCACTGTCATTCGTTGCTAAATTATATTTAAAAAATTCTGGGAAATGACGTGCAGTTCAGAAAAAATCTAACGGAGAAGTAATCTAATTTACATAAGAACAGAAACTCAAAACGGAAGGTTGAACCACAAGTCACATGATAGAAGTAGGGTCTGATAGGAGAAGCAACGGTACCTCATATTCCCGGTTTTTATGGCAGGCAGAAGGGTTCTTTATTGGGAACGGCCGGGGAAAGTTTATGTTTTGGGAGAAAAGAAGGTCGAAGCAACAACAGGTCAGCATTGGCCATGAAAAGGAGCGGCATAGTGGAACAGAGAAAGGTCTTTGGTGTTCAGGATTAACTCTGAACGAAAAAAAAAACTATTCAAGAAAAGAAAAGAGTGCGGCGCGGATATTGGAGGAGGTACGGTAACAAGGGGCTCTCCACTGTGGATCCCCGTTAAGTGAATTTCATGAATGGAAATAAAAAGAGTTTTAATTAACTGTATAGATAAAGTCCTATTTACTTGTGTTATTCATTTTTAATCCCTTTCTTGTCGCAGCGTGAAATGATGTTTCGGTTCTGCAATGTGCTTTGTATAAAAAGGAGAGAAGTGAACCGTAAAAACAGCGCTATGACAAAAACTTGCATCTAACTCAATGATTGAATCACTTGCATGAACACATGTTATTTTCATACAGGTGGGAATCTATTGGTTGCCAGAATCTCACCGTTAAAAGAACTTCGTTTGATTCTACGCACATTTTGCTGAAATACACGCGTCTTGGTTTATTAAATAAAAAGACAAGAGCTGGGGTCCTCGGTACCTCCGAAGGCAGTTTTTGAAATGAAAATAATAGTACAAAAGAAACTGCATTTAACACACAATTATTACTCGTATTTACGGTAAAAAACATTGTTAGAGACTGATAATATACACCGCGTTGTACTTCTTAAAAGGAAAGCAAAAAAAGAAAAAAGAAATATCCTAAATACATAATTTGCTAGAACCTCCTCCTTCTACGAGCCACTTTTTAAGTCGTCATAGCAACAACCGAGAAACAAATGTTTGTGACGTCACGCTTAGCTTTTCGTGTTTTCGTGTAAGTGACGTCATCACCTACCCGCGCACAGTCCACGCGTATATCACTTTGCTTTGTTTTCATAGCAACAAAGAACACAGCTGCTGGTGTAACGTCATCTAATCTAAATAATTCTCACATGACGTCACAGATGCGTTACGTCACACGGTCAACTCTTTAGAGACACGAAAACTTTACATCAGGAATTTCGGTTTACTGCCTGAACCGGTGTTTAGCCATCTGTATGTGGCAACGTCAAGAGTACGACGATCTGACGACGTCAAGATAAGAATAAAGAATAGTTCACGGAAAAGAACAGGGGAAATTGATACAGGGTTCACAGTCATTGTATACAAAAAATGTTGCGTACAAGGAAGTGTTGTCGAAATACGGACTAAAGATTTTTCCAAACACATAACAAACAGACAGCCCGTCGTATTAAATTCCATAACCGACCGCTCGGGAAATTTTCAGAAAGCTGTCAGCCAACGTCGCCATCTGTTGACGTGGAGCTCAAAAACTCAATAAACAAATGTCAATAATTTCTGTATCATAAATTTTATTTTCCCCTTCATTATTGACGGGCTTTCATCTAGTATTATATAATGCAAGGCATCAGTAAATTTAAAGTTTAACATTATCAAATTGTGTGTTACGAGACATTGACAACATGCTTAAGCAAATTAAAATTAAGATTGAGCATCCTGATAAACCGTAAAATATATAGGGGTTCCCTACCAGGTGATTAAAAAAAATTGACTAGTATTTATAATTATTCGTATCCTACGCACAAAAAAAAGTGGTAGACAATATAAATATTCAATTATTTCCCCTTGTGGGAAAATCATGAACAAGAAAAAGCTGCAAAGTTTAAGACAAATACTGAGCATGCTTTCCCACCTTTTGATTAATGGGCTATTCTAATCTGATAGGCGGAAACAGAGTAAACGTGATACACAGATATACATACATGACATATGCTTCATAATAATATACATTATTATTATTATGTATTTACTTATGTTATTCATCTGGCCACTATTTTTCCTTGGAAAACACAATAATATAGTGAAACACAGTTTTGCCGGTAGCCGAACACGACCCACACATCCTTCTGCTCCGGAGCCGAATGCTTTCCCAATTAAGCTACACCGACAAGGTCTTATCACTGCTACTTACCGTCTTTACATCTGCGTCACCTCTGAGGTCGGTACGTCACAAGAGGTGATATGCAGCCGGCTAGCGCGAATCGTTTGTTAAAAATTATGGAGGTTCGGTGGAACCATTTGTCAAATTCGGAATTCGGATGAAAAGCATCACAACAGAAATTCGCCAGTTCAACGCTGAATACTTTTTTTTCTATCTGTTTTTTTTTACACTGTTTCATAGGGACGCAAAAACCGGACATCGATTATACATTTCTCAGTTATACGTTTTTCTCATTCATATGTAAAATGTCACCGATCCAAGTATTTTGAATGTTCTTTAATATTAAATTTCTCTGTTTTGTTTATACGTTGCTGTTGTTTTTTTCAATTATACATTAACTTTACTTGGTCCCTTGAAAAACGTGTAAAGGAGGTTCCACTGTATTAGTATTCTGTTCCGGAAATCCACGGAACTTAGATTGTTGATAACGACTGAAACGGAATCAATATTTCAAACGTAGGAGAGAGATTTGTTCACTGCTAGTTAGTTCTTCAAAATAGTTTCCACAATTTTTTTTACGATTTCGATTAAATTTGAGCATTTTGCTGGAGATTTGTTCACTTATAGTTAGTTCTTTAAAATGGTTTTTATATTTCCATTATGATTTCTACTAAATTTAAGCATTTTGTCGCAAATTTGTTCACTTCAAGTTAGAGTTTTTCAAAATAGTTTCTACATTTTTTTTACGATTTCGATTAAGTTTAAGCATTCTGCTGAAGATTTGTTCACTTATAGTTAATTCTGTAAAATGGTTTTTGTATTTTTCTTGACGATTTCGATTAAATTTAAGCATTTTGTTGCAGATTGTGTACTTACAGTTCTTCAAAATAGTTTCTACATTATTTTAAAATTTCGATTAAATTTAAGCATTTTGTTGCAGATTGTGTACTTACAGTTCTTCAAAATAGTTTCTACATTATTTTAAAATTTCGATTAAATTTAAGCATTTTGTTGCAGTTCGTTCAACTGTAGTTAGTTCTTCAAAATAGTTTCTACATTTTCTTTACGATTTCAATTAAATTTAAACACTTTGCTAACGATTTGTTCACTTATAGCTACAGTTCTACAAAATTGTTTCTACTCTTTCTATGATTTCGGTTTTCTTTTTTTTTAATTTAAGTATTTTGTTGGAGACAGTTAACAGAGGGTCCATCTCATCGAAAATGGATAAGATCGGCAGTTTACACGGCCGTAGTCATAACTTGTGGTAAGTAAATAAAACATATTTTAGCGTTAGCATTAGCAAACAAACAATGCATCTCCTGATTACTTTTCCTTTTTATTTTTAACGTTCAGCATCTAACATGGGTGCCCTTATAGGGGGGGGAGAGCAGGGGGGGGGATTTGCCCTCCCTGGAAATTGGACCAAACAATTTCTGTTCTTGGAAGGTACAGAAATTTTCGCGGTGACACTAATTCTGAATGCTAATTCTTTCTGTAGAACTTCTGGATGCGTGTGCATAAAGTAACAAGTTAGTAAGATCATGTAGTGCATTGATTATGATACGCTTTCCAACATACCCGGAATCACTACTCAACTTATTACTCAAGTTATAAGGATAATGGCTCTGGAATAAATCTCGCTGTTGTGCCCTGACCTTTGACCCCATTTCGATGATATTCAGCAGAACCAGTTCAGTATATCTACAGATCAACATGATAAAGTTTGGTCGCAATAGAAGCATTTTTAGTCAAGTTATGAGGATTAATGTCTGCGGAATAAACCTCGCTCCTGTGCCCTGACCTTTGACCCCATTTCGATGATATTAAACAGAACTGGTACAGCATACCTCCGGAACAACATACTAAAATTTTGTCGCAATAGAAGCATTTTTATTCAAGCTATGAGGATAATGGCTGTGGAATAAGTCTCGCTCATGTGCCCCGACCTTTGACCTCATTTCGATGATATTCAACAGAACCAGTTCAGTATACCTCCAGAACAACATGATAAAGTTTTGTCGCAATCGAAGCATTCTTAAGTAACTTATGACTCATAAGGGCGATGGAATGGATCCCTCTCCTATGTCCTGACCTTTGACCCCATTTCATCCATTTTCAATAGGGTTTTCCCCCAGGCTGTCCCCTACCACATACTAAAATTTCATCGAAATCGAACCATTTTTACGCGAGTTATTGTGTGGACGGACGGACAGACAGAAGAACAAAGCTGGAGCATATACGTTTCTTCAACCTACGGTTGGAAAGCGTAAAAAATAGAAAAACTTTGGGAACTTGCAGTTGAAAAAAAGAAAATTTGAACAATGAAATTTTGCATTGCATGTTGGAGAACAATGTACATATGTACAATGTGGAAATCTATGAAAGACGATGAAATGGAAAATAAATCCTCTGCAGCCGCTATTCACTGCTGGACAAAGATAACTTGAAAGAAAATTTTCCCAGAAATTTATTCTGAGGGTGTCTTTTTTCACTTTTAATGACCAATTGAATGATCTCTGGCTGTCGTGGCGCGTGCGGCACAAGTGAGCAAAAGGATCAAAAGAACGACAGAGAAATTTCCTCATTGTCCTGACACGCTGTCTAATTTTAAATTTAATTCATCTGTTGAGTGCTTGGTAAAAATATACCGTTTGTATAAAAAGAAGGCACAGAGGAAATTTGCATATGGTGTTTGTACAGGTTATTATTCGCAGTCATAATTTCTAAATTATTAACTCAGCAATCAGACGTCCCTGAATTGCCTGTATCTACTGCTCACCACATAACATCAATCACATCAGAAAACTTGAAAGTTACATCGCCCTCGAGCGGGATGTGATTTTCAAGTTTTCGAATGTGATTGACATTACGTGTTGAATAGTAAATACAGGTACTACAGTGATGCCTCCTTGCTGAGTTATTAATTCTGGCGTACTTCTACGTATTAAGAGAAGAACATTTCTTCCAAAGTAGTTACAATGTCTGTTTGTCCCCTCCTGAAAAATAAGCTATGGCTCCCATGACTTGTAACGCAATCACGTGCACCAATGAAAATGTTTACTCAGATCAACAAATGTGACTTCAACTCCCCTAGCTCTCCGCGATCATCATTCATGCTGTGGTCAGTGCGAACCGGTTTTTATCAACTAAGCATATCATCCCTGTATATAGCATCAAACATATACACGGTCAAGTCACATTTTTCTGATCACCAGCTAATATCCAGAGTAACCGCCGTGTGCAGCGCGGACAACAGCTAGACGGGCTGGGAGTGACTCAATAAGGTGCTGGAAGGTGTTCACAGGTATGTGGAACCCTGCTGACTGCAGTGCGTCTGACAGCTGCTGGAGGGTGCGTGGTGGAGGATCCACAGAGCGAACACGATCGAGGTGGTCCCACAGATGCTCAATAGGGTTTAAGTCTGGGAAACTAGGGGGCCAGGGAAGTACTTTTAACTTTTCATCGTGCTATACCAACCACTCTCTGATGTTTCTAGCTGTGTTTGTTCTCCGATGTTATTCGCCTTATAGGCTAACGTCCATCCGTTCGATGAAGCAGAAAACGTGATTCATCGGAAAAGGCAATCCTTTGCCAATCAGCGGAGGTCCAATTCCGATACTGTCGTGCAAATGCAAGCCTTTTCTGCTGATGCACCTTTGCTAGCATAGGTGCAGTGACCATCCGTCTGCATCGGAGCTCCTTACGCAGCAGGATTTGCGGAACTATCGTTTTAGACACACTTCCGGTATCCCCCTGGTTCATTCAGCCAGTGCGTTGCTACACTGTAGCATGTCGATCGGCCCTAACGCACCTTCGAAGCCGAGATTCACCTCTCACATCAATGGTACGTGGTGCCCAGCAGTTTCCACTCACATATTCGGAATGGTGCCATTTCTCCAATCACGATACACTTTAACCACAGCAGCACGCGAACAGTTCACAAACAGCGCTGTTTCAGAAATACTGCCACGCTTGGCCCGAAAGCCGATAATCATCCCTTTTTTGCAAATCTGATAAATCGCTCCTTTTATTCATGACAGCGACGAGTGATATGTTTTTCAGAATGCCTACATCACACCTTATATACCCTCCAAGCCAGCACACGACACGTTCCTTCATTCATGGGCTACGCGCTGTTGACGTCAAAAGTAGGGTGGTCACAATTATCTGACTTGACTGTGTATATATATACATGTATATGATATGAAATATACAGTACGAGGCAATTCTATTAGCTATATGCCCCACTTTCGAGATTTAACGATCCTCTTTGGACATCTAAGGTGTTTCCCGTCTTTAATTTAAAGGCAGTGGCTCCAGGAAAGGGACAGAACCAGAGCCTTAAGGACAAATACGACGAACGTCTTGACACGTGACAGAATGAGAAGTCAGAAGCCCGCGCCCTAGACTATGTGATGCACTACGTGACACGGCGTACATGACGTACTACTACTGTGGAGCAGAGAAGGAAACGGATCTCGGATCAGCGGATCAAAACTTTCTTGCGGGTCAAACGAGTCGGGTTAAGGTTTTCTTGACCCGATTTCGACCCTGTTTTATTTCCGTTTTATTTTTGAATAGAAAAGAAATATTTCAAAGAACCCTTCAGAGGTCTTTGAAATAATACTTCAGAGCTGCAGAGCATGATCCAGGAACTTGCCGAGAAGAGTACAGAAATGGGATTAAAAATGAACTTTCAGGAGACATAACTGATGTACAATAATGCTTTTACAAGGAATGAAGATTTATCAATTGATGGGAAAAGGCTGGAGATAACCAATTCCTGCATTTACCATGGGCAGCAGATATCAAGCGAGGGTCACATTAAGGAAGAAATTAATTGGCGGAGAAAACTTGGTTGGAGAGCTTTGGGAAGAAACTACAATTTTTAAGAGAAGTATGTCATTATGTCTTAAAAGAAAAGTGTTTAATCAATGCATCTTTCCAGTGCTTACTCACTGAGCAGAGACGTGGACATTAACTACAAAAGACATACAAGATTGCAGACAACTGAAAAAAGCATAGAGAGATGCATGCTTGGTGTAACAAAGAAAGACAAAAAGAGGAACTCGTGGATAAGGAAGATGACAAGAGTGAAAGATATCATGATCAGAGTAAAATCCCTGAAATGGCAATGGGCTGGATATATTGCCAGGAGAACGGACCACCGATGAACAACCGAAATTTTAGACCGGATTCCAAGGGACAAGAAAAGACCCAGATGAAGACCACGTGAGAGATGGGTGGATGAAGAAGACTGGCCCAAGACAGTCTGTTGTGGAAGAAGCTTGGGGAGACCTTCATCCAGCAGAGGATTGATAATGACTAACAATGATGATGATGATAATGTTATATTAGAATTTATAGCTCAAAGCAGATTTGTCCGGGTCAGGTTCGGGTGGGATCCGGCTCGGGTCCAATTTATGTGACGGCCAGGTCTGGGTCCAAAATCTTTGGCCTGTTTCCAACTTTACTGAGGAGACGCATGAGCCAAATCGGTAATGTTGCAGCGATAAGCCTGCGTTCGAAGTTCTGTTGCCTCTCTGGAGTAGGAAGACGTGACTTCGAATTTCACCATCGACAACACGCCAGAACATGGCTTCGAATTCCACCACCGACAACGCTCCAGAATATGGATGTTAATCTTCTGGTCATTTGGTTTGATAAATATGTCTGATGAGTCTTCCACATAACGCATGTAATTAATTAATAAAATTAATTCTTCTTGAATGAGATGGTCCCTCGAGCATGGCTGTCGGCTGACCCGAAACCCGCGATTTTGTTTCCTCGCCCATCTCGGAAGGGGGGTGATGATGTAATGTTCTATGTAGCATGACGTACTACACTGCACACTGCTAAACCTTTGTATTAAGTTGAACCAAAAAGTGATGCTACACCACTTTTGGGACAAAGGCAAACCATTGTGTGATGCATGAAACATAAAACACCATGGCGCAATGGGTGCAACTTCACCTCATGCAAGTTGGATACGATAATATGATACATAACTGTATCATATATTTCTATGTTTCATGCATCATACAATGGTTTACCTTTGTCCCAAAAGAGGTGCAGCTGGTGTAGCACCACTTTTTCGTGCATCCAAGCAACTACAAAACTTTTAACAGTGTACTGAGGTGGAGCATGAGTCAAATTGGCAGTGTTGCAGCGATAAGCCCGCCGGTGAAGTTCAGTTGGTTAAACAGCCACTCTGAAGTAGAATGACGTGGATATGAATTCCACAACGCCCCCCGGTGGAGCACTGATCTAAGCGGTGGCTCCTGACCATTCGTCCGAGATGGGTAAGGTTCGAATGCCGGTGAGGCATGGATGTTGTGTTTGTCATACTGCACTGTCTCTCTCCCTTCCCTGGAACCAGTAACCCTAAATAAGGGACGGGCGGCTGCTTATAGCCCACTGAGTTGCTCACGGTGGTCGTTAAACCCCCAACCAAAAAGAAAAAAATCCCACAACCAGCAAAGGGTTAAATGTCGTAACTACTCGCCCTCAGAGCACCACAAAGAATTTACGAAGTTTTATAGTTTAGCACGTTTATGAACCAGCAAAGCATAAAAACGTGCAACAGATAGAAAGCTTCCGACACTGATCAAACAAAAAGTAACCTAAATATATTTCGTTAAAATACCAATAATTTAGAATTGTGGTTTCTTTCGTAGATTTCAGTGTTTCAAAGACTATCTTGTGAAAACACAATTTTGTCCACGCCGGGCATCGGAGTCGGGTCCCCTCCCCTCACTCCGGAGTAAGTCGCTCTCCCAGCTGAACTACGCGGACATGTGCTCTCATTGCTATCTGCCTTTATCTCATCGGCGTCAGAAACTCTTTATTTCACTGAAATTTTTATAGTTTTAAAATGTAACAGTTTCCGAAAATTGGAAGTTTTCCACAGCACCACCTCAAGCGTGAATGTCTGACGACACGCAGTAAGAATTGTATCTTGAAATCATTCTTCGTGGTCCTCCTTGGTATCCTCTATAATAATTAACGTGGAATTCATTCGCTGTAGGAATATCGGTTATCAAATCGTCATTACCGTAAACGATGCTCTCAATATCATTTAAATGGCCAAAACTCATAATTACATTTCGTTTCAGCCATTCTGATAAAGGCAGATCATCATTAAAGTTTTGATTACTACCCAGAAATTCTACTAATGTGATGTACAAGGTTTTGGGGAAACAGTTTATGACTGTTGCAGGTGAAACGGTATTTTCCACGCATATTTCATCTGACGAATATAATCTAGTGAAGGCACTTTGTCACTTAATCTTCAGTCACTTCGATCGATGAATGGCGAGCCAAAGATCAGGGGAAATAATCGCTGTTGCTTTTAATAAATGTTACAGCTTCAACTGATTTGTAAAACAGAAATAGCTTTTAGAAGTAAAAACACCAGTTAAACAAGAAAGATGACACCGAATTTTCGGTGTAATAAGCACGTCTTTTGAATCCATTCTGACGTGAATTAAATTTACCAAAGCTATTCAAAATCAATGGAACTGGTTTGGAAAACAATCAACTGGTTCCAACAATCGATAAAACATCCAGAAATAGAAACATCTACTTAGTTCCACCAGCGGCTAAAAAGTATGTTACGAAAATTAACAAACGGTGAACAAAAAGTTTCTCATTATACAACGAAGGTACCTGATACAAAGATATTTTCAAATCGAACAGTTAAAAAAAGAAATATAAAAAAGAAACATTATATAAGTTTACGTCTGCTAGCGGAAGAATTTTGCATAGTGGAAAAATTGAAAATAGGCGATAATTATTCTTCATGGAAAAAGCGTTCGACTTTTACACAGCTGGTGAGAAATCTTTGCGTTACTTAAAGAGGAAAATTCTCCACATCTCTGTTGTAGCGAATGGCATGCAGTGAATAAAAAATTTCTCAATAGCGTTTTTAGAAGTAGCATACAGCTGCAAACTGAACTGCACAAACACTACCTGCCGACAGAACTGTGAACTACAAAATTCCTCAAATACTAGTCTTAAAATTTCTACAAGGTAAATGGCATCCTGTGTTAAAATATTTTTTTAAATCACACATGTAAAATCAGTGATATTGAGAAAAACAGAATAAGAATATGCGCCCCTAGCGGCGAAATTGTGCACTATTTTGGAAAGAAAATACACACACAATTTGCATAGTTAATAGTATCTGACCGAAGAAAGAAGTTTTTCAATCGGGTTTTTAGTCCCGCAGATATTGCTGTAAACGGAAACATGAACTTACGCCCTCTGGTGGCAGACTTGTGAGCTACGAAAAATGTGAAATTATATGAGAAACATTTCCCCACGGAAACGCTCTCCAACAAAGAAAGAATTTTTCAAATCGGACACTTAGAAACAGAGATATCCACAAAAATAAGATGTGACTTTACGTCCCCTGGTGGGAAAACAATGCATTATTTTAGGAAGAAAGTATTCTCAAAAGGTTTTTCAATATGAGCGATATCAGTCCAAGAAAAAAATTTAGCGAGTTTTCAGGAGCCCAGATTTTGCTACAAATACATCAGAAGCAGAAATTAACACTTATGCCCCCTTGTGGCTAAACCATTCTTTACCAAATATTAGAAATTATGCTAAAAATATTTTCCATCAGGTCTTGTATGCGATACAGGAAGAAGTTTTCAAATCGGAGTTTTAAGAGCAGAAATAGCACAGAAATCGCAATTTACCTTTGCGCCCCCTAGCAGGAAGTCTATGATTTACTTGAAAATTTTGAATTTATAGGAAAAACATTTCGCATCGGAGATACTATCCAACAAAGAAGGAATTTTTCAAATCGGACTCTTAGAAGTAGAGATATTGACAAAAATAAGATATACATCTACGCCCCCTGGCGTAGAAACCATGCATTTTCTCAAGAAGAAAATTTTCCTAAAAGGTTTGTCGACATGAGTAGTATCGGTCAACAAATGACTTTTTTCAATCGAGATTTTAGAAGCTCATATTTTGCTGCAAATGCTTCAGAATCGGAAATTAAGTCATACGCCACCTGGTGGCCAAACTATTTTTTACAAAAATTAGAAATTATCTGCAAAGGATTTCCCATCAGGAGCTGTATCCGGTTCAGAAAGAATTTTTCAAATCGGAGATTTAGAAGGAGAGATATAGGAAGAAAAGCAATTTACCTCTACCCCCCCTAGCGAAAAGTCTATGAATTACTTGAAAATTTTGAGATTGTATGAAAAAACATGTCACACTGGAAACATTATCCAACAAAGAAGGAATTTTTCAAATCGGACTCCTAAAAGTAGAGATATTGACAAAAATAAGATATACATCTACGCCACTGGCGGAGAACCCATGCATTATTTTAAGAAAGAAATATTCCGAAATGGGTTGTCGAGAGTAGTATCGGTCCACGAAATAATTTTTCAATCGAGATTTTAGAAGCTCAGATTTTGTTCAAAATACATCAGAAGCGGAAATTAACACTTACGCCCCCTGGTGGCCAAACTGTTTTATACCAAAAATTTGAAATTATATGCGAAAGATTTCCCATGCGAAGCTGTATCAGCTGCAGAAATAATTTTTCAAATCCGAGTTTTAGAAGCAGAGATATCAGGGGAAACGCAACTTACCTTTACGCCACCTAGCGGAGAATCTATGCGTAACTTGAAAAAGTGACTATACCTAAAATAATCTTCACCATGAGTGGAATCGAAAGGCAAAATAATTTTGTGAATTGGATATTTAGAAGCAAATGTATGGAATAAAATGTATTTTGAATTCCATATCATCTGCATTTACGTCCTTTAGCTGCAAAATTGTGCATCGTAAAAAAAATCAAAATAAAGGGTCATCATTCGCACATTTCAAGCTTTCTAATGCAAAAAGAATTTTTCAAATCGGACAATTAGTTGCAGAGATATCGTGTCTACAGACGGACTGACGGACAGACGGACGGGCGGACAAACCGATAACATAAGCACGATCTTTTTTTTACAAAAGACGTGCTAAAAAATGTTTAGAGAATGTGCTGGACGCTAATCACCCCACTGAAAGTTGTGACGTACTACAGAGGTGAAAACATGTGTCAAGACGGCAAATTTGCAGCAAGACATTCTGTCCGCGTAGCTCAGTTATGAGAGCGACTTACTCCGGAGTAAGAGGACACGGTTTCAATGGTCGTCGCGGACAAACTTGTGTTTTCACATTGGCGCCCGATTGTGCAAAATGGATCCACTGGCCATTGGATTCTTCGAAAAATGTGTAATGTTGGTTCCACACTTTGTTTAGAATTAATGGAAAATTCCTAATTTGCTTAAAAAAGAAAAAAATTAAGAGGGAGATGATGTGACGTACTACAGAGGTGAAAACATGTGCCAAGACGACAAATCTGCAGTGAGACATTCTGTCCGCGTAGATCAGTTGGGAGAGCGACTTACTCCGGAGTGAGGGGACATGGACAAACTTGTGTTTTCACAAAGTCGCATTTCAGCTTTGAAAATATTTAACTTTTTTTGACCGCGATTGATTTTCTCGCATACTTTTGTGCAGGTTACTGAAATTCTTGTATGAAAATGTTTAGTGATCATAACTTCGTTATAATCGTGACCATCGCGAATGAGTAACGCTACATATGGAAACTCTTGGACATACTCACAGGCATAATGTAGGCCCCCGAAGGTGCCTGCCGAACAAGAGGGGGGACGGGGGCTTGAGATTCCTGTAAATAATATTTTCCTTAAGATTTATTGCAGTTCAAAGAAATGCTTTCCTTCATAATGCTGAGCATGACTTTCCTCTCGAACCGCCCTCTTGTTGAGCAACACATAAAGTTTTATTCCAGAGAAAAAGCACGTTTACTCAAAACCGGCTTCGTAAATGATCGTTTTTACATTTTCACTGCGCAAGCTGGACGGGATTTATTTGTTTCTTGTTCAACTCCAGCTGGAGGATGAAGACATTATCACCCCGCCTGCTCTTAATTAATGTTATGAGAGCTGGCTGACTCTCTTAGGCATGGCAAACTGAGATGCCATATCAATATCCGTTTTATTTTTTTTTAGTTGTGTAGGAATAAGAATTTTCTATCGGTTTTCGAAACCGGCAGGTCACCAAACATGGGCGCCCATAGCTTAGTTTTCAGGAGGGGCAAACAGAGATTGTAACTACAAATAACATATATAAACGCCATATGCAAATTTCCACTGTGCTTCCTTGTAATCTAACTGTTTTTTTACCATACTCTCAACACAAAATTTAACTGGAAAGAAGACCCAAAAACTCCATAAAAAAAGAAAATACAGGTAGGCTCAGTTCTGACTGAACCGTCAGTTTGGAGCGTAGCACTCCGACTTACAGAACAGCGAGTTGAAATGAGCTAGTCGGGTATGATTTCAAAGCGTTTATTTAATTTGTTATAATCAGCACAGGTCTATAATGCGAAAAGTAGCTTACGTAATTTTTACAAATAATGCTGGATACATTGCGAATACAAAGCAGATCGATACACGAATTACGCAACGTGGTGCTCTGCCTTCTTGGGCTTCTTATATTCCTCAGCACTTGCTCTTGCCTCTCGTTTTGATTTTCTCCATTTTTGCTTGCGTTCATTCTGCGAATTCAGCGGCATTGTCGAAAATGTGAACCGGTCCACACGAAAACAATTTTTTTAAATTTTAGTTTAAACCACTGCGATATGTTCTTTATATGTTTGAATAGATCTCGTCGAGAGCTTTAAAACGATACCACGCACAGTCGTTTTGCACTCATGGTTGTCCAGGAAAGCCGCGATATTGTCAAAAGTGTTCACCGGCTCCCAAAAAATCAATTTTTTAAATGTTCAGTTCAAACCTCTGCGAAATATTCCTCATATATTTGAATAGATCTCGTCGAGAGCTTTAAAGCGATACCACGCACAGTCGTGTTGCGCTCACGGTTGCCGAGATAGACTGAGTCAAACGCGCGACACACCCAGAAATATTGCATCATCTCCCCAGCGCACAAGGAGCGAGGGGAGCGGCACTCGCGTCATGTTTTGCGCAATACGCGAATTAGACTCCATGCTGTTTTTGAATATGCTAACACGATTAGTGTGCTATACGTATTTTTAACGCTATGATGATTTCAATTGGGACCTAGTTTTGTCACAGACGGTCGCCCGTAAGTCGCCCCATACTATCCGCAGAGTTAGACGTAGTCCTACGTCAAAAAACGAATAAATGGAACTAGACAGCTCGTTAGGGCAACAAGGAAATATCTTTGTCGTTCTTTTCATCCTTTTGGCCAACTTTTGCACATGCGCCGTGAAACTCCAGAGACTACTGAATTGTTCGTCAAGAATGGAAAAATACCCTCAAAAATACCATTTCGAGAGAGATATGTTAAGCAGTAAAATTTCTTCGCCTTTCATACTTTACTACATTGTACTCTGTTCTTCAACACGCAACGGGAAATTTCGATATCATTTTCTACTGTAAATTTCCGCTTTGTCTACTGGAAATTCCCAACAAGCTTTCTATTTTTACTGCACCACACGCACGCATCCGGAATTTCAACGCACGCATCCGGAATTTCAACAGAGAAATCAGTAATCAGAATCAGTGTTACCGCGAAAAAAAACCTCTGTAACACCTTCCAAGGACAGTAAGCACTACCAGGAGAGGAAAAATGCCCCCCCTTCCCCATGGGTGCCCATGTCAACAAAGCCACTGAGTATAGCAAAATTTTCCTCCAGAAATCCATCTCTTTTGCCTAATAATTACAATTCTGGTTTCTTTCGTCGGCGTACCTTTTGCGCACTCTGAGATTGTTTTTTTATTCATTAAATACATAATGACTTATAACATTATACACACACATATATATATATATATATATATGCCATTATGCCATTATGTCTTAAAAAGAAAAGTGTTTGCATCCTTCCAGTGCTTACGTATGTTGCAGAGACGTGGACCTTAACTAAAAGAGACATACAAAGGCTGCAGACAACTCAAAGAAGCATGCACCTCTCCATGCTTCCTTGAGTTGTCTGCAGCCTTTGTATGTCTCTTTTAGCTAAGGTCCACGTCTCTGCACCATACGTAAGCACTGGAAGGATGCATTGATCAAACACTTTTCTTTTAAGACATAATGGCATATTGCTCTTCAAAATTATGCTGTTTCTTCCAAAAGCTCTCCTGGCAAGTTTTGTACGCCGATTAATTTCTTCACCAATGTGACCCTCACTTGATATCTGCTGTCCAAGATAAACGTATGTGTCTGTTATCTCCAGCTTTTCTCCATCAATCGATAAATCTTCATTTCTTGTAAAAGCATTGAACATCACTTTTGACTTCTGAAAGTTCATTTTTAATCCCACTTCTTTACTCTTGTCAGCAAGTTCCTGGATCATACTCTGTAGCTCTGATGGGGTAGTTGCAAAAATGACTACGTCATCAGCAAAACGAAGGTGGGTTAGATAATCTCCATTAATCTTTATCCCTTTGTTTTCCCAGTTCAGTGATTGAAAGACATTTTCCAATGTCGCATTAAAGAGCTTCGGAGATATGGTGTCACCTTGTCTCACTCCTTTTCCAATTTTTATGTGTGTTGTATTTTCAAACAGCCGAATCTTTGTACTTGCATTTTCATAGATGTTATTAATAATATTAATGTATGCATCTTCAATACCGCAGGATTTCAGAGCCATTGCAACTGCTGATGGTTTCACCGAATCAAAGGCTTTTTCATAATCGATAAAAGCCATGCACAATGGAAGTTCATATTCCCTCGCTCTTTCAATTAGTTCTCTCAGTACGTGGATATGATCTATTGTGCTGTAGCCACTCCTGAATCCAGCTTGTTCTCTCGGTTGAGCCATGTCCAGTGTCACCTTCAAGCGGTGTGAAAGAACTTTAGTGAACATTTTATAAACCACTGATAGGAGGCTGATAGGTCTGTAGTTCCTGAGATATTCAATGTCACCTTTTTTATGTAGCAAGATCATTGTAGCGTTGTTCCAATCCTCAGGAATTTTCCCTTCATTAATGCATCGAGTGAAAATTTGGGCGAGTACTGTTTCGATTTCTCCACTTGCTTCTTGTATGATGTCTACAGTAATTCCATCATCTCCTGGAGCTTTTCCCCGCTTCATGTTCTTGATTGCATGTGCAACTTCTGCTGGAAGGACTGGAAGAACTCTGGTACTGGTACCTTTCATGATGTCTGGAGTACATGTATCATCCCTTTCATATAATTTGGAGTAGAAATCTTTCACTCTTGTCAAAATTTCGCCTCTATTTCTTGTTACAGAACCATCTTCTTTTCTCAGTGCCATAATCTGTTTTTTTCCCTTACTGAGATGTCCCTTTGCTATCTTTAGGCTTTGTTTGTTTTCAATTGCTTTCCTTGCTAGTTCACAGTTGAATTTCCTTACGTCTTCAGTGATACTTTTTCGTACCGTCTTGTATAGCTCTATATATTCCACTTTGGAAGTCACATCTTCTTTAGTTGTCCTCATCTCTCTTCTTTTTTGCATCAACATTTTGGTTTTTCCTGATAATTTGTTCACATACAATTTGTTCTTAGACCCAGCTAATTTTGTTGCTGTTTCCATAAGAGCGTTGGTTACTTTCCTGTTAACTTCAGAAATATCCACTTCTTCCAATGTTAGGCCTTCTAAAGCAGAGAATCTGTTCTTCAGTTCCAATTTGAAGGTATTATGGTGTTTTTTAAGGTTGGTTATGTCAATACATTTTGTTTGTCTTATGAGCTTGCTACGTTCGAGTTTAGTGTTGAGGTACATCTTACATCTCACCAATCTATGGTCACTGCCTGTGTTGAACTTGTTTAGCACACTGCAGTCTTCTATGACGAATTTTTTGTTAAACATAATAAAATCAATTTCACTTGTCGCCCCATTTGGATGTCTCCATGTCCATTTCCTGTGTGGCTTTTTCTTGAAAAAGGAGTTCAAGATGAAAAACCCTTCTGCCTCTGCAAACTCTACGAGAGTATTTCCACGCTGGTTTCTGTTGCCGTGACCGAATTTACCTACTGAAGTTTCATTCTGTTGCCGTTGCCCTATTTTTGCATTGAAATCTCCCATAATTATCTTCAAGTGCTGCTTACCTTTATTATTTAGATCACGAATTTCCTCATAAAATTCTTCAATTTCTTCTTCAGCATGACTTGTGGTGGGTGCATAAGTTTGAATAATCTGAGCCTGGTATCTTCTCGAGAGTTGGATAACGAGTCGTGCAGCTCTGTCAGAGGAACGTTCAACTTCTACAACTTTATCCTTCAGTTTCTTGTTTATTATAAATCCAACACCACTAGTTCTGCCAGTATCTGTCCCACGATAGTAGAAGAGATGTCCACTTTTCAGTTCAATGAGATCTTCTCCTTTTCTCCTTACCTCACTTAGCCCGACGATGTCCCACTTGATCGTTTGTAGTTCCTCTTCCAATTCAAGAAGCCTTGAATCAGAAGATAAGAAGCGTCCGTTATACGTAGCCAAGGTCAGCATCAGATGGCAGCCTAGTCCGGTCCTCCGGGGATTCTTAGCACCCTCTGCCTTCATGTCGCACTGGCCGCTGCCTTGGCCAGGTACATTCCAGCTGCCGGAGACTGAGGGCCAAGATTTAAGTTGTGGAATCATTTTGGAGGGGTTTGGCCATAACTCACCACGCTGGCCAAGCGGGTTGGTGAGTGTGGGATAGCATTTCCTCTAATCCCGATGGTATAGTTATACCGCTATTGGCGGTCGTCAGAGCCCCTTTAGTGGGAACAGGATGTACCACGAGAAGGCGGGGTTGACATTTGTCAAGGAGAGGCTGTGATGTTACGCATCACCTGACCTTATATATATACGTATATATTGTTAATATACTAACACACATTGCCTATGTGAGTTTAAATTTTTTTACGATAATCATTGACAGTTTGCAACTTTCTACGATTATTGCCGCGTCAAGCCCTGTTTGGGAACTTGCGGGCATAAATTTCGCTAATTAATTCCGATCGTCTAAACGTGGCAACAATGACATTGGGTTTCCTGGAACTGGCGACCCAGTCTCATCATTGGGATCTATACGCGTTGTGTTTCATACGAGATCGTATGAGGTTGTCGCAAGAACTCACATGCCGCCATGAAGTTAAATTTTAGAACTAGCATTCCTGTATCATGTTGTTTAATCTTGGTACGTACTTCCAAAAAAAAAAAAAAAAAAAAACAGTTTAGCTAAAAATAAACCTGCACCCGACACTCATGCTTATTTGCAGAGAAAAAAAAATACGTTTATTAAATCACATCACTTCAAACATAGTTAGATTAAGCCTAAGGTTTATAGAACCGTTTCCTAACAATCCGACTAGTACGCGTCGAGCAATATTATTTCATTTATTATTCAGCATGCAAAGGATTGAAATACTTGGATGATGCCTTACCCTGAATCCTCTCAGTCCTTGAACTGATGATGGTGCTTCATTGTCAGTCACTTTTCCGAACTTCGTCGATGAGACGGGACTGGTATTCTCTGTGGATAAAAAACGCAGCCCGGGAGCTTTCGATACTTTTGAAATTGCTTCCCCTAACATTTTTGGCCTCTTTGCCCCTGCATCTAACAACTTTGCACTTTTTTTTTCACTGCCTCTCGGCTCCTAACCCTGTTTCGTGGTTTTCTCTCTGCGACCCAGCATACTTCGAGTTTTTTCCACTGCCATCAGCTTTTTATTTTTCCTCTGGTGTCGCACATCGATGTACTTAGCAATTTTCCAGTGCCACGCCTCCAATTTCTCCAGGATTTCCCTTTTATTTTCTCCGTCGTTTTCGCTACTGCTGCACTCTTAAGCGTGTTCTTACCTCCTGGAGGTGTCACCTTCGCCTCCATTGATTCCGGGGGGGGGGAGGTCCCCTCATCCACTCGGGGCCTGTCCCTCGGTGGACGATTACCACTGGCTATTTCGAGCAGATGTTCTTCTGGCTAGCTGACTATCTTCCGAGTTGAGCCTTTTAAAAATTGATTTGTCTCTTAACTGTCACCCTGTTTCGGAGTTCTGTTATCAGGATATCCTGGAATACATTTCTAAATCTTTAAGTACGATCGAATGCACCTATGCCCGCTTGACTTATGTTCCCCGACACCGAGACTGGGTGACAGTTATTACATAAGTTTTATTTTCTAACCAGATTTAGGCAGGGTTTCTATTGCGGACTCGAGCCGCATATAGTCGCTGCTGTGGCCTATTGTTAGCTGAGGTTATGGTATCCAATCCACACGCTACACCGCCGTGCTCGTTCTTCTTTGCAAATGCCTGGCACTGAAAATACCTTTCATTTCGTTTTCAGAACTTTGCGCCTGACCTGACGTCCGCGTTCCTATCTTCCTTCCCACGCGAAGGGAAAGCAAAAAAAAAAAAAAAAAAAAAAAAAAAAAAAAAAAGAGCAAAATTTTTATGCGACCTGGGACAGGATAATACCCCCTGCAAACCCAATCAGGAATTAATTACTCTAATAAAGATTATTAATTAATCAATATGATTAATTGGGTAATTAAATCCCCAATTTGGGTATTTATTTTCCTGAAGCAAAGTGCTCGAAATAGGAAGAATTCCGCGGCAACATGATAATTAATTAATAATCGGAACTTGTACGCCTCGGGGTGTTAATCAACGGAACTTGCACGCCTTGCACACCTCGGGGGTTTTTTCGTTCGGATAAATTACTCAAAAGCCGCTGTTTGGAGTTATTTAACCGAACGAAAAATATTTCCCAACAGAACCATTCGAAGCTAAGGCATGGACTTACGGACAGACAAAGCATAACATAAACACATGCCGGCAGTCTCTCGAAAGAATAGCAAAGATAGCGAACTAACCCTTAAAAGGCGTTTTACTAACATATGTAATAATGACTTTCACCTTCTAGTAATTTCCAATATCTTATTAATTAAGAAATCTGCAGGCATGCTTTGTTGCGATCACCATTCGTTGTATATGTTTTATTGATGCAGCAGCCCCATGGACAGCACAACGCAACTTACGGATCGCAAAACGTTTCGTTCAAAGTTGTCCCGTAAGTTGCGTCAATCGGTCCGATGGACAGCACAACACAACTTACGGATCGCAAAACGTTTCGTTCAAAGTTGTCCCGTAAGTTGCGTCAATCGGTCCGATGGACAGCACAACACAACTTACGGATCGCAAAACGTTTCGTTTAAAGTTGTCCCGTAAGTTGCGTCAATCGGTCCCATGGACAGCATAACGCAACTTACGGATCGCAAAACGTTTCGTTCAAAGTTGTCCCGTAAGTTGCGTCCAGCGGTCCCATGGGCAGCACAGCGCAACTAACGTATCGCAAAACGTTTCGTTCAAAGTTGTTCCGTAAGTTGCGTCGAACGGTCCAATAAAGGGTACGATCCGATGCTACTGACGCGTAGAAAGAATCTTGGCTTTCTTCTAAGTTTTAGTTGTTGGGTTTGGGAAAAATCGTCTGACCTTTTAGATCGTTGTTAGGTTACTCCGTGAACTGGTTACACTCTGTGATTGTGTTCCTAAAAAAGAAAAAAGCTATCATTCCGGTGTCCTCAATGCATCACGCGAAAGAAGCCGATGAAGCGACTGGGAAACCCGAAATAATTAGTTTTTATAGCTGCACAAAAAGAAGAGTGGATGCATTAGGTGAAAACTGTAGTATTTATAGCTCTAGTCATCGCACCAGACGTTGGCCGATGGTTGTATTTTTTCGAATATTAAATACGAATACAGCGAATGCATATATTTTGTATCACCCTCATAGTAATCCGGATCATTTACCGCGGTTGGATTTCATGAAATCCCTACCTAAGGATCTTATACACCGATAAACTATTCCATTATCACCACTCCCAGCCTAGAGAAAGGATCGCGCCTTGAGACCCAACGGTGGCGCAGGTGAAGTTCACAGAGCAGTATATATACAACCAGAGGACCGGCTTTCGGTTAGTAGAGTGTTCGTAGTCAGAATGGGAAAAGCTGCCGATTTATCGGAGTTTGATAAAGGACAAAATGTATTGGCACGGTGCCTCGGAACTACGATCTCGGAAACGGCGCATCTTGTGGGTTGTTCCCGTGCCGCTGTAGTGAGTACGTATCAAAAGTGGTGCACAGATGGACAAACGACGAACTGTCGTTCAGTCGTGTGTCATCCGCAGCTCACTGATGTCGCAGCAGAGCGGAGACTGTCGCGCATTGTTCACAGCGACAGCAGGACCACGGTGCAACAAATCACCCTCAGCTACAACAGTGGTGATTAGGGCAATCTGTCACAGCACACAGTTCGTCGTAGCCTTCTGTGCATCGGCCTGGGTAGCCGAAGACCCAGCAGGGTCCCCATGCTCACTGCACGTCATCGCTAACAACGTATGAAATGTGCCCAAGATCATCGAGATTGGACCGTGGAAAATTGGAAGAAAGTGGCCTGGTCTGACGAATCAAGATTCCTGGTGCATCACGTAGACTGCCGAACGCGGACGAAGGCTATGGTAACTGGATGCACTGTTGGGCGAAAACAGGCCGGCGACGGCGGTGTTATGCTGTGGGAGATGTTTTCCTGGGACACTTTAGGCTCCATTATCCCAACAGCACAATCCCTGACTGCTGTCAGGTATATGAACATCGTGGCGGACCAAGTTCACCCATTAATGACAAGTGTGTTCCCTGCTGGTCATGGCCATTACCCACAGGATAATGTGCCATGCCACACTGCCGGAATCGTCAAGGAGTGGTTCGAGGAACATGCTGGTGATTTTCTGTTAATGCCCTGGCCTTCAAATTCACCTGACATGAGCCCAATCGAACATTTGTGGTTCGACTTAGGAAAGCAGGTTCGGGTTAAATAATCACCACCCCGAAATGTACGGGAATTGGAGGACCTTGACACTATGATACCAGATACTCCAGATACCTATGGCCACCTCGTCGAATCGATGCCTCGCCGAGTGGCCGCTGTTTTGCGAGCTAAAGGGGGTCCCACAGCTTATTACGTAGGTGGTCATAATGTAATGACTCATTGGTGTAGATCCATATCTAAAAGAGAGAATGGATAACACGAGACTTTCAAAGGGAATTGCGGTTGTCCATGAAACGCATCCTTGGAATCAGGAAAGAGGAGCAGAACTGGAAGGAAAAAAAGGATGAAAAGTTAGCAAGAGAAAATAGAAAAACATGCTTTCTATGCAGCGGCGAAGATGTGCTAAAATTTGTGTTCTTCCTGCAATAGACCAACATGCCTTGACTGTTGCCAAAAAATATGTATCGAGTGTGCAAACTTAGATTCCGAAAACTGAACGTGCTGTCATTTGAACGCTTGCATTTTTCTAGAAATTCTCCCAGAAGGGCTTAGTTCCTATTAAGAATATTTCATGGACAACATATATGCACAGTCTTTGAAGTGTACGTATTTTATCATTTTTTTAAAAGAATTCAAAACATTATATATGATTCAGATTAAAATTTCTCTGTTCCAACTAAATTGCGTGATTTTCAGTAAAAAAATTTAAAATATTAAATTTTTTTCTCACATTTGCGTCTCAAGAGTGTTATTAAAGTGCAAAACGGGAATTAGCATTGTTCTTTCTGCAATAGGTTCTTTATCAAGAGTGCAGTACAGATAGCGGTCGCTGAACCGCACGACGCTCTTTACGTACTGAAGATGTACGGCGCCACTTTCGGGCTAATAAAACGTAGTTTTAAAATAACACGCTTCTATTAATAAGTTAATTCGTAGTTTCCAATCCGGCATACAGACCGTAAATGTGTCGGTTTCACTTAATTTGCGAACAATGAGGAAACGACGTGAATAAGGCTTTTAGGATTCCGAAACAGCCGCATGATACGCAATTAGAAGAATGTGCCGCCGTCATTACACAACAACAACAAACAAACAAACAAAAAAAAAAGGAGGGGAGGGGAGGAAGAAAGAAAGAAAAAGAAATAATAATAACGAAAGGAAATAAGACTTTCCCGTTCTTCGCGTATTGGCTCTGCACCTGAAAATCGCGACGTGGAAATTCTCCAAATGACTTTCAATGTCTTTGCCAACCGACGTTAATGTTCCGACGCTGCGGCTGGGCTGATGGGTTTTCTTTGTCTCGATGGCCTTTTCGGTGTTGGACCTTGGCCAAATGGGGCCTCGAAGTACCGACAAAGTGACCCACAACTCCCACACAGTCTTCACTCTACGGCTTCCAAAGTAAAGCGTAATCTTGTCTGCCAAGCAGACAACAAGGACACTTTTTGTGTCACCGTATTTTCCTTCTGCTTGGATTTCAACCGCTCTGAAAAATATAGTCTGAAAGATAAATTCAGCAGTGTTTGTGCAAAATAAAACCCATAGATACAAGTAAGAGATTGCAATCGTAGGCGACGAAACAAACTATACCGTCTTGAATTCAGGGGCGTACTGATAACGCCCGCAACCCCCGAAATGAGGGGGCAGGGGGGGGGGAGCTCGTGCCCAAGATAGCCTCTAGAATCAGCAAATATATTTTGCAAAATATTTTGTGGAGACTTCATATGAAACTGCTTAAGAAATAGCCAAGAAGTTTTCATGAATGAAGTATTAAAAAGATTTTCGTGATTTTAGTTTATAGTTTTATACACTCATCGTCAAAAAAATAGTTGCACCCAGAAGGAAGCGACAGGAATGAAACTTGATGGGTAGGTTTGACATCGCGAGACATATAAACGATTCTAGTATCACGCTCGTCCGCGCATGTGACACCAGCAAGGAGGGTTCGTAGCACTGTGCCTGACCGGCTATATAAGGTCGTCCCGTTGCGCGTGCTTGCCATTCTGACTCGTGCTGTTGTGTTGGTTGCATCCTTTGCAAGTGAAGTATGCCTCGGAGAAACGTTCGAAGCAATTCGAGCAGTTGGAGGAGTTCGAGAGGGGCCACATCGTCGGGGTCCTTTAAGTGGGATGGTCTCCTCGCCGTATTGCGCGCAAAACCGGACGTGGGGATATCACCATAGCACACTGTTGGCGGCAGTGGATAGAACAAAGCACGCAGCAGTGACAGGAAGGGTCTGGGAGACCTACGCGAACCACGGAGAGAGACGACCGACAGGTTGTCCAACATGCGCGGAGTAACCCAACAGCAACGGTTGTGAATATTCAGAGAGCAGTGGTGCCCTCCATGCATCGTCCGATTAGTGCCAGCACCATAGGCAGACGAATGCACGACGTAGGACTACACGCACGCAAACCGTTACGACGACTGCCATTAACACCACTGCATTCGTCGCCAAAGATTGCAATGATGTTGTGCCAGACTCTCAAGGAGCCACTCGGAATGGCAGCGGGTGATCTTCAGTGACGAGTCCCGCTTTTGTCTTGAAGGAGACGACCAACGAATCCCTGTGCGGAGGCACCGTGGTCAGCGCCAAGATGAACAGTTATTTGTCGAGCGTCACACGTCCAGAAGGCCTGGTGTCATGATGTGGGGTGCAATTGCCTACGATGCCAGATCACCTTTAGTGTTCATTACAGGCACTTTGACAGCCCAACGTTGCGTTAATGAGGTCCTGCAACCAGTGGCCCTACCTTTTCTGAACGCTCACTCCGGTGCGATTTTCCAACAGGACAACGCTCGTCCGCATACTGCTGCTGTCTCGAGAGCTTGCCTTCAAGACACTGACACTCTGTCATGGCCAGCCGCATCGCCAGACCTATCGCCGATTGAAAATGTGTGGGATGCTATTGGACGCGCTATCCACGCTCCACCCCTACCACACAATCTGCAGGAACTGCGTGAGAAGATTCAAGCTGCATGGGGTGGCTTATCGCAGGACACCTTTAGGAAATTGCAAAACTCCATACCGAGACGTCTGGCATGCTGTGTAAGCAAACATGGAGGCTCGACGTCATACTGAGAGACACTACTTATTGGCGTGTAGCTCAATAAATATTGCGCATATAGTCAGTCTCAGTGTTTAATCGTTTATTGTTCCCGGTAACCTTTACTTTCCTCCCGAATAGCATTGCAATCCGACACGTTCTTCTGGGGGGGGGGAACTATTTTTTTGACGATGAGTGTGCATAGATTACAGGAAGGAAGCTAGCTATTCCAGAAGAGTTGAGACCCATTTCACAGTCATATGCGTGCATATTAACAAGAGAATGTGAAACAAATATCAGTGTAAAAATTTTATTCCAATAAGGATAAAGTAATATGTATTACAGTTGTTTGCACATAACTAAGCATTCTTCAGAATATAATTAACTAAAAGGTGTTCTTTGCAGGGGCGCAAAAACAGAGACCTGTGTCATTTTTTTATTGCAGATTATAGAGAAAATTTCTTTTTTTTTTTTTTTTTTGCTATGTGCAAAACATTTTGCCATTATGTTAAGTTGTTTTTTTTATATTTAAAAGTAAATTACTTAAGTAGTTTTAACATTTTTGTGCCACAATTCAAATTCTTGATTGGTTTTTTATTTATGTGTTTATACACATTCTGCAGTTTCAATCAAATCGGAAAAGGTTATTTAACACTGTCACAAAGCAGTTACGTGTTCTGCGCGTGTGATCCTAAGCATTTTATGGAGACTTCTCTAAAGAAATTAACGAGCACACTTCTTCTCTTAAGAGACCTCTAAAAGAATGAAATTTACGTAATATGATTAGCGTGGGTGTAACTATTTTTGTAGTCCTTTCTATTGGTATAAAACAAAGGCAGTCATTTAAATTTTAATGTGCACATTTGTGTTACACGCAATAAAGTGCAGTAATAATGGTTTTACGAAAAATACCTGTAGGTTCCAAAGAATTTAATTATTAAAACACCCATAAATCCTAGTTAATACTCGCAATATGGTATTGTAAAATTTTAGTAATTGAAAGGTAATAGATTTTCAAAAAAGGGCCTCGAAGATATTTTTGGTGGAAGGGCCCCGAGTTTTTCCGGTACGTCATTGCTTGAATCAGTGGAGGTTCCACAGATCGGTGGAACCTCGGTCATGTACCTTAACACAGTGCCTCAACTTAATGCCAGCCATGCCTGTTGCAGTATTCTCTACAACTCCGCACGAGAGTTTCCACAAGGCTTAAATCCGGGGACCTTGGGGAGCCACTAGATGGTTCCATACTCAGATGAGTGCTCCTCGAGCCATGTCTGCGTGGTTGCGGCCCGGTGTGGAGGCGCATTGTCCTGTGAAACAGATCATCGGCCACAGGATGCGGGAAGGAAATGAAAGCGTGTAGGTGATCAGCCAGCACGTGTTGGGTAGCGCTTAGCGGTTAAGGACACCTCCAGACACACTAAGGGACCTAATGCGTCTCATGACAAGGCTCCCTTAACCACTAGAGTCACCACTGTCTTGAAAAGAGCCGACCTGGAACGATAGGTCATGGCATCATTCTGTCGACGTCACACCCGCACCCTCTCGCCAGCTCGATACAGCTAAGAAACAGAATTCATCTTACAACACTACGCGGCGTCATTCTGCAGAGGTCCACTTTTGATGTTCCGAGAACCAGGCGAGGCGTAGTGTCCGATTACGATCAGTCAACAATGGCACAAGAGTACAGCGTGGGCTCTCGTAATCCAGAGTATGCAGCGTGCGCCATACCGTTCACTCGCTGACGCTTCTTGTGCCTCCGACATTTAACCTGGATGTGATCTGCACCGCGGCTGCGAAGCAGTCGGTTTGTACAAGCCTGGATAGTCTACGTCGACCCCGGTCATCAATGGCGTGTTTCGGTCCCCGCTCACTCTCTGGACGCTGGTACGTCCGTCGATGGTATACTCACGGTACACTCTTAATACAGTTGCCCTTGAAAACCCGAGTGTTCTTACCATTTAGGCGATAGAATGACACATCTGTCTTGCACCGACAATGTGTGCATGATCAAAGTCGCTCAGATCACCACGTTTACCCACGTTCGTCGATAGCATCTTCTTACCACAACATGCTTGACTTGACTTTTGGCCCCTTTAGAGCCAAAAGTCAAGTCCAGTATGTTGTGGTAAGAAGGTACTTGTGCTACTCGCTGCAAATTTCAATAATAGAGTATTATGAATACATATGTGTGAAGGATACCTATTGCAAACGTGGAAGATAAACCAGGTAACAAATGCAGTTGCTCAAGCAAAGTAAATTTCTGTTAAGTCAATTGTCGTTATAACCTACATACATGTCAGTTGAACGTCCAGAAGCTTAGGGACCTAAAGTACCATTTCCAATTGACTTTGTAAGACTGTTAGCATGTGCCAGTGTATAAAGTGTGTTAATATGCCGCTACTACTATCTTGAATACTCCTTTTGGGTTACATTTGTATTTCCTGACTGATAACTGTGACATATAATCTGACACGACTTCAACTTGTCTATAATAGGATGTGCTGACACCTGCCGACATATTCAGGAGTGACTAAGTTCAAATAGCTATTTGCGGTTTATTTGTGATCTGGTTAATTATTATTATAACTAAATATAATGGCAGGTAGAAAAGGAAATGCGGCTTCGAATAAATCCACAGCGGCTGCATCATTTTCTGACAGTACTGGAACTGTAAACATGGACCTCATAATGGTTACCTTGGGTGATATAAATTTAAAAATTCAACAGTCAAATGATGAAGTTAAACAAGATCTCAGACACTCATTAGATGAGATAAACGCGAAACTGGAACCATTATCAGAAATCAAAAAAGATTTGGCAGAATATAAAAAAATGGTTGACCTTGTTGCAGTAAAATATAAAGATATTTGTAATAAGTGTGAGTCTCTTGAAAGAGATAATAAGGAACTAAATGCAAAACAGGATTTCTTACTAAAGGAGAATGATATTAAACAACATGAAATTCAGAAACTAAACTCTGAAATCAATGAACTAAGTCAATATTACCGAAACAAGAATTTAGAATTACATGGGCTTGACTTAACACTAATCAACAATGAATCTGAGTTGAGGACTTACATTGATAAATATGCTGATAAATTTGGGATTACAAATTTTCACCCAACAGATATTGATGTTATTCACCCACTCAAATATGATGCTTTTCGAAAGCCAAATGCAATTGTAATTATACAATTCAAATCTCGAACAGTAAGAGACAGTTGGCTAATTAAGAAAAAGACTGTTATATTGAACTCAGAAATAAATGCTACTTTGCCAGCAACTAAAATATTTATCAATGAGAATTTAATCCCAGTTTACAGAAATTTATTCTGGAGTACAAGAAAATTACTGCAGCAAGAGAAAATTAAATATGCATGGGTGAAAAACGGCAGTGTTTTTATAAAGAAGAGTGACCATGACCCAAGGAAAAAAATTTATTTCTTTGAAGAATTATATGAATTTGGTCTGGTTCCTTGATGGAAGGTCTTATATTGTGTTTGAGAATATGGTAGGATTTTTTTATATTTGGTAGAATAATTTCCATTGTGTTCATAGTGTGATGGTTCGTGGGATGTCTATAATGTACTGTAACTAAAACTTAGGTATGATTTTTTAATGTAATTTGATACTGCCAGAAAAGGGAAATATACCTACTGTTTCTCTGTGTGTGTGTGTGTGTGTGTGTGTGTGTGTGTGTGTTCTTTTTTGTAGGGTGCTAATAATACATATGCCTACTTTAAATCTAACATAGTGCCCATAACACTATGATTTACACTCAATCTTCAATAGAGGAACGACTCTATTTTGGTAAATGCCTCAAGAACTGGCTTTTGAGTTTCCTATTCATTTCTGATTAGAAATATCTTGGCAGAACATTACACTGTGAATATGCATTTATTTTCCTTGAAAATGCTATGAAGGTAGCTTTCTTGGGTTTCCAACTAAATTTTGATTTGTGTTTTTTTTTTTAATAAATCAGAGTAGATAGGTTTTCTACTATCCTTCTTTTTTCATTTTCTTTTATTATTATTTTTTTTGTATATAATGAATATTTTTGTGTATCAAATTGAATATGATACTTACCTGAAATGTTAGAATGATTAGTGTTTGTGCTTATGGTGAAATGATTTGCATTGTGTTTGACTTTGTGATATACTATCCTATCATTGATAAACAAAGGGAGATCACACATATCTATTTTATAGATGTTACAGGGAATTGCTTTTGAACTTTTACAACTTAAGATTATAATTCCTACTAA
Organism: Macrothele yani; assembly: GCA_039090855.1. NCBI lineage: Eukaryota > Metazoa > Arthropoda > Arachnida > Araneae > Macrothelidae > Macrothele > Macrothele yani. The sequence continues at coordinate 149,092,236 of CM076995.1, read as the reverse complement.
CAAACAGCAAGCAAATAGACAAATTTAATGTAAGGTAATTTATATACAACTATTTTTAATTTATATACCCAGAAGTACGGACACTATCCTATTATTGATAAAAAAGAGGAAATCACACATATCGTTTTTATAGATGTTGCAGGGAGTGGCTTTTGAACTTTTACAACTTAAGATTATAATTCCTACTAACAAATAGCAAGCAAATAGACAAATTTAATGCAAGATAATTTATATACAAAACAACAAATAAATAATATCTTTTCTTGTAGTTCCACAAATTCATTGAAAATTATTCATATTAATGCGAGATCCTTACTAAATAAACTAATTCTTGTTGAGGCACTAATTCAGGTTACTAATTCACAAATAGATATTTTATGTATAACAGAGACATGGTTTCCCAGTGAAAATTATAGTGTTGGCTTGGATGGCTATAAGATTTTTTATCAAAATAGAACCCACTCAAGAGGAGGTGGAGTGGCCATTTACGTTAAGGATACCTATCATGATTATACAATTAATAAAAACTTAACATTTACTGACTCTACCATAGAAATGTTGTCAATAGAAGATCAACACACTATTATAATGGTATGCTATCGCCCTCCAGGATCAAATACAACTCAGTTCTTCGAAAAATTAACAGAGGCATTCAATTATGTGAATTTAACCGGGAAAAGGGGATTTTTATTGGGAGATCTCAATATGAATATTTCTGTTACTAATTCACAGACTCAGTACTTTGTTCAAATATTGACTGCTGCTGGATTTATCAATACAATATTACATCCAACGAGAATTACACCTAACACAGAAACGATTATTGATTTATCACTCACAAATGCTCCACAAGAGTCAGTTTTATCAGGAGTTATAAATTATGATATCAGTGACCATTTACCAATCTTCACAGTTTACACTTATACACATGCAGTGAAGAAACAGTTAATAAACAAACAAATACGATTAATAAATTCTAATAACCTGGAAAAATTTCGGAACCTGCTTCAAACTATAAATTGGGAAAATTTCCTCCCAGCGGAAAATCCAAATATAACATATAACTTATTTACAATATTGTTAAAAGACTCATACGATCAAGCTTTTCCAATAATAACGAAAAGTAAAAAAATAAAAAAAAAATAGGAAACCATGGATAACAAGGAATCTCTTAAATCGAATAAATAAAAAAATAGACTGTATTCCAAATTTATTAAAAGTAAACTACAAGTCGACTTCCAGAATTTTAAAACATATAGAACAAATTGAATTCAGATATTCGGAAGTTAAAAAGAAATTACTACACTAATATATTCTCTCAAAATAACCCTAAATTAAGATGGAAACATCTGAATCTATTACTGGGGAAAATATCGGCCCAGTTACGCCGCAATATTTAACCAAATCAACTGATAAAATAACTGATAAACAGGCTACAGCTAATGAGATCAACAGTCACTTTATATTGTCACCACAATTGACCAAGCAACAACTTATATTTTCAGGAATCCACTATACAAAATACCTACAAAATCTTTCAAGACTAAATACTTTTCATATGTCGAAAATTACAAGGACTGAACTTACTCATGCTTTAAACCAAATCAATACAAATGTCGGACCTGGCTACGATGATTTTTTTCCAATAGCCATACAATTTGTGGCAGATATCATAGTTCAGCCGTTGTTGCAGATCTATAACCTTATACTTGAAACCGGAATATTTCCAGATGCCTTAAAAATCTCCAAAATCACTCCGAAATATAAGAATGGGTCAAAAAACGACATAAATAATTATCGTCCAATCGCAAACTTATCAATTTTCGCAAAAATACTAGAGAAATTAATTCATACCAGACTATTTTCATACATTCAAAGACATAATATATTTCATCACAGACAATTCGGATTTGTACCACATAAAACAACTGAACTAGCATTATTACATACACAAAATATAATTCAACAAAATCTATTACAAAAACAAATAACAATAGCAGTCTTTCTTGATTTATCAGAAGCATTCGATACCCTAAATCATGATATATTACTTCATAAGTTAAATATTATAGGACTCCGGGGATCTAGCTATAATTTATTCAAAAGTTACTTGTCAGAAAGAATGCAATACACCCAGATTCATCTGCATCGATCCATATTACAAATCATAAACTGTGGGGTACCCCAGGTATCAGTTCTTGGTCCTTTACTTTTTAATTTATATATTAACGACTTATTTGCAGTATTAAAAGATAATGATACAATCCTATATGCAGATGACGTAACTATTATTTTAAAGGGAACTGATATGAATGAGCTTACACTAAGAACTAATACTCAGCTAAAATTAATAACAGATTGGCTGAATGCAAATGAATTAGTTGTTAATATTAATAAAACTAAATTAATGATTTTCTCTAATTCACAAGCTTCACATTTATACGATTTACCGATTCTGATGAATGGAGTCAGGATTAATACGGTCTCAATACACTCTTATCTAGGTACAACTATACACAATGATTTGAAATGGAACAAACACATTGAAAATTTAAGTAACAAGATTTCTAGAAATATCGGAATGGTCAGTAGTACTTTGCCAAACTTAACACCAAAAATATTAATTTTTATATATCATACTCTAATTCAAACACACATTAATTATTGCATTTTAACATGGGGACAAACCACACAATATAATATTAATAAACTACAGGTACTGCAAAACAGATTTATAAGACTAATAGATCTTAAAACATCAAATAATTTTCAACCAATCTTATATATTCGGTCAAAAGTGAACCCCAATATATATAATATTTTAACGATAAAGCAATTATATGATTATAACTTGGGAAAAATAATGTATAAAAGAATTAAAAATGGTATACACAATGATATAATAACACTAAATATACATACTCATTACCACAATACTAGGAATAGATCACTACTAATTCCAATGTTCCCACAAACTGAGAAACTTAAAATGAATATAAATTATAGTGGCCCAAAATTCTGGAACTCATTGCCCCAAGAACTAACATCAATTAATAATTTTAACTTATTTAAAATAAAACTAAAGGCATATCTTATGAAATAATTAGTAAACAATAGGCAATTTCGACTAAATGGAAGAAATGTGGGTTAGTGTGATTATAGAGTGAGGTGCAAACGTTATTTGTTGTTTGTTTATAAATATATATGTGATTATGTAGTAAAGTGTATATGATACTTGTTTGTTTAGATATAATGAAGACTGTTGCTGATGGAACACATTGTTATATGTGTTGGTTGTGAGCAAGTACGTGTACCTACCATATATGTGTTGGCTTGCCTTTTCTGTTAAGCTTTATGTTTTTTGTATTCTGGGGAAAGGAGGGCTATGTCAGGAATCACGGCCTTTTGCCTCCTTTTCCTAGTTGCTGTAGTGGCAACTGAATGAATAAATAAATGAAATGAAATAAATGAAATGCATGCTCGTGGTACACTCTTGATACGATTACCCTCGGAAACCCTAGGGTTCTTTCCACTTGGGCGATAGAATGACCCATCTCTGTTCCGCCGACAATGTGTCGAGGATCAAAGTAGCTCAGATCACCACGTTTACCCACGTTCGTCGATAGCATACTCGTGGTGCACTCTTGATACGGTTACCTTCGGAAACCCTAGGGTTCTTACCACTTGAGTGATAGAATGACCGTGTCTTGCGCCGACAATGTGTCGATATCAAAGTCGCTCAGATCACCACGTTTACCTACGTTCGTCGATAGCATACTCGTGGTGCACTCTTAATACGGTTACCCTTGGGAACCCGAGTGTTCTTTCCATTTGGGCTATAGAATGACACATGTCTCGCGCCTACAGTGCATCCCCGATCTCGATCAAAGCTGACAAAGCATCCACGTCAACGATCAAAGTTGCCCAGATCACCACGTTTACCCACGTTCGTCTATTGCAATGTATTGTAGGGAAGTAGTAAGTAGTAAGTAAGTAATACTTAAGGTTTAGGTCCAATTCAAATTCAGTTGCATGGAGCTAAAAGGAAGGGAAGCCCTTCTGTCCGCCTATTTATCGTCTTTGTTCGGTTTTGGTGTGTTCCACTCTGCGCGGGGGGGGGGGGATGCGCACGTCAACTTCCCATCACCCCATCTCTAATCTTTTGTCTACTGAGTGTATTTCGTGTACTTTAAGCAAACAGATGCTTGAATATTTTGCTGGTTTTTTTGTTTTGTGTTTCATATAATTCGGACTCTTCGTCAAGAGGCGACCTCGAATGAAAACACAGACAAATATCCTTTTTCAAGTTCTGAAAGGCAATGTATACGCCAGGCATTAAATTTGTTTCAAGTTTTCCTTTCCTGTTAAAGTTTTATTTATTTATTGCCATGTCTATAACTTTTTTTATTGTTACTTTCATAGCATCGAGAAGATTAGTTCGCCTAACCCCGTATAAATGATACAAAAACAAGTTTTGTAATGTTTAGTGATAAGAGAAGCAAAACGTTTGGAAACCGCTGTTATAATGCACAATGTAACATTATCATCATTTTATCTCACTGAGAAAAAGAATGCTTTTCCTGAATGCCATATTAATGCCATTACGGTTAACGAGCTACAGAGGAAGATTTCATATTTCTTTTGATCCACCCACCTATTTAGCAAATATAATTTCATCGCGCTTTTATTAAAATTCGGACCTAACTCTTGCTGGAATTCCGCCTAAAGGGAATGAAAGAACAGTTCATTTGAATTCCTTGGAAGTCAAAATGAATTAGTTTCATGACAGAAACCCAGCTCTAATGCTATCCTTCCTTTTTCTCCGGCATTTAAATTCCGAAGTTCATCTCTTTTCCCCAGCTAACTTCCAGCGTAGATTAACCGTGCTGTGCGATTTTTCTTCGTTGAAAAGCAGCCCATTCAGTTATTCCCAAATGTAATTTGCGAAGTCAGGATAATCTAACTAATTAAGTAATGAATGGGATTTGAAAGGCTTACTTGGAATCGGACACAAAGTAAAATTTATTTTGGCGTCTAAGAGACGTGTGGCTGCTCTTCTATCACAATCATGCAGGCTTAGCAGATAAACTTCATTAACAACACTAACCGCCAAAGGTTAAAAGTAACAGAAAAAGAAAGGAAAAAACTCCAAAATAAAAAAAAAAAAGGCTGAAGTTCGCTAATCTTGTGGTTCAATCAAAGATTTCCGTCGACCGCAACGACCAAATTTTCGTTGGCTTAAGTGATTTACTTTTATTCTATTTTTCTTTCTTTCAATTCTACATTTCGAACACTAATAAAGATTGAAATAAAAAAATGGAAATTACCGGATAGAAAAATCTTTGTAACGACCCTCGCTCACGTCCACCTCTTTAGTAATGCGAGGATCAGAACAAAAGTTCTGCACACGTTAATCTAAAACGGAAGCGGATGATGAAATCGGGAAAATGATTGCGTTATGTTAGGGTCAGACTCTCAACAACGCAGTGGTGTCAGAACGACGCGCTAGCATTTGCTGTGTGGACGTGGGACGGTTTGGAAATGGAAGAGTGCAGCTCTTCAGGTCGAGACACACTGTTAGACCAGCACTCGTACTGGGAAATAGATACTATGCGGAGAAAAACTCCGACACAGATCCACACTGCCTTGCAAGAAGTTTGTGGGAAAGGAACTCTTGATCGAAGCACAATTTCTTTTTGAGGACGAAGCTGAGACCGAAAATTCGACAAAATCGCCCCAACTTGTTGGAAGCGGGAGCGATCTTGCTGCATGACAACGCATCGTGTCATGGTGCAACGTCGGTATGGAGACTTTCGCCGAAATATGGCTGGGAAACTTTTTTCCACCCACCATACAGCCCTGATCTCAGTCCTCCCGACTTTGATCTTTTCCCAAAGTTAAAAAAACGGCTGCGAATCGTCGGACGAACTGTCATTGGACGTGACCCGAGTAATACGACAGCTGAACAAAGATGGTGTATTACGGGGCATCCAGCACGTACTTCACCGCTGGCAAGCTGTCATTAGTAGCGGAGGGGAGTACATTGAACGGCAATAAGGTAAGTTTTCTCCGTTACTTCACACTTTTCTCAAAACTGGACAGTGGGCAGAACTTTTGTTAGGACCCTCGTATACAAGGGTTGTCCCATACCAACTGAGAATGTTTTTATAAAAAAAAAATGTGCGTAGCTTAATTATCAATGAATTGGTCATCTTTTCCGAAACATTGTACATTGCAGCAAGTACAGGTGTCCCAAAGCTCCTCCCACTATTTGAATGTCTTCTGGAATTCTTCTGAAATGTTGTTGAAGCACCCCTGCGCAACAGCTGTAATGAGTTTATTAATCAGTCTGAAAATGTCGTCCCCGTAATTTTTTTTTTTTTTTTTTTAAATGGGGAACAACTAGAAGTTACATAGTGGCAAGTCTAGACTAAATGTAGGTTGGGGCATCAACTAAATATTAATTTTCTCCAAATAAGAAACGACAGAATCGGCCATGTGCGGCCTTGCATTGGGCCGTGCGCGAAAAGAAATGGAGAACCCAAGTTGAACAAACTCGTTTCATGGCTAAATGCTCGGTTAAAATTCTGTGAATTGATGATTTCGAGATGTGATCCATATCTTCGATACCTCTAATTGATAGGTGTCTGTCTTCCCGTATGATAACACTTATTGTATTAATCTTTACCTCTGTAACACTCGTTGAAGATCTTCCTCCATGCACGACCAAAGCGGCTGACTCTCACCATCCATAAATTCATTATGCTATCTGTACATTGTTGATTTTCCTGGACTTTCTTGCATAAGACCGAAAGCCTTTCCGACAGACTTCTTAAGTCGACAACAAAATTTAATGACGCCTCTTTCATCCATTTCTTCGAAAAATCACAGCGCTAAAACACTTTTTAGGGGTTCACGAAACAACGCTTATTAAACTGCGTACTACCCGCGACGCATGCGTGATAAACAGTTGTGGTTGGTTGCTATGGTTACTAGTACAACGACTACCGTTTTTTCGAGACTCGTGCCAAGGTCGAACGCAGTATTGCACCTTTTTTATAAAAACATTTTCAGTTGTTTGGGGACAAGTTATGTAGTTGCGATGAAGCGAGAGTAATCAGGTGTTATTTGTTGGTTCGATCTACAGAATCACGCACTTTAAAATATTGAGTCTAGGCTTTTCTTTGCAATAGAAAAGCAACTAGTTAAATTCGGTGTTATTTTGTGGCGTGGGAATTATCGTAGGGTTGGTTAGTGGAAGACTTTTCGTAGACCTCGTCTCCGTCCGTATTGTGGACCCTATACCGCACTTCGTGCTTTTCGTAAACAGCCTTACGGTTCCGTCGACGCAAATCCAACCAACGCTTTCCAGAAACGTTCCGTTCCTGGAAAGCGTTGGTTGACCAATCAATGGACCTCTCTCTACTCCTACCAGAACGGAAGTCCCGACTGCTAGCCTTTTGACCCCTGAAGGTGTTCCTTTTTAAACTGAAGAAAATCTCCACTCCCCATTGAATTGTATTTCGGAGTTAATCGCTAAACGTTTGCAACACGTTAACGCCCGCGTCTCTCTCATTAACAGACTCTACCAAAATAATCCCTTGCCACAACACAAGTGCAATACATTTCAAAACACTTTGACATACTTATATTCTAAGCCGAATCTAATACGATTAATCGCGTGTTGTCGAACAGCAACAAGCTTAATGCTTATACCGTCAGCTCTGCCAAAAAAAAAAAAAAAAAAAGGCACGAACAAAGAAATTCCACGTGCGAATGAACATATTTATAAAGACGCCCATGGGCTCCCTTCTCTTTCCTGTCCTCGCCGAATTACTTTTACAGGAGTTGGAGGACAATGTTCTTTCTGTTTGACCGTTAAAACCTTCGTTACGTAGATGACTTCCTTGTGTTTTTGGCCATTTCCCGTTGAGCAGCTTGTTTTGCAGAACTTATGTCTTCTCAATTTGAGACAATTGAATTCACGGTCGAACTGGAGGAACAGGGATCACTTCCATTCTTGATTTTTTGCTGACCCATGAGTCTGGGTCCTTTTTCCTTGAAGTTTTCTGTTTTTCGTAAATCGACCTTCTGTCCTTCAATTATACTTCGTGATTCTGCCCATACTTGGAGCCCGAAACTTGTAGCCCTTAGGTTACTGATTAAACGGTCGTATACTCACTTGTCATCCGTGCGTCTACAGCGCCGGGAGTTAGCAAGAACAATCGAGATTGCTGTGATGTTCGGTTATTCTAAAAGGACTGTCCTTGGAACTTGTGCACAACAGAAACCACCTTGCGTTCACTTCTCTGCAACGAAATGTGCAGACTATTCGTTTTGTGGACGCGGCTAACTTCATTCCGCCGGTGGTGAATCTTCTAAAGAACTTTTGTGGGAAACATCATTTGGACTTTGGTATACGGACTACGAATGTTTATTCTTTAGTTCGTAAAGACCGGGGCTCTGTGGAGACTGTTAACAGACATGGTGTTTACTGTGTGCCTCTCGTTTCTAATTCCCTCGGGAAATGGATGATAAAATCTACATTGGTTCGACCATGCGCACTCTGAGAGTGAGACTGTTGGAACATAAGTATGCCGTGCATTCGGGCATGTCTTCAACTTCGTTGACTCGAACTGTAGCGAGGGGTGAACATACACCCAATTGAGAACAGTCCAAAGTGTTGATGTCTGCTCCAAGCTACCTTGCTCTTTGCAGAGAGCCTTTGTGTTTATAGACACTCATAACTTTGTTGTAACGAGGACAACCCAGTGCTCATTCCGGCACCGTGGCGTTCACTTATGAGAGAACAGTTCGGCAAGGATGGTGGCGACGTACCAACTGCGTAATGGTTTGTAACTATATTCTGTAAGTGAGTTTTTTTTCCATTAATGGCAACCCTTAACACCCAAGCTTGCGATGTATTATGGGTGATATGTGAATCTATATGTCTTCGTGCTTGTCTTTATTTGTGCATTCGACCTGAGGATGGGGGGTCACAGTGAACCCTGAAAGATCTTGCCATCTGTTGTTTTTAACTTAACTGTGTTTTTAGCGTGTAAATAAGGGTCAGCTTTTATTCCGCAACACTTTTGAGTTTTTTAATCGTGCTTAAACAGCGTGGTTTGTGTATATAGTGGCACATTCAGCGCGAATTTTCATCTCATATTTATTATTTTTATAATTACCCTTTCTGAACCGGGGTTAGAGAATCTTACAATCTTGTTAACACCATCTGGTAACTAGCAAATACTGTGCTGTACGCAGCCATGTGATAGCTATTTTCTTTTTCAACCGCCATTTGTTAAACTGAAACACGCGATATGATGCGTGATTTTTTCCAGGAATGTGCAAAACAGAACGGAAAAACTGCAATTACTACCAAAACTACCAATTTCACTTATCAAATAGTACTAGCTCAGTCAATAAATTTCGGTGAATGCCGCTGATACACGTAAAAGGAAAGGTTGTGAAAGATGCAATGACCTGCACGACGCACTCAAGTACATGAGCGAACATGTTCGTCACAGAGTTCTGAGAAAGGGTGAGGCACAGAGAACGTATCGCGGCAACTGTAGTAAGTGCGCGTTGTTAACAGGTAGGAATGGAGCAAATAGGCAATATCGAATTCTGCAATTCCGTGCGTGCCCCCTGAATCACCCACCGTGTTTACCTGATCTGGCACCTTCTGGCTACTTTTTGTTTCCCCGACTGAAATTAGCGCTGAAAGGGAAGAGATTTGCGGGCATTTCAGACATTCAGGCGAACGTGACGGCCCAGCTGCAGACTTTCCTTATAACTTCCAGCAGCTGTGTACGATTTCCAGGACAGATTATTTTGAAGGCCAGTAAAGTAAGTTTTTTTTTAAATATTACCTGCTGTTTATTTTTACCATACATGAACCGAATTTTATTAGCACACCTTGTGTACACATCTCATCCCAACAAAAAGAACAGAAACAGCATCACAGACGATTCCTGCAAAGCAAATCGGACTGAAAGCAAAGTTACAGGGCAAGCAGTGTGTTTTGCGTATCCCTGGGAAGCAAGTAACAGTATATTTTGTTTCAGGTTTATTAAAAGTAAATGCTTTAAAAAGTATTTTATTTTTACGTAAACGGTATACTATGCATTTCTTGGTTACAAAATTTCGCGGTAATTCACCAGTTATCAGTGCTACATCATAATGGTTTCAACAAAAATTCACCAATGTACAGTACATACAGCGAGTACACTAACAGACAAACAATCTTGCCTTTTACATCAACATACTTAACAGTAAATCTACAATAATAAAAGGGAGTGCGTCTGTAGAAGCTATACCAATCGATAAAAAACTGGTAGACACAAAAAAATTGGCAAATTGTTTCTCATTGTTGTCCGAGTTGAAACCTGTTTCAGTCGTAATTCCTATAACACGAGGGCTTCCTAGAGGCAAAAATGTACACCATGCTATTTCTACGGAAACTAAAGGGACAGCTGAGAACGCATGTGACCTTGAACGTGAGTGCGCTACCATTGGTGCTCGGAAATGTTCCTGTCACTTACAGTATGTATAGTCAGAAGCAGAGCAACTTCCCATTTGGGAAATCTTATACTATCGGTGGTTCTTTCCGGCGACGAATGTACGCCTCTCTCCAGATGCATGCAGTGCTTCACTACCGGTTTCTAGTTGGGTAAATTAGTTTACCTACAGTTCATAAAGGGGATTATACAAAATGCGTTTGTCAAACTCTCTCTCTCTCTCTCTCTCTCTCTCTCTCTCTCTCTCTCTCTCTCTCTCTCTCTCTCTCTCTCTCTCTCTCTCTCACTCTCTCTCTTTCACTCTCTCTCTTTTTGTTCGGTTCTTTCTGTAATAAGTAATCCATGATTGCCGCTGGAGCTATGGAAACAGGAAAAACGAAATGGCAGAGAAGAGAAACCGACAAGTCGAAGCCATACATCTTTCAACAAAACGGAGCTCATTCCTGCTGGAAATCAAGTGTTGGCGACTATTTGAGTAATTTGTTTCCAGAAAGCTGGATTGGCAGAGATGGCCCGATTCTGTGGCCAGCAGTTGACCTGATATATATAGGGATTTGTCAAAGACACAGTATACCGAACAAAGATGAGTGCTTTAAAAGAGAGAAAAGGGAAAGGATCGTGAATATCATTACTGCTGTAGATATGGATTTATTATAATGGACACAGCGAGAAACTGAGAATATTTGGACATCCTCCGGTAATGGGGAACATATACAAGTGCATGAATTTGTATCATAAAAAAAAAAAAATTAGATGTTTACCTTTCAAACACAGCAAATCTTATATCCATAAACAGGACCCAATTAAGAGAGGGTGGGGTAATGGGGCTATAGCGTAGGTGCTCACCATTACCGAGGGCCTAGGAGGCATGCTGGTACACCTCAAATAATACACAGCTTACATATTTATATAATGCATACATTAGTATTATTAATAACATCTATAAAAATGCAAGTGCAAAGGTTCGGTTATTTCAGGATACAGCACCAATAAAAATTGGAAAGAGAATGAGACAAGGTGTCACCATATATCTCAAACTCTTTAATGCCACATTGCAAAATGTCTTTCAATCATTGAACTGGGAAAACAAAGGGATAAAGATTAATGGAGATTATCTAACTCACCTTCGTTTTGCTTATGACCTAGTCATTTTTCAAACTTCCCCTTCCGAGATGCAGAATATAATCCAGGAATTTTCTGACAAGAGTAAAGAACTGGGATTAAAAATGGACTTTCTGAAGACAAAACTGATGTACAATGCTGAAAATTTATCGACTGATGGGGAAAAGCTGGAGATAACCGACGCCTACGTTTACCTTGGGCAGCCGATATCAAGCTAAGGTCACATTGATGAAAAAATTAATCGAAGTATAAAACTTGGATGCAGAGCTTTTGGAAGAAACAGTACAATTTTTAAGAGCAATATGTCATTATGTCTTAAAAGAAAAGTGTTTAATCAGTGTATCCTTCCTGTGGTTACATACATAGTAGAGACGTACAAAGTCTGCAGACAACTGAAAGAAACATGGAGAGATGCGTGCTTGGTGTAACCAGAAAAGATAAGAAGAGGAACCCGTGGATATGGAAAATGACAAGAGTGGAAGACGTCATGATCAGAGAAAAATCCCTGAAATGGCAATGGGCTGGACATGTTGCCAGAAGAACGGACCACCGATGGACAACCGAAATTCTAGACTGGATTCCAAGGGACAGGAAAAGACACAGAAGAAGACCACCTGGGAGATGCGTAGATGAAATTCGAAAACACGCGGGAATAACATGGAGGAGACTGGCGCAAGATAGGCAATTGTGAAGGAAACTTGGGGTGACCTTCATCCAGCAGTGGATTGGTAATGGTTGATGATGAAGATATTTATACATAGAGAGAGAGAGAGAGAAGTAAAATAGTTTTAGTTTTGACTCGTTTGATTTCCACAAGAGCACAAACAGTGGCTACAAGACGAACAGAGTCCAAGGCAGTCACTCACTAACGGTAAACGTTTCATGTCGCTGTGTACAGCGGGGTCGGCGAGACAGTTTCAGCTTTTTCACTACCATCCACCTACACCTCCCTGTTTGTACTTGGGACAGTTAATGAGCGAAATCCACTGTGACTTCCCATTGCATACAAAAAAAAAAAAAAAATACGCCTCAAGAAATGTTAATAATGCTAAATTATTAAAAATTTCAAGACAAATCTGGGAATCTTAAGCTTTTAACTAGTGTTTTTGTGAGAAAAGTGGAAAATACAGTGACTTTTTATGAAAACTATGTAGATAATTTTGCTACTATAGTACTATCACAAACATATTGCTACAGTTTTACGTTTTAACGGACTTAATAATAATTCTCCGTCATAATTTCTTTAGAGGCCTACTCAGATGTTTGATAGCCCAATCAGAGGTCTTATTAGGTGCCCACTAAGGCCTTAATTAATCCGGCCCTGTTCTTAAGCGGTGATAGATTTTTTTAATAACTTACTAAGAATGTGGCAAGGCTTTCGGACCACCCTGTACTTTAATACTCTGGAATCTGAATAAACATCAGATGCCAAACTAATAATTTTGTTGAGTCAAACTTTTCTGAGAATGTCATTTCGTAAGTTACAGCTGCGCCTGCCTGCTTTCAGAAATGTAAATATGAGTTTCAAATTCAAAGCATAAAATAACGGGGAAAAGAAACCGTGTTCTACTTTTCAACCAACTCTGGCCCCCAACGAAAATCTTGGCAGTAATCAGACACTCGTCTGCGCTTGATTTCGGTCCAAAAATGGATTTGTAGCTTGACAAAGAATATTTACGGTATATTTTGGAATGTTTTCAGAGCGAGGATCTCTGGGAACTCACGACAGCAGACACATTTATTGCGAAACTGTACTCTCAATACGATTTCACTTCATAGAGAAAGAGGACATCTTCACATTACCAACACTTGGCTCTTTCAAAAACCGAAGAAATTTAGCAGAAAGCATTAGACGAGAATGAATGAGAATGCTCCAACTGATTGCTTTGTGCCAACCCTGCATTCCACTTCCACCCTCCCAGCATGTGGTCTGTCTGCATTCTTCCAAACCGATGGGGCTTGTAGTTGTCAGTGGCTTTTCTCCGAGGACTGAAACGTTTAGATGTTCACTTCCCAGACCACATCAGTATAATGTGCTTGGAAGCACATCCATTATTCATCCCAACATCTTGTCTTCCCTCACTTCACTCTGCCTACTAATCTTTGATCTATTCCGAAACACTCTTATCGATTTCTTCGATGTTTAGACAAAGGTTTTCCTTTTCTTTGTGTATTTCACATGGCGGAAGTAACTCTGTCCATGCATGCGTTTACGTGGAACCAGGGACAAGGATAAGAATGTATTTCTCTGACACTTCAGGCTAGTGTTATTCTAAGACACGCGCTGGTTTAAGAACAACTTTATGAATCCGTAATCAAGCAAGGGCACGTTACACATGAATGGAGCTGCCCTGGTTCCATAGTACAGAAATTCATCGCGCAGTGAGTCCTTGAATAATGTTTTGATTGAAATATAATAAGGAAAATTTTGAAGAGGTAAACCAAAATTCACATACTGGAATCAAGGTTAAACACAATTCCTTCTCCATTATGAGAGTTGCTGAAGCTTGAAAGATGTCTATCAGCCAAGTAGAATGCCTAATATATAAGAATTATTTTCGAAATTGATTAAACCCGTTTTGGTGAAACGGGTTGTGCGCATGAAAAGACGGGTTCTTGCTTGATTCTGATTAAACACCATCTTATGAAATATTGAGGGGGAAGGGGGTAAATACCAGCTCGCATCGACTTCCGACAGCCCGCAACTCAGCATAGGATTTTTTTTTTTTTTTTTCGGTATGTAATTACATTACAGAAATCCTACTTCTTATAAACCAGAAGCACATCAAAACTGTCTTGGCAACTAAGAGTCAAATGTAAACCTTTATCAGAACTGAAACTTAAATGTTGAATGCATGTTTTTTACGAGAGATAGAACTTGTAGGTACACAATATACAGTATGTACCGAGTTTTCGTTCTGTTCAGGAAAAAAAAATGACTATGTCCTCGAAAAAATCTTTTCACCATTCATTTTAGGTACTTACTGTACGGTTTTGACAAGGTGACTTTTAGTTGACTATAATCGAAAAAAAAATTAAATATTAGCTTAATAAATAACTGAATTCATTAAAACTAGAAAAAAAAACTACTCTTGAAAGAAAAAAATCGCGATGGATCAACTCCAGGAATTTCACCTATGCACCACGGAATTGTCAGATATTCGATGTACAAAAATTACAAAAAAAGAAAAAAAGTTCTACATGTACAGTAGATTCCGGTTAACTCGGACACATCGGGGCTACAATACTTTGGCCCAATAAAGCGGCTGCCCCAATTATGCTAAAGCTTTATCTCAAAGAGCTCACTTGCTTCTGTTCTTTAAGAATTGTCCCAAATAAACGGCTGCCCCGATTAACCGATGGCCCGATTAACTGGAATCTGCTGTATATGGGAATACTACTTTTATCGACCGACGGATAATAATCAATTCATATCATCATCACCATCATCGTTAATATTATTAATCCACTGCTGGATGAAGGTCTCCCCAACTCCCTTCATAACTCTTTGTCTTGAGCCAGTCTCTTCCATGTTACTCTTGCATGATTTCGAATTTTATCCATTCACATCCCACGTGGTCTTCTTTTGAGCTTTTCCTCTCCCTTGGAATCTCTATAGTATTCCAGTTGTCTAACAGGAATAAGTTCTTCTAGCAATATGCCCAGCCCATTGCTACTTCAGGGTCCTTACTTCCATCATGATGTCATCAACTCTTGTCAATTTTCTAAATTCATAAGTTCATCTTTCTATCTTTCTTAGTTATACGAAGCTCCTTGCTTCTTTCAGTAGTATACAGTAGAGATGAGCACCGGTTCGGGCTAAGACAAAAAAGCCTGGAAATGTATCCGGGCCCGAGAGGGCTCTTACATCAAATCTTTGACTAAAACCCTAACCCGTACGAGCCCGGGCTCAAGTTAATTTCCCCTTTCATTATATCGTATATCTCACATCGAGGAAACAAGGCTATCCAGAATTATATACAAACAGCACAAACAGTTGTAAATTGCAATGTGAATCATTCAGTGTTGGGCTTGTATTTTTATACAATTTATTTAATTAGAACAACCAGGGTAAAGCCAGACAACTGGATCACTAAGTTCCATGCCGTATTACATGCAATTTCACAACTTCTAATTTGCCGAAAGCAGTCAAATTTCATAATTTGCTAATAAAGTTTATTATATTTAAAAATATGTGTACATTTAACAGTTTCACAAAATGATAAATAAAATAAATGCCAAAACCAGCTATTCAATTCAAGTAGAGCTAATAATACAAATTTCCATGTATTGAAAAGCACTACGACCTATATATGCACATTTACCCAGTACTTAATTACGCCCAATCCGTCAGCAAAACAGGAATACGCAATTCTGACGTCATGCAAAAATGACATAAATTTTATAATGAAATTTAAGTGTTCAAAATCCTTATTTAAATTTAAATGGAAAAAAATTAAATATAGTTAATTAGGTAAACGAATTAAATTTGCTACATTTGTGGGAAACAAAATTCAGGATATTTTGTTACCTGAATGTGATGCACATAATAATAGTCCCTTTTTTTCTTGAGAAGGGGGGGTCGACCCTAATGGGAAGTACTAACATTTTTACCTGATGATGAAAATATGAATAGGAGAAGAACAATATGCTTCATTTTTCTTATTCACATAGGGAAAATTTGCACAGATGTTAAAAACCGAGCCGGGTCCGGGACAGTCATAAATAATGATATTACGAACCTGGGTCTGACTCGGGCCTTAAAAAAGGCCCGAGTCAGGATCAGGCAGAGTCACCTCTAGTCTGCAGCGTCTGAATGACTTTTTAGTTGAGGTCCGTGTCACTGATCCATAAGTAAGAATATACAATCCATATATATATTCCTGCATTTATATTTAACAAAACACCTACTATTTCATAAGATTTGGCCTTTCGGTAATAGTAGTATCGCTTAAAAGGTTAAGCATCAAAATGAGTGACTTTAGTAATTATATCTGCACCATTCTCAAGTATTTAATAATTATTTCAAAAATTTTCACAAGAGCAAATCAAAATCTACATGCCGTTATATGACATGTTTTTCTGTTGTGTTTGAGTGAAAGATAAACGTTTAATGTGTGCGTTTTAATATTTTTGTCTACAGGTAGCAACACTGCACTTGCTGATGAAATGCTTTAAATCTAGCCTCTCTATCGTTCATGTCCACGCAAAAGAAACAACGAAGTATTATGCGGTCGACTTCTGGGGTCCCAGAGTGCCATTTCTTTTCCTTAGAATCATCACTGAGTTGAAAGCCATCCTGAATTTGACCAGCTTCCTCACGTTCCTGAATTACAAAGAAGTCAGTGATCCTATTTCTTCTCTTTCGTAAATCACTAAAGCTAGTAGCCCTAAGTTAGGGGTGGATGACTCTAACTTTAGATGCCAATGGCAGCAGTATGAAAAATGAAAAATTGATGGAAGATGGGAATAGCATATTATGCTACTATTTATCTAGTTTCACCCCCAAAAAAGCAAAACGACAGTAATAAAACCACGGCTGAGATGCGCCAGCCATCAGATAAGCTAAACAAGCCAAACGAAAATAAATACAAATTTCGAAGTTCACTAAAAGCGAAACTATAGAGTTTTATTATTTAGTTTTTAAAGAACCGATTTTTGCGACTTCGGAATTTTGTGAAAATGTCATATGGAATTCGCGATTGCTACGATAAAATACAAATTCCATGAAGCGTGACTTTGTTAAAAAACGATAGCTACGAACTTTTTCTCTGGTATTTTAATTTCTTCAGCATATGTGTTTTGTCTTCGCTTTTCAAGAAAAGTATACACATTATGCTGATTTAACATCATTATTTAAAGAACGCAAAAGGCTAGCTGAATTGGAAACCGATTTGTGCTGCGAATTCCAAGCTTCATGATTAAGAACACGAAATAATGGCAAATTTCCTTCCAAGTCAGTAACGGCTGCGAAAGCAAACAAATGTCTAGTATCGTCATTTGAATTGCCTTACCATCAGGAACATTAAAATTTTCCTTTTAAGCAAATAATTCTCAATAATTGCCAATCTGTTCATGGCCAATATAAATAGCCCTTGTCTAACGATCATCTACTTGATGAAAATGCCCGCCTCAATAACAATCACTAACTTCACAATGAAAAATGATCTCTAATTTAATCAAGCGAAACGATGAGTCTAATGCCCAACGATTGCTAAAATAATAAAGCCCAAAGAGCGCTTGTTCATTCTCGCCTAATTATCTGTACCCAATTGTGATTTATTTATTAACAACTAATTATAAATAAATATATGAAAACGACCCCATAGGAGATGGATGGATGAATTTCTTTTTTTTTTTTTTTTTTTTTTTTTTTGATTGGAGGTTTAACGACCACCGTGAGCAACTCAATGGGCTATAAGCAGTCGCCCGTCCCTAATTTAGGGTCACTGGTTCCAGGGAAGGGAGAGATCCAGTGCCGTAAGACAAACACAACATCCATGCCTGACCGGGATTCGAACCCGGACCCCTTACGGACGAATGATCAGAGAGACCAGCGCCTTAGACCACTGCGCCACCGGGGTGGCAACTGCTTATAGCCCATTGAGTGAATTTCCAAAGCATGCCGGAGTGACATGGAGGAGACAGGCTCAAGACAGACAATTGTAGAAGAAAACTGGGGAGACCTTCATCCACAGTAGATTAATAATGGTTGACAATGATGATGATGATATGACATGAAAATAAATGTTAACTGTTTGTATTTACTTCACAATATAGCTCAATCAATCAAGATTTTATTTCAGTTCTGAACATTGAAGTAGCAAATCATTAGGAACAACCAATAGCATTCAGACACGTCCCATCCTTACACTGTATAAAATAAGTGGCGTGAATTCACGAAAAATTCCTCAAAAATAAAATGCAGCAAAGTTGCCCGCAGGTATCCGCCTTTTAACGAAATTTCAGTTTTTAAAAGTTATCGTTGTTGTTTGTTTTTTTATATAACTTCCGTATTTTCACAGATTTTTCGGCGTTGGCAAATTCCATTTATTTCAGAGAAGTCTGTTTCGGTATTTATTCAGACATTTTGCAAAATCGGTGACCCTGAATTTTTCAGCCTTACACCAGAGAATCCCGTCCTTTTTTCCCTGGTGGGATTCGATTCGAGGTCCCTTAGGTCGGTTCAACAGAAACCGTGCGTCATACCCTTCAGGTAGAAAGACTCAGAAATCACCGTCACGTTCAATGTAGAACTCTAATTGTGTAGGCAATGATGAAATATTTTTTGTCCTTAATGCGAGTGAATAGTCAATTTATTTTCTGTTGGAGCTTATTATTTTTCTGAATAAGTTTGTAATAATTTTATTTTCCTTATTGCATCGAACTAAAGAAAAACAACATCCTTATGTTATCCATCCAACTAAAGAGAAATGAAATCATCATCCATCCAAGTAAAGAAAAACTGAGGGCTCCATTGTTGTCCACATAGGCCGCGGTACTTCTTTAGTTCGACGGACTATACAAATTGCGCCTTCGTTTCTGAATGTAAGCAGCTAGCATCCCCTGAACATCTTGAGGAAGAAATTAGGACTTTAAATGTGCCCGAAACTGGTATTAAAGTTTCAATTCCAATTTTAGGAACACTGCAAGCAGTGATTTTCGCGCCCTCTCTTGAGCTGCCCCGCCCTGCCCTAGTTACGCCTCTGCTCCGATAAATTCTTCCTGGTGTAGCGTTTTCTATGTCCAGCATTGTACATAAATCCAACAGGTGTGAAAATTTTTGCTAGTTGGATAATAATCACATTTTTTTTTTTTTTTAACAAACATATGCTTGCGAAGGCACTTACACATACACGCACAGGGGTGACCATTTTATGAAGTACATCACTGTTACGTCTACAAAAGGAAATAGTAACACGTGGTGCAATTTGTGAAACAGCGGTTGTGTGTAAAACCTGTGCTTAAGAAACGCCGCACTGAACAAAATATATGTAAAACTCTCAATTTATAATCGCTAATCACATTTCAAGTATCATCATTGTCAACCGTTATCAATCAAATGCTGGACGAAGGTCTCTCCAAGTTTCTTCCACAACGATTTTGTCTTGAGCCAGTCTCCTCCATGTCACTCCGGCATGCTTTCGAATATCATCCACCCATTTCCGACGTGGTCTTCTGAGTATTTTTTTCTGTCGCCGGGGACTAAGGGCCAAGTTTTAAGTTGTGGAATTATATTGGGGGGGGGGGGGGGGGGTTGGCCATAACTCACCACGCTGCCCAAGCGGGTTGGTAAGTGTAGTATAGCATATGGGAACTTAAATGCAATATTAAATTTGTTCTTTGTTTCACAGACAGTGATCTTAAATTTGATTAAAAACGGGAAAAGGCAACCAAGTACTTTTCTGTTTAAATTCAATACGTATAAGATTAGGAGCAGACAAAATACTTTAAATTTTAAGCGAAAATGGACGGGAAATCCTTATCCCGGAGAAACTAGTCTCAAAAGTTTGAGCTCCGTTATTCTGACAATTTAATAAATAATGAGTGCCATATTTCGATGTCTTGAATAGCTGCAGATTCAACTTAAGTGCACTCTTTTGTTGAGTAACTACAATTTAATGTACGACCCCCCCCCCAGTTCATTTTTATAAACGCAATATAAGGGGCTACCTAGTGTATAACCACTCAAAACAGCCTTGCCAGATTTCGAAAGAGTACCACATCCCAGCAATTTCAAACACAGCACCCATTGTCGTAACTTGATTACTCAGCACTTATCTTCTTGGCTGTCTACTCCCATTTCCTTGATGCGTTATCGGTAAACAGTTACATAAGTGAAATTCGTAATCTCGCCAATCCATGTCGAAAAAGCACAATTTGCTCAAGCGACAGAACAACAAAACGGAAAGATAATATTATAATACTAGTATAAAACCCACATGAATGACAACATGCGGTTATCCTAACTCACAGAATTGGCTGGCTAACCCGGGTCACGCACGAACTTCACTTTTTAATCGCAGAGTGACGTACGATAGTGAATGAATGATGTTCAAAAAGGTTAGGCTGGCAAGACAACTACTTTTAAAGATTTACGAGCGCTGCTAATTAATTCAAAGAACAGGTCTCTAGTTCTTTATGCCATTTCGATGACAACACATTTGCGTCTGGGATGACGCCACAGAACTGATGATTGCCATGCACGTCACATCGGTAATTTACATGAAACTCCATCACAGGTAAATTCTTTTGTTTCGCCACAGATACTTCAAAGAAAATCGTACCGCATTGTTTCTCCTCGTGCAGCTCGAAATGCGATTCGTCCGCAAGAGAACATCCATTGATGAAACAGATAACCTTTAGGTTACGATTATCACAAAACGTGTGCCTCTTTCCTGTACGAGAGCAAATCAGTCGTCTCCCAACATATACAGTAGAACCCGCTAATAGCAAGCCCGTATTTAGCGAGATCTCGGATTTTACGAGCGAAACAGGAACTATTATTTTGGTATACAATGTTAATTCTACGCTGATCTGGTCGTTTTTAGCGACCAAAATTCACTGAAGTCCCGCTTATAACGAGAAAGCAAATAAAACATTCTGATAACCATCAAGGACAGTGAACCCGCTTATAATGAGAAAACAAATAAAACATTCTGATGACCATCAAGGACAGTGAACCCGCTTATAACGAGAAAACAAATAAAACATTCTGATGACCATCAAGGACAGTGAACCCGCTTATAACGAGAAAACAAATAAAACATTCTTATGACCATCGAGGACAGTGAACCCGCTTATAACGAGAAAAAAATAAAACATTCTGATGACCATCAAGGACAGTGAACCCGCTTATAACGAGAAAACAAATAAAACATTCTGATGACCATCAAGGACAGTGAACCCGCTGATAACGAGAAAACAAATAAAACATTCTGATGACCATCAAGGACAGTGAACCCGCTTATAACGAGAAAACAAATAAAACATTCTGATGACCATCAAGGACAGTGAACCCGCTTATAACGAGCCCGTATACTCTTTACTATTTAGGATTTTACGAGCAAACCGATGAGAATTTTTCCGTGACTCACTTATAAACGTGGAAAGAGCGATGACTTCTGTTTGATGTTCCTAATCCACGTCAATTGTCTGTATTAATTACTCATTCGCCTCCTAGTAATTTGTTCAGTTGCTGCTTACCATCTTTGGTGAATCCCCAGAATTGTGCGATGCTCCAAGAAGCAACCTGCCAAGTGGCTTAGCAGTTAGTCGTATGTGAGTCCGGAGCAGTGGCGAAGCGTGGCTTTGTAAGTAAGGGAAACAATGCAGTTAATATGCGATAAATATAAGGCAAAAGTGATATGAATGAAAATTTATAATAATTAAAATCAGCAAGTGATCCGTAGTTTATATGCTAAGTTGACAATACGGCATGGCAGAAAGCATTGTAAGACCCCCCCCCAACGCGACAATGCGCGGAACCACCAAAAAGAAATGTCAATGTAGAAGTTCAAATGCAAAGATTTATATAAGAAAAAATGTTCAGTGAAAATGTTGAAAGGGAAAGAAACTTGTCTACCCACGCAACGCAAAGAATTGGGGGTTGCTTCTATCAGAGCTAAGACGGGCTGAGCCCGTGCCCGAAAGCCCGAAGCAGAGACCGGGACCGAACTGGGTTCGGGCTGTAGAATATTTACTGTGGTTTGGGTTCGGTCTCTTAGAGAGAGGGAGAGCGAGATAATTGTTTTTTATTTATAAATGTTATTTTATATGATTTATATATAAAATCCCATATAAATTATCATATAAAATCACATTTATATAAATATGATTTTATATGATTTCCATAGAGAATCTTTTTTATTTATAAATGTGATTTTATATGATTATGAAAATGATCCAAAAGACAGAGAAAGTATTGTTTCTAGAATGTAGTCTTCGGAGATTTGGGAGTTCACATGTCCGTGTACTGTAGATGTGCCAGAGTCCAATGCTTCCATGGCGCTTGCATTCCTTAGAAGAGTCACAGAAACAAATAGCTACACTAATAAAAGTAACGCTTACTTTTATATTCCTGAAATAATGACATGTCACCGCTAAAGAACGTGCGACATAAAACTACTGAAAGTTCAAACCATAAGCCAATAATGGAACTGAATCATCTAATTACACTAACTCAGAAAACTTTTGACAAATTGCAACTTCAAATTATTGTTACGGGAGTCCTCTGAGTTCTGAGTCTGACTGAACGTTTGGAAAGAGCGCATGCTCAAGTTTTTTTATTTTCATTTTTATTGGAGGTTTAACGACCACCGTGAGCAACTCAATGGGCTATAAGCAATCGCCCGTCCCTTAGGATCACTGGTTCCAGGGAAGGGAGAAAGCCAGTGCCGTAAGGCAAACACAGCATTCATGCCTCACCGGGATTCGAACCCGGACCCCTTTTGGACGAATGATCAGAGGCCATCGCTTAGACCACTGCGCCACCGGGGCGGCCTGCTCAAGTTAGTGGCTTTATTCTTGAAACTCTCTTGTGTGGTTCTGCCTTCGGCGCCGCGGAAGCGTTTGGGAGAACGCTTCCCGAAGCTCTATGTTTAGCATAGCAGTACTGGCTGTGGCTGGCCACTTTGCTGGTGGGCATGCCGTGTTACTGAGTTTCAGCTGGATCCATTATCTGCGTTGCTTCCAACGAGCGACTTACGTACGAGACATTTGTGCTTGTTTTCATACAAATATGAATTTGCTTTCTTAAAAATAAACGATATTGAAAAAAATTCCCGCTGCATTACGTTGGTATGATATTTCTATTTTACTTTAATGTTATATATTTTTAATTCACGCAAAAGAAAGCGTATGAACCAAAGGGAAGCAATGCTTCCCTCGCTTCCAATGACGCTTCGCCACTGGTCTGGAGGAATTCGAGGCCGCTGTGGTTCAGTGGTAGCATGTCTGGCGCGTAACCCTGGGTTCGATTCCCGGTGGCGGCCGATGAGAATTTTTCCGTGACTCACTTATAAACGTGGAAAGAGCAATGTTCCTAATACACGTCAATTGTCTGTATCAAAAACACTGGTGTATAACTTTATTCTAAGCCAATCTGGTCGTTTTTAACGATCACAATTTAATGAAGTTCCCGGATTTAACGAGGGAGAGAAAAGCTAAGATGATCACTTTTAACAAGCAAAGTAACAAAATTTAATAAACCTCCATATTTAACGTGGCATAGAATATCTGTTGCGCACTGTTCTGGAATGAAAGAATAGAAATGGTGGCGTACAGGAGTAAACTGCATTAGCGCTAGGGAATCCTTGTGTGGTAGTGGAGAATGTTGACAGAAAAGCAATTGGGAATATACGTCAAATGCTCAGCAAGCTAGCTGTGCAAGAGAGACTCTTCACTCACGCAAGGGGCTCTAACTTGGTTGTATCGCGTTAGCAGAGTTGTAAACAGGCCACCTACTCGTGGGCAAAAAGAGGATGCATGGGGCTCACGCAAGTGGATTTCTTGTCGATAGTTGCAGAGAGTGATATGAGAATAATGGAATGGGCATTGTGACGTACCTGCCAGCAGGACGCACACGACATAAAGGCAGATAGGAATCAGAATAAAACGTCTGCGTAGCTCAGTTGTTAGAGCGACTTGTTCCGGAATAAGCGGCTTCGGGTTCGAATCCCGGCGTAGACCAAAAATGACGGAGAAATTTACTTCGTTATAGCATGTCAACTGAGGGGATACAGGAAATAATGATTACTGAAATTGTGTCCATTGAGCGCCGCGATCCTGCAAGTTAGCATTGCATTGGGAGGATCGATGCTGCTTTTGCTTCGTGTGTGTTGTGTAGTTAAACAGCGGTCAACGTCACGTGAGCATCAAGTTGAATATACTTGAAATATTTATTTAAAGGTGGACGTCTAGTGGTTTTACTTCTTATACTTCCAATGGGCAAAATTTCGAACCTATTTCTTCAGCGGAGAAAGATTTCCCATACATCAAAATTAAAGATTTCCCATACATCAAAATTAAATATTTCCCATACATCAAAATTAAAGATTTCACATACATCAAAATTAAATATTTCCCATACATGAAAATTAAAGATTTCCCATACATCAGAATAAAAAATTTCCCATGCATCAAAATTAAATATTTCCTATGCATCAGAATCAAAGATTTCCCATACATGAAAATTAAAGATTTCCCATGCATCAAAATTAAAGATTCCCATGCATCAAAATTAAAGATTCCCATACATCAAAATTAAAGATTTCCATACATCAATGAGGGACTGGTTGGATTGCTTTTGCTTCCATCCTCTATTGGTACTTTTAATCGTTGTACAGCCAATTTATTCTATCAGTAATACATCAAAATTGGCCCACTGATAAAAAAAACAACCTAACTGAAAATTGTACAATCAGTGTTCTTTTGCAAAAAAACTTTCCTGAACTATATTAAAAATCAATACCTTTACTTCGTTGTAGTTATGATACTTACTTACAGGTGGCGCCACTTTTCCTTACCACTACATCGAAGTACAGTTATTGTTTTTTAATATAGTTCAGTAAAGTTATTGATTTTAATATAGTTTTTTACGAAGTCAAGTCATTGGTGTTTACTATAGTTAAAGTTTTTTGCATAAAACACCGATTATACAATCCAAGTAGGGATGATTTTTTATCAATGTGCCAATTTTGATGTATGGGAAATCTTTCTTTGCTGAGGAAATAGGGTTGAAATTTTTTCCATTGGAAGTATGGGGAGCAAAATCACTAGACGTCCAGCTTAACACTATCTACTGAGAGATGTTATAGAAAGTTATTTTCTGTGTAAGTTGTACTATGCGAAGTCTGTTCGTCTTGTTGATGAGAACGATGTGTTTTGTGAAAGACTGTTTAACGTGCTGGCTGAAAGAATAATAAAGAGTGGAACTGGTTATCTGCAAGTACTGTCTAATAGCCAGTTTTCGTTCGAACCCTAATGAATCATGAACATGCACTTTTCAGAATAACCGCCTATTAGACAGTACTTATCTGCAAGTACTGTCTAATAGGCGGTTATTCTGAAAAGTGCATGTTCATCATTCATTAGGGTTCGAACGAAACTGGAGTAATCCTGGTTAGCAAAGCAAAGCTAAGTCAGTCACCAAGTATCCTTTAAGTTGTTGTGAGATAAACCTTGAAAAAAATAGTTCTACGTATTACATATGGTGGCAGGGACCCGCCAAGCGGGGGTTTAACGAGTGCGAAGTGCCCGGGCGCCAGGTTCCGGGGGCGGGCAGGACGCCTCAGTCAAATTTCAGGGTTGATAAAGTAATATTAGTGACGTGGGAGAAGTTAAGAAAACGTTTTACTGTGAGAAATCGTACTGGCACGTTTATGTTTTGTCATTATATAATTAAATAGAAAACGTCTGGAAATCAGAGAATAATTTTTAGCATGTCGGTTGTAAAAAAAGATCGTGCTTATGTTACCGGTTTGTCCGTCCGTCCGTCTGTACCCACGACATCTCTGCAACTATTAGTCCGATTTGAAAAATTCTTTTTTCATTGGGAAGCTTGAAATATACGAATGATGATCCTTCATTGCGTTTTTTTTTACGATGTACAATTTCGCCGCTAGAGGGCGTAAAGGCAGATGATATCGAATTCAAAATTACGTTTTATCCCACATATATGCTTCTAAACATCTGATTGAAAAAATTCTTTTATCTTTCGTTTCCATTTATGTCTAAGAGTATTTTAGATATAGTTACTTTTTAAAATTACGCATAGACTTTCCGCTAGGGAGCGTAAAAGTAAATTACATTTTTCTCGATAATTCTCCTACTAAAACTCCGATTTGAAATTTTTTTTCTTCATTGGATACACCTCCTGATGGAAAATTTTTTGCATGTAATTTCAAATTTTGGTAAAGAGCACTTTGGCCGCCAGGGGGCGTAAGTGTTAATTTTTGCTTCTGATGTTTTTGCCATAAAATCTGAGCTTCTAAAATATCGTTGAAAAACTTATTTCGTGGACTGATGTCACTCACATAGGTAAACTTTTTCGGAATATTTTCTTCTTAAAATATTCCACAGTGTCTCCGCCAGGGGGCGTAGATGTATATCTTACTTTCGTCAATATCTCCACTTCTAGGAGTCCGATTTGAAAAAATTCTTTTTTGTTGGATAGTGTTTTCAGTGTGACATGTTTTTCGTATAATTTCAAAATTTTCAAGAAATTCATAGACTTTCCGCTAGGGGGCGTAGAGGTAAATTGCAATCCCCCTATATCTCTGCTTCTAAATCTCCGATTTGAAAAATTATTTCTGCACCGGATACAGCTCCTGATAGGAAATGGTTTGCACATAATTTCTAATTTTTGTAAAAAAATGGTTTGGCCACCAGGAGGCGTAAGTCTTAATTTCCGCTTCTGATGTACTTGCAGCAAAATATGAGCTTCTAAATTCTAGATTGAAAAAAACGTCGTTTGTAGACCGATAGCACTCATGTCGACAAACCATTTAAAAACATTTTCTTCTTAAAATAATGCATGGTTTCTATGAGAGGGGGCGTAGATGTATATCTTATTTTTGTCAATATCTCTACTTCTAGGAGTCCGATTCGAAAAATTCCTTCTTTGTTGGATAGTGTTTCCAGTGTGACATGTTTTTCATATAATTTGAAAATTTTCAAGTAATTCATAGACTTTCCGCTAGGGGGTAAAGGTAAATTGCTTTCCCCCTATATCTTAGCTTCTAAAAATCTCAGATTAGAAAAATTCTTTCTGCACCGGATACAGCTCCTGGTGGGAAATCCTTTGCACATAATTTCTAATTTTGGTAAAAAATGGTTTGACCACCAGGTGGCGTAAGTCTTTGCGTTTCTGATGCATTTGCAGTAAAATATGAGCTTCTAATATCTCGATTGAAAAAAAAGTCCTTTGTTGACCGATACTACTCATGTCGACAAACGTTTTAGGAACATTTTCTTCTTGAAATAATGCATGGTTTCTACGCCAGGGGGCGTAGATGTATATCTTATTTTTGTCAAAATCTCTACTTCTAGGAATCCGATTTGAAATTTTTTTCTTTGTTGGATAGTGTTTCCGATGCGAAATGTTTTTCCTATAAATTCAAAATTTTCAAGTTAATCATAGACTTTCCGCAAGGGGGCACAAAGGTAAACTGCGTTTTATGCGTTATTCATGCTTCTAAAACTCCAATTTGAAAAATTCTTTCTGTATCGCATACAAGACCTGATGGAAAATATTTTTCACATAATTTCTAATGTTTGGTAAAGAATGATTTGGCCACCAGGGGGCATAAGTGTTAATTTCTGCTTCTGATGTATTTGTAGCAAAACCTGAGCTGCTGAAAAGTCGACTAATTTTTTTTCTTGGACCGATACCGCTCATATGGAAAAACCTTTTGAGAATACTTTCTTCCTAAAATAATGCATGGTTTTCCCACCAGGGGACGTAAAGTCACATTTTATTTTTGTCGATATCTCTGTTTCTAAGAGTCCGATTTGAAAAATTCTTTCTGTGTTGGAGAGCGTTTCCGGTGCGAAATGTTTCTCATATAAATTCATGTTTTTCATAACGCACAAGTTTGCAACCAGAGAACGTAAGCTCACGATTCCGTTTACAGTAGTAATATCTGAGGATTAAAAACCCGATTGAAAAACTTGTTTCTTCCGTTGTTTTCCATACCGGTTCCATTGACTTTGAATAACTTTGATAAATTTAATTTGCGTCAGAACGGATTCAAAGGACGTGCTTATTCCACTGAAAATTTGGTGTCATCTTTCTTGTTATTGTTTCATTCAGTAAAGAATACCACGGGCAGAAGACCAACAATTCTTTTTCTATTTTTTTTGTTTGGATTTTCAAGATTTCAACACTCATTTATGACGGAAAAACACAATGGACTTCGAAAAACATAATTTTTTGACCTAAAACCCTCATGAATTTTATGAACTTTGTACTCCTCGTGCTTTTAATCTGGCCGTAAATACGACGAAAAATTTCTCTCCTCTGCTGGATGAAAGTCTCCCCAAGTTTCTTCCACAACGATCTGTCTTGGACCAGTCTCCTCCATCTCACTCCCACTTGGTTTCGAATTTCATCCACCCATCTCATATGTGGTTTTCTTTTAGGTATTTTCTTGTCCCTTGGAATCCGGTCTAAAACTTCGTTTTTTCATCGGTGGTCCGTTCTCCTGGCAATATGTCCAGCCCATTGCCATTTCTGGGATATTACTTTCAATGCAAGAGCACGTGTTCCATGTCTTCCACTCTTGTCATTTTCCATACCTTCAAGTTCCTCTTCTTATCTTTCTTGGTTATATATATATCAAGAATCTGTGCTTTAAAAATGTTAAGAACTTGTAATACTTTTGTATTGATATTCAGGTTTGAATTCTCTCTCAGGCGAACTTGACTATTTGTTAATTACTGAACATTATTTCTAGTTCATTATGTCACTCTTACAATTTGAGTTTTCTATAATCATCTTCTTTCTGTTTAATAGTAACAGATGAAGAGCATGGGTCGGGCCAGGAGAGTTATGGATGTAATCTAAATTGTTAACTAAAGCTAGGTCATACAACTCTGCGGAGGACATGACATATATATTTATATTTTTAGGTAGGTTAATTACTTGCATCCATGACTTTGCAGAAACCCATTTCCAAATAGGTCTTTGTGGAAGTGAGAAAATGCAGAGTTTTTGCTGGTCCTTGATAAAGCCAGGGCTCAGTATTCTCGACACTTTCTGCATTCAGTTGTTCTTTTTTTTTTTTTTTTTTTTTTTTACTCACACCGGTCAATACATAACCTTTTCTATGTTGTACTTGGTATAAGTTAAAAAAATTTTTTTAGCTTCAGTTTCTTCTTAGTAGAATGTGAATTCTGAATTTTCATAACTGCTACGTTGCGCGTTTTGATCTTCAGGTTGTTTTGCAACTTTCGTTTTAAATTGTAAAGTTTTTCTTATGTATTCGGCTTTACTCTTTAGTATATATATATATATATATATAGGGAAGCTGACTTCTTGGATTATTCACAGTGTCATCTGAACTAAATTCGACAGATTTTTTTTTCACCTTCAGTTTTATATGAGACAATTGTGTTTTATGAAAACTCCTAATTTACGGGAAATAAAAAATAATGTTGCTAAAGATATTTATTTCATGTAAAAATGAAAAAAAATAAAATATTCTCGTTCTAGGGGGCGGCAAATGCCCTTAACGCGCCCCTGAATGGAGGTTATTATTTTACATACTAACTAACAGCTTCACGGCCCGAACTCACCTTCTAACTAATTTGGTAACACCTGCAGCAAAATATGGCTCCGAGATTCAACTACGCAAATAAAAAACAACTGATACAAAAGTCAGTTTTCCTATCCAGTATCTGGAAGAAAAACATGGTAAAAGTAGGACAGCGTGAGGATGAACAAATGCATTTTTCTTTTCTGCAAAAACTTTCTGAGAAAAAACGGAAAAGAAAATACTGCACTGGTTTGTTTGCAGCAAATTGTTCAAAAATAAAAAAAAAAATATGAAGACGCAAAGGATGTGCTTCTACTAAGAGTCATTCTGCCCTTTTTTCTTTTTTTTCTTCTTCTTCTTTCGAAAAGAAAGTGTAAATTTTGTAACACAACCATTGAAAAGAAAACAAAAGCTCTTTATCTTTTAAACGAAAGAGAGCACGGGTCAATTACCTTAACGTTCTTTCAAACATAAATGCTACCTATTTTTTTCCTCATTCGTGCATTAGTGTGTGAGTGTGTGTGTGTGATAAGGTCACGCCATTCAGATCATTTACATTGTGAGAATGTGAGCTTTGGATCAGTAACCATGAACAACATCGATCATTAACAAAATCCATCTGTCTTAAGTGACCAACAAAGCCAATCCTCCTCTAAGAAAAGTGTGATTGATCAGTTTGAAGACATGACTCACTGCATCCAAAGCCCGTAACATAGAAAGCCATTCACTCTGCATTTTCAAAGTCAGTTAGGTGAAAGTTGCTCACGACACTATTTTTGTTGCGCATATAACCCTGTTATTATATATAAGCCTGCAAAGATTTGTATCCTGAATAAACAAACATTAGCTTTTAAAAGAAACGTAAAGCATGTTAAGAATGGGTTCAGTTTATGACAGTAGTTCTTCACAGCGTGATTAAACACAATGCAACGTTTCGCTTTTCTTTTCCTTTCATCTTATTCTTTTTTAAACCTTCAGTTTCACTTTTCCTGTCCACAGGCGGGCAGTGCGTGTGTGAATGTGTGTGTGTGTACGACACCGAAATTCCTGATTATAAAAGCTGAT
Source organism: Macrothele yani (assembly GCA_039090855.1). Taxonomy (NCBI): domain Eukaryota; kingdom Metazoa; phylum Arthropoda; class Arachnida; order Araneae; family Macrothelidae; genus Macrothele; species Macrothele yani. The sequence continues at coordinate 149,061,269 of CM076995.1, read as the reverse complement.
ACTTTCAATGCAAAAGCATGTGTTCCAGGCTAGCACATTTTGGAAGCAAATTTCAAAATTCCAAGGATTGAAAGCCACTTTAGAAGGATTTCAAAATTCCAAGGATTGAAAGCCACTTGGGAAGGATTTCAAAATTCCAAGGATTTAAAGCCACTTGGGAAGGATTTCAAAATTCCAAGGATTGAAAGCCACTTGGGAAGGATTTCAAAATTCCAAGGATTGAAAGCCACTTGGGAAGGATTTCAAAATTCCAAGGATTGAAAGCCACTTGGGAAGGATTTCAAAATTCCAAGGATTGAAAGCCACTTGGGAAGGATTTCAATGCACACAAACTAGGTTTGAGTATGCTCTCTTCAAACCGGATCAAGAAAATTTTTTGTTGTGGTGTACTGCAGTCGTCATCCACAGAAATCGAAATAGTCAGTATTTCAAGTGATGTCAGCAGAGGATGTCCCTCTGTTTTTTCGTCCCCACAAGAAAGATGACACCAAATTTTCGGGTGTAATGAGCACTTCTTTTGAATACGTTCTGATGCGAATTAAATTTATCAAAGCTATTCAAAGTCAATGGAACCGGTATGGAAAACAATAGTATCTGACCGAAGAAAGAAGTTTTTCAATCCGGTTTTTAATCCCGCAGATATTGCTGTAAACGGAAACGTGAGCTTACGCCATCTGGTTGCAGACTTGTGCGTTAAGAAACATTTATAATTATATCAGAAACATTTCACAGCAGAAACGCTCTCCAACAAAAAAAGCATTTTTCAAATCGGACTCTTAGAAGCAGAGATATCGACAAATATGAGATATGCATCTACGCCCCCTGACGGAAACAGCATGCATTATTTTAAGAAAAATGTATTGAGCAGTATCGGTCCAGCTTTCAGTCGAGTTTTCAGGAGCTCAGATTTTGCTGCAAATACATAAGCAGAAACTAACCCTTATGCACCCTGGTGGCAAAACCATTTTTTACCGAATATTTGAAATTATACGAAAAACATTTTCCATCAGAAGCTGTATGCGATACAGGAAGAATTTTTCAAATCCGAGTTTTAGAAGCAAAAATGGCAGGGGAAACGCTATCCAACAAAGAAGGAATTTTTCAAATCGGACTCGTAGAAAGAAGTAGAGATATTGACAAAAATAAGATATACATCTACGCCCCCTGGTGGACAAACCATGCATTATTTTTAAGAAGAAAATATTCCGGAAAGGTTTATTGAAATGAGTAGTATCGGTCCATAAATGAATTTTTTTCGACCGAGATTTTAAAAGCTCAGATTTTGCTACAAATACATCCGAAGCAGAAATTAGCACTCACGCTCCCTGGTGGCCAAACCATTCTTTACTAAAAATTAGAAATTATATGCAAAAGATTTCCCATCAGGAGCTGTATCCGCTGAAAAAAAAAATATTCAAATCGGAGTTTTAGAAGTAGAGATATCGTGGAAAACGCAATTTAATTATTTTACACCCCCCACGCGGAAAATGTATGCGTAACTTGAAAACGTGACTTTACCTAAAATGCTCTTCGACATAAATGGAATCGAAAGGTAAACGAATTTTTTCATTCGGATGTTTAGAAGCTAATATATGGAATAAAATGTATTTTGAATTCGATATCATCTGCATTTACATAGTAAAAAAAAAAAAACGAAATAAGGATCTTCATTCGCATATGTCAAGCTTCCCAATGCAAAAAGAATTTTTGAAATCGGACTAATAGCTGCAGAGATATGGTGCCTACAGACGGACGGACAGACAAACAGAAAACATAAGCACGATCTTTTTTTACAATAGACGTGCTAAAAAAAGGTGAAGGAGTTGAAATGCTATATAGAAGTTCAAAATTCGAACAAGAGACCACGGCTTAAAATCGTATGAGGACCGGGGGGTGGGGGAGGTACCCTTTTAAACGTTTTCTTATTTGGGGACCGTTCCTCTGAACTTTTTTTCTTATGTAGGGACAGTCCCCCTCAAATTTCGCGTTTAGTTGGTAACCCAACAGGCTACGCTTTGCTAAAATTTTCAGTTTCAAAAGATCATTATTTCTAGAATTTAAATTAAAATTCACAATAATTGAGAACTACATTTATTTAATACCAAATGTCTCATTGTGAGGTTATATTTATCTTCATACCAATGTGTACAATGTGATCGCTAGATGACGTGGGTAGGCATTGTTCAAGCTCTGAGCTTCTGCTCTCCGGCATTCTACCCTTCGTGATCCTTCTGGTTTGCTCCAAATGTCTTCTTCAAATATGCTGATCTAGAGTGACTCTTCTATTTTGGGTAATGTCATTCAATTATCGCCTTCGATAATTTTCTTACCTTTAACCGTAGTGAAAATGACAGTAGGTCGCAACGATTATTTTCACTTTTTAATGAAACATAATTACCGATATACAGTAGATTCCGGTTAATTGAGCCATCGGTTAATCGGGGAAGCCGCATATATGGTACAAATTTTGAAGAACATCCCAAACTATCTCTTTGGAATAAATCTTCACACATCTTGGGCAGCCGTTTAATTGGACCAAAGTGTCCTAACCCTGTTGTGTCCCGGTGAGCCGGAATCTACTGTATATGATATAGAAATAATTCTTTAATGAAAAATAATTATACATACATACATACATACATATAGAGAGAGAACAACAGAAAAGTTATATAATAACATAAACATTGCCTTTTGACAATGAAAGGGGTGGAGTCCGATTCAGATTTATCTGTGTCGGCCTCTGATAAAGCCATAGGTGACAGATGCCAGTATGTTCTGCAATCCATCCCTTTTTAGCACGTCTTTTGTAAAAAAGATCGTGCTTATATGTTATCGGTTTGTCCGTCCGTCCGACCGCCTGTACCCACGGTATCTCTGCAACTATTAGTCCGATTTGAAAAATTCTTTTTGCATTCGAAAGCTTGAAATATGCGAATGATGATCCTTCATTTCATTTTTTTTACGATGTACAATTTCGCCGCTAGAGGGCGTAAATGCAGATCATGTCGAATTCAAAAATACGTTTTATTCCACATATTTGGTTCTAAACAACCGGTTGAAAAAAATCTCTTGTCTTTCGATTCCATTTATGTCGAAGAGTATTTTGAATATAGTTTCTTTTTCAAATTACGCATAGATTTTCCGCTAGGGGGCGTAAAAGTAAATTGCATTTTTCCCGAAAACTCGTCTTCTAAAACTCCGATTTGAAATTTTTTTTTCAGCGGATACATCTCCTGATGCACAATCTTTTGCATATAATTTCGAATTTTTGGTAAATAATACTTTGGCCACCAGGGGCGTAAGTGTTAATTTTCACTCCTGATGTATTTGCCATAAAATCTGAGCTTCTAAAATATCGATTAAAATTTTTTTTTCGTGATTAAAATGCCACTCACATCGATAAACCTTTTCGGAATATTTTCTTCCTAAAATATTCCACAGTTTCACCACCAGGGGGCGCAGATGTATATCTTATTTTTGTCAATATCTCGACTTCTAGGAGTCCGACATGTTTTTCATATAATTTCAAAATTTTCAAGTAATTCATAGACTTTTCGCTAGGGGGCGTAAAGGTAAATTGCGTTTTCCCCTATATCTCTGCTTCTAAATCTCCGATCTGAAAAAATCTTTCTGCACCAGATACAGCTCCTGATGGGAAATCGTTTGCAGATAATTTCTAATTTTTGTAAAAAATGGTTTGGCCACCAGGGGGCGTAAACCTTAATTTCCGCTTCTGATGTATTTGCAGCAAAATATGAGCTTCTAAATTCCCGATTAAAAATAACATCGTTTGTAGACCGATACTACTCATGTCGACAAACCTTTTAGAAACATTTTCTTCTTAAAATAGTGCACGGTTTCTACGCCAGGGGCGGTAGATGTATATCTTATTTTTGTCAATATCTCGACTTTTAAGAGTCTGATTTAAAAAAATTCCTTCTTTATTGGATAGTGTTTCTAGTGTGACATGTTTTTCTTATAAATTCAAAATTTTCAAGTAATTCATAGACTTTCCGCTAGGGGGCGTAAAGATAAATTGCGTTTTCCCCTATATCTCTACTTTTAAATCTCAGATTTGAAACTCCTGATGGGAAATCGTTTGTACGTAATTTCAAATTTTTGTAAAAACTTGTTTGGCCACCAGGTGGCGTAAGTCTTAATATATCCGCTTCTGATGTACTTGCAGCAAAATATGAGCTTCTAAAATCTCGATTGAAAAAAAGTCTTTTGTGGACCGATACTACTCATGTCGACAAACATTTTAGGAACATTTTCTTCTTGAAATAATGCATGGTTTCTACGCCAGGGTCGTAGATGTATATCTTATTTTTGTCAATATCTCTACTTCTAAAAGTCCAATTTCAAAAATTCCTTCTTTGTTGGACAGTGTTTCCGATGCGAAATGTTTTTCCTATAAATTCAAAATTTTCAAGTAAATCATAGACTTTCCGCTAGGGCGGACAATGGTAATTTGCGTTTTCTGCTCCTAAAGCTCCGATTTGAAAAATTCTACCTGTATCGCATACAAGACCTGACAAAAAATATTTCTCACGTAAATTCTAATGTTTGGTAAAGAATGGTTTGGCCACCAGGGGTCATAAGTGTCAATTTCTACGTCTGATGTATTTGTAGCAAAATCTGGGCTCCTGAAAACTCGACTAAAATTTTTTTTCCTGGACCTATACCGCTCATATGGATAAACCTTTTGTGAATACTTTCTTCCTAAAATAATGCATGGTTTTCTCACCAAGGGACGTAAAGTCACATCTTATTTTTCGATAACTCTGTTTCTAAGAGTTCGTAAGCTCACGATTCCGTTTACAGCAATATCTGAGGGATTAAAGACCCGATTGAAAAACTTCTTTCTTCCGTCAGATACCATTGTTTTCCATACCGGTTGCATTGACTTTGAATAGCTTTGATAAATTTAATTTGCGTCGGAACGGATTCAAAAGACATGCTTATTACACCCGAAAATTCGGCGTCATCTTTCTTGTTCTCCATAGGGTGATTCAAGGTTTTTAGGTTTTTCAAATTTGTTTCTTGGAATATTTGAAAACTGAGTATTGGAATTTAGAGTTTTGTTATATAACTTTCTTGCTGTTCTATGCTTTTTTTGAATATTCTTTTCTGCAGTTCTTAGCGTCTTAGATCTTCAAAGCTGGGGTAAGAAGGTTTTAATATGTGACTTGTCTGGCTTATCTGCTACACACACACACACACACACAGAGTAATCGGAAGTAGCCAGCTATACATTTAGAGCAGCGTGGCATGTGGCATCACTACAATTATTTTGTAGCGGTAGCACGCTACAAAATAAAGTAGCTTGTAAAGAAAAATTATGCTACAAATCGTGCTACTCTAAAAAAAGTAACAAAAAAAAAAAATTTCGAATCACGTATCACTTCTGGATTTCATGGAACATGACTGGCTGGAGAGGTTAAGTGTGCCTAGCATACAATCACTCACATGACTTGACTTGCACTGTAAAAGTTGGTGAAACTGTTAACCATAAGGTATTATTATCTTCCTTACTCTGTCTTCTCAGTCAGCCTGAGAAGACACAGCGTACGAGATAATCGAGCTTACGATATTGTTGATGACATTTCATAGCGAGATTCCATTCTCTTAGTTCGGAAAATCAATTCAGCAGATGCTTGTTGGTAATGTTTTTATTTGAATTCCCTGGACATCTCACCTAGCCTGGAATATAAGTCACTTAATGTGATAAAATGTATTACATATGAAGATCAGAGCTGAAGCAAACACAAAGATAAATTATTTGAGCAATTTACCTCGTTAGTTAGCTCTGAATGTCATTTAAGAATATACATATAAAAATCATCTTCAGAATTTGCACTTCATATTTAAAACTTAATGACGAAAAAGTAGGCAGCCCCGGTGGCGGAGTGGTCTGAGCAATGGCTTATGACCATTCGTACATGATGGATCCGGGTTCGAATCCTGGTGAGGCATGGATGCTGCGTTTGTTTTACAGCATTGCCTCTCTCTCTCTCTCTTCCCTGAAGCAAGTGACCCTAAATCAGGGACGGACTTTCTCACGGTGGTCGTTTAATCTTCAATAAAAAAAAAAAAAAAAATATTGAAAGCAGCCATTCTTCAGAAAAATTAGTTAACTAGCAACTATTTGAAAAAAGTAACTGTAGCAAGCAAATTTTTCAAAATTAAAAAAAAAAAGTGGCAGTAGCTGCCTACTTTCAAAAGCAGCTTTCCAATCACTGTATATACACTCAGTAGACAAAACATTAAGGGAAGAGGCCTGATGGGCAGATGACATGGTCATGTCCCGCGCAAAGTGGAACAGACCCAACGCGAACGCACACGATAAATAGGCGGGCAGTCGGGCTTCCCAACAGTTAGGGCCGCGGGTAGCCTAGTGGTCAACGTTCGTGACTGCCACGGAGAAGACCTCAGGTTCGATCCCCGGCAGGTACGAACGCTCGAACCACTAAATATCCGCCGTGCGTCGGATGTGTACGTTAAGCCGTCGATCCCCGGGTACTGCCCCCCTCCGGTAATAGATAAGGGCGTCTTCCTCCCCCTTTCTACCTCGCTTCCGTGTCACTTTCCTATCGAGCACTCTAGCCCAAATCTCCTAGCTTCCTATTTCTAAGGGTTGTTTAAAACCTGTACCTGGGGTCAGACACTCTCTTCCTAAAATCCTCTACATATGACCATTTGATCTTCCCAACAGTTAACGTTCGTGACTGCTACGGAGAAGACTTTGGGTTCGATCCCAGACAGGTAGGAAAACTCGAACCATTAGATATCCGCCGTGCGTCAGATGGGCAAGTTAAGCCGTCGGGCCCCGGGTACTGGCCCCCCAGTAATAAATAAGGGCGCCTTTCTACCTCGCTTCCGTGTCACTTTCCTATTGGGCACTCCAGCTCAAATCTTCTAGCTTCCTATTTCTAAAGGTTGTTCAAGAACTGGGGTCATTAACTCCCTTCCTAAAATCCTCTACATATGATCTGATCTTCTCAACAGTTTATCGCGATCGACGATCGTGGGTAAACGTAGTGATCTGAAGGACTTTTATTGTGGACGCATTGTCGGCGTAAGACAGATGGATCATTTTATCACCCAAATGCTAAGCACCCTCAGTTTCCCGAGGGGAACCATAGCAAAGGTGTACCGCGAGTATTAAAGCGGTACACCTTACAGCAAGAAGTGCCCGTCGGTCACCGGTCAATGGACGTATTAGCGCCCAGAGAGCAAGCGGTGGCCGATGGTCACCGGTCAACGGACGTATTAGCGCCCAGAGAGCAAGCAGTGGCCGACAGTCAATGGACGTATTAGCGGCCAGAGAGCAAGCGGTGGCCGACGGTCACCGGTCAACGGACGTATTAGCGCTCAGAAAGAAAGCAATGGCCGACAGTCACCGGTCAACGGACGTATTAGCGCCTAGAGAGCAAGTCCGGTGGCCGACAGTCACCGGTCAACGGACGTATTAGCGCCTAGAGAGCAAGCGGTGGCCGACGGTCACTGGTCAACGGACGTATTAGCGTCCAGAGAGCAAGCAGTGGCCGACGGTCACCGGTCAATGGACGTATTAACGCCCAGAGAGCAAGCAGTGGCCGACGGTCACCAGTCAACGGAAGTATTAGCGCCCAGAGAGCAAGCAGTGACCTACCACACGTCATTCATGACCGGGATCGACGTAGACTGTCCAGGCTCGTGCAGATCGACCGCTTAGCAACAGCGGCGCAAATCACATCCAGGTTAAATGTCGGGAGCCCAAGCAGCGTCAATAAGAGAACGGTATGGCGCACGCCGCATACTCGGGGCTACGGGTAGCCAACGCCCTTCTCATGTGCCACTGTTGTCTGCTCGTCATCGGATATTACGCCTCGTCTGGTGCCGGGAACTTCAAAACTTAACCTCTGAAGAGTGGCGCCGTGTCACGTGGTCAGATGAATCCCGTTTTCAGTTGTACCGAGATGACGGGAAGTTGCAGATGTGGCGTCGACAGCGTCAGGCCATTGCCTCGTCGTGCAAGGTTGGATCTGTTTAAGGCGGTGGTGGCTGTGTCATGGTTTGAGGAGCCTTTCAATGTGACATGTTAAGTCCCTTATGTGTATTTAGAGAGGTTCTTAACCGCTGCGCGCGCTGCACCAGCATGCACTGGTTGGTCACCAACACGCTTTTATGGTCTTCGCGCATCCTGCTGCCGGTGTTCTGTTTCACAGGACAATGCGCCGCCCCACCGGGCCGCATGGTACGAGGAACACTCATCTGAGTTTGAAGCCATTCAGAGGTCTTTAGTATCCTCGAATTTAATCCCTGTGGGAGATCTCCGGGATGCCGTGGAGCTGAGCATCAGACCCATGGATCTTAGAGCGACGTCTCAGCAGAGTTGTTAATAATGCTGCAACAGGCATGGCTGGCATAACCTCCGACATCTGCTGGTGTGCCTCGGCGTGTACAGGCTGTTATTCGCGCTGGAGGATGACCAACACGCTATGAAGTTGGTATCTCTAATGTTTTGTCCATTGAGTGTATGTACAGATTACTTGAAATATTTCGTTTAATCCTAACAACCATCCCCGTTCTTCCAACTTTTGTGGCAAGTCTACGCCCATGCAAGACACACTAAGAAAGAACGGAAAGATCTTATTGTAATACTAACTGGATGACCAACAAAAGAATAAAATTTAAAAAAAAAACTGGGTAAGCTGGAATGCTAGATAGGGTTTAAAAAGTAAAAAAAAAAATTTAAAAATGGTAGAGGACATATTTTTCAAAATTGAAAGAAACCTGGAAGGATGAAATGGTCGATAAAATTTGTAAAACGATGTGACCCTGTTAATAGTTTATGTTAATATATTCGTACGTTTTATTACGTATTTTCATTGAGAGAAGTTTTTTGTATTTTCCTGTTAATGTTTTCATAAACGCTAGCACACAGACTTACTTGCCGAATGAAGAAAAGATACAACGTTCCAATTTAACTCTTTCAGGTTTTCCATACCGCGCCCGACAACGATGGTTAGAGGCCTGTGTTCCCTTTCTTTCCCATCCACTCCTAGAATAAATTAACACTTTTGCGATCAGACTAGACTGATGGCCTAGTTATTCCCGGGTACAAAGAATCTGTTACTGAATCTCCTTCTTTTATCACCATTACGAATGAAACTCCCACACAAAAGCTTTTAAACGATAAAATAAATGGGTTCATTTAATGTCACACTCAAAGCTGGAAAAAAAAAAAAGCTGAAGCAGGAAATGTTTAGAAGTTTTCTCGAATTAGCTTGTGGGTTTCGGTACAACTTTTGTGCGAACAATATTAGCATAACCATTCCGCCTCTCCGAATACAGTTGATGACTTTGTTCAAAGCGATTTTCCGAAAATTATTTTCTTCTAAATTTTCCATTCAGTTCCGAAAATTTTCCTTAGGGGCGCTGAAAATGAAAAATGTAGAACTACGAACTTGTTCAAAGCGATTTTCTGAAAATTATTTTCTTCTAAATTTTCCATTCAGTTCCAGAAATTTTCCTTTGGGGCGCTGAAGATGAAAAATGTAGAACTACGAACTTATGTTTTGAAAAGTTCCGTTAGTTTAAAACAGAAATTCAGATCGTTCATAATTATTAGGTAGAGAGGAACTGCCTAATCTCTCCTACATCGATCTCTCCTACATGCAGTTCGCTAATTTTTCGATAGGGGGTACCATGTTTCCACGGAGAGAAGGCGGTCGTCATTTTCACTTGCATCTGTTCTCCAGCACGTTGTCTTTTCATTCAAACTCTTGTGCTAAACAACGCCCTCTACTCTCAGAGTCTAGTGGCGTTGGAGGTAACCGATTTACAAATATCCCTCATCTGCCGAGATAGGTGAGTACTTATTGATCAGCCTGCTTACTTACAGATCCAGCTTTTGCCCGACACATCTGGGCTCGGCAAAACGAGTAAAACCGAAACACTTCAGGAGTACCTCAGCGCAGTGGTGCATACACGGGCAGGATACCCGGATCCCAAATCTCTCGGAAATGACCTTGTTATACACCGAGTGGCCACTTTCTTATGACCACCTGACAGTTTTAAGCAAATGAGCTATGGCTGCACGCTGTTGCCGCCAGAGAGCGAGGTTAGAATAAAAAGGGAAAGCTTAGTGCTTGCGACAGTAGTAGAAGTGATTTTTAGGTGACGAGATGGGTAAAAAATGCAATTTGACGGACTTTCAACGTAGGATGATTGTAGGAGCTCGGAGCCATGGAGTGAGTATCACCGAAACCGCCACATTCGTGAAATGTTCCAGAGCAGCTGTTGTTAAAGTATTTAAAGACTGGACTGTCAGCCAAAAAACTGGGTCTCTACGTGCAACGTGTGGTCGTCATCGACTAGTAACTGCTCGGGCGGGACGGAGAGTATCCATACTGATAACAGACAACAGAAGCGCAACAGTGCAGCAAATTACAGACCATCTTAATCAAGGAACCCCTCAAATGATCTCTACACGCACTGTTAGCCGTACACTGCATCGGATGGGATATGGCAGCCGAAGGCCTGTTCGAACACCTTTGCTGTCTGCAGTTAACCAGAGAAAACGTCTCCAGTTGGCACAGGAGCACAAGGATTGGACAGTTGATAATTGGAAACAAATTATGTGGTCTGATGAATCAAATTTTCAGTTGCACCATGACGATGGCCGAGTGAGAATTTGGCGGAAACAGCACGAAAGCATGGACCTCAAATGCATTGCTACAATCCTTCAAGCTGGTGGAGGCAACGCTATGGTTTAGGGAATGTTTTCCTGGCATGCTTTGGGCCCTTTAATTCGTGTTGATCAACGTCTGACTGGCACGTCATATCTAAACATCGTTGCGGACCAAGTGCATCCTATCATGTGGATGGCTTATCCCAATGGCGATGGCTACTTTCAACAAGATAATGTGTCCTGCCATAGTACTCGTATTGTACATGATTGGTTTCAGGAACATGCCGGTGAGTTTACTTTGCTTAGGTGGCCCCCACAATCTCCAGATCTCAACCCCATTGAGAATGTGTGGGATGAAATTGAACGAGCCATCAGACAGCTGGATCCACAACCCTGCAATCTCACACTCCTGGAAAGCGCTATTCATCAAGCATAGTCTCAGACTCCACAAACCACATCAACATCTCGTGGAGTCCATGCCACGAAGAATCGACGCAGTATTAAAGGCAAAAGGTGGCCCAACGAAGTACTGAGGTGATGGTCATAATAAAGTGACCACTCTGTGTAGATTCATCAAATGACGGAAAACAAATGATCTGCTTTTAAGGTATCCCATTACGTTGTATGAAAACACAAGTTTGTTCGCGACGGACATCGAATTCGTGTCCCCTCACTCCAGAGTAAGTCGCTCTCCCAACTGAGCTACGCCGGCAGAACGTCTTGCTGCAGATTTGTCGTCTTGACACATGTTTTCACCTCTGTAGTACGTCACAGTTGAACAGAACGTTTTGGGCCTAAATTTCACATTTTGTGAAAGTGCGTTCATTTCAAAACCCCATTCTTTAGGATTCCAAAACTGCCTTTGTTTCTTGTCTACGATAAATAGATACAGAGTTATAGAAATCGGAATATCCAAAACCCTGGTATCAAACAAACGGGAAGTGACACTTGAAACGCGTTTTTCGCAGGAAGAGATTTTCGTCCCGAACACATTACGGAAAACCTGATAACTACAAAAGGTATGTAAATAAATTGATGAAACTTGGTATGCGTCTTTCTTACAATGTAGTGCATGCAAGGAACTAAAATTTTGCTGTTTGTTAGTTCAGAGTTAGGTTATAGCTATTTATATTCAGCATAGTGAAGAAATTTGTCGAAACTTCACACTAAAAAGGAATGAGTGTATCTCAGCAGTGTTTAGAAACATCACTTACCTTTTAGTTCACTGCATAGATAATAGTCATGCGCATATACTGATGCAAAAAATGCCATCATGTATCTGTAACTTTTTTTATTTAGAGCGTTTACTGTAAACGACATATTTCCTTAAATTCTTTCACAAATTTACCAATTTCTTGAAAATTTATATTGATATTACTTTTTTTCAACGTTTATGTGTTTTTGTGTTTTAGCCTTCCTAAAAAAATTACCCATTCTTGCATTTTTTCAAGAAAAGGGCCTCCAACGTAGTGGGATACCTTAAAAATGCATTCCAAATATGTATGGCAGCTAAATTAAAGAAAATTCTCCAGCATATGGTTTCATAAATTTAATATTTTCGTTGTTAAATTATTCTTCTGTCTGTCTTAATTCTAGTTTTCGTAATGATAGTTATTTTTCTGAACATCTTACGGTCAATGATTATCGAATTCGTCTGATGATAATCATTGACCGTAATTCGCAATATTTGGCCAAGAAAAATGTCGAATGTGTGCTACACTCTCTTTATAGTCCGGACTTAGCACCCTGTGATTTTTTCCTCTTCTCGAGGTTGGAAGCGGAATTACGGGGGAAGCGTTTTGGGTCATCCACAGCCGTCATAAAGAGGTCGGAGGCGATTCTGAAGAGGCTATCGGGGGATGGTGCATTCCAACACGTGTTCCAGTGGCAACGACAGTGGACAAAATGTATTGCAATGAACGCAATACGGGATTACATCATGTACAATACAAATATGGATGTGAATATTTCGGATATTATCTGACTTAGCATCCATGTCATATTTACACCAATAAATGAATTCGCATCTCCCATTTTCTTTTTAATGTATTGCAATGGATGGTGAGTACTTTAGAAAGACCATACCCCAAAGGATCCTGCATAGCACGGCAGGTGAGTAATACACCCCTTCTCACTCTTTATTGACTAGCCCTCGTACTTGTTCAAAACAGATTTTTTTAAATCTGCGTGCACATTTGCGTTGGTTTATGCCAACATTCATATATGTTTTAATTTAGCCGTAGTCAGAAGAGGATTTTTATCTACATACGTTATACATATAACGCATTTTACTTGTCCCGTGGATTTCTTATGGGCCTCTCGCTTGAGGAAATTGTGTGCGCGCTACTTCCTCAACACCCCCCCCGCCCACACAAAGCAAAAGCATGCAAGAGCGCTCAATACGTGAGCAAACGAAAAACCGTTTGACCTTCGATTCCAGATTACCTTGCTGTTTACACAAGACGCGGGGAAGCCTTGACAAAATTGCAATACAAGCTCCAGAGCAGTATGCAGGCTTGACAAAGAAAGAAAGAAAACTGCATAAAAAGCAATAAAATAAAGAAGAAAAATAAAGAACAAATGAAATGAAGGACAGTGCAAAATAACAAAAGAAAGAAGGAAAAGTAGTAAAGAAAAACAGATGAGCAAAGTATCGGATTCGAAATCCAGATATTCAGATTTCAAATATCTGACATTTCGCACATCCAAATATCGGGAAATTTACGCTGCGATCCGCAGTTCGGTTTTGTACCATTTCTGATTTTTTTTCAATCAGAACTATGGATTTGGACTTCAGTTTTCAGCAGTGCGTCTGTTCGAAGCCTTCTTCCTCCGTGTGTTTTCCAATAATAATAATAATAATTATTATTATTATTATTATTATTATTATTATTATTATTATTATTATTATTATTATTATTATTATTTAAAACAAAAGAATATTATAATAAATAATAATAATAATAATAATAATAATAATAAACAAAAGAAGAAGAATAATAAACAAAAGAATAATAATAATAATAATAATAATAATAATAATAATAATAATAATAATAATAATAATAGTGATAATAATAAACAAAATAATAATAATAACAATAATAATAATAATAATAATAATAATAATAATAATAATAATAATAATGAACAAAATAGAGTAATCCTATTTCAAACTCACTAGAGCAGAGTTTTCCAAACTGCAAATCGCGAACGGACTTTTGGTGGTTTGCGAAATATTCATGCCACAGGCATATTTCGAATTTTCCGAAACAGGATAAACAATCCGCCACAGTCCACAAATGTTGCCATCAAGAAACAACAGCGCAAACCTGAACAAGCAGCCAGCTACAGCTCAGTGGTGCCATCTAACGACCACAGCGGGCATCTAACTCGAGAACCTACCGGACGCTTCCATTTCTAGACGTTTCCAGGACTTTTCATCATCATATAGGACCAGCTTCTCTAGAGTCCAGTTCCGATACAACGATGAGTGCGCTAACTTCGAAGCGATCTAAGCCCAAGTTTATCCTCTTTGTGGACAAGTAGGTCAAATGGAAAAGCTGTCAACAAAGAAACCCACGACGGTACAGAGTGGTAAAACTGACACAAAAACAGAAAGAACTGCGGCGGACGAAACCATCAATCAAAGAAAAACAATGCAATTATGCAAAGAACAGCCCTCAACGACGAGTTACAAGCAATCAAAACGAAGAAAAGTGTTGAGAAAGTATGATTCCGATTGGGTTTTTTTTTAAATCAGATTTTCGTGGAATGGGGAAGGCTCTAAGACTTTGTAGGACATTTGGCGTGCATAATTTGAAGCTGATTTAATCATCCATTTCGGATTTATTAAAGGCCAACTTTCTGTTTTGAACATTCCGCATCCTGCTGTGTTTTCCATTGAGATGTATAACGAAGTACCACGTGATATCAAAGTCACGTGCGGCTGCTATGAATATTGTGCAAGCCTATACACTGTAAAAAAATTCTGAAGTTCACGAACCACTCTCCAGGATTTCTTTCGTGAATTAACGAAGCATATTTCTGATACAACTTTTTCCGTGCAATGACAGAAAAAAACTCTGAATTTCACGGATTTTTCGTACGCCAGACAAATTCTGAATTTTCAAAAACCTTTCTGCAACTCCTTTCTGACGATAAATGATCGTTTTCAAGACGTGTTAACGGATTCGGAATTTTTCAGAAACCCTTCCGCAATTCCTTTTTTATATTAATGGAAAAACTCCGTTCTCACTTTTTCCATATCCGTATAACGAAAACTTTCCGGAAATAGGAAAGATTCGCGAGAATACTTGGGTGTCTGATTAACTATTAAATTTCAATAGTGTGTTCAAATATTTTATTTTGAAGTTCTGTGTGGGATCGGATATTGTGGATAGTATATCGCATGAATTTTTGTTACTGTGGCACAGGATATTTCTTCTATTCTCCCCCATTTTGTGTACCAGCTGTTATATATTGTGTTACCGTGAGAAACCGGGTACTTAAATTATTGTAGAGGTGATTGTACAATGTCTTTGTATCAGTCTGTGGTGTACTTAAGTCAAAAGCTATTATAGCTTTGTCTTAAGTAGTTTATTCTATACTTTGTCTCAACGCCGGAGTTTATTCTATACCGCTTATCTACCCCGACGGATCCATGAAAGAATATGTGGGCATGACAAAGCGCTCTTTCAAGGTAAGACTAGCGGAACACAAGAGAGACGTTGGAGCGGGAAGAATAAATACACCATTAGCGAAAGAAGTCGCAACCCATTCAGCCACTCCTCAATGGGACAACATGAAGAAAGTCGCCTCTTACACAAATGCCAAGGCCACTGCTTTAAGGGAATCCATTGATATCTTAACCAACCCGATCACGTGCAATGATGAACTTTCATTTGGCTTACCTTTTGCATGGCGCATGTTTCTACGTACAGCACGCACTTAAACCCATGTCCTTCACCCGCCTGCACGAGGCATACTTCACTTTCTGGTATTGTACTTAGTTTTCTGTTTATATTAATGTTATATTGCATTTAAATCTTTTATATTCTTTAGACGTTATTCTCAGCCTGAAGAAGCCACCCGTTGGTGGCGAAAGCTCGCACGCCTGTTTACTATTTAATACGACAAATAAACGGATTTTCACACGAATTGTTTCACACGCATCATAGCTATCAAGAGTAAATTTTGTGAAATAATATTATAAAACAGTACATTGCACCTTCTCTTAAAGATAATTGAAGGTTATTGTCAGTTGAAAAAAAGATTTCAAACTCCAAATCATTCACGATGAAAAAAAAAAAGTAATCTGTAATAAGACCTCCTATAGAAAAAATAATATTACAACCGTATTCAAAAACATAAAGAAAATAAAATGACCAAATCACTCGCATTAATGAAAAAAAAAAAATCGCCATCGCCCAATTAGTTTTTACCTTGAACGTCAGTCTGATTCATGTGACTTTCTTGCTCAGTGGTTTAGGCGCGCAGCTTCACATCAAACGACCTCGGCTCTATCACTGGCGCAAAAGGGTTCTCCCGCGTAATGGCTGAAATATCCCGCGTGTTGGATTTTGCGAAATTTCTGTCTAAATACTGAAAAAATTTGAAACGGACTTTTCTGAAATAAGCAGAATTACTGACTACGGAAAATCTGTGAAAATACGGGTCAAACAAACAAACAAAAAACGGGAACTTTAAAAAACGGGTATTTCGTTAAAAGACGGAAACTTTGCTGCACGTTGTTTTCAGAAATTTTCCGTCAATTAACACCACCTATTTTTTACAGCGTGCATAAGCAGTAAACTTTTGCCAGTAATGAGGAAAAGTGGCGACGTAAGCCAATTTGACCGCAGCCAGATAGTTGGGGCCCGGAGGACAGGTGCCAGTATTTCGGAAACAGCCACACTTGTTGGTTGCTCCCGTACTACTGTATCAAGGGTATATCAGGACTGGATTAACCATGCACAGACATACAGCAGAAGCGCTCACATTGGTCAGTCACACTTGTTGGCTGGTCCGGTACTACTGTATCAAGAGTGTACCAGAACTGGATTAACCGTGCACAGACATCTAGCAGAAAGGCTCACATTGGTCAGCCACACTTGTTGGCTGGTCCCGCACTACTGTATCAAGGGTGTATCAGGACTGGATTAACCATGCACAGACATCCAGCAGAAGGGCTCTCATTGGTCAGCCACACTTGTTGGCTGATCCCGCACTACTGTATCAAGGGTGTATCAGGACTGGATTAACCATGCACAGACCCCCAGCACAAGGGCTCACATTGGTCAGCCACACTTGTTGGCTGGTCCCGTACTACTGTATCAAGGGTGTATCAGGACTGGATTAACCATGCACAGACCCCCAGCACAAGGGCTCACATTGGTCAGCCACACTTGTTGGCTGATCCCGTACTACTGTATCAAGGGTGTATCAGGACTGGATTAACCATGCACAGACATCCAGCACAAGGGCTCACATTGGTCAGCCACACTTGTTGGCTGATCCCGTACTACTGTATCAAGGGTGTATCAGGACTGGATTAACCATGCACAGACCCCCAGCACAAGGGCTCACATTGGTCAGCCACACTTGTTGGCTGATCCCGTACTACTGTATCAAGGGTGTATCAGGACTGGATTAACCATGCACAGACATCCAGCACAAGGGCTCACATTGGTCAGCCACACTTGTTGGCTGATCCCGTACTACTGTATCAAGGGTGTATCAGGACTGGATTAACCATGCACAGACATCCAGCACAAGGGCTCACATTGGTCAGCCACACTTGTTGGCTGGTCCCGTACTACTGTATCAAGGGTGTATCAGGACTGGATTAACCATGCACAGACATCCAGCACAAGGGCTCACATTGGTCAGCCACACTTGTTGGCTGATCCCGTACTACTGTATCAAGGGTGTATCAGGACTGGATTAACCATGCACAGACATCCAGCACAAGGGCTCACATTGGTCAGCCACACTTGTTGGCTGGTCCCGCACTACTGTATCAAGGGTGTATCAGGACTGGATTAACCATGCACAGACATCCAGCACAAGGGCTCACATTGGTCAGCCACACTTGTTAGCTGATCCCGTACTACTGTATCAAGAGTGTATCAGGACTGGATTAACCATGCACAGACATCCAGCAGAAGGGCTCACATTGGTCAGCCACGCGCGGTTGATCCCAGAAGCGAGAGGTATATCAGCACTTACGTGCAACAGCCACCCAGCTCACCCACCAGTACAACAGCGATGCAGTTCGATCTATTTCCACATTTACCATGCGCCATACCTTTCTTAGCCTGCGGACTCACAGCCGGAGACCAACGAGGGTACCCATGATGACGTCTAGTCTTTGCAAACAACGCCTCGCATGGGCCAAGGAACGTAGGCAATAGACTCTCGACAGATGAAAGATGGTCGTGTGGAGTGATGAGTCCCGTTTCCTGCTGCACCATGCTGCATGCCGGGTTCGCATATGCCGTAAACAGGCCGGTGGAGGTGGGTTCTGGTCTGGGGAGCTTTTTCCTGCAAGCTTTAGTTTCGTTAGTTATCATCCCACAAACACTGAATGGTGGACGCTACATGGACCTGTTAGCTGGCCATCTCCATCCATATCTGCAAGAGGTTTACCCGGCCCACATTTCCATCTTTCAACAGGACAACGCACCGTGTCATCGGGCTCGTATAACTACCGAGTGGTTGGAGGAACACGACAATAAATTTGCCACAATGCCTTGGCTCCCAAAAAACAAAGGATATGCTAGAACGAGATATGAGAACTGCTGATCCCGTACTACTGTATCAAGGGTGTATCAGGACTGCATTAACCATGCACAGACATCCAGCAGAAGGGCTCACATTGGTCAGCCACGCGCGGTTGATCCCAGAAGCGAGAGGTATATCAGCACTTACGTGCAACAGCCACCCAGCTCACCCACCAGTACAACAGCGATGCAGTTCGATCTATTTCCACATTTACCATGCGCCATACCTTTCTTAGCCTGCGGACTCACAGCCGGAGACCAACGAGGGTACCCATGATGACGTCTAGTCTTTGCAAACAACGCCTCGCATGGGCCAAGGAACGTAGGCAATAGACTCTCGACAGATGAAAGATGGTCGTGTGGAGTGATGAGTCCCGTTTCCTGCTGCACCATGCTGCATGCCGGGTTCACATATGCCGTAAACAGGCCGGTGGAGGTGGGTTCTGGTCTGGGGAGCTTTTTCCTGCAAGCTTTAGTTTCGTTAGTTATCATCCCACAAACACTGAATGATGGACGCTACATGGACCTGTTAGCTGGCCATCTCCATCCATATCTGCAAGAGGTTTACCCGGCCCACATTTCCATCTTTCAACAGGACAACGCACCGTGTCATCGGGCTCGTATAACTACCGAGTGGTTGGAGGAACACGACAATAAATTTGCCACAATGCCTTGGCTCCCAAAAAACAAAGGATATGCTAGAACGAGATATGAGAACTGCTGATCCCGTACTACTGTATCAAGGGTGTATCAGGACTGCATTAACCATGCACAGACATCCAGCAGAAGGGCTCACATTGGTCAGCCACGCGCGGTTGATCCCAGAAGCGAGAGGTATATCAGCACTTACGTGCAACAGCCACCCAGCTCACCCACCAGTACAACAGCGATGCAGTTCGATCTATTTCCACATTTACCATGCGCCATACCTTTCTTAGCCTGCGGACTCACAGCCGGAGACCAACGAGGGTACCCATGATGACGTCTAGTCTTTGCAAAGAACGCCTCGCATGGGCCAAGGAACGTAGGCAATAGACTCTCGACAGATGAAAGATGGTCGTGTGGAGTGATGAGTCCCGTTTCCTGCTGCACCATGCTGCATGCCGGGTTCACATATGCCGTAAACAGGCCGGTGGAGGTGGGTTCTGGTCTGGGGAGCTTTTTCCTGCAAGCTTTAGTTTCGTTAGTTATCATCCCACAGACACTGAATGATGGACGCTACATGGACCTGTTAGCTGGCCATCTCCATCCATATCTGCAAGAGGTTTACCCGGCCCACATTTCCATCTTTCAACAGGACAACGCACCGTGTCATCGGGCTCGTATAACTACCGAGTGGTTGGAGGAACACGACAATAAATTTGCCACAATGCCTTGGCTCCCAAAAAACAAAGGATATGCTAGAACGAGATATGAGAACTGCTGATCTTCCTCCACGGAATGAGCATGAATTCACGGAGCTGCCGCAGCGGACATGGGTTAAGTTACGCATGGAAGATGTTCAACACCTTGTGGAATCTGTTTCTTGGCTTCTGCGAGCAGTGAGTACACAAAAAGTGGACCAGCGCATTATCAAGTAGATGTTTCTACTGCAAAGCTGACTCAGTGTATATATATATATATTTTTTTTTTTATTGGAGGTTTAACGACCACCGTGAGCAACTCAATGGGCTATAAGCAGTCGCCCGTCCTTAATTTAGGGTCACTGGTTCCAGGGAAGGGAAAGAGCCAGTGCCGTAAGACAAACACAACATCCATGCGTGACCGGGATTCGAACCCAGCCCCTTACGGACGAATGATCAGAGGCCAGCGCCTTAGACCACTGCGCCACCGGGGCGGCAATTTTGTTTTCAAAGTAACAGGCTGAAAGATATTGTGTAGCATAAGTTGTTTCAAATCATGTTTCAAATATTCCGTTGGACAGAGTTGAAGAAATATTCTTCTCATAATACGTGGTAAATTCTTCATGATAATTAACACAGCAATCGGACATCGCCGAATTGACTTTAATTACTGTTTCACACGTGAACACAGAGACTTGCGAATTCGCCGTCGTGGGTGGAACGGAAATCAGGAGATGCGGGTTCGATTCCCACTCCACGGCGATGAAATTTTCAAGTTTTCTGGTGTGATTTAATTCACGTGTGAAACGGTAATTACAGTCAATTCGGCGATGTCCGATTGCTGTGTTAATTATTCCGTTGGAGTATATGATCATGTTTCAAATATTCCAATGCTTAATCATGTTTCAGATATTTCGTTGGCAGTACTATCTAACTAACTTAAGAATTTAAGAATTTTCAGCTGAAATGCACTAACTCTGCAATCGAAAAATTTAACAACAACAACAACAACAAAAAAAAACATCCTTGTGTGCTATAGTTGTTAGCATCTGTCGAAACTTTCCAATGATAACTCTTATGCAGTCACTGCGCGAGAAGTAATAATTTAGATCGTTATTACTTGCGAATGTCACATTTTTTTTTCTTTTTCAGTTCGTGATTCCCCAAATGTTTCCCGAATTAAATTCACAATGAAGTCAGTTGTAGCCTCCGAGGTAAACTTACCGTGCAATCTATTAACAGCGCATAACTGTCAAAAATGTCACAGTACTTGCATCCGCTTCATTTTGCATTCATTTTTGATAACGTTGTTATAATATGAAAGGAATAACTTCAGCTGAGGAGGGCGTGACCTTTATCTTTGTGCGTATGCGTTTTTTACTTATGTGTTGTTTTAAATTATTAAACGCGCTTATTACCCACCCGTGTTCGCCTAACTGTCGAAAGGAACGCAACTCTTGTCGCAATTAATTTCATCCTTCGGTGAAATACAGAAATTACACTTTTAAATTATTGGAAATATCATCAACAATTTTGTTTAGTCTGATTTAATCGTGTTATGAGTACTGAAAATGCCTAACACACAAGCACACGCGCGCGCACACGATGCGCAAAAAGCAACAATTACGTAATTAATGTAGTAGGAAGTTGCTACTGCATTGTACAGACTATGTTCCGAAGAAGCATGTCCAGTGCAGTGCATAGACCGCTGGAACTGGCAAGAAGCCATAACTTCCCATCGGCGTTGTTCGAGAAGAGCTATATTTCTATTTTCCTTCGAAACATGTTACACATGGTGAAATAACTGCTCCGATTTCAGTGAAAAAACAAAACAAAATGTCTTTCACTTCCTGTGGCGCTGTGCATCTGAGTAACCTACCCTCTCTGGCACCCTACCGGCACAGCAAGACAATGCCTGCGGTGTTTGCGCTGTGCGTTACGTGCAGGGTGATCTTTTTGTTTCACACTCAAAGTTGTGATAAAAAAAAAAAAATTCTGTAATACACAGCAGGACATAGAGGAGAAGATGCAGCGGTTGAACTCTCGCCTTTTGAACAGCGCCTCAATGGTCTGACATGAAACTACGATAGCGTCCGTCACGTGATACGGTACCATGGTACCGGTGCTACTATGTAACCACTGAAGTGGCTACATAAGTAGCACCGCAGACAGAGTTGTAAACTCGGATGTGGATGGCCTAGTGGCCAACTTTCGTGACTGCCACGGAGAGACCTCAGGTTCGATCCCAGCAAGTACGGACGCTCGAATCACTAAATATCCGGCGTGCGTCGGATGGTCACGTTGAGCCTTTGGACTCCGGGTACTGGCCCCGGTAATAAATATGGGCGTCTTCCTCCCCCTTTCTACCTCGCTTCCGTGTCACTTTCCTATCGGGCACTCTAGCTCAAATCTCCTAGCTTCCTATTTTCTAAGGGTTGTTTAAGACCTGGGGGTCAGACACTCCCTTCCTAAAGTCTTCTACATATGATCTGATCTGAGAAGTACAGTCTTGAAAAAAAATAAATAATAATAATACGCTTTAGTTCCATGTCCGTCCACTGGCGCGCTGTTCTATTGAGAACTTCGGGGCCAAATTGGTGCCATGAGCCTCTATGGAAGATTTACCTCTCGGTCTTCTACTCTGTGCGGCAGGATATGTAAATGTTTTTCACTTCCTGTGGCGCTGTGTAAACGCTTTTCACTTCCTGTGTTCTCTCGTTTCTTGTATGAATGAGCTCTAACTAAGTATTTTTGCGTGGCAAGTCTGTGCTTGCGATATGAACGACGATCATTAAACTAAACTCTGGTACGCTACAAAAATAAATAAATAAATAAATCCTCGTTTTGTCTGTCTGCTTATCTCCAGGGATGTGGACCAGGTAAAAAAAAAAATGTGAGTCGGAGATCCATATCACTCTATTGGAAACAAATATCCTTTTGGACTAATACGAGTAATACATTAAGTAAACATAACCAGAAGTAAACAAATCCAAGGCGCCCAGTCGTCACGGAGCCTGAGTTTTCAAATTCTATTCTAAAAAATTTATTTTTTCAAAATTTGGATTTCTGTTAAATCTTCCATCTCTTTAATAAAGCAGCATATGAATTTTTTTCCGCTTGCATGTTTTTTGCAGATGCAAAATCAGAATAACGTAGATTCCAATATCCATCTGTAAGATTTGCTAGCCCCCAGGTCAAAATATATTTGTAAAAACTGTAAGCCTAAGTACATTCTCATCCGTTTAGCGGAATTGCAACAGTCTTAGTGCTTTGTACCTGTCTTGTGTGTCGTGGGAATTTCCTCAAGGACACATTAAAGAGTGCAATACAAGTCTAATGGCGTGGCAGTTAGCCCCACGGGAGATTAAATAAGAAATCTTATAAGTAGAGTTTTTCGAAAGTTTTTGGAGAAAACGGAGACGTGACTTTGTTCGTGGAAGCGAGACAGACGATGAGATACGTTGGGTCTTGGATTGCGCGTCGCAGAAGTTTTTCCGGATAGCGATTGAGATTCGGTCGCGTAGTAACAGCAACGGTTGACGGGAGACACGAAGTTCGGGTCTAGTGTAGATAGCACGGGCGGGAACGAAATCCCTTAAGCATTCCATTAACCAGCCCTAGAGAAGTCCAACGCCACATCGTTTTGGCGAAATAAACTGCTTTTCTTTGTTATTGTTTAAAAAGGGACTGAATTCTATTTTTCCTCGATGTGTGTGATTCTGCCTTCGGAAATGAACCAACACAAAATTATGTGACGGCTCTCGCTGGTTCGGGACCCTGATGAGTAACAGCTAGAACGGAGCACGGGTCATTACACCATCTTTTGGCACTATTCTATCGCCAACAGAGTTATTCATTCTGCAGCAATATCGGCAGTAGTGATTCACGCTGAAATTCCGCGATGCAACCCAACACATGGATGTGCACTCACTAGGAATAAGCATCACAGATGTCTATAGCTATGGTGTCGATTTCGCGTTCGGTACTTATAAGTGTGTATATTCCTTAGTGGTTTTATTGAATGTCATACTCCAGAAGACAAAGCTGAGCTTTCTGAAATGAAAGCCTACTTTGAAATGTAACTATTAATACAAGTGTATATAATACATTCACTGCTTTTAGTTGTGGAAATTTTCCCGGAATTATTGAACAATATCTAAGTAATAATACATCATTAAGTTTTACTGTTGATCACAATTCTGTATGGGGGCAGGGGGTTCTATTTAAAGATACCATGGGTTTCTCCTTGTATCTCTTGAAAAAACGTGCTGGCCCTTGAAGAAAAAGAGCTGGCGCCCGAAAATTTTGTGGGTTTCTCTACCCCTGTACATAACTGGATGGTAGAGCCATGCACGGGCCGGGCCTACTGAGTAGTTTAAAACTTACGGACCGGGTCTACATTTTCGCAGGCGGGCTTGGACGGGCCCCACAGCACCTCTAAACAGACGCACGTGAGGCAGGAGAACCTCGGCACAATAGCGGACATCAGTGACTGAACCTCCTTGGAAGATGTGGAGGTCAGTACGGCTACCAAGCATGATACCGTCCAAAACGAGAAATCCGCCACCTCCAAACTGGTCCCTTTCGATGATGTTGGAGGTGTGATTGCGTGTTCCTGCTCTCTCCAGATGTGCATACGCCCAGAATCACTCGTCAGACTAAACCGGCTCTCATCGGTCAAGAGAACTCGACCCCATTGCTGATGTGTCCAGTTCTTGTGTTCCTGGCACCACAGAAACCGCCGTCTGCGATGAGCAGGCGTTAATGGCACATACCGTACTGGTCGTCGTGCAAATAGACCACCTTTGTGCAGCCTCATGGCCACGGTAAAACGCGATAACGGACGTCCAGTTGTCTGCTGCACGTGCCTTGCGATTTCTCCCGCTGTCTGTCGTCTGTCTCTTCTCGCCTGTAGGACAATATACGGGTCGTCCTCCGCCGTGGTTGCTCGTGGACAACCACTGCTGAACTCTAGGACAGCTGTTCCTGTCATTTGAAATGCTCTCCAAGCTCGTGAAACGATGCTGTGAGCGAACCCGAACTCTTCGGCCACACTAGTCACACTTCGACCTTCTTCCAACTTCCCAATGACACGACCTCAGGTAAAGTCATCCAGATGTCGTCTACTGGATTGCCTGTTGGCCATATCACACGGTGGCAGCAACTCGACGTCGTTCAAACCGATGTATACCGTGCAATAGCTTTCACCGAATTGCTGAGCATGATCATGATCATATGTAGAGGATTTTAGGAAGGGAGTGTCTGACCCCAGGTCTTAAACAAGCCTTAGAAATAGGAAACTAAGAGATTTGGGCTAGAGCGCCCCATAGGGGGTGACACGGAAGCGAAGTAGAAAGGGGAGGAAGACGCCATTATTTATTACCGGGGGGCCAGTACCCGGGGTCCGACGGTTTAACGTGCCCATCTGACGCACGGCGGATATTTAGTGGATCGAGCGTTTGTACTTGCCTGGGATCGAACCTGAGGCCTTTTCCGTGGCAGTCACGAACGTTGCCCACTCGGCCACCGCGGCATTAGGAATTGCTGAGCATACACCGCCTGTGTGCTTTATACCCTTCCGACACCCCCACCCCCACCCCTTACGTCATGCTGCATAAATGCATATGCCCTACCGTACCGGACCCTACTCTATCTCCTGAGTGGTCTTTCGGACCGTTCTGCCTGCTCGTTCCACTGTTATGCTAATTATGTTTGCACACCAGTGTATTAACCTTTAAGCACGTTAGTGTGTGTGCGTGTGTATAACTGAGCATCAGTTTATATTATGTTCTGGGCTGAACTGTCAAACAAGACAGTAATTCACTCGTACAGACAGGGATCTGACCCTACTAAGGGTTCGTACTTGCCTGGGATCGATTATGAAATGACGATAATTTACTTAAGTTCACTAAATACTATTTATTGCATTTGCCGTATTTCTGGTTACTGGTGGGTTAGTTAACTTGCTTATGCCCTCTTTTTACACTAGTTTTGAATTATTCCAAAAAATTACAGAACAAATACCATCTACGTTAAAGCAAGTTACAGTTACGCAAATGAAACCTATGGCAGGCCTGAATGGCCGGGCCAGGCCGGACCCTGAAAAAAAAAACACCAGGCAGAGCCGGGTCGGGCCTGACATTAACTGGGTGGGCCCGGGCCAGGCATGGGCCTAAAAATATTGTTTCTAGAGGGCTGTACTGTATTGGTTAGTTTAGTATACTTATTGTATTGCATATCCAGGAATTCCAACCCTGATTGGAAATTTTTAGTAGTTCACTAAAAAAATCCAGTTTTTAGCTTTTTCCAGTAGTGAAAACAACAAAAAAACTGTAGCTTACAGCGTTTTTCGGTAGTAATGAATAAAACTGTAATACGCTCTCGGTAAAAAAACAAATTGCCAGAGCAGCAAAATGACAGTGTAAATTTATAAAAAAGCTAATTTTTGATTAAAAATCGTCCATAAATTGAATACATTTTCTAAGAAACACCAAATTCTCCAATATATATATATTTTTAGTTTACCTCCAAAAATCAATGTATGTTCCAATAAGAATCTTATACTAAACTAAGTGTCTATACAGACAGGAAGTTAGTTGTTTATAGTCAATGATCATCTTCAAATCCCAAAAAGAATGGGAAAAAAAAAGTTTTTTTCCTGCAACGAACATTTTTTTTTTTTTCATTCCAAGAAAGAATTCTAGTATTACCCCAGGACTTTACGCAAAAAAATACAAAAAATTAAGGGCTTTCCGAGCTCTGGAAAGGGAACTAAAATTTCAGGACGTTTCCGGGATTCCATGGGCCGTGAAAACTCTGCACGTGGGAAAAGACACTTACACATCTAGAACATATTGAGAAGTTGTGGAAGAAATGCAACGATATGGAAAACATTCAAGAAACACTCTCCAAAATGTTTAATGAACGTTAGCATCTGGAAAACATGAAAATAAACTTTACCCACATCGGTAAAAATGTCATTTCACAGAGATTTTCGATTTCCGTAGTACACTGAAGAGCAACTGAATTAGAGACAGCTGGCGTTATGCAAATGTGGCGCTGCGGGCGGCCCTGTAAACGGAAACAACATGACGTATACAGCGATCCGACAATATAAGGAGTGATGCGACGGGAATCAGTAAGAGTCGCACGCAGTATGGATAAGACGAAGGATCTAAGAGCATTTGATCGAGGGCAAATTTTCGGGGGCTCGCCGAATGGGTCACTCCATCTCGGAAATCGTGCAGGCACTGGGATTTTCACGAGCCACTGTGTCACGGGTGCACCGTGAGTACATCGAATCCGGTAAAACCATCAATGCAAGGGCCAACTGCCGTGGACAACAGCGTGTGGATGAGTGGGATCATCGTCGGCTAGCTCGCATTGTAACAGCGGATAGACGGGCCACAGTGCAAGAAATCACTCGGCAATTTAACGCTGGTGCGCAAAAACGTGTAAGCAGCTACACCATCCAGAACCATCTCCTCCCTATGGGGTACAGAAGCCATCGTCCCACGAGGGTACCGCTGCTGACCGCACATCACAGGGTGCGAAGATAAGCATGGTCGCGGGAACATCGCCACTGGACCCTAGACATGTAGAAAAATATTGCCTGGACTGATGAGTCGAGATTCACGTTGGTACATGCGGATGGCAGGATACGAGTACGGCGAAAACCACATGAAGCGATGGATCCTTCTTACCAGCAGGGTACTCTTCAAGATGGTTGAGTGGCATTCTCGTTTGGGGACTGTTTATGTGGACTGAAATGGGACCCCTGGTACGTGTGACATCGTCCCTCACAGGTCAACGTTACCGGGATATCCTGGACGACCATTTGCTCCCGTTTGTGCGTCTTCAACATCCCACTGGGGACCTCATCCTGCAACAAGACAATGCACCGTGCCATCGCTCCCGAATTGTATCCGAATGGTTGGATTAACACTCCACCGACGTGACCTTGCTTCCTTGGCCAGCTAGGTCACCTGACCTCAATCCCATCGAGCACATCTGAGATGCCATCGAGAGAGATGTTCGAGGCTCTGACCCCCTCCATCAAATCTTCGGGAACTGTGGGAGCTTGCTCGGGGGTCGTGGATCCCTATGGCTTCCCAACGCTTTCGGTGTCTTGTCGAGTCCATGCCGAGACGAATTGCCGCCGTCATCAGGACGAAAGGTGGTGCTACACGTACTAGACAGGTATCTCTAATTCAATTGCTCTTCAGTGTATATCCCATGTTTTACGTAATCCGTAGCTGACCGACGATTACCGTAGTTATTACGGAGAATCCGTAATAGTTGGAGTAATGTGCATATCCGATGATTTCAGGATTTTTCGCTGTATGAAATCCTTTTAATACTTTCCAAAATTATGTAAAATCTGATAGTAAAAAACAAAATCACTCATCCTTCTGGTGAAACGTCATTGCCCCAGAGCTTATCTTCGGTTTTTTCCGAAGTAACGGCATGCGAATGTTGTATTTTCTATTTTTTTTTTTTTTTTTTTTTTTTTTTTTTTTTTTTTTTTGGAAACTTTTTTTTCTTTCCCGGAATAAATGGCTCTAAATTAGGGATAGGCGTCACTTTAAAAATTTAGATAATCCTATATCCCAAAACGCATACATACTTCCCTAAAACAACACACACAGTTGTTATTACATTTGCTTTTCCCCTAAAATTTTTCGGGGAAGGAAAATTCCGGAAGTTGCTCCGGTGCCAGTTGGCGACGAGCAATGCTTCCCACCCTCACTCCATCTCTTCCCCTCCTTCTTATTTTGACTTTTCTGGTAACTGGATAATTTTAAAGTTCTTTCTCACAGACGCACACATTCCAGGAATGGATTCAAATCCATTCTCAGACATTTTCCCACGTAGCAATAAATTGTAAATCTGTCATCATTTCTCAGAGGAAACAAAAAGTGCGACAAACATTACTACTTAAGAATTTTTTACCCCCTCTATTTAAAATGAAAGCAAATAACCTATTCGCGGAAAATGCACCAATCAAATTATTCCGCCTGTCAGCATCATCTTTGAATTCATGGAATTTTTCGCGGAAAATGGCAAGCTTCCAAATATCCTTCCACTGTCAGAAATACCAGCTAAAGGCGGCCGCTGCGGCGTTGGTATGCATGCGAGAGAGGGGGGGGGCGAAAGTTAGGGGAGGAGACCCAAAACTGCCCATCATTACAGCCAGTCCAATTCAGCTAGTAGGACACTCTATTCGATTTTCCCATTTTCTCCCCGTCGGAAATATTGTTCTTTAGCTCAACCTCCCCTCCCATTCGCATGCTGGTCTCTAGGAGCCTCCTGCCTCAGGAATGCGATTAATAATTCTGTTTAACAAAATCGGTTTTTCAATCCACGCACGGGATCAATAAGCGCGAGGGCTTGCCACTTCCATCAGTGAAAAAAAATAAAAAAGCGAGGGCAGGGATACAGCACTGAAAGAAAAGCTGAAGTATGCGAAATTACGAAAATGTACTTTTAGGAATTTTAGACATGCAGTACTAGCACAAACTGCAAAATATAATTGTGCAATCATGTAGAATTACACTCCAGTACAACAGGGAATGAAGAAAACAAATAAACAAATCAATTACAGCTGCCTTCATTGACTGTTTTCTGCATCGCGGTCACTGGAGATAAGACGAAATACTGGCCCTCTTGTAAATGTTCTCAATTCTTATGAAACAAAATCCACACAAGAATTAAATTCAAATCATAACCAATATTCCATAGTGGCGCAGTGGTCTAAGCGCTGGCTTCCGATTCTTCGTCTGAGACGGCTCCGGGCGTGAGTGAGGCATAAATATTGTGTTTGACGTGTTACCGCCCTGGTTTTCTCAATTCCCTCGAACCAGTAGCTCTAAATTAGGTCGAGCGATTGGCCCTACGAATTGCGCACGGGAGTCGTTACCCCCCCCCCCCCAAATAAACTCCTCCATGTGAACTGATAAAAACAATCGGTAGTTAACAAGAATTCCTCAATACAGTTTAGTCCCCCACACTTTTTGAATATTTTGAACATCAGAAGCAGCAAAAAGGATAAATTCTGGGTCGAATTAAGGGGGAATCTACAGGGGCTATATAGCAGTAGGGCCTACCATTGTCCAGGCATTCTGGACAAATAATAGATACACACACGGTCGAGTCACATTATTGTGACCACCAGCTAATATCCAGCGTAACCGCCATGTGCAGCGCAGACAGCAACTAGACGGGCTGGGAGTGACTCAATGAGGTGCTAGAAGGTGTTCACGGGTATGTGGAGCCATGCTGACTGCAGTGCATCTGACAGCTGCTGAAGGGTGCGTGCTGGAGGATCCATAGAGCGAACAACACGATCAAGGTGGTCCCACAGATGAATTGGGTTTAAGTCTGGGGAATTAGGGGGCCAGAGAAGTAATTTGAAGTCTTCATCGTTCCCTTCCAACCACTCTCGGACATTTTTAGCTCTGTGTCACGTCGCATTGTCATTCTGGAAGATCCCATCCGCTCCAGGGAAGACAATCAGCATGTATGGGTATACGTGGTCTGCAAGGATGGATTCATAACGAATTCGGTCTATAGTGCCTTCCACAAGTATGACTGGATCCAGAGAATGCCACGAAAACATTCCCCAGAACATAACGCTGCTCCCACCAGCTTGTGCTCTTCCAGTGTTTGTTCTCCGATGTTTCTCGCCTTATACGCCAACGTCCATCCGTTCAATGAAGCAGAAAACGCGACACATCGGATAAGGCAATCCTTTGCCAATCAGCGGAGGTCCAACTCCGATACTTTGGTGCAAATGTAAACCTTTTCTGACGATGCGCCTTCGTTAGCATAGGTGCAGTGACCTTCCGTCTGCGTCGGAGCCCCATACGCAGCAGGGTTCGCTGAACTGTCGTTTAAGACACACTTCCGGTAGCCCCCTGGTTCATTCGGCCAGTGAATTGCTCTACTGTAGCGCGTCGATCAGTCCTCACGCACCCTCGAAGCCGACGTTCACTTCTCACATCAATGGCACGGCGTGGTGCTCCGCAGTTTTCACGTCGCTTATTCACAATGGTGCCATTTCTCCAATTACGATACACTTTAACCACAGCAGCACGCGACCCGTTCACAAACTGCGCTGTTTCAGACATACTGCCACCCTTAGCCCGAAAGCCGATAATCATCCCTTTTTGCAAATCGGATAAATCGCTCCTTTTATCCATGACAGCAACGAGTGATATGTTTTCAGAATGCCTACAGCATACCTCATATACCGTCCAAGCCAGCTCATGACACGTGCCTTCATTCATTGGCTACGCGCTGTTGACGTCAAAAGTAGGAAGTGGTCACAATAATGTGACTCGACTGTGTAGATAAATAAATAGATAGAGAGGTTTATAAAATAGCTTTGCTTTTATCTCGTATGATTTCCACTTGGTCAGAAACAGAGGAGGAAGACGAACAGATGTCAAGGCAGTAACTCACCCAGGGTAAAGGTTTCATGTCGCTATGTACAGCGGCGTCGGCGAGACAGCTTCAGCTTTTTCACTACCATCCACACACACACACACACACCTCCCAATTTTAAAAATCCCCTGTGGCTTCACGTTGTACAGGGTGTCCATAAAATCTTTCCCACATTACAAAAATTGATATAAAAAAATCTATGTACGTTAAAATAAAATGGTTGGCAACATAATATAGCAACACTCATAAAGTTGTGTTTTTTTTGTTTTGTTTTTTTGTTCTTCGGGTGAGCGATACTGCTGAATAAGGGGAGCATTTCATCGATAATGGCTTCCATGCAAGATGTTAAACAAAACATGGCGTGAAATCGGATATCGTTTAGATGTCCTCCGGGCCACAAATGGCACCCATGCGAAGGTGTACTGACACTGGAATTTTTTTTTGTTTTGTTTGTGCACCATCATTGTCGTGCAATCCCCTTTTTTGTACCTGTAATACATTTTTATATTAATTTTTGTAATATGGGAAAGACTGTATGGACACCCTGTATGACAAAAAGGATGCACTCAGAAAAGTATACGATTCTAGATTATTAGAAATCCAAGACAAATTCTAGGAATCTTAAGCTTTTAACTCGCGTTCTTATGAGAACAATGGAAAATACAGTGACATATAAGAACTCTGCAGATAATTTATTAGTTTTAAGATTGCACTACGTATTAATTATCATAAGCATATTACTACAGTTTCGTGTTTTAACGGACTTCATGATTCCCTGTCGTAAGTTCTTTGGGGCCCACTCAAATGTCTTTGCCTAAGGGCCCACTAACACCTTAATCCGGCCCTGAATAAATTGATGAAAATGTGATGGGAGTTGAGAGAATACTGGTCTACACTGCATGCTGCGTTAGCTCTTAGGCAGTCTTTTATTTCATAGCATAATTCCAGTAGTTTTAGAAGTCAATTCACAAACAGCTCAATGACTTGAAAAATGATTTTTTTCAGAAGCGCGTGAGGGTCTCCCGATTGGAAAGAAAATTTAATTTTCATTTTTTGTTAAAATGCAACTTACATTGGATAAAATACTTCAATTTAATGAAAATTCATCAACCTACATTAGAAAATAATAATTCTATAACTTTTTCTTCTATTTTTCACTAACTTTTATTTTAAAGACTTCATTTCCTGTCCACCGCCCCACAAAAAAATAAAAAAAATTCTATATACGTCCCTGCAAAGATTCGAATACCAATCGAAGTATGTTGCGCTTCTCTTGTTTTTGAAAAACCGAATGTTAGTTGAAGAATACAGTCGAAGATTCGAATACCATGTCGAAGATTCGAATACCATGTCGAAGATCCGAATACCAGTCAAAGATTATACGAGTCAATACCAGTCAAAGATCCGAATACAATTCAATTATACCGTCGATTATCCGAATACCAGTCAAAGATTACCAGAAATAAGTTTAGCTTTCCCAAAATACCAGTCAAAGATTACCAGAAATAAGTTTAACTTTTCCGAAATACCAGTCAAAGATTCGAATACCAGTCGAAGATCCGAATACCAGTCAAAGATTACCAGAAATAAGTTTAGCTTTCCCAAAATACCAGTCAAAGATTACCAGAAATAAGTTTAACTTTTCCGAAATACCAGTCAAAGATTCGAATACCAGTCGAAGATCCGAACACCAGTTGAAGTATGTTGCGCTTCTCTTGTTTTACTCATAACCTTGAATTAGCTAAGGACGACTTCTCTTAACCATAAATTTTAAAGTATAAGCGACAACTAACTCTCCCTCGAGAGAAAAAAAAATCGTACGAATTCTCGCGCATTCGGAAGATGTATGCATTTTGTAGTGTTCTTTTCGTTCGAAAAATTAGCTATTAAATTTACAGCACTTTTAACATCACATGATTTCGATCTCCAGCTACAAAATCTTTTCGCCTGGAACATTGCTTCGCAAAGAACAAGGAAATTATTGTTAGGTTTTAGCTACAAGCCTTTTAAAACAAATGAAACCTTCTTCTGTAATGAGATTACAAACCTAACGGAAACACGAACTCATTTTTCCCCACCGAAAAGAGTTAATTTTCAGTCTTAATGGAAATGTTGTTTCGTAGTACACTTACAAAAAAAAAAAAACCGTGTATTAGTATCATGTTAACGGGATTCCGTTTTCCCGATGCCAAGCAATGCTCTACTGGACTACGAAAATCCAATTTCCCTTAAAACTTTAACCTCATACACTCGAGCATACAACACCACAAATCCTCTTAAGCACAACTTCACAAAGAGGTAAGTAACGTTCCTGACTGCGGTGACAGGACTCCGAGTTTGAATCCCGGTGAGACGTGGGTGTATATGCATCCCATCAGCATCGGCTCTTCCTTCCAACAAGACCTTTGATTACATACTACTCCCGCGTTGCATGCGTAAGCCCATGTACTCGCTTCCTGTTGATGAGAAAATCAGGTGCACTTCCGTTCACGACGCAATGAGTAACAACAAATAAACAATGCGGTGTATAAACTACGAAAGTTTTGTTTCTATTATCATTAACATTATTGGGAGACTACGCTCGCCGATCCATAATGGCTCCTTTTAACTCAGAAGTATTTCTTTTTCGTTAATACGAGAGTAATCAAAACGACCTTGCTGATTTCTTTAACTTATGGTGCGTTTTTCTAAACACATTTTAGAATATGAAAAGGAACTTGAATTTTAATGCATTTTCACTATTTCTTTTTTTTTTTTTTTTTTTTTCGGCTTTTCAAACATCACTCTTTTATCTGCAGTCCAAACAGGGGCGGATTTACAGGGAAGCCCACGAAGCGCAGGATCGGCACCCGGCGATGCCGGAAGGGCCCCTAAATTTTTATTTCTTCACTTTATTTTTATTTTTATTTTTTTTTTTCATTTTGCTTTTCAAAAAAAGAAAGAAAGAAAGAAAACAGAAGAATGCATGGAGGGATAAATACGGTACTTTGGGCTTTGGGAGCAGGATTCCACCCGAACTTTAAGTATATAATTTACAAGTATTAATTTACTAGGTTAAATGAAGATTGATTAAAAATCATTTTGAGAGTAATATTACTTAATGACTGACTTAAAATCATTTTGAGGGTAATATTACTTAATGACTAACTTGAAATCATTTTGAGAGTAATATTACTTAATGACTGACTTAAAATCATTTTGAGAGTAATATTACTTAATGACTGACTTAAAAACATTTTGAGAGTAATATTACTTAATGACTGACTTAAAATCATTTTGAGAGTAATATTACTTAATGACTGACTTAAAATCATTTTGAGAGTAATATTACTTAATGACTGACTTAAAAACATTTTGAGAGTAATATTACTTAATGACTAACTTAAAATCATTTTGAGAGTAATATTACTTAATGACTGACTTAAAATCATTTTGAGAGTAATATTACTTAATGACTGACTTAAAATCATTTTGAGAGTAATATTACTTAATGACTGACTTAAAATCATTTTGAGAGTAATATTACTTAATGACTGACTTAAAAACATTTTGAGAGTAATATTACTTAATGACTGACTTAAAATCATTTTGAGAGTAATATTACTTAATGACTGACTTAAAATCATTTTGAGAGTAATATTACTTAATGACTGACTTAAAATCATTTTGAGAGTAATATTACTTAATGACTGACTTAAAATCATTTTGAGAGTAATATTACTTAATGACTGACTTAAAATCATTTTGAGAGTAATATTACTTAATGACTGACTTAAAAACATTTTGAGAGTAATATTACTTAATGACTGACTTAAAATCATTTTGAGAGTAATATTACTTAATGACTGACTTAAAATCATTTTGAGAGTAATATTACTTAATGACTGACTTAAGATCATTTTGAGAGTAATATTACTTAATGACTGACTTAAAATCATTTTGGGAGTAATATTACTTAATGACTGACTTAAAATCATTTTGAGAGTAATATTACTTAATGACTGACTTAAAATCATTATTTAATGCGTACTACATTACAAGTGAGGTCAGATATACTCGTGTTATTTTGGGCATATTTGCTTAAAATTTAATGAATATTTTGCTTTAAAATTCGGATTTAGCATGACCGTCCGTCTTTCCCTTAACATTTCTTTTTCCGCATTCGGTCCAGTTTAAGAGAGAATCACAAGACTGTATCATATGAGTAACATGGCATTAGAAAAAGCTGCTTTTGACATGCTAATCGATTTCATCCATGTTCACGGTCCTTAGGGGAACAGTAAGTGGGGTGAAACCTCATGACACGAGACAGCAGATCCCACACTGCATGTATTATAGCATAAATGTCAATTTAAAGCAGTGACATGAACTAACAGTATGTAATATGCGAATACTGCGCTTGAGTCACCATCCCAATAAAAATTCCACGTTTTTTGCCTTAACAAAAATGATTTCCCACTTGAAACTTCCGCTGCTTTTTCCTCATTAAGGTATCATAAAAATTGTGACGTACCTACACCGGAGATGATAAACATACTGCAAAGTTGCAGCGGCAAATTTCGTCGATGTAGCTTAGTTGGGAAAGCATTCGACACCAGTGCAGAAGGATGCGAATTCGATTCCCGCTACCGCCAAATGGCTTTTACGCTATTTAGGAGCCCGAACGTAAAATGCATCTTCTGGACGTTAGGTTCACCGAAAAAAAAAAAAAAAAAATGTGTGTGACATTCGTTCTACACATCGTCTGGAATTAGAATTCCTTCTTCTACAGTGAGCTCTGCTTCAAGCGTGGTTTGTCGGATGAGCCGGAAACCGATGATTCCGCCCCAACTCTTTCTAAAGGAAAAGAAGGGGATATACACTGAAGAGCAACTGAATTAGAGATACCTGTCTAGTAACGTGTAGCACCACCTTTCGCCCTGATGAAGGCGGCGATTCGTCTCGGCATGGACTCGATAAGACACCGGAAGCGTTGGGAAGCCATACGGATCCACGACCCCTGAACAAGCTCCCACAGTTTACGAAAATTTGATGGAGGGAGGTCAGAGCCTCGAACATCTCTTCGATAGCATCCCAGATGTGCTCGATGGGATTGAGGTCAGTTGACCTAGCTGGCTAAGGAAGCGAGGTCACGTCGGTGGAGTGTTCATTCAACCATTCGGATACAATTCGGGAGCTACATTGTCTTGTTGCAGGATGAGGTCCCCAGTGGGATGTTGAAGCCGTACAAACGGGAGCAAATGGTCGTCCAGGATATCCCGGTAACGTTGGCCTGTGAGGGACGATGTCACGCGTACCAGGGGTCCCATTTCAGTCCACGTAAACAGTCCCCAGACGAGAATGCCACCCCCACCAGCTTGAAGAGTACCCTGCTAGCAAGAAGGATCCATCGCTTCATGTGTTTTGCGCCTTACTCGTATCCTGCCATCCGCATGTAGCAACGTGAATCTCGACTCATTAGTCCAGGCAACATTTGTCCACATCTCTAGGGTCCAGTGTTGATGTTCCCGCGCCCATGCTAATCTTTGGACCCTGTGATGTGCGGTCAGCAACGGTACCCTCGTGGGACGATGGCTTCTGTACCCCATAGGGAGGAGATGGTTCTGGGTGGTGTGGTTGCTTACACGTTTTTGTACACCAGCTTTAAATTGCCGATTGATTTATTGCACTGTGGCCCGTCTATCCGCTGTTACAATGCGAGCTAGCCGACGATGACCCTGCTCATCCACACGCTGTTGTCCACGGCAGTTGGCCCTTGCAGGGATGGTTTTACCGGATTCGATGTACTCACGGTGCACCCGTGACACAGTGGCTCGTGAAAATCCCAGTGCCTGCACGACTTCCGAGATGGAGTGACCCAATCGTCGGGCCCCGACAATTTGCCCACGATCAAATGATTAAGTGAATTCCTCACAGCTAAAACTAATAAGACTGAAAAAAAGCATTTTTAGTATTATTTTTTAGCTAAAAGAATAATGCTAAAAATAATATAAAAAGTAATAAAATGTTAACACTGTGCTTCAGTATACATCAACACATGAATTAACAACGTCTTTTCTGAGGATTCTGGGTGAATCCGTTTGAAATCGGAATGCTGATGATTCATCTAGGATTATATTCTGCTTAGCAACGAAATCGTGGTGCCATGATCATGATCATATGTAGATGATTTTAGGAAGGGAGTGTCTGACCCCAGGTTTTAAACAACCCTTAGAAATAGGAGGCTAGGAGATTTGGGCTAGAGGGCCAGATAGGAAAGTGACACGGAAGCGAAGTAGAAAGGGGAGGAAGACGCCCTTATTTATTACCGGGGGGCAGCACCAGGGGTCCGACGGCTTAACGTGCCCATCCGACGCACGACGTATATTTAGTGGATCGAGCGTTCGTACCTGCCTGTGATCGAACCTGAGGTCATTTTCGTGGAATTCACAAACGTTGCCCACTAGGCTACCCGCAGCCCGAAATGGTGGTGCCACTAAGTTACGTCCCAGGGATTTAATATTTTTAAATGAAAATACTGTATACGTGTTGCGCCATGAAATGCGAAACCAGTTTTTCATCCAAACCGAAAGTAAACCCTTCTCTGGTGAAATCAAGGTTCAACTTTGGCTGCACCAAGACCAAACACAACAATGCTGTCTCGATTCTCTCAAAGTTGTAACATACTGAGTTACGTACAAAAGAATCAAAGAACCATATATTTGTGATTATCTGAAATTCAGATTTTGACGTATAATCGCAAAAATCGTATAAATGAATAACCTACAGTCGAAACTGAAAAAGCAATAGAAACTACAGTAAAATACTGGAACTAACTCAGAATTCCGTATAAAAGTAAAAAACGCATAACCGAGCTTGCACCGTGTTTTACCGTATTGCATCTACGGTTGTAGAATGTCACCCGTTCCCAGTTTGGGTTCAATGGCTCCAGAAAAGTGGCATGGCCAACACAGCAGGGCAATAAACATTATCGAGCCCCGCATGCACTGACACTTCGAGCCATGATTTCCAGTTACTGAAAGCATGTCTGAGTTAATGCATGCACTGACCATTTGAGACATGCTTTCCACAAGATTTTGGAACACAGCGATAGGTATGTGCTTCCATTCAGTACAAAATGCTGCCGCGAACTGTTGCTTAGTCGTAGGCCTTGGCTCCAAACTTCTCATGCAGCGCTGTAATTCATCCCATAGGTGCTCTGTGGGATTAAGATCAGGGCTCTGTGTTGGCCAGTCCACGCACGATACGGAATTATCGGCAAACCACGCCGTAACAGCCCTTGCTTTATAGCTCGATACATTATCCTGCTGGTACTTACAAGGCTCGGTTACATAGTATTGGCACAGAGTTGGTAGAGCATAATTTTCCAGAGTATCGAGGCGGACGTGCTGGTTAATAGGTTTGTCCACGATACCCAATGGGCCGGGACCATACCCCGAAAAACACCCTCATGCGAGTACGCTGCCAGCTCCAAACTTGACCATAGGAACAGTACACTGTGGTAAATAGCGTTCCCTCGGCTGCCGCCATACCCACACACGGCCATCAGACTGATGGATCTTGTATCTGGATTCATCGGTCCATATAGAACTCGTTTCCATTGATCTACGGTCCACGATAAATGTTCACACCATGCTAAACGACGAGCAGCATTCCGAGTGGAGATGAAAGGCTTATGAGCAGCCGCACGACCACGGTAACCCATGGAATGTAGTTTTCTGCGAACGGTACGTAAACATACCGAGGTTCCAGCATTTTTACTAACCTGTACACAGAGGTCTTGTGCAGTACTCCGTCGATTAGCTGTAACGACTCTCCTGAGGCTTCGACGTCCTCTATCACTGATTTTCTTTGGTCTGCCAGTACGTTTTGCTGCTTCAGGCATGCCATGTGTCTTCCACTTATTCAGTACATCCAAAACAGTTGACTTGGGTATATTTAAACGCTTCTCAGTTTCTTTTATGGACAATCAACTAATACAACGCCCAAAAATCTTTCCTTTCTCAAAGTCAGTTCTCTCCCGCCGCAACATTTTCACTCAACCTCACAGTGCGATATGATCGCGGTCAGCTGCAGGCTTGTTTTTATACCGTTTGCAGCTGTACCGCGCACCTTAACAACGCAGCTGATCCGTTCATTTGCTTTTGAAGGGGTGTCCGGTGACTTTTGTCAATACAGTGTATAACTTTTCTGCGCCGTAGTAAACCTGTATCGTGTAGAAAAAAGGAAACACATCCACCAAATGTGCCGTAATAGAAAAACAACTATTAGTTGGCAGTCGAGGTCACTGCGTTGACTGGTGCTGTTTGGGATAACAGACGGCTCATGATCCTTTAATTAACGACACTATACAACCAAGGTGCACAGATAAACGTTTCCGAGCTCATAGTCCCAACCGATGGGGCCTAAGGAGTCGGTAGGTGCCATTTATGAGCCTATGTTGACTGACCCACCGTCGTCGACAACTCCGTGTGCAGTGGGCACGGGAGTACCGCAGTTGTATATTGGTCGACTAGCAAGAGTAGTTGGGTCCGGTGAGTCCATATTCCAGCTCCAATATCACGGTGGATATGTAAGTATTTGATGCCGCACGGGCGAAGAGCTGTAACGAGAGTGTTCAGCTGAACGGAAACAGCCCGGCGGCTGTAACCAGAGTGTTTAGCTGAAGGGAAACAGCCCGGCGGCAGCTATGTCAAGGTGTGATGATTGTTCTAATTGATATGTATCATTGGATTCCCTCAACAACATCTGATCACACCCTCACCGCAAGATTCTCCTACTTCAGCACTGTTTCTGAGTAAGTGTTACCCTACTTGGTGACCGATTATCCGGATGGGATTGGACTTTCAGTAAAGCAACACTCCATTTCACAACGCTAGCATTGGGCAGGAATTCTTCAAGGATCATGTCTACGGATTTGGTGTACTTTCATTGGCTTCCAAATTCCCCGATCTGAATATCATCGAACATTTTTTGAAAGCTGTGTAACGCAACTTTCACCGGTTCACGCATGTGCCTCGCTCCGTCGCTGAACTAGTGGAGTCGATGCTACACCGAGTGCAAGCGATTATCGCTGCGAAAGTTGGCCCAACACATTCTTACGTTGGAGGTCATAATATTATGGTTCATGAGTGAGACTGAGTCTCGCATTTTCGCAGTATACCACTTTTTTCGGTAGTCGCAGGTAACCTCAGTACACATAGCACATCTTTGTTCCAGGTGAGTAACAAAATGCAGACAGGATGAAATACCTGGAGGAAAGCAGTTGTGTAGTCGATTGAAAAAAAAATGCCATGCTCTATAAAAACACCTCAGTTGGTTTCCGGATCTCGTCATCTTTCACCAAAATGTATTCAACGACTTCAAGGACTACGATGAGAAGATCCAAGATGGCATAAGCTGGTTCACAATCTCCATAAACTCGCTCGTGAGTACAGACCTGAAGTGAAACCTTCTATTTCTAAAATTTCACCGGTTGTCCGCAGCTTCACATTTACAGTCTTCCACGCCATTACAGGCTAATGTAACAGATCATATTAGTGAACTCCAACAACTGATATCCAGTGATTGTCATGAAATTTTTTAACACTGTTAAAGGTTGACACAATATTCGGCAGCACTGTTGAAATCCAGGCTTGGTTTCATTCTTGGGTTTAAAGCACATTGAGTGAATGCCTTCCTTATACACTGAGGTGCCACAAATAACTGTGAAGGGCGCTACCATTCCCACATGCTGCCACCAAATCCATGCGATAAATGGTATCGTCTGCAAACGACGCACATACAGGGTGCCCACTGAAGTCCTTTCTCAGCCCGGTAACTTTCGAACGCCGACAGCTATAGCCATAAAAACGGTGTCTAGGTATAGTAAAAAGGCTATGCGCTATTCGATGAGACTGCTTACAGAGCCTCCTAGCGACAAAGTCAGGAGTTAGCTAGCAGATCTTGAAAACTATACGAGATACGGGAAAATAGTCAACTACAAAGTTGTAGAGCAGCATCGATTTAGTACGAAAAGACACCTTGCGCACATGAATGCTAAGAATATCGCGTACAACGCTCGTTTGTTTGTTCGCGATGTCGAACACTGTTACGACACGAAACGCGTCAGAAAGGAGATAATATCGCCTTCCGCAAACCACTAGCCCGACTCAAGTGCAGAATGTTTGGTTCCAACATGACAGCGCCCCTCCGCACCAGCCGGAAAACGTAAGAAGGTACCTGGTCGAGACATTCGAGCAACAAATCATCCGCTATGTTGGTTGCGT
The DNA here is from genome assembly GCA_039090855.1 of Macrothele yani. NCBI lineage: Eukaryota > Metazoa > Arthropoda > Arachnida > Araneae > Macrothelidae > Macrothele > Macrothele yani. The sequence continues at coordinate 149,019,751 of CM076995.1, read as the reverse complement.
AGAGTGGCCTGCACGCTCTCCGGACCTCACCCCATTGGACTTCTTCCTGTGGGGCTACCTCAAAGAGCAGGTGTATCAGACCCCTCCGACAACGTTGCAGAACCTTCGGCGCCGTATAACTGATGCTTGTTCCAGCGTGTCACGTGACATGCTGCAAAATGTGCAGCGTGAGATTCAATGTAGAGTCCAAATGTGTATTATGGCTGACGGAGAGCACATTGAGCACCGACGGTAAATGTGTCTAGTGACAACTAATTGCTCCTTTCTGACGCGTTTCGTGACGTATAACAGTGTTTGACAACGCGAACAAACAAGCGTTGTACGCGTTCTATTCTTAGCATTCATGTGCGCAAGGTGTGTTTTCGTACTAAATCGATGGTGCTCTACAACTTTGTATTTGACTATTTTCCCGTATCTCGTATAGTTTTTGAGATCGGCACGCTAACTCCTGACTTTGCCACTAGGAGGCGCTGTAAGCGGCCTCATCGAATAGCGCATAGCTACTTTACTGTACCTAGACACCATTTTTATGGCTATAGCTGTCGGCGTTCGAAAGTTACCGGGCTGAGAAAGGACTTTACAGGGCACCCTGTATACAGGCAGATATCTCCGCAAGCTCAAGTAGTATGATAGTCGGCGCCCGGGAGATGGGTCATTCCATCTCGAAAATTACTACGAAATTTGGATTTACACGGTCAACGATTTCAAGGGTGTACCTGGACTACACAAACTCGGGAAAAACATCCAGAGTGCGAGAGTGGCCGTAGAAATGCCCTGGAAGATTGTGGACAGTGGCGTCTGGCACGCATCGTAACACCCACGCAACATTAGCGCAAATCACAGCGCAATTTAATGTTATGGCCGTGCAAAGTTCCCTGTGTTCTATGGGGTTCGAAGCCGACGTCACAAGGCAGTGCGCCTTGTCTGGGCTCGGGAACACCGCCATTGGACGCAAGATGACTGGAAACGTGTAGCCTGGTCTGACGAAGCGCGGTACCAACTGTTTCGGGCGGATGGCTAACTCTGCGTGTGGCGATAACCCCATGAGGTAATGGAACCCACATGCCTACAAGGGACAGTGCAGGTCGGTGGTGGTTCTGTTATGGTGTGGGGTGTTTTCAGCTGACACGCATTAGGACTCCTCATACATCTGCAAACCGCTCTGACCGGTGGAGGTTACGTAACCATCCTTGGAGATCATTTGCTCCCGTTCATGTCATACAACCACTCCAACGGGTGCGACCTCTTTCTACATGGCAATGCATCACCGCACGAGTCTACAATCGCCCGATTATGGCTAAATGAATATTCCAGGGAGTTTGGCATCTTGACTTGGCGCCCTTGTTCGCCGTACTTAAACGCCATCGGATACATTTGGGATGCTATTCAACGTGCGGTCAATGCCAGGAATCTCCACGGGTGAATATTACGGAATTGTGGGACACTCTTCAGGAAGCATGGTATGGCACTGTCTCCCCAGTACTACAGAGAGCTCGGGGAGTCCATGCCCAGTCGCGTTGCTGCTGTTATCCGATCGCGAGGAGAACCAAGGCAGAATTAGAGAGATATCCCAGTTTTTGTTTACGTTTTCCAACGTAGGTTGAAGAAGCGTATGTGCTCAAGCTTTGTCCGTCTGTCCGCTCGATAACTCGCGTAGAAATGGTTCGATTTCGATGACATTTTAGTATGTGGTAGGGAACCACCTGGGGACGAATCCCATTCAAAATGGACGAAATGTGGCAAAAGGTCAGGACATAGGAGAGGGATCCATTCCACTGCCCTTATGCGTCATAACTTGCGTAAAAATGGTTCGATTTCAATGTCAGGACATAGGAGCGGGATCTATTCCATTGACCTTATGCGTCATAACTTCCGTAAAAATGGTTCGATTTCGATGAAGTTTTTGTATGTGGTAGGGGACCACCTTGAGACGAACCCTATTGAAAACATGCGAAATGGGGTCAAAGGTCAGGACATAGGAGCGGGATCTATTCCGTTGCTTTTATGTGTCATAACCTATGTAAAAATGCTTCGAAACTTTATCATGTTATTCCGGAGATGTACTGAACCGGTTCTGTTGAATACCATCGAAATTGGGTCAAAGGCCAGGACACAGAAGCGAGATTTATTCTACACCCATTATCCTCATAACTTGACTAAAAATGCTTCTTTTGCGACAAAACTTTATCATGTTTTTCCGGAGGTATACTGAACCGGTTCTGTTGAATACCATCGAAATTGGGTCAAAGGCCATAACACAGGAGCGAGATTTATTCTACACCCATTATTCTCATAACTTGACTAAAAATGCTTCTGTTGCGACAAAACTTCAGTATGTTGTTTCGGAAGTATACTGAACCGGTTCTGTTGAATATCATCGAAATGGGGTCAAAGGTCAGGGAGGCAGCCATTATCCTCATAACTTGAGCAATGATTCCTGGTACGTTGGAAAGCGTATCATAAGCAATGCATTGCATGATTTTACTAACTTGTTTTTGTTTTGTTTTTTTCTGTGCACCTCAGTGTAAATTGCAATAATACGAAAGTTGCTTATATGCAGGCTTACTGTTTTAGTCACCAGGTTAGTAACAACAGATCCTATGATGCCTTAATTCCATAAGTTACGGCACTGCTATCATATAAAATGCAATATTTTAACCTAGTATTCGTAGCCTTTATTCCCACTTATTTTCTGCACACGGAACGACTGAATTGATACACACCCATTATCCTCATAACACAATCACCCATAATCGAAACGCGCTGCCCCGGCGGGCACAGGCTTCTGACAGTTTTTCCGAGTAAGCCCGGGTTCCAGTCTCAGATTGAACTTGCGTGGTGTGTCTGCGTAGCACTCTTTCCCTTCCTCCCTGAAACCAATAGACCAAAATTAGGGACGACCTTATAGAACTCGTCCCTAATTTTGGGTTATTGGTTCCAAATATATGTATGTATATTGCTTATAGCTCTTAGATCGTAGATTACCCCTCCCCCTCCGCCCCCCAAACAGATATGCTGGAAGAAATCGTGTGAAATAATGATGTAAAAATAAAATTATGCAGTGACTTGTCATATTTTTCTAGAAAAACTCAATTCTCTCTTTCAAAATGAAACGTCCGTACAAACAATTCAAGCTACGCAGTGGCGCAGCCAAGAGGAATCCTCGGGTCCGGACCCCCCCCCCCCCCCGAGGGGATTGAGTTAGAATTTAAAGCTATACATACACTCATCGTCAAAAAAATAGTTGCACCCAGACATACAAATGACTCAAGTATCATGCTCGGCAGCGCATGTGACGCAAGCAAGGAGGGTCCGCATCGCTGTGCCTCACTGGCTACATAAGGTCGTCCCGTTGCTCGTGCTTGCCTTTCCGACTCGTGCTAATGTGTTGGTTGCATCCTTTGCAAGTGACGTACATCTCGGAGAAAAGTTCGGAAGCAATACGAGCAGTCGGAGGAGTTCGAGAGGGGCCGCATCGTCGGGCTCCGGGAAGCGGGATGGTCTTATCGCAGTATTGCGCGCCATACCAGTCGTGCGGATATCACCATAACACGTTGTTGGCGGCAGTGGATAGAACAAGGCACGCGGCAGCGACAGGAAGGGTCTGGGAGACCTAGACGAACCACGGAGAGAGAGGACCGACGGGTTATCCGACACGCGCGGAGTGACCCAATAGCCACGATTGCAGATATTCAGTGAGCAACGGTGCCCTCCATTCATCGTCCGATTAGTGCCAGCACCATTGACAGCCGGCTGCATGACGTAGGACTACACGCACGCAGACCGTTACGACGACTTCCCTTAGCAATAGCGCATCGTCGCCAAACACTGAAATGGTGTCGAGCCAGACTCTCATGGAGCCACGCAGAATGGCAGCGAGAGATCTTCAGTAACGACTCTCGCTTTTGTCGTGGAGGAGACCACCAACAAATTCGTGTGTGGAGGCACCGTGCTCACAGCCAAGATGAACGGTTAGTTGTCGAGCGTCACACGTCCAGAAGGGCTGGTGTCATGGTGTTAGGTGTGGTTTGTATGACACCTGGTGTCACCTTCGGTGTTCATTACAGGCACTTTGACAGCCCAACGTTACGTTAACGAGGTCCTGCAACCAATGGCCCTATCTTTTCTGAACGCTCACTCCTTTGCGATTTTCCAACAGGACAACGCTCGTCCGCATACAGCTGCTGTCTCGAGAGCTTGCCTTCAAGGCACTGACACTCTGCCATAGCCTGCTGCATCACCAGACGTATCGCAGATTAAAAATCTGTGGGATGCTTTTGGACGCGCTATCCACCCCTACTGTACGATCTGCAAGAACTGCGTGATAAGTATCAAACTGCATGGGATGGCATATCGTAGGACACCATTAGGAACCTGTACAACTCCATGCCGAGACGTCTGGCATGTTGTTCTTGTAAACATGGCGGCTCGACGCCATACTGAGAGACACTACTTATTGGCGCGTAGCTCAATAAATATTGTTCATATGAGTCTCAATGTTTAATCATTTATTGTTGCTGGTAACCTTTACCTTCCTCTCGAATAGCATTTCAATCCGAATAGGTGCCACTATTTTTTTGACGATGAGTGTATATATTAAAATATTCCTCAGTAATGTTTTTTTTTTTTTGCTATTAATGGTTTTGGGCTTATTCCCACTTGGAATATTTTTTTATTAGAAGCTTTCACCGATGAACTAAATCTATGGGCCTCCTCCCTCCCTTAAGAGATTTCTGGGTACGCCACTGAAGCTGTGGTTAAAAAGCTGTTCACCTATCCGTTTGAAGCAAAAGAAATCTTCAAAACATCACCACTTTCCATCTTTGATTACAGGAATTTAAGAACAGAAACGCCTTGTTATTCTTATGGGAAACGTACAGAAAATGAAACCATAATTACGAAATTTGTAAATTCTTAATATTCGCAAATCGAAGTTGTTCGAGTGCAAAAGGCAAACACGTAATGACGTACTTTTACGTGCTTTTTTTTTTTTTTTATTTTTTACCTTATATATGTATGCATTAAAATCTTTTGGTAATGCATAATGCCCAAGAATTTATTTGCTGCTTTAATTAAGATATGATCCCAATAGTGGCAAGAAAATTCAAAATAGTTACTTCCTAAATTAAAGCGCGTGAACTACCACAAATTGCATTTTTATAAAAATACATTATCATTTTTAACAAACGTGCACGCACATTCGTAATGGTTTTATGCAAATTAATATCTTCCATGTTTACTTAAAGAAAAAAAGTTAATGGCCAAAGTGAACAGTCTTAATGATTACAGCATGGGATGCAAATAATGTTTCCGCGTAAAATGCATGACACATGTACATATCGAATCCTGTGGGAAAAGAAAAATCATAATTATGTTTGACTGCGAGCGTCTTGAAGAAGAGCAACCAAAATCCATTTGAAGCCGTTAATACCCAAAGCCACTCGGTGCTAAGTCTCCTAAATCCTTTCTGTAAACACTTGACAACAAAGCTTCCTGCTTGCTGCCAAGGTGGGATTTCCTTTCATTTGTGCTTATGGCGAAATCACGGGAAGAGCTGTGCTTGCAACACAAAATTCGAACAGGAAGAAGCTTTTGCTGATGAATATCTCCTGGATGAAACTTGACTGACATACCCAATGTAATCATACGAAGATTGGCTTTGTAAGCCATTGCGCGGATATCGGTAAATATCGTTTACAAAATAATAAAACTTTTTCGTGAATCTGCGGGAAGATTAGTGTAACGTTATAAATTGCATGAATCCCACACGGTGACCAAAGATACATGTCTTGATAAAATCTCGAATGTTGTATAAAACTTTAAATATCATCACGCCCTAACTCCAAAAACTTAGTTTTAGGTCTTCCAGTAAAAGGAAAGGAAGAAAAAGAAATAGTAGTAACTAGACGAAACCCGTCGGAATCGACAGTTAGTTGTTTTTTTTTTTAGGAATAAACTCATATGAAACAACAAATGTAAACTTTATTTGATTGACAAGTTCATTCAACTACTTCAGTAAACACAATAGCAACTTAATGGGCTATAAGCGGTCGCCCGTCCCTAATTTAGGGTCACTGGTTTCAGGGAAGGGAAAGAGCCAGTGCAGTAAGACAAACACAACATCCATGCCTCACCGGGATTCGAACCCGGACCCATCACGAACGAATGATCATAAGCCAGCGCTTAGACCACTCCGCCACTGGGGGCGGCCAGGTTCGTGATGAGCATCACGACTGCACCCCTTTTCCGTCGTAGAATGTGAGGCGGAAGTCCACTCATGTCGATCGTGGGCAAAAATTCAACTGGATAGCGCACTCTTTCACTCTCATCTTCAGTCACAACTGTGTTGGAATGAGATTCGCGTTGCGACTACACTTCATTCTCTCTTGTCTGAGACATACAGTTGCGACCCATTGATCGCTCACGCCTTCCTGTAAGGCTCTTGCGGCTGTTTCTTTTTTTTTTTTTTCCTGCGTGAAAGACATTCTGTTAAGGGTAAATATGCAATAAAGTATCTACTTACTTTAGGACTGATCACAGAACGCCATGCACACACCAAGTCTGACACTGAACTGAGCGCCTGATGTAGATAAGGGCCGCGCACGCTTCTCCCATAGACTTTACATGGGAATTTTGCCGCCCCGCCACGCCCGAACCGTTCTTCCAATCTCAGTTTTCTCTTTGACTGGCTCATCTACATGGTAATACCTCTATTTTGATACCTGAACCATATTTTTACATTCCACCGTTCTCTCAAAATAGGTCTCACAGCAAAAAACCTTATAGAATGAATATATAGATGGCGCAACTCAATATGTGCATTCTAAATATTTTCACTAACAATGGTCAACGGAATGTGTATTTGCATCTTACATAATGGGAAACGTCTTACCTACGTGAATAAACTGGATCGAATGAATATTAAATTGTACAAATAAATCACACAGTCCCACGGCATAACGCAAGCAGGTCTTCGAGAGTGTTCGCTGTTCCGATGATAAGAACTTTCATGCGAATACCTGCTGACGTTGCTTTGCGCAACGGTTCGCACAGAAAAGGGAAAACTTCGGACTTGGGACTATCTCAGTCCCTCCATGCAGCCTCCTTCAACAGCGCGTGAGTCAACCGCACGCTTCTCCCATAGACTTTACATGGGAACTTTGCCGCCCCACAACGCCCTAACCGTTGCCCCAATCTCATTTTTCTTTTCGACTGGCACATCTACATGGTAAGTCCTTCATTTTGATACAGGTAGACATAAAATGTCTTCCAATTGCCCTGAAAAAGCACTGTCAGTGGAGAGCGAAAGCTTGGCGGATCTATATACGTCTTATTACATAACTAAATAAATTGATTATACTGGGCTATACGCGCATTTCTATTGTGTGCAGTCCGCTGTACTTTGAGCTAACAGTCATTGTTTACATTGCGCGTGAGACGGAAACCGATTACATAAAGAGAGTGACGCAATAGCTAATATAAGACCTATTATAACACTTTATGTTTTTATGGTTTTTATAATTCCAGTAGAGGGTGGAAAAAAACACTGGCGACTTCAGATTACATTTGGCGAATGGATTGGCGAAAACTTTAAAAAAGCCAGAGCAACTCCTACATATATATACACTGAAGAGCAATTGAATTAGAGATACCTGTCTAGTAACGTGTAGCACCACCTTTCGCCCTGATGACAGCGGCGATTCGTCTCGGCATGGACTCAACAAGACACCGGAAGCGTTGGGAAGCCATACGGATCCACGACACCTGAACAAGCTCCCACAGTTCACAAAGATTTGATGGAGGGGGTCAGAGCCTCGAACAACTCCCTCGATGGCATCCCAGATGTGCTCGATGGGATTGAGGTCAGGTGACCTAGCTGGCCAAGAAAGCGAGGTCACGTCGGTGGTGTGTTCATCCGACCATTCGGATACAATTCGGGAGCGATGGCACAGTGCATTGTCTTGTTGCAGGATGAGGTACCCAGTGGGATGTCGAAGACGCACAAACGGGAGCAAATGGTCTTCCAGGATATCCCGGTAACGTTGACCTGTGAGGGACGATATCACACGTACCAGGGGTCCCATTTCAGTCCACGTAAACAGTCCTCAGACGAGAATGCCACCCCCCCCCCCCCAGCTTGAAGAGTACCCTGCTGGCAAGAAGGATCCATCGCTTCATGTGGTTTGCGCCGTACTCGTATCCTGCCATCCGCATGTACCAACGTGAATCTTGACTCATCAGTCCAGGCAACATTTTTCCACATGTCTGGGGTCCAGTGGCCATGTTCCCGCGCCCATGCTAATCTTTGCACCCTGTGATGTGCGGTCAGCAGCGGTACCCCCGTGAGACGATGGCTTCTGTACCCCATAGCGAGGAGATGGTTCTGGTTGGTGTGGCTGCTTACACGTTTTTGTGCACCAGCGTTAAATTGCCGAGTGATTTCTTGCACTGTGGCCCGTCTATCCGCTGTTACAATGCGAGCTCATCCACACGCTGTTGTCCACGGCAGTTGACCCTTGCAGGGATGGTTTTACGGGATTCGATGTACTCACGGTGCACCCGTGACACAGTGGCTTGTGAAAATCTCAGTGTCTGCACGCCTTCCGAGATGGAGTGACCCATTCGTCGGACCTCGACAATTTGCCCACGATCAAATGCGCTTAGATCCTTCGTCTTTCTCATACTACGTCCGACTCTTATTGATTCCCGCCGCATCACTCCTTATATTGTCGGATCGCTGCATACGTCATGTCGTTTCCGTTTACAGGGCCGCCCACAGCACTACATTTGCATAACGCCAGCTGTCTCTAATTCAATTGCTCTTCAGTGTACATATATATATGTAACAAGAAATTTGTCATGGAATACTGCAGTGTGCTAAACAAGTTCAAAACAGGTAGTGACCATAGAATGGTAAGATGTAAGATACACCTCAATGCTAAACTCGAGCATGGCAAGCTCATAGAACAAAGCGTATTGACGCGACCAACCTTAAAAAAACATAATAACATGTACCTTTAAATTGGAACTGAGGAACAGATTCTCTGCTCGAGACTGTCTAACGTCGGAAGAAATGGACATCTCTGAAGTTAACAGAAAACTAACCAAGGCTCTTATGGAAACAGCAACAAAAATAGCTGGTACTAAGTACAAGTTGCATACGAATAAATTATCAGGAAAAACCAAAATTCTGATGCAGACAAGAAGAGAGATGAGGACAACTCAAGGAGATGTGACTTCCAAAGTGGAATATGTAGAGCTATGCAAGACGGTACGAAAAAGTATCACTGAAGATGTAAGGAAATTCAACTCTGAACTAACTAGTGAGAAAAGCAATTAAAAACAATCAAAGCCTAAAGAGAGCAAAGGGACATCTGAGTCAGGGAAGAAAACAGATTATGGCTCTGAGAAAAGAAGATGGTTCTGTAACAAGAAATAGAAGTGAAATTTTGACAAGAGTGGAATATTTCTACTCAAAACTAAATGAAATGGATGATACATGTACTCCAGACATTACAAAAGGTATCAGAGTTCTTCCGGTCTCCCCAGCCGAAGTTACACATGCAATCAAGAACTTGAAAGGAGGAAAAGCCCCAGGAGAAGATGGAATTACGGTAGACATCATACAAGAAGCTAGTGAAGAAATTGAAACAGTACTCGCCCAATTGTTCATTCGATGCCTTAATAAAGGGACGTTTCCTGAGGATTGGAACAATGCTACAATGATCCTGCTACATAAAAAAGGTGACATTGGGGATATCAGGAACTATAGACCTACCAGCCTCCTATGAGTGGTTTATAAAATCTTCACTAAAGTTCTTTCACACCGCTTGAAGGTGACAATGGATATGGCTCAACCAAGAGAACAAGCTGGATTCAGGAGTGGCTACAGCACTATAGATCATATCCACGTACTGAGAGAACTAATTGAAAGAGCGAGGAATATGAACTTCCATTGTGCATGGCTTTTATCGATTATCAAAATGCCTTTGATTCGGTGAAACCATCAGCAGTTACAATGGCTTTGAAATCCTGCGGTATTGAAGATGCATACATTAATATTATTCATAACATCTATGAAAATGCAAGTGCAAAGATTCTGATATTTGAGAATACAGCACCCATAAAGACTGGAAAGTGAGTGAGACAAGGTGACACCATATCTCCCAAACTCTTTAATGCCAATTGGAAAATGTCTTTCAATCACTGAACTGGGAAAACAAAGGGATAAAGATTAATGGACATTATCTAACTCACCTTCGTTTTGCTGATGACGTAGTCATTTTTGCAACTACCCCATCAGAGCTGCAGAGTATGATCCAGGAACTTGCTGACAAGAGTAAAGAAGTGGGATTAAAAATGAACTTTCAGAAAACAAAAGTGATGTACAATGCTTTTACAAGAAATGAAGATTTATCGATTGATGGGGAAAAGCTGGAGATAACCAATACCTACATTTATCTTGAACAGCAGATATCAAGTGAGGGTCACATTGATGAAGAAATTAATCGGCGTATAAAACATCCCTGGAGAGCGTTTGGAAGAAACAGTATAATTTTCAAGAGCAATATGCTATTATGTCTTGTTTGATCAGTGCATCCTTCCAGTGATTACATATGGCGCAGAGACGTGGACCTTAACTAAAAGAGACATAAAAAGACTGCAGACAACTCAAAAAAGTATGGAGAGGTGCATACTTGGTTTAACCAGGAGAGATAAGAAGAGGAACTCGTGGATCAGAAAAATGACAAGAGTGGAAGACATCATGACCAGAGTAAAGTCCCTGAAATGGCAATGGGCTGGACATATTGCCAGAAGGACATACCATCGATGGACAGCTGAAATTTTAGACTGGATTCCAAGGAACAGGAAAATATCCAGAAGAAGACCACATGCGAAATGGGCGGATGAAATTCGAAAGTATGCGGGAGTAACATGGAAGAGGCTGGCATAAGACAGACCGTTGAGGAAGAAACTTGGGGAGACCTTCGTCTAGCAGTGGATTGATAATGGTTGACAATGATGATGATGATGATGATATATAAAAATATAAGCAGTGATCGGAATAAGCGCTGCTACTGTAGCACACTACGTTTAGTAGGGTGCTCTACATTTACAGTAATGTGGCGCGTAGCATCGCTGCAAATAGGAAAATGTAGTTACACGTACTACAAAATAAAGTAGCTTGTAGCGGAAAATTGCGCTACGAATCGTGCTACATTAAAAAGATAAAAAAAATCAAATCACATGACATTTTGGGATTCTTGGAAGATTATAGGTTGGAATAGGGTTAAGTGTGCCCTAAATATTGACTTGACTTGCGTTTTGAAAGTTAGCCAAACTGTTAACCATAAAATATTACCTTCCTTACTTTATGCTATTTACAGGGAAATCTTAGCAGTCAGGATGCGAAGGCATCGGTAAGGGACTATCGCGCTGAAATTTTTATTGAGAACCCTTAATTTCGAGATTCGATTTTCTTAGTCAAAAAGTGAATTCGCAAAAAACTAAATCTTGATACGTCCAATCCACCTCCCAGGGAATGTTGTGTTTTAAAAGTCCCGAACGCGCCGTCCCCAACGCGGTGGTGCACCATCCTGTTGGAACATTACGCTTGGTTGAAGGTCCTCCAACTGTGGCACAACGTACGCAAAACATCCAGGTAAACATCTGCCAGCACTGTTTTCTCACTGAAGAAAAATGGTTCAAGGACTCGGTTATGCATAACACCGCACCACACGTTCACTTTAGGACTGTCTCTCGCAAGTTCCATAAACGCACGAATTTCTGATGCCATTGGCGGATACTAGGACGAGACGGCCGGGTTTTCCCATACTTAGTCCGGAATTGTCGTTGCGTTTGTGTATTAGATTTTGTTTCGATGAACCAAGCGACGCACTGCGCTCTCTCTTGTGGGGACCACAGTTTCATAGAACATCACCTGCTACAAAAGTGAGAGACCTATAACAAAAAACGATAGAGTCAATTAAAACTTTGATATTTACAGTATGTTATACAACAAATACCATGAACTTACATAGTACAGGGTTTCCGTAATAAACGTGCAAAGTTGTAAAGAGACTTTATGGACACCCTGTATGTCCATATATGAGGCTTTCACCAATGAAATAAATACATGGACTCCCCTTTATGAAATATCTGGCTACGCCACTGGCTGTAGCAAGCTACTTTTTCAAGAATGTAGCTAGCTACTTTTAAAAAGTAGCTTTCCAATCACTGGTTATAAGCTGCGACAGACAGAAAAATGAATTAAAAAAGAAAATCGAAAAAAAGAAGTGTAAAATTAGAAAGACTGATAGCAATGGAGAACGAAGAAGCACCAAAAATCTAGAACTGTACGCCTAGTGCCAAGTACAGTGAATAACTGCGATAAAAACCATGTCTTGAAGAATGAGATTTTCTGTGTCGTTCTAGGTGACCTCACTTCACAGTTTAAATAAGTATGCTTTTTCTTTTTCTCCGCACGTACATTTATTCCCTCACACGAGACCTGTTCACAAGACTGAAAATCAAGAGTTTCGAGTTGCAGCCAAACAACACAGGGAAGAGACGAGAGAGACAGAGAGAGAGAGAGAGAGAGAGAGATGTGCTGGGACAAATGTGAGCACAGCCTCCCATTCCAAGTGTAATCATACATATGTGGATTTGTTTAAGGTTGATCACAATGGCCTCCACTAGGGTTGATTGTATTGGCATCCGTGTGCGGCATTTATGTTTAACACAGCCTCGTTTGAAAGTGTTTCCTGTTTCGTGAAGTCATTATGCTGGAGATGAAAGATATTAGGTGTCCCATGTGTGCGCGCATTCTCCGTTTGTTTGGTCGATGGCTTATTAGGGAGAGTGGCCTCCGAAGTATGCGCGGCCATTAGCGTCATCAATCATCGGAGATACAAGTCCTGACGTGAATTCCTTCAAACGGAGGATGGGCGCGTTCTCAATGGATTATGAGCTGAAAGGCGTCCGATGTGCGATCATCAAAGGACGTTCACGACGAAACATCGAAGTCCCCCGCCCCTTTCTCGGGCATTCTGCTGGTACAGCAGCTCAACTTTGTCCCAACTTCCCACGTCAGTAAGCTCAAAAGCGCATGTTTTTATCAGAAACTAGAAGAGTTGTGTAGAGGTCCACCTCACAATCGCTACGGATTAAAAAATTAAGAAGAACAGTAATTAATTTAGACTAAATATCCGCATATTAAATCAATTTTGTAATGATAAACACTACCCCACTTCCTCTGCGGAAAACCAAACAACGCTCAGCTACGGCATGGCATCTCCATTGCCTTATGGGGAAATAATCTACATTCTATTCATGACTCAAAGCACGATTAGCTTACGATTTAGAGAGGACTCTTTACTCCCATGAGCACGAAAAGTCTCGTGTTGTCCTAGAACTGTACGTACAATTTCCATAAACCGGGATTAAAAATTTCGAACGTAGCGCATGTTCCGTACAGGTTTCTAAAGAAATTATTTAGGAGAAGAAGGGGGGTTAATACTGTATATTTGATATCAGCAGATATACAGGGTGATAAAAAAGTCACCCAATTTTCGGAAAATTATCAAAAATAACTTCACTACTTACAGATAAAAGATTAGCTGCGTTTGAAAGGTAAAAATCTAAAGTTTTTTATTATATAAATTAATATACTTCTATATGTGCTCCTTTAGTAGAACACGGGGGATGTTCTCCATTTCTCGCCATGTCCATTGTAATAAATCCACATTAACAGCAGCAATTTCGTTCACGATTTGTTCCTTTTGGGTTCTTTAAATCACCCACCTTTTTTCTGTATGCTCTGTCTTTGACAAATTATCATAAAAAAAAATCCAATGGGGTTATATTAGGTGAAAGAGCTGAGCTGGTTACGGAATCGAGGCATATCGGCCAATTCAACGTCCTGAGAACATACTATCCAATTCAGAGCTGAAATGGGCCCGAGCACAAACCCGAAGCTGAGCCAGGAACAGAACTAGGCTCAGGCTATAAGAGAAAGAGAATTTCCTTCTTTTTTACGCTTTCCAAACGTAAGCAGAAGAACCGTATATGCCCCAGTTTTGCCTGTCTGTCTATCCGTCCGTCCACACGATAACTCGCGTAAAAATGGTTCGATTTCTATGAAATTTTAGTATGCGGTAGGAGATCACCTGGGGACGAACCCTATTGAAAATGGACGAAATGGGGTCAAAGGTCAGGACATAGGAGCGGGATCCATTCCATTGCCCTTATGCAACATAACTTGCGTAAAAATGGTTCGATTTCTATGAAATTTTAGTATGCGGTAGGGGGATCACCTGGGAACGAACCCTATTGAAAATGGACAAAATGGGGTCAAAGGTCAGGACACAGGAGCGGGATCCATTCCATTGCCCTTATGCGTCATAACTTACGTAAAAATAATTAACATGTTTATTATAAGGAAAGTATGTTGAATTAAGCAATTGCAGCTTTCAGGTGGAGCTCAAATAAAAGTTACGTTAAATTAAAAGAATAAAATTAGCCATGTTGACTGTTCCACTGCTGCGTAAGCCTGTTGTTACACCCCTGAGCTTAAATTTAAAATAAATCCCTCAATCTATCTACGAAGAGGCTTAGCGACCATGAATATGTATATATACAGATAACATTGAAACTAAAATTGGGGAAAACAACATCATCTTACCTTACCTCTGTTGGGCTGGTGCTCGTCTCGATCTCTCAGGTGACAGAGTAAGATTCTTCGGGTATGCTGGCTAAGAACTTTGCTTCATTCTTGAACTTCTACTGAGTCTCGTTTTCCCATGTATGATTTCTCATAAAGTTACCTCCTATACTTTTATATCTGACTCTCTATATCTCTCTTCCTGTACGTCTATATATCTCTACATATCTATCTCTATGACAGTATCTCTCAGTGTCGTTATCTTAATCCCTTGCTTACGCTTTTTGTGTGTATATATTTGCGCCCCTTTAATTCCCCACGTGGTAGGGGCGTGCCCTCAGCCCTCTGGGAGTTTTCTGCCTGCGGCCTGGATTGGTCAGCTGAGTTGATCAGCGCTTGGACCTTAGTGGTTACTGTTTGGCACCTGAGCCACTGAGCTACCCTTTAGCGACAGCTGGAGTTTTGGGCAGGTGAGGTTTCCGTACTTTAAACGGGACATATCTTCTGGGGCCTGGTGAATAGCGAAAGATTGCCGGGGCTTCCCTCTGACAGCATTACGACTTTCTTGTGACACCGCAGTGTATTTTACGACTTTTGCTGGTGCCTACTTCAAGAGGAGATGGTCGTAAAACGTAAACTTGCCTATATTCATCTGACCGAGGTTTGGACTCCGCATGTGCATTTCTGAAATACCAGGCTGTTTTGTCCTACCAGCAACACTGGGGCCATTTCATAGATTTTGTGGATGCCGTGCTTCTTCTCACAACAGTGAAAAGAAGAGAAATCCCACGGGTGTCCGAGGGAACCGCCTTGACCACCTGGGCTTTTATGCTCCAATGGGGAAAAGGGGGTTATGAGGCAGAAAGGGAGCAAAGTAAAAATAATTTAAATTAAATGGAAAAAAAAATTAAAAGTAAATTACACCTGGTCTTTGTAATTAATTAAACCTCAAAACAATTTGGCCTGAAATAAGAAGTAGTTCCGCAGCAACACTGCACCTGTAGGCGCAACCCCTTTACAACCCCTTGTCCTAATTAATTCTTACCTCTTTGGATTTTACAACCGGCAGTTTGTTAGAAATTTTAATCTGACTTGTACTGAAATAGCACGATATTTGAGATGTACGGAAATTGCACGTAAGCACAGTGGTCGTCAACCTGGTCCCTACGTTTTGTCCGCTGTTACAAATTTTGTTCTTCCCCCATATATCGAATACATTACTAACAACTCTACGAGTTTGACTACTGGGCGCTAGGTATTAAAAGGCTGACGACCCCTGATCTAACACATAACTTGTGTCGGATGAAATAATTTATATTGGAAGCAACTGAATATTCATTCAAAAAGGCGGATAATGAATAGAAGATGACGCACCCCAAGTGCCTTCCTCCATCGTAATTTCGCTCATGTATAAACACTGTTATAAATACGCAATATCAGTAAGCGTGATAAGTGATCCATAAAAGATTATCAGCAATAGTCAATCACAAACTTTCACCATCACTAATTAACTTTTGCTGCCTTTTTTGTCGATTTGGTTACTGAATTCTACGTGAATGCCTTTCCTCGCTCATTTTACGAAAAAAAATTACATTTTTTTCGTCGAAATTAAGATTTTCGGCATGATAAGATAAATGCTCGCTAAGCTCATTACATTCTCTTCTCTACAATTTTACTGGGGAGAAAAATGTCGCATGCTAAATGGAACTTTCAACCGCATCACTCACAGAGTTCCATAGCATTTTAAAAAGAAATCAAAGGAATGCAGAAACGTTTTCAAACTAGCTAATTTATTATCAGGAATTTTCAAACTAGCTTATTAACAGAAATGTTGACACCGTATTGAAGAAACCAACTTCGCAAAATGCACATAAGAAAGGTGATGCTGCAAACTTCAAGATATTAAAAACGACCCACAGGACTTTAGTGATGTAATAAAAAGTTATCACACCTAAACTGACCAGTTATTATCAGAACTTCCTACACTGGCGTGCAAAAATTAAGGACGAGGCGGTTTTTCGAATGTAACGTCGTGCAGAAGCGCTCCACATCGACTCAAATCATACCATAAGATCCCCAAGATGTAAGAATATGGGACAAGTGAGCAAAACCGTCCAAACAAGAAATCCAAAGGATACAAAGGGACTTTATTGAAAAGGTAGCTTTGAGCACAACTGGACAGAAGACAGAAACGTACATGTGACAGGCGGCCCGCCAAGAAAAATCCAGTCTTTAGTAGGGGATATGATCACCCCTGACTGCGTTGCTGGATTTACAAAATCTGTCCATTCTGAGGACGAGATTGTCAAGAAGCTGTTGAGGCATCGCGGCCCATTCCTCTTGTAGCGCCAATCGCAGCTGCGGAATCGTTGCTGGCGGGTGGTGACGTGCTACCAAGCGTCTCCCGAGAATGGATTTAGATCCGGGAGACGATTGATTAGATTTAGGTCTGGGGACCTTGCGGGCCAATCCATGCGTTGAATATCTTCACTCTCCAACAGCTCTGCGACAGCCACTGTACGATGAGGTGTAGCGTTGTCGTCCATGAAGTGGAACTCAGGACCCACAGCACCTCTAAACAGACGCACGTGAGGCAGGAGAACCTCGGTTCAATAGCGGACACCACTGACTGAGCCTCCTTGGAAGATGTGGAGGTCAGTACGGCTACCAAGCATGATACCACCCCAAACGAGAACTCCGCCACCTCCAAACCGGTTCCTTTCGATGATGTTGGAGGTGTGTTTGCGTGTTCCCTGCTCTCTCCAGGTGTGTATACGTCCAGAATCGCTTGTCAGACTAAATCGGCTCTCATCCGTAAAGAGAACTCGATCCCATTGCTGATGTGTTCAGTTCTTGTGTTCCTGGCACCACAGAAACCACCGTCTCCGATGAGCAGGCGTTAATGGCACACACCGTACTGGTCGTCGTGCAAACAGACCACCTTTGTGCAGCCTCCTGGCCACGGTAAAGCGCGATAACGGACGTCCAGTTGTCTGTTCCATGTGCCTTGCGATTTCTCCCGCTGTCTGCCATCTGTCTCTTCTCGCCTGTAGGACAATATACCGGTCGTCCGCCGCCGTGGTTGCTCGTGGACGACCACTGCTAATTTCTCGGACAGCTGTTCCTGTCGTTTGAAATGCTCTCCAAGCTCGTGAAACGACGCTGTGAGCGATCCCGAACTCCTCGGCCACACTAGTCACACTTCGACCTTCTTCCAACTTCCCAATGACGCGACCTCGGGTAAAGTCATCCAGATGTCGTCTACTGGATTGCCTGTTGGCCATATCACACGGTGGCAGCAACTCGACGTCGTTCAAACCGATGTACACCGTGCAATAGCTTTCACCGAATTGCTGAGCGTACACCGCCCGTGTGCTTTATACCCTTTCGACACTCATTTCCGATTCCGACTTTTTTTTTTATTATTATGGGTTATATACATTTTTTTTTTACGGATAGAAAGTATGATAAAGGTATATTTTCATACAGACATTTTTTTGCCATCTTCTATTCCAAAAAGTAAAAAAATAATTAGTGAAATGAAATAAAAAAAAATAAGGAGTGTACCTGATGAAAAGTAAAACAATCTAATATTTTCCACCTGTTCTTAACTATATTGTACCTCACGCCACATAACGGAATTTTTTTGATTCAACAAGAACCAGAAAATCTTATTCACGCTTACTTCCATCGGACACAAAAAGAATTTCCACCACCCTTCTCTGGAAATGGAGGAGACATTTTGGCAAACACAGATATATGTTTGCCATTCTGCATCAGGGAAATTTTCTGGGAAATATCTTCTGTTCGTCAGTCTTCAGCACGGTTGAACAGAAGATGAATAACACACATACACGTGTACACACGCACACACACATTCAGGTCTTTCTCTTCTTCCAAAAGATGAATTATAATCCACACAGCGAAAAGCATTTGCTGTGAACACATCTTTCATTGTTACTTTTTTTTTCTTCCTTATTTTTTTTTCTTTTCTGTTTTCGTATTACCATTTTGGGAAAAGAACATGCATTTGCTTTCAAGCACGTTTAAGTGCAAGAGGATGCTCATAAATCTCAATTTCGCACATAGCGTTTTATGTATCCTATGTATTCCGATACCATATCAATTAGTAATCCCCAGTTTCTAGAGGTAAAAAAATTAACGATTTTGAACGCTGTATGTTTGGGGAAGAAAAAAATTAAAAAAGACAAAAAAGGCTCATTCCATCATTAAATCGAATCTGGACACATAAGGATGTGCGATCAATTTTCCAAGCACAAAAATAGTTCCTTCCAATTTGATTAACGATGAAAAAAGTCATTATGCACGCCTGCTTAAACAGCAAACGAATTCACCGTGTTCTGTTTCTTCCTCGTTTGAATCAAATTTCGCGGAAGAACTTTTGGGCTGGAAAAACGATATAATGTCATCAAGCTTTCATAACTCTTACAATAATGAAGAAATAATTCTTGCTTTCTTTTTATTGAAGTAAGAGTTGAAGATGTTTTTATTAGCTACTCATATGCTCAAAACCTTGGGTTGTAACTGACTGCCTCAATGAAGGTTTTACTATTTTAGGTTAAATTTTATTTACTAGGACTATAGAATGAATCTGCCACATGATTACAAATAATGAGGCAGATTAACAAATATGCATTGTACACTGCCGAAAAATTGCTAAGGACGGATGACAATAGCAACGATAGCAACCATAAAATGAAAGGCAGGAAAATGTGGAAATTAGCATAAGTGCGGGATACAGTAAGACGTGTTGTGCGTATGCAAATTTTGGATTGCCGAACTTGTTCGTGACGTCATAGCGCTGAAAAGAGATATAAAGGATTTGACGCATATTGACCGTTGTTGTTCAAACGCAAAGTTGAAAGGGAAAGAATCAATTGACGAACTTGCAATTTTCAGTATGTCTTCCCGACATCACCTAGATGATTTTACGCGTGGCCGTATTATTGGCAAGATTTAAGAAGGACGAAAAACAACAGATGTTGCCAGGGAGTTCGACGTCAGCCACAGTGTTGTTTCAAGGCTTTGGAAATCATTTCAAACAAATGGAGAGTGTAGCAAACGTCACGGGGGAGGTCGTGTTCGCAGTACGACACCTGCAGAAGATCGGTACATAGTGCTATCAACAAAAAGACACCGGCGCAGCACAGCTAGGTAGCAAATCAGTTTATGACTGCTACTGGCAAGCGGATCTCCCGAAAAACTGTCGCCAGACGTTTGCATGAAGGAGGACTATACGCCCGCCGTCCTGTTGTGTGCATCCCATTGTCCAGACGTCACCGTACCGCCCGTTTGCAATGGTGCCATCAACATCGCAATTGGACTGATAACGACTGGTCTGCTGCGCTCTTCTCAGATGAGAGTAGATACAGTCTATCGTCTGATTGTCGACGACAACTGATCTGGCGTGATAGTGGTACTGCATATTGTCCAGCAAACATACAGGAAAGGGAAGCGATATCCGACATGTAGTGTCATGGTATGGGCTGGCATCATGATCAATGGCCGTACGTCCCTCTATATGTTTCCAACTGGGACTATGACTGGCCAACGATACATTAATGATGTTCTGCTACCTCATGTTCGCATGTTCCGTGGTGCTGTCGGTGATAGATTCATTTTCATGGACGACAACGCAGCATGTCATCGAACAGTCGCTGTCCAGGAGTGTCTTGAGAGCGAGGATATTCAACGTCTCGTATGGCCAGCACGTACTCCAGATCTGAGTCCCATTGAAAATGTGTGGGATGCTTTGGGGAGGAGTCTTGCTGGTCGCCAATGCCCTCCAATAAACAAGGACACCCTCATCCGTGCACTGACAGAGGAATGGGATAAATTACCCCAACAGCTGCTTGATAATGTTGTACAAAGCATGACACGACGTGTGAAATCTTACATCGCCCTCCATGGTGGCCATATCCCGTATTGACATCTTACGATGGCTTGTTTGTCCCTTGAACACGTTCCAAAGCCTTCTGGATTTCAGAGCACAATAAATTGTCTTTCTTGTAATATCCTGGCATTCTGACATTATTTTATTTCACTTGGCATCCAACCACACTTACTTTTTTATGCGCTATATAACCGTTTATGATCCGTCCTTAGCAATTGTCCAGCAGTGTATATGAGCTTAGAGATGTAAACGAATGTTGTCCTCTTCTGGGTAGCCATCTTGGGCGAATATACAGGGAGTTGACAACGAAACTTAAACACATAAGTTCAGGACACAACAATTTATTAGTACAGTGTAGGGCCTCCTTTGGAAGCCAATACAGCTGCAATTCGTCGTGGGAAGAACTCATACAAGTCTTGTACGGTGTCCAGAGAGATTTGAAGCCATTCCCCTTGTAGAAAAATGGCTAGTTCACGGCGTGATGCTGGTGGAGGAAAACGTTTCCTGACTCGCTCCTCCAGAACAACCCAGAGTGGATCAATAATGTTCAAGTCGGGTGACTGTGCAGGCCATGACAGATGTTCAATCTCACTTTCATGCTCAGTAAACCACTCTCCCACTTGTTTCGCTCTGTGTATCCGTGCGTTATCATCTTGATACACGGCACCACGGTCAGGGTACAATGTTTGAATCATTGGGTGCACCTGGTCTTCCAGAATTGTTCGATAGTCTTTGACAGTGATATACCCCTCAAGGACAATCAGCGGGCTGACAGACTGCCATGACATTGCGGACCAAACCGTCACCGATCCACCTCCGTGCTTCACTGTGGGCAATAAACATTCCGGGTGGTAAGCCTGTAAGGGATATCTCCACACGTAAACTCTCCCGGTCGTGGGAAAGACAGTGAAGGACGATTCATCAGAGAACAACACACATTTCACGTTTTCCAACGTCCACGATTTGCGCTCCTGGCGCCATTGCAACCGAAGTTTGGCGTTCACACTGGTGATCCAGGGTTTGGAGATAGCAACCCCACCGTGAATGTTGAACCGGTGGATCTCCCAAAGAACAGTTTTGATGGAAACAGGTGAGTTGCGGTGCGCATTCAACTCTGCAGTGGGTTGGGCAGCTGTCGTTTTATGTTTTCTGGCTACCATCTGTGTTAGCACCCTGGCGTCCCTGTCAGATAGCTTTCTCTTACCTCTACAGTTGCTCCTATTGATTGTGGTTCTTCCCTCTTGCTGGTATGCCGACATGATCCTGGATACCGTGGCTCACGATACACCACAAAGACTTGCTGTCTTGGACACAAATGCTCCGACGAGACGCGCATCAACAATCTGTCCTCTTTGAAACTCGGATACGTCTCCCATTATGTTGTGTGGATCGTACTTTTTAACGCCCAGTTGTGCTACTCTCTGCTAATGCAACCTTCACACTCCGCTCTTGTTGATCGACTGCAAAACAGATGCAGGCTGACCACCAGGTAGCGCGTACAGCGGCATGACACGTGGGGTGCTATTTGTGCAGGTGCTTCAGTATCGTTGTCCACCCCCTGTACACGAGTGATGGACCATACTCGAACGATTCGTTCATAACGAATGACCCTTCACCGTGAATGATTCGCTCTCACCGCTGTGAATGATCATTAATTCCGCCATTACTGCGGCACAAACTGAAGTCACAACACGTAGTGATGGACCCTTCTCGAACGATTCGTTCACAACGAATGACTCTTCACCGTGAATGATTCGCTCGCACCGCTGTTAATGATAATTCATTCTGTCATTACTACGACACACACTGAAGTCGCAACACGTAGTGATGGACCATTAGTGAACGATTCGTTCACAACGAATGCCTCTTCACCGTGAACGGTTCGCTCGCATCACTGTGAATGATCATTTATTCTGCCATTACTACGGCACGCACTGAAGTCGCGACAGGTAGTGATGGACCATTCGCGAACGATTCGTTCACAACGAATGACTCTTCACCGTGAATGGTTCGCTCTCACCGCTGTGAATGATCATTCATTCCGTCATTGCTGCGACACACACTGAAGTCATAGCACGTTTAACTTTCCTTCGCCCCCATGAGTTCGGAAACGAATTCCCAAAAAGAAAGGTAATGTCGAGAATTAATAATAAGTTTCAACCGTTATGTCAGTGAGCAATGCGCAGACAGATAGGAAACACACTGAAACTGAAGAATGAGAATGAAACGAGAATGTCATTCATTTGAATGGTGCGACCGAATTGTTCGCCACGGGCGGAGGTTTGTCTTGAACCAAACGACTTATTGTGAATGTTGGGGAGCTCCAGCTTTCGGGGGCAGTTTGGCAATTTCTGTTGTTGCCTCGTAGCAGCCGCTTTGGTCGTAAGTCATTCAATGAAGTCACAGTCTTTTTTTTAGTAACCATATCGCTCCTTGTTGATCATGTGTTATCTTTATTGTCAGCGGCATAGGGTGACCTAAAATTTATCAGGGTGCTATATATTTTTAAAATTACTCTCAACCTTCTTCCTTACTGTAAAATGTAATTTCAGTGAATCGTAAGGCTTCCAAATGCCACCTGCTGAAATCATACTTAACTACATATAATGAAGTAAACATTTTGTGTATGCAGTGCTGTATGAAAAAAAAGCTGTACAAGCAAAACAAAATATGTTTGCTTTTGCTTCCAGTTAAGCAGGATATTTTGCTATAACTCCACATTTAAAAATCTAGACCCTTATGTTTTTGCACCAAGCAAATATTTGGTCGATTTGGGCCTACGTCGTTAACGACTTTTTTCTTTATCCCTTAATAAACTAAAAGAGGGTTCCAATAAAAAGTCCACTTTGTTCATTTTACTTACACGAACGAAAACCAACCGCTCAGTGTTCGACGACGAGGAAGCAAAATTGTTACTGTTAAACAGAAAGGCGACCAGCCCCGAATGACAGTTTTACGCATGCGCAGTTGAGCGCGCATCTGGTCATTCATTACTGCTCTCCGAAGCTTTGTCAAGGCAGCTAAGGCGGCGAGTAGACGGATGTCACCACTACCATCACTCATTATTCATTGCGTTCTAGTAAACAGATATGGAAGGCTGTAATGTGTTACCCAGTTACTCAACTATTGTAGTGGCTCACATTTGCATTCAGAAAATCTGGGAATTTGTTATTTATTAATACGGATTTTCTTTCGGAATTTTTCCAATTAAAAAGAAAAAGCATTTTTTTTTTCTATTTTTCATGCGGGGCTTAGCACCGGATGCCCATAAAGACCCAACGCCACCTTTTATTGTGCTTCTTCACTCGGTTTGGAAATGTTTTACAGCAAATTTTTTAGACTCGCCATCCATGAATACTGTGATTTCACCAAGGTGCAGAATTGCGACTAGTGACTACGGCCGTAAAGACAGGGATTCTTGCAAAGAATGATTTTGCTCAGCGAGTGTAGTGAGACAATCGGGAGTGGAAAGTGAATGATCACTCGTGAATGACTCTTTTGCATGGATGATGACTGAACTCTATGACGAAGTAGATTTCTCCATCATTTTCATGCCAGGGATGGGATTCGAATCCACAACTCTCGGCTCCGGAGCTCCGAGTGCTATCCACTGTACTACACTGGCATGTGCTCTCACTGCTATCTGTCTTTATTTCATGTGTGTGTCCTGCCTGGCAGGCACGTCACAACTCTCAAAACGAAATTACTTATGCCATTTCTGTTATACACTTATTTGAACAATGTTGCCATTGCTTAAAAGCTTTCTGTTATCCTTCTGAATCCTCTGTCACATGATTAAATTTTCTCAGTGATGAGGAATCTTTGTCTTAGATAAAGGTGTATTTGATTTTTGAAAATAACCAAAAGTTACGCAATGCCAAATGACGACGATGGTCGGCACTGCATTTTTAAAATAGTATCTGCGTAATCCAGATTCTTCATAACAGTGGTTGAATAGAGGTGAACCAGCTTTACCTACTCCCAAAGGCGGACGTTTTGAGAAAAAGTTCATGCTGTGTGTCTGGTGGAATTATGAAGGTGTAATCCACTTTGAGCTCATTCCGATGGTCGGTCTATCAATGCCAATCTGTATTCTCTAAAATTGGACAGGATGTATGACAAACTTCAGCGGAAGTATCCTGCCTTAGTAAACCGAAACCGAGCACTGCTGCATGAAGACAATGAGCTACTACATGTATAATGAGCTGCTACAGGATGTATGACAAACTTCAGCGGAAGTATCCTTCCTCAGTCAACCGAAAGCGGGCATTGCTGCATGATGACAATGAGCTGCTGCAGGATGTATAATGAGCTGCTACAGGATGTATATGAAATGCTACAGGATGGATGACAAACTTCAGCGGAAGTATCCTGCCTTAAAACTCTGCATGCAAGTACACACGGGGCCGAATATGCAAATGATTAAAAAATAACGACCAATGACTAAATAGTAGCCCGCCACAGCGCGTGGGAACCGCCCATCAAGGAGGGTATATCAAGAGCGAAGCTCGCACGCAGGGACAAATGCGACAGCGGATTGCGGTTGCATTAACTTCCACGGATTGTGAGGCTGCAGCGACGTCGGATCCATGCAAAATGTGAGCAGTTGAGCGAGTTTGAGAGAGGGCATATAATTGGACTGTGAGAGGCCGACTGGTGAAGTCGCCGTATCACCAGGCATTTGGGACGGAACGACGCAGCGATTGGACGATGTTGGCGTCAGTGGGTCGAGGATGGCACAACCAAGGCAGTCTACAAAACACAAGGCCATGACATTAGAGAGATGAATTGCCTCCGTTTGTGACGTCACCCTCATGTTACACGGCCTGATACGTCAGAGTCGTGCTTGATGTCACACACGAGTGCTTCGAAAACCAATCAGAAGCTTTTGTTTTCGCGTGACGTCACTACAAGAGAGAACTCATCTGTCTACCCTCATGGCCTTGTGTTTTCTAGACTGCCTTGGAACAACCCAGTGGCGCGAGGGCAGTGGATTGCCGAGGGTAACGACAGAATGAGAGGATCGATCGATTATGCGAGCAACACGAACAGAGCCGAATTCGTCGCTCTTATCCATCAGTAGCCATATTGCGTCGTTTACGGGCGCGGAAGTGATTATCCGGACCGTTGCCAGACGACTTGCGGGACACAGGCTACATTCGAGGAGGCCATTCCTCCGTCTACCATCTACCAGCGAGAATCGCAGCACCGGTTGCAGTGGTATCGGGCCCAATCAACATGGGATGGTGTCCAGTGGCCTCCTGTTGTCTTCAGTGATGAGCCACGGTTTGCACTTGGTGCCGATGACCAGCGCATATGTGTCTGGAGTCGAGTCGGCCAGCGCACAGATCCTGCTTTTACCATGGAACGGCACACAACACGCACACCGGGAGTGTCTGTCTGGGGAACCATTTCCTACGATAACCGGACACTCTTGGTAAAGCCCGTTACCACCCTCACGGCTTAACGGTACGTCGACGACATTCTACGAAATGCTGTGTTGCCATTCCTGTTGCAGAATTAACGGGCAATTTTTCGCATAAATATTTTTCGAATAATGCCCGGCCACACGCGGCGCGACTCTTCCATGACTTCCTCCGTAATGCCGTCACCTTTCCACCAGGTCCCAAACATGTCCGATCGGTCAGAGATCGCCCGACCTCTCAAGGATCGAATTTTCGAGACATGATGGGAGGGCACCTACGCCTATCCCGGAATGTTGGCTAACTGGCCCGCAATTTTGACACCATCTGGCATGCTATACCTCAGGACAGTATCCATGAACTGTATGCGTGTGTTCCACCCCGGGTAACAGCTCGTATCCGAGCCAGAGGGGCACTACAACGCACTGACTAGTTATACTAATGTTGGTGTTTTATTCGAGCAAATGGCCCAACTGCTCTGGAAATGCAATAATTTTCTTTCCTATACATGTACACTGCAAATACAGATTTTCATTTCGACTGGATGATTCCTTCTCGGTGCTTCGTTTGTTTGTTTTGTTCTTTTTGGCAAAGAGTGTATATATGCGTTCTCCCTTTCCGAGTAATTTTTCAGGAAGGCAACTATCCCATTACGCGAGAACGTACAGCAAAAATTCTGCGCACCAGGAAACCTCAGGAGTTCGTACTTCCGGCACTGACGAATTTGGGGTAATTTTGTTGACATCCTGCTAACAGACGTACAAAAAAAGGGGTGGGGAGGACTGCTTATTGCATGCAACGGGATTTTTTTCGAAGCTATTATATGATAATGCTGATTTTTTTTCTTTTCATCCCTTGGTAAAGTAGGTAAAGCCTGAAAAATGGTGTTTATATGTTGGTTTTCCAGTTAGTCACTTCCGTAGCATAGGAGTAAAATTCCTAGGTGAATTCCTCCACAACTGTTTATGTTCTAATTTAGATTTGTGGTTCGGTATTTCAACCGCCAAAACAAATGGACTGTCCTGCAATGTCTATAAGATAATCTAATTACTGGTTTTGCAGCGAGAAACTTCCGTTATACTGAAGGAATAAAATTTCCAGATGAGCTCCTCTATACAACGTGGAAAGCTACATGCATTTATTAAATTTCTAGCAAAGCACTTCAGCTGCTTCAATAAAATTCGAAGATGGATTCTCCTTCAATATGGAAGACCGCATTTCTTCATTAGTTTTGCAGCAAGGTACTTCTACTACACGATTAGAATTAACAGATGAACTTCTCTAAAACGTGGAAAGCTATATCAATTTATTGGATTTGCGGCCAGACATTTCTTCCGCATCAATAAAATTCGCAGATGAACTGCTCTAGAATTCGAAAAACCACGTCTATTTATTTAAGTTGCAGCTAGGCTCTTCAACTGCATGAAAAAATTCGCACACAGACACCTGTGAAACGTGGAATGTCTTCGCCGTCTTTCAACCCACATTGATAGAAAAATGTAATACGGCCTCATTTACATAAATTAATCACTTCTGAAATAAACTTTTGTACGCTCTTGCAAAAAATTGCACTTTGAGATTTATGATTTTCTGAAGTGCTTCATTAATTTATCTCGAGGGAAGATTTTAAAATCAAACTTTTTGTGCAGCGATGCAGGCTTCCATGAAATTCCGACGCTGCGTTAACTATAGTAATTTTCGATATTTTAGAGGCAACAAATAACACAGGAAGAAAATTAAAACCTTTTGCTATCGATACGTGAATCGGAACACTAAAGGGCTTTAAGATTAGTTTTTGGGCATAAATATAATTTCCTTTCATTTTGATTAATGGTGAAACACAATCATTAATATGCTTCTGCTTTAAACAACAAGCGTATTCATCCGGGAAATGATTATGCTGTTTCTTCACAGCCTGAATTAAATTTAGTGGAACGTCTGAAAAATGATCTGATGCAATCAAGCTTCATAACCATTGCAATAATAAAGAAATGATTCTCATCGCTTGCATTTTTCTATTAGCTGCACAACTTTTTCTTTTATTATTAAGTAGCCCAGATTTTAACGGGTGGTACGAAATTTCACAAATAGCGTTACTTAAAACAAGATCATGAAGTGAATAAAAGATGAAGACAAATAAAAATGTCTTCGCCAATATTTTTTTTATTCAACATATTCCTGCACTCTTTATGAACCCTTTAGAGTAGGCAAATTAAAGAGGAATCGTTAATGTGTTTTTAGTATTTTTTTTTCAGACAGATAACAACACTGTGCTTTCCATTTCAACATTATAAACATGATGTTTCTCATGTCTATGTCCACGCTAGGAGAAGAACAAAGTGCTATGCTGGTTTCATACCCCTAAATGTCCAAGAAGGGGACATTTATATGTAGATGACCCCCATTAATAGTGGTAATGCATCGGTTATCTAGTATAAATGTTATTTAGTGTGACACTATACAGCTACAGAAATCGTACAATGCTCGGAGAGAGCATGGACGTGAGAGATGTCACACTGGGAATGTCATAACCGTCATTTCCCAAACTATGGCTCGGGACTCACAGGCGGGTCACGTGATGGGGTGTTAAAAGTGTTTGAAATGCGAAAATTTCGTAATTATGTATTTGAAAAAAAAATCATGACAAAATGAGTAAGTGAAAAGACAAAAAAAAGGCGCGGGGGGGGGAGGGGACGCATAATATACACGGGAATTGGCACGTTCGTTCCTGTGGCACCTTCCGATGCATAATACGCAACTCGCCACAGCCCAGAAATATCTCAGTTTCTGTATAATTATATACATTTACAAACAATAGTAAAAAAAATTCATTAAAAGAATTAGATCTTTTTTCTGTAAAATGATATACAGTAATAAATTTACAAAAAATAATTAAATTAAAAAATACCCTCGCCTTTCCCGTCACGTCCATTAAATCTCCGGAGCCGACGAAAGTTTGCCGTTTTCAAAATTGGGTCGCGATTCAAACCGTTTGGAAAGTACAGTCATAGATAGCATAAGTGAAGTCTTACTTGTTTCCGGGGACAAAATCTTGAAGACAAAAAGTTACAAATTTGAAAAAAAAAGCAAAAGATTGAATTATTAGTGGTGCCGAAAGCGTAGCTAAAAATGCAGAAATAAAATTCGCGAGATGGCCATCCAATTTTAATTTTAAGAATGTAAAGCAGTGTGATTATTATTATTATTTTTTCTCAGTTATTTATTTAGCGGGAATGAGTAAGCCTTTTCTTCCAAAAACAGTTAAGAGTAACTTTGTTCTTTTCCGCGCAGATAATTCTTCCTTCTGTTCTGTAAAAAAATTGTTCTTTTATTAATAATGAGGTTTTCACAAATTTGCAAAAACCTTGATTTCCGTGATTTCCTGAAAAGATACGTTATTTTACTTTTACAAATTCCAATAATCTAGGGAACTTTCACTTCACCGATTCCATAGAAATATGGTAACGTCAGTAGAAAATAGAAATTGCACGTGACATAGATTTGAAAAAAACTTGTTGGTAATTTTGCGAACAATCAAATACGCAAAATAAAATTTTCATTTAATTTTAATTTACATTTAATCTGGACCAGTACAATGAAATTTTAATTTAATTTTAATTTACATTTACATTGGAATAGAAGTTAAGCAGCAGTAGTTTCCATTAGTTTCTTTCTGTTTAGTTTACACTGTATTTTTACGTCTTGAAATTACGGAATACGTGCAATATGTTTAGCCACACAAATGAATAATAAAAATTTGGGGGAGGCGCAAAGTTGGTGTCTTACCTAAGATACCAAGCATCGCCCCTGAAGATGAGTAGTTATGCTGGAAAAGAGAATGCTACTTGAAATTAAAATTAAAACAGTTAACATGTACATCATTTTGTGTTAAACGTGTATTTGTGTGGGCGTCGTTGAAGGATCGCACTGGTATCCCTTAAAAAACACGCGCAAGCGGTTCTGCGATTTCCCCACTACGACGCTGTTAGGTATTTCTGTTTTCCACACAATAAAGCCATTTCTTTCCGGCAGACTTCAATTTCGTGAAAAAGCGCAGTGTTTCTTGTATGAAAGGGTCTATCGAATCTACTATCTCTACCTTCCCCCTCCCCTAAATGATTTCCGTACCTATTCCCGTCGCGTCAGAGGAAATTCTTGAAACTTCTCTTCTTCCTCCTCCAACTCCTCCTGCCCTCTGCAATGCGCTAATGGCAACAGAACCATTGTCCTATTTTGTCCTAAAGCATTTTATAACACAACAACAACGTACATCCTTGTCTTTCAACGAAGGGCGAGCAAGTATTTGGAAAGGTCGATGTGTCTCACGGAAATAATGGGGCTAGTTGAACAAGTCCTGCACTTTCGCTTACCTCTACAGAGCCTTAGTCCGCTCCCTGAAATTGGATCGACAGACACGAATATCGGAAAATCCGGTAGCTCGGGACAACAAATAAAAACTTCTCTGTTCATATCACGGATTCTGGTCTCCACTTTTCATTACAAACAGAAACTTTTCAGCAGATACGTGATATCGAAGAGATTTGCCCTGAAAACATTATTTACTAGTACCGCACATGTCTAAAGCACCGGAACGATAGTATTAGAAAATCTTCTGGAGTTCCATTTGCGAACAATTTGTCATAAACAGGGCTGTAGTACGGCGGTGTACGCCGTATACCCTCTGCTTTTTTTTTTTTTTTTTTTTTTTTTGGCAGAATAGCGTATACCTTCAGTATCCATATTATCAACAGAACTTCAATCTCGAACAACATCGCTGTCAAGAGCTGAACATCTAATAAAAAGAACCATAAGAATTATAGAAAGCTTAGGAGAAAATCCTGGGGAAAAAACTCATTTAACATTAGCAGCGAACGGGAAATTATTATTCAAAATTATCCCATTGATTCCTAACAAGAAAATTGTACCTGTTAACCAAACCAGTTTATTCAAAGCACAGTTGACAGGATGAAATCAAGACTGTGTTCAGATTCAAACAGTGAAAATGTGCAACTTCTGAAAGATATTTCTTCATTAGAGCGAATAAATATTAAAACAGACGGCGTGCGCTATAGAGAACTAGAAACAAGGCAAATCTGTAGAAGTTTTAATGTTGATGAAATGCAAACTATTCAGAGACTGAAAGAATATACTGAAAACGTCCAAGTTGTACCAGAAAACTTAAAACCCCTCTTAAGAACGATTTCAACTCTACCTTGTTCGACAGCTGAATGCGAACGAGAATTCAGTTTAATGAACAACATTGTAACCGATCTCAGAGCATCTTTGTTAATCTCCAATGTATCTAACATGATGTTCATAAATTCAAATGGACCGCCCATTGAACGATTTAATCCAAAAAAAATATGTAAGATCTTGGTTGATGAATCATCGTTCAGCAACTGATAGTAGATCAAGAGTTTCTTCTAGAGAAGAACAGTGCCGTAAGTACTTATCTCGTCAGAATTTTCTTTTTTTTTTTTGGTTGGAGGTTTAACGACCACAGTGAGCAACTCAATGGGCTATAAGCAGTCGCCCGTCCCTAATTTAGGGTAACTGGTTCCAGGGAACGGAGACACCCGGACCCCTTTCGGACGAATGATCAGAGGCCATCGCTTAGACCATTGCGCCACCGGGGCAGCTCAGGCTTTATGGGATATATTTCAATAACAATTAAAATAATCTTGTGCATGCTCTTCAACATGTCATAATTGACAGGAGAGAGGAGAAGATACTTTATTCATATCGGTAAGTGATCTCATAGTCATAATTGTTAAAAAGGCACGGTACCCCCACGAGGATACCGTGCGTTTTTTTTAATCCATGTAGTATAACTTCTGATATTTTAGGATTTGCACATAGTATAACATTCTGCTGATTTTACGACTACAACCCTGGTCACAAAGCCTGTAAAAGAAGAAACAGCAACCCAATTCGTCTGCATGTCTTAGGAATTTGTGAAGTTGACAGATCTTTGCATTTGCTTTCAACAGCTCTGTAGGTCTTTATTAATTGTATGTAGTTTTAAATTTCTGTCATCTGACTACATTCGATGGCTTCATTTTCAAAAAAGACAGAAAATGCTGGAAAATCAGGAATAGTTTCTGTTGGTCATAGTGAAATTTGTAAGAATGAACACTGCGCTCCGTAATACATGCTGTAAATTATGTTACATCATCCGGAACTATTTTCAGCCACACTGTACAGAATAAGTGGTGAGAATTCACGGAAAATTTCTGAAAATAACGTGCAGCAAAGTTGACTGTAGATGTCCGTCTTTTTCAGAAATTTCTGTCTTTAAAAGTGCCCGTTTATTTTAACTTCCCTATTTTCACAGATTTTTCGTAGTCAAAAATTCCGTTTATTTCAGGAAAGTCCGCTTCAGGTTTTTCCGTATTTAAACAAAAAATTTCGCAAAAATCAAAGAACCTGCACTTTTTCAGGATCGAACCCCATCAGATTATTCCTTTGCAGCAGTCGGGATCGAACCCCCATCAGATTATTCCTTTGCAGCAGTCAGGATCGAACCTCCATCAGATTTTTCCTTTGCAGCAGTCAGGATCGAACCCCCATCAGATTATTCCTTTGCAGCAGTCAGGATCGAACCCCATCAGATAATTCCATAGCAGCAGTCAGGATCGAACCCCATCATATAATTCCATAGCAGCACTCAGGATCAAACCCCCATCAGATAATTCCAGAGCAGCAGTCAGGATCGAACCTCCATCAGATAATTCCATAGCAGCAGTCAGGGTCGAACCCCCATCAGATAATTTGCTCGCAACAGTCAGGATCGAACCCCCATCAGATAATTCCCTCGCAGCAGTCAGGATCGAACCCCATCAGATAATTCCTTCGCAACAGGCAGGATCAAACCCCATCAGATAATTCAATTCCTTCACAGCAGTCAGAATCGAACCTCCATCAGGTAATTTCTTCGCAGCAGTAAGGATCGAACCCCCATCAGATAATTTCTTAGCAGCAGTCAGGATCGAGCCCCCATCAGATATTTCCTTCGCAGCTGTCAAGATCGAACCCACTCGTTTGGGTTCGTTCAACACAAAACGCGCAACTTAATTCCTTCGCAGCAGTCAGGATCGAACCCCCATCAGATAATTCCTTCGCATCAGTCAGAATCGAACCCCCATCAGATAATTTCTTTGCAGCAATCAAGATCGAACCCCCATCAGGTATTTCCTTCGCAGCTGTCAGAATCGAACCCACTCGCTTGGGTTCGTTCAAAACAAAATGCGCAACTTAATTCCTTCGCAGCAGTCAGGATCGAACCCCCATCAGATGATTCCTTCGCATTAGTCAGAATTGAACCCCCATCAGATAATTTCTTCGCAGCAGTCAGGATCGAACCCCCATCAGGTATTTCCTTCGCAGTTGTCAGAATCGAACCCACTCGTTTGGGTTCGTTCAACACAACACGCGCGCGCATTTAACCACTCAAATGACTAAATCACTCGCATTAATAACAAGATTTTTTTATTAATGCGAGCGATTTAGTCGTTTTATTTTCTGTTGGAGCTTATTATTTTTCTGAAGAGGTTTGTAATATATATCTACACTGCCGGACAATTGCTAAGGACGGATGACAATAGCAACCATAAAATGGAAGGCAGGAAAATGTGGAAATTAGCATAAGTGCGGGATACAGTAAGACGTGTTGTGCGTATGCAAATTTTGGATTGCTGAACTTGTTCGTGACGTCATAGCGCTGATAAGAGATATAAAGGATTTGACGCGTATTGACCGTTGTTGTTCAAACGCAAAGTTGAAAGGGAAAGAATCAATTGACGAACTTGCAATTTTCAGTATGTCTTCCCGACATCACCTAGATGATTTTACGCGTGGCCGTATTATTGGCAAGATTGAAAAAGGGCGAAAAATAACAGATGTTGCCAGGGAGTTCGACGTCAGCCACAGTGTTGCTTCAAGGATTTGGAAATCATTTCAAACAAATGGAGAGTGTAGCAAACGTCACGGGGAGGTCGTGTTCGCAGTACGACACCTGCAGAAGACCGGTACATAGTGCTATCAACAAAAAGACACCGGCGCAGCACAGCTAGTGAGGTAGCAAATCAGTTTATGGCTGCTACTGGCAAGCGGATCTCCCGAAAAACTGTCGCGAGACGTGTGCATGAAGGATGACTATACGCCCGCCGTCCTGTTGTGTGCATCCCATTGTCCAGACGTCACCGTACTGCCCGTTTGCAATGGTGCCATCAACATCGCAATTGGACTGATAACGACTGGTCTGCTGTCCTCTTCTCAGATGAGATTAGATACAGTCTATCGTCCGATTGTCGACGACAACTGATCTGGCGTGATAGTGGTACTGCATATTGTCCAGCAAACATACAGGAAAGGGACCGATATCCGACATGTAGTGTCATGGTATGGGCTGGCATCATGATCAATGGCCGTACGTCCCTCTATGTGCTTCCAACTGGGACTATGACTGGCTAACAATACATTAATGATGTTCTGCTACCTCATGTTCGCATGTTCCGTGGTGCTGTCGGTGATACATTCATTTTCATGGACGACAGCGCAACATATCATCGAACAGTCGCTGTCTAGGAGTGTCTTGAGAGCGAGGATATTCAACGCCTCTTATGGCCAGCACGTACTCCAGATCTGAATCCCATTGAAAATGTGTGGGATGCTTTGGGGAGGAGTCTTGCTGGTCGCCAATGCCCACCAATAAACAAGGACACCCTCATCCGTGCACTGACAGAGGAATGGGATAAATTACCCCAACAGCTGCTTGATAATGTTGTGCAAAGCATGAAACGACGTGTGGAATCTTGCATCGCCCTCCATGGTGGCCATATCCCGTATTGACATCTTACGCCGGAACGCCTGCGGACGGTAATTGCATTTTTTTTTTCACGTTTACGTATTCTGCACAAAATGGCCTGTTTGTCCCTTGAACACGTTCCAAAGCCTTCTGGATTTCAGAGCACAATAAATTGTCTTTCTTGTAATGTCCTGGCATTCTGACATTATTTTATTTCAGTTGGCATCCAACCACACTTACTTTTTTATGCGCTATATAGCCGTTTATGATCCGTCCTTAGCAATTGTCCAGCAGTGTATATATATATATATATGATGAGGGATGTAAAGTCAGGTGATGCGTAACATCACAGCCTCTCCTTGACAAATTTCAACCCCGCCTTCTCGTGGTACATCCTGTTCCCACTAAAGGGGCTCTGACAACCGCCAATAGCGGTATAACTATACCATCGGGATTAGAGGAAATGCTATCCCACACTCACCAACCCGCTTGGCCAGCGTGGTGAGTTATGGCCAAACCCCTCCAAAATGACTCCACAACTTAAATCTTGGCCCTCAGTCTCTGGCAGCTGGAATGTACCTGGCCAAGGCAGCGGCCAGTGCGACATGAAGGCAGAGGGTGCTAAGAATCCCCGGAGGACCGGACTAGGCTGCCATCTGATGCTGACCTTGGCTACGTATAACGGACGCTCCCTATCTTCTGATTCAAGGCTTCTTGACTTGGAAGAGGAACTACAAAGTATCAAGTGGGACATCGTCGGGCTAAGTGAGGTAAGGAGAAAAGGAGAAGATCTCATTGAACTGAAAAGTGGACATCTCTTCTACTATCGTGGGACAGATACTGGCAGAACTAGTGGTGTTGGATTTATAATAAACAAGAAACTGAAGGATAAAGTTGTAGAAGTTGAAAGTTCCTCTGACAGAGCTGCACGACTCGTTATCCAACTCTCGAGAAGATACCAGGCTCAGATTATTCAAACTTATGCACCCACCACAAGTCATGCTGAAGAAGAAATTGAAGAATTTTATGAGGAAATTCGTGATCTAAATAATAAAGGTAAGCAGCACTTGAAGATAATTATGGGAGATTTCAATGCAAAAATAGGGCAACGGCAACAGAATGAAACTTCAGTAGGTAAATTCGGTCACGGCAACAGAAACCAGCGTGGAAATACTCTCGTAGAGTTTGCAGAGGCAGAAGGGTTTTTCATCTTGAACTCCTTTTTCAAGAAAAAGCCACACAGGAAATGGACGTGGAGACATCCAAATGGGACAACAAGTGAAATTGATTTTATTATGTGTAACAAAAAATTCGTCATAGAAGACTGCAGTGTGCTAAACAAGTTCAACACAGGCAGTGACCATAGATTGGTGAGATGTAAGATGCACCTCAACACTAAACTCGAACGTAGCAAACTCATAAGACAAACAAAATGTATTGACATAACCAACCTTAAAAAACACCATAATACCTTCAAATTGGAACTGAAGAACAGATTCTCTGCTTTAGAAGGCCTAACATCGGAAGAAGTGGATATTTCTGAAGTTAACAGAAAAGTAAGGAAAGCTCTTATGGAAACAGCAACAAAATTAGGTGGATCTAAGAACAAGTTGCATGTGAACAAATTATCAGGAAAAACCAAAATGTTGATGCAAAAAAGAAGAGTGATGAGGACAACTAAAGAAGATGTGACTTCCAAAGTGGAATATATAGAGCTATGCAAGACAGTACGAAAAAGTATCACTGAAGACGTAAGGAAATTCAACTGTGAACTAGTAAGGAAAGCAATTGAAAACAACCAAAGCCTAAAGAAAGCAAAGGGACATCTCAGTAAGGGAAGAAAACAGATTATGGCACTGAGAAAAGAAGATGGTTCTGTAACAAGAAATAGAGGCAAAATTTTGACAAGAGTGAAAGATTTCTACTCCAAATTATATGAAAGGGATGATACATGTACTCCAGACATCATGAAAGGTACCAGTACCAGAGTTCTTCCAGTCCTTTCAGCAGAAGTTGCACATGCAATCAAGAACGTGAAGCGGGGAAAAGCTCCAGGAGAAGATGGAATTACTGTAGACATCATACAAGAAGCAAGTGGAGAAATCGAAACAGTACTCGCCCAAATTTTCACTCGATGCTTTAATGAAGGGAAAATTCCTGAGGATTGGAACAACGCTACAATGATCTTGCTACATAAAAAAGGTGACATTGAGGATCTCAGGAACTACAGACCTATCAGCCTCCTATCAGTGGTTTATAAAATCTTCACTAAAGTTCTTTCACACAGCTTGAAGGTGACACTGGACATGGCTCAACCGAGAGAACAAGCTGGATTCAGGAGTGGCTACAGCACAATAGATCATATCCACGTACTGAGAGAACTAATTGAAAGAGCGAGGGAATATGAACTTCCATTGTGCATGGCTTTTATCGATTATGAAAAAGCCTTTGATTCGGTGAAACCATCAGCAGTTGCAATGGCTCTGAAATCCTGCGGTATTGAAGATGCATACATTAATATTATTAATAACATCTATGAAAATGCAAGTGCAAAGATTCGGCTGTTTGAAAATACAACACACATAAAAATTGGAAAAGGAGTGAGACAAGGTGACACCATATCTCCGAAGCTCTTTAATGCCACATTGGAAAATGTCTTTCAATCACTGAACTGGGAAAACAAAGGGATAAAGATTAATGGAGATTATCTAACCCACCTTCGTTTTGCTGATGACGTAGTCATTTTTGCAACTACCCCATCAGAGCTGCAGAGTATGATCCAGGAACTTGCTGACAAGAGTAAAGAAGTGGGATTAAAAATGAACTTTCAGAAGACAAAAGTGATGTTCAATGCTTTTACAAGAAATGAAGATTTATCGATTGATGGAGAAAAGCTGGAGATAACAGACACGTACGTTTATCTTGGACAGCAGATATCAAGTGAGGGTCACATTGGTGAAGAAATTAATCGGCGTACAAAACTTGCCTGGAGAGCTTTTGGAAGAAACAGCATAATTTTCAAGAGCAATATGCCATTATGTCTTAAAAGAAAAGTGTTTGATCAATGCATCCTTCCAGTGCTTACGTATGGTGCAGAGACGTGGACCTTAGCTAAAAGAGACATACAAAGGCTGCAGACAATCTCAAAGTAGCATGCAGAGGTGCATGCTTGGTGTAACCAGGAGAGATAAGAAGAGGAACACGTGGATCCGAAAAATGACAAGAGTGGAAGACATCATGATCAGAGTTAAATCCCTGAAATGGCAATGGGCTGGACATACTGCCAGAAGAACAGACCATCGATGGACAGCCGAAATTTTAGATTGGATTCCAAGGGACAGGAAAAGACCCAGAAGAAGACCACATGGAAGATGGGTGGATGAAATTCGAAAGTATGCGGGAGTGACATGGAGGAGACTGGCACAAGACAGACCGTTGTGGAGGAAACTTGGGGAGACCTTCGTCCAGCAGTGGATTGATAATGGTTGACAATGATGATGATGATGATATATGATGAGTCAAAAAAAAAATTTTTTTTGACTCATACCAGGTACAACATAGAAAATGTTATGTATTGACCGGTGTGAGTAAAAGAGAAAAAAATAGAACAACTGAATGCAGAAAGTGTCGAGAATACTGAGCCTTGGCTTTATCAAGGACCAGCAAAAACTCTGCATTTTCTCACTTCCACAAAGACCTATTTGGAAATGGGTTTCTGCAAAGTCATAGATGCAAGTAATAAGCCCACCAAAAAAAATTTAAAAAATATAAGAAAGTTATGGATGCAAGCTAAATTGTTAACTAAAGCTTGGTCATATAACTCTGCGGAGGTCATGACATATATATATTTTTTAAATTTTTTTTGGTAGGCTTATTACTTGCATCTATGACTTTGCTGAAACCCATTTCAAAATAGGTCTTTGTGGAAGTGAGAAAATGCAGAGTTTTTGCTGGTCCTTGATAAAGCCAAGGCTCAGTATTCTCGACACTTTCTACATTCAGTTGTTCTATTTTTTTTTTCTTTTTACTCACACCGGTCAATACATAACCTTTTCTACGTTGTACTTGGTATGAGTCAAAAAAATTTTTGCTTCAGTCTCTTCTTAATAGAATGTGAATTCTGAATTTTCATAACTGCTGCGTTGCGCGTTTTGCAACTTTCGTTTTAAATTCTAAAGTTTGTCTTATGTTTTCGGCTTTGCTCTTTAGTATATATATATATATATTTCTGTAGTAGGACTTTTCACAAATTA
The DNA here is from genome assembly GCA_039090855.1 of Macrothele yani. Taxonomy (NCBI): domain Eukaryota; kingdom Metazoa; phylum Arthropoda; class Arachnida; order Araneae; family Macrothelidae; genus Macrothele; species Macrothele yani. Next base: position 148,980,693 of record CM076995.1, on the reverse strand, counting down.
TGCATTTTCATCGTGATTTTTCGAAGCAACAAAATGCTTTGTAACTTGACATTTTTAAACTGACAATGTCTTTCAATTATCTTAAAAAAAAAAGGTGAAATGCACTTTTTTATAGTATTATTCCACAAAATTCCTAAATACAAAATTTACTCTTGATACAAAATAGCTTTTGTTTTTAAAGATCCAAAGACTGATACATAGACATCGTATAATCATCTGTACAATAAGTTAAGTACCCGGTTTCTTACTGTAACGCAATATATAATAAATAGCTGGTGCATAAAATGGGGGAGTGGAGAAGAAATATTCTGTGCCACAATAAACAAACTTCATGCGATATGCTGCAATCCAGAATATTCGATCTCGCAACAGAACTTCAAAAGCATATTCTTCGACAGACACTTGAAATTTAACAGTTAATCAGACTTCCAAGTATTCCCGTGAATTTCTCCTATTACCGGAAATTTTTGGTTATATGAATACGGAAAAAGTGAGAACGGAGTTTTTCCGTTAACATAAGAAAGGAACTGCGGAAAAGTTTCTGAAAATTCAAAACGACCGTTAACACATCTTGAAAACGGTAATTTACTGTCAATATAAGAAAAGTATTGCGGGAAGGTTTCTGGAAATTCGTAATTTCCCCGTGGTACGAAAAATTCGTGAAATACAGATTTCTTTTCGTCATATCACAGAAAAGGATATATGAGAAATATGCTTCGTTAATTCACGAAAGAAATAACGGAAAGTGGCTCGTGAATTTCAGGAAATTTTTCACAGTGTATAAAATCGTGAAGTTTTAACTACTAGCAGTTATGCCCGTTATTCGAACAGTGAATCTATAATTTTCTGAACATAAAATTAAAGCAAGGAAAAGTAATTTAAGATCGGTAACTGTTTCACGATTTAGAACAGGGTCGTGACGTCAATGCATATGGCTTGACGTAAAACGGATCAAGCTTTGGCGCCCCTCAATTTTAAATCAAAATTTCATGGAATTTTTTCAGCATTTCAGGCGTAATTTTTATTAAACCTATTAGCATTTTGAACAGTAAAGCTAAGCCTCCCTTTTGAAGAGTCTGGTTTTTAGACTTTTTAGGTATCCGGATCTTAAGGACTGTCAGCATGCCAATTTTCAGATCTCAAGGTAATTGAGAAGTGGTCGGACAATTCGCGAAAATTTCAAGCAGAGAAATGTTTCGTAGTCACCATTTTTATTTTTATTTTATTTTATTTTATTTTATGCTGGCGAAAAACGTTGAACTTCAAAAGCGCCGCCACGTCATTAAGCATTGCGTAATTACCAGTTTGACTGTAGCCTGTCCTTTCACCCAATGAGAAGAGAGTGCTAAAAATAGCTGCGGCACCATGGCAGCAGGTCACGGGACCAGAACTTTCCTGTGTGTTTACCGTTGAAGAGAGAGGAAGCTGTTCGTTCCTTTCCTTTGAGTCTTTAACAAATGATTAAAAATCAGAAAATGATTTTTCTTATTTTTTTTTAAAAGAGGAATGATAGTTGTGAGAATTATAATGCCTTATGATTTATAGTTTGCCATATATCCATTTTATAAAATTAATCCCATCGCGAAATAGAAAATTTTGTGAAATTAAAAAAATATTTCTCGTAAAATAAATCGAAATTCAGAAAAAAGAGCGACGAGGTGCAAAAATTGGACCATGGCCCTACATGCCTACAAAGTTTTGTGGTTCTGTTGCTGTGGTGTGTCCGGAACGCGAACCAATAGCATTTTTTTTTTTTTTTTTTTTTTTGCTTACCTTAACTTTGAAATACAATAACTCTCAAAGTATCGTCAGAATCGAAAAACAGCTTATTTCAGCGTGTTCTCCAAACAATTCTCTACAAACGATGTAAATTTCATAGTTCAATACGTTTTGCGCTGTGAGCTAAGAAAGCGCGAGTGTCGCGAAATTTCTAAAACAGCGGCAGCTACTTTTTAGCACGTCTTTTGTGAAAAAAGATCCTGCTTCTGTTATCGGTTTGTCCGTCCGTCCGTCCGTCTGTACCCACGATATCTCTGCAACTATTAGTCCAATTTGAAAAATTCTTTTGCATAGGGAAGCTTGAAATATGCAAATGATGATGCTTCATTTCGTTTTTTTTTTTACGATGTGCAATTTCGCCGGTAGAGGGCGTAAATGCAGATGATGTCGAATTCCAAAAATACGTTTTATTCCACATATTTGCTTCTAAACATCCGACTGAAAAAAACATTTTATCTTTCGATTCCATTTATATCGAAAAGTATTTTAGATATAGTTACTTTTTCAAATTACGCATAGATTTGCCGCTAGGGGGCGTAAAAGTAAGTTACATTTTCCTCGATAACTCTTCTTCTAAAACTTCGCTTTGAAAATTTTTTTCTTCAGCGGATACATCTCCTGATGGAAAATCTTCTGCATATGATTTCAAATTTTTGGTAAAGAATATTTTGGCCACCAGGCGGCGTAAGCGTTAAATTTTGCTTCTGATGTATTTGCCATAAAATCGGAGCTTCTAAAACATCGATTGAAAAATTTGTTTCGTGGACTGATGCCACTCACATCGATGAACTTTTTCCGAATATTTTCGTCTTAAAATATTACACAGTTTCTCCGCCAGGGGCGTAGATATACATCTTATTTTTGTCGATATCTCTACTTCTAGGAGTCCGATTTGAAAAATTCCTTCTTTGTTGGATAGTGTTTTCCGTGTGACATGTTTTCCATATAATTTCAAAATTTTCAAGTAATTCATAGACTTCCAGCTAGGGGGCGTAGCGGTAAATTGCGTGTCCCCCTATATCTCTGTTTCTAAATCTCCGATTTGAAAAATTCTTTCTGCACCGGATACAGCTTCTGATTAGAAATCGTTTGCACATAATTTCTAATTTTTGTAAAAAAAAAATAGTTTGGCCACCAGGGGCGTAAATCTTAATTTCCGCTTCTGTTGTATTTGCAGCAAAATATAATGTTCTAAATTCTCGATTGAAAAAAACGTCGTTTGTTGACCGATACTACTCATGTCGACAAACCTTTTAGAAACATTTTCTTCTTAAAATAGTGCATGGTTCCTACGCCAGGGGGCGTAGATGTATATCTTATTTTAGTCAATATCCCTACTTCTAGGAGTCCGATTTCAAAAATTTCTTCTTTGTTGGATAGTGTTTCTAGTGTGACATGTGGTTCATATAATTTCAAAATTTTCAAGTAATTCATAGGCTTTCCGCTAGGGGGCGTAAATGTAAATTGCGTTTCCCAATATATATCTGCTCCTAAATCTCCGATTTGAAAAATTCTTTCTGCACCGCATACACCTCCTGATGGGAAATCGCGTTTGCACATAATTTCTAATTTTTGTAAGAAATTGTTTGGCCATGAGGTGGCGTAAGTCTTAATTTCCACTTCTGTTGTATTTGCAGCAAAATATGAGCTTCTAAAATCTCGATTGAAAAAAAAGTTGTTTGTTGACCGATACCACTCCTCATGTCGACAAACCTCTTAGGAAAATTTTCTTCTTGAAAAAATGCATGGTTTCTACGCCAGGGGCGTAGATGTATATCTTATTTTTGTCAATATCTCTTCTTCTAAGAGTACAATTTGAAAAATTCCTTCTTTGTTGGATAATGTTTCCGATGCGAAATGTTTTCCCCATAAATTCAAAATTTTCAAGTAAATCATAGACTTTCCGCTAGGGGCACAAAGGTAAATTGCGTTTTCTACGTTATTTCTGCTCCTAAAGATCTGATTTGAAAAATTCTTCCAGTATCGCATATAAGACCTGATGGAAAATATTTTTCACATAATTTCTAATGTTTGGTAAAGAATGGTTTGGCCACCAGGGGTCATAAGTGTTAATTTCTGCTTCTGAAGTATTTGTTGCAAAATCTGGGCTCCTGAAAACTCGACTCATTTTTTTCTTCGACCGATACCGCTTATATGGATACACCTTTTGAGAATACTTTCTTCCTAAAATAATGCATGGTTTTCCCATCAGGGAACGTAAAGTCACATCTTATTTTTGTCGATACCTCTGTTTCTAAGAGTTCGTAAGCTCACGATTCCGTTTACAGCAATATCTGAGAGATTAAAAACCCGATTGAAAATATTCTTTCTTTCGTCAGATCTATTGTTTTCCATACCGGTTCCATTGACTTTGAATAGCTTTGATAAATTTCATTTGCGTCAGAACGGATTCAAAAGACGTGCTTATTACACCCGAAAATTCGGTGTCATCTTTCTTGTTTTTAATAGAGAGATTAACCGTTTCTAACTTTTGTCTCAGCTCTAAAATCATGAATTTTCTGCTGAAAGAAGATTAACTGTAGAAGCTGTTGGGGTCAACAATTTTCGTCTAAATAACAAAATTATTGCTGTCCTCCTTCGCGCAGTTAATGTGCCGTTTAATGCTCAAGGTGCTACAGTTTATTAAAAAATAACTGTTACGGAGGTAGATTCCATAAAACATAAGCTTGCTGCAGAGAGAACGGTAATTGTAGACACTGTGGACGTCGATAATTTCGGTTTAACTAGCGAAATTATTGCTGCTCTTCTTCGCGCAGTTACTATGCCATTTGATTCTCAAGGTTTTGCCTCCTATAGAGTTTAATAACAAAAAAAAGTGATACGAAAACATGCAGCATAAAAAAAGTTATCTGCAGAAATAAGGGAAGCGCACAATGAGTAGTTCGGTTTCCCATCATTTTGATCTGCACGTCACCAAATTATGTTTTTCAACAAATTGCAAACTCGAGAGCAAGAACCCTGTCAGTGTTCTGCCATCCTGTGGCAAAATAAAAATCACGAGGCTGCAGTGGCGTACATTACGCATGTGCAGGTATGCAATGTAGTAAGTTGGCTGATGACTTTCGGGTGATTAAATTGTATTATTTCTGGTTTCCTGTTTCATCTCGAGTGCTATGATACAGGGTAATTTAAAATGATTCCCCGATTACAAATGACAATACCTGGTTTATGAACATAGATACAGAGATCACATTGTTGCACAATAAAGAAGAAAGTTTAGAATTTTGTTTCCATATTTTACAAGTATTCGATGTGACTTCCCTGGGTCACGTGGACAACATCAAAACGGTAATATCCATTTCACGCCATACATTATAAAGCATGTCCGTCGTCACTGATGCCAGAACAAGCTGAATGCGCATCTTTAGTTCTTGCAGTGTTCTCGGCAAAGGTGGCACATACACATGGTCTTCGAAATACCAGCACAAAAAGAAGTCACAAGGAGTAAGATCCGGAGACCTGGGGGCCGTTTGCATAAAACCCTGTCGTCCTGTCCACAACGACCAATCCAACTGTTTGGAAGAATTAGGAAGACCATTTCGGACGAATTTTCGGAAGGCCATAGCAACACAGCAGTAGGATCCAATAAAATTGTAAACTTCCCTCTTTCTTGTGTTGGGATATCAGCTGTGTATTTATCTTCATAAACACGTTATTCTTATTTGTAATGGGGGCAATCATTTTGAATTACCATGTATATCCAAAACGCTACTCCACTTTAAATCACTTACCATAATAACATTTTAAAAACACAACACTTTATTATTACACAAAAATGACATGTAGACACACACGAGCTCTTCGCCACACAACCACCACACAACCTCTCTCTACGGAGGAGAAAATCCAAGTAACGCTCTCACTTCACACACAGTCTCTGCAATGCGATGTGTATCTGGCGCCATCTATTAAACCAAATAGTAAGTAAAAGATTGGGAATTACAAATTTAACAACATGCAAGCGCATTGTATACGCAGTTTATTTCAAAATCAATATCATGATTTACATAACATCTGTCTGTACTAAATCGAAAACAAATGCCGTCTCCTGCACGATACACTTTAATGATAAAAACTATATACAATTAAAATAAATATATATTTAAGAACTTTCAACGCCGCAACGGCGTCATCCTCAGAAACAATGCAGCAGTGAGCACAGAAGTGAGTAACCTATATACTTTTACAAGACAAATAACAGTTAATGCGCATGTGCAATAATCGACAAAGTCCAAATCAAGTTCAATGGGTACAAGCATAGTTAGTGGGCGTGACCTGGCCCAAAAGTGTTCTCCAAAGAAGGGGATAAACACGATTCATCGTTACAGTATCTTTCACCATTGACGAATACGTGAGTACTTTCACAGAAAACTGTTGATCGACGATTCCTGGGAGAATCCAGAATAATGGTGTCATTCCAACATGGTAGGTAAGAACCGTTTAAACAGAGTCTCGACAAAGATGTAGCACTAGAATGCGTCCTGAGATTATACTGATGTTCGTTAATGCGGCGCCCCAAATTACGAGTGGTAGAGCCCAATTTGGGGCGCCGCATTTACGAACATCAGTACAATCTCAGGACGCATTCTAGTGCTACATCTTTGTCGAGACTCTGTTTAAACGGTTCTTACCTACCATGTTGGAATGACACCATTATTCTGGATTCTCCCAGGAATCGTCGATCAACAGTTTTCTGTGAAAGTACTCACGTATTCGTCAATGGTGAAAGATACTGTAACGATGAATCGTGTTTATCCCCCTTCTTTGGAGAACACTTTTGGGCCAGGTCACGCCCACTAACTATGCTTGTACCCATTGAACTTGATTTGGACTTTGTCGATTATTGCACATGCGCATTAACTGCTATTTGTCTTGTAAAAGTATATAGGTTACTCACTTCTGTGCTCACTGCTTCGGCCGCGGGTGGCCTAGTGGTCAGGTTTGTGACTGCCATGGAGATAACCTCAGGTTCGATCCTGGGCAGGTACGAACGTTCGAATCACTAAATACCCGCCGTGCGTCGGATGGGCACGTTAAGCTGTCGGATCCCTGGTACTGCCCCCCCGGTAATAAATAAGGGCGTCTTCCTCCCCCTTTCTACCTCGCTTCCGTGTCACTTTCCTATCGGGCATTCTAGCCCAAATCTCCTAGCTTCCTATTTCTAAGGGTTGTTTAAGACTTCGGGTCAGACACTCCCTTCCTAAAATCCTCTACATATGATCTGATCTGATCTGCTCACTGCAGCATTGTTTCTGAGGATGACACCGTTGTGGCGTTGAAAGTTCTTAAACATATATTTATTTTTATTGCATATAGTTTTTATCATTAAAGTGTATCGTGAAGGAGACGGCATTGGTTTTCGATTTAATAGCTTTTGGTGCACGAGTTAATTTCTTCACATCTGTCTGTACTTCTATACATTATAACGAACTGCCCCTTTCTGCCGGTGGTGGGATTCGAAACAGGATCTTCCTACTCTGGAGCAGGATAATTTCCCGACTGAGCTACACCAACAAGGCTTATCGCTGCAACCTGACGTTTTGCCTCATGCGTCACCTCAGTGGTACGTCATACCCCCCCCGCGAGAAAAGTCGGGGCACGAAATCGCAAGTTTCGGTTCCGCCGACAAACTATACATGTAAAAGCTCACTACATATAGAAGATTTTTTTATTGATTCCAAACGATGTGTGGAAGAATCATCACGCACTTTTTTTTTATTATTCGAAGCTCACTGCCAGGAGATCCATTTCACGTTCGGGCACCAATAACAGCGAATTGCCCTTTTGCCGGTGATGAAATAACCGCGAGCTACAGCCGTTAAAGTGTGGGAAAGCTGGTGGTTTTCAAAGCCAATGCAATGCATTTTGTGTTGGCCGAATTGCATTCTTTCGTCGCAAATGTTTCCAATTTTGCAGCGTAACTCGCCCCCGATGTGTGACAAAATGCTGCATTTAGACCATTTTTTATTTTAAATTGAATAACATGAACGTGAGTGCGAATTCAAAACAAAACATAACGTTAAAATTGAAAACTTTGCTCGTGTATAATTCATTCCGGTTTGATATTAAAACGATTTTGCAACCAAAACCACACAATTCCAAAATACACACAGTTGTTAAGATGGAATTTCATTGGCCAATGTTTACAAGTTTATGGTCTTAGTCGTCTGAGTAAATTATTCAGCATGTCCAGCAATCCTCGAGCTCTTCTTTATGCTTCTACCACCAAGGAATAAACACAGCTGAAACAAAGGCGAGCAGAAATACTGCAGACAAAGTTGAAAACCAGCGGCAGAATACTGCCATACAAGATACGAATATGTTAGACTTAGAATTGATCAACGCCAAGATAACGTCAAATGGATCTCAGACTATAAGGACCAAACGCACAAACGCTCATTCTGAAGGAGAATTCTCTGTAGCAAAGAACGACGGATGTTCAATTTTTACTGTATTACATTGGAACAGATTTGGAGAACTCAATACGATTAAGATTATCTACTTTCTTCAGTATTTCGCCTGAAGCATCGCTCGTGCGTTTTTATTTATGTACGAAATATAAACTCAGATATATCCAAATGCCATTAGGAACAGAACATTACAGTTTAATTACCTGCTTCTCTGTAGTGTGTCATCAGTAAAAATGAGGCTAGTTCTAAAATCAATATTTCGGTCTTTTACCTCTATCTGATAAAGAACATTAAGGAGTACATATTTACAGGCCTCTTCTTTTTCTAGCAGAACGCGCTACAGCGTTCCGACATCTTTTGAAGCACACAGTGTTTTGGTTTTTAATTTTGGAATAACTATTAAATTAGAATACCGTATTAACCGTAACACGTAACAACATATGATTATTTAATTTAAGCACTGTAATAACTGTAACTTGTGAGGGAGAGGGGTGGAAGGAGTTAACCCTTTGCGCTTAATTTTTACCCAAGATGTACACGGGAAGGTTGCTTTCATTTGTATAATGTATTGTTGTCTTTGTACAGCGATACATTATAATGTATAATATTTCTGGACAAAAGTTTTTCCCTTTATATGAATTTATATATAAATAAAAATATACAGTATGGTGAACAAAAAAATCAGGAAATTATCTAAAAGGTTTTCAACTCAATGACAGCATGATTTGTAGTTTTAGAGAATATCAACAGCTTCAAAGAAAAGAAATTCCTAAGCAACCTTTACAGTTGAAATGAACTTTGCAAACCACTGCTTTAATCTATCTTCTAGCAAATGTGACAGAGGATTTTCTCAGACGAATTCGATAATCACGCCAGTTAGGTCTTCTCTTGGAATCGCAGTAAAAACCACATTGTTATTCATAAAAAATTTGTCTCCGATAACAAAATTTAGCCCTACAAAATACTTCCGATCGCCATTCCCTCGAAAACATTATTTGAAAGTGGATACGAAAAGCAAGGAGCGGATGAGAACGGTAGAAACATCTTAAGAATTAAATACAAACAGCGGACAAGAACGGTTGAAACTCCTCAAGAATTAAATACAAGGAGCGGACGAGAACGGTAAAAATATCTCAAGAATTAAATACAAACAGCAGACGAGAACGGTAGAAACATCTCAAGAATTAAATACAAGCAGCGGACGAAAACGGTAGAAATATCTCAAGAATTAAATACAAACAGCGGACGCGAACGGTAAAAACATCTCAAGAATTAAATACAAGCGGCGGACGAGAACTGTAGAAATATCTCAAGAATTAAATAAAAGCAGCGGATGAGAACAGTAGAAATATCTCAAGAATTAAATATAAGGAGCGGAAGAGAACAGTAGAAACATCTCAAGAATTAAATACAAGGAGCGTACGAGAACGGTAGAAACATCTCAAGTAATAAATTCAAGGAGCGGACGAGAACGGTACAAATATCTCAGGAATTAAATACAAGGAGAGCACTAGAGCGGTAGAAATATATCCATAATTAAATACAAGGAACGGTCGAGAACGCTACAAATATTTCAAGAAATAAATACAAGGAGCGGACGAGAACAGTAAAAATACTGTATCTTTCAGGTACGCACACGATGTGTTGTTCACAGACAAACGACGGACAATAACAGTTTTTTTTTTTTTCGTAGAAGATACTCGTAGATTATATAAGTCTACGTAGAAGTATCTGTATCTTTCTCTTGTTTGGTCCCAAGGACGTGTCATAAATATTCGGAAGTTGTCTTTCATCGGTCAAGCTCCTTATATGGGGAAATCCTCTCTCAAATAAAGGTTAAACTATTGACGCGTTAACATGAAAACTGATTTTCGAAAACAATTTTAAAATCCATGTGTCACTTGGGTGTCGAATCTTCCACTTCACAAGAGACTGAGCACGTAAAAGTTCTGTTATCGGGCAACACCTTTTCTTAGCGTACCTCAGATAAATGCAATTCATGCAAGACTGATGTAGACAGACTTTTTCTTGCCCTTTCTCTTGTTTGTTTGGATGGTCGTATTTCTCCTTCGTGATCAGGTGACAAGTTTGATTCTTCACAACGGACCAGCAAACAGAGCTCAATACGAGTTCTGTTTACGCCGGTGAACCCGTATTTCTAAATTTCACAAGGAGGGCTCTTTTAGTCACTCGTTAGTACAGAGCTCAGGATGCTTCTCTCATTTGGACAAAAACTATAACGTATTATAACAGTTAGAATAAAACTAAAATAAACGGGGTGCAGATAGAAAGAAAGAAAGAAAATTCTGAGAGAGCAGGAAATTACATTTTATTAAGATAAAGGAAACCGAAACGAAAGCATGAACTTTAAAACATACGCATTCGAGGGCATAAAATGTATTTAAAATTTACATGAAATGATGTGTAACTTAAAAATTTGCACCTTTTTGGGCAATAAGTTCCGATCTAATTTGGGAAAATTATATCGCATCTGAGTTTCAAAGTGGTATCTCCTACGCTCAGTGTTTTCCGTAACATTTTGTACTCTGCTTTGTTGTTCCACTATTTAAACGCAGCAGAACACAAGACATTGGTAAACATAAAGAAAGACTAATATAAGTAATTTATATGATAGCAAAGTTTTAATATTTTTATCCTCCTTTTTCTTATACATTTCAGTGAAAAGGGCAGTGGTTTGCGCCTTTCTCTACAGAAAAACTGTGAATAAAGCTAGTGAGTAATAGCAACTTCAGATCCTGGGTGCGGAGGCAGTTGAGCATACCGCGCGATCCCTGAGGAGATGATTAAGTGTTTCACTGTGTCTCGTTCTTAAAGCCACACTGTTCTCGCTCCCCATCTATCCCCCCCCCCCCGTTTTTTCACATCTCTATTGCCTTCGTCAGACCTAGCTATACCTCTTCCCCAAGTTACGCTTTCACCAGATAGGCATTTCTGTAATCTTTCCATTCTTTTTTTCTCCTAACCTTTTCTCTCCTTGTGCTTTTCAACTTCTTGATTCAGTCATTCGCATTTCTTGTTGAATCTCTGTCTTAACCCTCCCTCTCTCTCTCTCTCTGTGTCTCTCTCTCTCTAAATCGCTGTCTCATTTTTTTAATTAATTATTCCTTTTTATGTCTTCGTCATTCTTTATTTTTAGTACCTATCTCTTTCTTTCTGAAACTTTTATTTAGTTTTTGTTCTTTTCTTACCATATCTGTCAATTGATGGCTTCTCTCAGTCTTATGAATCGTTCAATCACGTTCCTATATTCTACATGTTTCTTGTATAATTTTCTCTCTTTCCTGTCTCTATCACATTTCACAAAATATTCTCTTACCCCCTCCCCCTCTCTCTCTCATTTCAAGCACTTGTCTTTTTCTTTCATCTCCCTGTATCATTTTAAACCCTTCTCTCTCTCTCTCTCTCTCTCTGCCTTATCATATAATATCGAAAGCCTCCTCTCCCCAGCTTCTAGCGTTTTGGAATCTCTCTTTTTCTTTCCCTTATTCCCCATTTCATTCCCTGTTTCTCTGGTCCCTCACTCTTTTGATGCCGCCCCAGTGGCTCAGTGGTCTAAACGCTGGCTTCCAATCATTCGTCCGAGATGGGTTCGGGTTCGAATCCCGGCGAAACGTAGATTTTGTGTTTGTCTTACGGCACTAGCTCTCTCCCTTCCGTGGAACCAGTGTCCTTTAATCAGTGACGGGCGACTACTTATAGCCCATTGAGTTGCTCACGGTGGTTGTAAATAGCAAACTCATTTGATATACACTGGCGTGCAAAAATTGAGGACGAGATGGTTTTTCGAATGTACGGTAGTGCAGAAATGCTCCACATCGACTCAAATCATACCATAAGATCCCAAAGATGTAAGAATATGGGACAAGTGAGCAAAACCGTCCAAACAAGGAATCCAAAGGATACAACGGCACTTTATTGAAAAGGTAGCTTCGAGCACAACTGGACAGAAGACAGAAACGTCCATGTGACAGGCGGCTGCCAAGAAAAATCCAGTCTTTAGTAGGGGATATGATCACCCCTGACTGCGTTGCAGGATTTACAACGTCCGTCCATGCTGAGGACGAGGTTGTCAAGGAGCTGTTGAGGCATCGCGGCCCATTCCTCTTGTAGCGCCAATCGCAGCTGCAGAATCGTTGATGGCGGCTGGTGACGTGCTGCCAAGCGTCTTCCGAGAAGGTCCCACACGTGTTCGATTGGATTTAGGTCCGGGGACCTTGAGGGCCAATCCATGCGTTGAATATCTTCACTCTCCAACAGCTCTGCGACAGCCACTGTACGATGAGGTGTAGCGTTGTCGTCCATGAAGAGGAACTCAGGACCCACAGCACCTCTAAACAGACGCACGCGAGACAGGAAAACCTCGGTACAATAGCGGACACCAGAGATGTTGAGGTCAGTACGGCTACCAAGCATGATACCGCCCAAAACGACAAATCCGTCACCTCCAAACCGGTCCCTTTCGATTATGTTGTAGGTGTGATTGCGTGTTCCCTGCTCTCTCCAGATGTGCATACGTCCAGAATCGCTCGTCAGACTAAATCGGCTCTCATCTGTCAAGAGAACTCGACCCCATTGCTGATATGTCCAGTTCTTGTGTTCCTGGCACCACAGAAACCGCAATCTCCGATGAGCAGGCGTTAATGGCACACACCGTACTGGTCGTCGTGCAAATAGACCACCTATGTGCAGCCTCCTGGCCACGGAAAAACGCGATAACGGATGTCCAGTTGTCTGTTGCATGTGCCTTGCGATTTCTCCCGCTGTTTGCCGTCTGTCTCTTCTCGCCTGTAGGACAATATACCGGACGTCCGCCGCCGTGGTTGCTCGTGGATGACAACTGCTAAACTCTCGGACAGCTGTTCCTGTCGTTTGAAATGCTCTCCAAGCTCGTGAAAAGACGCTGTGAGCGATCCCGAACTCCTCTGCCACACTAGTCACACTTCGACCTTCTTCCAACTTCCTAATGACGCGACCTCGAGTAAAGTCATCCAGATGTCGTCTACTCGATTGCCTGTTGGCCATATCACAAGGTGGCAGCAACTCGACTTCGTTCAAACCGATGTATACCGTGCAATAGCTTTCACCGAATTGCTGAGCGTACACCGCCCGTGTGCTTTATACCCTTCCGACTCCTCTCCTACGTCATGCTGCATATATGCGCATGTCCTACCGTACCGGACCCTAGTCTATCTCCTGAGTGCTGTTATGCTAATTTCTCCTCTTCGTCCTTAATTTTTGCACACCAGTGTATCTTTGTTGGTTGACTCCCTTGTTCCCTCTTCTTTCCTCCCAATCTTTTGGAATCTCTCTCTTTCACATTCGTCCCCCACCTCTGTCCTTGTTCTTTTGATATAGATATTTTTCGGTAGGTCTTTTTACCCTTTCCTAATGTTTTCTTTCATTCATTTGATATCTCTTCCTCTCTTTCTCATTCAATATTCTTGTACTACCTTCGTTATTACTTTATATGTTACCCATGATCTCTCTCTCTCTCTCTCTCTCTCTCTCTCTCTCTCTCTCTCTCTCTCTCTCTCTCTTCTACAAACTTTAATCGTGTTTCGAGAATTAAGAGGAAGAAGAAAAGTAATTCACAATAAAATAATTCGCCGTAACTTCTGTGCCTTTACATCCCTACTGACTCGAGACAATGGCGAAACCAACAAATGTGCAGTCGAATGAAGATGATTTAGCCATGAAATAAATAACAGCCTTTCTTCCTCTTCAGCACAAGGAAAATTTTTCCATTTACATGACTTCTCCTGACAGATGACTAACTACCGGCCGAAGCGCGGAACACTGAAAAGGAAGTACCCATTTTCCCATATTCACGGCTTCTCGCCTCTGTCGTGAAATCCACTCAGCAAACGTGGACAAGCCTTTTAGACATTTTAGACCACAGATAATCTCTTCATGCTACATATCATCATCCTCATTGATGAGGTATATCTACGTCAGGGGTCGGGAATCCGAAAAGTGTGGGGACCGTGGGTGGTGCGGAGCCAGAGAAGGAGAATCGGGTCTGACGCGAGCATCTGATGCTTTCCGATACGAATCAGTCACCGTGTGATGCGGAAGAGTTCGCAACATTAAGCCTCTAATTAATGGAGCGTATGCTGTTCATTTTCGTCTCCTGGGGGGTCACTAACACACGCATCTATTCCACGGTCATTGTTTGCGACGCTCCACGTCCTCTTCCTCGTCGAATCCACCAGTGCGTCATAACTCCCTCCCCTTCCCCCACGCACACATGATAAAGACATCTGGGAAAACTCGGCGCTCTCTTGATCTGAATCTCTATCACTGACATGCTCAGACAGAATTATCGGCACTAGGCATTGAAATGCACCGAAATTGCAAAACAGGAATTGAGCGAAGCAAATGGAACCACTGAAATGCATCGTCTGCGTTATCCCTTGAGAACACGTGATCAGCAACTGTTAAAAGCGTCCTTTCAAAACCCCGGAATTAAATCTGCTTAAATTCTGTTCAGGATAGGAAAACGTTCCTAGCTCAGTTTTTGTCCATCAGAGTTTACGGCAGTGTAGCGAGACTGAAATCCATCATATTGATAGAAACGTCTGGAATGCATTTGGGAGCCATGTGAAAATTCCGCTTTAAAATGTTATTGGAAACAGAAATCCCATAACGGCAGACCAAATTCTTTACCTGCGACTGAAGAAATTTCGTTCAAACACCCATCTCCTACCGCCGCCGCCGCCTCCCATAAAGAACACACAAATAAACTTCTGTCACATAGCTATCCGCTGAGTTGGAAACGGGCCACGTATCAGAGAATTTCCTTCTCAATCAAACGGGTCGGATCAAGTACTTGTTGATTCGATTTAAACTGGTTTCAATTTTGCAAAGAAAGTGTATTAAATTTCTACATATAAAAGGATAAAATCCCCACATGACTTCTTCGATGATGTTGATGGAGGCGTACACTTCTATTACGTTTCTAGTGCTACGCAAACACACACAAATGATCGATACGTTTACGAGCGGTATTCGTAACCAAAGAAGGTTTGATACCGGTGTTTAAACCCTACTGCAACTTTATCGCTAACAAATCCGTCTAATATATCCATATACTTAACGCCAGTTATTTTTTCAAATATAGCAAAAATGACTGAGGCATGTGGGTCTTTTTCTCCAGGGGAAGGACATTTATATAAAGTTTACATTCAACCAAATAAATACTTTGAACGGAAAGATATTTTATACAAACGCGCACAGACTTGACACAGACAATTGAAAAGTGTGTTGACCGATTTCACTTCAACAATAACTAATCATTTCTTTATTTTTCTCTCCTCATGTTTCCCTCTTTCCTTTTTTACGCTTTCTTTTTTTTTTTTTTTTTGATTGGAGGTTTAACGACCACCATGAGCAACTCAATGGGCTATAAGCAGTCGCCCGTCCCTAATTTAGTGTCACTGGTTCCAGGGAAGGGAGAGAGCCAGTGCCGTAAGATAAACACAACATCCATGCCTCACCGGGATTCGAACCCGGACCCCGTTCGGACGAATGATCAGAGGCCATCGCTTAGACCACTGCGCCACCGGGGCGGCTTTTTACGCTTTCCAACCGTAGGTTGAAGAAGCGTATATGCTCCAGCTTTAATCTGTCTGTCCGCATGATAACTCGCGTAAAAATTGTTCGATTTCCATGAAATTTTAGCATGTGGTAGGGGACCACCTGGGGACGAACCCTATTGAAAATGGGGTTAATGGGGTCAAAGGTCACGATACAGGAGCGGGATCCATTTCATTGTCCTTGTGCGTCATAACTTGCGTAAATATGGTTCGATATCAATAACATCTTAGTATGCGGTAGGGGACCACCTGGGGACGAACCCTATTGAAAATGGGTGAAGTGGGGTCAAAGGTCAGGACATAGGAGCGGGATGCATTCCATTGCCCTTATGCGTCATAACTTGCGTAAAAATGGTTCGATTTCGATGAAATTTTAGTATGTGGTAGGAACAACCTGGGGACGAACTCTATTGGAAATGGGTGAAATGGGGTCAAATGTCAAGACATAGGATCGGGATCCATTCCATCGCCCTTATGCGTTACATCTTATGTAAAAATGCTTCTATTGAGACAAAACGTTATCATGTTGTTCCGGAAGTATACTTTACCGGTTCTGTTAAATATCATCTAAATGGGGTCAAAAGTCAGGTCATATGAGTGAGATTTATTCTACAGCCATTATCCTCATAACTTGAGTAATAACTTGAGTAATGATTTCTGGTATGTTGGAAACCGTATCATAATCACAAATACACTTCTGTCACATAGCTATCCGCTGGGTTGGAAATGGGCCACGAGTCAGAGAATTTCCTTCTCAATCAATGGAAAGCGTATCATAATCAATGCATTGCATGGTTTTACTAACTTGTTTTTTCAATCTTTTCGGAATTCGGAACGACAGACAGTAAGGTGAATACAATGTAAATTTTTTAATATCTTTTAGATCTGTATGCTTCATACTGATTCGGCTTAATTCAAGTTGTCCAACATGTCACCAGAAAGAAAGAGGAATAAACCTAGTTCATACATTTCCCAATTAATGAGCTATTATATATAGTTTATATATTTCCCAAAATTAACTAGCTAATATTTATATATCTAAACGATTAAGATTTCTCTATACAGAACAGCAAAAAATTAAATTATATCAGAGAAGTGTACATGCGCGCATGCGCGGTTTTCCATGTGAATGCTTCTACGACAGCATCATTTAGAAAAGTTATATACGTACATATGTACATGTATGAATGTATACACGCATACATATAATTTTCCCCAAGTTAATATTTCTGCATAAACACAATTAAAATTTTACGTGAATTAGGAAACTGTCATTCGTCCGAGATGGGGCCCGGATTCGAGTCCTGGATGAAACATGGGCGGTGTGTTTATCTGATGGCTCTGCTTTTATCAATTTCCTGGAACTAGTGGCTCTACTTCAGGGACGGGTGATTCTCATAACACTAGGAGCTGCTCGTGGTGGTCGTTAATCTCTGAAACAGACAAACAAACAAAAATAAATTTGCATATAAAACCCGTCGCTCGATCTGTGAAAAACTAACCCCGGCACTTAAAGTTTCATTAGACAAAGCAGTGCCATCAAAAATTGATCCAATACTAACGAGGTCTTGATAGGGAGAAAAAAGTCTGATGCTATTCCTGCTTAGGTGAAGGTCAGAGCAATGAAAGTAAACAATGATCATTTACACGGGTCCCCATTCACCTTTACTTCATGCGGCAATTAAGAGATGATCATAACGAAACCTAACCATTCACATAATTCTAACCGATGAAGAGCATCTAACGTAGGTCATATCTAACTGTGGTCACATAATCTCACCGTAGGTCATATAAATCTAGCCTATGAACAGCATCGAGAACGACGAAGAAAATGTATATTGTATGTGGAATGTGTTAAATGATGTCGGAAAACTTGTGCGTGTGGTGGCATTTTTTCCAGCCCGATCATCTGATCTACAAACCAGACTGGAAAAAATTATTTTAAATGGAATAGCTGGAACTGTGGCTGAGGTCACTTAAATTAAAATATTTTCTCCCCCTCCCCCATCATAAATTTTGTAGTTTGTGTACATAATTGAACTCAGCATGATAGAACGACACCAAAAGCGAAATTAGAAAAGGTAATTAAATTCTTCATCCTTAGACAGCTACAGATTACACGTTTAAATTTTTAATAAGGCGATTTTTTTTAGAGTTTAACGACGACTAGGAGCAATTCAATGGGCTATAAAGCAGCCGCCCGTCCCTAATTTAGGGCCAGTGGTACCAGGAAGACAGTGCCGTAAGACAAACATACCATACATGCCTCATCTGAGAGTCGAACACGGACTCATCTCAGATGAATGGTTCGAAGCCAGTGCTACGCAGCATTCGGTCACCTAGGCGGCAATGCAAGGCTTACAAACTATAATAACTTTTAAAATACTTGGTATGAACTTTTTCAACGAAAAAGGGCGTGATCATTGCAATCGACAATTCGGAGGCAACAAACATGTTCGCTATCATTATATTGCAAGGCGGTAAATTTACTCCACCGCCGAACTATCACCTGAAGCTGGAATCTAGGATAAGCAGGATCCATCGAGTTTGAGACCTACGGAAGTCCAAAAAAAGAAGAAGAAAAAGGAAAGAAAGGAAAAGGAAGAAAACTTATACTGTACTGAAGTTTAACAATTATCAGACCAACTGATGTTTTTAATAGAAAGTCAATATGGATAGTGAAAAAACTGTTAAACTTTGCTTTTATCCACTCACAAACCACTCGATAAAGCGCGTAGCCAGAGATGATAAATTTCACTATTACTAACTTTCAACCAAACTCGCTAATCTCAGCACGAAGTGTTTACAGGAGCCAACAGCATTGCATTTTAGGTAACGAGGCGAATAACTGATATTATTCCCACCTCATTACTTCGGCCTAAGAGCAGAAAGGTATCCCGATAAGTTTCGTCGATATCGGGAACTTGCTCTTCTGCTGAATCGCAAAATGGATTGCGTGACTGTCGGATGTTTCGTCGGGGAATGAATGTTTCATACTCTGCAGGGCTACGCAAAGAAATGGAAAGCGTAATCTGATCGTCAGAATCTATGAAAAGGGTTGCGAACGGAAACCAAATCACCGTGATCACAGCCAAACAAAGAGAGACAGATTTCAGATGTCAAGCTTTAACTCTGACTGGTGTGAAAAGAAAGACGGATTGCTCCAGAACCTCATTAACATCGATATTCCATCCCGGCGTAAACATGTGCCGCTGCATCGAAAACAAAACTTCACACTCTGCTGCACACAAACACATATTTATATTACTAAGAGTTTATCTGAAAGCGAATGTAAGTAAGTATGCATAACGATGATAAGAATTAGAAGCAATCGATAACTTTCACAGATCGAGCATTAGATTATGTCATAAGCAACGAAATTTTCCGCGACTGGGATTAGCAACGTACGAGCATTTTGTGACACTACTTGAGAACGGAATCTTTTCTACATTAGCAAGACTACATTTTATGGATTGAAGAATAATTTGGAAACAACGTTTAAATGGTTGGTGAGCTCTTATGCTCTAGTTTAATCACCCAAACACCTATCTCGCATAATTCTCTGATGATATGGTTTAAATAGGTCTAATTTGTATCTTTATCGTCAACTTCGCTGCAAAATATATAAAGTTTAGAGCTCCTACGGTTTAAGCTTAACACCTGTCTTAGTAAATCCAGGTACACTGTAAAACTAGGACAACTTCACTGCGCACGGCAGTCTGGAGAATTTCGATGCCGGAGACCCTGGGTTCGATGCGGCCGATGAGAATTTTTCCGTGACTCACTTATAAACGTGGAAAGAGCGATTACTTCTATTTGAAGTTCCTGGCCCACGTCAGCTGTGTATTTATCATTCATTCGCCTTCTAGTATTTATCGGCTGTCCGAACTTGTGCTTCCTATATAAATTCCTACATTTCTAATTTCCGGGACAAAATCTCCACTTCAAATAAATTCTATCTCCATTTCCAACTAAGCGTCCCAAGTTTGGCCCTTAAAAGGATTAGCTCCTTAGCTCCTAAATTCTCCCAACTACTCGTAAGCAGTCCATCCCACTATCACAACATTCGTTAAAAAAATATTGATACACAAAACAAAACCACACACAGGTAAATAAAATCTCGAAATCTACTGCTTTGAGTAAAAATCTCATTATTTCCCTTATGCTTTCTCCATTAAAATTTTCTTGTGCACCACCAACTCTTCACGCCAGCTCCCCTGGAATTACCAATAAATATGAATTACCATGCTCAACCATCACAAATGGTACTTTCCATCGTTTCGCCGGGAATTCATCGGACTATTCTCACCGGTCAGACCGACTCTGCTTCCCTGATAGTGTCAGGAGTTGTTACTTTTTCATCAACTGTTAAAAGTGCAATTCACTCGCGCTCACTTTTAGCAGTATAAATCTACAACTCTATTTTCCTATTCCTCTTTAAAACCTATCCAATCAGGGGACTCTACCCCGAATCTATCTACTCCTCTTAGCTCCAAAAACTGAATGTGAATTGGACCTAAACCTTATGTATTATGTTATGTATGTTATGCAGCTGAAAGACTAAATTATAATACATAGCTTGCACTTTCAGACTAACGTCCGGGAATTCGATAAATACAAAGCCTACTTACAGGTTTCCACTTTATTTATATCAGTCAGCTCTTCACTAATAAATCATCTACAAGTCGTTCGTACCACAACAAGATGCGTTGGATAGAACTTCAAACACAACATAATGTTCACAATAGGAGCGCAGCCGAGGTGCTTCGTGGGCTGATGGGGAGGAGGGGAAGGGGTTGTGTGTCAGGGGTCTGGTACGATTCGTCCAACGACGATTGGTCCAATGCCGATTCGTCCAATGCCGATTGGTCAAATGCCGATTCGTCCAAAGGTACGATTCGTCCAATGGACAATTGGTCCAAAGGTACGATTCGTCCAATGGTACGATTGGTCCAATGCCGATTCGTCCAATGGACGATTGGTCCAATTCCGTCCTATCTGTCCGAAGTGTTACTCGTGCTATAAAAGTCTCATCTGTTCTGATTCTATCTCCGATGTTATACGAAAGTACCGGTAGTCCAAAGAATGTAAAATAATGTTACATTTCATGCGTAATATTGTGGTTACAGATTTTTTTTTTTTTTTTTTGAAATCGCGTTTTCTTGTTATACTGTCCTTGCTGCCGTATGAAGTTACTGATGAAATTACTGATGTACGAGCCGTTCTATCTGCTTCTCTTTTGCATAAAATAATATAAAATACTAGTGTTCGGTTTCTGTTTGTAGAATGCAGTGGGGTTTTCCGCCAATTGCCCAATGGAAATAACTGGTCGGGGTTTGTTTGGACAGAGGCCTTTTCCACAGTTTTATTCCAGCGATGTCATATTCCTAACGTTTACATATTAAATCAAGTTAATAATATTGCGCTTTTATTTAAACACGAAATATTAATTCATAGGACCTAGGCCTAGGTTTTTTTAACAGTTTTAATTCTTCCAATGTCAGATTCATAATGTTTACATATCAAATCAAGTTAATAATATTGAGCTTTTACTTAGGCACGAAATATTAATTCATAGGCCCTAGGCCTAGGCCTTTTTAGGACTTTTATTCTACCGATGTCATATTCATAACGTTTACATATTAAATCAAGTTAATAATATTGCGCTTTCACTTAAGCACGAAATATTAATTCATAGGCCCGCGGCCTAGGTGCCTAGCAAAGACCTCAGAAATTATACGATGAGTGCCTTTTATAAAGTTTTATAAAATGTTTACAAATACCAAATAGCTAGGCTGTAACTTAAAATCTTCTAAAATGGCCCGCGGCCTAGGTGCCTTGCAAAGACCTCAGAAATAATACGATGAATGCCTTTTATAAAGTTTTATAAAATGTTTACAAATATCTAGGTTGTAACTTAAAATCTTTTAAAAAGGCCGGAGGCCTAGGTGCCTTGTAAAGACCTGAGAAATGATACGATGAGTGCCTTGTTATTAGGTTTTATAGAATGCTTACAAATACCAAATATCTAGGTTGTAACTCAAAATCTTCTAAAAAGGCCCGTGGCCTAGGTGCCTCGTAAAGACCTGAGAAATGAAAGGATGAGTGCCTTTCTTTAGGTTTTATAACATATTTACAAATACCAAATATCTAGGTTGTAAATTTAAACCTTCAAAAAATGCCCACGGCCTAGGTGCTTTGCAAACAGCTGAGAAATGGTAAAAGGCACTTAACGTGCCTTTTACCAGGTTTATGTAAAATGTTTACAATTACTAAATATACGGAAATTATCTTTCAAAAGGATATAAAGAGGAGAATAATTTAAATTATTATTCCTTTCTGGAAAATAAAAACGTTTACCGTTGGTAAGATGATAGCATTGGACGAATCGGCGTTGGACCAACCGTACCATTGGAGGAATCGGCATTTGACCAATCGTACCATTGGACGAATCGGCATTTGACCAATCGTACCATTGGACGAATTGGCATTTGACCAATCGTACCATTGGACGAATTGGCATTTGACCAATCGTACCATTGGACGAATCGGACGTTGGACCAATCGTCCTTTTGGACGAATCGGCATTGGACGAACCGGCATTGGACCAATTGTCGTTGGACATATCGTCCGGGACCGGTGTGTCAGATGAGGCGCACAATTTACAATAGAAACAGAGAACAGAACAACAGCACATTAATATTATTATGAGAAAATTTGTGACTAAACAAAGATTAATTCTCAAAGATCTCGAAAAGTTCGAGTTGAGGCTCTACCGGAAGTGATTTTGAATGATACTCCTTTGATTTTTCAAGATCAGGTTAAGTTTTTAGCTGTTTTGTTTCAGGCGAATTTAAAGTGGGATGCCTATGTTGAAGCTATATCGCGGGGCTTGAGATCTCGAATAGGACTTTCATCTAGAGTCTCCAGTCTATTGCCATTAAATACTAAATTAACATTCTATTATTCTTTTATTTACCCCTACCTGTCTTATTGTCTGCTTGCTTGGGGTAGGACAACTAAATGTAACATTAATAGAATTTCTTCTTTACAAAAAAAATTCGTTCGTTTGTTGAATCCACTGGAAAAGGTATAAATCCTGTTCAGTCATTATAAATTATTGATCTTTGAGAGATTATACAGTTATCGACTAATGTTCTCAATGAATGAGCGTGTTTATGCCAACAAATATCTCAATTTAATAAATTTATGTTATCCTGAACAAAGTTATAAAACTTGTGGATATGACAACTTTCTAATTCCAAGGGCTCGTACTAATGCGCTGTATTAATGCTCATTTTCCCCGCTCTGGAACGGGTTGCCGATTCATGTAAAATCACTTACCAGTTTTATATCGTTTAAAAAGGCACTAAAGGAATATTATGTTAATAGCTAAACTTGATTAATTTGAGTTATATCGTATTGCAAATGTGTGTTTTTAAGTTGAAAAATATATAATTACTTGACCAACAACATTTCTTTCTCATTTTAGGGGCCAGGGGCTAGTCAAGCAAATATTAGCCTTTTCCCCTGGTTTCCTACTAACTGCGTGTAAATAAATAAATAAAATTATATTTTATTTTGCCAAAATAGAATATACATATTTTGCCTTTCATTTTAGATATACCAAACCATATGGCATTAAATTTATTTTTACCCCCATACTTTTCACTTTATTATATGCAGTTGTATCTCAAAAATCACGCAGGTCCTACAGCGTTACGTGAGTCCATCGAGATTCTCTCGCACCAGATCAGATTAGATCATATGTAGAGGATTTTAGGAACGGAGTGTCTGACCCCAGGTCTTAAACAACCCTTAGAAATAGGAAGCTAGGAGATTTGGGCTACAGTGCCAGATAAGAATAGGAATGTGACACGAAAGTGAGGCAGAAAGGGGGTGGAAGATGCCCTTATTTATAACGGCGGGGGGCGTACCCTGGGATCTACGGCTTAACGTGCCCATCCGACGCACGGCGGATATTTAGTGGTTCGAGCGTTCGCACCTACCTGGGATCGAACCCGAGGTCGTCTCCGTGGCAGGCACAGACGTTGACCACTAGGCCGCCCGCGGCCCATCTCACGCACCAAAATGCCTCTAACGAGGATGTCACCATGACTATACCTGACGTATGGTATCACCTCCTTAACATACCACGTGAGCACCAACGTTCAGAGGAATGCACGAGCCCCCTCCTGTGACTGTGCCATCATCTCGTACATTTTTGTCTCGTATTCATGTTTTAATTTGAATTTTTGTAGATCTGTTTAGATGTCTTAAGCTGTTTTCAGCTTTTACAAAGTAGTACCTTCCTGAAGAAGCCAGCCGGGATTGGCGAAAGCTCGTTTTATGTATTTCTACTAGTTTTACTTCCGTTAAACGGAATTCATATCTTATTAGTATTTGGTTTTGGGGTGTATTAGGACCTATTTTCCATCTTTACTAACACTAAAGTCATTATGCTGTCTGGATGGGCTAATCAAACACAATGCACTAATGCTGCGTAGAGTAATAAAATTATAAAAGCACTTAGTCCACGTATTAACACCTACTAGTACTTATTGCCGTCTTGAGAGTTAACATCTTAAAGACGCCGTCCAAGATTCCCATACTGACGACGCGTTGATGACGAAGAAAGACCTATTGCAGAATATTCCAATTCCTTGAAAATGAAAAAATTCTATCATCTTGTAAAATCTCCGTTTCTATCCCGCGAATGTAAAATCTAAATGTGGTATGTAAACTTGAAATTCATTGTATATATACATACATACATACACACATATATATATATATATATATATATATATATATATACTATAAAGATACCTAAGCAAAAAAATACATATATAATTTTGACTCACACCTAGTACAACATAGAAAAGGTTATGTATCTACCTGCGTGAGTAAAAGGAGAAAAGAAAAAAAAAAAGAAAATAAAACAACTGAATGTAGAAGGTGTCGAGAATACTGAGCCTTGGCTTTATCAAGGACCAGCAAAAACTCTGCATTTTCTCACTTCCACAAAGACCTAGTTGGAAATGGCTTATATTTTTTAAACTATTTTAGGTGG
Organism: Macrothele yani; assembly: GCA_039090855.1. Lineage (NCBI taxonomy): Eukaryota > Metazoa > Arthropoda > Arachnida > Araneae > Macrothelidae > Macrothele > Macrothele yani. The sequence goes on along the minus strand of CM076995.1, from coordinate 148,955,794 downwards.
GAATGTTACTTGCATCTATGGCCTTGCAGAAACCCATTTCCAACTAGGTCTTTGTGGAAGTGAGAAAATGCAGAGTTTTTGCTGGTCCTTGATAAAGCCAAGGCTCAGTATTCTCGACACCTTCTACATTCAGTTGTTTTATTTTCTTTTTTTCTTTTCTCCTTTTACTCACGCAGGTAGATACATAACCTTTTCTATGTTGTACTAGGTGTGAGTCAAAATTATATATGTATTTTTTTGCTTAGGTATCTTTATAGTATGTGAATTCTGAATTTTCAAAACTGCTGCGTTGCGCGTTTTGATTTTCAGGTTATTTTGCACCCTTCGTTTTAAATTCTAAAATTTTTTCCTTAGTCTTCAGTTTTGCTCTTAAGTATATATATATATATATATATATATATGATGCTGACCTTGGCTACGTATAACGGACGCTCCCTATCTTCTGATTCAAGGCTTCTTGAATTGGAAGAGGAACTACAAAGGATCAAGTGGGACATCGTTGGGCTAAGTGAGGTAAGGAGAAAAGGAGAAGATCTCATTGAACTGAAAAGTGGACATCTCTTCTACTGTCGTGTGACAGATATTGGCAGAACTAGTGGTGTTGGATTTATAATAAACAAGAAACTGAAGGATAAAGTTGTAGAAGTTGAAAGTTCCTCTGACAGAGCTGCACGACTTGTTATCCAACTCTCGAGAAGATACCAGACTCAGATTATTCAAACTTATGCACCCACCACAAGTCATGCTGAAGAAGAAATTGAAGAATTTTATGAGGAAATTCGTGATCTAAATAATAAAGGTAAGCAGCACTTGAAGATAATTATGGGAGATTTCAATGCAAAAATAGGGCAACGGCAACAGAATGAAACTTCAGTAGGTAAATTCGGTCACAGCAACAGAAACCAGCGTGGAAATACTCTCGTAGAGTTTGCAGAGGCAGAAGGGTTTTTCATCTTGAACTCCTTTTTCAAGAAAAAGCCACACAGGAAATGGACATGGAGACACCCAAATGGGACGACAAGTGAAATTAATTTTATTATGTGTAACAAAAAATTCGTCACAGAAGACTGCAGTGTGCTAAACAAGTTCAACACAGGCAGTGACCATAGATTGGTGAGATGTAAGATGCACCTCAACACTAAACTCGAACGTAGCAAGCTCATAAGACAAACAAAATGTATTGACATAACCAACCTTAAAAAACACCATAATACCTTCAAATTGGAACTGAAGAACAGATTCTCTGCTTTAGAAGGCCTAACATCGGAAGAAGTGGATATTTCTGAAGTTAACAGAAAAGTAACCAAAGCTCTTATGGAAACAGCAACAAAATTAGCTGGGTCTAAGAACAAATTGTATGTGAACAAATTATCAGGAAAAACCAAAATGTTGATGCAAAAAAGAAGAGAGATGAGGACAACTAAAGAAGATGGGACTTCCAAAGTGGAATATATAGAGCTATGCAAGACAGTACGAAAAAGTATCACTGAAGACGTAAGGAAATTCAACTGTGAACTAGTAAGGAAAGCAATTGAAAACAACCAAAGCCTAAAGATAGCAAAGGGACATCTCAGTAAGGGAAGAAAACAGATTATGGCACTGAGAAAAGAAGATGGTTCTGTAACAAGAAATAGAGGCGAAATTTTGACAAGAGTGAAAGATTTCTACTCCAAATTATATGAAAGGGATGATACATGTACTCCAGACATCATGAAAGGTACCAGAGTTCTTCCAGTCCTTCCAACAGAAGTTGCACATGCAATCAAGAACATGAAGCGGGGAAAAGCTCCAGGAGAAGATGGAATTACTGTAGACATCATACAAGAAGCAAGTGGAGAAATCGAAACAGTACTCGCCCAAATTTTCACTCGATGCCTTAATGAAGGGAAAATTCCTGAGGATTGGAACAACGCTACAATGATTTTGTTACATAAAAAAGGTGACATTGAGGATCTCAGGAACTACAGACCTATCAGCCTCCTATCAGTGGTTTATAAAATCTTCACTAAAGTTCTTTCACACCGCTTGAAGGTGACACTGGACATGGCTCAACCGAGAGAACAAGCTGGATTCAGGAGTGGCTACAGCACAATAGATCATATCCACGTACTGAGAGAACTAATTGAAAGAGCGAGGGAATATGAACTTCCATTGTGCATGGCTTTTATCGATTTTGAAAAAGCCTTTGATTCGGTGAAACCATCAGCAGTTGCAATGGCTCTGAAATCCTGCGGTATTGAAGATGCATACATTAATATTATTAATAACATCTATGAAAATGCAAGTGCAAAGATTCGGCTGTTTGAAAATACAACACACATAAAAATTGGAAAAGGAGTGAGACAAGGTGACACCATATCTCCGAAGCTCTTTAATGCCACATTGGAAAATGTCTTTCAATCACTGAACTGGGAAAACAAAGGGATAAAGATTAATGGAGATTATCTAACCCACCTTCGTTTTGCCGATGACATAGTCATTTTTGCAACTACCCCATCAGAGCTACAGAGTATGATCCAGGAACTTGCTGACAAGAGTAAAGAAGTGGGATTAAAAATGAACTTTCAGAAGACAAAAGTGATGTTCAATGCTTTTACAAGACATGAAGATTTATCGATTGATGGAGAAAAGCTGGAGATAACAGACACATACTTTTATCTTGGACAGCAGATATCAAGTGAGGGTCACATTGGTGAAGAAATTAATCGGCGTACAAAACTTGCCTGGAGAGCTTTTGGAAGAAACAGCATAATTTTCAAGAGCAATATGCCATTATGTCTTAAAAGAAAAGTGTTTGATCAATGCATCCTTCCAGTGCTTACGTATGGTGCAGAGACGTGGACCTTAGCTAAAAGAGACATACAAAGGCTGCAGACAACTCAAAACAGCATGGAGAGGTGCATGCTTTGTGTAACCAGGAGAGATAAGAAGAGGAACACGTGGATCTGAAAAATGACAAGAGTGGAAGACATCATGATCAGAGTTAAATCCCTGAAATGGCAATGGGCTGGACATACTGCTAGAAGAACAGACCATCGATGGACAGCCGAAATTTTAGATTGGATTCCAAGGGACAGGAAAAGACCCAGAAGAAGACCACATGGAAGATGGGTGGATGAAATTCGAAAGTATGCGGGAGTGACATGGAGGAGACTGGCACAAGACAGACCGTTGTGGAGGAAACTTGGGGAGACCTTCGTCCAGCAGTGGATTGATAATGGTTGACAATGATGATGATGATGATGATGATATATATATATATATATAGATATGTATTGGGATGTAAGGTCAGGTGATGCGTAACATCACAGCCTCTCCTTGACAAATGTCAACCCCGCCTTCTCGTGGTGCATCCTGTTCCCACTAAAGGGGCTCTGACGACCGCAAATAGCGGTATAACTATACCATCGGGATCAGAGGAAATGCTATCCCACACTCACCAACCCGCTTGGCCAGCGTGGTGAGTTATGGCCAAACACCTCCAAAATGACTCTACAACTTAAATCTTGGCCCTCAGTCTCCGGCAGCTGGAATGTACCTGGCCAAGGCAGCGGCCAGTGCGACATGAAGGCAGAGGGTGCTAAGAATCCCCGGAGGACCGGACTAGGCTGCCATTTGATGCTGACCTTGGCTACCTACAACGGACGCTCCCTATCTTCTGATTCAAGGCTTCTTGAATTGGAAGAGGAACTACAAAGGATCAAGTGGGACATCGTCGGGCTAAGTGAGGTAAGGAGAAAAGGAGAAGATCTCATTGAACTGAAAAGTGGACATCTCTTCTATTATCGTGGGACAGATACTGGCAGAACTAGTGGTGTTGGATTTATAATAAACAAGAAACTGAAGGATAAAGTGGTAGAAGTTGAAAGTTCCTCTGACAGAGCTGCACGACTCGTTAACCAACTATCGAGAAGATACCAAGCTCAGATTATTCAAACTTATGCACCCACCACAAGTCATCCTGAAGAAGAAATTGAAGAATTTTATGAGGAAATTCGTCATCTAAATAATAAAGGTAAGCAGCACTTGAAGATAATTATGGGAGATTTCAATGCAAAAATAGGGCACCGGCAACAGAATGAAACTTCAGTAGGTAAATTCGGTCACGGCAACAGAAACCAGCGTGGAAATACTCTCGTTGAGTTTGCAGAGGCAGAAGGATTTTTCATCTTGAATTCCTTTTTCAAGAAAAAGCCACACAGGAAATGGACATGGAGACATCCAATTGGGATGACAAGTGAAATTGATTTTATTATGTGTAACAAAAAATTCGTCATCGAAGACTGCAGTGTGCTAAACAAGTTCAACACAGGTAGTGACCATAGATTGGTGAGATGTAAGATGCACCTCAACACTAAACTGGAACGTGGCAAGCTCATAAGACAAACAAAATGTATTGACATAACCAACCTTAAAAAACACCATAATACTTTCAAGTTGGAACTGAAGAACAGATTCTCTGCTTTAGAAGGCCTAACATCGGAAGAAGTGGATATTTCGGAAGTTAACAGAAAAGTAACCAAAGCTCTTATGGAAACAGCAACAAAATTAGCTGGGTCTAAGAACAAGTTGCATGTAAACAAATTATCAGGAAAAACCAAAATGTTGATGCAAAAAAGAAGAGAGATGAGGACAACTAAAGAAGATGTGACTTCCAAAGTGGAATATATAGAGCTATGCAAGACAGCACGAAAAAGTATCACTGAAGACGTCAGGAAATTCAACTGTGAGCTAGTGAGGAAAGCAATTGAAAACAACCAAAGCCTAAAGATAGCAAAGGGACATCTCAGTAAAGTAAGAAAACAGATTATGGCTCTGAGAAAAGAAGATGGTTCTATAACAAGAAATAGAGGCGAAATTTTGACAAGAGTGAAAGATTTCTACTCCAAATTATATGAAAGGAATGATACATGTACTCCAGACATCATGAAAGGTACCAGAGTTCTTCCAGTCCTCCCAGCAGAAGTTGCTCATGCAATCAAGAACATGAAGCGGGGGAAAGCTCCAGGAGAAGATGGAATTACTGTAGACATCATACAAGAAGCAAGTGGAGAAATTGAAACAGTACTCGCCCAAATTTTCACTCGATGCCTTAATGAAGGGAAGATCCCTGAGGATTGGAACAATGCTACAATGATCCTGCTACATAAAAAAGGTGACATTGAGGATCTCAGGAACTACAGACCTATCAGCCTCCTATCAGTGGTTTATAAAATCTTCACTAAAGTTCTTTCACACCGCTTGAAGGTAACACTGGACATGGCTCAACCGAGAGAACAAGCTGGATTCAGGAGTGGCTACAGCACAATAGATCATATCCATGTACTGAGAGAACTAATTGAAAGAGCGAGGGAATATGAACTTCCATTGTGCATGGCTTTTATCGATTATGAAAAAGCCTTTGATTCGGTGAAACCATCAGCAGTTACCACGGCTCTGAAATCCTGCGGTATTGAAGATGCATACATTAATATTATTAATAACATCTATGAAAATGCAAGTGCAAAGATTCGGCTGTTTGAAAATACAACACACATAAAAATTGGAAAGGGAGTGAGACAAGGTGACACCATATCTCCGAAGCTCTTTAATGCCACATTGGAAAATGTCTTTCAATCACTGAACTGGGAAAACAAAGGGATAAAGATTAATGGAGATTATCTAACCCACCTTCGTTTTGCTGATGACGTAGTCATTTTTGCAACTACCCCATCAGAGCTGCAGAGTATGATCCAGGAACTTGCTGACAAGAGTAAAGAAGTGGGATTAAAAATGAACTTTCAGAAGACAAAAGTGATGTTCAATGCTTTTACAAGAAATGAAGATTTATCGATTGATGGAGAAAAACTGGAGATAACAGATACGTATGTTTATCTTGGACAGCAGATATCAAGTGAGGGTCACATTGATGAAGAAATTAATCGGCGTACAAAACTTGCCTGGAGAGCTTTTGGAAGAAACAGCATAATTTTCAAGAGCAATATGCCATTATGTCTTAAAAGAAAAGTGTTTGATCAATGCATCCTTCCAGTGCTTACGTATGGTGCAGAGACGTGGACCTTAACTAAAAGAGACATACAAAGGCTGCAGACAACTCAAAGAAACATGCAGAGGTGCATGCTTGGTATAACCAGGAGAGATAAGAAGAGGAACTCGTGGATCCGAAAAATGACGAGAGTGGAAGACATCATGATCAGAGTTAAATCCCTGAAATGGCAATGGGCTGGACATACTGCCAGAAGGACAGACCATCGATGGACAGCCGAAATTTTAGATTGGATTCCAAGGGACAGGAAAAGACCCAGAAAAAGACCACATGGGAGATGGGTGGATGAAATTCGTAAATATGCGGGAGTGACATGGAGGAGACTGGCACAAGACAGACCGTTGTGGAGGAAACTTGGGGAGACCTTCGTCCAGCAGTGGATTGATAATGGTTGACAATGATGATGATGATGATATATGTATTATCAATCCGTCGGTCTTGAGCCAGTCTCCTCCATGTTATTCCGGCATGCTTCTACATATACAAACTATATGTTCCTTTTTTTTCTTATAGAACCTGTATCTGCTTTTGCTACTTCTCGAGCCTTACGTGCATTCTAGAACTGCAGTTATAAAATGTCTGCAGCTCAAGAGTTTCGAAAGCCTGCTAACGCACTTCCAGGATTTCGAGATTTTCCTTTCTCGTGTCGTCGTCAGAACTCCTCACGTAACAAAATTTCCCACAGTAATTTTCATTTAAAAAAAATTTGCTTGCGTATCAACAAACAACAGCTGAAGAATTGATAGAAATATTCATGACAACTAGAACTTTAAACGGAAATATAATTAATAATGGTAATTTAATTCCGATTATTGCAGCGGAAATCGCCCACTGTACTGAATTAATACGAAAATCGAGTAAGAACTCGATTTCAATATTACACCATCGATTGTGTCTTTTTTTATTTTTCTCCCCCACCTCCTTTTTTTTATTTTTTTATTTATTTATTTTTTCTGGGAGAACTGATTATGAATGAATTTTGTTATTGCTCAAAAACCGATATCAGCCCTTTGTTTCAAAACATGAAGCAATCTTCAGGGAAAATGAAAGGGGTAAAGAATTTCATAGCTTCTATGTAGCAAGGGAGAATGCGTTTTCAGAGCAATTAGTGGGGCAATTGCGCAACAGGATCAAAATATTTTTGAATACTGTGCTTCTTGTACTGCGACGAAAAGTATAGAAAATAGAGGCTTATAACTCTTATGAACAATGTCCATGAGAGTATCAACTGAAGATATGTTCATCTGCCACTGTTCAACTGTGGGAAAGCGATTGACATTAATGGATAAACGTTGAATTATCCATCAGCGAAGAGCTATTTTCTAAACTGCATCACGAAACTGTAGAGTTAATTTGAGCAAAGTCACCCAAATGTGCGCCTAATGCTCCAAAAATGTATGAATTTGTTACTCATGTGCCATCAAAAATTTATCAGAGAAAAGATGTATCTTTCTGCTAGTAAAAGAAATCCTAGTTTGCGGTATTCAGTTAATTTATTCAAATTTAAAGCCGAGCCTTGTTAAATCGTATGCAGAAAAGAAAAAGACATTATTTCCTTCTTCTGAAATAACATGTAATAACATTTAATCAGCCACTTCATTCGCCAACTAAAAATCTTCAAGCATTGTTGTCTTTCTGCTTCTATGCTCAAGATCTTGTAAACGAGATTACAAGATCTTGAGCATAGAAGCAGAAAGACAACAATGCTTCATCCTCCAGCTTAACCTTTAAACGCGAGATGTGAATTCCACCTAAAAGATTCTGGTTGCTGGATTTAATTTCGATATGTTTAAATTTACTGTGAGTTCTAACATGAAATATTTGGCGTTTCCTGAACTATTGGGTAGTGTGAAAAGTCTTTTCACATTTTGGCAATAGGCCGTTGGTACCAATTTGTAAGGTTAATTTATATTGCAGACACATGATTTTCACATATTCTGAAAGATGTGGTTTGTACACGTTGTGGTCATGGTTATATTCATTTAGTTTGAAAATTAAAGACAATAAGTTTCATTTTCGTCATTTAATGCTGATTTTCTATCACAAGTGTAAAAACGCGGTGCAAAAAGTAAGGCAAGCACACAACCGTCAATGCCACACCGGGATTCGAATCCGGACCCATCTCAGACGAACGATTAGAAGCTACCGCTTCGTGTCATTCGGCCATCGTAGCGCCGTGTACCCACCTCCAGACCAGTGGGCAAGCAGTGAATGCGTTGGGGAGCGACGTACTTTCGTCACTAAGAGAAATTCCTACCACCAATAGAATCAAAATTCCCAAAAAAGGAAAGTTGTTTTGCAGCTCGAGATACATACGATACAGTATAATTTTCAAGCGCCAATGGCAGTTCATTCACGTTTAAGGTCACAAAAGCGTCCTCTGCTGTCGCTTTGGTTCCCATAGAAATAGCATCGAAATTATTTTTGTTTTTAGCAAGCAAGCTCCCTTCTAGAATTTCGACTTCAAATAGGAACGACAGTAAAAAATCAATACGCCAAATTTTGAAGTTTCCACCACGAATTCTCTGAAGAGTTACGGCACACAGGCCCCGACTATGGGATGGGGGGGGGTGAGACTATGGGATGGGGGGGGGTGAATCTCGCCCCTCCAATAATTTTACAGACGGGGGAAGTGCCCACCAAGTATTTTTCATCCTGTTTAATTAAATAATCGCCTCAGCCTCATAAGGTGGACCAAGTTCCATCCTATGAGGCCAAAGCGATTTATTTCCAAAAATTAACAAATAACAAAATAAGTAAACTTTTGTCCTATATTCAGCATTGCTCATTTGATAAAAAACTGGGCCGCCCTGGTGGCGCAGTGGTCTAAGCAACGGCTTCTGATCATTCGCCCGAGTTCGAATCCAGCATGGATGTTGTGTTTGTCTTACGGCACTGGCTTTCTCCCGGAACCAGTGACCCTAAATTAGGAACGGGCGACTGCTTATAGCCCATTGAGTTGCTCACGGTTTTTGTTAAACACCCGAGATAAAAAAAAAAACTGGATTGCCAGCCTCGTATTGAGTTTGGCATGTTCTCGTGATATGTGGTAACTGCTTAAAACACTTATGAAAAATAAAATAAATAAAAATACAGGATCGTATAATCTCTAGCGCCTTTATTTATCTATTTTTTTTGTTTGCGCTTCTTGTTCTTTGTTTAAGTAACCCAGCTAATTTCTCATATTTTTTATAACGTTTGGAAATAAAAAAATTCTGGATATTTTTACAAAACCCAATAATTTGGTAAAGTAGGTGCCCCTGTTAATGCTCCCACAGACCTACTCTTTTATTATCATCCATGCGTAGTGTTGCGCTGTACTAGCATTTGTAGGTCTACGAACATGCTCTTCTATCCTGTCGCTAATTTAAACGAACTGATACAAAATATACGCTCTGATAATTTAACAATGCACGAATATCCCGATTTCTGTTCAGCCATAAACTTCCACTATTAAGCGATTATACGCTTTCGGGGAAATTAATCGAGCGCTTAAATTTACCCCAGGTCAACATCTCAAACCTCCGAACTTCGACGCCGGATAATTCACAGAACATTAGAGAAACGGACCAAGTCTGAAAAGTTTTGGCCGCGCTCTTTATTATTTTCTCCACGTGGGAAAAAAAAAGTTCCAGTTGAAGATGATAAATGCACGGCAAGAAATGTGGGAGAATAACTGAAATAGAAGCACGGATGGTCCCTTCAGATCCAAATGTGGCCATAAATCAAATTACCCAGGGGGATGTTTAAAATACAACGAGGAATCGTAGTCGACTTCCTCGGCCGCCATTGGTTCCTCGGAATTATATCGTCTGCTTAATGATTCGGAAACCGAGGTCCGCTGAAGTGCCCTCGAAACTTCATTGACATGTACTCAGAATGCCTTTAATTAAACCCCGTTCTCACTTTATCACTTATATTTCACTGTCTCTTTCAGCCAAATTCATCGTTTGCGCCACGGAATCTTTTCCGGAGGAGAGAGAGAGAGAAGAAAGAGAGCTTCCCGGCGTACAGAAAGGGAAATTTTGAATCCGCTATTCAGGTGAGGCCGTTCAGAGTTTTAATGCAAAGGCGATGTAATTTCCTAACAAGGGAATTCATATCGCCGCTGGGCGCGAGTGACTTTCGCCACACTTTATAAATGGGGTAATTGTTTGATCGCAACAACAGACTTTCAATCAAGCGGGTTTAGATTTTAGGAAAACTAAAGTCAAATTTAATAATTTACGAAACAAAGTTATTCACCTCGAAACTCTTGGAAGTTCCAACGACAGGCTTTACAGTGCAGATTCTCATAAAACTTACCTCAGCCATCTTACGTTAAACAAAATAGTACTTACTAACTATGCTTCAAATAATAGCATTAGGAAGTTACTCTACAAATCACGTTATAAGTATAAAAAAAAATTCTCGATTGAACCTGCTATTTAATGTTTTTCACCTTAAACTAGACGAAACCCGTCGGAATCGACGATTAGTTTTTTTTTTTTTTTTTTTTTTTGAAAAGAATAAACGCATATGAAACAACAAATGTAAACTTTATTTGATTGATAAATTCATTCAACCACCTCAGTAAAGACAATAGTCCAGGTTCGTGATTTTTTTTTTTTTTTTTTGACTGAGGGTTTAAGCGGGTTTGGGTTTTAGGAAAACTAAAGTCACCGTGAGCAACGCAATGGGCTATAAGCAGTCGCCCGTCCCTAATTTAGGGTCACTGGTTCCAGGGAAGGGGGAGAGCCAATGCCGTAAGACAAACACAACATCCATGCCTCACGGGGATTCGAACCCGGACCCTTCATGAACGAATCGTCATAAGCCAACGCTTAGACCACTGCGCCACCGGGGCGACCAGGTTCGTGATCAGCATCACGACTGCACTACTTTTCAGTCGTAGAATGTGAGGCGGAAGTCCACTCATCTCGATCGTGTGCAAATATTCAACTGGGTAGCACACTCTTTCACTCTCATCTTCAGTCACAACAGTGTTTGTAAATGTTGTTGGAATGAGATTCGCGTTGCGAATGCTCTTCACCCGCTGGAATTAACGGTCAGTTTTTTTTTTTTTTTTTTGAAAGGATAAACTCGTATGAAACAACAAATGCAAACTTTATTTGATTGACAAATTCCTTCAACCGCTTCAGTAAAGACACTAGTCCAGGTTCGTGATTTTTTATTTTTATTTTTTTTTGACTGAATGTTTAACGACCACCGTGTGCAACTCAATGGGCTATATATAAGCAGTCGCCTGTAATATTTTCACTAACAATGGTCAACGGAATATTTATTCACATCTTTACATAATGGGAAACATCTTACCTACGTGAATAAACTGGATCGAAGGAATATCAAATTGTACATACAAGTATACATCACACAGTCCAACGGCATAAAGCAATCAAATCTTGGAGAGTGTTCACTGTTCCTATGAGAACTTTATACCAATGCCCGCTAGCGTTGTTTTGCGTAACGGTTCGCTCAGAAAAGAGACTTCGGACTATCTCAGTCTCTCCATGCTTCCGCCTTCAACAGCGCGTGAGTCAACCGCACGCTTCTCCCATAGACTTTACATCGGAACTTTGCAGCCCCAGAACGCCCAAACCGTTGCCCCAATCTCATTTTTCTCTTCGACTGGCACATCTACATGGTAAGACCTTCATTTTGATACCTAAATTGACCATATCTTTACCTTCAGCCGTTCTCTCAAAATAGGACTCACAGTAAAAAACCTTATAGAATTAGTATATATATATATTCTGGAACACAGAATAATTTCGAACGTGGGCCGCGGATGACCTAGTGGTTAGCGTTCTTGACTGCCACGGAGAAATATCAGGGTTCGATCCCAGGCAGGTACGAACGCTCGAACCACTAAATATCCGCCGTGCGTCGGATGGGCACGTTAAGCCGTAGATCTCCGGGTGCGCCCCCCCCATTATAAATAAGGTCATCTTCTACCCCTTTCTGCCTCACTTTCGTGTCACATTCCTATTCCTATCGGGCACTGTAGCAAAAAATCTCCTAGCTTTCTATTTCTAAGGGTTATTTAAGACCTGGGGTCAGACACTCCCTTCCTAAAATCCTCTACATATGATCTGATCTGATCTAATGCAGATATACTTGTGCCTAGACTTAAAGTTCGGTAGGCAATAGCCGGAAAATAATCCGCAGCGCTCAATGAAATGTTACGATGATTACAGGACATATGCAAATGTTGACGAGGAACAAATACCCGCAGTGAAATTTGCATATCAGTGAGCAAAATGCTGTCCAATATGTAAATTTAGTTACCTAGTTTAAAGTCAACGGGGAACGCAGTGTCATTTCCTGTTGAAAGCTCGTGTAAGAAGCGTTACGGTGGCTGCAAATGCTTTTCTTGTGTTTCATACACGAGTATCCGACGGTGTACGGTGGCGAGCGGTAGGACGACTAGAATATCAAAGAACTGGCCTGCTTCTTTGAATATCGATAGGACGACTAGAAGCAGGCCAGTCTCAGGCCGAAGTCGCAAAGAACTTGAATATCCACCACAGAGGAGTTTCACGGTTATGGCGGCAATTAAACCACACCGGTGGGGTATCACGTGTCCTGGCCAAGGTCGTCCGAGGCGTACGGCATCCCACGAGGACCATTATGTCGCTTTAACTGCACGGCGTCCTACGCCTTATATAGTCCATGTCTTCAGAGCTCTCCGCTGCTACTGGGACTATGGTATCAAGGCAAACAATATATCGAAGGCTTAATGCAATTGTCTTTTACGCTAGGAGACCCACGGTTTGTGTCCCTCTAACCGCATCTCACAGGAGAGCTCATTTGAACTGGTGTAGGCATCATTGTTCCTGGAGCCCAGACGAGGAGTGGGCCGGTGTATTTTTTACAGACGAGTTTAAATTCAGTCTACAAACGGATTCTCGTCGGAATTTCATCTGGAGCGAAAAGGGAACTCGGAATGTTCCTGCAAACGTCCGCGCACGAGACTCCTTTGGGGGCGGTTGTCAGCTCGTGTGGGTTGGCATTATGTTCAACGGCCTCACACCACTCCACGTGTTCTCAGAATGCAATACGAACGCTGAGGGACGAAATCCTAGAGACCTACGTCAGATTTTTTAGGGCAGCTGTTGGCCCTCGGTTCCCTTAAACGGATGATAACACTCGCCCACACAGGGCTAAGCTTGTCGGTGATCTCCTGCAGAGCGAGTATATAAGGCGTATGGACTGGCCAGCCAGGTCTCCTGTCCTGAACCCTATTGAGCACACACGAAATGCTGTGGGATGACATGTAACAGTTCATCAGCTACCTCCCAGAACCCTTCCCAAGCTACACACCGCACTCATCGAAATAGCATCTGCAGGTTCAAAAATATCACACGTATCCTTTTTCTTGCAATAAAGCATTATCACTTATACGATTATGTGAAGCCATTGTTGTGGATATACCTTTTCTCCACCCGATTCGGTCTTGCATCAAAGCGCTCTTCAAATTCTTCTTCGCGTAAATGACAAGAGCGTTTGTACTGACAACGAACGGACATCTATCTATCCACTATGACGAGGAACATACATTACCCGTTCGCTCAACTGAAAATGAAAGGGAAGAGACTTCGCTGGAAAACATGAGCTCCTGTGCAGGGTCCCTCGCGTTGTCCTTCGTTTTCCGCGAACTTCCCTGGATCTGTACATCTGGTTAACGAACCAGTTGTCGGAATACGCGCCGTTTTATACTGCATAAGGCACTTCCTAGAATGTATTGAGCATATACGTGCACGAGAAGATATGCGGCGATCTTTTAAAATCAAAAGTATCTGGTGTGCTATCAACGATGACAGAGTCGCTGGTCCTATGTATCGACGTCCACGAGAATTATTTAAGTCATAATGACTAACAAACAAGTCGAGTGTATTTTCGTGGTTTCAATACATTCTCGCCTCGCATTCTACTATATTTTGAATCTCACAATTTTTTAATCAAGCATGATGTTTTGTATAATGGGTGTTTCCTCCCATAATCGATTTTTTTTAAGAAAGAAAAAAAAATCACAGGCAGGCTTTTCATGCAATGATCTCTTTCTCTCTTCTTTAAGTTCAGTAAATTATCTCACTCTTGTTAATATCCCTTCCTCCCTGTGCATTTTTTTTTTCTAGTATGATGATGTGCAGTGGAAGTTTTCCTACCATCCGCAAGAGTTATCTTTATTTCAACATTTTTTTATTATTTTTTTTTCCATTACCCGCCGTTTCCACAATGATTGATTTCTTCCGTCGCCGGAAACTAGCCAGGAAGATGATCAATTCCAGTTTTTAGGGTTCGGCTGCTAATTTGCAGACATGTTCGCTTATACTTGGAGGTTCGAATACAAGCTATGCTAGATTTCGTTTCATCAATTTCTGTCAGAACGGAAGAAAAAAAGAAAAGAACTAAAAATACACACAGACATAAGCACACAAAGCCTGGGCTCGTATCTTGTGAAGTACGCATTCTGGACATGCATTATCGTTTCATGTAGGACTTCCATAACCAAGAAGTAGTAACTGGCTAACAATATTCAAATATTTAGTTCCGTATTTTAAGCATTTGTCGACTCTAAAGATATAATTATGACTGCAGATATTGTTCACAAACATATTTCTCTGAAACTTGTTAAAGGTAATTAATTTGGTGAGTCACATAGAGCAAGTTTTCACATTTCCTTTTTAGAAACACTTCCAAATTGGCCTCCATACGATTGTAAGTTGGGTCTACGGTATTTTTCTCAATAGAAGTATCCAAAGAACAGCTATTAAGTTAGTACAAAAGAAATGGTGCACGTACTTACAGTATATTTCCACAGTAGTGCCGTACACCATGATCGAAAATATTGTTGTATTTGACAAAAGAAAACTAAGCAATCATTTAAATACTTTTGAAAACTCTAATCTTGACATACATCAATCTGAGGCGAAAACTTCTTCATTCCAGATTCTGTCGTAAATCAACGTAAAATTTAATTCCCTCTAATGGAAGAAAACTACTAGAAGCAAACAACCTAGAAGCAAACATTTTGACAAAAATTCCTTCCGGTATTTCCAAACAGCTTTTAGTAACGCACATTCCTCATTATCTGAGAAAGCGTTAAGCTTTTGTTACCATTTACGTTGAAATATTAGTTCGAAGACGGATTTCCGGTTATGCCTTCTGTAAAAACAAAACAGAGAAATCGGTTTTGCCTTCATGCACTTACGGATTATACTTCTCAATTCCATCAAACCCAGGCTGGAAATAAAATCAACAACAGAAATCAGGCATGTTTTCACTTTAACATTAGTGTGCATAAAGACAGACAAATAACATTAGTGTGCACGTGAGACAGACAAAAAACAAACAAATTAATACGACAATTGGAGCGCACTAAAGATCGGGATATTGTTTTAGATGTGACTACAGCAGGGGTGAAGGGGTTCGCACTGTGATCCACGTTATGTGCGGAAGATGAAGTGGTCAGGGGTGGATCCAGAAGTTTACTCCAAGGGGGCGGTCTTTCGAATATAAAAGGGGGTGGCATTATGGAAAGGTTTTGGGGTCGCGGGTGGCCTAGTGGGCAACGTTCGTGACTGCCACAGAAAGGGCCTCAGATTCGATCCCAGGCAAGTACGAACGATCGATCCACTAAATATCCGCCGTGCTTCGGATGGGCACGTTAAGCCGTCGGACTTCGGGTACTGGCCCCCGGTAATGAATAAGGGCGTCTTCCTCCCCCTTTCTACTTCGCTTCTGTGTCACTTTCCTATCGGGCGCTCAAGCCCAAATCTCCTAGTTTCCTGTTTCTAAGGGTTGTTTAAGACCTGGGGTCAGACACTCCCTTCCTAAAATCCTCTACATGTGATCTGATCTGATCTGGAAGGGTTTTTTTTATATGCACATTGGAGGTGCCGCTCCTACCTGGCGTTCCTTTGCAAGGTCTTTAAAGCACTTTCACTTGCTCCAGGAATGTTAAATTGTTAAATACCTGAACGAGAGCAATCAATAGGTGAAAAATCACAATAGTTTCAGTGCAATCGATTGCTCGTTTCCCGAAGGAATGAAGTTTATGCTTTTTGAAA
This sequence comes from Macrothele yani, assembly GCA_039090855.1. NCBI lineage: Eukaryota > Metazoa > Arthropoda > Arachnida > Araneae > Macrothelidae > Macrothele > Macrothele yani. The sequence continues at coordinate 148,939,675 of CM076995.1, read as the reverse complement.
TCGGCACATACTATGTCTGAAAAGAAAAAAAAATTCTGGTTGTCTCCACCTGACATATTATCATACATTAAGGTAATAATACACGCCTGATTTCAGCCAAAACATAATGAGGTTAGTCATGAAATCGCTAATTATAAAACATGGTAACTGGAATTTTGCTCTCCCATCTATCCCCCCCCCCTTTTTTTGTTTTTACTGTGCCCGACAGCGGCAAAAAGAATAATTTTCGACTTCTTTTCACTGGTGATGAAACAACGAAACTCTACGTCCATTGGAAATTAACATAAAAAAGAAAAAAAAGCAGTTCTGATATCAGTTAGTTTACGTGCATGAATGAAAACTCCAATGAAGGACGGCAGACACAAGGGCGTACTCAGTGTGAGTTACAATCACACTCGTACAAAAATGAGAAAAAGAGAACTTACTTTTTCTTTTGAAAAACAAAGTTCCCCTAATCTCGTTTGAAGAACTGAAAACTTCCTTTAAATTAGTACGTAATGTGAAACCAAACAAACAGCTCCTCCTAATATTCGACGATTACCAAATTTAAACAGCTTGGAATTTTTACGACATTATTTATCTTTTCCTGCGACAATTTTATAGCACCGAAATTCCCAAAAACTGATGGACGGTTAGAAAGTAACTATCTGGGTGGAAGCGGTGAGGACATTTTTATGAATTTCGTTTACGACCCAATTACGATACGTACGTAGATCAAATACTTATTCACAATTTCTCCCACCTGCTCTGATTTCAGTACCAAGCTCTGCTTTACCCTGTTTCGAGTCGCTACAGACGCTAGACAATATGCAATAGCAAAGAACTAACAAAGAATATCCCATGCTTTCCTCCCCGCTGTCCCTGTCTTCCCCATATCTTTTGGTCTCTCTCTCTCTCTCTCTCTCTGTCATTCTATTCCCTTGTCTTTCCTTTTTTAATGAAACTAAATCAATATAATACGTATTTCAAATCCAATTCCGTAGTAAGTTTAATTGTTATTTTTTTTTTTAGAAAAACTGAAAACAAATATGCAAAGTTAATCATTTACGCTCTTCGCTATTTTAAACGTAAAAACTTCGTTAGGGTTTAGGGGGGAGCAATAGCCCTATCACCCCCCCGGATCGGTTACTGGATGTGGTTTTATGTACTAAGAGGGGATACAAATTAATTGGAAAGCTGGAAAACTAGATCAGAGTAAGCTGAACCAAACCGGAGTGCAGATGCTTCAATGAAGAAGTAAAAAATTAAATACAGGGTGCTAATTTTCAGGAAGAAGAGGTCAAAGTAGGGAGAGATTCAAGAACCATGAATGGATGCTGGAGGATGACAGAGGTATGAAAGTAGAATAGAAGAACTGTAAAAAACAACAGCTGCACTGTTATGATGGAAGGATGTAAATCCGGCTCAAAATTCGTGTTTTCAAGGCTAGAGGGAGACCAGCAATGCTATTATAGATCTCTGAGACTTGGCCAATAGCAAGATGTTTGAAGAAGACGCTAAATGTTGTTGAACATGAAGATACTCATGAGGATGCATGGTACCACTAAAAAGGTTAGAATTAGAAATGAGATGAAAAGGGCAAAAGTGAAGATCACAGATCTTACGGAAAAGACCCGAAAAACAAGATTGTGCTGGTGTGGTCATGATATGAGAGAGAACAAGAAATACGTGGAAGCATAGTCATGGATACAAAGCTACCCGCAAAGCAAACTAGAGGAAAACTTACAATGAAATTGAGGTACTGTGCCAACAATGACATGGAGAAGAGAAATTGAGGAGCACGAGTTGACGTAGAACAGAAAAAAAAAGAGGAGACAAAGAATCCGCAAAAACTCAGCATGATGCTAATCATTCTTCAGAAGAAGAAGTGCTCATGTTATGCCCCTTCTGAAAAATTTACTAAAACTTGACATGTTCGTTTTATTTTTCTTAAATATAGTGGAACGACTGATGTTTGATCACAGCAAGATGGCATAAGAAACTGGCTTGGCTCCTGAGGACTAGCAGAAGTCAGTAATTTTGAGAATGTAAAAGAAATGAAACAGGAAGTATTGTCGAGACTCACCTAACACCTCTTTAGTTAGAGTTTCTTGCAAGTTTATCCAGGTGCACAGCAAAAGAAACGAGTAGGAAATAGACTGAATCAACATTAAACACACACAGAGGAAGGGTAAGAGTTTCTCCAGGGTTAATGCATATGTACTAAAATAGCTTTCTGAAAAGTTCCCTGAGGTCAATCAGGTTTTGGAAAAACTTCTGTCTAAGTACCCAGAAACATGTTGCCAGTGCGTTGAAAAGTTATGGTGTGAAAGTCAATCTGTTGAAGTCTCAGTCAGAAACTTTCTACACCAACTATTTACAACTCAGACATTGCGCATATGAACAATATAAGTAAATATTGGATATCTCGTTGCAGGGTGGTCACAAAGTTAGTTTACCCATTCTTCTGACGATTCGACAGCAGCAAATCGGCTGATTGACGTCATTCTACCCGATAAAAAAGTCTGTTCCCAGCAGGCGTATCATCCCTGAATCTCTAAAAAAGGCAGGGCCGTGTTCATAATGTTCCCTGAAGTAACCTTTGGAGAAGTATCCCCGAAATGCCAAGAACAACAATACCTTATTCTCCGATATCAAAATTAAGAGTAGTTTCCTTTGTCTGATTTCTATTTTATATCTGTATTTTTACGTTGCACGTTTGCTCGTTCGACGCTTAAGATGGGCTGTTGCATATTTCTGGCATCGAACGCACATGCTTTGAGCTCTGGGGAATCGGCCTCTTTACCCCCGCGTTAAGAAAGATCGCATTTACACGAAACATTTATAAAATAATATATATTAACTGTGACCTATTGTCGACGAACACAAATTGCATAAATCCAGCTCAAACTTACCAACAAAACAACTTTATTGATTGTATAATTTCACCTCAAAGCAGTACATTCCGTGAGAGAATATAGTTTCCACAGAGATAGAGGATAAAACAAAAAACAATAAAGTATTTTGGTTCGAGTTTTCAATGCCATATTCATACGTTTGTTTTAGTTACGAGTGAATGGGTCGATAAAGTCTTGACCCACATTTTTAAACCCCAGCGCGTTCCGTTATCCGAAACAATTCGGAATGTGCACATAAAAATGAATCTTTAATGCACTTTTGATATTTTCTTTGATAAGGTGCCACACTGCATTTGGCGGCAGCATGTCTCTCCTACATGTATACACGCCAGAAGAACAATAAAGTATTTGCATTTTTTTATGTTTTTCATCTATTTGCTCTTCAACGAAATGAAGAGGCAGAAGTATTCAACGAGTTGAACGAATGGAAATGGTTTTCAGCCGTCTTCAACATGCCGAACAGACAAAAGTTCTAACAACTTTCATATAAAGTTAGTACACACTCCACCTGTATCACTTTCAAATGAAAGCCACTGTACCTCTCTTTTGTTTGCCTAGTTTATGACCAAACTGACGAGAACCATGGAAGTATTCTGAAAATTGTGTTCAGTATCCCTGTGGTGTAAGTACAGACAAGACAGATGTCATAGTCGGTATGGCGTTACAGCAGAGAACTACCGCCATCCACCGGATAACATTGTCAACCATTTTTAAATACTCACTTTTCATTTATACTCGTATAATACCTTTGATTCGGTGAAACCATCAGCAGTTACAATGGCTCTGAAAACCTGCGGTATTGAAGATGCATACATTAATATTATTAATAACATCTATGAAAATGCAAGTGCAAAGATTAGGCTGTTTGAAAATACAACACACATAAAAATTGGAAAGGAAGTGAGACAAGGTGACACCATATCTCCGAAGCTCTTTAATGCCACATTGGAGGGTGTTTTTCAGTCACTGAGCTGAGAAAACAAGGGGATAAAGATTAATGAAGATTATCTAACCCACCTTCGTTTTGCTGATGACGTAGTCATTTTTGCAACTAGCCCATCAGAGCTGCAGAGTATGATACAGGAACTTGCTGACAAGAGTAAAGAAGTGGGATTAGAAATGAACTTTCAGAAGACAAAAGTGATGTTCAATGCTTTTACAAGAAATGAAGATTTATCGATTGATGGAGAAAAGCTGGAGATAACAGACACGTACGTTTATCTTGGACAGCAGATATCAAGTGAGGGTCACATTGATGAAGAAATTAATCGGCGTACAAAACTTGCCTGGAGAGCTTTTGGAAGAAACAGCATAATTTTCAAGAGCAATATGCCATTATGTCTTAAAAGAAAAGTGTTTGATCAATGCATCCTTCCAGTGCTTACGTATGGTGCAGAGACGTGGACCTTAACTAAAAGAGACATACAAAGGCTGCAGACAACTCAAAGTAGCATGGAGAGGTGCATACTTGGTGTAACCAGGAGAGATAAGAAGAGGAACTCGTGGATCCGAAAAATGACAAGAGTGGAAGACATCATGATCAGAGTTAAATCCCTGAAATGGCAATGGGCTGGACATACTGCCAGAAGAACAGATCATCGATGGACAGCCGAAATTTTAGATTGGATTCCAAGGGACAGGAAAAGACCCAGAAGAAGACCACATGGGAGATGGGTGGATGAAATTCGAAAGTATGCAGGGGTGACATGGAGGAGACTGGCACAAGACAGACCGTTGTGGAGGAAACTTGGGGAGACCTTCGTCCAGCAGTGGATTGATAATGGTTGACAATGAATACACTGGTGTGCAAAAATTAAGGACGAAGAGGAAAAATTAGCATAACATAAATTAGCATAACAACCACTCAGGAGATAGACTAGGGTCCGATACGGTAGGGCATGCGCATATATGCAGCATGACGGGGGAGGGGGGTCGTAAGGGTATAAAGCACACGGGCGGTGTACGCTCAGCAATTCGGTGAAAGCTATTGAACGGTGTACAGCGGTTTGAACGACGTCGAGTTGCTGCCATTGTGTGATATGGCCAACAGGCAATCCATATGGTCTGGTGCAAAACGGAGCAGGCTTCGGCGCCCCTTCATTTTAAATCAAAATTTCGTGGAATCTTTACAGCACTTCAACGTTTCTGGCATAATTATCTTTAAACCTATAGGCATTTTAAACAGTAAAGCTAACCTTCTTTTTTGAATATTTTAGTTTTCAGACTTTTCTAGGGGTAGAAGTGGCAGAAAAATTAAAGCAGACAATATTCCAAAAACCGGGGCCGTTTTGATTTTTGGACTTTTCTAGGTATCCGGACCTCAAGACCTAGCAGCATGCCAATTTTTATATCTCTAGGCCATTTAGAAGAGGTCGAGCAATTCGCGGACAGAAACACTCCCATTTTCTAACTTTGCTTTATATACACTGAAGAGCGATTGAATTACAGATAGCTGGCGTTATGCAAATGTGGCGCTGCGGGCGGCCCTGTAAACGGAAACGACATGACGTATGCAGCGATCTGACAATATAAAGAGTGATGCGACGGGAATCAGTAAGATTCGGACGCAGTATGGGTAAGACGAAGGATCTAAGCGCATTTGATCGTGGGCAAATTGTCGGGGCCCGACGAATGGGTCACTCCATCTCGGAAGTCGTGCAGGCACTGGGATTTTCACGAGCCACTGTGTCACGGGTGCACCGTGAGTACATCAAATCCGGTAAAACCATCCCTGCAAGGGCCAACTGCCGTGGACAACAGCGTGTGGATGAGCGGGGTCATCGTCGGCTAGCTGGCATTGTAACAGCATATAGACGGGCCACAGTGCAAGAAATCACTCGGCAATTTAACGCTGGTGCACAAAAACGTGTAAGCAGCCACACCATCCAGAACCATCTCCTCGCTATGGGGTACAGAAGCCATCGTCCCACGAGGATATCGCTACTAACCGCACATTACAGGGTACAAAGATTAGCATGGGCGCGGAAACATCGCCACTGTACCCTAGACATGTGGGAAAATGTTGCCTGGACTGATGAGTTGAGATTCACGTTAGTACATACGGATGGCAGGATACGAGTACGGCGCAAACCACATGAAGCGATGGATCCTTCTTGCCAGCAGGGTACTCTTCAAGCTGGTGGGGGCGGCATTCTCGTCTGGGGACAGTTTACGTGGACTGAAATGGGACCCCTGGTGCGTGTGACCTCGTCCCTCACAGGTAAACGTTACCGGGATATCCAGGACGACAATTTGCTCCCGTTTGTGCGTCTTCAGCATCCCACTGGGGACCTCATCCTGCAACAAGACAATGCACCGTGCCATCGCTCACGAATTGTATCCGAATGGTTGGATGATCACTTCACCGACGTGACCTCGCTTCCTTGGCCAGCTAGGTCACCTCACCTCAATCCCATCGAGCACATCTGGGATGCCATCGAGAGAGATGTCCGAGGCTCTGACCCCCCTCCATCAAATCTTCGTGAACTGTGGGAGCTTGTTCGGGGTCGTCGATTCGTATGGCTTCCCAACGCTTCCGGTGCTTCCGAGTCGTGGATTCGTATGGCTTCCCAACGCTTCCGGTGCTTCCGAGTCGTGGATTCGTATGGCTTCCCAACGCTTCCGAGTCTATGCCGAGACGAATCGCCGCCGTAATCAGGGCGAGAGGTGGTCCTACACGTTACTAGACAGGTATCTCTAATTCAATTGCTCTTCAGTGTATATACATAGATGAGATATTTGTAGCAATGAAGAACTATTTTGATTTTTTGGGGGGGAGTCAGACTTTTTTAGGTATATGGGCGTTAAGCCCTATCGGCATAGTAATTTTCAGATCTCTAGGGCATTTAGAAGAGGTGGAACAGTTCGCGGACGGAAAACGGAAACACTCGCATTTTCTAACTTTGCTTTATATATACGCTGAAGAGCAATTGAATTAGAGATACCTGTCAAGTAACGTGTAGCACCACCTTTCGCCCTGATGACGGCGGCGATTCGTCTCGGCATGTACTCGACAAGACACCGGAAGCGCTGGGAAGCCATACGGATCCACGACCCCTGAACAAGCTCCCACAGTTCACGAAGATTTGATGGAGGGGGGTCAGAGCCTCGAACATCTCTCTCGATGGCATCAATGATGTGCTCGATGGGAATCAGGTCACGTGACCTCGCTGCCCAAGGAAGCTAGGTAACGTCGGTGGAGTGTTCATCCAACCATTCGGATACAATTCGTAAGCGATGGCACGGTGCATTGTCTTGTTGCTGGATGAGGTCCCCAGTGGGATGTTCAAGACGCACAAACGGGAGCAAATGGTCGTCCAGGATATCCCGGTAACGTTGACCTGTGAAGGACGGTGTCACACGTACCAGGGGTCCCATTTCAGTCCACGTAAACAGTCCCCAGACGACAATGCCATCCCCACCAGCTTGAAGAGTACCCTACTGGCAAGAAGGATTCATCGCATCATGTGGTTTGCGCCGTACTGGTATCCTGCCATCCGCATGTACCAACGTGAATCTCGACTCATTAGTCCAGGCAACATTTTTACACATGTCTAGGGTCCAGTGGCGATGTTCCCGCGCCCATGCTAATCTTTGCACCCTGTGATGTGTGTTCAGCAGCGGTATCCTCGTGGGACGATGGCTTCTGTACCCCATAGCGAGGAGATGGTTCTGGATGGTGTGGCTGCTTACACGTTTTTGTGCACCAGCGTTAAATTGTCGAGTGATTTCTTGCACTGTGGCCCGTCTATCAGCTGTTACAATGCGAGCTAGCCGACGATGACCCCGCTCATCCACACGCTGTTGTCCACGGAAGTTGGCCCTTGCAGGGATGGTTTTACCGGATTCGATGTACTCACGGTGCACCCGTGACACAGTGGCTCGTGAAAATCCCAGTGCCTGCACGACTTCCGAGATGGAGTGACCCATTCGTCGGGCCCCGACAATTTGCCCATGATTAAATGCGCTTAAATCCTTCATCTTACCCATACTGCGTCCTACTCTTACTGATTCCCGTCGCATCACTCCTTATATTGTCGGATCGTTGCATACGTCATGTCGTTTCCGTTTACAGGGCCGCCCACAGCGCCACATTTGCATAACGCCGGCTGTCTCTAATTCAATTGCTCTTCAGTGTATACATAGATGAGATGTTTGTAAGAATGAAGAACTTTTTATAAACCCTCGAATTATATCTTGTAGTGCGAGTTAACTTGTGTTGTACAAATTTTTCAGTTCGAATTAAATCGTGTAGTACCAATTTCTTAGTCCGAGAGAGCACAAGTATCGATGGTAACATGCCTTCAAGAGCACTACACATGATCTTCCAATGTAGAAATTCAATTAGTGACTCAAAGAGTAGGGGAAATATATTTCCTACATTAACAAACTGACATTCTGATCTAGTAAGTTCGACGTTGAGGGTTTAGGTGTTTCGCTGATTAGTTGGGAACCAAAACATTCTTTATTGTTACCGATGGATTCCAGAGTATTAAATAAGCTTTGAAATCACAATATAAAAATAACCTCGGAATTCAAACAAATTTTCTGATTTCGTTTTGTGAAAAAATTGTGCTCGACAAATTTGCTCGTCAGAGAAGGCCAGATATCCATAATTAACACATAAAATTATCCTAGTTAGTGAAACACCGAAACGCAGATGCAGCAATTATATACATTGCAGGTTTTTCAAATCCCACTGCGTTTTTTTAAATACCGAAAATGGTTTAATTTTTTTTTCAACCTGTTAAATCTACTGGCAGCGGAATTCTAAAGCAGAATGAACAAGCAAAATATTGATTCGAATTTCACATGAAGACCGGGGGGGGGGAGACAAAATACGAATGAAGCGCAGGGTCCTGTGAGCAAACCACGAGCTAATCAGTGAAATGTGTTCTGAACTGTCAATAGCGCTCTTAAAAAACGCAGAAAATGCTCGTTAGTCAGGTTAACGACCTCTGCAGCTCATTACGGGGGCATTAGTATTTTTTTCCATCATCGTGCTTGACTTTTGGAAAAGGTATCATGGCAACAATGGTTTTTCATTGTTCGAAACCATTTTGCAAAATAAATGAAGAGAAATGCTCGTAACAACAAGAACTGCTCAGGATTTCCTAACCTTTTGAACTGTGAATAACTAACAGACACAAGAATAAATTACAGAACGCAACATTGTTTAATTTACCGTGTCTCATTTTTATAAATTTACAGAATATACAAATCATACAGAAACCTTGAACGTGCCTTAATTTTTCAAACAGGTGGCAAAACTACGTCCTATCCTATTCGTGCTCATACCCAGGGTCATTGGAAACATTTTTGCATGGTGGAGTACCTTGCTCGTCTTGAATGCTGTTAACTTCACAACTTTTCTAAACACCCGACAAAGAATACGTGAATCCTTCTTTTTTAGCACGTCTTTTGTAAAAAACGATCGTGCTTCTGTTATCGGTTTGTCCGTCCGTCTGTACACACGATATCTCTGCAACTATTAGTCCGATTTGAAAAATTCTTTTTGCATTCGGAAGCTTGAAATATGCAAATGATGATCCTTTATTTCGTTTTTTTTTACGATGTACAATTTCGTCGCTAGAGGGCGTAAATGCAGATGATATCGAATTCAAAAATACGTTTTATTCCACATATTTGCTTCTAAACATCCGATTGAAAAAAAAATTTTATCTTTCGATTCCATTTATGTCGAAGAGTATTTTAGATATAGTTACTTTTTCAAATTACGCATAGATTATCCGCTAGGGGGCGTAAAAGTAAATTACATTTTTCCCGATCACTCGTTTTCTAAAACTCCGATTTGAAAATTTTTTTCTTCGGCGGATACATCTTCTGATAGAAAATCTTTTGCATATAATTTCAAATTTTTGGTAAAGAATACTTTGGCCACCAGGGGGCGTAAGTGTTTATTTTTGCTTCTGATGTATTTGCCATAAAATCGGAGCTTCTAAAATATCGATTGAAAAAAATTCTCTCGTGGACTGATGCCACTCACATCGACAAACCTTTTCGGAATATTTACTTCTTAAAATATTGCACAGTTTCTCCGCCAAGGAGCGTAGATGTACATCTTATTTTTGTCAATATCTCTACTTCTAAGAGTCCGATTTGAAAAATTCCTTCTTTGTTGGATAGTGTTTCTAGTGTGACATGGGATTCATATAATTTCAAAATTTTCAAGTAATTCATAGACTTTCCTCTAGGGGGCGTAAATGTAAATTGCGTTTCCCCCTATATCTCTGCTTCTAAATTTCCGATTTGAAAAATTCTTTCTGCACCGCATACAGCTCCTGATGGGAAATCGTTTGCACATAATTTCTAATTTTTGTAAGAAATTGTTTGGCCACCAGGTGGCGTAAGTCTTAATTTTTGCTTCTGTTGTATTTGCAGCAAAATATGAGCTTCTAAAATCTCGATTGAAAAAAAAGTCATTTGTAGACCGATACTACTCATGTCGACAAACCTTTTAGGAAAATTTTCTTCCTGAGAAAATGTATGGTTTCTACGCCAGGGGCGTAGATGTATATCTTATTTTTGTCAACATCTCTACTTCTAAGAGTCCGATATGAAAAATTCCTTCTTTGTTGGATAGTGTTTGCGATGCGAAATGTTTTTCCTATAAATTCAAAATTCTCAAGTATATCATAGACTTTCCGCTAGGGGGTACAAAGGTAAATTGCGTTTCCTGCGTTATTTCTGCTCCTAAAGCTCTGATTTGAAAAATTCTTCCTGTATCGCATACAAGACCTAATGGAAAATATTTTTCACATAATTTCAAATGTTTGGTAAAGAATGGTTTGGCCACCAGGGGTCATCAGTGTTAATTTCTGCTTCTGAAGTATTTGTTGCAAAATCTGGGCTCCTGAAAACTCGACTAATTTTTTTTTTTTTTCTTCGACCGATACCACTTATATGGATAAACCTTTTGAGAATACTTTCTTCCTAAAATAATGCATGGTTTTCCCAACAGGGGACGTAAAGTCACATCTAATTTTTGTCGATATCTCTGTTTCTAAGAGTTCGTAAACTCACGATTCCGTTTACAGCAACATCTGAGGGATTAAAAACCCTATTGAAAATCTTGTTTCTTTCGTCAGATCTATTGTTTTCCATACCGGTTCCATTGACTTTGAACAGCTTTGTTAAATTTAATTTGCGTCAGAAGGGATTCAAAAGACGTACTTATTACACCCGAAAATCCGGTGTCATCTTTTTTGTTAATTTATAGTTTCATAAAACAGTCGGACATAACCAGTACAGCGACAGCGATCAGTTTGACTGCAATAAAATTTGCATGTAAAACGGGACAGCTATGAGGAATTTAAAATTAGTTGGTGCCTTTTCACGGCCTACAAGACGTGATTCTCTTCTTCCCTGAAATATTTATGTAAATTAAGTTCGCTACTATTGTAACACGGGATTTTTATATTTTCCATGACATGATCATATAAACTGGGTTTACAGCTGTACGAAACACAACAATCCTCCTTTGCTATGTGTTGTTTATTCGCAAGTAGTTGACCTATTTTATTTATGTTCTATATTGGTTTAATAAACTCAGAAGAATGAATGTAACCAAAAAGGATTTGCAGTTATCAAATTAACGTCTTCATTGGGCCCCTTTGAAGACAGTAACGTTGAACTGCTACAGCGAAATTTGGAGACCACACACAAAGTGAAGAATTAAACAATTAGCAGACGGAGATTTTAACACATAAAGAGGTTACTGACTAACAAACGAAGAAGGTGACGTCTTATATCACAGGTAGCAAATACGAAGTAAGCCTAGAGCTGAAAATTTCTAATACCTAAAACACTAACACCTCGTACACGTCGCATATATCTTAGTTGAGTCCTGTCCCGAGTGACTGTCAGTGATACCACATCTGGAAGATAAACTGTTGGAAGTTCCTATATATTTAAGTTCAGAAAGTATAACGACCGATAACCAAAAAAAGTAGTGCCGCCCCGGTGGGGTAGTGGTCTATGCGATGGCCTCTGATCATTCGTCCGAAAAGGGTCCGGGTTCGAATCCCGGTGAGGCATGGATGATGTGTTTGTCTTACAGCACCGGCTCTCTCCCTTCCCTGGAGCCAGTGACCCTAAATTAGGGACGGGCGACTGCCTATAGCCCATTGAGTTGCTCACGGTGGTCGTTAAACCTCCAATCAAAAAAAAAAAAAAAAGTGAAAAAACGTAGATCGTTAAATGGGTTACATACGTCACAGTTTCGTGCATCGAAGCAACTTCATTTACACCATTTGTTTATAACATTAGCTACTCGTATTATAAACACGGAATATGGCTAACAGTTTATCAGTATACAGGCTCACGCGATGCAGTGCTGATAACTCACAAAAGTTGGAAATTGAATTTTGGCTCTTATCGGATAATGAATATACAGTATGTGTGTGTATATATATATATAAAGTGCAAAACAAGCAGGGAACAAAACGGGGAAAATGCAGAAAATATGGTAAATAGTGAACTATGGCTTTTTCAAGGATCAGCGCAGTTCCCCATTTACTCATTTCTACAAAGACCTAGTTGAACATGGCTCCTATATCATATATGTATTTAAGGCACCAGTGCTAAATTCAAACTGAAGCCCCCACACCAACAGAGTTTTTTCAAAAAATAAATAAACTATACTTACCCTAATACAGTGGTGGATCCAGCAGGGGTGACTGGGGCGATTGCCCCCCTCCACCCCCAACCCTAACGACGTTTTCACGTTTAAAGTAGCGAAGATCGTAAATGATTAACTTTGCATATTTTGTTTTCAGTTTAAAAAAAAATAATAATAACAATTAAACTTAATACGGATGATTTATAATACTTATTGCATTGATTTAGGTTCAGTAATAAAAGAATGAGAAGGGAATAGAATAAAAGGGGGAGAGAGAGAGAGCGCAAAAGATAAAGGGGAAACAGGGACAACAGGGGTAAAAAAACATGGGGATATTCTTTGTTAGTTCTTTGCTATTGTCATATTGTCTAACATCTGTAACGTCTCGAAACAACAGGGTAAGTTTCGAGACGAGCATCTGTAACGTCTCGAAACTTGGTACTCAAATCACAGTAGGTGGGAGAAACTCTGAATAACAATCTGATCTACGTACGTATCTTAATTGTGTCATAAAGAAAATTCGTAAAAATGTCCCCGCTGCTTCCTCCCAGATAGTCTTTTTAGGACCTTTCTTTTTTCTTATTTTTCCTGCTCCCTCACGCCGCTTCCCGTTGTTCCACATACTCCAAAGTCAATCCTCGCTTGGGTGGGGTGGCCTGGGCTGGGAGGGAGGCAGCGGTGGTAATTTTTGGCATCTCCTGCTATATATATATATATACTGTATATGTGGGATTAACACGGAGGAGACTGGCACACGACAGACCGTTGTGGGAAAAACTTGAGGAGACCTTCATCCAGCGGTGGATTGATAGTGGTTGAAAATGATGATGATATATATATATATATATATATATATATACTGTATATACTAATATGTTACATAAAAAAAAACATTTCATAATGGCTTCTGCCTCCCCCCCTCCCTTTTGTACCCGAACAATCCATCCCCCGATTAAACTTCTGGATCCGCTCCTGCCCTAACAGCTCCCTAACTTAGACAGAATTAAAAAGAGGGGAAAATAAAAATAAATATTTTAAGCAATTCCCAATTTTTGCCAAAAAACTTAATGTACATATATGACATACAAGTCCGACCCATCGTGTACAAGACAATTCATCATAAATTCCTGGATATTACTTAGACCACAGCAAAAAAGTTGCAATATGAGCAAAAATATCATGGAAGTATGCTGAAACTGTTTTACTATGGTCTAAGTAATTTCCTGGAATGCATGTTGAATTGTGTCTTGTAGACGATGGGTCGGGCCTGTATGTCATATATGTACATTAGTTTTCCTGGCAAAGATCTGGTATTGCTTAAAATATTAAGTGTTTATTTTTTTCTTCTCCATGTTCTTAATTTGTGTCTAAGTTGGGGAACATTTCTAGGGTAAGGATAGTTTATTTAATTTTTTGAAAAAATGATTTTGGTGTGAGGGCTTTGGCTTGGATTTGGCACTGGTGCCTTGTATACATATACGAGTAAGTAGCATAGCAGCAACCATGTTCAACCAGGTCTTTGTGGAAATGAGTATGGGAAACTGTTCTGGTCTTTGAAAAAGTAACAGTTCACTGAATCCATATTTTCTATATTCTTCCCTGCTTGTTTTGCACTGTTTTTGTTTATTTATTCTGTGCCTGTGTACTTTCATTGGCTTGGTTTTGCTTGTGATTATTTTTTTCTATTCTAGCTTTTCTTGGATTAGTGGTTTATTACTGGCATTTTTCACTTTACTATATACAGTGGAACCTCGGTTATACGTTTTTCAAGGGACCAAGTAAAATTAACATATATCTGAGAAAACGTACAAACGAAAAAGGAAAAATATAACATTAAGGGAAATTCAGAACTTTTGGATGAGCAACGTTTTACGTATTAACGAGAAAACTCATAAGTGTATATATATATACACTATCTACCAACAAGTAATTGAACACCCGTGATAGCAAAGGAAAACGAAGTTTATTCACCTTCAGTAGTTGGTGGAGCCTCCACGAGCGGCGATTACAGCTGCGACCCACCGGGGCATACTCTCAAACAGGCGTTGTACGACTGCTAGCGGTATTATCTTCCACTCGGCTTGGAGAAGACAGGTCAGTTCCTTCACCGATTTCGGACGGTGGCGGCACCCCTTAAGTCGACGCTCCAACTCGTCCCATAGGTGCTCGATTGGGTTAAGGTCCTGGCTCTGCGCAGGAAAGTCCATTCGATTAACTCCATACCAAGCCATTTCCTTGTCACCATACAAAGTCATGGTGGACCTCGCAACATGACAGGTGGCATTGTCATCCTGAAAGTAACATGGGTCCACCCCGTAAAACTGCCACAACGTAGGAAGCGCATGGTCATTCAGAATAGTGCAGTAGGTCTCAGCGTTGAGTCTACCAGGAATGGCGACCAAGGGTCCCGTGCCATACCAAGAGAAACACCCCCATAACATAATTCCACCGCCGCCGAACTTCACAGTTGGCACAATACATTCCGGCAGGAGGCGTTCTCCAGGTAGACGCCAAACCCAGACCCTGCCATCCGAACGGTAGAGGGTGAACCTTGATTCGTCGATCCCGAGAACCCGTTTCCCTTGTTCAACGGTCCACTGTCGACGTTCTTTGCACCACGTTAGCTGAACAGCGCTATTGGACTTGGTGATCAAAGGCTTGTGGGCGGCAGTACGTCCATGATAACGGAGCAGATGGGCTTCCTTACAGATGGTATTCATCGAAAGAACACTCCCTGATGCCTGTTGAAACTCCTCTCGGGTGTGGCCCATCGATTTGGTGCGGTTCTTCCGAATTTCTCTGGCCAGCACCCGTCGGTCTCTAACTCCCAGTTTTGTGGGTCTGGCGGGTCGGGGCACATTCCGACAGTCACCTCTCATCTTCCACTTGCCAATCTCGTAGGCCACTGTCGATTTTTGGTACTCCAACTCGCTGCATATGTAACGTATGGATCGGCCATTTTTGTGATACCCGACGATTACACCTTTCTCGAAATCAGAGAGCTCCGAACTGCGTGGCATCTTGCATGCGACTGGTTGCGTTGATGTTTCCCACACGATATTTAACGGCGGCGGCCGTGACGTGTATCAGGGCCGCAGATATCGTCGATTGCAGGGGTGTCCAATAACTTGTTGGTAGATAGTGTATATACTGTATACTCACGGAGAATGAAATTTGCGCACTTGGAAGAAAACATGCTACAACCGCGGAACTTTGCAAATAGCTAGAGTGCGTGCTGGTATGCAAATTATTCACGTCTGGTGCGATTGCGCATGACCACGCACCCTGTGGTGACGCTGCAAGCACGAACCGGAAGCCTTAAAACCGGCGTGTAGTCGATGCCTTGTGAAAGCGAAATGCACCGGCCGACGCAAGCAAAAGTACAGAGTGACAAAAATGCCGGGTAGACACCAGAGACGTCGATTTCCGCAACTTACGGACTTTGAGAGAGGCCTGATCAACGGGCTGAGAACCGCAGGTTGGTCGGCGAGCCATATAACCCGCCACGTGGATCGTTCTGATCATATCGTCCGACTGTGTTGGGAGCAGTGGACGCGTGACGGCACTGCCACACGGCGGAGCGGCTCCGGACGGAGCAGGAGGACCACTAGTAGAAAGAATCGACGGATCGTGCACCGGGCACGAACGGATCTCACGGGGAGCCGGTCCACTATACAGGCAGATGTAGCGGCTCCTGTGTGCCCACGAACCATTACCCGACGTCTCACGAAAACGAATCTGTATTCCAAGCGCCCCTTACGTGTGCTGCCATTAACACCGAAAATTCGCCGGTTCCTTGTGCAGTGGTTCCAGGCCAGAGCGGCGTGGAACGCCATAGACTGGCGACGTGTGGTGTTTAGCGATGAGTGCCGCTTCATTTTGGGAACGGATGATCATCGTGTCCGGGTGTGGAGGTCCCCGGGTCAACGGGACAATTCCAACCTCGCTATCGTGCGCCACACCTCCCCCACTGCGGGCATTATGGTCTGGGGAGCCATTGCCTACGATAGCCGATCAGCTCTAGTAGTGGTACGTGGATCATTGACGTGCCAGCGGTTTGTGGATGAGATCCTACGGCCCCATGTGCTCCCATTCTTGACCGGGATTCCGGGTGCGCTATACCAGCAGGATAATGCCCGCCCTCACACGGCTCGGGTTGCCCAGGACTGCCTACGTCATGTCCAGACACTTCCTCGGCCTGCCCGCTCCCAGGAAATGTCCCCTATCGAGCATGTGCGGGACCAGTTGAAACGCTAGCTGCCGCCGTGCCGCACTATCCGGGATTTGGAGCGCACCGTCCAACACTTATGGGCTAGTCTGCCGCAGGACAACATCAGGCGTATGTTCGCCTCCATACCGGACCATATTACAGCATGTATTGCCGCACTAGGCGGTGCGACGCGCTATTGGAGATGACCGGTCTGCGTGCCACAGATCCTTCTGTAATTGTCCTGCAGCTCTGTTTTTGCCATCATGTGTATCATTCATCTGTATCATTATGTCCATGAAATTTCAGTTCAATCCGATGCTTCCTTCTTGGTGCGCAAATTTCATTGTCCGTAAGTGTATATATTATCATCATCATCATTGTCAACTATTATCAATCCACTGATGGACGAAGGTCTCGCCAAGTTTCTTCCACAACGGTCTGTCTTGTGCCAGTCTCCTCCATGTTACTCCCGTATACTTTCGAATTTTATCCACCCATCTCATATTAGGTCTACTTCTGGGTCTTTTCCTGTCCTTTGGAATCCAGTCTAAAATTGTTCGAAACCATTTTGCAAAATAAATGAAGAGAAATGCTCGTAACAACAAGAACTGCTCAGGATTTCCTAACCTTTTGAACTGTGAATAACTAACAGACACAAGAATAAATTACAGAACGCAACATTGTTTAATTTACCGTGTCTCATTTTTATAAATTTACAGAATATACAAATCATACAGAAACCTTGAACGTGCCTTAATTTTTCAAACAGGTGGCAAAACTACGTCCTATCCTATTCGTGCTCATACCCAGGGTCATTGGAAACATTTTTGCATGGTGGAGTACCTTGCTCGTCTTGAATGCTGTTAACTTCACAACTTTTCTAAACACCCGACAAAGAATACGTGAATCCTTCTTTTTAGCACGTCTTTTGTAAAAAACGATCGTGCTTCTGTTATCGGTTTGTCCGTCCGTCTGTACACACGATATCTCTGCAACTATTAGTCCGATTTGAAAAATTCTTTTTGCATTCGGAAGCTTGAAATATGCAAATGATGATCCTTTATTTCGTTTTTTTTTACGATGTACAATTTCGCCGCTAGAGGGCGTAAATGCAGATGATATCGAATTCAAAAATACGTTTTATTCCACATATTTGCTTCTAAACATCCGATTGAAAAAAAAATTTTATCTTTCGATTCCATTTATGTCGAAGAGTATTTTAGATATAGTTACTTTTTCAAATTACGCATAGATTATCCGCTAGGGGGCGTAAAAGTAAATTACATTTTTCCCGATCACTCGTTTTCTAAAACTCCGATTTGAAAATTTTTTCTTCGGCGGATACATCTTCTGATAGAAAATCTTTTGCATATAATTTCAAATTTTTGGTAAAGAATACTTTGGCCACCAGGGGGCGTAAGTGTTTATTTTTGCTTCTGATGTATTTGCCATAAAATCGGAGCTTCTAAAATATCGATTGAAAAAATTCTTTCGTGGACTGATGCCACTCACATCGACAAACCTTTTCGGAATATTTACTTCTTAAAATATTGCACAGTTTCTCCGCCAAGGAGCGTAGATGTACATCTTATTTTTGTCAATATCTCTACTTCTAAGAGTCCGATTTGAAAAATTCCTTCTTTGTTGGATAGTGTTTCTAGTGTGACATGGGATTCATATAATTTCAAAATTTTCAAGTAATTCATAGACTTTCCTCTAGGGGGCGTAAATGTAAATTGCGTTTCCCCCTATATCTCTGCTTCTAAATTTCCGATTTGAAAAATTCTTTCTGCACCGCATACAGCTCCTGATGGGAAATCGTTTGCACATAATTTCTAATTTTTGTAAGAAATTGTTTGGCCACCAGGTGGCGTAAGTCTTAATTTTTGCTTCTGTTGTATTTGCAGCAAAATATGAGCTTCTAAAATCTCGATTGAAAAAAAAGTCATTTGTAGACCGATACTACTCATGTCGACAAACCTTTTAGGAAAATTTTCTTCCTGAGAAAATGTATGGTTTCTACGCCAGGGGGCGTAGATGTATATCTTATTTTTGTCAACATCTCTACTTCTAAGAGTCCGATATGAAAAATTCCTTCTTTGTTGGATAGTGTTTGCGATGCGAAATGTTTTTCCTATAAATTCAAAATTCTCAAGTATATCATAGACTTTCCGCTAGGGGGTACAAAGGTAAATTGCGTTTCCTGCGTTATTTCTGCTCCTAAAGCTCTGATTTGAAAAATTCTTCCTGTATCGCATACAAGACCTAATGGAAAATATTTTTCACATAATTTCAAATGTTTGGTAAAGAATGGTTTGGCCACCAGGGGTCATCAGTGTTAATTTCTGCTTCTGAAGTATTTGTTGCAAAATCTGGGCTCCTGAAAACTCGACTAATTTTTTTTTCTTCGACCGATACCACTTATATGGATAAACCTTTTGAGAATACTTTCTTCCTAAAATAATGCATGGTTTTCCCAACAGGGGACGTAAAGTCACATCTAATTTTTGTCGATATCTCTGTTTCTAAGAGTTCGTAAACTCACGATTCCGTTTACAGCAACATCTGAGGGATTAAAAACCCTATTGAAAATCTTGTTTCTTTCGTCAGATCTATTGTTTTCCATACCGGTTCCATTGACTTTGAACAGCTTTGTTAAATTTAATTTGCGTCAGAAGGGATTCAAAAGACGTACTTATTACACCCGAAAATCCGGTGTCATCTTTTTTGTTAATTTATAGTTTCATAAAACAGTCGGACATAACCAGTACAGCGACAGCGATCAGTTTGACTGCAATAAAATTTGCATGTAAAACGGGACAGCTATGAGGAATTTAAAATTAGTTGGTGCCTTTTCACGGCCTACAAGACGTGATTCTCTTCTTCCCTGAAATATTTATGTAAATTAAGTTCGCTACTATTGTAACACGGGATTTTTATATTTTCCATGACATGATCATATAAACTGGGTTTACAGCTGTACGAAACACAACAATCCTCCTTTGCTATGTGTTGTTTATTCGCAAGTAGTTGACCTATTTTATTTATGTTCTATATTGGTTTAATAAACTCAGAAGAATGAATGTAACCAAAAAGGATTTGCAGTTATCAAATTAACGTCTTCATTGGGCCCCTTTGAAGACAGTAACGTTGAACTGCTACAGCGAAATTTGGAGACCACACACAAAGTGAAGAATTAAACAATTAGCAGACGGAGATTTTAACACATAAAGAGGTTACTGACTAACAAACGAAGAAGAAGGTGACGTCTTATATCACAGGTAGCAAATACGAAGTAAGCCTAGAGCTGAAAATTTCTAATACCTAAAACACTAACACCTCGTACACGTCGCATATATCTTAGTTGAGTCCTGTCCCGAGTGACTGTCAGTGATACCACATCTGGAAGATAAACTGTTGGAAGTTCCTATATATTTAAGTTCAGAAAGTATAACGACCGATAACCAAAAAAAGTAGTGCCGCCCCGGTGGGGTAGTGGTCTATGCGATGGCCTCTGATCATTCGTCCGAAAAGGGTCCGGGTTCGAATCCCGGTGAGGCATGGATGTTGTGTTTGTCTTACAGCACCGGCTCTCTCCCTTCCCTGGAGCCAGTGACCCTAAATTAGGGACGGGCGACTGCCTATAGCCCATTGAGTTGCTCACGGTGGTCGTTAAACCTCCAATCAAAAAAAAAAAAAGTGAAAAAACGTAGATCGTTAAATGGGTTACATACGTCACAGTTTCGTGCATCGAAGCAACTTCATTTACACCATTTGTTTATAACATTAGCTACTCGTATTATAAACACGGAATATGGCTAACAGTTTATCAGTATACAGGCTCACGCGATGCAGTGCTGATAACTCACAAAAGTTGGAAATTGAATTTTGGCTCTTATCGGATAATGAATATACAGTATGTGTGTGTATATATATATATAAAGTGCAAAACAAGCAGGGAACAAAACGGGGAAAATGCAGAAAATATGGTAAATAGTGAACTATGGCTTTTTCAAGGATCAGCGCAGTTCCCCATTTACTCATTTCTACAAAGACCTAGTTGAACATGGCTCCTATATCATATATGTATTTAAGGCACCAGTGCTAAATTCAAACTGAAGCCCCCACACCAACAGAGTTTTTTCAAAAAATAAATAAACTATACTTACCCTAATACAGTGGTGGATCCAGCAGGGGTGACTGGGGCGATTGCCCCCCTCCACCCCAAACCCTAACGACGTTTTCACGTTTAAAGTAGCGAAGATCGTAAATGATTAACTTTGCATATTTTGTTTTCAGTTTAAAAAAAAATAATAATAACAATTAAACTTAATACGGATGATTTATAATACTTATTGCATTGATTTAGGTTCAGTAATAAAAGAATGAGAAGGGAATAGAATAAAAGGGGGAGAGAGAGAGAGCGCAAAAGATAAAGGGGAAACAGGGACAACAGGGGTAAAAAAACATGGGGATATTCTTTGTTAGTTCTTTGCTATTGTCATATTGTCTAACATCTGTAACGTCTCGAAACAACAGGGTAAGTTTCGAGACGAGCATCTGTAACGTCTCGAAACTTGGTACTCAAATCACAGTAGGTGGGAGAAACTCTGAATAACAATCTGATCTACGTACGTATCTTAATTGTGTCATAAAGAAAATTCGTAAAAATGTCCCCGCTGCTTCCTCCCAGATAGTCTTTTTAGGACCTTTCTTTTTTCTTATTTTTCCTGCTCCCTCACGCCGCTTCCCGTTGTTCCACCCACTCCAAAGTCAATCCTCGCTTGGGTGGGGTGGCCTGGGCTGGGAGGGAGGCAGCGGTGGTAATTTTTGGCATCTCCTGCTATATATATATATATATATATATATATATATATATATACTGTATATGTGGGATTAACACGGAGGAGACTGGCACACGACAGACCGTTGTGGGAAAAACTTGAGGAGACCTTCATCCAGCGGTGGATTGATAGTGGTTGAAAATGATGATGATATATATATATATATATATATATATATATATATATATATATATATATATATATATATATATATATACTGTATATACTAATATGTTACATAAAAAAAACATTTCATAATGGCTTCTGCCTCCCCCCCCCCTCCCTTTTGTACCCGAACAATCCATCCCCCGATTAAACTTCTGGATCCGCTCCTGCCCTAACAGCTCCCTAACTTAGACAGAATTAAAAAGAGGGGAAAATAAAAAATAAATATTTTAAGCAATTCCCAATTTTTGCCAAAAAACTTAATGTACATATATGACATACAAGTCCGACCCATCGTGTACAAGACAATTCATCATAAATTCCTGGATATTACTTAGACCACAGCAAAAAAGTTGCAATATGAGCAAAAATATCATGGAAGTATGCTGAAACTGTTTTACTATGGTCTAAGTAATTTCCTGGAATGCATGTTGAATTGTGTCTTGTAGACGATGGGTCGGGCCTGTATGTCATATATGTACATTAGTTTTCCTGGCAAAGATCTGGTATTGCTTAAAATATTAAGTGTTTATTTTTTTCTTCTCCATGTTCTTAATTTGTGTCTAAGTTGGGGAACATTTCTAGGGTAAGGATAGTTTATTTAATTTTTTGAAAAAATGATTTTGGTGTGAGGGCTTTGGCTTGGATTTGGCACTGGTGCCTTGTATACATATACGAGTAAGTAGCATAGCAGCAACCATGTTCAACCAGGTCTTTGTGGAAATGAGTATGGGAAACTGTTCTGGTCTTTGAAAAAGTAACAGTTCACTGAATCCATATTTTCTATATTCTTCCCTGCTTGTTTTGCACTGTTTTTGTTTATTTATTCTGTGCCTGTGTACTTTCATTGGCTTGGTTTTGCTTGTGATTATTTTTTTCTATTCTAGCTTTTCTTGGATTAGTGGTTTATTACTGGCATTTTTCACTTTACTATATACAGTGGAACCTCGGTTATACGTTTTTCAAGGGACCAAGTAAAATTAACATATATCTGAGAAAACGTACAAACGAAAAAGGAAAAATATAACATTAAGGGAAATTCAGAACTTTTGGATGAGCAACGTTTTACGTATTAACGAGAAAACTCATAAGTGTATATATATATACACTATCTACCAACAAGTAATTGAACACCTGTGATAGCAAAGGAAAACGAAGTTTATTCACCTTCAGTAGTTGGTGGAGCCTCCACGAGCGGCGATTACAGCTGCGACCCACCGGGGCATACTCTCAAACAGGCGTTGTACGACTGCTAGCGGTATTATCTTCCACTCGGCTTGGAGAAGACAGGTTAGTTCCTTCACCGATTTCGGACGGTGGCGGCACCCCTTAAGTCGACGCTCCAACTCGTCCCATAGGTGCTCGATTGGGTTAAGGTCCTGGCTCTGCGCAGGAAAGTCCATTCGATTAACTCCATACCAAGCCATTTCCTTGTCACCATACAAAGTCATGGTGGACCTCGCAACATGACAGGTGGCATTGTCATCCTGAAAGTAACATGGGTCCACCCCGTAAAACTGCCACAACGTAGGAAGCGCATGGTCATTCAGAATAGTGCAGTAGGTCTCAGCGTTGAGTCTACCAGGAATGGCGACCAAGGGTCCCGTGCCATACCAAGAGAAACACCCCCATAACATAATTCCACCGCCGCCGAACTTCACAGTTGGCACAATACATTCCGGCAGGAGGCGTTCTCCAGGTAGACGCCAAACCCAGACCCTGCCATCCGAACGGTAGAGGGTGAACCTTGATTCGTCGATCCAGAGAACCCGTTTCCCTTGTTCAACGGTCCACTGTCGACGTTCTTTGCACCACGTTAGCTGAACAGCGCTATTGGACTTGGTGATCAAAGGCTTGTGGGCGGCAGTACGTCCATGATAACGGAGCAGATGGGCTTCCTTACAGATGGTATTCATCGAAAGAACACTCCCTGATGCCTGTTGAAACTCCTCTCGGGTGTGGCCCATCGATTTGGTGCGGTTCTTCCGAATTTCTCTGGCCAGCACCCGTCGGTCTCTAACTCCCAGTTTTGTGGGTCTGCCGGGTCGGGGCACATTCCGACAGTCACCTCTCATCTTCCACTTGCCAATCTCGTAGGCCACTGTCGATTTTTGGTACTCCAACTCGCTGCATATGTAACGTATGGATCGGCCATTTTTGTGATACCCGACGATTACACCTTTCTCGAAATCAGAAAGCTCCGAACTGCGTGGCATCTTGCATGCGACTGGTTGCGTTGATGTTTCCCACACGATATTTAACGGCGGCGGCCGTGACGTGTATCAGGGCCGCAGATATCGTCGATTGCAGGGGTGTCCAATAACTTGTTGGTAGATAGTGTATATACTGTATACTCACGGAGAATGAAATTTGCGCACTTGGAAGAAAACATGCTACAACCGCGGAACTTTACAAATAGCTAGAGTGCGTGCTGGTATGCAAATTATTCACGTCTGGTGCGATTGCGCATGACCACGCACCCTGTGGTGACGCTGCAAGCACGAACCGGAAGCCTTAAAACCGGCGTGTAGTCGATGCCTTGTGAAAGCGAAATGCACCGGCCGACGCAAGCAAAAGTACAGAGTGACAAAAATGCCGGGTAGACACCAGAGACGTCGATTTCCGCAACTTACGGACTTTGAGAGAGGCCTGATCAACGGGCTGAGAACCGCAGGTTGGTCGGCGAGCCATATAACCCGCCACGTGGATCGTTCTGATCATATCGTCCGACTGTGTTGGGAGCAGTGGACGCGTGACGGCACTGCCACACGGCGGAGCGGCTCCGGACGGAGCAGGAGGACCACTAGTAGAAAGAATCGACGGATCGTGCACCGGGCACGAACGGATCTCACGGGGAGCCGGTCCACTATACAGGCAGATGTAGCGGCTCCTGTGTGCCCACGAACCATTACCCGACGTCTCACGAAAACGAATCTGTATTCCAAGCGCCCCTTACGTGTGCTGCCATTAACACCGAAAATTCGCCGGTTCCTTGTGCAGTGGTTCCAGGCCAGAGCGGCGTGGAACGCCATAGACTGGCGACGTGTGGTGTTTAGCGATGAGTGCCGCTTCATTTTGGGAACGGATGATCATCGTGTCCGGGTGTGGAGGTCCCCGGGTCAACGGGACAATTCCAACCTCGCTATCGTGCGCCACACCTCCCCCACTGCGGGCATTATGGTCTGGGGAGCCATTGCCTACGATAGCCGATCAGCTCTAGTAGTGGTACGTGGATCATTGACGTGCCAGCGGTTTGTGGATGAGATCCTACGGCCCCATGTGCTCCCATTCTTGACCGGGATTCCGGGTGCGCTATACCAGCAGGATAATGCCCGCCCTCACACGGCTCGGGTTGCCCAGGACTGCCTACGTCATGTCCAGACACTTCCTCGGCCTGCCCGCTCCCAGGAAATGTCCCCTATCGAGCATGTGCGGGACCAGTTGAAACGCTAGCTGCCGCCGTGCCGCACTATCCGGGATTTGGAGCGCACCGTCCAACACTTATGGGCTAGTCTGCCGCAGGACAACATCAGGCGTATGTTCGCCTCCATACCGGACCATATTACAGCATGTATTGCCGCACTAGGCGGTGCGACGCGCTATTGGAGATGACCGGTCTGCGTGCCACAGATCCTTCTGTAATTGTCCTGCAGCTCTGTTTTTGCCATCATGTGTATCATTCATCTGTATCATTATGTCCATGAAATTTCAGTTCAATCCGATGCTTCCTTCTTGGTGCGCAAATTTCATTGTCCGTAAGTGTATATATTATCATCATCATCATTGTCAACTATTATCAATCCACTGATGGACGAAGGTCTCGCCAAGTTTCTTCCACAACGGTCTGTCTTGTGCCAGTCTCCTCCATGTTACTCCCGTATACTTTCGAATTTTATCCACCCATCTCCCATTAGGTCTACTTCTGGGTCTTTTCCTGTCCTTTGGAATCCAGTCTAAAATTTCGGCTGTCCATCGATGGTCTGTCCTTCTGGCAGTATGTCCAGCCCATTGCCATTTCAGGGATTTTACTCTGATCATGATGTCTTCCACTCTTGTCATTTTTCTGATCCACGAGTTCATCTTATCTCTCCTGGTTACACCAAGCATGCACCTCTCCGTGCTTCTTTGAGTTGTCTGCAGCCTTTGTACGTCTCTTTTAGTTAAGATCCACGTCTCTGCACCATACGTAGGCACTGGAAGGATGTACTGATCAAACACTTTTCTTTTAAGACATAATGGCATCATGCTCTTGAAAATTATACTGTTTCTTCCAAAAGCTCTCCAGGCAAATTTTATATGCCGATTAATTTCTTCATCAATGTTATCTTCACTTGATATCTGCTGTCCAAGATAAATTTAGGTATTAGTTATCTCCGGCTTTTCCCTATCAGTCGATAAAACTTCATTTCTTGTAAAAGCATTGTACATCACTTTTGTCTTCTGAAAGTTCATTTTTAATCCCACTTCTTTGCTGTTGTCAGCAAGTTCCTGGATCATACTCTGCAGCTCTGATGGGGTAGTTGCAAAAATGACTACGTCATCAGCAAAACGAAGGTGGGTTAGATAATCTCAATTAATCTTTATCCCTTTGTTTTCCCAGTTCAGTGATTGAAAGACATTTTCCAAAGTGGCATTAAAGAGTTTGAGAGATAAGTGTCGCCTTGTCTCACTCCCTTTTCAATTTTTATGGGTGCTGTATTCTCAAATAGCCGAATCTTTGCACTTGCATTTTCATAGATGTTATGAATAATATTAATGTACACATCTTCAATACCGCAGGATTTCGAAGCCACTGTAACTGCTGATGGCTTCACCGAATCAAAGGCCTTTTCATTATCAACAAAAGCTATGCATAACGGAAGTTCATATACCTTCGCTCTTTCAATATATATCATCATCATCATCATTGTCAACCATCATCAATCCACTGCTGGACGAAGGTCTCCCCAAGTTTCCTCCACAACGGTCTGTCTTGTGCCAGTCTCCTCCATGTCACCCCTGCATACTTTCGAATATATCAATATATATATATGTATATATATATATAAGAATACGCCTCAGAACGAGTCTTTCTGAAACTGTTGTAATGGGGCATATGGATTTCGAAATAAAACTAGAAATGTTACAAACGACAAATTCTTTACCTCAATAAAAAGTTATCTGCAAGGTTAAGCAAAAGGAACAAGAGTACAGTTGGCATCATAAATCATTCGTGATAGGAAGTTTCCCCTTCAGTAAAGAAAAGTGTTGTCTCTGTATACAGCTTCTCTGATGAAACATGACGAAACGATTGTGACTCTTTACCAAGGCAAAAATAAGAACTGCGTTCTTGTTCTATGCAGGCTTCATCCGTAGGTGAAAGTTGGAAATGATTCCAAAAAGATTCCCGACTCCATCGGGTTTTATAGCTGTACGAAAATACATATATATATTTTTTATTGGAGGTTTAACGACCACTGTGAGCAACTCAATGGGCTATAAGCAGTCGCACGTCCCTAATTTCGGTCCACTGGTTCCAGGGAAGGGAACGAACCTGTGCCGTAAAACAAACACAACATCCATGCCTCACAGGATTCAAAAGCGGATCTCTTTCGGACGAATGATCAGAAGCCATCACTTAGACTACTGCCCCACAGGGGCGGGCCCCAAACATGAAGTAGATGTCGTAGATCAGAAGGCAAAAAAATACTCAGCCAGATTTTTATGTATCACACATTTGGCCAGAGCAGATCTTCTACAGTATACTGAATTTATCGCTCATCAGTGCGCAAAATTCGATACAATAGCGCAAAACACAAGCGTTGTCAGTGCTACACATCAAAATGCAAAACTAAATCAGTGAACAAATGTGTTTTTTTTATAAAACTCCAGTCTGTGGAAAATGTATCAGGTGCCTCTACCAATGTTATGCACATAACTATGTTTTAATTAAATGTACGTTTGTACTATTATATTTTAATTTTATATTCTCTTTTGTGGTCTAGTATACCAAGTTTTGATGTGTAAGTCCGTAACATTTAGTATCAGTACAGCTTTTGTCGCGTGAAAGCTTTAATACCGACATTTCTTTATTCTTATATAAGCATTTTTTGCGTAAATACATAAATTTAAAATAAGTTTCTTGATACTTGTTCTTCACGGTTTTTTTTTTTTTGATTGGAGGTTTAACGACCACCGTGAGCAACTCAATGGGCTACAAGCAGTCGCCCGTCCCTAATTTAGGGTCACTGGTTCCAGGGAAGGGAGAGAGCCAGTGCCGTAAGACAAACACAACATCCATGCCTCACCGGGATTCGAACCCGGACCGATTCGGATGAACGATCAGAGGCCAGCGCCTTAGACCACTGCGCCACCGGGGCGGGTCTTCACGGTTTGCACAGCCTAGTTAAACACACTTCCTTGAAACGTATCCTAGGATTAGTATTTTCATGCATGCGAAAATTCCTGCTGCGGTTCTGGTGTTAAACAAGTCTAAACCTTTGCATCTCCCTACATGGAACCTGATTCCGTTATGATTATTAAATGAAAAGAGAATTAATTTTGAGTTTAACAGTTCATCCCTGCTTTTTATATATATATATATATATATATATATATAGGGATGTAAGGTCAGGTGATGCGTAACATCACAGCCTCTCCTTGACAAATGTCAACCCCGCCTTCTCGTGGTACATCCTGTTCCCACTAAAGGGGCTCTGACGACCGCCAATAGCGGTATAACTATACCATCGGGATTAGAGGAAATTCTATCATACACTCACCAACCCGCTTGGCCAGCGTGGTGAGTTATGGCCAAACCCCTCCAAAATGATTCCACAACTTAAATCTTGGCCCTCAGTCTCCGGCAGCTGGAATGTACCTGGCCAAGGCAGCGGCCAGTGCGACATGAAGGCAGAGGGTGCTAAGAATCCCCGGAGGACCGGACTAGGCTGCCATCTGATGCTGACCTTGGCTACGTACAATGGACGCTCCCTATCTTCTGATTCAAGGCTTCTTAAATTGGAAGAGGAACTACAAAGGATCAAGTGGGACATTGTGGGGCTAAGTGAGGTAAGGAGAAAAGGAGAAGATCTCATCGAACTGAAAAGTGGACATCTCTTCTACTATCGTGGGACAGATACTGGCAGAACTAGTGGTGTTGGATTTATAATAAACAAGAAACTGAAGGATAAAGTTGTAGAAGTTGAAAGTTCCTCTGACAGAGCTGCACGACTTGTTATCCAACTCTCGAAAAGATACCAGGCTCAGATTATTCAAACTTATGCACCCACCACAAGTCATCCTGAAGAAGAAATTGAAGAATTTTATGAGGAAATTTGTCATCTAAATAATAAAGGTAAGCAGCACTTGAAAATAATTATGGGAGATTTCAATGCAAAAATAGGGCAACGGCAACAGAATGAAACTTCAGTAGGTAAATTCGGTCACGGCAACAGAAACCAGCGTGGAAATACTCTCGTTGAGTTTGCAGAGGCAGAAGGGTTTTTCATCTTGAACTCCTTCTTCAAGAAAAAGCCACACAGGAAATGGACATGGAGACATCCAAATGGGACGACGAGTGAAATTGATTTTATTATGTGTGACAAAAAATTCGTCATAGAAGACTGCAGTGTGCTAAACAAGTTCAACACAGGTAGTGACCATAGATTGGTGAGATGTAAGATGCACCTCAACACCAAACTTGAACGTGGCAAGCTCATAAGACAAACAAAATCTATTGACATAACCAACCTTAAAAAACACCATAATACCTTCAAGTTGGACCTGAAGAACAGGTTCTCTGCTTTAGAAGGCCTAACATCGGAAGAAGTGGACATCTCTGAAGTTAACAGAAAAGTAACCAAAGCTCTTATGGAAACAGCAACAAAATTAGCTGGGTCTAAGAACAAGTTGCATGTAAACAAATTATCAGGAAAAACGAAAATGTTGATGCAAAAAAGAAGAGAGATGAGAATAAATAAAGAAGATGTGACTTCCAAAGTGGAATTTATAGAGCTATGCAAGACAGTAAGAAAAAGTATCACTGAAGACGTAAGAAAATTCAACTGTGAACTAGTGAGGAAAGCAATTGAAAACAACCAAAGCCTAAAGATAGCAAAGGGACATCTCAGTAAGGGAAGAAAACAGATTATGGCACTGAGAAAAGAAGATGGTTCTGTAACAAGAAATAGAGGCGAAATTTTGACAAGAGTGAAAGATTTCTACTCCAAATTATATGAAAGGGATGATACATGCACTCCAGACATCATGAAAGATACCAGTACCAGAGTTCCTCCAGTCCTTCCAGCAGAAGTTGCACATGCAATCAAGAACATGAAGCGGGGAAAAGCTCCAGGAGAAGATGGAATTACTGTAGACATCATACAAGAAGCAAGTGGAGAAATTGAAACAGTACTCGCCCAAATTTTCACTCGATGCCTTAATGAAGGAAAGATTCCTGAGGATTGGAACACCGCTACAATGATCCTGCTACATAAGAAAGGTGACATTGAGGATCTCGGAAACTACAGACCTATCAGCCTCCTATCAGTAGTTTATAAAATCTTCACTAAAGTTCTTTCACACCGCTTGAAGGTAACACTGGACATGGCTCAACCGAGAGAACAAGCTGGATTCAGGAGTGGCTACAGCACAATAGATCATATCCACGTACTGAGAGAACTAATTGAAAGAGCGAGGGAATATGAACTTCCATTGTGCATGGCTTTTATCGATTATGAAAAAGCCTTTGATTCGGTGAAACCATCAGCAGTTACAATGGCTCTGAAAACCTGCGGTATTGAAGATGCATACATTAATATTATTAATAACATCTATGAAAATGCAAGTGCAAAAATTCGGCTGTTTGAAAATAAAACACACATAAAAATTGGAAAGGGAGTGAGACAAGGTGACACCATATCTCCGAAGCTCTTTAATGCCACATTGGAGAGTGTTTTTCAGTCGCTGAGCTGGGAAAACAAAGGAATAAAGATTAATGGAGATTATCTAACCCACCTTCGTTTTGCTGATGACGTAGTCGTTTTTGCAACTACCCCATCAGAGCTGCAGAGTATGATCCAGGAACTTGCTGACAAGAGTAAAGAAGTGGGATTAAAAATGAACTTTCAGAAGACAAAAGTGATGTTCAATGCTTTTACAAGAAATGAAGATTTATTGATTGATGGAGAAAAGCTGGAGATAACAGACACGTACGTTTATCTTGGACAGCAGATATCAAGTGAGGGTCACATTGATGAAGAAATTAATCGGCGTACAAAACTTGCCTGGAGAGCTTTTGGAAGAAACAGCATAATTTTCAAGAGCAATATGCCATTATGTCTTAAAAGAAAAGTGTTTGATCAATGCATCCTTCCAGTGCTTACGTATGGTGCAGAGACGTGGACCTTAACTAAAAGAGATATACAAAGACTGCAGACAACTCAAAGCAGCATGGTGAGGTGCATGCTTCGTGTAACCAGGAGAGATAAGAAGAGGAACTCGTGGATCCGAAAAATGACAAGAGTGGAAGACATCATGATCAGAGTTAAATCCCTGAAATGGCAATGGGCTGGACATACTGCCAGAAGGACAGATCATCGATGGACAGCCGAAATTTTAGATTGGATTCCAAGGGACAGGAAAAGACCCAGAAGAAGACCACATGGGAGATGGGTGGATGAAATTCGAAAGTATGCAGGGGTGACATGGAGGAGACTGGCACAAGACAGACCGTTGTGGAGGAAACTTGGGGAGACCTTCGTCCAGCAGTGGATTGATAATGGTTGACAATGATGATGATGATGATATATATATATATATATATATATGCATCCTGCTCTAATTCCAAAATGAACCCTGCTGACGACAGAGGAACTACGAAGTGTTGTGAAGATTTCCGAGATTTCTACGGTCGCAACTTGGCTCATCAACTGACATTCACTGGCAGATGGTCTCTCCATACAGAACTGAATCCCCAGAAGAAACCGTATACCGAAACCACCTGCCTATGTTCTTTACAGAGAGCAAAAGTCACGCAAGGTTTTTTCGTTCTGACGCGAACTCGTGAACACAAGCAGAAGGGTCGACATATTTCACATACCAAACAGCAAATTCACTGTTGCCACCTATGAAAAAAATAGCTAAAACACACTAGTGATACAATTTACATTTTCTGAAATGCTCATTAAAACAACGTAATATGCTGAAGAAAATACTGTTGCTTTTGCCTTCTCAATTTATCCCAGTAGCATCGTTCATCGTTTCTGGGAAACAGGAACATAGTTGGACGGCTCACTTTCCGACGCACGGCTGTGGCCAGATTAAATTTCTGACAAGTGGCAACATTGCACTTCCTGTAATGGTATTTCAAACATGGCGTCCATTTTTAACGTTCTCACGCGCTTACGGAAATACAAGCCGTACATTTTTTTTTTTTTCTCTTTTTTCAAAATGCTGCATCAGCTGACTGACTGATTTGCAGATGGCCCTTGCATACAAATTGCTTCGCGCAAAGAAATCACATGCAGGAGCCAATTGTGAATGTTCTACTGGACCAATGAAAATGTGAAAATTACATAACGTTTTTTTGTTCCTCTGGCGTGAACACAGAGAGAACAGTTGCTATATCATTTCCTTTTTCCATGGCTGATCTTTTTTTATTTTATTTTATTTACTTTTTTTTTATTTATTTATTTGCATTTTTTTTTTGGAAGTATAAGGTGTGCAACTTATTATCGGCCACAGGCACGACACGTTGACAGCAAATTATAGCAAATCGAATACGTACCTAATGAGGGAAATAATCCCCGTCGTGTTGGATATATTTGAGCCATAGGTCAGGGAGCTGCCGAATGCCACTGCGGAAAAAGAGGGCTGTTTCGAGTTGATAAAGCTATCAATACTTGTGTGGACCTCCTCGACAGAAGTGAAGTGCGTATCACTCAGGTGACGTTGCAGGGAGCGAAAGAGGTGATAATCGGACGGGCCGTAGTCTGGCGAATACGCCGGGTGGGAAAAAATATCCTATCACAGGTCGGTGATCGTGTTTAAAGTCGTTTTCGCGGTGTGAGGACGCGCGTTATCCTGAAGCAACAGGACCGACCTTCTGCTCTTGCCGGTGTATGGCCTTTTCGCCTCCATTGCGTCACTCACACGAATGAGTTGCTGACAATAACGCTCAGTAATGACCGTTTACCAGGTTTGAGCAACTCATTGTGTACGACACCGCGCTGATCCCGCCATATGCACAGCAACAACTTCCTGGCATGGATATTCGGTTTGGTGGTACTGGTGGTAGGCTGACCTGGATATAGCCACGATTTGCGCCGCTTAGGATTATCGTAGAGGATCCACTTCTCATCACAAGTCAAAATCTTGTGGAGGAAATCCTTCTTCTTGAATCTGGAAAGCAAGGACACAGCAACATCGTAACGCCTATACTTGTTCGCAGCTGTGATTTGTTGGGGCTCCCAACGGCCCTCCTTGTGAATCCGTCCAAGCTTGTGCAGGCGCTTTGCAATGGCTTGCCGTGTTACTCCGAGTTCCTGGGCGAGCTCTGACTGTGTGCGACAGGAATCCACGTCCAACAGTTGTTCCAGTTCCTCATCATCAACTTTCTGTGGCTGTTCCGGACGTTCTGCAACACTGAGATCAAAATTTCCCTGCTTAAACCGCTGGAACCACTTCTTACACGTACTGTAGGCCACAACAGCCTCACCAAAGCAGCACAGATCATTTGCTGTGCTTCCGCGGCACTTTTTTAAGCTAAAATGCGAACAGGACGCAGTGCCTTAAATATTGCTTCTCGAACGACATTGCTTTCACTGTCAACTTTCGTCCCTTCTGTCACTACAGCTCTGAGCGGTTACGGTTGCCTGGAAAGCTGTTGGATGGCTCTGCAATCAGCGATTATCGCACAAGCTATTAGCATTTGCCGACGTTCTATGATCGCTTGCGGTTAGGAGCCGAGAATTAAGTTGCACACCTAATATTTCAACCTGTACCAAGCATCTTCAGCCAAAAACCGTTCATTCGATACGTAAGGTTATTCACTAAAGAGAAGAGGAAATAAAGCAAAACCGCACAATGAGAACAATTCCAGTTTACTGACCGGTTTAATTTTCGCTCTGTTACAGCAGCTATTTCTTTACCTCTCCACATCTGGGCAGGCAAACAGGAAAGTTCTAATTTATTCGAGAAATAGTAAATTTTGACAACAGTCAGACAAACACTACTAAACCGGTGCACAAAAGTACTGTTGTAATTGCAAACTTCGTGTATCAGAGCCAGCTTCCTATGCCACTGATACAGGGTTATTCAACGGTCTCTCTCTCTCTCTCTCTAGGTCATTAAACTAATGAAATTTTTATAATGGATAGGAGTTATGAACCTGAATTTCCTCATCGTTTTGCTACTACAAAATTTCATAAGGAACTGGTGAAATTTAGGTTCATAGCTAGTGGGACTAAAGTCACAAGAAAGCAATAGATCGGTACTATGAGTCAGTTCTGAAGTAGGTTTTAAGTCGAGTCAAATCTTGTATAAATTCCAACAGTAAGGATTTTTGAATTATTAATAGCAATGCAGAGGTTATTTCTGGCATCCTAGATATTAAGCCAGTAAATACTGTATTAATAGCTATGACTTTGAAACTTTGTACCCCAGCTTCCCTACTGATGATATTATTAACACCCTTAAATTACTTTTTGTAGAATTTAAGGTCTCTGACATAATTTCAGGAAGTTCCTGGAAAACTTTGTTTAATTGCTGCATTAAAAATAATTTTATCTTTTTCTGAAAAAAATATTTCTCCTTTTTTTGGTGCTTTATTTTTCTCCAAATTTTTTTATTTTTTACTTTAATTTTCTTGCGGATTTTTTTTTTTTTTTTTTTGTGGTTTGAACGTTTTGGGGCTTGGGATGTGTTGGTTATTTGTTTGGGGTGGGATATTTTAATTTTATTTTTATTTATTATTATTTTTTTTTTTTTGGTTAGCATTTTGCAGTTTTGTAGCAGACTGGATGGTGCAGAAACCCACACTTGTTTGGTCTCTATAGAGGTATGAGGGGTGTTGTCCATGCCTGGCCCTTGATGAAGCCATAGAGAACAGCTTGACATAGTTCTATATTCCTCTTTCTTTTCTCTCTGTGGTCGTTAGACCTCTTCCTTTAATTTCTCTGAATCAGTTTTTCCGACTTTCAATTTTAAGGTGATATCTGTATTTGTTTTTGATTTTTCTTTTATGCAGCCTATGGCGCTCCACAATTTTAAAAGCTGTTTTGTAAATTTGTGTGTTACCTTTATTGTGCCATATATATATATATGATATATATATATAATCAAATTTGCAAAATAAGAATGGATATCTAAATTAAAACATCTTAATTAAAAAACAGAACGAAAGAAATAAAGCTAGTACCATGAGAAGCGCCAAAGGCAGCTGTACCTCATGTAATAGCATATATGGAATGAATTTTTAAGAATTATAATAAAATTTAAAGAATTTTTTTTAGGAAATACAAAATTGAATTCATAATTGAAGTTCAGAATGGAAAACCAAAACAATGTTAAACAAAAAAACAGGTTCCCGTCGTCAGGAGAGCATCAACCTGCGGGAGTGGCCTTTCTAGTACCAACAAACGACAAGGAGAACCAAAAATGTCGGTTGGTCATGCTCCCAAGGCAACCAGATAAACATAAAACAGACCTAAGATTTCATCATGCAAGCAATGATAAAAAAGGCTTACCAGTACGCCAAAGAGGTCAACGCCAAGCTAGAATGTTATTTAACCGCGACCACTTCTTTTACGATTCAGTATGTATTTGTGTCCTTGTTGATCGTGGGTCTAGTGCTTAGTTTTCATTCGTGGCGTTGACCTCTTTGGCCTACTGGAAAGCCTTTTTTATCATTCTTTACATGATGAAATCTTAGGTCTGTTTTGTGTTTGGTATGGTTGCCTTGGGAGCATGACCAACCGACATTTTTGGTTCTCCTTGTCATTTGTTGGTACTAGAAAGGCCACTCCCGCAGGTTGATGCTCTCCTGACGACGGCAACCTGTTTTTTTGTTTAACATTTTTTTGGGTTTTCTATTCTGAACTTCAATTATGAATTCAATTTTATATTCCCTAAAAAAAAAATTCTGTAATTTGTATTATAATTCTTAAAAATTCACTCTTTCTCTCTCTCTCTCTCTCTCTCTCTCTCTCTCTCTCTCTCTCTCTCTCTCTCTCTCCCACTATATATATATATATATATATATATATATATGTGTGATGCCACGCAGTTCGGAGCACTCTGATTTCGAGAAAGGTGTAATCGTCGGGTATCACAGAAATGGCCGATCCATACGTTACATATCCAGCGCGTTGAAGTACCCAAAATCGACAGTGGCCTACATGATTGGCAAGTGGAAGATGAGAGGTGCCTGTCGGAA
This sequence comes from Macrothele yani, assembly GCA_039090855.1. Taxonomy (NCBI): domain Eukaryota; kingdom Metazoa; phylum Arthropoda; class Arachnida; order Araneae; family Macrothelidae; genus Macrothele; species Macrothele yani. The sequence goes on along the minus strand of CM076995.1, from coordinate 148,903,503 downwards.
TGTGCTCTGACCCGGCAGACCCACAAAACTGGGAGTTAGAGACCGACGGGTGCTGGCCAGAGAAATTCGGAAGAATCGCACCAAATCGAGGGACCACATCCGCGAGGAGTTTCAACAGGCATGCGGGAGTGTTCTTCCGATGAATGCCATCCGTAAGGAAGCCCATCTGCTCGGTTATCATGGACGTGCTGCCGCCCACAATCCTTTGATCACCAAGTCCAATAGCGCTGCTCAGCTAAAGTGGTGCAAAGAAAGTCGACAGTGGACCGTTGAACGGTGGAAACAGGTTCTCTGGAGAGACGAATCAAGGTTCACCTTCTACCGTCCGGATGGACGGGTCTGGGTTTGGCGTCTACATGGAGAACGCCTCCTGCCGGAATGTATTGTGCCAACTGTGAAGTTCGGCGGCGGTGGAATTATGCTATGGGGGTGTTTCTCCAGGTATGGCACGGGACGCTTGGTCGTAATTCCTGGTAGACTCAACGCCGAGACCTACTGCACCATTTTGGATGACCATGCGCTTCCTGCGTTGTGGCAGTTTTACGGGGTGGACACATGTTACTTTCAGGATGACAATGCCACCTGTCGTGTTGCGAGGTCCACCATGGCTTGGTATGGAGACAATGGGGTTAATCGAATGGACCGGCCTGCGCAGAGCCTGGACCTTAACCCTATGGAGCACCTCTGAGACGACTTAAGGGTGCCCCCACCGTCCGAAATCGGTGAAGGAACTGACCTGTCTTCTCCAAGCCAAGTGGAAGAAAATACCGCTAGCCGCTGTACAACGCCTATTTGAGAGTATGCCCCGGAGGGGTCACAGCTGCAATCGCCGCTCGTGGAGGCTCCACCAACTCTTGAAGGTGAATAAACTTCGTTTTCCTTTGCTATCACAGGTGTCCTATTACTTGTTGGTAGATAGTGTATAAACACTTCTGGCCACCCAAAATGCAACACCAAGAAGGACAAGAGATAGCAGAGCCAGATTTCTGGACACAACAACAGATGCAAAGATTAAACGATTGAGTTTTCAGGCCCGTGCGACTTGCGGAACACGCAAACATCAATAGCTCGTGTGGCCCCCATGGCTGGCAATAACGGACGCTACACGCCGCAGCATCGAACAAAAGAGGCTTTGGATGTGGGCTTGGGGTATGTCGGTCCAGGCTGCTTCCAAACGTTGACACAGTTCATCAGCCTTAGCCGCGGGTGGTGCTTGCCGTGTCACTCGGTTGCCGATCACGACCAGACGTGTTCGATGGGCGACATATCGGGAGAACAGGTGGGCCACGGCAGCCGTGACACCTTGTGGGCCGTGAAGAATTGTTGCAAGAAGTGTGCCACGTGCGGGCGCGCGTTGTCCTGTCGAAACGTGGCCGCTGACATTACTACAGGCTCCAAAACGTCGGAGATGTAGTGGTGGCAGTTGAGTGTACCGGTGATGCGTACCAGAGAGGTGCGGGTGTCATATCCAATTGCGCCCCAAACAATAACGCCAGGCGACGGACCGGTATGGCGATGCATGGTGCAGGCGCCATACAGTCTCTCGCCGCGGTGCCACCAACCGCGGATCCGACCATCGTGGTGTTGCAGGCAGAAGCGGGATTCGTCGGAAAAGACAATGGCATGCCATTCCGTAGTCCAGGTGCGGTGTTCAACGGCCCACTGCCGCCGCACTCACCGGTGGTGTAACGTCAATGGTAATCGGAGCAATGGGCGCCGTGCGACAAGTCCCCGCTCCTGCAGACGACGTCGAACGGTACGTGCTGACACAGGTTGTTGCGCAACACACCTTAATTCCTGCGCTAACGTTCCTGATGTGGCGGTGCGAGCTGTTAATGCCCGCCGCACAACATGCCGGTCCTCTTATTCAGTGGTATGCCGCGGCTGCGGCAATCACTCACGGCGGTCCGTCCGTCTCTCCTGCACCCACCAATTCCATACTCGCTTCAATGTGGCTGGATGTCGTCCCACACGGGCGCCGATGTCTCGGTACGATAAACCGCTGTCGCGATAAGCCACTATTCGTCCTCTGTGGAATTACGAAACGTGCTGGAATGACTGCCGTATTCTGCGACGAAGCATCAGGAAGCTTCCCACGCACAGGTCCGGCAGCACAACACATTTCCACTACTTACACCCCGCCTTATGTGCACCCTTCTTATAGTACTTCTCGGCGGCGTGCCGGGAGCAGATGATTTGCATATGCCCTGCAATGCTAATCGTTTGCATGTCATCTCGCAGCCGACGCATGCTGCGAATTTCAGGCCAATCGGATGCTTCCTTCTTGGTGTTGCATTTTGGGTGGCCAGCAGTGTATATATACCGTGCGCGGCCAGTGCGACATGAAGGCAGAGGGTGCTAAGAATCACCGGAGAACCAGACTAGGCTGCCATTTGATGCTGACCTTGGCTACTTACAATGGACACTCCTTATCTTCTGATTCAAGGCTTCTTGAATTGGAAGAGGAACTACAAAGGATCAAGTGGGACATCGTCGGGCTAAGTGAGGTAAGGAGAAAAGGAGAAGATCTCATTGAACTGAAAAGTGGACATCTCTTCTACTATCGTGAGACAGATACTGGCATAACTAGCGGTGTTGGATTTATAATAAACAAGAAACTGAAAGATAAAGTTGTAGAAGTTGAAAGTTCCTCTGACAGAGCTGCACGACTTGTTATCCAACTCTGGAGAAGATACCAGGCTCAGATTATTCAAACTTATGCACCCACCACAAGTCATCCTGAAGAAGAAATTGAAGAAGTTTATGAGGAAATTCGTCATCTAAATAATAAAGGCAAGTAGCATTTGAAGATAATTATGGGAGATTTCAATGCAAAAATAGGGCAACAGCAACACAATGAAATTTCAGTAGGTAAATTCGGTCACGGCAACAGAAACCAGCGTGGAAATACTCTCGTAGAGTTTGCAGAGGCAGAAGGGTTTTTCATCATGAACTCCTTTTTCAAGAAAAAAGCAACACAGGAAATGGACATGGAGACATCCAAGTGGGACGACGAGTGAAATTGATTTTATTATCTGTAACAAAAAATTCGTCATCGAAGACTGCAATGTGTTCAACACAGGTAGTGACCATACATTGGTGAGATGTAAGATGAACTTCAACACTAAACTCGAACGTGGCAAGCTCATAAGACAAACAAAATGTATTGACATAACCAACCTTAAAAAACACCATAATACCTTCAAATTAGAACTGAGGAATAGATTCTCTATTCTAGAAGGTCTAACATCTGAAGAAGTGGACATCTCTGAAGTTAACAGAAAAGTAACCAAAGCTCTTATGGAAACAGCAACAAAATTAGCTGGCTCTAACAACAAGTTGCATACGAACAAATTATCAGGAAAAACCAAAATGTTGATGCAAAAAAGAAGAGAGATCAGGAAAACTAAAGAAGCTGTGACTTCCAAAGTGGAATACATAGAGCTATGCAAGACAGTGCGAAAAAGTATCACTGAAGACGTAAGGAAATTCAACTGTGAACTAGTGAGGAAAGCAATTGAAAACAACCAAAGCCTAAAGATAGCAAAGGGACATCTCAGTAAGGGAAGAAAACAGAATATGGCACTCACAAAAGAAGATGGTTCTGTAACAAGAAATAGAGGCGAAATTTTGACAAGAGTGAAAGATTCTTACTCCAAATTATATGAAAGGGATGATACATGTATTCTAGACATCATGAAAGGTATCAGTACCAGAATTCTTCCAGTCCTCCCAGCAGAAGTTGCACATGCAATCAAGAACATGAAGCGGGGAAAAGCTCCAGGAGAAGATGGAATTACTGTAGACATCATACAAGAAGCAAGTGGAGAAATCGAAACAGTACTCGCCCAAATTTTCACTCGATGCCTTAATGAAGGGAAGATTCCTGAGGATTGGAACAACGCTACAATGATCTTGCTACATGAAAAAGGTGACATTGAGGATCTCAGGAACTACAGACCTATCAGCCTCCTATCAGTGGTTTATAAAATCTTCACTAAAGTTCTTTCACACCGCTTAAAAGTGACACTGGACATGGCTCAACCGAGAGAACAATCTGGATTCAGGAGTGGCTACAGCACTATAGACCAAATCCACGTACTGAGAGAACTAATTGAAAGAGCGAGGGAATATAAACTTCCGTTGTCCATGGCTTTTATCGATTATGAAAAAGCCTTGATTCGGTGAAACCATCAGCAGTTATACAATGGCTCTGAAATCCTGCGGTATTGAAGATGCATACATTAATATTATTCATAACATCTATGAAAAAGCAATTGCAAAGATTCGGCTGTATGAAAATACAACACAGATAAATATTAGAAAGGGAGTGAGACACAGTGGTACCATATCTCCCAAGCTCTTTAATGCTACATTGGAAAATGTCTTTCAATCACTGAACTGGGAGAACAATAGGATAAAGATTAATGAAGATTACCTAACTCTCCTTCGTTTTGCTGATGACGTAGTCATTTTTGCAACTACCCCATCTGAGCTGCAGAGTATGATCCAGGAACTTGCTGACAAGAGTAAAGAATTCGGGTTAAAAATGAACTTTCAGAAGGCAAAAGTGATGTACAATGCTTTTACAAGAAATGAAGATTTATCGATTGATGGGGAAAAGATGGAGATAACCAATACCTACATTTCTCTTGGACAGCAGATATCATAATTGATGAAGAAATTAATCGGCGTATAAAACTTGCCTGGAGAGCTTTTGGAAGAAACAGCATAATTTTCAAGACCAATATGCCATTATATCTTAAAAGAGTAGTGCAAAGTAATCGAGGTAGTTGCCTTCAATGCACGATCTTAAAAAACAAGAGTCACTCACAATACAAATTTAAATTCGTTGGCGGAATTTAAAGATTTTATTGTATATAAGAACTTTCGGGTTTCCTAGAACCCATCATCGGATACAGGAGAAGGAATAAATTTAAATAAAATGTTACGTGAACATAATATAGATATCAGATATGAATATGACATAATGTCACGTGGCATCAAATTGTCAAACGACGTGGCATGTATCATGGAATAAAGAAAATAAAGGAAATAGAATGCCTGTATTATATGTATGCCTGCATTCTATTTCCTTTATTTTCTTTATTCCATGATACATGCCACGTCGTTTGACAATTTGATGCCACGTGACATTATGTCATATTCATATCTGATATCTATATTATGTTCACGTAACATTTTATTTAAATTTATTCCTTCTCCTGTATCTGATGATGGGTTCTAGGAAACCCGAAAGTTCTTATATACAATAAAATCTTTAAATTCCGCCAACGAATTTAAATTTGTATTGTGAGTGACTCTTGTTTTTTAAGATCGTGCATTGAAGGCAACTACCTCGATTACTTTGGACTATTTCTGCACGAATTCGAATTCTCCTAATAAAAGAGTAGTGTTTGATCAATGCATCCTTCCAGTGCTTATGTATGGTGCAGAGACGTGGACCTTATCTAAAAGAGACATACAAAGGCTGCGGACAACTCAAAGTAGCATGGAGAGGTGCTTTTTGTTTGTTTGTTTGATTGGAGGTTTAACGACCACCGTGAGCAACTCAATGGGCTATAAGTAGTCGCCCGTCCCTAATTTAGGGTCACTGGTTCCAGGGAAGGGAGAGAGCCAGTGCCGTAAGACAAACACAACATCCATGCCTCACCGGGATGCGAACCCGGACCCCTTTCGGACGAATGATCAGAGGCCATCGCTTAGACCACTGCGCCACCGGGGTGGCATGGAGAGGTGCATGCTTGGTGTTACCAATAGAGATAAGAAGAGGAACTCATGGACAAGAGTGGAAGACATGATGATCAGAGTTAAATCCCTGAAATGGCAATGGGGTGGACATACGCCCAGAAGGACAGACCATCGATGGACAGCCGAAATTTTAGATTGGATTCCAAGGGACAGGAAAAGACCCAGAAGAAGACCACATGGGAGATGGGTGGATGAAATTCGAAAGTATGCGGGAGTAACATGGAGGATACTGGCACAAGACAGAGCGTTGTGGAAGAGGCTTGGAGAGACCTTCGTCCAGCAGTGGATTGATAATGGTTGACAATGATGATGATGATATACCGTGCCAGAAATATATAAGGCTATGTTTGTGTTCTTTTTATATGTACGATATAATTATAATCCAGGTCATGTGGAGCGGCTATCAGAGAGTGTTCAAGTCCGAAGGTGGTATATTCTCGTAATCATCAGAAACAGAAGGAAATAATTTTCAATTAAGTCCATGGGGTCCTTCCGTGTGCGGACTCTTAAGAGTTTGGAAAGCGATCGTACTTTCAGAAATGTGACTATGCAAAAAATAGTTGCATATTTGACTCTGTAAAAGTAAGGCTACGGCGAAAGTTCTTTCTAGGGAATCTGTAATTGTATAATTTTAGATCAAAGGCTTTCAGTCAAAACTGTTTAGCTATACAACCTACGTTAACACGTTGTTGTCGAAAATTTCTCCTTGGTTATGCAATATCAAGGGGACTTGGTAAAACTTCCGGACCCGGGCAATCAACGCTGAAGACTTCTTGCAAATTTAGCACTATACAGTCTTTATTATAACTCTGGGCCTGTATATCAAATTATCACAGCGGGGTTTTTATTGTTTACTTTTCTGCGCACGTTTGCAGGTTCGAAACTTCATTTCACGCTATGATAAGAAAAGGGTAAATTATAAATAAGAGAACTTGTTCCTGTTGTTAATAGAAACTTTTTTTTTTTTTATTTCAATCACGAAATCGCCGCTTTTTTTTTTTTTCGGACTGCTCGTCTCCCGCTAGCACTGCCTTTGAGATTCCTCGACCCCTACGCTCTGCTTCTCCTTGATTGAAACGACCTCACGCGGTCTGCCATTGTGCTGACCTCTTCGCTTCCGCCTTCTCAAGCGTTCGTCTTTCATGCGTTCTTCGATCAGACACTGCCCATAATAAAAATAAAATAAAATAAAATAATCTCTGGCCATAAACTTTATGCTTCGAATTGGACATCGGACACCACAGCGACTCTGTAACAACAATGACTACAAGAGATCAGATATTCTGGCGATCCTGCTAAACTACTAACCTACAGAATTCCCTAAACGAACAAAATTTTTCAATCTGTGAAAAGACTAACACGAGACTGTGTGACTTCAAACACGACATAAAGAGAGTAAGATTGAAAACGCAAACACATAGCGCCGCCCCGGTGGCGCAGTGGTCTAAGCGATGGCTTCTGATCATTCACCCAAACAGGGTTCGGGTTCGAATCCCGGTGCGGAATGTAAGTCTTACGGCACTGGCTCTCTCACTTCCCAGTGGCCTTAAATTAGGGATAGGCGACTGCTTAAAACCCTTTGAGTTGCTCACAGTGGTTGTTAAACCTCCAATAAAAAAAAACGTCTTAATTACTGTGATTATTTGTTAACCCTTTTTATCACCATAGCGTAAAAATAAAGTTTGTAACTGCGAGCGTGCGCTGCGATAAGGTAGATAAGTAAACAGTGAAAACCAGGGGAGTCGCTTGACCATTATAGGAGAGGGGGTGGGGAAGGAGCCCATCCATCGTATCTGAAGAACCTCCAATAATCTCCAAATATGTTTTACGTTTCAGTTTAAAAAAAAATTCTGAGCCTTTACTAAGTTCGGATTATTATTATTTTAAATCAATGATCAGCCATCAAAAAATAAAGAAAGAAAGAAGACAACAAATAGTAAAAAAGAAGGAAAATTTACATTTGACCTTCATGTGCTACCAAACGACAGGTAAGGAGCCGACTCTTGCTTTCCACGGATCGTCGGGGGTGTATTGCTATTCGTACAGTTTACTTCTTAGCCATAGGTTTTTTTAAGAGTTGGTAATACTGTATGCGCTTGTTGGACGTAGAAATCGGTTGGGTGCTTACATATTTTGGGTCTCGTACGCTGAATTTGGTGTTACTGGGCTAGTTTTCTTGCAATGCGGTGAGTCCCTCTCACTGTCTCACTCACTCTCTCTCTCTCTCTCTCTCTCTCCTCCTCTGCCTCTCGTTCTCTTTATCGCTCTTAATTGCGTTTAACTCCACAGTCGCACGTATCAATACTCCTCACCGTAGGAAAGCAACAGGGGACCATCGCCATATTCTCAAAATGTCATCAAAGATGGTAAAAATATTAACATTTAAATAATTTTAATGCTACGCTAAAATTAACCGTAAAACTAAAGATCTCGGGTTTACATTGGTTGAAAGTGAAATTTAATATTTATTAAATATTAATATTTGTCACTTGTAATTTAATATTTATTACATTACAAGTGACAAATATTAATTTTAAAATTCTGCAGTTTTGTTCATTTTTTTACGCTTTCCAACTGTAGGTTGAAGAAGCGTATATGCTCCAGCTTTGTCCGTCTGTCCGTCCGCAAGATAACTCGCGTAAAAATGGTTCGATTTCGATAAAATGTTAGTATGTGGTAGGGGACCACTAGGGAACGAACCCTATTGAAAATGGGCGAAATGGGGTCAAAGGTCAGGACATAGGATCGGGATTTATTCCATCGCCCTTGTGCGTTATAGCTTACGTAAAAATGCCTCGATTCAGACAAAACTTTTTCATGTTGTTCCGGAAGTATACTTTATCGGTTCTGTTGAATATAATCGAAATGAGGTCAAAGGTCAGGGCATAGGAGCGAGATTTATTCTACAACCAGTATCCTCATAACTTGAGTAATGATTTGTGTTATGCTGGAAACCGTATCATAATCAATGCATTGCATGATTTTACTAACTTCTTTTATTACAGAAGTGGTGGGATGGGGTGGTTAGTGCAAGGTAGAGAAAAACATTAAGCCGTGTTCGGCTTCCTCCTCACCCCAATATTTTTTGTCTAGCGACTCCTCGGGAAAAAATAGCGTTGTGTCAAAATGTTAAATGAAAAGTTCTTGCGACCATGAAAATAACAACTATGGTCACGTATATAAGATATTACTGTGTTCTTGTACCTGCAACAGAATAAAAACTCTGCTGTTATATCAAATATTGGAGGAATTCTTGTAACTACAACGTAGTAGCAAATCTGGGCCTATGTATCAAATGCTGAGGAGTTCTTGTAACTGTAACAAAATATCAACTATGGGCCTGTATACCAAATGTAAAAGAATTCTAACCACTGTACAACAAAATAGCGACTCTGGTCTTGCATATCTAATGTCGAATAATTCTTCAAACCACAATACAATAACAACGCTGAAAAGTTCTAGTGATACAATACAGACTTTGGGAGTATGTAACCAACGGTAAACGATTCTACCCAAAGGCAGCTACTACAAGCCTGCATAACCAAAGCTGTGTGAAAACACAAATTTGTCCGTGACGGAGATCGACACCCCCCCCCTCCCCTCCCTCCACTCCGGAGTAAGTTGCTGTCCCAAGTAAGCTACGTGGACGGAGAATATATCGCTGCAGATTTGTCGTCTTGACAAGTGCTTTTTTACCTCTGTAGTACATTCCAGCTGGGCGTTCTTGTGATTAAACACGATTCTAGAATTACCATATATAACCAACACTGAGGGCATTTCCGGGCCCCAAACAGACCACACTGAAACGTTTCTGTACTCTACAACCTACATAATCTGGAGTGAATAGTTTCCGTATAGGACTGGTACTCGGATAAGTTTACAGAGTCCAGCTTTTATAGTTCTCGGTACCTTGTAACCAGCGCTTATGAGTTTTTGTGAAGATTGCGAACCAGGCTAACATGGATTCGATTGCCCTAACCCACAGAGACAATTTCTATAAGCCGATGCATTTTTGTACGAATTGTATTCAAAATAACCAGCACTGTTTACATAAAGCTCTGTGGCCGAAGAAGCTAGCATTGGATGCCGGCTACGTAAAAGAGCTTTTGTTTAGCACTGGATGCCGGTTACCTAAAAGGTTTTTGTTGGTACTTTTGTTTAGTACTGGATGCTTGTTACGTAAAAGAGCTTTTATTGGCTCTTTTGTTTAGCACTGGACGCCAGTTAATAAAAGAATTGCTGTTGGCACTTTTGCTTAGCACTGTATGCTGGTTACGTAGAAGAGATTTTGTCGGCACTTTTGCTTAGCACTGTATGCTGGTTACGTAGAAGAGATTTTGTTGGCACTTTTGTTTCAACACTGGCTACCGGTTACATAAAGTCCTTAAGCTCTCCAAAGAATGCAGGTTCTCTATATCATGGGAGCAGGAAAGAAAAGATTAAAAAAATAAAAAAAATTAAAAGATAAAAGGAACTATGTAGGATAAAACAAAATAACTGAATGACCTATATTATACTGTATAAATGAATGACATGTGCAACCAAGCGAATATTACCTTATTTGTATTGGATATATTGTTTGGGTTATGAGAGCGTATGAATATACCAAAAATTAAGGCCAGCCAATTGTCCTGGATTAGACGGGATAGTTCCGGATTCCTACAGCCCCAATTCCCTGTATATACTTTTTGTACTGACTTATTTCCAAATGTCGGTATGCTTTAAGAATTTTACAGACAATTCCAATTACTACTGGCTCAAGAGGGTGAAGTTTCTATGTATTGAAATTAATAAAAAGCTATCTTATAACTACAATGACTCACGAAAGAGCATCTGATTTGGCATTATTGTCAACAGACATGCTTTACGTAAAATCTATACTGCAACAACTAAATTAAGGATTTTGCTGACACGAAGGCAAGGAAAATATATTTTCTACAATAACTTGTGATAATCTATGAATTGTGTGGCACTTTATACCTTATGTCAGCTGCTCTATGAATAGAACATCCAAACATAAGCAATCTTGAATATAAAAGAAAGGTTTTGTTTTGTAGTCTGGATTTCAACCTTACCTCCCGCATATTTCATGTCGTTTCAATTCGTCTCAATGTGATACATTGGAATAAGGCTTGCTGCTAACGAAATCGAAAGGTTTTCCGCTGGGATTCCGAAAACAAATTAAGCAGCCTTCCTTTTCAACATTAGTTTCATTGACGAGCGCTATGGAAGATGCCCGTGGTTAAGGAGTATATCTCTTTCAATGCTGACATAGAAAGACCACGGCCAACACTGAAAGAGATCATATTCTAGCAATGCAGTGATTACTGCCAAAAGAGTTCAACAGAGCACTGATTGGACAATAAACAGATACGTAAGTACCTCTTCTCTACCCATTATTCTAAATCTTCAATAGATCAGTGATTACGGACTAAAGAGTTCAAGAGAGCTGATTGGACAATAAACAGATATGTAAGTACCTCTTCTCCCCCCATTATTCTAAATTTTTCATCAATAGATCAGTGATTACGGACTAAAGAGTTCAAAAGAGCACTGATTGGACAATAAACAGATACATAAGCACCTCTTCTCTTCCCATTATTCTAAATTTTCATCAATAGATCAATGATTACGGACTAAAGAGTTCAAAAGAGCTGATTGGACAATAAACAGATATGTAAGTACCTCTTCTCTCCCCATCATTCTAAATTTTCATCAATAGATCAGTGATTACGGACTAAAGAGTTCAAGAGAGCACTGATCCGACAATAAGCAGATACGTAAGTATTACCGCCCCCTACTCGATGTGAGGGCGAACCATCTGCTGCGTCCTATTCGCTGCAGTGGGATTAATTATTTAAAAGACCGTTAATTTTCGTAACTCTTTATCTTCTATTATCTTCCGCCTATGGGTGTCTACCGTGAAGTTGGGTTCCCTAATTGAGGGTCTCCAAGCTCAGGGTTGACGGGTGCATTGCGTTGTGTTTCATATGGGAGAACATGGGAAACCCATATTCCTCCATATGCCGCTTGAAATTTAAAAACTCATGATGTCAGATTTGGACTTTTTATCTGCGACTGGGCTTGCTAAATGTTAAAAGTTATTTCCTTCTTAAAATCTTGGAGTTGCTACTCTATCAAACTTTACGATTGTTCTACTTAATTATTCAGGTTAAAAAAAAAATTCACTTATTTTGAATATTCAAAGATTTGAGCAACTCGGGTAAATTTCATTATAAAATACAGAATTTATTTTCATTAGTGTTTCCTTAAAATCTATTACACTGATCGGTGGAGATTTCTATTAATTTAAACCAAGTAGCGGGCGGCGAATTTATCGGTACTCTGATGTTGGGCGGTTTACTTACGGGCGGCATTGCTCTACTGCTTGTCGGTTGCGGCATGACTACTCTGGGAAAATCGACCCAATCCAGATAGTCGTAGTCCTGTGTGCTTTCCGATCCGTCGTCAGAGAAATCCTGCGATTGTCTGTGTACTTGTACCTCTATATTGTCCTGTACCGGTGACTCTGCTATAAGCTGGGGTAGGCGTTCAGTCCGCTTAAAGACTCGATTTTTATGCACGGTCTGATATTTGTTCGGATTTTCGACTGACCTCAACTGAACATTTACTGGGGTGGGGAACGAAACTATCTCCCAATCTCCGCAGTTAGTTCGAGCTAGCTTACGCGATAAATGTGGCTGTGAAAAAGGGGTGTGCAAAAATACTCTGTCGCCTAAATGTAGATTCTTTTCCGCAGCGTGCCTGTCTGCATACTTCTCTTGTTTCGCCGCAGCTTCTTGCAAATTTCCGTATACAATTGGTTGAATTTTCGCTAATCTGGTCTTCTTATTGAAGTGAATGGGACGATTTGTGAGGTTAGCTATCAATACGGGTATGATGCCTGATTTGTCCAGCGTGTTTACTGAACGACCCAAGCGTACTTTTCCCTGGGCGTATCTTTCTAACGGCTGTACTAGCACTTGGTTAACCTGACATCCCGAAAATTTCCCACATCGGATCCGAATAACCCTTTCCGAATACGGTGGGATGAGTTCCTTATGGACGGTCCTTCCTATCTTGGTTACGTCGGGGTTAATGGGATTGGTCCTTTCCGCTGAAGGCACGGACAAGACCTGGGTTCGAATTTTCGACTGACGTGCTTTTCCTTTAAAATTTCTTTTCCGGTTATTCCTTCCTCTACCGTACTCTGCTCTAGCTAAATTTGCTCTGCTTTCCCGTTTCAAAATTCCTTTTCCTGCGTCGAATATGTATCCGTGCTCCTTCAATAGATCCCAGCCTAAGATTAGAGAATAATCTTGATGCAACTTTCGCTGAGTAACGTGATAGGGATGTAAAATGGTTTCTCCTCCGATTTCTACCGGTATCTCATAGCACTGAGATGTAGGTAAAGTGCTTCCAGTAATGCCTTTCACTAAAACTGCTGATCCTAAGTCACGTATACGAATCTTTCCTTTATCTCCTCTAATAGTGAAGCACAAAAAATTGAGATACAAGCTCCGCTGTCGATGAGTGCAAATGCGTGAGTATCTCCTATCCTAACTTTCACTAACGGGAGTGCTCCATCACCTCGGACGTAACAATTTGTTAAAGTAACTCCACGGACCTTATTATACTTCCGGCCAAGGGCGGTCCCCTTATCTTGACCCGAAATTAGTTTAAAGGACGCGAATTTTGTCTGGAATACCTATTGCAATCTCTTCCTGGTGCATCCTCTTCGAAACGAACGCGGTTTTCTCTTCTGTTTCCTAAATTCCTTAGATTCTGTGGGACGTGAGCGTCCTCTCGGTAAGTGGCGCTGTAGTTCCTGTAGGAGCGATACTGATTACCGCGGCTGTCGCCAGGGGAGAAGTTATTCTGCTGTCGCGGGTAAGAAGGGTTAGGTGCCCCGTCCCATGAACCTCTTTGAGCTTGCTGCGATGGTTGCGTATAAACTGCTCCTACCCGATTTTTCCGATAACAAAATCGCTTGATATGGCCAAAATCGCCGCAGTTATAGCAGATGGCCGAAGTAATGTCTACGTCGGGTAAATTTTCCCTAGATTGATAATTAGTGCTCTGGAAATTTCTCATGCGATTTGCGTGCGTCCGGTGCGAATTCTCTGCTTGCCTTAGCCTTTCCCTCAATTTATCTGCCTCACTTTTCAGAGCGTTCACCTGCATCTCATGAGTTGCTAGCTGCTTCGCCATCATAGAACACAAGTCAGCTATCTGGTCCGTTGAATGGGTCTGTTGCCCTTGTGAAGTCCCTGGGATCGAACTCGATTCCTGCTGTGCATCGTAAGCGTTAACGTCCCGGTCTAATAAGAGATTGTGAGACTCTTCGGCCAGCGCTCTCTGAACTGCTGCCTGAAAATTTTCCGGGGCGAAGGATAAAACCGTGCGCCTCAATTTGGGGTTTAATCCATTCAAAAACTGCGACATTTTAGTACTGTCTACTAGTCCTCGCACTTGCTCATTTTCTAAATCCATCGTCTCCATGTAGGAATAAGCTAAGCCGTTAAGACGAGCTACATACTCGGCCACCCGTTCTCCTGGTTTTTGTCGGCAAGTCGTAAATTTCTGCATTATCACGGTAACCGGTTGCAATGCGTCGAATCTTTGTACTATCGCCTGCTTAAATCGTTCGTACTCGGTCTCCTCCTAATATCGACGGCCTCCGAAAGAAAGTGACTGGCGGCTCCTTTGAATTTTGCTTTAGCTGACAAAATTTTAACGGCGTCGTTCCATCCTGACAGTTCGGCGGTACTCTCCAACGTTTCGAAAATTGACGTGCGGTCAGATTTTCATCCGATCCGCTGAATGTGGGGATATACGCCAACATTCCCGCCATTATTGGTACGTTCTGCGGGGCTACTACACAATTTTCTGACACGGCTTCCCCTTCTAGAGTGCCCTGGAGGTCGTTCTCCTGGTTCTGTTGATCAACTATGCAATTTTCCGAAACAAAATTCTGTTCACCGTTGCTCTGTTCTCCGTTCTGTTGGTTAGCCATATATTTATTTTTTAACCTTACAAAATTAAATTCCCACGGCTTCTACTATATGCTTCGTAATCTCGTAAAGTCCCATAAAATTAGAAAAATTCCGGTGAAGCTACCACGTAAAAATAAAAATTCACTCTAACGTAACTCGCTGCTTCGTCTGCTAACCCACTTGACTTATGATCAGAAAACAATTGCTACGAATAAGATGATTAACGTTCCTAGCTTACTCATAAATTGCATTCGGCTTTCAATTTAACTGTACCTAACTCGCGACACACTAAACAAAATTCCCTCAAAATATGCACATATACAACCAGCACTTCACACTAAGATATGTAATAAATTTGAACGTCTTAAATATATATATATAAATACACTAGAAACATTTGAGATCAAATTATGCACTTGCAACAAAATTAATACGATAACCACTTTTTCAAGAAATTAGAACCACACCTCAAATACTTATGCTGACTTCCTAAATTCATTAAATTTTAGTATACTAGCAATAAACTCTGTCTACTTCCCTTGCTTGATGCATATAAATCACACATTTAAAGCACAATAAATCACACTTCACTAAACACTATTTTCATTTCAAAAATTTGTTCCAGCATTATTCAATTATTACTCCTACCAATTATTTTTGCACTAGTCCTTTTTGTTACTCTTTCCCAAATATTAATCCACTTAACTACTCTCTGTCTACACTCCCAAGTACATCTACACATTTAAATGCACAATAAAACACACACTTAGATATTACATTCCCTTTTAGTCTTCCAAAACAAATCAAGATTACTGCTTAACCTTCTATTAGCTCGTATATCTTGCAGGAAAAAAAAAAATAATTCCTCTTATCAATAATTAACCTGCCTATTCCTTCTTAAATTATCAGTTTCTTATCAATGCATCAACACACATAATAAAATCACACTTCAATAATAATGCACTTTTGATTTTAAAATATATATCACCACAACTTCTCATCACTACTCTTCTATCAGTGCCTCACCGTTAAATTATACAATCCCCAAGTTATCAATGAACCTATTATTCTTCTTAGTTACCGATTTAAAATCACAACACTCAAATGCACAAATAAACAACACATCAAAAAAAAATTTCACTTTGATTTGCAAGGAATTTTCCCTTGATTTTCAACGATAAATCAAAATTATTCATGAATTACACTTGTATAAATTTATTTTCTCCGTACTATTAATTTTCATGTATTTTCTGTAAGATTTCATCTATTCATTTGCTAAATTAGCAGTATCACTCTTATTTGTTTTTCTGCCTATTTCCTTAGAAATTTAAATTTATTTCAGCATAATCTGATTTCCTGCAACTTATTTACTTGCATTTCACCTTCACTATTTTTTTTTGAAGTTAAAATCTTGCTACAATTTCCTTAATTTTTCTATAAAACCTGCATCTTGTTACTCAGAATTGAAGGGGAGATAATAGAAACACATCGCATTATTCTGCTAATTCTGTATACTTGATTAATTATCCTGACCACCGAAAACAAATATTCTTTTTTTTTTTAAACCACAGGATCAAAGAAATCCTGGTCCTAGCACAAATTTTATATTAATTAACCAAAGAACTGAAAAATCCTGGTCACACGGCACCAGTTTTATATTACCGCCCCCTACTCGATGTGAGGGCGAACCATCTGCTGCGTCCTATTCGCTGCAGTGGGATTAATTATTTAAAAGACCGTTAATTTTCGTAACTCTTTATCTTCTATTATCTTCCGCCTATGGGTGTCTACCGTGAAGTTGGGTTCCCTAATTGAGGGTCTCCAAGCTCAGGGTTGACGGGTGCATTGCGTTGTGTTTCATATGGGAGAACATGGGAAACCCATATTCCTCCATATGCCGCTTGAAATTTAAAACTCATGATGTCAGATTTGGACTTTTTATCTGCGACTGGGCTTGCTAAATGTTAAAAGTTATTTCCTTCTTAAAATCTTGGAGTTGCTACTCTATCAAACTTTACGATTGTTCTACTTAATTATTCAGGTTAAAAAAAAAAAAAATTCACTTATTTTGAATATTCAAAGATTTAAGCAACTCGGGTAAATTTCATTATAAAATACAGAATTTATTTTCATTAGTGTTTCCTTAAAATCTATTACACTGATCGGTGGAGATTTCTATTAATTTAAACCAAAATATATTTTAAGTTCATTATGCTTTTTGATATTCGCAATCATATTTTAAAGTTCACCTTTCGCAAAATATAAGACACATTATGTAATTCAGCACTTGCAAGAGATTAAAAATATCTTTTCTACCGAGGATGTATAGGAGACAAAATCATGATCATGCTAACGAGATATTGGGAATTATGAAATTTTTCTCACCAAATTATTTTCTTTTCATCACATTCGTTGTCGTCCGGTATTACCTATAGGTATAAAGTCTATGGTTGGGACCTCATCCGATCCTGCTGGATGCACACTGCTTCTTCTCTCATCCTGTCGTTTGGTTTTTGTACGAGTACCTCTGTTGTCGCTAAAACTTCTATGATAGCAAGTTCTATCGTGTCTCTTTTCGCTCAGCTATAAAATTGTATATCTTGCCCTCGCTGCCATAATCGTGAGTCCCTTTACGCCTCTTGAAAGATTGTTCTATCGTGTCAACATCCTCGAACTGCGAAAACGTCCTTCTCAGCTATGCCAGTGGACCGCATCTCTCTCTCCTCTCGATCGCCCGGAATATAGAACTGATATCTTATCCTCGATTAGACTGTCAAACCTTTTGCATGCGTTCACCCCGAATCTCCAGTCATCATCCCATTCCGTGTTCTCTCCAAATCATATCTGCTGAGGACCCTTCAAAACGTTTTTCTCTCGTCTATGTTTAAGGGGTTCGGGGGTGTTCCTGTCCTACCCAAATGGCTCTCCCCTTATTGGTTGGGCCGCTTTTCCTCGCTTCGGCATTGGTTTACATCCCTGTATGGGAATCCCTCCGATTCGTTGGCAAAGGCTTGAGAACATGGAGTTTTCTTGAAGACGAATATTCCTTTATCTTGTCAACTGCTCCGCGGGATGTCCGCGCTGCCTTAGAATTTTCACGTACGCTTCCTGTGTGACTCTTTCTGTTGGTGTCAACCAGTTACGCCCACTACGAGAAATATGCCCTGTTAGTTCCCCGCTAGCGTGCGTAAAACGTGACTTCGATAATAGAAGGTGGTCCAGTAAATTGGCCCCCACCTGTGATTGCGAGCATTTCACTCTCGTAGCGTTGCTTGTTATAACCTCCGAGTTTTTCTCTTTACTAACCTAGGGGTGTGTACTAACCTAGGGGTGTGTTTCGAGCGTATTCTTACTTGAATTCCGGCGAGCTCGGGGAACGCAAAATAAAAATAAAAAAAACAGCAATTCAAAAGAATGATGAAAAAAAAATAAGGAATTTCCTCCTCAAGAAAGAAATCTGCTCAGCCAGGTCTTAGAAAAATTATGAAATATGTATTATAATTATCCTCTTAGAATGCCTGTCCACATTATGCTTCTCGGATTTTCTTTCCCAATTCCCGCGCTCTCTAAATGGTCTACTTGGTAACTACTCTTCCTCGTTTAACTATTTCCTCGTACTATGCGATACCGTAGGAATTATTTGGTGAATATATTGCTTTCCCACACTTACTAATTTGTAGGCCCCCTTTCCGAAATTCATACCTACGAAATCATGGTCCTCCAATGTTACACGATATTCCGGAGGACATACGGGTAACATAAGTACCTCTTTATCTATTATTCGAAATCTTCATCAATAGATCTCTGTACCTCACATAAACTCATTAATTTTGTAATGCATTTTTAATCAGATTGTTCATATAGACAAGGGCACCGCAAATATATTTGCCCGGGGCCCCACAAACCCAAACAGCGGCCATCTTCAAGACATTCTTTGCATCCCTCAAACGAACGTTTCACGCCATTTTTTTTTCCTTTTCACCCTCATCCCAGGAAAATTCTTCCTGCTGCATCTCTGACCAGCCCCTAACTTCGAATGCCTATTCTTGTTCTCTGCTCTTCCTCTACGATGGTTCCATTTTATTACCTTCGACGCAAGTTCAGTTAATTGGCTGGCTTTGCGTAGGCAGGAGGTCAGTTTTGCACTTGTTGAAGGAAAATGTTTCTCACACGGAGTTACTGCCCATTAAAATCGAAAGTGACAGTCAACTGATTTATATCTTCTTCTTCGGGATGTTGGTTACATCTTTTCCATACTGTACAACAAAAGCCTGTCCGCTTTCTCCGTGGATGAGGTGTGTGGGGGGAAGGTGGCAGGGCTTCGTTTTTCAATAATGGTGCATGGGGGGGGGGTGGGCTGTAAAAGGTGGCATTTTTCCCTGATAAGGAAGTTCGTCCTTAATTGCTTCTATGAAGTCAAAAATGCTCTCAGCTTTATTAAGTTGTGAAATTAAAGTCCCTGTGTCATATTATTAAGTAACATTCAAATATATCCGGTACAACACTTTACACAAGCACACGCACGCACGCACGCACGCACATTTACAAACAATGTGCAAAGTCATCTGACGAATATTGCGCCTCGTTGGTTCATATAAAATTTTTCACAGACTAATTAGCTTAAACAATTGCTAAAAAACAACAAAGAAAAGCGATCTTTGAGGTCACTTGACAGACACAAAAGCAATTGAACTTTGGCTTCCCATCATATAATTTCCTGACAGATATCATTCACCGTTTCTGCATCCACGTGATAAGACTCCATCTCTTATGTTTTTTTCTTTTATTTCCCCTCCTTACGGGAACGAGATCCAATGAGCATAATCCTACCACGTCGTCCAAGAGATGAACCTTTTGTTCCTGATCGTCTGCCAAATGCCATGTTCTTCAAGATAACAGCATCACTCCCCCCACCTTCCCTCCTCGCGGGAGAAGCACAGAAGAACACCTACCTCTACACATCTCACTTGTCTCCTGCTTGGAAAGAGAAAGAGAGATCGATTCGGTTTTCAGGGGATGCAGCCAGGGGTCCTCGGCCTCTCTCAATGCAGATACGGACAACAGGGGTAACCCCTTTCTTCTCCTTCCGACAAAGCACAAAAGTCAACGGAAATCCTCCAGGAACGAAGGCTGACGAAGCAGTAAAAGAAAATTCAACAACTTCGCTTCGCTCACTACAGAAGATACCACTTATCGATCGGAAGCACAACAATGGTACCTAAAAAGCAGCGAAAGAATTCGGAAAGTACGAACGGGAAAGGAAATAAAAAAAACAATACACCATATACAGTTGCAGCTTTTGGAATATAGGTTCTCACAGCTCAAGGAAAAACTATTAGATATAGGATTTACGGGAAGATAAAACTTCTCAACTAATAAAGGTTTTGCCGATGGAAGGCTGATACATTAAAGAAAGCAGAAAACGAAGACTGAAAGGAAAATCGAAATTCTTCTGAGAATAAATTATACCCATATAGAGGGTTAATAAGCCAGTCATTCTGTAATCCTTTCTGCCATCTTCCGAAATCGATCTCAAGACCATGAACAAATGGATTATCAGAACGTATGATTTACTCTCTCACTTAGAGGAAGTATTGAAACTGTCGTCCTTCATTTGCTGAACATAACCTAACTGTACAATACAAATTTGGAAGATGTGAATCCGTTTATTGGTGTAAATATGACATGGATGTTAAATCAGATAATATCCGAAAACTTGAAAATTTCGTCGTCCTGGAGCTGGAATCGAACCCGCGTATCGCGCCTGAGTATGCTTACCACTATACGATCCAGAACGACCAAGTTTCAAGTTTCCGATTAATTTGAATACAACCATCACAGGATTCGCTAGTCGAAGCAACCGGCATTCATATTTAGCGAATCTAGAGGTTTTAGGTTGGGTCTTTTTCTCGGTGGTGTAGAGGTGAGCATACTCGGGCGTTATACGGGAGACGCGGATTCGATTTCCACTCGAGGACGAGGAAATTTTCAAGTTTTCGGATATAATCTGACTTAACATCCATGTCATTTGATACGGATTCACAATGGTGTAATCCCGTATTTCATTCACTGATATTCTGCGCATCCAGGCAATCACTTGAAATTAAAACCTACAGATTAGCTATATATGAATGCCGGTTACTTCGACTAGCGAATCCTGTTGTGGTTATGTTCAAATTAATCGGATACTTGAAACTTGGTCGTTCTAGGTGATGTAGCAAAGTCGGGCGCTATCTGGGAGACGCGGGTTCGATTCTTGCTCCAGGACGACGTTGCCAAAATATGGATGTTGTTTTCATAATTGCTCTTCAGAAGGAAGGTACACTTTTCATTCTGAGGACACTCTTCCTTTATATTGTGTAACAAATCATTCTTCAGTCCGAGGGCACCAGTATCGAGCACAAAATTACACAGTGCGCATTTTTCCTTGAAAAACATTTTTTTTTTGCTTTTCAAAAATAAAACGGAAATAAAACCGGGTCAAAATCGAGTCAGGAACACCTTGACCCGACCCATTTGAATCCGCTTAAAATTGTCGACCCGTTGACCTGCTGATCCGTGACCCGTTTCAATCTCTGACAGTGAAGACCATTTTCGAGAGAAAGACAAAAAGTGCAGGATTATCAAGTAGATCTTTAAAACTTTTATCCGCCCCCCCGAAAAAAAAGGTTTAAAAAACAGCCAAGGAAGAAAATTCCATGGAAATAAAGTCCAACTGAAATAAAACTAACGAAAAATATTCATATTAATGTGAAAATCCATTTTTATATTTATCTTTGTGTGAAATTTCAAAAACGTTTTTATAACCATACATTACCTACCATTCGTTATACTAAGAATAACAAGAGCGGGAAAAGTGGTATGCCGAAGGTATGCCTACAGGGAAAATGTCCACTTCTTGAAAATACGCCAAGTACATAATTTTATTCCATGGGTTCGAAAAATTGGCCACAAAAGCGTTCGGGGGTCGGATAAAAACTTAATTTCTGATTTCTTTGTGTCCATTTCCATGTTGACTGACCTTGTAGGAAAACAGAGGGTTGTAAAAAAATTGCACTTCTGATTTGTGTATGTGTGTGTGTGTGTGTCTGTGTGTGTGTGTCCATTTTTATGTAGGCTGACCAAGTAGGAAATTTAGAGGGTAGTATAAAAATTGATTTTTTGTGATTTATTTGTGTGATTTTCATGTAGGTTAACCAGTAGGAAACTTAGGGGTCGTATAAAAATTTCCGGTGGATTTTTTTCCACGGCTTTTTTTTTTTTCGGTAGGTTTTTTTTTTTTTTTTTCTAGATTTCTTCCCGTGGATCTTTTTTCCTCTTGGATATATTTTTCTACATTCATTCAAGATAGTTCATTCCAAATGAATGACGATGAGAACTTATGGTTTTGATTTACTTTGACACATTTTAAGAGTACGGGAGACGAGTGACTTGGAAAGGATGGTTTTCAACACCGAACATTATAATCCACTACTTTGAATCGGCTCCTTTGTAAAGACAGAATACGATGAACGTGATAATTATGTCACCCAAGAAATACGTACTGTTACAGAAATTTCATATCACCAATGGTGAAATGCATGTAACTGCACAATATCGAAGCATTCGAAGATGTGCGCATCAAAAGTTCCACGAATTAAATTCGTATATGGAAACATTTTCTTACAAGATTTCAAAATTTTTTTACCTTTTCACAGGCGAATCACGTTTTTGAAGCAAAAGAAATAGATATAACCCACTGGCAAACACATCAGACTTACCTAGGGCAAAAGGAAAACATTGCATGAATACAAGATACATAAAAACATTCAGAAAATATTGAAAACACACAAAAGATATCTATGCACATTCAATTAATGCATGAAATGCAACAGATTATCCATACTAATTGGGTCCACGAATGACGTTGATAATTCAATATAAAATAATTGATAGTTTACCAATACAATTTTATGCTAGGTGACCATTTTATTACTTGCTTACTGATCTCGTTCTTTAACTGCCCTCTACAGCAAAAAAGGCGGCGGAGAGAAGAATAACTTTAGCACCTAAGGCTGTACAGAGATGACATCCTTTAGCATATAAGGCTGCAGAGAGAAGACTTTGTTTAACAACTAACGATTTCGAGAAAACAGTCTCTTTATCAATTAAGGCTGGAGAGAGAAGACTCCCTCCAGCCACTAAGGTAGGAGAAAGAAGATTCCCTTTAGCAACAACGGCTCAGATTATATCACCGAAGACTGTAGAAAGACTGTCGTAAAAACCAAGGCTGCGGATATGCGACTCCCTTTATTACCTAAAGTCGGGAGGTTAAGACTCCCTTCAGCAGTTAAAGCCGCGGAGAGAAGACTTCCTTTAGCAACTAAGGTCACGGAGAGAAGATTCACTTCAGCAACTAAGACTGCGAAGAGACTACTCCCTTTAGCAGCTAAGGATGCAGAGATAAGACTTCTTTTAGCAACTAAGGCGACGGAGAGACTACTCCGTTTAGCAACAAAGGCTGCAGAGCGAACAATCTCTTTAGCAACTAAGGCTGGACAGAGAAGACTCCCTCTAGCAACTAAGGCTGGAGAAAGAAGACTCCCATTAGCAAAAAAGGCTCTGGTTAGCACCGAAGGATGTGCAAAGAAGCCGTTAAAACAAAAGCAACTGATATGCGTCTTCCTTTATTACATAAAGCCTGGGGGTGAGACTCCCTTAATTACCTAAAGCCGGGGATGGGATTCCCTTTATTACCTAAAGCCGGGGGTGAGACTCCCTTAATTACCTAAAGCCGGGGATGAGATTCCCTTTAATACAAAAACCCGCGGAGAGTAGACTTTTTAGCAACCAAAGAAGCGGAGAGAAGACTCCCCTTTAGCAGCTAAGGCTACGGAAAGAAGACTCCCTTCAGCAACTAAGGCTACGGAGAGAAGACTCCCTTTAGCAAATAAGGTTGCAGAGAGACTACTCCCTTTAGCAAACAAGACTGAAGAGAGGACTCCCTAAAGCAACTAAAGCTGGAGAGAGACTTCCTTTAGCACCTAAGACTGCGGTGAGAAGACTCCCTTTTGTAACTAAGACTGCAGGGGAAAGACTACCTCTAGAAAGAAAGGCCATGTAGAGATGATTCCTATTATCACTTAAGGCGACAATGCGACTCTCTTTAGTATTTAAGACTGTGGAGAGACGAGACACTGATTTCGAGCCACTGGTTCTGGGGAAAGGACATACATACATACATACACAGGAGCTTTAAGACAGGCGCGCCGGCAAAAGTTGCAGAATCATGGCTGGGTAAACGTTTCATCGTTAACAATGAGAACTTCATGTAGACTGCACTTCAGTGAAATATGCGTGCAAATGTCTACTTGCTGTGGCTTAGTCTGCGGTTTAACAGCTCAGAGTCAACCTGTGTATAAAAGTTGATTGGGAGATAGCGTCTCCACAGCCCAAGTTGATACTCTAAATACTGTTTCACTAGTGATGGAGCCACGGCGGGAGTTGCGCGGGTTCAGCTTAAAATACGTGGTTTAGTGTTGTAGGGAGGGATTCTCTGAAAGTACAGTATCAATACGCTTATTTTCACTTAAATTAAAGATTTAATTGCAACGTCTTCCAATAAGGAGAAGCAGATTAAAAATTTTACTGTAGGCTTTCGAGGTACATTTGGCTGGCACCTGGAGTTTCATATGAAGTTTTGAATACACTTGCAGTGAAACAAAGAGTCACGGAGAAAACACACTCACGGACAATGAAATTTGCTCACCAAGAAGGAAGCATCGGATTGAACTGAAATTTCATAAACGTAATGATACAGATGAATAATACACATGATGGCAAGAAACAGAGCTGTAGGACAATTACAGAGGGATCTGTGGCACGCAGTCCAGTCATCATCAATAGCGCGTGGCACCGCCTCGTGCGGCGATACATGCTGCAGTACGGTCCGGTATGGAGGCGAACAGACGCCTGGTGTTGTCCTGCGGGGGACTGGCCCACACGTGTTGGACGGTGTGATCCAAATCCCGTATAGTGTAGCACGGCGGCAGCTGGCGTTTCAACTGGTCCCACACATGCTCAGTAGGGGATATGTTCGGGGAGCGGGCAGGCCATGGAAGTGTCTGAACATGACGTAGGCAGTCCTGGGCAACCCGAGCTGTGTGCGGGCGGACATTATCCTGCTGGTATAGCGCACCTGGAATCTCGGCCAGGAATGGGAGAACATGGGGCCGTAGGATCTCGTCCACATACCGCTGGCCCGTCAATGATCCAAGCATCACTACTAGAGCTGATCGGCAATCGTAGGCTATGGCTTCCCAGAACACAATGCCTGCAGTTGGGGAACTGTGGCGCTCGATAGCGAGGTTGGGATTGTGCCGTTGACCCGGAGACCTCCACACCCGGGTACAATGATAATCTGTCTCCAAAACGAAGCAGCACTCATCACTAAACACCACACGTCACCAGTCTGTGGCGTTCCACGTCGCTCTGGCCTGGCACCACTGCACGCGGAGACGGAGATGTTTCGCTGTTAATGGCAGCACACGTAAGGGGCGCTGGAATCGCAGATTCGCTTCCGCTTGGCACCAGGAAATGGTTCGTGGGCACACAGGAGCCACTACATCTGCCATGATAGTGGGCCGGGTCCCCGTGGGATCCGTTCGTGCCTGGCGCACGATCCGTCGATCCCCTCTACCGTTGGTCCCCCTGGTCCGTCCGGAACCGCTCCGACGTGTGGCAGTGCCGTCACGTGTCCACTGCTCCCAACACAGTTGGACTGTACGGTCAGAACGATCCAATTGGCGGGCTATACGGCGCGCCGACCACCCTGTGGTTTCAGCCCGATGATCAGACCTCTTCTGAAGTCCGTAAGTTGCGGAAATCGACGTCTCTGGTGTCTACACGGCATTTTTGTCATTCTGTACTTTTGCTTACGTCTGCCGGTGCATTTTGCTTTCATGGGCATCGACTACACGCCGGTTTTAAGGCTGCCGGTTCGTGCTTGCAGCGCCACCGCAGGGTGTGCGGTCATGCGCAATCGCACCAAACGTGGATCATTGCATACCAGCACGCACTCTAGCTATTTGCAATGTTTCGTGGTTGTAGCATGTTTTCTTCTAGGCGCGCAGATTTCATTGTCCGTGAGTATACCTCCCAATAGGCCTATAGTTCAACTCATCGGGGTCAGACTGCGACCGGAGAGGGGGAGGGCGCAGATGTTTTAACGGGTGTTGATCAGTTGCACTCAAAAAACAGAAATGTGAGTTTCTGTCCAGCCGTCCCATCTGGGCCCAGGTACGAGTCCTGGATCAGTCGAGGTACAAGTCCCGGATTGCCCAGGTACAAGTCCTGTGATGTCCTTGTTTTACAGCGCTAGTTCTGTCCTGAGATTGAAACGGGTCAAAACGTTTGGTCCCGGAACCGGACGTCACATAATTGGACCCGACCCGGACAAATCTGCTTTGAACTATAATATATATACAGGGCGTTCAAAAAGTCTCTCCGCAGAGAGTACTTTAGGTTATATAGAAATCAAACAAATGTATTATAGGTGAAAATCATCTAAATACGTGGCGTCAGTTGAGTAAATATATGCATCGCTCTTTCCACGTTAAGCAACGCACAGCAACCGAAAAATTGTCATTCAGCCGCCGTCGGGGAATCGAATCCTGAATCGTTCGATATCTAGCCGAGCGCGTTAGCCTTATACCACAGCGGCCAACAATTCACGGTGCTATGTGTGTTTTTCTTTTTCAGTCAGCATCTGACATCATAAATCCGTAAGATGGGCTCAGCTACTGAGACGTCTCCATCTGGTGGGCATTAACGACACTGGCTATATATATATATATATAATTATAGCAATAATCCAACGGGCGATATCCAAGGTGAAAATCATCTAAATACGTGGCGTCAGTTGAGTAAATAAATCCATCGCTCTTTCCACGTTAAGCAACGCACAGCAACCGAAAAATTGTTATTCAGCCGCCGTCGGGGAATCGAATCCCGTATCTCTCGATATCTAGCCGAGCGCGTTGGCCTTACACAATGAATTGTTGGTCGCTGTGGTGTAAAGTTAACGCTCTCGGCTAGATATTGAGAGATTCGGGATTCAGTTCCCGACGGCGGCTGAATAACAATTTTTCGGTTGCTGTGCGTTGCTTAACATGGAAAGAGCGATGAATTTATTTACTCAAATGTCTTATAGGAACGTATAATTTATTCACTTAACACTTACTTACACTAAGTACTGAAACTGTCGCCATTCATTTTGCAAGGCGTAACTGACGCTTACACATGTTTTCAAACACATCTCCGAGAGTCAAAAAGTCCCTCCGCAGTAATTTTAGGGCTGTTTCACCTAATTTTGGTGGCACTACAGTCAATTTTTTTAATTAAGCAACTTGCTGTATGTTTAATTTCAGCTTTTGTTGTTTTCTTGATAACCTATCAAGCTTCAGAATATGTTTCACAGCAACACCAATTTTTACAAGTTTATGATGAGTTGAGAAATATGGATGTTGTTTTCATCATTGCCCTTCAGAAGGAAGGAACACTTTTCCTTCTGAGGATACTCTTTTAATATTGCATAACAAGTCATTTTTCAGTCCGAGGGCACCAATATCGAGCACAAATTACAAAGTGAACAATTTCCATTGAAAAAAATATTTTTTTTTTTTGCTTTTCAAATTTTCAAAAACAAAACGGAAATAAAACGGGGTCAAAAAAATACTGAGTAAAAGTATCGGATCAAAAACGGGTCATCTTATACTGGGTCAAAATCGGGTCAGGAACACCTTAACCCGACCCGTTTGACCTGCTAGAAATTGTCGACCCGTTGACCAATTGACCCGTTTCCATCTGTGGTCCGGGTCGGGTCCAATTATGTGATGGCCGCGTCCAGGTCCAAAATTTTTGACCCGTTTCCAACTCTGGTCAGTCAGCCGGTGGTGCAGTGGTCTAAGCGCTGGCTTATGATCATCCGTCCGTGAAGGGTTTTGGTTCGAATCCCGGGGAGGCATGGATGCTGTGTTTGTCTTACGGCACTGGCTCTCTCCCTTCCCTGGAACCAGTGACCCTAAATTAGGGACGGGCAACTGCTTATAGCCCAGCGAGTTGCTCACGGTGGTCGTTAAACCTTCAATAATAAAAAAAAACGCTGGTCAGACACTGGGCCCGACCTCCCGATGCGACAAGGGTGTGCGTTCCGCTGGAGTTCTCAGTCTTTCCTGGAACCAGTGGCTCCAAGATAGGGACGGGCGGCTGCTTATAGACCTCAGAGTTCGTGTGGTTGTTAAACATTAAAAGAGAAAACCTAGTGGGATGGGTACTTACTGTTTGCGTCATGGCAATGAGCGCTATGATAAGAAATCGATTTTCTCATTAAAAAGTGCTTCAGTACTCATTCTGAATTTCCACGCAGGAGGTAAAAAAAAAAAAATCCAATCCCGAGAATAATTTTTAAACTTTCGAACTAAATTCCTTTGTCAAAAGGAAAAGAGGGCGACACAGTCACACTCCCTCCCCCACATCTGGAGTCTTCACTCCAATCCAGAGTCATTGGGAGGGCATCGGATATTGAGACATTTCTCAATCATGGGGAATTTCTTCGGCAGAGACGGTTTATTGGAAGCCTTGCAGATACTGGAAAAGGCTATTGATTCCCTTGACTTTTCATCGAAAAAAGGATCATCGCCTGATTGATTTCTGAGAAGTTGTGCCGCTCGGGCAAGAGGTGACGTCAATCTCTGAACAAAAGATTTACTGAGAGAGATTTGTGTTTCCTTCTTTCCCAGTTCTTACATTTCTTATCCAATACGTATGCTGCTCTTCAGCTTATTAATCGAAATTAATTTTTCACAAATTAAACTTCCACAGCAAGCAAAGTTAATTACGTAAAACATTTTGAAGCACACGTTTTCAGCGCGTCTTTTGTAAAAAAGACCGTGCTTATGTTATCGGTTTGTCCGCCCGTCCGTCCGTCTGTGGACACTATCTCTGAAACTATCAGTCTGATTTCAAAAACTCTTTTTGCATTTGGAAGCTTGAAATGTGCGAATGATGATCCTTTAGTTGGTTTTTATTATACAATGCACGATTTCGCCGCTAGAGGGTGTAAATGCAGATGATGTCGAATTCAAAATACATTTTATTCCATATATTTGCTTCTAAACATCCGATTGAAAAAATTATTTTACCTTTCGATTCCATTTATGTCGAAGACTATTTTACGTATAGTCACTTTTTTCAGTTACGCATAGATTTTCTGCTAGGAGGCGTAAAGATAAATCGCGTTTTTCCCGATATCTCTGCTTCTAAAACTCGGATTTGAAAAATTCTTCCTGCAGCGGGTACAACTTCTGATGGAAATCGTTTGTATATAATTTCTAATTTTTGGTAAAAATGGTTTGGCCACCAGGGGGCATAAGTCTTAATTTCTGCTTTTGACGCATTTGCAGCAAAATCTGAGCTTCTAAAATCTCGATTAAAAAAGAAATCTTTCGTGGATTAATAAAACTCACGTCAGTCAACCTTTTCGGAATATTTTCTCCTTAAAATAATGCATGGTTTCGCCGTCAGGGGCGTAGACGTATATCTTATTTTTGCCAATATCTCTGCTTCTAAGGGTCCGATTTGAAAAATTCCTTCTTTGTTTGATAGTTTCCGGTGGGAAATGCTTTTCATACGATTTCAAAATTTTCAAGCAATTTATAAACTTTCCGCCATGGGGCGTAAAGGTAAATTGCGTTTTCCTCCGATATGCTTCTAAAACTCCGATTTGAATAATTGTTTCTGTATCGAATACACATTCTGATGAGAAATATTTTGCATATAATTTCTAATATTTGGTAAAAAATGTTTTGGCCACCAGCGGGCGTAAATGCTAATTTCTGCTTCTAATGTATTTTCAGTAAAATCTGGGCTCCTGAAAACTCGATTGCAAAACATTTTGTGGACCAATACTGCTCACATCGAAAACCCTTTCGAGAATACTTTCTTCTTAAAATAATGCATAGTTTTACCGCCAGGGGGCGTAGCCGCATAGCTTATTTTTGTTCTAAGAGTCTGATCTGAAAAAATGCTTTCTTTGTTGGAGAGCGTTTCCGCTGCAAAATGTTTCTTACATAATTTCAAAATTTTCTTAACGCACAAGTCTGCCACCAGAGTATGAGTATTTTCTTCCCAAAATAATGCACAATTTCGCCGCTAGGGGTCGCGAATACTTAATCTGTTTTTCTCAATATTTCTGCTTCTACATTTCCGATTTAAAAAATTCTTTCAACAGCGGATGCCATTTACTTTGTGCAACACTTTAGGCTAGTATATGAGGAATTTTGTAGTTCACATTTCTGTCGGTAGGTGATGTTAGTGTATTTCAGTTTGCAGCTGTATCGTTGCTTCTAAAAACACTATTGAAAAAATTCTTCTTTACTGTATGCCATTCGCTACAACAGAGATGTGGAGCATTATCCTCTTTAAATAATGCAAAGATTTCGCGGTAGGTGTAGGTACGTAAAGATCGAAACATTTTTTTACGCTTTCCAACCGTAGGTTGAAGAAGCGTATATGCTCCAGCTTTGTCCGTCCGTCCGCACGATAACTAGCGTAAAAATGGTTTGATTTCGACGAAATTTTAGTATGTGGTAGGGGACCACCTGGGGACGAACCCTATTGAAAATGGGACAAATGGGGTCAAAGGTCACGACGTAGGAGCGGGATCCTTCCATTGCCCTTATGCGTCATAACTTGCGTAAATATGGTTCGATTTCAATGAAAGTTCACTATGTGGTAGGGGACCACATGGGGACGAAACCTATTGAAAATGGGACAAATGGAGTCAAAGGTCACGACGTAGGAGCGGATCCTTCCACTGCCCTTATGCGTCATATCTTGCGTAAATATGGTTCGATTTCAATGAAAGTTTACTATGCGGTAGGAGACCACCTGGGGACGAAACCAATTGAAAATGGGACAAATGGGGTCAAAGGTCACGACGTAGGAGCGGGATCCTTCCATTGCCCTTATGCGTCATGCGTCATAACGTGCGTAAAAATGGATCGATTTCGATGAAATTTCAGTATGTGGTAGGGGACAACCTGGGGACGAACTCTATTGAAAATGGGTGAAATGGGGTAAAATGTCAAGACATAGGATCGGGATCCATTCCATCGCCCTTATGCGTTACATCTTATGTAAAAATCCTTCTATTGAGACAAAACGTTATCATGTTGTTCCGGAAGTATACTTTACCGGTTCTGTTGAATATCATCTAAATGGGGTCAAAGGTCAGGACATTGGAATGCGATCCATTCCATCGCTCTTATCCCATATTATTAAGGTGGACGTCAAGTAATTTAGCTTACTATACTTCCAATGGAAAAACTTTTGTACACATTTCCTTCACAATTAATGTGTTCCCAAGGATGAAAATTTGAACATCGATTAAAATAACTTTATTACAACTTGGAATACTTAATATTTTCTAAAACATAACCATAATTACATTAAAAATCAATAACTTTTTCTTTGGGGGTGCTGAAACCATAAAAAGTATGGCGTGCCCTGTACTTTGATGACGTCAGTAGACAAACAAATGTTGGATTGCATAATTATGGTTATGTTTTAGAAAATATTAAGTATTCCAAGTTATAAAATGAAGCTATTTTAATCGATGTTCAAATTTTCATCCTTGTGAATGCATAAACTGTCCAGAAAAAAGATGGCGCGACCTGTATTTTCATGACGTCAGCAGACAAAAAAATGTTGGATTGCATAATTATGGTTATGTTTTAGAAAATATTAAGTATTGCAAGTTATAAAATGAAGCTATTTTATTCGATGTTCAAATTTTCATCTTTGTGAACGCATTAATTGACCGGAAAAAAAAAGATGACGCGAACTGTATTTTCATGACTCAGCAGTCAAACAAATGTGCGGATCCTATTAAAGTTTTATGACGTCACACATTTGCTAGCAGATGGCCGCGATTCCCATCTGCCTCATTACGTCATGCGTTGTGAGCGTGACGTAATAAGGTACGTATATGTTCGTCCGCACGATAACTTGCGTAAAAATCGTTCGATTTCAATGAACTTTTAGTATGTGGTAGGGGAACACCTGGGAAGGAACCCTACTGAAAGTGAACGAAATGGGGTCAAAGGTCAGGACATAAGAGCGGGATCCATTCCACTGCTCTTATGCGCCATAACTAACGTAAAAAAGGTTCGATTTCGATTAAATTTTAGTATGTGGTAGGAGACCACCTGGAGACAAACCCTATTGAAAATTGGCGAAATGGGGGTCAAAGGTCAGGACATAGGAGCGGAATCACTTCAATCGCCATTATGAGTCATAACTTACGTAAAAATGTTTCGATTTGGATGAAATGTTGGTATGTTGTAGGGACCTTCCTAGGGACAAATCCTGTTGAAAATGGGCGAAATGGGGTGAAAGGTTAGGACATAGGAGCGGAATCACTTCCATCGCCATTATGAGTCATAACTTACGTAAAAATGTTTCGATTTGGATGAAATGTTGGTATGTTGTAGGGACCTTCCTGGGGACAAATTCTATTGAAAATGGGCGAAATGGGGTGAAAGGTTAGGACACAGGAGCGGGATGTATTCCATAGCGCTTATGCATCATAACTTCCGTAAAATTGCTTCGATTGCGACAAAACTTTATCATGTTATTTCGGAGATATACTGAACCAGTTCTGTTGAATATCATCCAAACGGATCAAAGGTCAGGGCACAGGGGTGAGATTTATTCCACAGCCATTTTCCTCATAACTTGAGTAATAGCTTGAGTAATGATTTCTAGTATATTGGAAAGCGTATCATAATCAATGCATTGCATGATTTTACTAACTTTATTTTTTTTTTTACGCTAGCTCTGCTTCCGGTAGAAGTGTTTAAAAAGTTCTTTTTCCTTAGCCTAGCTTTTTGCATGAAGAATATTTTTCGCCTATTTTCAACTTTTTCATTATGCAAAATTTTTCCGCTAGCAGATGTAGACTTATATTATGTTCCTTCTATATTTCTTCTTTTAACTGTTCAATTTGAAAATCTCTTTGTCTCTGATACCTTCCTTCTGCTATGAGAAACTTTTTGTGCGCCATTTATTAATTTTCGTAACACGCTCTTTAGCCGCTGGTGGAACTAAGTAGATGTTTCTATTTGTGGATGTTTAATCGATTGTAAAAATCAGTTGATCGTTTTCCTAACCGGTTCCATTGACTTTGAATAGCTCTGATAAATTTCGTTCGTGTCAGAACGGATTCAAAAGACGTGCTCATTACAACAGAAAATTCGGTGTCATATTTCTTGTTTGCATATAGCACTCATCTCTCAAACTTTTATATATGCTGCGTTTTAATACGTTGCTAACAAAAATTTTGGAATTTACGTTAAAATCCCAAAATACGATAACTCGAACTGAAAAAAAGAAAAACAATTAGAATAAAATTAACAGCTTTTTTTTTATACGGTGTCTGTAAATCAGGAAAAAAACTTCGCTAGTTGCATTTTCTAACAAACAGATTATCCAGATATGATCACTTATAATAAATTTAAGTTGTTACATTTTTTTTTTTTTTTTTTTTCAATTTCCTAGAAGCACTGTTGAATTTCCAACAATCTGATTTCCGTAAAAGAATGGCGCCAAGAAAAGTGGATAAATCATTTATCCACTGGCAATGCTTTATCTGAATTTTTTTATTTTGTGGAGACGTCAGGCTCTGTTTCTTTTGCGTGTGGCAAAAATAGACCCCATAAAAAAATTAGTTTTGATACAAATGAAATTTCCAGTTATCAAATTTCCCATCGCGACATTGATGTTCTAAAAATGTAAAAATTGGCAACATGCACGATAATCATTATTGTAGGGAAAGAAAAAGGTACTGCATTCACTTAATGGATCGTACACAAAACTTTTAATTGTGACGAAAAAATTTTTAACTGTGGTCATTTTCCATTACGTTTTATATTTTCATGCTAGAAGCGATCAAATTTAATGACGTTTTGAGCAACTTGGGCGCAAGAGGAATCACTTTTATGTCAGAAGAATAACAAAATTTATTTCTCTATATATATTATTTAAGAAATAAACCTCCCGGCTTAATTTTCCTTTTTTTTTCTCTTCCTATCTTTCCTTCTTTGGGCTTTAAAACAACCCCGTTCAAAATTGCTTACGCGGACTTTTTTGCGGATTTTTAGGCTTTCCCTACTATATTTATTTCAGACGCTTTGAGCTTACCCCTAAATTTTCTACTTCTTGTGTAGAGAAGCTCAATGCTAGCGCAGTTTCGGCCCACTAAATTAATTTTATTCATTTACGGGGCAAGGGAGGGCGTGTTTAGCTTTGTTTTATTTTACAAAATTATTTTTATTTACTCATTTTAATAATTTAAATTTTTAAAGTCCAGTTTAATTAACAAAATTTGAAGTGCTGACGTTAAAAAACAATTAAACAATTTTTTGAAAATATTTTGACAAGTCATTGTAAAATTCTTAACCATTCTTTCGATTTCTTTGTCTTTCTTTCTGCTTTTAACGATACCTATAGGGATATACACTATCTACCAACAAGTAATTGGACACCCCTGCAACCGACGATATCTGCGGTCCTGATACACGTCACGGCCGCCGCCGTTAAATATCGTGTGGGAAACAATAACGCAACAAGTCGCACGCAAGATGCCACGCAGTTCGGAGCTCTCTGATTTCGAGAAAGGTGTAATCGTCGGGTATAACAGAAATGGCCGATCATACGTGACATATCCAGCGAGTTGAAGTACCCAAAATCGACAGTGGCCTATGTGATTGGCAAGTGGAAGATGAGAGGTGACAGCCGGAATGTGCCCCGACCCGGCAGACCCACAAAACTGGGAGTTAGAGACCGACGGGTGCTGGTCAGAGAAATTCGGAAGAACCGCACCAAGTCGATGGGCCACATCCACGAGGAGTTTCAACAGGCATCCGGGACTGTTCTTTCGATGAATACCATCCATAAGGAAGCCCATCTGCTTGGTTATCATGGACGTGCTGCTGCCCACAAGCCTTTGATCACCAAGTCCAATAGCGCTGCTCGGCTAACGTGGTGCAAAGAACGTCGACAGTGGACCGTTCAACAGTGGAAACAGGTTCTCTGGAGCGACGAATCAAGGTTCACCCTCTACCGTTCGGATGGCAGGGTCTGGGTTTCGCGTCTACCTGGAGAACGCCTCCTGCCGGAATGTATTGTGCCAACTGTGAAGTTCGGCGGCGGTGGAATTATGCTATGGGGGTGTTTCTTCTGGTATGGCACGGGACCCTCGGTCGCAATTCCTGGTAGACTCAACGCCGAGACTTACTGCACCATTTTGGATGACAATGCGCTTCCTACGTTGCTACAGTTTTGCGGGGTGGACCCATGTTACTTTCAGGATGACAATGCCACCTGTCATGTTGCGAGGTCCACCATGGCTTGGTATGGTGACAATGGGGTTAATCGAATGGACTGGCCTGCGCAGAGCCCGGACCTTAACCCTATCGAGCACCTCTAGGACGAGTTGGAGTGTCGACTTAAGGGGTGCCCCCACCGTCCGAAATCGGTGAAGGAACTGACCTGTCTTCTCCAAGCCGAGTGGCAGAAAATACCGCTAGTCGTCGTACAACGCCTGGTTGAGAGTATGCCCCTGAGGGTCGCAGCTGTAATCGCCGCTCGTGGAGGCTCCACCAACTATTGAAGATGAATAAACTTCGTTTTCCTTTGCTATTACAGGTGTCCAATTACTTGTTGGTAGATAGTGTATGTATGTAAGGTATCACACGACTCTAATAATTTAGAGCCACTGATTTCAGTGAAGGATGAGAACCAGCACCATGAAAAAGAAGAAAAAACAAACTTATACGTCTTGTCAGGGAATTAGAAGTCAGAAGCAGTGAAAAATGTCAGAACCAACTTCCCCGTCCTAAATCTCTCGATCATTGGGATAATCTTCTCTATGTGATCCCGTTTGTGAAATTTTATTACCAACCCATTCCTATGATACTAGAGGTGGATCTCAACTCAGACCAATTTTTCCCAGGACTCAGTACGTTAAACAGTCACTAAGTTATGCGGACCTCAATTTTGGAATTCTCTACCTCATGATCTTACAATAATAAATAATTTTAATCTATTTAAAACAAAATTAAAACTTTACATTCTGGGACTACTAAGAATATAAAAAAAAAAAAGAAAAAATGAAAAAAAGAATAAGGAAAATGAAATGGAAAGTGTAGAAAAAAAAAATGAGGGGAAAAGGAGGGCAAAAGAAGACAAAGGGATAAAATGGGAAAGTGGAAACCTAAAGATCGAAGTGGTGGGAAAGTGGGAAAGGTTGGGAGGGGGTGGAGAAAAGCGGGGACAGGGAGCAACTTTACTAACATTTATTTTTACTACTATCTTAGAATGTTGCGCGCCATGCTTTTAGGTGTAACTCTGACTTGCCTATAAAAGCAGTCCTGACAAATTCCTGCCGGGGAGAAAAGGCCGCGGGTGGCCAAGTGGGCAACGTTCGTGACTGCCACGGAAAGGACCTCAGGTTCGATCCTAGGTAGGTACGAACGCTCGATCCACTAAATATCAGCCGTGCGTTGGATGAGCACGTTAAGCCGTCGGACCCCGGGTACTGGCCCCCGGTAATAAATAAAGGCGTCTTCCTCCCCTTTCTACTTCGCTTCCGTGTCACTTTCCTATCGGGCACTCTAGCCCAAATCTCATAGCTTCCTATTTCTAAGGGTTGTTTAAGACCTGGGGTCAGACACTCCCTTCCTAAAATCCTCTACATATGATCATGATCCTGCCAGGGAGACCAAGGCCTTGTCAGAACTATTGTGGCCTTTTCCCAGACCTCCCTTCTACAATTACCTACACTGTTGTTATATTACTTTGTAGTTTTAGTTTTAACGTAACAGCTAAATAAATTGAACTGAATTGAAACTTATAGTGAAGATTTATTTTTGCATCGAATAGATGCAGCTGGGATCGAGATCTTTTTTACACTTTTATTTTCACCTAACAGGTAATTTACCTGATTAAAAGACAAAAAGAAATATTAAGAATGACTCAAGGGTGGGATATGGTGGACCTACCACACTTGAGAAGGACGGTCCACCACGGAATCGACCTGGACTTTCTAAACGGCGTATGAGAAAGCGATCTCGGCTGAGTGAATGTAAGATTGGTGTATGGAATACTAGAGGTATAAATGGCAAGATGAGTGAGGTGATTGAGGAGATGAATAAAATTAGACTGGATGTGCTGTGTGTAAGTGAAACCAAAAAGAAGGAAATTGGGGTAGAAGAAGTGAATGGCACGGTGAGTGTGTGGTCTGGAGTAATGGATAATATGAGAGGACAGGCTGGTGTAGGTGTGATTTTAAGTGAAAAGATGAAGAACAACTTGATTCACTATAGTTGCATAAGTGAGAGAATTCTCTGGAATCGTTTGAAAGTGAAACTTCAGAGAATTGTAATTGTTGTAGTGTATGCTCCTTGTGACTCGGAACCTTCTGATAAGAAAGAAGATTTCTGGAATGAGCTAAAAGCTGTTTTGAGCCAGTTTGGTGCTAAAGAAAAAGTTATAATAGCAGGGGATTTCAATGCTAGAGTAGGTGTGCAGAATGCAATTTCTGACAATGTTCTGGGTAAGTTTAATGATCCTTGTGTGAATGATAATGGTGAAAGATTAATTGAACTCTGCATTGAGAATGATTTGTGTGTATCTAATACATTTTTCAACCACAAGTATATACACACATATACTTGGGAAAATCGTACTCTTGGTCAAAAGAGTGTGATAGATTTTGTTGTTTACGATCAGCGTTTGAAACACTTAGTTGTTGACACCCGTGTGATGAGAGGTGCGGATGTTGGTTCTGATCATTACTTGGTAGTGTCACGAGTGAAACTTAATGTTGGTTGGAGGAAAAGGAAGAGGAAGAGACCCAGGATAGAAAGAATAAAGGTTGATAGGCTCCTTGAAGATCATCAGCGGTATTCTGACTTACTCAGAGAACGACTGAAGGATCTGAAATCTTGTGAGAGGGATGTAGAAAAGAAGTGGGAATGATTTAAGAACTGTGTTGTCACTGCTGCTAAAGAGGTCTGTGGCACCACAATAGTGAATAACAATAGAGGTGATGCTTGGTGGAATAGTGAGATTGAAGAGGCAGTAAAGAGAAAGAAGGAAGCCTATTTGGGGATGTTGCAAGGTAGAGTAGTCTCTGTGGATGAATATCGCTGTAAGAAGCGTGAAGCTACTAAGCTGGTTCGCCACAGTAAGGCAAAAGACAGGAAAGGGAAAGTGGAAAGGCATGAACTGGCTTTTTGGAAAGATAGAAAGTCCTTCTGGAAGTACATGAGACTCAGGAAAAATAGGGGAAACAAAGTTGTAAGTTGTGTGAAGAATGAGATTGGGGAAATGATATGGGAGCCCAATGAGTTAAGTGACAGATGGGGCGAATACTTCTGTGAGTTATTCGATCAGGAGAGCAAAAATGATTCTGAGACAAATGCAGATAATGTCACAATCAGGGATGAAAGCACAGAAGGGATCTCAAGAGAAGTGTGTAAAGCTCTAAAATCTCTTCAGAATGGTAAGGCTCCAGGAGTTGATGGCATAACTGCAGAGATGTTGAAGTATGGTGGGGACTCTATAATTGACTGGTTAACTGAAATTTGCCAGTTGTGCTGGGAGTTAGGAATGGTCTCTATGGATTGGAAGGATGCTATCATTGTTCCCTTGTATAAGGGAAAAGGTGATCAGACTAAATGCAAGAACTATCGTGGCATTAGCCTACTGAGAGTGCCAGGGAAAGTGTTTGGTAAGGTTGTTATTGAAAAAGTACGGGGTCTTACATCAGAGAAAGTGTGGGATGTTCAGAGTGGTTTTATGCCTGGTAAAGGCTGCACTAACCAGATTTTTGCATTACGCATGATGATTGAAAAGTATTTGGCTGTTGAGAAGAAAGTTTTTACTGCCTTCATAGATTTAGAGAAAGCTTATGACCGAGTCAATAGGACACTTTTGTGGAAGGTATTGAATGAATATGGTGTTAATGGGAATCTACTTAATAGTGTAAAAGCCATGTATGCTGGTAGTAGAGCTTGTGTACGAGTGAATGGTGTTTTATCAAAATGGTTTTCCATTGGTGCAGGAGTTAGACAAGGTTGTGTAATGTCACCATGGCTGTTTAATATATTTATGGACGCATGCATGCGTGAAGCCAAAACAGATAATAGTGGTTTATGTCTTGGTGATATCCGTGTGTGCAGATTGCTGTATGCTGATGACACTGTCCTGTTGGCAGAGAGCAAAAGTGAGTTTCAGAGTATGTTGACTCGGATGCACGAAGTTTGCATGAAATTCAAAGTGAGTATAAATAAGGGAAAAACCAAAGTTATGGTGTTTGAGAGAGGAATGGGTAGCACTGAATGTAATGTAAGTATAAATGGCACTGTGATTGACCAGATGAGTGAGTTTGTGTATTTAGGAAGCATGTTTGACAGAGAGAACAAGTTGAATGGTGAAATCAGTGGACGAGTGAATTCTTCTTTGAAAGTCATAGCTGCTCTGGGAGGTTTTCACAGGAATGATGGGTTCTCTAGAGAGTCCCGCATAGCTGTGTATGAAACAGTAATTGTTCCTACTCTGATGTATGGCAGTGAAACCTGGGTACTGCAGAAGAAACATAGGAGTCGTTTGTGTGCTGGAGAAATGCGTTACTTACGTGGGGTTTGTGGCAAGACACGATCTGATTGTGTGAGGAATGAAGATGTATTGCAGTTGTGTGATGTAAAGCAAAATGTTGTTAGCAAGGTGGAGACCAATATGCTTCGGTGGTTTGGCCATGTTGAAAGAATGAGTGATGAAATGCTTACTAAGAAAATATTTTTAGCCCAAGTGGCAGGAAGGAAAGGCAGAGGAAGGCCAAGAAAGACATGGGTGGATCAGATTCAGGAGTGTCTGCATGAGAAAAAGATTATGAGTATGAAGTATAAAAGATCTTGTGTACGGCGTGTAATGGATATCAGTGAAGCACGAGTTGTATGTCAAGATTGCTGTAAATGGCGAAGTTTGATACGACAACAATAAGTAAAAATATCGGGAAGTTTGTATTTCTTTTTGAAGCTAACCTCTGAATCTCAGAGAACAGCTTAGTGATATGTATGTAATGTAAAAAGGTAATTTTCCGCAAATTCTATTAGTGTTTGTCACAGCATTTTGTCTTTTGGCTAAAGACGTGGAGCAGGTAGTAACTATTACCGAGAGTTTTGTGCGTATTGTTTTAGCATTCCATGACGAATTTTTTTCTGAAGGGTAGTTCATATATACACGGTCGAGTCACATTATTGTGACCACCAGCTAATATCCAGAGTAACCGCCGCGTGCAGCGCGGACAGCAGCTAGACGGGCTGGGAGTGACTCAATAAAGTGCTGGAAGGTGTTCACAGGTATGTGGAGCCATGCTGACTGCAGTGCATATGGCAGTTGCTAGAGGGTGCGTGGTGGAGGATCCATAGACCGAACAACTCGATCGAGGTGGTCCCACGAATGCTCAATTGGGTTTACGTTTGGGGAATTGGGAGGCCTAGGAAGTACTTTGAGGTTTTCATCTTGCTCGTCCAACCACTCACGGACATTTCTAGCTGTATGACACGTCGCATTGTCGTGCTGGAAGATCCCATCCACCCCAGGGAAAACAATCAGCATGTATCGGTGCACGTGGTCTGCAATGATGGATTCATAACGAATTCGGTCCATAGTGCCTTCCACAGGTATGAGTGGACCCTGGGAATGCCACGAAAACATTCCCCAGACCATAACGCTGCCCCCACCAGCTTGTGTTCTTCCAGCAATGGTTGAAGAGTGTTTGTTCTCCGATGTTTCTCTCCTTATACGCCAACGTCCATCCGTTCGATGAAGCAGAAAACGTGACACATCGGAGAAGGCAATCCTTTGCCAATCAGCGTAGGTTCAATTCCGATGATGCCTTTTCTGTTGATGTACCTTCGTTAGCATAGGTGTAGAGACCATACCTCTGCATCGGATCCCCATGCGCAGCAGGGTTCGCTGAACTCTCGTTTTAGACACACTTCCGGTAGCCCCCTGGTCAATTCGGCCAGTGAGTTGCTCCACTGTAGCATGTCGATCGGCCCTCGGGCACCTTCGCAGCCGACGTTCGCCTCTCGCATCAATGGCTCGTGGTGCTCCGCAGTCTCCACGTCGCTTATTCTCAGTGGTGCTATTTCTACAATCACGATACAGTTTAACCACAGCAGCACGCGTACAGTTCACAAACTGCGCTGTTTCAGAAATATGCCACTCTTGGCCCGAAAGCCGTTAAGCATCTCATTTTGCAAATTGGATAAATCGCTCTTTTTATCCATGACAGCAACAAGTGATATGTTTTCAGAATGCCTACAGCACATCTTATATACCCTCCAAGCCAGCTCACGGCACGTGCCTTCTTTCATTGGCTACAAGCTGTTAACTTCAAAAGTAGGAGGTGGTCACAATAATGTGACTCGATTGTGTATTTATCAGTTTCCAGAGGAACAAATTTGAAATGCCGCCAAGTTAGCAGAGTAAGATCAGAAGTGCAGGTCAGACTAGTCGTCCGAGCTGGGGCTGGGTTCGAGTCCTGTATGAGGCATGGGTGATGTGCTTATCTGATGCCTCTGGTCCTTCCCTGGAACTAGTAGCCCCATTATCAAGGATGGGTGACTGCTTATGGCTTTCATATTTGTTCATGGTGGTCGTTAAACCCCGAACCAAAAAAAAGAAAAGAAATTCGAAGTATTCCGTTTGTATCAGATAGAGGAAAACATTGCCAAAATTTTTCTGTTTTTCTCAGTGCAAGATTTTGCGCCTATATGATAGCATAATAAAATATCACTGAAGAAAGAATGAACATCATTGTATGTTTATGACATGTCCTTTGCTGTAGAATTTTCTTGAAGGTTTCATGCTATTCAGAAATTTTGTGAAGTATTTCAGATTTCTGGTCCCTTTTTGTCAAAAGGATAATTGCTTATACATACGACACTTGGCATTGAGCGCATCCTTGCCTCCGTTACTGAAAGCTTCTATTTGTCTTTCCCGCTTTTTCAGTTCTGGCATTTTGTTAAATTTATTCACTAAAAAGTACCGAATTTACAACTAACCATTCAGCTGTTACTTAAAATACGTAACTTTTTGTCCTATTTAGTTATGACAGGAAAATAACATAGTTTGAAAACTCAAGCTTAGAATGTAAACTCCACGTAAGGTTTTTAGCATATGGAGGACAGTTGATGACGTCACTGTTATGCGGAAATAATACTCTTTAAGTGACCGAATTAGACTCTTAAAAGACTTAATTGATTTAGATGTGATATGCAGAGAACATATACTGTCGTTATCAGAGCGAAATCAAGTAAGCCATCATTTAAATATAATTGACAGTGGATATAGAGTGCTAGATCATACCATCTTTTTAATAGCTGATGAAATAGATAGCCTCTAGAAGAGCAGATAGCTTAAAAAAACTTATGCGTAATACCTTCGCTGTTCATTGCCTTTTATTAGAGGCAGATTTCGTCTAACTGTATAACAAATTCACTTCCCACTTGTCACTTTTTGCTGACATTGACGCCACAGTACATCAATTCCATTCAGACAAAAAAATTATAGAAGCAGCTTAATGCGCATGTCACGATTCGGTGTTCTGATCTTTTGTCTCGCTAAAGAACAGTCTCTCCAGATGTCATTGCTTCTAACGAATTTGAAGGTTTCGTGTTGGACGTGTCAATTCTTCGTTCAAGCGTGAGGCTAAAAACATGAAGTTGATTTCACGC
Organism: Macrothele yani; assembly: GCA_039090855.1. Taxonomy (NCBI): domain Eukaryota; kingdom Metazoa; phylum Arthropoda; class Arachnida; order Araneae; family Macrothelidae; genus Macrothele; species Macrothele yani. The sequence continues at coordinate 148,860,887 of CM076995.1, read as the reverse complement.
ATAGTTTCCTGCAGCTTTCGAGAAGTTCGTACAACCACGGCCTTGAGAGTTTGAAGTCGTTCGGCAAGTATAATAATAACTACAGTATAAATACTGGAACAAGCAATTTCGATTCTTTCGGCGAGTGCTCGATCTGATAACATCTGCCGACAGAATGGAAATAACCGAAGATCCGGGAATCCTTACAGAAGGCCACATATAGATCACTAAGATGACATTGTGTCATCCGCGCTTGGGGGATAACAACACCCACTTGAGCAGTAAGTGATTACTCATAGCTACAATTTACCATTGTCAAGTTACACACTTCGCATTTCGTCTGCAGGTTGCAACCTCTAGCTAGCATGCTTCCCTTTAAAGCACAAGGGTCAGAAAATGTTCAAGTCGAGTGGGTGTTAGTGCACCATGAACCAAACTGACTAGTAACTCCCACCCTTCTGTCACTCACTGTAGAGAACTACACAGACATCTGGACCACGATTCACGAAATCCATAACCGTGCATTCGCCTCTGATAAAACGGCAGGAGCGCAACCTCATCGTCTCACAAAACTCCATAATTCACTCATTCGCGTGTGATAAAAAGGCCTTGCCTCATTAAATTCCACGAGTCGCTCGCCTGTGATACAAAGATCCGTGCGGAGCCTACCCTCATGAAACTCTACGACTCAGTCACTGGTCTGTGATAAAGAGATCGGTGCGCATTTTTGCCACGTGGAGACTCAGTCACTAGTCTGTGATAAAGAGATCGGTGCGCATTTTTGCCACGTGGAGACTCAGCCACTGGCCTGTGATAAAGAGATCGGTGCGCATTTTTGCCACGTGGAGAGGCAGTCACTGGTCTGTGATAAAGAGATCGGTGCGCATTTTTGCCACGTGGAGACTCACCCACTCTACGTGGAAAACGACCCAAGTTCATCCTGGACTGAAGAAAAACTCTCAGGACTCAATCACTTGAGGAATGAGATCCGTACGCAATCTTGCCTAAAAAAAAACTACGTGGGTTCCTCACTCGCCTGAGATAAAAGGATCCGTGCGCATCCTTGCCTCGAGAAACTCCACGACTCACTCATTTAAATGTGATAAAAGCATCTGTGCGCTCCATACCTCGAAAAGTTACATAACTCACTCACTCACCAATGACAAAAATATCCGTAAGCACCCTTGCCTCTTGAAAGTCCATGATTGACTCACCCACCTGTCATAAAAGAATCCGTACTTAATGAAACTCCACAGCCCTCTCACTGAAATATGATAAAAAAATATCCGTGCGCACACAAACATATCTTGTGAATATCCACCACTCGCTCACTATCCCGTGAAAAAAATATCCATGAGCACCCTTCCCTTGTGAAAGTCCATGACTCACTCGAGTGTGATAAAAAGATCCGTGCTTACCCATACCTTAAAGTCAACCACTCACTGTGTTATTATAAAATGCCCACCCTTCCCTTTTGAAAGTCCATGACGCACTCTGCTATGATAAAATGCCCACCTTTCCCTTGTAAAAGTCCATGACTCACTCGGGTGTGATAAAATGGTCCGTGCACACCCATACCTCGTGAAAATCCACGACTCACTCACTGAGATCCGATAGAAAAACAGAGCGTACTAATTAATACCTTACAGAACTAGACCATTCATCATCCTGTGAAAAGATATCCGTGATCACCCTTCAATCGTGAAAGACCATGACTCCCCAATTTCCTCGTGATTAAAGAAAAAAGAAATCCTTGGGTGGGTGACTTAGTTTCCTGAAAATTCATGATTCACTCACAGAGATCAATAAGAAAGGTCTGTGCGCGACCTTACCTTCTTGGAGCGCAGAACGATTTACACTTACCTCGTGAAATCACATCACTCACTCACTCACTCGGCCGTGATAAAATCAATCCATCTGCACCCTTTCCTCTTGAAAAACCCATGACTCACTCGCTCGCCTTTCTCCTTGACTAGGTTAACCCTTTGCTTACAGGTTAGAGATGATGGTAGGTACTGAACACTGCTCCGACTCCAGATGGGATTTCCAGATGATTCCCCTCCCCCCCCCCCCCCGGGGTGCTGGCCTTGTGATGTTATGGGTGCTGTGATTCCCCCAAGCTGGGTGCTTTGCGTCCTTTCTTCTGATCTCGTTGCCTCGATTGCATCGGAAGATCCGTTTTTCTCTAACTTTCCCTCACTTTTTTGTTTTTTTCCTAACTTACATCTCTTATCAAATTTCCATATGGAAGTTATGGACAAGGGATCAGACACTCCCTTACTAAAACTACTTATCACAATTCAAATTTTCGTCTCTGATTAAAAGATCCGTGTTTTTTAGCTTCCTAAATCCTCATATCTCTTCTGATAAAAGATTCATGCGTACGCTTGCCTGATAAGCCCTATAATCTATGTACTTACCTATGAAAAATACACAGTCGAGTTACATTATTCTGACCACCTCCTGCTTTGACGTCAACAGAGCGTAGCCAATGAAAGAAGGCACGTGTCGTGAGCTGGCTTGGAGGGTATATAAGTTGTGCTGTAGACATCCTGAAAACATGCCGCGGGTGGCCTAGTGGGCAACGTTCGTGACTGCCACGGAAAGGGCCTCAGGTTTGATCCCAGGCAGGTACGAACGCTCGATCCACTAAATATCCGCCGTGCGTCGGATGGGCACGTTAAGCCGTCGGACCCCGGGTACTGGCGCCCCGGTAATAAATAAGGGCGTCTTCCTCCCCTTTTCTACTTCGCTTCCGTGTCACTTTCCTATCGGGCGCTCTAGCCCAAATCTCCTAGTTTCCTATTTCTAAAGGGTTGTTTAAAACCTGGGGTCATACACTCCCTTCCTAAAATCCTCTACATATGATCGTGATCGGAAAACATATCACTCGTTGCTGTCATGGATAAAAGGAGCGATTTATCCGATTTGCAAAATGTGATGATTAACGGCTTTCGGACCAAGGATGGCAGTTTTTCTGAAACAGCGCAGTTTGGGAACTGTTAGCGTGCTGCTGTGGTTAAAGTGTGTCGTGATTGTAGAAATAGCACCACTGAGAATAAGCGACGTGGAGACTGCGGAGCACCACGTGCCATTGATGTGAGAGGTGAACGTCGGCTGCGAAGGTGCCCGAGGGCCGATCGACATGCTACAGTAGAGCAACTCACTGGCCGAATGGACCAGGGAAGTGTGTCTAAAACGAGAGTTCAGCGAACCCTGCTGCGCATGGGGATCCGATGCAGACGTATAGTCTCTACACCTATGCTAACGAAGGTACATCAGCAGAAAAAGCAGCATCGGAATTGAACCTACGCTGATTGGCAAAGGATTGCCTTCTCCGATGTGTCACGTTTTTCTGCTTCATCGAACGGATGGACGTTGGCGTATAAGGCGAGTTACATCTGAGAAAAAACACTCTTCAACCATTTCTGGAATAACACAAGCTGGTGGGGGCAGAGTTATGGTCTGGGGAATGTTTTCGTGGCATTCTCTGGGTCCACTCATACCTGTGGAAGGCACTATGAATCGAATTCGTTATAAATCCATCTTTGCAGACCACGTACACCCATACATGCTGATTGTTTTCCCTGGGCCGGATGGGATCTTCCAGCACGACAATGCGGCGTGTCACACAGCTAGAAATGTCCGAGAGTGGTTGGAAGAGCACGATGAGGACTGCAAAGTACTTCCCTGGAACCTTAATTCCCCAAACTTAAACCCAATTGAGCATCTGTGGGACCACCTCGATCGTGTTGTTCGCTCTATGGATCCTCCACCATGCACCCTCCAGCAGCTGTCACATGCACTGCAGTCAGCATGGCTCCACATACCAGTGAACACCTTCCAGCACTTTATTGAGTCACTCCCAGCCCGTCTAGCTGCTGTCTGCGCTGCACACGGCGGTTACTCTGGATATTAGCTGGTGGTCACAATAATGTGACTCGACCGTGTATATCAGTGTGAGCACAGAGATCAAATGACAATAAAGACTTGTTTTTCGACTTCACTAGCACCAGAAAATTAGAAACGCTTTACATGCGTCTACAGCAGTATTAAGCATTATCATCATCATGAGAACTAGTTTATCTGTAATTTAAGCACGTCTTAGGCTAACACACGAGTGTCTTTCGAACGGTTCTACAATCTACATGTGAAGGGGACTAGGGTTTAAGTTCTGGAGCCCAGCTTTAAAATACTTCTTGCGAGATACGAAAGTGCACAACTAAATATGAGAACTTAAATAAACGAGGGCCCGCTGTTTTGAGGCTCCCAGCTAAATGCAATCGACACGATACGCGACGTCTCTGATAAAAAGCGATGCAGAGATCTGTCTTTTATGCATTCAATTAAAGTTGAATACAATCTGCGTAACACTCTACACAACCAAAATAGATTATAACTGAAAAATAAGCTCATAATCAGAGAATAACGCTCCATACGCGTTTTAACATTTCTCAGGTGATGCAAAGTAACTCACTAGGCTATATAAAATTTTTGTGAGGAAAGCAAACTGTTGGTAAGATGTCAAACTACAACAAAAATATTTCATCTTAGCAACATACTGCATAACAAAAGCCTACCCAGAGGGATTGATTATAATTTATACATGAAAGAATATATCGAGTCCTCGAGTCCGTAGGAAACACACTTCCATATGTTTTATCTATTTCGAAATGTGATACCAAAAAATAGAAATTGAATCTCCTGTAAGTATACGGTAATAGCTTCGAAATGCGCCCCCCTCCCCCCGTCATACATACATACATACATACATACATACATACATACATACATACATACATACATAACACTAAACTGTTCTATGAGATTTCAGAAGTTAGCTCCACAAAGAAATACAAACTACCAGATGAACTTCTAACTGATTATTTACTGTTGCCCTAACAAACTTCTCCATTTACAGCGATCTTGACACACAACTCGGGCCTCATTGGCATCCATCACAAGACGTTCAATACTTTATACTACTCATATTCTTTTTCTAACGCAGACACTCTTGAAATTAATCCTCCTATGACTTCCTTGGCCTTCTTCTGCCTTTCCTTCCTGCCACTTAGACTAAAAAATATTTCTTTGTAAGAATCTCATCACTCATTCTTTCAACATGGCCAAACCACCTAAGAATATTAGTCTCCACCTTGCTAACAACATTTTGCTTCACGTAACACAACTGCAACACATCTTCATTCCTCACATGATCAGAACGTATCTTGCCATAAATCCACCGTAATTAACGCATTTCGCCAGCACACAAACGTCTCCTGTGTTTCTTCTGTAGTATCCAGGTTTCACTGCCATACATCAGAGTAGGAACAAATACACTTTCACACACAGCCATGTGGTCCTCTCTAGAGAACCCATCATTCCTGTGAAAACCTCCCAAAGCAGCCATGACTTTCAATGAAGAATTCACTCGCCTACTAAAATCACTATCTACTTTGTTTTCTCTGTCAAACATGCTTCCTAAATACACAAACTCATTCACCTGGTCAATCACTGTGCCATTTATACTTATATTACTACATTCAGTACTAACAGTTCCTCGCTCAAAAACCATAACTTTAGTTTTTTCCTTATTTATACTCAGTTTGAATTCCATACAAACTTCGTATATCCGGGACAACAACTCACTTTTGCTCTCTGCCAACAAGATTGTGTCATCAACATACAGCAATCTGCACACACGAATATTACCAAGACATAAACCAGTATTGTCCAATGCCCCCCTCCTCTCAGGTAAAAACGACATATCTAGCTTTTGATTTCATGGTTAAGTATTTATTCAGAGTTTCAAGAAATGAACCAAAAATAAAATTGCACGAAAAACGCTGTTAGCACATGATGCTGTATTTTCTTTTCCCCCTGCTGACGGATATTTCTGCCGAATGTTTAAACGCTCTTCATTTTTGCACATCTGCTCTGGCTCACGATTAAGTGCTTATTTTTCGGAACATATGTTCCTAAGTTGGCTACACTTCAAAGATACGTGTATCTCATTATTCAGGTTACAAGAACAACTTCCGTAACTTCGCCTTATGCACTGGGGTACATATTTCGCAGAATGGTTGTTGCTGATGAGAGATCTGCAGGAGCATTTACGACGATGTCTCCGCTACAGGTCAAAATCAATCAGTTCTTTTTCCATGAACAGCCGAGCAGAAAATTAATACCTACTCTATCTTTAAATGAAAATCTAAGATTTCCCTTCTCGAAATGTATCATTGCCGAACTGTTATCGGATCATTTCCCTTTTTTCACACGAAGAACTGTATCAAGAACTGTATATTTTATTTTGTCAGATCTTTTATCTCGGTACTTTTAAAAACGTTGCATCACTATTCATTACTACGGTATGTCTTGGCTTCTGGAGAAGGAAGATAAAAGTCATAACGCCGAAGTTTCGGGTACAAAGACAACTAAAATTCGATGCATTCCATGTTTTACAGCAGCGTGAAATCTCCTGAAAATATAACAAGGAAAGGAAGATATTGTGTCCACGAACAGAATACCTGTTGGGTTTTTTTCATCAATGCCACTGATCACTGTTATTTAATAAAAGAAAACTGGTTTAGGCTAAGAAGGGAAAATTTTGGTCATGCTCTCCGGAAATGCACACATTTAAATCATTTTGCGAATAAAACTGTGCAACAAGATAAGCTGAGGAAGACGAAGTAATGTAGAACGGGAACCTTGTGCTCGCAGACGAACAGGTAGCCAAAGTTCGCTATTTTTTACCAAACGCACGTAGTAAAAAAAATGCTCATTTTTTTCTATCTTCATGCATATGTGTCTGCTCTTAATTAAACTTACAGCCGTATATCACATAGAACTCACAGAAGAAAAGCATCTAACAGCAGAACTGTCTAAACGACCGGTATTAGCTTTAGCATAATTTTGCGCAGAACACTTAGAATTAACAAGCTGAAACGCCAAATTAATTCACATTTTCTCTGAAACTTTTCAAGCCGAGTTTTCGATCAAAAACTCCACTCCCGATTGTTTCCCACGTGAAGCTGGAATATGATATGTAGACGAAAAGTCATTGCATAAAATGGCGTAATTTTAGATAGCTTGATTTTAATTGTTGCTATATATCTAAAGATTTAGAAGTTGATGGGGCAAATTTCGAAGTTACTGGACAACAGATATAAAGCGAGGGCCACATAGAAGGAGAAATTAATAGGTGTATGAAACTTGGCTGGAATCCAATAGGAAGACACAGTACAATTTTAAAGAGCAATATATCATTATGTCTTAAAAGAAAAGTTCAATTAGTCCATCCTTCCAGTTCTTACTTGCGGATCAAAGACATGGACACACAGAGACTGCGAACGATTCAAGGATCTAAGAAGTCATACACAGACTGCGGACAACTCAAGGATCTAAGAAGGCATGCACAGACGGCGGACAACTCAAGGATCTAAAAAGGCAAACAGAGACTGGAAACAAATCAAGGTGTGACGTACCTGCCAGAAGGACGCACACGACATAAAGGCAGATAGGAATCAGAATAAAATGTCCGCGTAGCTCAATTGGTAGAGCAACTTATTCCGGAATGAGGGGACCCGGGTTCGAATCCTGGCGTGGATAAAAATGACGGAAAAATTTACTTCGTTGTAATGGCGACCGAACTATCCGGATGACCCGACCGTTCAAAATCTCGCAATGGTGTGATGTTCTTTCCACACCGCGAGATAGGGAAAATAAGAGAATCCCTTCTCCAGCACTTCGAAAAAAAAAAAAAATAAATAAATAAGGGGGAGATGATGTGACGTACCTGCCAGAAGGACGCACACGACATAAAGGCAGATAGGAATCAGAATAAAATGTCCGCGTAGCTCAATTGGTAGAGCAACTTATTCCGGAATGAGGGGACCCGGGTTCGAATCCTGGCGTGGATAAAAATGACGGAAAAATTTACTTCGTTATAAAGGATCTAAAAAGGCATATAGAGACTGCGGACAAATCAAGGATCTAAGAAGGCATATAGAGACGGCGGACACTCAAGAATTTAAGAAGGCAAAGCAGAGACTGATGACGACTCAAGGATCTAAGAAGGCATACACAGACTGCGGATAACTCAAGGACCTAAGAAGGCATATAGAGACTGCGGACAACTCAAGGATCTAAGAAGCAATACACAGACAGCGGACAACTCAAGGATCTAAGAAAGCATACACAGAGGGAGGACAACTCAAGGATCTAAAATGCAAACAGAGACTGGGGACGACTCAAAAATCTAAGAAGGCATATGGAGACTGCGGACAACTTAAGGATCTAAGAAGGCATATAGAGACTGCGGCCAACTCAAGGATCTAAGAAGGCAAACAGAGACTGCGGACGACTCAAGGATCTAAGAAAGCATATAGAGGCTGCGAAAACTCAAGAATTTAAGGAGGCAAACAGAGATTGATGACCACTCAAGGATCTAAGAAGGCATACACAGACTGCGGACGACTCAAGGATCTAAGAAAGCATATAGAGGCTGCGAAAACTCAAGAATTTAAGGAGGCAAACAGAGATTGATGACCACTCAAGGATCTAAGAAGGCATACACAGACTGCGGACAACTCAAGGATCTAAGAAGGCATACACAGACTGCGGACAACTCAAGGATCTAAGAAGGCATTCACAGACTGCGGACAACTCAAGGATCTAAGAAGGCATATAGAGACTGCGGACAACTCCAGGTTTTAAGAAGGCATACACAGACGGCGGACAACTCAAGGTTCTAAGAAGGCATACACAGACGGCGGACAACTCAAGGATCTAAGAAGGCATACACAGAGGGCGGACAACTCAAGGATCTAAAAAGGCAAACAGAGACTGGGAACGACTCAAGCACCTAAGAAGGCACACAGAGACGGCGGACAGCTCAAGGATCTAAGAAGGCAAACAGAGGCTGCGGACAACTCAAAGATTAAAGAAGGCATATACAGACTGCGGACGACTCAAGCATCTAAGAAGGCATACATAGACGGCGGACAACTCTAGGATCTAAGAAGACATACACAGACGGCGGACAACTCAAGTCAAGGATCTAAAAAGGCATTCAGAGATTGAGGACAACTCAAGGATCTAAGAAGGCATACAGAGATTGCTGACAACTCAAGGATCTAAAAAGGCATACTGAGACGGAGGACAACACAAGAATCTAAAAAGGCACACAGATACTGCGGACAATTCAAAGATATAAGAAGGCATACACAGACGGCAGACAACTCAAAGAAGCATGGAGAGATGCAGGCTTGCGCAATCAAGAAAGGGGGAAAGGAGTTCATGGATCAGGAACATCATTAAAATTTGATGACACGGTGGTCAAAGTAAAGACACATACACTACAATAACAAAATACTAGAAAATATACCAAAGGACAGGAAAAGACCCCAGAGGAAAACCATGTGGAAGATGGATGGATAAAATTTGAGAATATGTCGGAGTGACATGGAAGAGAATTACTCAAAGCATAGCCGTGGAAAATGCTTGGGGAGTCCTCAGGAAGTCATGAATCTCGAAAATCACAAGAATTGATAACATTATGAACAAGGTAAAGAAGCTGAAATGGCAATGTGCTGGATATACTGCGAAAGGAACCGACGACCGTTGTACAGCTGAAATACTAGACTGGATACCAAGGGGCAGTAAAAGACCCAGAATACGACAACGTGGGCAATGGATGCATGAAATTTGTGACGTAATCCTCTAATATAACCTTCCCTTTGAGTTTCTGTATTCTTATGCAAATTTGTCTTCTTCTTGTTAAACGTTTTCCCGACTTAAAGACACATTATTTCTCTCAACGAGTTTTCAGAGTTGGCATCACTGGCAGTGAGTCAAAGGTAAATATAATGATATGATGTGTATAGAGCTAGCACAGCAAGAAACTATCGATTAGTTGATGATAAGAGCAGAGCTTATACGCACACGCTAAGAGCAGTTTTTTTCTAGCTATTGATTAATTAAAAGGCAGTATCTTTTGAGTTGAAAGATTTGTTGAACAGAATTTGCACAGCGTCTTGATATTGTGTGAAGGCGTGTTGATTTGACATCAGCCTTTATTTTGTGAAGTGAGTTGCAATCAGCGTTGTACTACTATGGCGTTCCAATCAGAGAATAAAGAGGGACATTGAATTGTATAATAAGTACCACTTCTGAGTCATTGACTCCGGACCGTTTAAATTATTTATATACATTTTTACATAAAGACTTCTGCAAACGCTTAGTTAAGTTTGCAGCTACTACAAACGCTTAGTTAAGTTTGCAGCTACTACAAAAGCTTAGTTAAGTTTGCAGCTACTACAAACGCTTAGTTAAGTTTGCAGCTACTACAAACGCTTAGTTAAGTTTGCAGCTACTACGAATAGCAAGTCAAATCAAATCTTAAGTCTTCAACGAGTAGCTAAATTCTCAAACATCTGCTGTAGAAACAGCAGCCAGAAACAATATACACTATATTGACAAACGTCACCGGACACCTAGAAAAGAAACAAAACGCAGCATTTATTGACATACATTAGTACGGTGTTTGTCCATCTTTGGTCTTAATGCATGTACTGACCCTTCGAGACAAGCTTTCGACAAGGTTTTGGAACACAGCGAAAGGTATGCGCTTCCATTCAGTACATAATGCTACTGCTAACTGTTGCGTAGTAGTAGGCCTTGGTTCCAAACTTCTTATGCGGCGCTCTAATTCATCCCATAGGTGCTCTATGGGATTAAGATCAGGGCTCTGTGCTGTCCATTTTACACACGATACGGAATTATCGTCAAACCACGCCGTAACAGTCCTTGCTTTATAGCTCGGTGTATTATCGTGTTGGTACTAACAAGGCTCGGTTACATAGTATTGCCACAGAGTTGGTAGGGCATTATTGTCCAGAGTATCGAAGTAGACGTGCTAGTTAATAGGTTTGTCCACGATAACCAATGGGCCGGGACCATACACCACGAAAAACACCCTCATGTGAGTACGCTGCCAGCTCCAAACTTGACCATAGGAACAGTACACTGTGGTAAATAGCGTTCCCTCGGCTGCCGCCATACCCACACACGGCCATCAGACTGATGGATCTTGTATCTGGATTCATCGGTCCATATAGAACTCGTTTCCATTGATCTACGGTCCACGATAAATGTTCCCACCATGCTAAACGACGAGCAGCATTGCAAATGGAGATGAAAGACTTATGAGCAGCTGCACGACCTACGGTAACCCATGGAATGAAGTTCTCTGCGAATGGTACGTGTACATAGGTTCCGGCATTTTTTCTCACCTGTACACTGAGGTCTTGTGCAGTACTCCGTCGATTAGCTGTAACGACTCTCCCGAGGCTTCGACGCCCTCTATAACTGCTTTTCTTTAGCCTGCCGCTACGTTTTGCTGCTTCAGGCACGTCATGTGTCTTCTACTTGTTGAGTACATCCAAAACAGTTGACTTAGGTATGTTTAAACGCCTCTAGGTTTCTCTTATGGACAACCCACTAATGTAACCAAACAACAATTTTTTCTTTCTAAAAGTCAGTTCTCTCCCGCACCGACATTTTTACTAAACCTCAACGTGCGAAATGATCGCGGTCAGCTGCAGTCTTGTTTTTATACCGTTTGAAGCTGTACCGCGCATCTTAACAACGCTGCAGTCTTGTTTTTATACCGTTTGAAGCTGTACCGCGCATCTCAGCTCATTTGCTTTTGAAGGAGTATCCGGTGACTTTTGTCAGTGTAGTGTATTTTTACGAATTCGAAGAAATGCCGGAGCGATATGGAAGAGAACTGTTCAAGACAGATAGCTACGGAAGAGATTTGGGAAACCTCATCCAGCAGTAGGGATTGAGAATGTTTATTGATGATGATAATATCTTAAAATTTACGTTCTTCGCCGGACTAAATTCCATTACACTTTTCTAAGGCTTAAACCTGGAGCAGTTGAATCTCACGTAACGTTAAGGCCGTTCACCGCTAAAACTGACAGTGAATTCCGATTAGCAGGAGAAAAATTAAAAACTCAAAAGTTGCACACGTCACTCTAGTTCGTATTTCATAAGTTGCTTAACACAGTAAGTCATTTTCCTCACTGCATAACAGAATGATTCATTTGTAGCAAACCTGTCAGCAGCAGCTGACATGAGGAATATACGCCTCGAGAACATTAGGTAGCAACAGGTCATTTGGATGATTGATGAAATGAGTTATCAAGGGAAACAATTTCAAATGTGCCTAGAGAGAAAAGTTTGCTTAATCTCTATCAAACACTTCAGGAAAAAATGTGTAAACAAGAGAAAGAAAGTCAGTATACACCGCACACCCATAATTATCAAGGTTATTCGCATGGTAGTCCATCTGTAAAGGGGAAAAAAGGGCGGTTATTAACCCTGACTCGCAACAGCCCACGCTAAAAGCCCTACCCGTGGCAGCATGAGATTTTTAATAACAGCGTTAACACACGCCGACAAACATTAACGCCCAACTCTCGTTGGCAATGTGGGAGGCAACGCAACGAGCTTCTTTAAGAGAAAACAAAGAAATGACGAACGAAGAAAAGGATGGGGAATTGAGCGTTAATAGAGGTCAAAACTTCCTGTCCAACAACTTGTACTTCTTAGAAACTATCTGTAGACAGTGCTTATGTGGAAGCGCTCAAGCGGAGTGCATTGTCTGATGATTCTCCTGGGCACAACCTGCAATGCAAGGAAGAGGATTACGCGTATTGGATACTTAAGATGCGCTCGCTCTTCTTTCTGAGGAAAGATGGCACTTCCTTGTAAAGCACATCGAACTAAGAAACCAATAAACACTACTTACGAGCTTTTTTTCTCCGTTTCGACGTCCACCAGATCTAGAGTGCACTTGCAAAGAACTTAGTGGTAGCCATAATTGTTTGCGCACCAACCGAGGAATAGTCGAAACTCCAAAATAAGTGTTTACTTTGCTTCTAATCTTCCTGACTTCCCTTCTAAAATTTTCATTTTGACATACTGCCCGTTAATTACACCGAAGACTTGAGCAGACAAAATGAATTCGCATGGGGTGTATTACATAAGTTATTGAATTTCACTCAACTTATTCAGGGTTACCACTAGAAAAAAATCCTTGACTTTTCTAGGTGGTTTTAAAGGTTTTTCCGACCTAAATCACGTTGCGATGAATTGTTACATTCCCTTCTGTTCTTGCATTTTTTTACCAAAACGCACCTTTGTAAATTACTTAAATAATTGATCTTTGTGTAGTTACCTGCTTTTAATTAATGAAAGCTAAATGCATGAGGCACATTATTTTTGGGTACTATAATTCCATGAACTCAGTGGTATGCTACCAATGTATCCTGAAAGTAATGCCTCCTCCTTAATAACTTTTGAAATTTTGAAGTGATTTTAATAAAACTACGCTGACATGTATGTTACCAATGTGCGAACAAATTGTTTTCCGAATCGGAAATAAAGATATTGAATGACAGAGAAAAGCAGCACGCCGTAACTGAATTCTTGGAAAAAGAGAGATGTGAGGCTCCAAAAAACCACAGAAGACTCCTGGCGGTTAATGGAACTGCCACAATCGATATCAGTAATGTCCGAAGATGGATGAAGAGGTTTCGAGAGGGAGAAAGTTCGGACAAACAACGGAGTGGAAGACCCGCAACTGCAGTGACAGATGCCAACAGGCAACGATGAAAGACCTCATTACAGCTGTTCGTCGTGTCAACATCCAGGAGTTGCAACAATAAACAGTGCTCACTATGTGCAGACATTGAAGAAGCTAACGGAAGCTGTCAGAAGGAAAAGGCGTGACATTCCACATCACAGTGTTGATTTTACACCATGATAACGCACCTCCCCACACCTTAATGGAGACTTCACAGGCTATTGCCAAAATGGGGTAGGCGGTGATGCCCCAACCTCCCTACAGTCCTGATTTGGCTCCCTCAGACTTCTTCCTGTTTGCCCCGTTGAAAAACACCCTTCATGGGGAACTTTTCGACGATGTGACAGACGATAAACTGGCTGTGAACTCATAGGTTGAACGACAGCCTCAGAAATTTTTCCAAAATGGATTTTACCAATGGGTTCGAAGATGGCGAAAATGTATGGAAAGTGATAGACAATACTTTGAATAGGATATCATTATTAACAATATGTGGAAGTATTTTGCCACCAAGTTTCACATTTTTGCTGCTACAAATAAAAATCTTATGAGGGATGAGGCATTACTTTCGAGATGCCCTTTGTATAATTGTTAATACATTCCCATATAAATGATTACTATGGAGCAAGCAATTTGTCTGTTGATTAAGTTTTAGTTTTTCTCTTTTTTCTATAACACAATGCAACTAAGCTTAATAACCGAATGGGTTCCTGTTCAGGGAAACATGTCGCAAGAGAACCCACCAACAAAGGGCTTTTGATCCATCCGTTGATTGGTTCTCATGGGATGTGTTTCTCCAGACACGAATATATCAGGCCATTGTTCCTAATTGCTCCATATTGCAAAACACGACGCAAGTTGTCTACGGAAACTGAATGAAAACTTAATAACAGGCATTTTTTTTATTCAGTTTTGATATTTTTTTGAGAATAGCTGAATGATATAATGTAATGAAAGTATTATTTATCACATTCTAGGCAGGTTGTAATTGCAAACAAATCTGAAATCTGAAAAAAAGATAAATTTTTTTGCAAAAATAAAAATTCCATGAGTTTTCAATCCCCTAAATTTTATGAAAAAAATTTAAATTTTTCCCCCCTGCGTTTTGGAGCCACTTTCAAATTCCTTCATAATTCCAGGTTTTCAAGGTTTCGTGGGAACCCTGAAAATGAATTCGTATGGGGTGTCTTAGCTAAGCTGCTGAACACCAAACAGAAGTCATCGCTCTTCCACGTTTATAAGTGAGTCACGCAAAAATCTCATCGGCCGCCACCGGGAATCGAACCCAGGATCTTCCAGTTACGCGCCGAACATGCTACCACTGCACCACAGTGGCCTCAAATTCTCCAGACTCGCAAGTGATTAACTGCCAAACCACATGGCAGGTTGCTTCATGAATTAATTATTCAATCGCCTCCTAGTTATTTGTTCAGTTGCTGCTTTCCATCTTTGGTGAACCCCCAGCACTGTGCGGGGCTCCATGAAGCAACCTGCCATGTGGTTTGGCAGTTAATCACTTGTGAGTCTGGAGAATTCGAGGCCGCTGTAGTGCAGTGGTAGCATGCCCGGCGCGTAACTGGAAGAACCTGGGTTCGATTCCCGTTGGCAGCCGATGAGAATTTTTTCCTGACTCACTTATCAACGTGGAAAGAGCGATGACTTCTATTTGGTGTTCCTGTTCCACGTCGAGTGTATGAATTAATTTGATGAATCTCACTCGACTTATGACGTTGAATAAGCTGATATCATGCATATATTTCTGCGTCGATAACCTGGAAAAATATATGCGTGATGCCTATTCTCTTTGAAAAGGAAGTAAGTCCTTAAAATACAGCTAAGTCCGTCCGTGTCTATGGACTCAATATCTTTGCTCATGATAGTCAAATATATATTACGGGCAGATGGATGCCAAATTAATCATGCAAGCAGACATGCCTCAGAAAACTTGAAAATTGCATCGTCCTGGAACGGAAATCGAACCCGCATCTCGTGATTTAGGTTCGAGTATGTTACCGTTACGCCACCCAAAACCAGGAATCTCCAAGCAACTGAAGATGTGTTTTGGGACTCAGATGAAACGCTCCGCCGTGCGCAAATCGAAGCACATATAATAATCCTTCCTCTTAGCGACACGCAAGCAGGAAGCAAAACCCCTGAAAAAAAATCCAAATAAAAAAAATTCCCTGAGTCCCAAAACACATCCTCAGTTGCTTAGAAATTCCTTGTTCTGGGTGGTGTAATGGTGACATACTCGAAAGTCAATCGGGAGTTGCGGGTTCGATTCCCGTTCCAGGACGATGTAATTTTCAAGTTTTCTGAGGCATGTCTGCTTGCATGATCTTTGCTCATATTCGAAAATTATTTATACATTGGGAAGCCTCAACTGTAAAAATGAGGATTCACACTTACACAGACATGCCTCTTGATCTTTTTCCAATGTAGAAGCTTGTCGTTATAGTGTGTTAAGGTAAATATATCGATCGCACAATGTACTTCATTCCATATATATATATTATATATTTTATTCCATATTATTGCTTCTAAAAAACCGATATCGCCCCGGTGGCCGAGTAATCTGATGCGTTGGCTTCCGCCTCAGATATACGCCTGAGTTCGAGTCTCGTGTGAGGAACAAGTGTCGCGCTTTTCTTACTGCGCTGGCCCACTCCCTCCTTGGAATTAGTGGAGCCAAATTAGGGACTGGCGAACAGACCATAGACTTGCTCACGGTGGTTGTTAAACCTCGAAACAACAACAAAAGAATCTGATTGAAGATGTTATTTTAATCTTCGATATCTTTTACCACGACGACCATTTTGTGCCATTCTCTATTTCTAATAAAAAAAAATCTTCCCTTTAGGGAAGGGGATAAAGTTATATCGTATTTCCCCCATCATCTCTGCTTCTAAAAGTCGCGAACGGAAATTTCTTTTTGTCTCGAATAGTGTTCATGGTGAGGAATATTTTCACATCATTTCTAATTCTCGGGAACCTCATATTTTGCTACAAGGGTGAGTACGCACATATTTTTGTTTTGATTTTCGCATCGCTTTTTTTTGGGAGTTTCTGGCAGGACTTCGGAGCCCATTGTCAAAGAAATTAAGAAGTATATAGAAGGAGTTGAAAATAAAATGTAGGGAGTGTCGGACAGCCACAGGTATGAGCGAGTGATTCCGTTAGATGGACAGTACGGTAAGCAGAAGACTTACGGTTGAGCGGGAAGGAAGATGAAATGCCTTACGGCACTGGCTCTCTCCCTTTCCTGAAACCAGTGACCCTAAACTAGGGACGGGCGACTGCTTATAGCCCATTGAGTTACTCACGGTGGTTGTTGTTGTTGATTGGAGGTTTAACGACCACCGTGAGCAACTCAATGGGCTATAAGCAGTTGCCCGTCCCTAATTTAGGGTCACTGGTTCCAGGGAAGAGAGAGAGCCAGTGCCGTAAGACAAACACAACATCCATGCCTGTCCGGGATTCGAACCCAGACCCCTTACGGACGAATGATCAGAGGCCAGCGCCTTAGACCACTGCGCCACCGGGGCGGCCTCACGGTGGTCGTTAAACCTCCAATAAAAAAAAAATAAAAAAAAGATGAAATACCAGCTACATAGTTATGAAATACGAATCTTTGTGTTCAGCAATTTTTTCAGGAGATAAACAATAGTTCGTTTCCAAACATCTTATCTTTCCTGGCTGTATCAAGTCCCGAGAAAAAATGATTTACTATACAATTTTTGTGGTTTCAGGAAGTCCCACGAACTGACGTCTACTGGAGAACTAACTTCCCGTGACATGTGTTTGGGATATAATAACAAAATAAAAATATAATGATCCTGAAACCACAAAACTGGTATAGCACAACGAAAAAACGATGTGTTAAAGCGTTTTTGTCGTTTCAGGAAGTCACATGAACTGACGTTTACAGGAGAACTAACTTCCCGTCACTTGTGTTTGCGATACAGTAACAAAATAAATAAATAAATAATGCACTGTTGTCAGCTGCACGACACGCACCCCCACCCCTCCCCCGTCTTCCGGGCGATGGTCTAGTAGAGTGCTGTTTAACTGACGACCCGCGGATCGAAATTTTGAAGCCCGCAAATGAGAAATAAATCAACTTCTTTCACTTCTCACTGAAAAGAGTCGGAAACCAATCTGAAATGTTACATTGCGTTGTACACAAACCACTGGCATGCTCAGTGGGGGTGGCTCAGGCTTCTGTGCCCTCCCCGTCAAGTGTCACTCGGTCCTTTGTTATTGATTGCTTATTTTTAAATATATTTCTATATCAATGAATTAAATACGGGATTACACCATTGTACAATCAAATTTGGAAGATGTGAATCCGTTTATTGGTGTAAATATGACATGAATGATAAGTCAGATAATATCCGAAAACTTGAAAATTTCGTCGTCCTGGAGCGGGAATCGAACCCACATCTCCCGGACAGCGCCCGAGTATGCTAACCACTGCACCACCCAGAACGACCAAGTTTCAAGTTTCCGATTAATTTGAATACAACCATCACAGGATTCGTTAATCGAAGCAACCGCCATTCACATATAGCGAATCTGGAGGTTTATAATTAATTCCCGTGATTGCCCGGATGCGCAGAATATCAGTGAATGAAATACGGGATTACACCATTGTACAATACAAATTTGGAAGATGTGAATCCGTTTATTGGTGTAAATATGATGTGGATGTCAAGTCAGATAATATCCGAAAACTTGAAAAATTCGTCGTCCTGGAGTGGGAATCCAATCCGCGTCTCCCGGATAGCGCCCGAGTATGCTAACCACTACACCACCTAGAACGACCAAGTTTCAAGTTTCCGGTTAATTTAAATGTAACCATCAATCATTTCAAGTTTTCGGATATTATCTGACTTAACATCCATGCCATATTTACCCCAATAAACGGATTCACATCTTCCAAATTTGTATTATATTGCTATATGTTTCTAAATATGAATTTCACGAAAAACTGAAAACGCATTTTAATATGGAGGTATCTTTATCGCTCCCCAGTATTTCAGGAGATCTTTTTTCCTGGTATTTTTATTTTCACCCTCAATATTTTGGGCCACCCCCCATAGAGAAATCCTGGGTGCGAATCGATCGACAAGGTAGCGAAATAACGATTTTTATTAGTGTCGGAAACTTTATGCACAGAAAATTCAAAACATTTTTGATGAACTTGATGCCGAATATGGTGACTTGCTTCTTCTGCACAATCGAATCAGTTGGTTGAGTGCTGAAAAATGTTTGGTGAGATTTTTTCAACTTCAGTAAGAATTTTATCAATTTTTATTGGAAGAAATAAAATGCGATACTGATCTAACTAAAAGCCTCAGAGATGTCCCTTTGCTTTGCTCAATAGCTTTCCTAACACACATCACGCTGCATTTTAAGGAGCTAAATATTGCTCTGAAAGGAAAGCATCGAAATATCTGTAATCTTTGCAGTGATATAAGCTGGTTTGCATAACAAGCTGCTATTGTTAAAAACAGATCTAGGAAAAGAAAATGATAATTTAACTCACTTCGAATCCCCGAAGGCAAGGACGTCGCCAAGGGGGTGCGAGGGTGGGTTCTAGCCCACCCTGAAAATTGTCTTGCCCACCCACTTCAAGATGTGCCATATTTCAATTTTTTTAACTATAAAATATAGTCTGGAATTTGTCAAGGAATAATGACTCCAGTGTTTTTCGTCGTGTATCCGTACGTGTTTCTCCCTAGAAAGTGCTTTTTTCCTTCTCCATAGAAATGGGATAAACAGAGCATCCGCAGGGGCCATGAAAATTCAGTTGTTCTCCAATCGTCCAAATCCTGAATTTAAGACTTTTCTTCAAGTTAGTATGATCTCGCGCGAATGAAGAGGATGAATAGGAATTCACTGAGGTCATTAGTAATTGCTCTCCTAATAAAGAGACTAAACGTACATAAATCCATTTATTGGCGTAGAAAAAAAACAATAGAGAACAGCAATTCTGCTAGCTTTCATCACCTACGGGCGGCTGTTTAGTAAACGATAAACAGAAATGTGAAATGTGCAAGTTAATTATACTAACTTGAACATTTCCCCTCACCCCTAAATCCACGGAAACATTTGCTTTAAGATCTTTCTTGTAGGCATGAAATTTTCTTTCAATCAGGGCGTTTTACTGCTGCTGGTGCCAGTGCGTCATGTTTATCATATGGGTATGTAACTCTTTAGTTTTACTAATTTTATTAAAAAATGGATGGACGAAACATTAGCACAAAATGACTCCAAATTTAGACTCCGTCTTTTGTATCACAAAAATGTACAAAAACTTCAACAGTTCCAGAGTTCCAAAATTAATGAAGATGTGTCCAGGAGGAGGGAAGGTGTATTGCGAATGCCTTTGCAGCCTGTAGAAAAAAGGAGAGCAAATTCTTTCTTTCAGTGTTTTGTAAAATAAATTTGCTATCAAAGTTGCCCCAGCAAAAATAATAACCGCCCATCCATCGCCCATCCTGATTTTGAAGTCTAGGGCCGTCCCTGCTCAAAGGACATTTTTGATTAAATGACTGTACATGGTGAAACTATAAATTTTAAAGTATTCGCTCTCAGCTAAACACTCTTATTAAAATTTCGATGACAGGTATAAACAATCTGATGAACTCAAACCATAGCATATGTCTTCTCAGAAATTCACTGAACGTGACATCGAAAAAACAAACCCCATTTATGAAATGGAATTATGTGAACTTCAAGCAGATTAATTTACTGGAGCTGAGTCAGAGTCTGAAGCAGAATTGTTGAAACGTTTTTCACTGAGAAATACACAAACGTACGATACTTGGGATTAAAAGTTATTTCAATGTTTGTAAGCACTTACATATGCGAGACAGAATTTTCCGACATGAAATACATAAAGTTAAAGTACAGGAACAGTATGAATGACTTGAATAATTACTTCGACTTTCAACGGCAAGCATCAAAGTGGACATGCAACAACTTTTAGCGGAGTTTAATCATCCACAGTGCTTTCAATACGTGAATTTTTTCAAATTTTAAATTTCAACCGTATTATTATTAATTAAAAGCGCTCAAAGATTTAATAAATCATCAAGACATCTTTTGTATTTACACTAGCTGAATTGCCAGGCGTTGCTCGAGAAAATTTGGTGATAATCCGTTATCTAAATTTTGTACAAATCAAATGAAAACGATTAATTTTTTTACGGCATGAACCGTACCTAATACTGTATTTCATTTCTTCATTGAATCTGAATTTTATTTAGTCTTTAGGCACACAATATTTTTAGTTTTTCCGCTTGATTTTTGTTACTTACCTTCAGTTCCGTTGCTGAATTGTGCTGCAGTTCTTCACTGGAAAGCACTTGTCACAAAAAAATCAATTCCTGCACTTATCACAACAAAAAGATACAAAATTCGAATTCAAAATAAAAAAAATTAAAAATGGAACTTCTTACGAACATTTTGTATGAGGACCCCTTGATCCCGGGCTCTGACTCCTTCGAAAAACCGTCTACGGTTAAGCTAAAGTACCATGAGATAGTATACCAATTCAAAATTAAAAAAAAAAAAAGTAAAGAATGGAACTTTTTACGAAAATTTTGTATGGGGGCCCTTTGACCCCGGCCTCCGACGCCTTCCAAAAACAGTGTACGTACGGTCTAAGTTAGAGTACCATGAGATAGTATACCAAATTTGGTAGTTCTAAATTGAGCACTGTAGAACAACAAAAAGTATTTAATTCGAATTCAAAATAAAAAAGTAAAAAATGGAACTTTTTACGAAAATTTTGTATGGCGGGCCCTTTGACCCTGGGCTCTAACGCCTTCCAAAAACAGTCTACGGTCTAAGTTAGAGTAACATGAGATAGTATACCAAATTTGGTAGTTCTAAATTGAACACTGTAGAACAACAAAATGTAATTAATTCGAATTCAAAATAAAAAAGTAAAAAATGAAACTTTTTACGAAAATTTTGTATGGGGGTCCTTTGACTGCGGGCTCCGACGCCTTCCAAAAACAGTCTACGGTCTAAGTTAGAGTACCATGAGATAGTATACCAAATTTGGTAGTTCTAAATTGAACACTGTAGAACAACAAAAAGTATTTAATTCGAATTCAAAATAAAAAAATAAAAAATGGAACTTTTTACGAAAATTTTGTATGGGGAGCCCTTTGATCCCGGGCTCCGACGCCTTTCAAAAACAGTCTACGGTCTTTGTTAGAGTACCATGAGATAGTATACCAAATTTGGTAGTTCTAAATTGAACACTGTAGAACAACAAAACGTATTGAATTCGAATTCAAAGTAAAAAAGTAAAAAATGGAAATTTTTGCGAATTTTTTTATCGGGACCCCTTGTCCCCGGGCTCCAACTCGATAGTATACCAAATTTGGTGGTTCTAAATTGAAAACTGCAGATTTGCATAGCGGGCACACAAACAAACAATAAATTCGAATTAAAAAAAAAATGTAAAAAAAATGGAAGTTTTTAAGAACATTTTCTGTGGGAGCCTCTTGACCCTGGGCTCCGATTCCCTCCAAAAGCCATCTGCGGTCTAAATTAGAGTATCATGAGATACTATACCAATTCAAAATAAAAAAGTAAAAAATGGAACTTTTTACGAAAATTTTGTATGGGATTCCCTTTCCCCACGCTCCGACCCTTTCCAAAAATCGCGTACGGTCTAAATCAGAGTACCACGTGATAGTATACCAAATTTGGTGGTTCCAAATTGAAAACTGTAGATTTGCATAACGAACAAACAAACATTTAACTTTATATATTAGATGGCGTATAGCATTTTAAAAAAAATGTTGCCTGCCATCTACTTCTTTTAAAAACCTCGGCACGCCGCTGTATTGAAGTAAGACATCATTGGACTAGTAGAACGAATCTCGCATTCCAAATTTCCAGCCACTGTTTCTAAGGAAGGGAATGAGCCAACGCCGTAAAAATGAAATACAATATCCACGCCTTGTCCACACTCGAACCCAGACCTATAAAGGCGATGATACAGCACCGTAATCTAGATCTGCAGGACAGCTTTGTACCTCATTAAATATACATTAGAGCACATGTCAAACAAAAAAAATGGCGTGCAGTTCCGTGATTTTTGCCGTTAGTAAAAAAAAAAAAAAAAAAAAAAAATCGCTACTACGTTACCGGCCGCTCCGGTGGCGCAGTGGTCTAAGCGCTGGCTTCTGACCAGTCGTCCGAGATGGGTCCGGGTTTGAATCCCAATGAGGCATGGATGTTGTGTTTGTCTTGCGGCACTGGCTCTCTCCCTTCTCTGGAACCAGTGGCTCTAAATTAGGGACAGGGCACTGCTTATAGCCCACTCAGTTGATCACGGTGGTCGTTAAACCCTCAATAAAAAAACTAAAAAAAAAACTACGCTACGGTGGTAGAATAAAGAAGGGAGACAGATCTGCAAGTAAATAGTGTAAAAAAACAAGCATCCTCGTTGGCTTACTAAAATCCATAATACCCGTGTTAGATCGCGCTCCTCCACATTATAACATGCACAGCAAGAAGTTCAGAATCAGCTTGTCTAGACTGCAAGGTTCAATGCGAGCATTATCACTGCAAGTGAAAATTCGAGAATGGGATCTGGGTGGCAAGTGTGGGTTGGGTATTATATCTCCAAAATCGAGAGTTTAGCGAGGTATTAGCGGCCAAGTGCAGGAATGAGGCTTCGATCGCCGAGAAATGGATCCGTTGCCAGATGCGTACACGTCTCCCCACCGCAAGAGAATCGATAGTCGTCGCTACTGCGGCCACGTTTCCCTGACGACCGACATCGCTCTAAATGGGAAGAAGAGGAGGAGGTGGAATTAAAAAAAACTGGCAACAAAAATGGTATAATGGCGTCCGATCAGAGGGGGAGTCAGAAGAGGAGGAGGCAAGGGATGCGCTGACCCAGGACAGTTCCCAAGAATGTGATCAGCCGACCGAAAAACTAAAAGAGAGGCAAAAAGCATCGCTTAAAAGGTAGCATAGAGCCTCCCTCCCCTTACCTCTTCCCCTCTTATCGCTCTCCTTGCGGGTCAAAATATGTGATCGCATTCAAAATTTATGCAAAGTTCCACAACTCGCCTACGGTGAATACATTTGAGGCGCAGTAACTTTTAAAATAATGCCTTTTTTTTTTTTTTTTAAAGCAAGAAGTCACGCTTTTGAGGTCTTACGTTCACAAGAAAACTACCATACTCTCAGTATGATACATACATGCTCACATGTGTAGCCGTAGAGTTTGGTAAATTTCAGGGTATGCTCCACTAAAAATAAAACAGAATAAAACATACCAGTGACGTTCTATACGAATTTTTGTTTAAAGTAAATACGAGAATAAATAAAAATGTGTTACTATGAATCATTATCCAGTAGTAAACTTTATTTGCCGCCCCGGTGGCGCAGTGGTCTAAGGCAATGGCCTCTGATCATTCGTCCGAAAGGGGTCCGGGTTCGAATCCCGGTGAGGCATGGATGTTGTGTTTGTCTTACGGCACTGGCTCTCTCCCTTCCCTGGAACCAGTGACCCTAAATTAGGGACGGGCGACTGCTTATAGCCCATTGAGTTGCTCACGGTGGTCGTTAAACCTCCAATAAAAAAAAAAAAAAACTTTTGAACACTTTTTTTTTCAATAGAGCCTGTTTCTCATCCAATCATCGTGCTTGTCAGTAAATTCGAATATATTACGGGCAAAAGATTTCTTCGGGGAGGGGAAGGAGTTTAACGACCATTGTTAGCAACTCATTTGGATATACAATGATGAGCCATTACACTATGACTACTTCCAGCCCAGAGAAATGAGCGCGCCTGGAGACCGAACTGTGGCGCAGGTGAAATTCACAGAGCAGAATATATGCAATTCGAGGACCGGCTTTCGGTTAGTAGAATGTTCGGAGTCAGAATGGGAAAAGCTGCCGATTTATTGGAGTTTGATAAAGGACAAATTGTGATGGCACGGCGCCTAGGAACTACGATCTCGGAAACCGTGCGGCTTGTGGGTTGTTGACGTGCGTTTGTAGTGAGTACGTATCAAAAGTGGTGCACAGATGGCCAAATGACGAACAGTCGTTCATCCGAGTGTCGTCCTCAGTTCATTGATGCTAGAGGGGAGCGGAGACTGTCGCGCATTGTTCACAGCAGCCGCACGGCCACAGTGCGACAAATCACCGACAACTACAACAGTGGTGATCAGGGCAATGTGTCACAACACACACACAGCTCATCACAGTCTTCTGCGCATGAGCCTGCGTAGCCGAAAACCCAGCCGGGTCCCCATGCCTACTGCTCGTCATTGCCAACAGCGCATGAAATATGCCTACGATCATCGAGATTGGACAGTGGATGATTGGAAGAAAGTGGCCTTGTCTAACGAATCAAGATTCCTGATGCATCACGTAGACGGCCGAGCGCGGATACGCCGATTATTATCAATTGAGCCTATGGCACCTGGATGCACTGTTGAGCGGAAACAGGTTATCAGCAGCTGTGTTATTCTATGCGGGCGATGTATTCTTGGGACACTTTAGGCCCCATTATCCCAATAGCACAATCCCTGATAGCTGGCAGGTATCTGAACATCGTTACAGACCAAGTTCACCCATTCATGGCAGTGGCCATTACCACAAGGATAATGCGCCATGCTACACTGTCAGAATCGTCAAGGAGTGGATCGAGGAACGTGCTAGTGACTTTCTGTTAATGTCTTGGCCCCCAAATTGACCTGACATGAACCCAACTGAATATTTGTGGTTCGACTTGGAAAAGCGGGATCGCGCTAAATCATCACCACCCAGAAATGTACGGGAACTGGAGGGCCTGCTGTTGACATTATGGTACCAGATTCCTCAGGATACCTATCGCCACTTTATCAAATATAGTAGATTCCTCGCCGAGTGGCCGCTGTTTTTGCGGGCTATAGGGGTCCTACAGCTTATTAGGTAGGTTGTCATAATGTAATGTTAATCGGCGAATAAGCAGTCGCCCGTCCCTATAATTTGGAACCGATGATTCCCTGGAAGGGAGAGAGTAAGAGAAGTACCATCCATGCTCCATCCGGGATTCGGACCCGGACCTATCTCGGGGCGAACGATTGGTAGCACTCGGCCACTTGGCCGACTTCTTGTTTTCCTTCATATTTCACTTAATAGCTGTTTCATTTTTTTAGAAAACGAAAAACAAAACTGTGGTATTGAATTCAGCATAAAATTATAACTAATATAATACAAAATTTCTTTATACTAAAGTAATATATACAACATTCGATATTTCGGAAGCGTGTGGTGAATATATAAATTTTGATTTTTAGTAATCCATGATTGATGTGAATCATATAAGCATCTTATTCCAAAAGTTCGAATTGCAATATGCAAATTGTTACCGAAAGATAATTTTGGTTGTCCCAATAGAAATCGGGCATGCTGTGAATACATTAAATTCTGCTGGGGCATACTTAAAGCAACCGAGCATGCCCGTAGTCGGCGCCTGAGCTCACATGATACGTTTACAGCATTGCGATGTGAAAAATCGTTCGGGGACATGGAGTGCTTACTTTAATTAAGTTCGAGACATTCACGTCCATCGGCAATCATATCTTTCATTCTAGCAGAAGTGAAATGGAGATTAAAAATACAAATAGGCCATACACTGTTGGCAGTGGGGTATCTTGGGTCTGAGACCTGGGTATGCCCCCCCCCCCCCCCCCCACACACACACACACAGTACTGTGTTTTTGTTTTGTTTTTTGTTTTTGTTTTTCAGAAATTGCGAAGTTAAATTTGTAATTGTTAAGTAATAGAAGTAACTTATTTTAGGTATATGCTACTGCTAACATGATACAAAATAAATATGAGGATTAGGACTTTAATATTTTATTTGTGCATGAACTCCATTTTTCTTTCCTTTTGTGTGAACTTGAGTGTTACGTTTTCAAAAAAATTTCTTCCGAGTACTTTTTCATATTTAAAAACAATGTTTTTTCTATTGACAAAACAACCAAGTTGTTCGAATGTACATGTCCTTGTGCGGCTCTAAGATATATCTTGATTTTTTTAATGCAGAAAATATTCTTTCGGCAGTTGCATTTGATGATAGAAACTTTAATATTGATCTGCTAATTTTGTACACCTCACTAAACACTATGGCCAATTTATTCAACTTTATGCAACTAAACACTATGCCCAATTATTCAACTTTATTCCTTGTGTGTTCCCCTCGGTGAGACGAGGGGGACACACAAGGAATAAAACACCTTCAGTTCATTTTTTAGTCGACCTGTAACAAAATTTGAAGTATCGAGTTCTTTAAGTTCTCGCAGTAGATGTTCAGGGAAGCTTTCACAAAATTTATCAAAACAGTTCGAATCCAACAAAGCCACGAATTTAAGGCATAATATCACTGATTTTATTTCATTGACACTTCACACAAACTTAAACAGCTCTCACGAAACACGCGCTGGAAGCATGGAGGGACTGAGGTAGTCCGAAGTCTTTTTTCGGAGCGAACCTTTGGCCAAAGCAATGGCCACTCACAAGCTCCGTAGCTCATTCATGTTGTCATGGAAGCGCTAGTCGGCGATATTATCGAAGGTCTTCGTATCAAAACAGCGAAGACTGGGAGAGCTGCTTGCGTTATGCCGTTGGTCTTCTTTCGCCAGACTGAGTCGAAAAAGCGAATCCGCACGTTTTTTTTTTGTTTTTTTTTCCCTGTTTTTTTTTTTTTTTCGTAGCGAAAGCATTGACATATCTTAATACTGTTGATAATTGACTTTTATTTGTGTATATTTAATTTACTTTTATTTGTGTATATTTAATTTACTTTTATTTGGGCATTCTTCGAACTTCGCAGCTAGCCTAGATAGCCTCGAATATACGCCACAGACTGCTGGCCATTAAAGGTGCAACAAACACCACGAAAGGCAAGAGATATCAAAGCCATATTTAATGTATACAGAAAGCAGATGATACAAGGGTGAATCGATTACAAATACAGCACGGTGTGACGAGGGGAACACACAACAATCAGTATTTGGTGTAGCCACCACTGGCAGCTTTTACAGCTGCTACACGATCCGGCATCGAGAGTAAAAGACGTTGCATGTATTTTGGGGGAACGTCCGTTCAGGCGGTTTTGATACGACGTCACAGTTCCTCCGTTTTAGTCCAGGGTGGACGCGTCGTCCAGCGGTCATGGGCCACACGTGCTCAACAGGGTGACATATCCAAGGACCGCGCGGACCAAGGAAGACGTGGCACGTGGTGACGATCCAGGAAGTTTTGGACGTTGCATGCCGCATGCAGTCGCGCATTATCCTGTTGGGAAATGACACCAGA
Source organism: Macrothele yani (assembly GCA_039090855.1). Taxonomy (NCBI): domain Eukaryota; kingdom Metazoa; phylum Arthropoda; class Arachnida; order Araneae; family Macrothelidae; genus Macrothele; species Macrothele yani. Next base: position 148,832,902 of record CM076995.1, on the reverse strand, counting down.
CAGTCCCTGAAGAAATGGTACTACAATAACAAGCTCCAATTCAGTGATGTCACGATGCCTGTTCAACGTACCGGTAATGCGAACGAGGCGCATGCAAAAGTGGAATCCAATGGCACCCCATACCATAACGCTGGGTACCGGGCCGGTATGGTGCAACATAACGCAGGACTCAGTCAGCCAGTCGCAGCGGATTCGTCCATCATGGTGCTGCAGACTGAGCGGGAGTTGTCGGAAAGCACAGTGACTTGTCATTCTCTCCTCCATGCGCGACGTTCTTGGCAACATTGCAATCGCAGACGCCGGCGTTGTACAGCAAAAGTAGCCAAAGCAATGGCGCCGTGCAAAAATGCACCGCTGCTGCAGACGACGTCGAATCGTCCGTGCGGAGACTCGGTGTTGTGCCACACACCCGAACTGTTGAGCTACGGTGGTCGATGTGGTGTGCGATCCGTCAGAGACATGCGCACCAGATGTCAGTTCTCTCGTTCGGTGGTGTGACGGGACCGTTATGATCCCGCACGTCGGTACGTTCGTTCCTCTGCTACCCACTGATGCCATATTATCCCACTGTGGAGGCATGCTGTCCCACACGAGCACCGATGTCTCCGAGTGATAATCCGGATTCCCAATATCTCTCAATTCTCCCGCGATCGAAGTCGGAAACCTGCTGGTAGGGCTGCCGTTGTCTTCGACGGGACATGCTGCAGCTGTCCGTGGCCAGGAAGGGCGAACAAATACACTTCGAGTGCTTAACACCGGCTCCTTTTTCACCCCTGTTATACGACTTCCATGAGGCGTTACTGTCCCACCTGATTTCCATATCTGCTGCCTGGTTAATCATTTACATGTGCGCCCGTGTTCTATCCTTCTGCCAACTTTCGAGACCCTGGGATGCGATGTTCCTGGTGTTGCACTTTTAATGGCCAACAGTGTATATGCGATTTCCCCTGTCTATGTTATCTGATCATTTTTTCCACATACTTTTACGCACAACTGAAAATTTTACTCAATGCCACAAACCCAAAAATTGCGTGGAAGGTAAGGTAAATGAAATTGGATAGAAAAAATGCTGTTACAAATAGAAAACTTTCTTTGTTTCCCTACTAATGTAAGAGAAGTGTGTTTTCGTTCTGTTGTAATCCCTGTTCGTGCTCGACGTTTAAGCCTAACAGAATCTTGTTGCAGGAAATATATAACAAAGGAATAGTTGAGAAAGTTGCAGTTTCAATTAATTTATTATTTGCTTAAACTTATAGAGCAGGTTGTCCCGAATTAGTCTTAGTAAGCTTTCTGCCCTCTCGCTAGTTATTCTGTTTCTGAATTCCTCGCTCTTTCGTACTTACTCTAAATCTACGTAACTTTTTATTCTCTTGTGGTGCTCTCAGAAACCGTGTCCTTCTCTGTTCCATTCTCAAAGTCTTCTTCCTTTAATTTCTACTTCCCTAGCGTCATCTCTCTATCCTCCGAACCTCCTGTCTTTGTACCTCTCCGACGCCTCCTGTGCAATAAACTCATTTAGCCGTCTCGATGAGCTTTTCTTATCACAATGTACATGATTGCAGCCTAGGCCAATAAAACGATAAAAGCACTTCATTCACATACTAACAACTATTTCTTATTGCCGTCCTGACAGATAACATCTTCGAATATTTCAAGCGGAGAGAGAGAGTGGCTTGTATCTCTCGTCAGTATACACTGCGACAACGGATGGAATCACAAGGCCCAAATAAAGGTGGTTGGTTTACTTCTCGAGATGCACAAATGACAGAAATGTTTTAATGCTGGAGCCTGGCAACGCACGCACGCACACACACATGTTAATTTCACATACGCGCTATCGGCTATCTCTCTTGTTCCCGTAGACATAGCGCAGCAATCTTGCTTCTAGCGAGCCCATCTTTCAGAATTTTGACTTCAAACCGGTTACTGCAACTCGGACACTGAAAAGCCACGTGTTAAATTTCGAAGCACCTTCCACCATTTTCTAATGAGTTATGGCTACCGCACACACACACACACACACACACACACACACACACACACACACACATTCGTTCATTCATTCATCATTACAATTATACAGATATTGGTATTTGTATGCAACAATTGCAGTGCTTGGGACTTAATTAAAAGACCCTGTAATAATTTTAGTCAGAAAATACGATAATTAATTGCAGCTGAAGCAGATCAGAATATTTAAATTAAATGAGCAAGCTTTGCCATTCGCAATGTAGGAGCCGCCTTTGCAACTGTCCATGCTTTTACAGTAAACGTTTCATGTAGAGCGCTCACTTGTGCCTGCCCCCCCCCCCTAACACTGATCTTCTGTCTTGCATTTTCTTAAAACTGGAAAAAGAAAATAATAACAAAGGAACTGAAAAAAAAAATACTAACATATAAAAAGAATTTATTCACCTTTCGGTGATCAATCCCCTTGTGTATTTTTCATAGGAAACAATCGGCACACCAAAAAGATACGAAACCATTAACCGTTTCGAAACACATGTGAGAACCTTCATGTGATGAAAATTCTTGGATTGTTGCATCTTCTCTTTCGCCGCAACCAAATAGTTTTTATTTTTACATTACCTTGCTCAGTCTGCAAAAGTTTATCTTTACGATAGCACAAATAGAACGGTTTCGAACCTGAACATTGTTTCACAGTTTTTGTGCTATTTGTTTTCATCAGATACATATAATAATAGCAAGCGGTTAACCGGGAAGATTACAAAAACAAATAGGACCTAGATTTTCATCCATGGCTGAATCTGCGTTCAACTGAGCACAGTCTCTTGGTGTGGAATGCTAAATTACATACTCTGAATTTCCGTTCGTCTCGAAGACCGACCCTTTAACTACTCTTTACACGGCACCTGTATTTAAAGAAGGATTCACGAAAGGAGCCCCTGGATGTTTTCTTCAATTAGACCTTGACAATGAGGTCGCGGAATTTCCGCTTCGCTGGAAGCGCAAGAGATACGGTTAAAAAAGAATTTGCCCTGAACAAACGACGAAGAAATCCCACTGACACGGCAATTTCTCACTCACTAGAAAAGTTAAATAACAGTGAAACTGAAGTGCACACTCCGATGGATAATTAGGAGATTCTGCGGAAATGATCAGGTTAGAAAAAAAAAAAAAAAAAAGGCATGGCTGCGCTGAATTAATTATACTAGTTTAACAACAGCACACAGGAAATTACATTGCATTACAAAAGTTTAAGGAGGCATAGGAAATTGCTATGGTCTGTAACGTACGTAGTGATCACTTTACAACAGCACATTATTTAAAATGCACTACGGGGAAGGATTCGTTTTGTGGTTGTTGTTATTGTTTCTCGTTTTTGTTTTTCTACGCAGCAGATTAACACACATACAATAAAACAGTAAAACTAGAGCGATACTTCTCAATTGTTGGGTGCATTGAGCAAGTCTCTTTTTCATATTAAAAGTAAAGAAAAAATCAAACATATTTGACGTATGAAATCTTTTAACTGAGAGTTTAACATAACTAACAAAATATTCCTCATACAAAGCGAAGTCCGATGCAAAAATAATTTTACTAGTCCACGATTTGGAAATGTAGAATGCAAATACATCTTCAGATAGTATGTTAGACTAATTTGGTTTTAAATTCTTAGGTGTAAATTAAGTCTTTGACTCTGCTCTTAGGTATATATATATTCAGTGATACTTTTTCGTACCGTCTTGCATAGCTCTATATATTCTACTTTGGAAGTCACATCTCCTTTAGTTGTCCTCATCTCTCTTCTTTTTTGCATCAGAATTTTGGTTTTTCCTGATAATTTGTTCGTATGCAATTTGTTATTAGTACCAGCTATTTTTGTTGCTGTTTCCATAAGAACCTTGGTTAGTTTTCTGTTAACTTCAGAGATGTCCACTTCTTCCGACGTTAGACCTCCTAGAGCAGAGAATCTGTTCCTCAGTTCTAATTTGAAGGTATTATGTTTTTTAAAGGTTGGTCGTGTCAATACATTTTGTTTATTTTATGAGCTTGCCACCCTCGAGTTTAGCATTCAGGTGCATCTTACATTTTACCATTCTACGGTCACTACCTGTGTTGAACTTGTTTAGCACAGTGCAGTCTTCCATGACAAATTTCTTGTTACAAAAAATAAAATAAATTTCACTTGTCAATCTATTGGGATATAGTATATATGTATATATACTGCAGCTAGACAGTCTGGGGGTGACTCAAAAAGGTGCTGGAAAGTGTTCACAGGCATGTGGGACCATGCTGACTGCAGTACATCTGACAGCTGCTGAAGGGTGCGTGGTGGAGGATACATAGAGCGAACAACACGATCGAGGTGGTCCCACGGATGCTCAATTGGGTTTACGTCTGTGGTGTTATTAGGGGGCTAGGGAAGTACTCTGAAATCTTCATCGTACTCTTCCAACCACTTTCGGACATTTCTAGCTGTGTACCACGTCGCACTGTCGTGCTGGAAGATCCCATCTGCCCCAAGGAAAACAATCAGCATTTATGGGTTGTATGTGGTCTTCAAGGATGGATTCATAACGAGTTCGGTCCATAGTGCCTTCCATAGGTATGAGTGCACCCAGGGAATGCCACGAAAACATTCCCCAGACCATAACGCTACCCCCGCCAGCTTGTGTTCTTCCAGCAATGGTTGAAGATTGTTTGTTCTCCGATGTTCCGCGCCCTATTCAACAACATCCATCCGTTCGATGAAGAAAAAAAACACGTGACTCATCGGAGAAGGCAATCTTTTGCCAATCAGCGGAAGTCCAATTCCGATACCGCCGTGCAAATTTAAGCCTTTTCTGCCGATTCACCTTTGTTAGCATAGGTGCAGTGACCATCCGTCTGCATCAGAGCCCCATACGCAGCAGGGTTCGCTGAACTGGCGTTTTAGACACAATTCCGGTAGCCCCCTGGTTTCATTCGGCCAGTGAGTTGCTCCACTGTATCGTGTCGATCGGCCCTCACAAACATTCGAATCCGACGTTCACCTCTCACATTAGTGGCACGTGGTGCTCCGCAGTTTCCAGTCACTTATTCTCCAATCACAATACACTTTAACCACAGCAGCACGCGAACAGCTCACAAACTGCGCTGTTTCAGAAATACTGACACCCTTGGCCGTATTTATATATATACAGGGGTCGCACTTCCGATCGCCATCAATTTGCGAAAAGAAAATCGGTTTGGCGACGGAAAAAGAGCTTTGGCGATTACCTTTTTGTACTGCAATAACACTTTAGCGATAAGAAAAACTGAATTTGGCGAACAAATTGGCGAAAACTTCAAAAGAGCCAGCGTGACCCCAGTATATACATTATCATCATCTGAAATTACCAATCCACTGTTGGATTAAAGTATCCCAAAATTTCTTAGATAACATTCCCTCTTCGTTTCACGGCTTTTTCCAACTGTTTCGGCCTTTGGACTTTCAGTACGACATTACACGAACCGAATGCAGCTGGAAGTCGTGGACTCGTAGTCACAGTAATGATAAAATAGCCCCCAGAGAATCTTTCAACCATTTTTTTTTTTTTTGATTGGAGGTTTAACGACCACCGTGAGCAACTCAATGGGCTATAAGCAGTCGCCCGTCCCTAATTTAGGGTCACTGGTTCCAGGGAAGGGAGAGAGCCAGTGCCGTAAGACAAACACAACATCCATGCCCGACCGGGATTCGAACCCGGACCCCTTACGGACGAAAGATGATAGGCCAGAGCCTTAAACCTCTGCGCCACCGGGGCGGCCTTTCAAACATTTCAACGACATTCTTCTCTTGCAACGTACGTACAACCGCGTCTTCAATTTTGTACGTGAGCAATTCATATTCCTTAAACATTTTGAGAAAGAAATGTGAATTTTAATTTGCCAGTGTACCCGAAACTGGCGAAGCATATCCTGTAAATGGATAAAAGACAAAGTATGGCTCAAAATAACTGTACCACAAACTTGTGCAAAAGTTCCAATTCCAATTTTAATCAGTTTGTAAGAGGTAATTTTTGCGCCCTCCCTTGAGCTGCGCCCGGGGAAGTCCGCCTGTTCCGCCCTAGTTACGCCTCTGGTCATAGTGGTAAGTAACCAACGATAAAGAATATCAATCGGTTTTAAAAACGTGGAGTATGGTTACCAGTGAAAATAGATACTTACGCCCTCTAGCAACAGCCCTGTGCATTAAATAATGAAAAAGCAGAACACATATGCAATAGGTTCCACACAGTACAACCAATCCGATGCAAAAATAATTTTTCAGATCGAACTTTTAGAAGACGAGATAGCGAAGTTAATGGAATTTACCTCAACGCTCCATAGCGGATGAACGGTGTATTGCATGACATACAAACTGTATGTATGTATAATGTTCGTCACAAAAAAAGGAATCTGCTTACTTCTTTTTTCTTTTGTGATGAGCAATGCCGAACTTAATCATGTCATCAATCGATGTTTAATTTCCGCTGTCATTGAACTAACTGAAAATGTGCAACACCAGTAAAGACGATTTCAAATTTAGTGTATGAACAGATATGTGCACAGGCAAAACACAATAGCGCTGCATGTTGCATAATCGTAACCCACGGGACAGTATAGTCTATACTGTATATACGGTATAGTACACTGTATATACGGTATAGTCTATACTGTACATAAGGTATAGACTATACTGTATATACGCACACATACAGTATAGTCTGCATCTAAAAAATCTTTGTGTATAGTCTATACTGTATTACAGTATAGACTATACTGTATATACGCACACATACAGTATAGTCTGCATCTAAAAAAATCTTTGTGTATAGTCTATACTGTATTACAGTATAGACTATACTGTATTACAGTATAGACTAAACTGTATATACGCACAGTATAGACAATCTTATACTGTATAGTCAATCTTACACAGTATAGACAATCTCATACTGTATAGTTTATAGTCAAACTTATACTGTATAGTGTATAGTCAATCTTACACTATACAGTATAGACAGTCTTATACTGTATAGTCAATCATATACTGTATATACGAACAGTATAGACAATCTTATACTGTATAGTCAATCTTACACAGTATAGACAATCTCATACAGTAGAGACAATCTCATACTGTATAGTCAATCTTATACTATATAGTGTATAGTCAATCTTATACTGTATAGTGTATAGTCAATCTTATACTATATAGTATAGACAATCTTATACTGTATAGTCAATCTTACACAGTATAGACAATCTTACACAGTATAGGCAATCTTATACTGTATAGTATAGACAATCTTATACTGTATAGCCTATACTGTACATACAGTATAGACTATGCTGTATATACGCTCACATACAGTATAGTCTGCACCTAAAAAATGCGAAACATAAATGAGCAACAATTAAACGAACGAACAAACATAAATGAAGCAAACTGAAAATGAAGATACTCCATCCAGATGAATTCGAAGAGATTTCATCTGGATGAAAGGTTGCCTCAGGAAATTTTCTATAACGATGGGTCGTGCTTAAACTTGCCGTGAGGGCACAACACAGGACAACAGCGCCTTGATCGCAAACGGTTAAAACATTTATCAAAATACAATGTTTTGCAATAAAACAGCGTTTATTAAACTGTAAATAGCGAAGGTAATCTGTTGATGGTGGATGGGCGGAGACAGCTTACGCTTGATGGGAAATTAAAACTTGTTTAATTCAAACTACAATTCTTTTTTTATTATTATTAGTATTTAATTATTTTCACTCCTTTTACGCTGTAACGTACAGAGTTGGAAACGGGTCAAAAATTTTGGACCGGGACCCGGACGTCACGTAATTGGACCCGACCCGGATCTGTATGTGACCGGACCCGACCCGGATCTATGTGCGACCCGGAAAAATCTGTTTAGAACTAGAACATACACTGAAGTGCCAGAAAAACTTGTACACCAGTCTAATACTTGGTAGGTCCCCCACGGGAGCGCACAAATACGACGCAGGACTGCACAAATACGACGTTGCATGGACTCCACTAGCTTCTGGAAATATGCTGCAGGCAACGCACACCACCATACTTCCTTCAGAGCGTTCCACAATTCGGGTGTATTCCGAGGTCTCGGATTCCTGTGTTCGATAGCGCGTTGCATGGAATCCCAAATGTGTTCTATCACGTTCAGATCTGGGGACTTGGGTGGGAATGGCAAAACCCAAAACTCAGATGAATGCACCTCTAACCATAATGTGGCGTCCCGACACTTGTGTGGAGGTGCATTGTCCTGTTGGAACAGGCCCAACCCATCAGCATGAATGCAGGACATGAACGGGTGTACCTCGTCAGAAAGAATGCGCACATAGCGTTGGCCGGTCACAGACGTTTGTTGACGTAACGGGGTCCCAGTGAAGTCCAGCTAAACACACCCCATGCCATTACTGCCCCCCCTCCCTCCTCCACCAGCCGGTACAGTTCCCTGTTGACAGGCGGGATCCATGGCTTCATGAGGTTTGCGCCACACACGAATCCTTCCCTCTGCCCGATATAGTTGGAAACGTGACTCGTCAGACCAGGCTACTTGTTTCCAGTCATCGTGTCCAGTGGCGGTATTGCCGTGCCCAAGCGAGGCGCATAGCTCTGTGTCGTGCACCCATCAAGGGGGCTCGAGTTGGGCGTCGGATCCCAAAGCCCATATCGTGCAGGGTACGTTGCACAGTCAGGACACTGATGCTTGTTGAGGCTCCAGCATTGAATCCCGATGATACCTGCGAGAGTGTTGCACGTCTATCGCGTGAAACGATTCTTGACAGCCGACGATGGTCACCTTCACCCAATGTCTTTTTACGGCCACACTGGTGTCGTAGGTTGGAGGTTTTGCAGGAATTCTTGTAGTCACGGTACACATTTGCAATGGTCGTCCGTGAAAATCCGAACTTCGTTTCTACCTCCGAAATACTATGACCCATCTCACGAGCGCCAACTATGACACCGCGTTGAAAATCGCTTAAATCGTTATTACTTGTCATTCTCAAGCCGAAAACAGCTCTGACAGCTGGCAAGGATGTCTATTGCTTTATATACGCACTGGCGGACGCAACCGAGTACGCGCATAGGGGACGTTGCTATGCATATTTGCATTATCTCGTCTGTACCAGTTTTTCTGGCACTTCAGTGTACACAGACAGGGCTTTCAAAAGTCTCTCCGCAGTGGGTACCTTAGGTTATATGGAAATCAAACAAGTGTATTATAGGAACGTATAATTTACTCACTTACAGGAAGTATTGAAGCTGTCGTCCTTCATTTGCATGATATAACTTAACTGTTTTACACATGTATTCAAACACATCTGCGAGAGTCAAGAGTCCCTCAGCAGTAATTTCAAGGATGTTGCACCTGATTTTGATAGCGCTACAGTAAAAAGTTTTGAATTAAACAACTTTTTGTATGTTTAATTTCAGTTTTTGCTGTTTTCTTCATAACATATCATGATTCAGAATATGTTTCACGGCAACACCAATTTTCTCCAGTTTAGGATGTGTTGAAAGTTTCCAAAATGTGGATGTTTTTTTCAACATTTCCCCTCAGAGAATGTGGATATTGTTTTCATCATTTTCACTCAGAAGGAAGTGACACTTTCCGTTTTGAGGATACTCTTCTTTCATATTGCGTGACAAATCATTTTTCAGTCTGCGTGCACCAGTATCGAGCACAAAATTACACAGTGAGCATTTTTCTTTGATTTTTTTTTTCTTTTTGCTTTTTAAAAATAAAACGGAAATAAAACCGGGTCGGAATTGGGTTAGGAGCACCTTGACCCGACCCGTTTCCATCTTCGGTCGCGTATATTCTATTTTAACTTTCCTTTTGAGTTTTTTCTTTCCTATGTAAATTTTAGTTCGTTCTCTCAGACATTTTCAAACCTTAACGTTTTGTCTTTTTCCTCAAACGAGAATGATGTTGGCAACACACTGAGGTCGGAACAAGAGTGACGTGTGTGTGTCCGGATAAGAACGATAAATAAAAAGGCAATGCAGCTGTTGTTTATGTGGATTGATGGTATTGACAATAGACGTGATGTTATACTAAGATTGGATGTTAAATCACTGATACTGTACTGAGTACGCCAATAAACCGCATGTGAGTGTGGAGTAAAAACCATGCAAGCAAAATAAACGTATTTGTAAATACTACAATTGACCTCTTTCTTGTAATGCGTACGGGTTCCTGCTAATATTACATTGACTTTAGCATACATAACGTAATTACTGACGTAAGGAACGACAGCGGATAGACAAATTACGTTATAACGTAACGTATCTTGCATCAGATGTATTTTATAAAGCTAATGAAATCATTAATGGGGGTGGGGGAGTTTTAAAATCTGCACGTACGTCGTTCAAAAATTAACGAGACTGACGCCATTTTTTTTTTTTTATTGGAGGTTTAACGACTACCGTAGCAACTCAATGGGCTACATGTAGCAGTCGCCCGTCCCTAATTTAGGGCGACTGGTTCCAGGGAAGGGAGAGAGTGAGGGCCGTAAGACAAACACAACATCCATGCATCACCGGGATTCGAACCCGGACCCAACTCGGGCCAATGATCAGAAGTCATCGCTTAGACCACTGCGCTGCAGACTGACGTCATAACGCCAAAACAAACCCACGCAGAAAAAATACAGCTGCCTGTGTCAGAACATCTGAAAGGTTAGTCACATGACGACGTGTTCTTCGCTAGTTCATTCTTGTAGCAGACGGCGTAGAGTTCAGACGTGTTTCTGTAACCCAGTACGGATTTAAAACTAGAGCGAAGAACAGCAATAAAATTTTGCGTGCGTTTGAATGAAACTTCCACAGAAACGCACGAAATTATTAAAACAGCCTATAAAGAAGATGCTTTGTCCCGTGCAAGAGTTTTTGAGTGTAGGTACAAGAAATTTGTGGATGGTGAAGAGTGTTCGGAAGACGCGCCACACTCCCGTAAGCCTTCGACATCGACGGCAGAAGTTAATGTCAATACCATCGTGGCACTCGTGCGCGAAGACTGAAGAATGACAATTGTGGAGGTTGCTAATGTGATGCAGATGTCCGTTGGTTCCGTTGCTGACATTGTTAGAAACCCGTTGGGGTACCGAAAAGTCGCTGTAAAGTGGATTCCCCACTTGTTCACGGATGAACACAAGGGAAATCGTGTTATCACTTGTCGCCAACGGAAGTGCCGGCTACGACTTGAGCCACACTGTTTTGGATCGAGTCGTCACATATGATGAAACATTTTTTCACCATTTCGATCCAGAAACAAAAAAACAGAACACCCAATGGAAACACCCACAAAGCTCCCGATCCATGAGTTTTTGTGCAAGCAAGTGCAGGGTAGGCCACGCACCCGGTTTTCTTCGATAAAAAATAGGGGAGGGGGTGTAAGAGCGCGTTGTTCCACAAGGGAAAACTGTTACCGGTGCCTATTATTCTGAAGTTCTCAAAAGGAAAAATTCCCCAAAACGCCCAGAATATGCTCAAACTGGATAATACCCATGCACATCGTGTTCTGCTTACCCAACAGGTTATCCAAGATGTAGGCATCAAAACGATGACGCACCCTCCGTATTCACCGGATCTGGCGCCGTGTGACTTCCACCAATTCCCTGAAATGAAGAACAACTTCATGGACGTCGGTTCGCATGAAATACTGAACTGAACAGGGCTGTGATGGTTATCCTGAACCATATGTCGAAGACGGGTTTCGAACACACCTTCCAGAAGTGGATAGAAAAGTAGGACTCGGGCATTAAGGTAGAGGAGTAATACTTCGAAAGTATGTAAGTGCAATTATGTTTACTGCATTACAATTCTTCCCCATGTAAAATCAGTCTTGTTACATTTTGAACTATCCTGGTATGTTTAAATTTTATGGCAAAATAAAATTTATTTATTTTAAATTGCGCTTCTTAAGCATCTATAATTAGAAATAAATATCTTCACTTATGGACCTAAATACCATTACGTACCTTATAATGCATAGTTGATATGAAGCACATTGTTGGTGTGTCAATTTATTTTCTTTGCTTTGTGGACTCACTCATGAATCCCAACCATGCCGTGATTCTTCCAACTACATTTCCATCGGTAGGTGAAACATCTGCATTTATTCTCTCATTTATTCTCTCATTTCTGAATGAGAGAATCATTTATTCTCTCATTTTGAATGAGAGAATAAATCCAGATGTTTCACCTACCGATGGAATTATAGTTGAAAGAATCGCGGCATGGTTGGGATTCATCAGTGTGTCCACAAAGAAAATAAATTGACACACCAATAATGTGCTTCATATCAACTATGGATTATAAGGTACGTAATGGTACTTAGGTCTATAAGTGAAGATACACTATTTGTTTCTAACTATAGAATTTTCGGTGTAAATAATCACTATATGACCAGGAAACACAACTTTTGGGTTCATATAAGATATTTACTTCGTAAGTATCTTATCGTTAAATAAGATATCGTATCTTATCTTATCTATTAACGGCATCAGATATATATTTCTGAAAACACAACGGAATCCCTAATGGAAAAGAAGCTATCAAATGTATATATTTTAAAGAGTATTAAAATTTGAACTGCTTCGCTTTTCTTCCTTTTCGCTGTAGTTTTTATATTCATTCTCACATTAACTCTCAACCTTAAAATTGCGTCCAGTACTCTAACAGTGAGGTCTTCGGAGCAAAGATGGAAACGGGTCATGGGTCAACAATTTCTAGTGGGTCAAACGGGTCGGGTTAAGGTGTTCCTGACCCGATTTTGACACGGTTTTATTTTCATTATATTATTGAAAAGCAAAAATAAATAAATAAAGAAATTTCAAAGAAAAAATGCGCACTGTGGAATTTTGTGCTCGATAACTGATGCCCGCGGACTGAAACATAATTTGGTCATGTAATATGAAGGAAGAGTGTCCCTTCCTTCTGAGGGGTAATGATGAGAACAGCATCAACATATTGGAAACTTTCAGCTCATCATAAACTTGTGAAAATTGGAGTTGTTGTGAAACAGGTGTATTCTGAAGCTTGATACGTTATCAAGAAAACAGCAAAATCTGAAATTAAACATCAAGTTGCTTAATTCAAAACCTTTTACTGTAGCTCCATCAAACTTAGGTGGAACAACTTTAACATTACTGCGGAAGGACTTTTTGGCTCTCGCAGATGTGTTTGAAAACATATGTAAAACAGTTAGGTTATGTCTTGCAAATGAATGACGACATTTTCAGTACTTCCTGTAAGTAAGTGTTAAGTGAATAAATTATACGTTCCTATAATACATTTGTTTGACTTCCATATAGCCTAAGACACCCACGGCGGAGAGACTTTTTGAACGCTCTATACTGTTATAGTTCAAAACAGATTTGTCCGAGTCAGTTACAGATCCGGGTCGGGTCCGGGTCGTGTCCAAAATTGTTGACCCATTTCCAACTCTGACCATGAACATTGGGCAGGGGGGTATATAGAATTTTTTTCGGGTGGGGCCGACGAAAAATGGAAGTTTTTGAAATCCACCAGAAAACACAATTAAAGCTAATGAAAAATAGAAGAAAAAATTAAAGCATTTTTTTTAATGTAAGCTAATGAATTTTTATTAAATTAAGACATTTTGTTTTTTAAAGTAAGTCACATTTTAACCAAAAAAAAAATGAGACACTTTTAGGGGCAAGCCGCCCCATACTCTAACTAGCCTGACTGCGCTTTTCTTTTAATTAGTCTTCCCCTAATATCGTCAATATCGTAGTAGCAGGACAATTAAGTAAATCGTCCCCCAAATAGATTTTGTTTAAAATTTTGCATAAAATAGTCAGAGCTTAAGTGATATTTTCAAGCCTGCACGAGAAGTCGGACAGTGAGTAAATGGTCTAAAATGCGGTCCACTTACATTTCTGGTCCGAATTCCAGGTAAAACATGCGTGTTGTGCTCGTTCTCACTGCCCTAGCTTTACCTCTCCCTGAAACGAGGGCCCCTAAATTAAGGACAGGCATTTCTTCTAGCCTCATGTAGTCTGGAAGACTCTTAAAACGAAAACTAGAGTAAAGCAGATAAAAGTACTTCTGTACAGGAGGACACTGAAGGTGACATACGAGAACGCACAGTCAAGTGTCAAAAGAATATCAGACGATATTAAGCACGAATTATGAGTATCAATTTAACTTACAAGAACATTGTTACTGTGTACTTCATATACTTGTAAAGAGCTTAAGTGATATTTCAAGCCTGAACAGTAATGGGTATGGCCTTGAAGGGAAAAAAAATCCTCACTGTGCACAAACTATTTACGGGCTTTCGGGGAAGGCGGTTCCTTATAATGAATATAATAATAATAATAATAATAATCTTTTTTATTCGAAATATACGAAGCACAGTCTATGACAATCAAACATAAACAACAAAATTATCATTGACTGGTGTTGTTGAGCTGATACGAGTTTCAACCGGAGACCTGGGTAACAGTCAAAAATCGGTGTAAAATATTTGATGTCCCAAGTAAAGCTGTCTTCTGCAGTTCTCTAGATGGTATATCAGAAAGCTGCAATTTTTCGAAATGACTCATAAATGTTTTTGACATTGTTCCAAGTTCCCCGATGACAATGGGACTACCGTTGTGTGTTTAGTCCATAATCGGGTAACTTCTATGGCCAGGTCTCTATATTTAGTCATTTTTTTTTTCAGTTCTTTTTCATCGACTCTGGCATCTCAAGGAATCGTTATATCAATTATACAGACTTTCCGATTTTCTATGACTGTTATGTCTGGTGTATTTATTATGTTCTACGTGCCGATCGGTTTGAATCCGAAAATCCCACAAGATCATGACTTGATCATTTTCTACGACTTTCTCAGCCTGATGTTCCCATGAGTTTTTCGATGCTGGCAGATCGTGCTTTCTGTATAATGACCAGTAAGTCAATTTTGCAACCCTGTCATGTCTAGCTTTGTAATCTGTCTGTGCAATTTTTCTACATTCACATATAAGATGAGACACAGTTTCATCTTTTTCTTTACAAAGTCGACACTTTGGATTATCACTGACTTTCGGGATTATTATTATTATTATTATTATTGTTGTTGTTGTTGTCGTTATTACAAACTAACTTTTGTTTGCGTTAATGCTCTCTTAATAAATTACAAACCTGCTTCACGGATTACACGTTTAGGGAGCTTTCTGTATGCAAAACAATCACTGTGATTGACAGACATGCAATATCGTGTGACATCATATAGCTACTGCTCAGATTTCAGTTATTTCGGTGCAACTAATTAAATCCATTTACAGCAAGGAAGCTTATATCTTAAATACTTTCTCATGATTTGCTCAAATATTTTTCCTCTAACGGGAAATAAAGTTACAAATATATTTTGGGGAAAACTTTTTCCTTGTCACACACTATTTCCTTGTGAGCCCTCTGCGGCAATAATTAACCCAACATCTGTTGCGGTCGCGTGCTTTCAATTGCACGCATATGAGAAACAATCGCGTTCGAAGGGTCTCTGATTCATTCTACTTCCTCTATCACGGATGTTATCCCTTCGTGTCTTTTTTTTTTTTTTAATCAAACGTTCTTCACCTTGTTATTTATGGAAAAAAGTAGCATTTCTTTCCATGCCATGTTCAATATGTGAGATTTCCTTTTTTCTTCATTCTGAAAAGAAAAAAGAAAAAGAAAAAGTTTGGCCGTTTTACCTTTGACGTGTGTGTGGGCGTATTCTTCTACCACTGGTCCAAAATCGAAACTTGAAGCCACACGCTAGAACACCGCATGTGATGCTGTTTACGCATGCTCTCCTTCTTGCGAACTATTCCGAAGTTCCTACCTTCAAATACGTTACACTTCACGCAAGTTAATTCGGGCAGTTCAAAAGCGTAAAAATAAAGCTCAAAAAGTTATTAAAGTCCTTACTAATCAATATGTACAAGAACCGGGCGGCGGGTAGTCCAGTGGGCAACGTTCATGACTGCCACGGGAAGGACCTCAGGTTCGATCCCAGGCAGGTACGAACGCTCGATCCACTAAACATCCGCCGTGTGGGCACGTTAAGTCGTCGGACCCCGGGTACTGGCCCCCCGGTAATAAATAAGGGTGTCTTCCTCTCCCTTTCTACTTCGCTTCCATGTCACTTTCCTATCGGGCACTCTAGCCCAAATCTCCTAGTTTCTATTTCTAAGGGTTGTTTAAGACCTGGGGTCAGACAGTCCCTTCCTAAAATCCTCTACATATGTACAAGAACCAGCGACGCAGTATTCGCGTGAAGCATTTCGTCCTCTTCTGAAACATCCTCCTAAAAGAGGACGAAATACGTGTAATCTGTCCTCATAATAGCGATCTAAAAGAGCACGAAATGCATCTAGTCTGTCCTTATGAAAATGATTTGAATGAGACGAAATGCGCTAGACTGTTCTCGTAAAGATGATCTGAACAAGACGACGAAATGGATCTAGTCTATCCTCATAAAGATGATTTGAATGAAAAAATGCATCTAGACTCTCCTCGTGGAGATGATCTAAACGAGGGGACGAAATACATGTAGTCTGTCCTCATGAGCACGATTTGAATGAGATGAAATGTGTCTATAGATTGTCCTCGTGCAGATGATTTGAGCGAGAGGACAAAATATATCCAGTCTGTCTTCATGAGGATGATTTAAGTGAGATGAAATGTATCAATGAATTTTATTTTCATTTTGCAGTGGAACGTGGACCTACTGCTTAACAAAGACTTAAAGAAGCCATAACCTTTTTTTTCAGTAGAATCCACTTATAACGAGGAGAAAGAAACCGACGGAAATCTTCGCTAAATCTGTTACGAGATGAAAACTTCCACACGTAAAAAATATGCATATGTTTTCACATGCCGTGACGTGCCTGCCCCGCAGGACGCACATGAGATAAAGGCAGATAGCAGTGAGAGCACGTGTCCGTGTAGCTCAGTTGGAAGAGCTACTTACTCCGGAGTGAGGGGACCCAGATTCGATGGCCGGCGCGGAGAAACCTTGTACGTTATATTGGCGCCCGAACTTCCGGGATGACCCGGCTGTTAGATATGTCGCAATGGTATGATGTTCTTTCCCCACTGCGACACAGGAAAAATGCGAATCCCTTCTTCACTGCTTCGAAAGAATAAATCAGTGTGATGTTTTAGGTTCCACTCACCAAATTGTCTGGAATTTCTCAAATGCACGTTCTTCATGGGATAACTGTTTGCAGCTACACATGGTCCCGGCTGACCCGTAGGCTATGCCTCCGGCCATCTTTCGGGGGAGGGGGATGTGACGTGCCTGCTTCGCAGGACGGGCATGAGATATAGGCAGATAGCACTTCTCCGCGTAGCTCAGTTGGGAGAGCGACTTACTCCGGAGTGAGGGGACCCAGATTCGATGTTCGGCGCGGGACAAACTTGTACGTCATAATGCTTATACATTTATATTATATATCCATAGCAATGGGAGTAGAACCCGCTCATAACGAGCCCGTATTTAGCAAGATCTTGGATTGAACGAGAAAAAAACGGAACTTTTTGTTTGGTAAATGTGAATTGCAGCCCCGGTGGCACAGTGGTCTAAGGCGATGGCCTCTGATCATTCGTCCGAAAGGGGTCCGGGTTCGAATCCCGGTCAGGCATGGATGTTCAGTTTGTCTTACGGCACTGGCTCTCTCCCTTCCCTGGAACCAGTGACCCTAAATTAGGGACGGGCGACTGCTTATAGCCCACTGAGTTGCTCACGGTGGTCGTTAAACCTCCAATCAAAAAAAAAAATGTGAATTCAAAACTAATTTGATCATTTTAAACGAACAAATTTAATGAAGTCCCCGGATTTAATGAGAGAGAGAAAAACTAAGATGGTCACTTTTAACAAGCAAATAAAAAAAAATGAATGAAATTCCATATTTAACGAGGCAGAGAAATCTGCCGCACACTGTCCTGGAATGGAAGAATAGAAATGGTGGCATGCAAGAGGAAATCGCGGTGCGCTAGTGGAAGAATGTTTGTAGAAAAGCAATGGGGAAGAAGTATATCAAATGCTCAACAAGCGAGTGCAAGAGACTTTCCCTGTAACCCACTCCAAGACGCTGTGGCTTAGGGTCACCCCGAAGACAAAGTTCTTGAAAACTTTTGCGGAACTCTTTGTCCAGCAGCAAATGGCCGTTGTAGAGGATGATATGTTTTTCATTTCTCTGTCTTTCACACTGTGTACTCATGTATGCTGTGCTTCAACAAGCAGTGGCAAATTTCACACACACAATAAATACTATTACTTTCTACTACAAATTCTCAATGTTTTTACTGAACGTACACACACTTCCACAAGTTCAACGTTGAAATTTGCAAAAATGAAAGTTATGGAGAAAATCGTTGCAGTAATTAATATTATGGCGAAATTCGTTATAGCACCTCCCAAAACTGAAATGACAGATATCCAGGGGAGAGCGCCCCCCCCCCACACACACACACTTCTCCCTATAGAAATCCATCACGACTAGTGAATGTTGCATACGACGGTGGCCTCTCCGCTTTCTTCACTAGCCTCGGCAGTTTCTGATGACTTAAAACATCCTCTATGTTATCGTCTGCAGAAAGCATGCCATGTTCAGTGGTGCAGTACTGAAAAATGAAGTGGTCCAAAGACCGGGCCAGATCTTATCGACTCCAGCACATGTGGAGGAGGGGGGGGGGGGGCAAAAAAGCTTTGAAATCGAATATTCTGTGCATTGGGTTGGTGCGAATGAAGTGTCCGGCGCGAAAGAGCAGTGGAGACAGGACCCCACCACAGCGGAATGGAATCACCCACACGTGTTGCGGGTGTTACGTCACAGAGTTACTATAAATAGCTAGCACGAGTGTGAAGAACAAGGTTCAGGCGTGGTTTGTTTGGAGGTAACGTTCCTTGCAAAGGAAACATGCAGACGCCGGATTTGAAACTCATCTTCCTGTATGAATTTAAACTGGGCCATTCTGCAGGAATTACCGCTGGAAACGTTAACAAAGAGTTTGGTGTGAATACAGCCAACGAACAAACCATTTGGCGATGGTTTGTGAAGTTTCGAACCTGAGATACGGACCTGCAAAACGAAGCACGTGGTCACCGGCCTGTTGCTGTTTCTGACAATGTTCCGTTACGCGTGGTTGAAGCAGACCCCCGAAAAACATGTCGTGAGATAGCGGCAGAGGTAAGGTGTCTACCACACGACAGTTGTTCGGCGTCTGGCTGCTCTGGGTAAGGTCAAAAAGCTGGACATGTGGCTGCCACACGAGTTGACAAGTGCCAACAAGACTAGGCGTTTTGGAAGTCTGCACGTCGCTGCTTTCCAGGAATAAACAGGAACTTCTACTGCATAGAATCGTCACCTGCGACGAGAAGTGGTAATCGGAAATGATCTGCACAATGGTTAAGCAAGGCACAGCCTGCTGGACGGCATCGTATGCCACCCCTACACACCAAGAAGATGATGCTCCTTGTCCAGTGGTTCACAGCCGGGATAATTCATCGGAGTTTCTTGGCAAGAGGCCAAACCAACACTGCAGAACGTTATTGTGCTGAATTACACCAGATGCACCGAAAATTGCTGCAGAAGGAACCGGCTTTGTTCAACAGACAGGGTGTTCTTCTGTTCCAGGACAGCGTCCGCCCTTATGTCGCACAACGAACGATGCTGACAGACACTAAGTGCCTTGAGCTATGAAGCACTGCCCCATCTTGCCAAATCCCTGAACTTGTCTCCGACAGACTGTCATGTGTTTCGTCGCCTGGATCACTTCCTGTCCGGGAAACAGTTCACGACAGACAACGAGGTTCAACGTGCAGTTGATGACTTCTTCGGGTCCCAGCCACAACACTTTTTTCGTTCCGGGATCATGGCCTTGCCGGACAGATGGTAACTATGTGTCGATGCCAACGGGGATTATTTTGCCTAGGTAAGTTGTCCTACTTTTCCGTTCTCGCCGTCCACGTGTGCTGGTCCTTTGCCGGACATTTCATTCGCACCAACACAATATATACTGTCTGGCACAGACTTCTCTGGCCATTTATGAGGTGGTTTCAGTAAACAAAAGGACTCCGGATTTGTGCATAGCCACCATGAAAAAATAAATAAGTAAACAAACACACACACACACGCACACACGCACGCACACACACACACACACACACACACACAGTGAAGAAGAAGAGAGAGAAAAAAAACTCAGTTAAGATTATTTGATTATTGTGTTATTGTGTTGATTACTTGTATTAATAAAATGCCGATTTCAATGGGCGACGCTTGAATAAATAAATAAAAGTCCGAATCAGTTATGTAAAAAGTAGCCAGGCTTCGACTGCAACCTTGTTATTTTCTAACGTCCAATCAGAGAGCAGAAGATCACCCATTTCGTCATCATAGTTGATAGTGCAATGTAACCCAGCTTTTCTTAAGCACTTTTGGATGCAAGACTGGGATACGCGTCCCGAAGCATTGCCTACCAAAGCATGAGTCTCTTGCACAAATCGATTCTTCAGCATTTGATGTACTTCCTTCGCATTGTTTTTCTATCCACATTCTTCAACTAGCACACAAAGATTCCCCTGCGCGTCCTGTATGCCATCATTTCTATCCTTCCATTCCAGGACACTCCGCGGCAAATTTGCCTCATTAAATATGGAATTTCATTAAGTTTTGTTATTTTCCTTGTCAAAATTGATCATCTTAGCTTTCCTCTCCCTCGTTAAATAGGCGAATTTCATTAAATTTGCTCGGTGAAAACGATCAGATTTGCTTTAAATTACATTATACCAAACAAAGGCTCCTGCTTTTCTCAAATATACAGCGGTCGTTCTGGCTTTTTTTTAAGTTTTCGCCAACTTATTCGCCAAACGAAATTTTGTTTTCGTCAAATGTAGTCTGAAGTCGCCATTTTTTTCATTCTCCATCGGAAATAATACAAAAACCCTAAAAAGCATTATTGATAGTACAAAAACCATAAGTTATTGATTCTTTACAATTAAGCAGCAAAATATTATGTTATAGATCCCGAATCCTAATAGAAAGAAATATAGACACTTATTTTCAATTTTGAATTTATTACTACCTACAAAATTTCTAAACAAAGAATTATTGACAGGATAAATTTCAAATTAATTGAAAAATTGGGTACTACATTCATTCTGTGGCTTGGTTCTAAAAGGGCCAATGCAAAAACATACAGATGTTTTTGAAAACTTGTTCTTTATTACTTATAGAATTTTCATCTAATAATTATTTTCATAAAAGTCGCGCAATATTGGTTGATGGTTCACATCAAAAGATAAAAAATCAACAAATGTGATCGCACTTAAAAGATTCTATATTAATTTTTAAAATAGCCTTCGCATATATATTCATTTAAATTCAAATAAATATATATATTTAATTGATCTATTGATCTTAAATTACATATTATATATATTTATTTAAATTCAATTAAATATATTTATTTAAATTCAATTAAATATATTTATTTAAATTCAATTAAATATATTTCTTTAAATTTAATTAAATGTATGTATTTAATCGATCTTAAATTATTTATTTATTTATTTAAATTCAATTATATATAATTTACCTTAAATTATACAGAGATGGGAGCGAACTCAAATCTCAAATTAAATATGTATGTATATATATAGTTTTTAAATTGAACTTAAATAAATAGTGTGTGTGTGTGTGGGGGGGGTTGCACACACATTCATATATTAAGAGTGTGAGATAGAATTATGGACCACCTCCTATCTCTAACTCAAAGCCTTGCTACCTCATCAAATACCGAATTTAGTAAAAAAACTAACTCTGGGGATGATGAATAAACCGAGACAGCGAGAAAGATTCAGATTCTAAAACTCAAAGGCAAGAAAGGGAAACTTTTGTTCATCAGCATATATGTAAATGGTTGATTAAGAGGAACGGTGAAACTTTTTGTGAAAAATAAGCTGGCGCGGTTGTTTATGACTCTCTCGCGTACTTTATCTGGAAAAGCATTTTAAAGTTCGGCGCATCTTTTTTTAATTACAAGAATCTAATGGAAGACGGAGGCAACTGGTTTGGAGTAATTTGTCTGTGGGTAGGATTTAGCTCCTTTCAAAGGATTTTGTCCTCTTCCATAACTGTCATTATGATGTTTTCCGAAGAAAATATTCCAAGAGACAATGAAATTTTAATGCGGCTTTCCATGGACTTAACATTGTTGATGCTCAAAGTTACCTTTTGTAGTAAGCACTGCCAATCAATTTTACGTTTTAAAAACGTTTTGAAGTGGTAAAGGCTCTCTTTTATTTTTTATTTTAAGCCCCATATTATTTTTCCATAAGTCAACTTAAGCTTTAAAAAAAAATCCCCCCTAAGAATTATTTTTGCTTAAATCTGTTTTTAAGGTATACATTGCTTTTTATTACTTCTTATTTATGTGAACGCCTTTGTTCTTCCTTAATGACTGTTTTCCTTCTGTGGTTAGTTTTTCATCATCGCTGCTTAAAGAAGTCTTTGTTACTGGCTGCCCTTTCTTTGGTGGATTGCGAAGTGGTTCATAAAACTAATGCTTTTTTTTAACCTTTATTTTTTACTATCGTTATATTTTCACCATTTTCTCTCTTTTTATTAATGAACTTCCCCACTCTTCTGCTCTCTTGAGACACCATTTTGTTCTCCACGTATCCACAAAGAAAAAAAGCAACTCGCTGTCTGTTCCTGATCTCAACTAAATAAATATTCATGGGGATTATTTCTGCTTTTAACCAGACAGTCTTACTGCTTTAATTTTCATCATTTGTTTTTCTTTTTGTCTTTGTTTTCATACTTCAACTTACTTAGGGCGACGAGGCTAGCGAATTTTTCAAAATAAGGATGTTGTTCGCCATCACAATCTTACGATGCCACATTTTATACGAAATAAATTTTAATTTGTTATGCAGTAAGCATACAATTTAAGTATTCTAAATTACCTTGAGCACTACTTAACGAAAGTATTCAATTTGTAAAGCTCAAATTAGTTTTTTCCACAATTTTAGGATCAGAGAAATTCGGTGTTATTATGCCTGTTCTTCATTATTATTAATTATTATGCAAGACTTGGTGATAACGAAATGCAAGCGCGAAGCCATAGAAGTCTCAAAAGTATAACGATCACACGTTCTAATGAAAACAAAAGAATTAAGAGAAGAAAAGAAAAGACCAAATTTAAATTTAGAACTATCAGCTAGGTAGCAGAATCTCGTGGAACCTCCTAGAATTGATGATGGCATTGAAGATATTCAGTTCACCTACATACAGCATGATTGACTAATTTAGGAGGCTCACAGGTGACTTATGAGAGACTTGGAGTTTGCATTCAGGGGCTTACTGACAGCCCCCCACCCCACACCGCGAGGGGGGCCTGACGGCTAAAGGGTCTCTAGCCTTAACAAAAATATTTTAAAAATTTTTTGGCGGAAATTTCATATGAAGCTAAGGAAATATCGGGGAATTTTGGCGGTATCTTTGAAAGAAGTATTAAAAAAAAGCACTTTTTTTTATTTTCAGTAAATAAAGTAAAATATTTAGAAATAAGTTTCGCGGTTTCAGTTCATAAGAAGTGAATGACAGAAAAGCAGCTGCTTGAGATGACTTGAGGTCCCTTTTCACAGTAACAACAAATGTGAAAGAAACACCAGTTCAAAGTTTACATCGTATAATGCATATATAATTTAATAGAATTATGTAAGAAGTATTTTTACTCCTTGTCAAAAATATTTACCGCGTCCAGTGGATGTGAGTGGAGCAGTAGATAGTAAAATTCGGAGCATGATAAACGGAAGGATTTATCAGACTTTGAGAAAAGACAGACTGTGGTAACTCGATGAGGGGGTGCCTCGATTTCCCAAACGGCTGAACTGATGGGTTGTCCGCGAGCTGCCGTAGTTAAGTATGTCAGGACTGGCGTGAAAATGGTCAAACAACGACCCGGATGCAAAACTGCACAGGTCAGCAAAAGGTTGATGTGAGAGGTAAGGAACCTGGCAGGAACTCCTGGTGCATGTGGAACAACGTATGACTGGTGCCCACTATCGTGAATTGCTTGCTGACCCTGTGCACCTATCAATATTGCACTTTTGCCCGAACGACTACGGTGTTTTCCAAGATGGCAATGTTCCGTGCCACATGTCCAATGTTGTGCAACAATGGTTTGAGGAATGCAGTTCAGACTTCCAGAATACAGATTGGCCTCCGAACTCCCCTGATATCAATCCCATAGAGCACTTGTGGGACACCATGGAACGGCATATCAGGCGTCTGGGTACACCAATCACCTCCATCCCTGCACTGAAGGACGCATTACACACAGCTTCGTTGGCCATACCTCCATACTTCCGGCATCTTATTGAATTGTTGACGCGTCAGATAGCTACTGTACTCTGGACGAAAGGAGCACCTACCAAGCATTAGGTAGTTGGTCATAATTCAGTGTATTTCTTTAAAGGTTGAAATCAAATTCAGTGTTCACTTCGTTGGGTTTGGGGACTAAAACTCGTCGCTTTTTTTTTCTTTTCTGAGAAATGTTTATTTTAACGGAGTTTTCATCTTCATGAAAACATAGCCGGAAGGAATGAGCTTCTGGCGCCATTCGTTGCTACAGAGACGAGGAAGTTTGAAATATTTGTTCATCGGTCTGCAGCTAAGTGATTTTCATAAAGAAGTCTACACCGTGTTCTGCGCACTGCCACATGCCTAGGCAAAACGCGGTGAACATTATGTTTTTCTTCTTCAGATTCAAATCTTTGTTTATTACCTTGTTTACAGTTGATACATTTAACGACTTATCGATTGCTTTCTGAGTCGGTGAATTTTCTTTTAAAGACCAGAGATCTTACTTTTGAAACAGTCGTAAAAGTATGTACCTTCTTTGGATATTCGTTTGGTGTTCTTTTTCCTGTTAAAAGCAATGCTTCACGATTTTTCCCTCTATTATTAATAATATTGCTTTATTTACATTAATTCCAGTATTTTCATCGCATTTTTTACGCTTTCCAACCGCAGGTTGAAGAAGTGTATATGCTCCAACTTTGTCCGTCTGTCTGTCCGCACGATACCTCGCGTAAAAATGGTTCGCTTTCGGTGAAATTTCAGTATGTGGTAGGGGACAACCTGGGGACGAGTCCTATTGAAAATGGGCGAAATGGGGTCAAAGGTCAGGACATAGGAGCGGGATCCTTTCCATCGCACTTATGCATCATAACTTACGTAACAAGTTAGTAAAATCACGCAATGCATTGATTATGATACGCTTTCCAACATACCAGAAATCATTACTCAAGTTATAAGGACACTGGCTGTGGAATAAATCTAGGTCCTGTGCACTGACCTTTGATCCCATTTCGATAATATTCAACACAATCGGTTCAGTATAACTCTGAAATAACATGATAAAGTTTTGTCGCAATCGAAGCATTGTTGCGTAAGTTATGATGCATAAGAGCTATGGAATAGATCCCGCTCCTGTGTCCTAACCTTTGACCCCATTTCGCCCATTTTCAATAAGATTCGTCACCAGGGAGGCTCCTACAACATACTAACATTTCATCCAAATCGAAGCATTTACACGTATGTTATGACGCATAATGGTGATGAAAGTGATTCCGCTCCTATGTCCTCAACTTTGACCCCATTTCGTTCACTTTCAATAGGTTTCTTTCCCAGGTATTCCCCTACCACATACTAAAATTTCATCGAAATCGAACGATTTTTACTCGAGTTATCGTGCGGACTGGCATACGCACACAACGCGTGACGTAATGAGGCATATGGTCGCAAGAGTGTGACGTCATAAAACTTTAATAGGATCCACAAACAACGCGTGACGTAATGAGGCAGATGGCGTGACCGCGCGCCAACATCTCAATCGCAAGCCGATCGCGAGAGTGTGACGTCATAAGACTTCTAAGAATGGGAAATATTAATAGGACGACGCCATAACAGTAAAAACGTGGTACCTCTGGGTGGTTATTTAACCCACTAAACGAGTTTTTTCAAAGTCGAGATTAAGCTAAATCGATTTCTAGTACCAGAAAACGGTAGGTTAACCACTTTCATCAAAATCCTTAGAGCCGTTTTCAAAATAAAATTTACATATTTTACAAGAATTGCTCCTTTAATAAGATGTGATGGAATGCATCCCGCTCCTATGTCTTGACCTTTGACCCCACTTCACCCATTTTCAATAGGGTTCGTCCCAGGTGGTCCTCTACGACATACTAAACTTTCATCGAAATCGAACGATATTTACGCAAGTTATGACGCATAAGGGCGATGGAATGGATCCCGCTCCTTTGTCCTGACCTTTGACCCCACGTCACCCATTTTCAATAGCGTTCGTCCCAGGTGGTCCCTTACCACATACTAAAATTTCATTGAAATCGAACCATATTTACGCAAGTTATGAGGCATAAGGACAATGGAATGGATCTCGCTCCGATGTCGCGACCTTTGACCCCATTTGTCCCATTTTCAATAGGGTTCATCCCCAGCTGGTCCCCTACCACATGCTAAAATTTCATCGAAATCGAACCATTTTTACACGAGTTATCGTGCGGACAGATGGACAAAGCTGGAGCATATACGCTTCTTCAACCTACAGTTGGAAAGCGTAAAAAATGTTTCGATTGCGACAAAACTTTATGATGTTGTTCCAGAGGTATACTGAAGCGGTTCTGTTGAATATCATCGAAATGGGGTCAAAGGTGAGGGCACATGAGCGAGATTTATTCCACAGTCATTATCCTTATAACCTGACTAAAAATGTTTCTATTGCGACAAAACGTTAGTATGTTGTTCTGGAGGTATACTGAACTAATTCTGTTTATTATCATCGAAATAAGGTCAAAGGTGAGGGCACATGAGCGAGATTTATTGCACAGCCATTATCCTCATAACTTAACTAAATATGATTCTATTGCGACAAAACTTTAGTATGTTGTTCCGGAGGTATACTGAACCAATTCTGTTTAATATCATCGAAATGGGGTCAAAGGTCAGGGCACAGGAGCGAGATTTATTCCACAGCCAATTATCCTCATAACTTGAGTAATGATTTCTGGTATGTTGGAAAGCGTATCATAATCAATGCATTGCATGATTTTACTAACTTGTTTAATTACAGATAATAACATTTCTTTTCGAAAAGAGCCAAAACATAACCTTTTGTCCACAGTTTGTTTACGTGCACCATTTTCTTAGCAGATGATATTTAACTGCAGCACATGATTCTCTCGTGTTCATCTAACACGCTGTTGCGAGCTTCAATTCTTTGAACATCTTTTACTTTCTGTAATTTCTTATCAAAAACGTTCTAGAAATGTACGAACATCTTCTGTAAATTCGAATAGTAAGCCAAATCTTTCACACGTTTACATGAACTGTTGTGTGATCAGTCCATGAAAATGGTTTTGAAACTAACACAGCTGTTGCAGGAGGCTAATTCACTAAACGTTTCTAACCCGTTTAACACAATTCCTGGCGTGTTTTACAATTCACATTTGTTGCTACAGTCGTGTATGTTCCACTTTTAAATGCGTTGAATTTGTTGGCATGTTGAGAATTTAATCTTCTTAGCATATCGGACAAAATGCATGAATGAAATTTAAAAAACGAAAACTGAGAACGGCAGCCAGAAATGTATCGATACAAATTGCATTTGGAGGGGAAACAATTAGATCAAAGATCAGCGATGGAAAGACAAATAAACAAAGGGAAGCATCTCCTTCCGATTTCAGAAAATGAGCATGAGGTGTGGTTCCGAAGAATGTTTAAGGCTGAGAGGGCAAACTTTGCAGGAAAATGAATTTCTCATTCACAGAAATAAATAGAATCAAGCTTTATGGTTCAGTCTCCGTACTTCGTAAGAGTGCAAAACAGCGGCTTCCTATTTTTAAATAAATTTTCATAGTAAAATGCACGTTTTCTCTACCCTTTAGAATCCATGTTTGTGATATCAAACTGCTCCGCTCGTTTTGTTTTTCCTTTTTTAAAGCGAAATTAAAATGCAAATCGTTACAATCTTTGCTCACCCTACCGTGAAAATAACTTCACGGGTCACAAAAGATGACGGCGAACTGTGTATAAGTACCGATTTTAAACTTCAACTGTGACAAAAATAAATAAATAAATAAATAAACGAAGAAAAAGAAAGCAGAAACAGAGTGAAACAGCAAGGCACGATTGTAAGAAATGGGGAAAACGTGGATTTTATTTGGGAAATTCAATAAGAAATACAAATATAAAGCCGCTCTTCTGCACTATTACCCCTCCCTTTCTCTTTTCTTTTCTTTGTGAATCAGCTTTCCACACATTACGAAATTTTTCCTACGTAGAAACAAAAGAGATATACTGCGTCCCCCCCTCCTCCTCCTCCCTAACTTTGCAAAGAAGTACTCATTCAAAAAAATCATATTAGCAGTGGCCTTTTGTAGTGCCCCATTCAAGACTCTCCAGTGTTTAAATTGAGAAACAAACTGGCCTTATAGAAGTAAGTAAAACTGAATCTATATATTAATTCTATAAGGTTTTTTATTGTGAGTTCTATTTTGAGAGAACAGCTGAACGTAAAGATATGGTTGAGGTATCAAAATGAAGGTCTTACCATGTAGATGTGCCAGTTAAAAAGAAAAATGAGATTGGGGGCAACGGTTAGGGCGTTCTGGGGCGGCAAAATTCCCGTGTAAAGTCTATGGGAGAAGCGTGCGGTTCACATTCGATCGCCTGCGGTTGACTCACGCGCTGTTGAAGGCGGCTGCATGGAGGGACTGATATAGTCCAAAGTATTCTTTTTTCTGAGCGAACCGTTGCGCAAAGCAACGCTAGCAGGGATTCGTATCAAAGTTCTTCTCATCGGAACAGCGAACACTCTCGAAGACCTGATTGCGTTATGCCGTTGGACTGTGTGGTGCATATATACAATTTAATATTCATTCGATCCAGTTTATTCACGCAGGTAAAACGTTTCCCATTATGTAAAGATGTAAATAAACATTCCGTTGACCATTGTTAGTGAAAATATGTAGAATGTACATATTCAGTTGCACCATCTATATCTTCATTGTATAAGGTTTTTAACTGTGATATCTATTTTGAGAGAACGGCTGAATGTAAAAATATGGTTGAGGTATCAAAATAAAGGTCTTACGACGTAGATGTGCAAGTACAAGAGAAAACTGAGATAGGAGCAACGGTTCGGCGTGGAGGGGCGGCAAAGTTCCCATGTAAAGTCTATGGGAGAAGCGTGCGGCCTTTATCTACATCTGGCGCTCAGTTCAGTGTCAGACTTAGCCCGCGGGTGGCCGAGTGGGCAACGCTCGTGACTGCCACAGGAAGGGCCTCTGGTTCGATCCGAGGCAGGTACGAACGCTCGATCCACTAAATACCCGCCGTGCGTCGGATGGGCACGTTAAGCCGTCGGACCCCGGGTACTGGCCCCCTGGTAATAAATAAGGGCGTCTTCCTCCCCCTTTCTACTTCGCTTCCGTGTCACTTTCCTATCGGGTGCTCTAGCCCAAATCTCCTAGTTTCCTATTTCTAAGGGTTGTTTAAGACCTGGGGTCAGACACTCCCTTCCTAAAAAATCCTCTTCCAGATATCAGATAACAGTGTCAGACTTAGTGTGTGCATGGTGTTCTATGATCAGTCCTTAAGTAAGTAAATACTTTATTGCATACTTACCCTTAACAGAATGTCTGACTTATGTGGTGCTATTTTGTCAAACTGGTGACATGGGAATTGTATTTTCTGACTTTTGAACTCGAAGACGAAATAGACAACCTGGCATGACAATCCCTGCAGTTTTATTCAGGAAAAGGTGCAAAGTTGTTTCAGAATCAAAAGAGAAATTAAAAATTCTTGGCTAAAAAAAGTAACCTTTTTTTTTACTTATATTTTCCTTTCTTTAATTTCTGGGATTTTACATGATTTTCCTGTTTTTCTCGCTCCAGTAAATGCCTCATGTATTCTTCGGTTTTGGTGATTTCTGCTGTCAACTGTAGCTCTACGTTACACACTGATGCCCAAAAGTTAAGCATAATTGGTAAAACATACAAATAAAGGGTTAAAACCGATGAAACAACTCCTGTGGCTGATACTGCTATGGGGACAGTGGTGATGTTTTCTATTGCCGCATTTCTTTGACTTCGTATCTTAGGTCGTTAGACTTTTAACAGCTTCTCTCCTTGCGTCTTCTGGATGTTGCATGTGTATAGCGCGGCTACGTCAACGAGGTATGCTGACTTCTTCTTGTTGACCAGGGCGATATCGGGACGATTGTGGAGGATAGTCTTATCTGTTCTGATCGATCTGGACCAGTACAACTTGTGGATGTTGTCCTCTAGGAGTGTTCTTGGCTGATATTTGTAATAGGAGACTGGCTCAGTTGTAATAAGGTGGTGCTTTCTTGCCAATTTCTGATGGAGGATCTTGGTGAGTTGATTGTGCCTGTTAGTGTACTGCTTCTGTGAGGACTCTGCACTCTGCTATGATATGTTGGATGGTCTCTGGCGCTTGATGGCATTGCTGACATGTGTCGCTTCCTACTGACGTGTCCTTCAGGGTATGCTTCAGATAGTTTCTGGTGTTTACAACTTGATCTTGTATAGGAACCTTTCGGTCTCGAAGAAGAGTGATTGGTTTGTTAACCATGCGTTGGAACCAGTCTTATCCTCATGTATGGATTGAAGATCATTGTAGTGTCTATCGTGTAGAAATTTCTTTCCCCAAGCTTCTTTCTCTCTCTCTCTCTCTCTCTCTCTCTCTCTCTCTCTCAAGCTCTAATTTCTTTGGTTCTGGGTATAGAGGTGCAGAGTTGTGTACTTCTTGTCAATCTGGTTTATCGCTTGGTGAACGGGCACGATGCTCGGATGGATGTATTTTCTAAGGTTGTATCTTTGTCTCGGTGTTCCAGGAGATCAATCATCCCTCGCCCTCCTTCTTCCCATCCAATAGTCAGCCTTTCTACTGCTGACTTCGGGTGATGCTGACGAAGTCAGCAGTACAAAGCCAAACTATTCCACTTCATGCCATCCATGTACATGAGGTGGAAGAGTTTGCACTGTTGGTCTTATTGTTCTTGACGCTAAACCCATACTTGCTGTCGTTGAGGATTTATTATTATTATTATTAGTAGTAGTAGTAGTAGTAGAGTAGTGGTGATGGTGGTGGTGGTAGTAGTAGTAGTAGCAGCAGTAGTGGTGATGGTTGTGTTAGTAGCAGTAGTAGTAGAAGTAGTGGTGATGGTGGTGGTAGTAGTAGCGTTTCTTATGATAACAGAAGGCTAGAAAAGAATCCCTTTTTCCAAAGAGACAGGGAATTGTGGAAGAGATTTGGGCAGACTTTCATTCAGCAGTAGATTGAGAATAGTTAATAATGCTGATGATATATACTTAGAAAAGGTTGCACCATACCTCCCAAGCTCTTCAATGCCACATTGCAGAATGTCTTTCAATCATTGAACTATGAAGACAAAGGGATAAAGAAAACGGAGATGATTGAGTCAACCTTCGTTTTGGCGACGACATAGCCATTTTTGTAAGTGACCAATCGGAGCTCATCCAGGAATTTTCTGACATAAGTAAAGAAGAGGCAATAAAAAAGAACTTACAGAAAAAAAATCAATACTTTCACAAGAATTGAAGTTTTATAGGTAGAAATGAGACAAATCCAGAAATAAACGTTTATCTTGGACAACAGATATCCAGCGAGCGCCACATCGAAGCAGAAATAAATGGGGGTATAAAACTTGGTTGGAGAGCATTCGGAAGAGACAGTACGATTTTCAAAAGCAATTTACCTTACCATTATATCCTAAAATAGAAGTGTTTAATGAAGGCATCTTTCCAGTTCTTACTTATGGATCAAAGATATGCACCTTAACTAAGAAAAACACACGGATGCTGCGAATAACTCAATAAAACATAGCGATGTAACCAAGAAAGACAGGAAGATGAACTCGTTGATAAGAAAAATGAAGAATGCAATTTGGATAGTGAAAAAAACACTTGAACTCTTGAGGGAAAGATGTATGTGGAGTAACACGGACGTTTTAAGAACAGATATAGGAATAATGGCACTAGAAAAAGAATTGCTGAAAGGAAAAAAAAAAGAGAGAAAAGAAATCTGACGACATAGTTT
Organism: Macrothele yani; assembly: GCA_039090855.1. NCBI lineage: Eukaryota > Metazoa > Arthropoda > Arachnida > Araneae > Macrothelidae > Macrothele > Macrothele yani. The sequence continues at coordinate 148,800,730 of CM076995.1, read as the reverse complement.
TTCCGAATTGAATAGAGAGAGAGAGAGAGAGAAAGAGAGAATAATGACTATAAAAAAAAGATACTGTTGACTGAGGAAGGACAGAGAAGATCGTGCAGACCGTTGGAGAAAGAATTTGATCTGTGTGTCTACATGCAGGCAATGTGGACACACAGAGAAGCAGCTTTATTCACAGGGCACAAAAGAATATGAACAATACAGAAAGAGCATGACTGCTGGTAAAACAGAACGTAGAATTGAAGGAAAAAGCCTTGACACAAAGAGAAGGAGAAATATTGGCTTTGAACAAAGACTGACCAAAGGGACACAGTGGAATCTGGACTTCCAACACTGAAATAAATTGCAGGAAGAATATACAGGGTTCATAGGAAAGTCCCTTTAGCCTGGAATAACTTGCAAACGGAGAGAAGTACAGTTATGCAAGTGAGGTAACGGTATAGTAAAGCGACTACGCCCGATCGAATGCAACCGATAGCAGCGCCACTATTGGCGAAATGCGGAAGTTAGTCATTGCATCGAAAACTAAAAGAGATAGAGCAAAAGTTCCAATTACAAAGTTGTAGAGCATCAATTAATTAGTACAAAACGACATTTGTTTCACACGGATAAGATAAATTGTCGCCTGAATACCATAAAATGTCCGGAATCGATGCGCGACCTTTTGTGTGAACGTTTGAAGGGAACGGGCATAGGTATGAGCAATTACACACAAGTAATTGCATAAATGCGTACTTATGTCAATGCATATGCCAAAATATCCTCTGCCGTTATACGCATACCTGCACCCACTGGTCTTCCTGTGTCCCTGCGCCGTCTCACTACACTTGCGATGGTAACTGCACTTGGATGTGGCCCAGCTCGAAAACGAACGGCATATTCCCGTGCAGCTAGCTCCGCGTTTCGTTGGCATTCGCCGTAAATAAGCACCATCTCGCAATATTGGGAGGGAGTGAAGCTCGCCATTCTCGCACAAAGTACGTAGACCTAAACTTCTGATCAGGGTTGATCCTGCTACTGGTTTTTATATCGTAGGTACGGTACAACGTCACAATCTGCATTTGCATACGGCTACATTTGCGAAATGTGAATATGCAAATTCGAATCGTCGCGCATCGATTTCGGACAGTTTGGGATATTCAGGCGACAATTTAACTTATCCGTGTGAAACAAATGTCGTTTTGTACTAATTAATTGATGCTCTACAACTTTGGAAATTTTGCTCTATCTCTTTTAGTTTTCGATTTGCAATGGCTAACTTCCGCATTTCGCCACTAGGGGCGCTGCTATCGGTTGCATTCGATCGGGCGCTGTTGCTTTACTATACCGTTATCTCACTTGCATAACTGTACCTCTCTCCGTTCGCAAGCTATTTCAGGCTAAAGGGACTTTCCTATGCACCCTGTGTATGGACTTCGAAGACGATGCCTCACCGCGAGAGGGAACGAAATCAGGATACGAAATAAAGCATTTCGTTAGAGTAGCAGAAGAACACAGGTACTAAACAAGGATACAAAACAAGGGAAAAATTCCCTTTGCTGAAGTCCTTGTCATTTTTATGCCGCATTATGTTGACGAACTGAATAATTACCACGTACATTTAGGTAGGAAAATTGTCAGTGAATTCCAACTGCTTTTCGGCTACGCAATTAAGAAAAACGAAACTCCTTCACCTCGCGCGTACCCTGCGCTTTGTGACAGACATTTCCATGTGAATTTCAAATTTATTTGGGTTCATTTTTTATTCATTAAAATAATTTTTATTTTTCCATTTATGTGAATATATATATATATAAGGGGATGTAAGGTCAGGTAATGCGCAACATCAAAGCCTCTCCTTGACAAATGTCAACCCCGCCTTCTCGTGGTGCATCCTGTTCCCACTAAAGGGGCTCTGACGACCGTCAATAGCGGTATAACTATACCACCGGGATTAGAGGAAATGCTATCCCACACTCACCAACCCGCTTGGCCAGCGTGATAAGTTATGGCCAAACCCCTCCAAAATGATCCCACAACTTAAATCTTGGCCCTCAGTCTCCGGCAGCTGGAATGTACCTGGCCAAGGCAGCGGCCAGTGCCACATGAAGGCAGAGGGAGCTAAGAATCCCCGGAGGACCGGACTAGGCTGCCATCGGATGCTGACCTTGGCTACATATAATGGACGCCCCCTATCTTCTGATTCAAGGCTTCTTGAATTGGAAGAGGAACTACAAAGGATCAAGTGGGACATCGTCGGGCTAAGTGAGGTAAGGAGAAAAGGAGAAGATCTCATTGAACTGAAAAGTCGACATCTCTTTTACTATCGTGGGTCAGATACTGGCAGAACTAGTGGTGTTGGATTTATAATAAACAAGAAACTGAAGGATAAAGTTGTAGAAGTTGAAAGTTCCTCTAACAGTAGAAGCTGCACGACTCGTTATCCAACTCTCGAAAAGATACCAGGCTCAGATTATTCAAACTTATACACCCACCACAAGTCATCCTGAAGAAGAAATTAAAGAATTTTATGAGGAAATTCGTCATTTAAATAATAAAGGTAAGCAGCACTTGAAGATAATTATGGGAGATTTCAATGCAAAAATAGGGCAACGGCAACAGAATGAAACTTCAGTAGGTAAATTCGGTCACGGCAACAGAAACCCGCGTGGAAATACTCTCGTGGAGTTTGCAGAGGCAGAAGGGTTTTTCATCTTGAACTCCTTTTTCAAGAAAAAGCCATACAGGAAATGGACATGGAGACATCCAAATGGGATGACAAGTGAAATTGATTTTATTATGTGTAACAAAAAATTCGTCATAGAAGACTGCAGTGTGCTAAACAAGTTCAACACAGGTAGTGACCATAGATTGGTGAGATGTAAGATGCACCTCAACAGTAAACTTGAACGTGGCAAGCTCATAAGACTAACAAAATCTATTGACATAACCAACCTTAAAAAAACACCATAATACCTTCAAGTTGGAACTGAAGAACAGATTCTCTGCTTTAGAAGGCCTAACATCGCAAGAAGTGGATATTTCTGAAGTTAACAGAAAAGTAACCAAAGCTTTTATGGAAACAGCAGCAAAATTAGCTGGGTCTAAGAACAAGTTGCATGTGAAAAAATTATCAGGAAAAATCAAAATGTAGATGCAAAAAAGAAGAGAGATGAGGACAACTGAATATGTGACTTCCAAAGTGGAATATATAGCGCTATGCAAGACAGTAAGAAAAAAGTATCACTGAAGACGTAAGAAAATTCAACTGTAAACTAGTGAAGAAAGCAATTGAAAACAACCAAAGCCTAAAGATAGCAAAGGGACATCTCAGTAAGGGAAGAAAACAGATTATGGCACTGAGAAAAGAAGATGGTTCTGTAACAAGAAATAGAGGCGAAATTTTGACAAGAGTGAAAGATTTCTACTCCAAATTATATGAAAGGGATGAGACATGTACTCCACACATCATGAAAGGTACCAGTACCAGAGTTCTTCCAGTCCTCCCAGCAGAAGTTGCACATGCAATCAAGAACATGAAGCGGGGAAAAGCTCCAGGAGAAGATGGAATTACTGTAGACATCATACAAGAAGCAAGTGGAGAAATCGAAACAATACTCGCCCAAATTTTCACTCGATGCCTTAATGAAGGAAGATTCCTGTGGATTGGAACACCGCTACAATGATCCTGCTACATAAAAAAGGTGACATTGAGGATCTCGGGAACTACAGACCTATCAGCCTCCTATCAGTGGTTTATAAAATCTTCACTAAAGTTCTTTCACACCGCTTGAAGGTAACACTGGACATGGCTCAACCGAGAGAACAAGCTGGATTCAGGAGTGGCTACAGCACAATAGATCATATCCACGTACTGAGAGGACTAATTGAAAGAGCGAGGGAATATGAACTTCCATTGTGCATGGCTTTTATCGATTATGAAAAAGCCTTTGATTCGGTGAAACCATCAGCAGTTACAATGGCTCTGAAATCCTGCGGTATTGAAGATGCATGCATTAATATTATTAATAACATCTATGAAAATGCAAGTGAAAAGATTCGGCTGTTTCAAAATACAACACACATAAAAATTGGAAAGGGAGTGAGAGAAGGTGACACCATATCTCCAAAGCTCTTTTTTAATGCCACATTGGAGGGTGTCTTTCAGTCGCTGAGCTGGGAAAACAAGGGGATAAAGATTAATGGAGATTATCTAACCCACCTTCGTTTTGCTGATGACGTGGTCATTTTTGCAACTACCCCATCAGAGCTGCAGAGTATATGATCCAGGAACTTGCTGACAAGAGTAAAGAAGTGGGATTAAAAATGAACTTTCAGAAGACAAAAGTGATGCTCAATGCTTTTACAAGAAATGAAGATTTATCGATTGATGGAGAAAAGCTGGAGATAACAGGCACATACGTTTATCTTGGACAGCAGATAAGAAGATATCAAGTGAGGGTCACATTGATGAAGAAATTAATTGGCGTACAGAACTTGCCTGGAGAGCTTTTGGAAGAAACAGCATAATTTTCAAGAGCAATATGCCATTATGTCTTAAAAGAAAAGTGTTTGATCAATGCATCCTTCCAGTGCTTACGTATGGTGCAGAGACGTGGACCTTAACTAAAAGAGACATACAAAGGCTGCAGACAACTCAAAGAAACATGCAGAGGTGCATGCTTGGTGTAACCAGGAGAGATAAGAAGAGGAACTCGTGGATCCGAAAAATGACAAGAGTGGAAGACATCATGATCAGAGTTAAATCCCTGAAATGGCAATGGGCTGGACATACTGCCAGAAGGACAGATCATCGATGGACAGCCGAAATTTTAGATTGGATTCCAAGGGACAGGAAAAGACCCAGAAGAAGACCACATGGGAGATGGGTGGATGAAATTCGAAAGTATGCAGGAGTGACATGGAGGAGACTGGCACAAGACAGACCGTTGTGGAGGAAACTTGGGGAGACCTTCGTCCAGCAGTGGATTGATAATGGTTGACAATGATGATGATATATATAAGCACACACACAGGTTGCATAAAATGTGTGTGCGTATGTTTTTGCGTAAATTCGCCCAGACTTGAAAACACTGAACACTGATTTCCCGCAAAACAGTTCATCTACTTACATCACTGCTCGAAAAAGTCACTAAACGAGAGGTTTTACTGTACAATTAAACTTTACTAGCAAAATAAATAGACTCTGTTATAACGGTGAAACTAACAAAAAAAAAAAAATGTTTAGTTCAATTTTTCCTTTACATCGCGAGAAAACGATGCCAAGTGTCGACTTTTTTTATTTTTTTTTACTTTGTTTCTGAATGGCTAGAAGCAAAACTCCTACGTCGACAGGCACTGACTTTCCGATTACCAAGTATTACATGACTTTTATTTACTTTTCCTATTTTTTTCAGGATTGCTAACATGAGATTGAAGATTATCCTTTTTGAAAGAAGTCACTAAACAAAACTCCTTCCGCTGTGGGAAACTGCAGGTGATTAGGATCTGGTCGCAAGAAAACAACCGGAGTGAACATTTTCCAAAACAAGAAACGAACTACTAAAAAGCACGTTAACAAGAACACACTTTCGATTCATCGGAGACTAAAACTGAACGCTAAAAATGTAATCTATATTAATGCATTTCTTCCTTAGCTTCTTTTTCGAATTCACACAAACACGCAAAAATAAAAATAAAAAATAAAAAGTTGTTTGAAACAATACACGTAAACAATTTAGGAGCAACAACAACGCAAAAAAAATCGCTTCTCCGATAGTTGATTCAAAACGAGAAGATGCATTAAGGAAAATTAAACGAGAAAAGAGAGAGAGAGAAGTCATAAAGCGTTAAATTATTATCAGTGTTTGTTCTTCCCAGATGGGCGAAAAAAATAAATAAATAAAGGCATCTAAACGTTACCATGCGATCAGTACTCGAACTACTTGCAGCCCACATAATCACCCTCCCTTCAGCATCTCTCCCCCACAACTGGGCCTTCCGGCTTTGCACTGATGCTCTGCAAGTTTTCGCTTTTCGCAGATACCAGTAATTGCCAGATAACAGGGCGCGCGCTCCAACACATCAAATAAAGACCTCGGCAAAACGACTGCTCTGCACGTTTTGATAAGGGACACATAACGACTACTGTGTTTTCTCCTCATTCTCAAACGCAAGTGTTATAACTGCCCATGACGTATCAGGAAAATAAACAAAACAGTAGTGACGTTATGAAGGCTAGCCAATGACCTTACGCAGAAAGAACTGAGCCAAAAATTCACGAATAGGTTTCCTCGTGCGCATGTGTGCACAGGAGGTACTGCATGACGCGCAATTTCATCAATAAGTGGTCCAAAACGTGACTTTTTTTGCAATGCGACGTAAATGTATCTTAGAACATTTTGTCATACAGTTCCACTTCTAAAAAAGTCCCGACTTCGAACATGTTTTTTGCCTCCTTTAAATGCGATTGCGAACAAAATCCTCTCACTGTTTTTAACTTTTTCTATCATCAAAGTTTTTGCTAGGTAGCGCAAATTTACATGCGCCGCCCCGGTGGTGCAGTGTTCTAAGCGCTATCATTCGTCCGAGATACGGGTTCGAATCCCGAAAGACATGGATGTTGTGTTTGTCTTACGGACCTGGCTCTCTCCCTTCCTTGGAACCAGTGGCTCTAAATTAGGCACGGGCGACTGCTTATAGCCCATTGAGATACTCACGGAGGTCGTTAAACACTCAACCAAAAGAAAAAAAAAATTACGTATGTAGTACAATGATATCAGTTTCCAACTGTAACATTGGAAACATTCCTTAAATAATAACTAGTGCTTGCCGCAATGAATATACACTGAGTGATCACTGAATTATGACCACCTACCTAATATTTCGTAAGTCCTCCTTTCGCCCTCAGTACAGCAGCTGTTAGACATGGCATCGATTCAGTAAGACGCCAGAAGCAGTTGGAAGGTATGGCCAACCAAGCTGTGTGTAATGCTGTCCTCAATGCAGATATAGCCGTGACTGGTGTGGTGTCCAGACACCTCGTATGCCGCTCCATTGTGTCCCACAACTGCTCTATGGGGTTGATATCCGGGGAGTTCGGAGGCCAATCGATACGCTGGATGTCTGAACTGTGTTTCTCAAACCATTCCTGCACAACATTCGATCATATGTGACTCGGGGCATGGTCATCGTGGAAGACACAGTCGCCATTCGGGAAAAAGTGCAACATTAATGGGTGTACAGAGTCAGCAAGCAATTCACGATAGTGAGCACCAATCATACGTTGTTCCGCATGCATCAGAGGTCCAAGTTTCTGCCAAGTAAACATGCCCCACACCATACAACCGCCTTCACCAGCTTGCACAGTGGAGACCATGGAAGGCGGATCAAGCGTCTCATGTTGTTTGCTCCCAATACCTACACGACCATCCACGGAGTGGTAAAAAACGTAACTCGTGTGACCAGCACAGCCACCCCAGTGGTCTAAGGGATGGCTTCTGACAGTTCGTCCGAGATGGATTCGGGTTCGAATCCCGGCGAGGCATGGATGTTGTGTTTGCCTTACTGCGCTGGCTCACTCCCTTCCCTGGAACCAGTGGCCCTAAATTTGGGACGGACGACTGCTTATAGCCCATTCAGTTGCTCACGGTGGTCGTAAAATCCCGAGCAAAAAAAAAAAAGACCAGCACACTGTTTTGCCCAGTTATGTGACGTCCAACTTGCATGACATTGAACCAGAGAAGTCTTTTTGCGCAGATGAACCGTGATTAGGAGAGGATGTCGTTGGGTCGTGTGCTGTTATTATAGCCCATACGTGCGAACGTGCAACGCATGATCATGACATATACTGTTCTAAGGCTTGACCTTTGTTGTATTGGGCATACCCAATACTGGGTATACCCGATGTATTGTATACTCAATACAACAGAGTTGACCTCTGTTGTATTAAGCATTAAGGCGGACGCCAGACAATTCAGCAAAAAGCAGAACTGTCCAGCCTAAAGCACAGCGAATGGGCACCGTGGCCACTGGTCCAAAGGAAAGGAGAGTGAGACAACGCCGTAAGACAATCCCACCATTCACGCCCGTCCGGGACTCGAGCCCCAGCCCACGCGGGCGAACGGTTAAAGGCGGGCACTTAGACCACTGTACTACTGCGCCAGCTATGTCGAATTCACTTCCCGGCATAGTGTTTACAAGCATAAGTTCCTTAACTCGATTTTTTTTCATGTTTTTTGCAGTATTCATGAGTGGCGATGGGAGGAAGCATAACATGCCGAACGATATCAACAGTCGAGTGCAAAATTCCTAGACTTGAGTTTAGCTTTGCCATTTCCCTTTGAACTCGAGCTGCTCTTATAGGCTGTGTAGTTCATATTGTGAGGATAACAACATACAACGCTTTCGAGAACACAGAAAAGTCATTTTAGGAAATTCACGTGCTGAAAGAACTAATGGGAGTCACGGTGCGTCAAATGCTTAAAACAGGAAGACGACGTCACCAGGTATCCTTTCTCAGGGGCGTAACTAGGCATTTCTGCGCCTGGGGCAAACCATAAAAATATTGCGGCCCAATCTGCCTCTGTCTTTCTCTCTCTCTCTCTTTCACTCTGTCTTTCTCTTTCACTCTATCTGTCTCTTTCACTCTCTTTTTCTCTCTCTATTTTTCTTTCACTGTCCGTCTCTTTTTCCCTCTATCTCTGCCTCTCTTTATCTCTCTCTCTCTCTCTCTCTCTCTCTCTCTCTCTCTCTCTCTCTCTCTCTCTCTCTCTCTCTATCTGTCTTTCACTCTCTATCTCTTTCTCTATATATCTCTCTCTTTCAGCATCTCTCTCTCTCTCTCTATCTATCTATCTGTCTTTCACTCTCTATCTCTTTCTCTATATATCTCTCTCTTTCAGCATCTCTCTCTCTCTCTCTATCTATCTATCTGTCTTTCACTCTCTATCTCTTTCTCTATATATATCTCTCTTTCACTATCTTTCTCTCTCTCTATTTGTTTTTCACTATCTCTCTCTCTCTCTCTCTCTCTCTCTCTCTCTCTCTCTCTCTCTCTCTCTCTCTCTCTCTCTCTCTCACACACACACACACACACACACACACATGATACACAAATACCAAAAGAACAAAAAACAGCATTGAAAATCTAAGATCTAATAAGATCTAAGATAGCACAAGCCACGGAGAAGAGTTTTCAAGAAAAATAACTTTAAATTAAAGGCAACAAAAGCAGATAAAATTTCAAAAATGTAATAGTACTACAAAAACTTTTTAACGAAACTAGGCGTAAAAAAAGGCACAATCAAAATGTGACTGTTTTAACAGCTTTTCGCAACTGCTTCGGAGTTCGAACCTACGGCACCGCATCAAGCGGACCGAATGTAGTTGACAGTCGCGGCATGCAGCCACAATAAAGACTGAATAGCCTCCAGAGAATCTTCTAAAATGTGAACAACATCCTTAGCTTGCAACGCACGTATAGTTCAGTCCAACCAAAAAATGTACTGGGGTGGCCAATTGGTGCAGAAGGGGGCCATGATTCTTCTTCAGTTGGACGGACTATAGAACAAAGCGTTCATTACTGAATGTAAGCAACTAACAACTGCTGAACATTTTGAGGACGAAATTCTAATTTTAATTGCGATAAAAAAACTTGTGTAAAAGTTTCAGTTCCAATTGTAATTGCATTCCAAACAGTGATTTCTGCGCCCTCTCTTGAGTTGCGTCCGGCGCAGCCGCCCCGCCCTAGTTACGGCTCTACCCTTTCCTCAAACAGATGTTCTCGCTACTCGGCAGCGTGCTTCACCACCGTTAAAGCTTCATACCCACCAGGGGAAAACAGAGAGGATTCGTAAGCCAGGAAAGAGTCTGTGCTGAAAAGGGCTGAAAAAATCAAGATCGAAATTTTCGCAAAATTTCAGTATGAAAACGAAAAAACCCAAAACTGACTTTTTTCAATGAAACGGAATTACTGACAACGGAAAATCTGTCGAAATACTGAAGTTAGAACCTGAAGCTTTTAAAACGGAAATTTCGTTAAAAGACGATCTACCTACAACTTTGCTGCACGTTATTTTCAGTTCTTGGTGAATTCAAACCACTTATTTTATATGTATATATATATCATCATCATCATCATCATCATCATCATTGTCAACCCTTATCAATCCACTGCTGGACGAAGGTCTCCGCAAGTTTTTTCCACAACGGTCTGTCTTGTGCCAGTCTCCTCCATGTTACTCCCGCATACTTTCAAATTTCATCCACCCATCTCCCATGTGGCCTTCTTCTGGGTCTTTTTTGTCCCTTGGAATCCAGTCTAAAATTTTGGCTGTCCATCGATGGTCTGTCCTTCTGGCAGCATGTCCAGCGCATTGCCATTTCAGGGATTTTACTCTGATCACGATGTCTTCTACTCTTGTCATTTTTCGGATCCACGAGTTCCTCTTCGTATCTCTCCTGGTTACACCAAGCATGCACCTCTGCATGTTTCTTTGAGTTGTCTGCAGTCTTTGTATGTCTCTTTTAGTTAAGGTCCCCGTCGCTGCACCATACGTAAGCACTGGAAGGATGCATTGATCAAACACTTTTCTTTTAAGACATAATGGCATATTGCTCTTGAAAATTATGCTGTTTCTTCCAAAAGCTCTCCAGGCAAGTTTTGTACGCCAATTAATTTCTTCATCAATGTGACCTTCACTTGATATCTGCTGTCCAAGGATAAATGTAGGTATTGGTTATTTCCAGCTTTTACCCATCAATCGATAAATCTTCATTTTTTGTAAAAGCATGCATTTCATCTCTCCATGCCTCTTTGAGTTGTCTGCAGTCTTCGTATGCCTCTTTTAGTTAAGGTCCCCGTCTCTGCACCATACGTAAGCACTGGAAGGATGCATTGATCAAACACTTTTCTTTTAAGACATAATGGCATATTGCTCTTGAAAATCATACTGTTTCTTCCAAAAGCTCTCTAGGCAAGATAGAAAATGCAAACAATGCAACAGTTAAAAATATTTTTGAAGTTCTAAAGCCCAAAAGGCTGCATGAAAGAAAAATCAAATTAAATACGGAAAACACCAAGACTGTAAATTTCTTTAACAATTACTGAATAGCAAGACCAAAACTTTACTAACCACTCGGATAAGAAGAGAGAGATATAGAGCTATGGAAATCTGTTCTCCGTGGCGTTGTCAAGGGCCACACTTTCAGGTACTTATCTATAAAGGCTGGTTGGGTGTTGTCCGTGCCTTGCCCTTGACAACGCCACGGAGAACAGCTTTCCATAGCTCTATCTCTCTCTCTCTTCTTATCCTAGTGGTTAGTAAAGTTTTGGTCTTGCTATTCAGTAATTGTTAAAGAATTTTACAGTCGTGGTGTTTCCGTATATATATATATATATACAATATATAGTGCATTTCAATTGAGATAGAAGAAATTAGATCACAACTTTAACCTGATTAAGAAACAAAGTAATTTACGATTGAGGTGGATTTAAATACCTCAGTAGCTGCTACCATAAGCAGCAGACACAACCAGAGTTGTATATTATTAGTTCATTAATATACAACTCTGGTTGTGTCGTGCGTTTGTTTAACTTAGTAAATTTATAGTTTAAAAAAGTTGGCATTATGATTTTTTGTAAATATTTTTTATCATGAACCTTTTACTTATAAGAAGTAGTAGTCGTGCTGCTAAATACTGCTACAGAGATACTAGTTATACTTCGAGTGCGTTACCAGAATCTGTGATCGTCGTATTGTGTCTTTTTTTCTTTTTTTTTTTTTTTTTTTACGGGGCCGGGGCATTTATAAGCACAGATTTCTATATTTTTATTAATACTTTCGAAAACTTCGTCTCAGATCTCTTATATTTGTATTAATACTTTCGGAAACTTCGTCTCTATTTTGAACTTCGTCTCTAAATATTTTTATTAATACTTTCGGAAACTTCGTCTCGATATAGAACACAACCACGTATTCTTCACACCAGAACTGCCGTGATCATTCTCCAGTCAAAGAAGATGAAAATGGATAGGGAAATTAAATGCCGGGGGAGGGGTTTGAAAAAAAACTTTCAATTTGGAGAAAATCATAATTCGGAAAAAAACTTTTTGAGAGCTCAAAAGGTTTATTTCCGAACCGAATAAAATCGTCTACGGAATTTACCCCTGTTCGGCAGATATTTCATGACGTCTTTTCATGTCTCTGAAATTGCCTAAGTCCTTCGCACTCTCTTTAGAGCAAGCGACTGTTTCTGGAGAGAACAGATAGTAAAAAATCTGTTTGGTTTTTTTTGTTGTTTTTTTTTTTGTTGTTGTTGTTGTTTTCTGAGTCACACAGCCACAAATCGCAAAAAGGCCAAGAATCGTGAAAGTGGCGGATTGCACTTTTAAACTGATTTTCCAATGTTTTTAGCGATTTTTTCTCAATTACAGTAGAACCTCCTTTATATGTTCCTTTCTCATACGTTTTTCCCATTTATACGTAAAATGTCGCGAATTCAAAAATCCTGAATTGCTCTTAATGTTAAACTTTCCCTCTCTCGTTTATACGTTTTTAATTATACGTTGATTTTATTCAGTCCCTTGAAAACGTATAAACGGGGTTCCACTATATTCCCTTTTTGTGTGTGTGTGTGTGTGTGTGTGTGTGTGTGTGTCACAATTTCTGGTAGAAAACGATCATTTCAGCTGGCTCGTAACAACACAGAAACATTTACTCACGATATTAATATTCGAAGTAGATGGAGCTCTGCAATTCATTCTGGTTGTTCCAAACACAACTAAAAAATTGAAATAATAACAACTGATTCTACAATAGAAATCAGAGATGTAGGACAATGATTTTCATAATTCTACAGGTCAATCTGATACAGTTTAATCATTAATCGGTATTTTAATCGTGTGTTTTGTCAGTTTGCTCCTATTCCACACTAGGTGGCATTTTGCAATTACATCATATACAACAATTAATATATACACTGAGTGGCCACTTTATTATGACCACCTGACAGTTTTAAGCAAATGAGCTATCGCTGCACGCTGTTGCCGCCAGAGGGCGAGGCTAGTATAAAAAGGGAAAGCTTAGTGCTTGCGACAGTAGTAGATGTGATTTTGGGGTGACGAGATGGGTAAAAAAGTGATTTGACGGACTTTCAGCGTGGGATGATTGTAGGAGCTCGGAGCCATGGAGCGAGTATCACCGAAACTGCCGCATTCGTGAAATGTTCCAGAGCAGCTGTTGTTAAAGTGTTTAAAGACTGGACTGTCAGCCAAAAAACTGGGTATCTACGTGCAACGCGTGGTCGTCATCGACTAGTGACTGCTCGGGCGAAACGCAGAGTGTCCAGACTGGTCAGACTGGTAACAGACAACAGAAGGGCAACAGTGCAGCAAATTACAGACCATCTTAATCAAGGATCCCCTCAAACGATCTCTGCAAGCACTGTTCGCCGTACACTGCATCGGATGGGATATGGCAGCCAAAGGCCTGTTCGAACACCTTTGCTGTCTGCAGTTAACAAGAGAAAACGTCTCCAGTTCGCACAGGAGCACAAGGATTGGACAGTCGATAATTGAAAACAAATTATGTGGTCCGATGAATCACATTTTCAGTTGCACCATGCTGATGGCCGAGTGAGAATTTGGCGGAAACAGCACGAATGCATGGACCCCCAAATACATTGCTACAACCCTTCAAGCTGGTGGAGGCAACGTTATGGTTTGGGGAATATTTTCCTGGCATGCTTTGGGCCTTTTAATTCGTGTTCATCAACGTCTGACTGGCACATCATTTCTAAACATCGTTGCGGACCAAGCGCATCCTGTCATGTGGATGGTTTATCCCAATGGCGATGGCTACTTTCAACAAGATAATGAGTCCTGCCATAGTGCTCGTATTGTACAGGATTGGTTTCAGGAACATGCCGGGGAGTTTACTTTGCTTAGGTGGCCCCCACAATCTCCAGATCTTAACCCCATTGAAAATTTGTGGGATGAAGTTGAACGAGCCATCAGACAGCTGGGTCGACAACCCTGCAACCTCACACTCCTGGAAAGTGCTATTCATCAAGCATGGTCTCAGATTCACAAACCACCTATGAACATCTCGTGGAGTCCATGCCACGAAGAATCGATGCAGTATTAAAGGCAAAAGGTGGCCCAACGAAGTACTAAGGGGATTGTCATAATAAAGTGGCCACTCAGTGTATATGTTTGGGGTAGCCCATCTCTTCTTTTTTTTTTTTTTTTTTTAGTGTATCTGATGATGGATCTCGGTGCGGGTGTCTGAAAGGTATTATGATTTTAACCTTTTACTTTTGTGTTTTAATTAAACCTATCTGTGTGTTCCAGTATGGACCCCGGAGTATACCGTGCACAGACGGCATTTTTTCATTATTGTACAAGTCCTGCACGTATTCTTCATTATTAGTAACAAATTCAGTCACGCATTTACGCCATCAGGGAGGAAAATCTTCTAGATGTGATGAATATACAACTACAAAAATTCTGTAAATGTATATGATGTAAATGTCATATATGCAGTACTTCGTGTAGTACGTCTAGGACCTCCTGTATATTCATTACCAGAGTTCCCTAATCCGACTTTTAGAAACGGAAATTCTGTGTAAACAGATCGACAGACGAGCATACTGATGATGGTTTTAAAAGACACACGCCGGCATTCCTTTATATCCTACAATTATTACTTTTTCGTTTATTCAATCAAAAAGATTTTTTTCCATAGAGCGCAGCCACAGACTGAGAAAAATATAGAGAGGCAAATAAACATGTCGTCATAAATATATCAAATTGACTTGCCGAAAAAGAAAAAAAAAGGAACACACATAACCGCACAGTCGTTACTTGTGCCAATCCTTGTTCAAAGGGGTGGACAAATTTGAATGTGACGTGCTACATATGTTAGCACGTGTCAAGACGACAAAGCTGCAGCGATTCATTCCGTCGGCGTAGCTTAGTCGGCTAAAACAGCTGGCTCCGGAGCGAGGAGGCGAGAGTTCGATCCACACCACCGGCAAACTTGAGAATTCCACCTGAAAACACTACAAATTTTAGAGGCAAGGTGGAAAAAAAAAACAGAGAGAGAGAGAGAGAAACGCTGTCGCACCGGTGGCAGGGTGGTACGGTACGAAGCGCTGGTTTCTAATCATTCACCCGAGATGGGTCCAGGTTCGAATCCGGAGCGACGTATGGATGGTGCCCTTTTCTGACGGCAATGGCTCCCTCTCTTTTTCCCATAACCAGCGGCTCCAAATTAGATCGTATGTAGAGAATTTTAGGAAGGGAGTGTCTGACCCCAGGTCTTAAACAACCCTTAGAAGTAGAAAGCTACGATATTTGGGCTAGAGTGTCCGATAGGAAAGTGACCCTGAAGCGAGGTAGAAAGGGGTGGAAGACGCCCTTACTTATTACAGGGGGCCAGTACCCGGTGCCCGACGGCTTAACGTGCCCATCCGACGCACGACGGATATTTAGTGGCTCGAGCGTTTGTACAGGCCTGGGATCGAACCTGAGACCTCTCCGCAGCACTCACGAACGTTGACCACTAGCACATCCGCGGCCCTGGCTTAAATTAGATCAGATTTAGAGTATTTTAGGAAGGGAGTATCTGACCCCAGGTCTTAAACAAACCTTAGAAGTAGGAAGCTAGGATATTTGGGCTAGAGTGTCCGATAGGAAAGTGACACGGAAGCGAGGTAGAAAGGGGGAGGAAGACGCCCTTATTTATTACCGGGGGGCAGTACCAGGGGTCCGAGGGCTTAACGTGTCCATCCGACGCACGTCGGATATTTAGTGGTTCGAGCGTTCGTACCTGCCCGGGATCGAACCTAAGTTTCATCCGTGACAGTCACGAACGTTGCCCACTAGACCACCCGCGGCCCGCTCCAAATTAGGGACGGACGACTGCTTATATATTGCCCATTGATTTGCTCACGGTAGTCGTTAAACTCACAAAACCAAAATATAAATTCACTGCAAAAGCTTTGAGGAGGGTCAAAGTACAAGATTCGCATTTTCTACAAAACAAACACGGAAAACCTGTAAAGAACGATAAGAAATTCATAATATTTTTTATTCCCTCAACGAACGAAGATTTCTGGTGAAGTAGAAAAAAATCGGGGTTAAACGATCAATTTAACCTAACAAGGTTGCAACTTCGGTTAATTTTTTTAATGCGTTATCTGAAAGCAATCAAGAAAATAACGCATTAAAAAAAAACTAATTATTTCCAGAGGTGAAAAAAATGTAGAGGGGACAGTCTCTTAACTTTCCCTCCATTAAATAATTTCGATACATAACTGCTTCTTTAATTCTTTGAGATAATGATAAAAAAAATTAAATGTACAAATCCTTTTCCTGGAAAAAAAAATAGCCCCAAATAATTACACTTGATTTCCAAATTGCTGTAATACACGTATGCAAAAACTGATTTTGTATGAATTCAGGAAATTTTGTAGTTCAAAAAATTATTTTTTTTTTTTTAATGTTAAATAACGAACTCCGAATACGCTTTCTCGCACAGCTATACTTTAGTGACACAACATCGTCGTCAATGTGTCCGGAGAGGTTTGTGTTTGAAACTTTTCTCTTAAGATAAATTAAACGCTCTTAATGAACGAGTTTTACGTAAAGAGGGACTTTTCCGATAACTTATTCGAGAGGCGAGGCATTTCTGCTACAAAGAACATTATTTATCGTCTGAATATTTTTTTTTTTTTTTTTTTTTCGGGTTTGGGTTGTAATAAAGCCGTGGCTCATTTCCAGATAACAAAATAACAATACTGGGGTGGAGGACGGCTTTGGAGGTGTAGCCACCTACGAGAACTATAACAATGCTCCTCACATCATCCTCTCTTCCGACAATACCAGAATAAATAGCCATGGGACCCAGTTGTTTAATACGCCGGCAAGCATATTGCTCCTGCTATCTGTGGGTGAGAGCGCAGCTCCCACCCTGCATTATGCGCCACATCCGGGATATGCAACGCCAGTCATCAACAGCCAGTCCTCCACTTAACGTCAATGGCACCATATCACGCGGGGCACCACCGCAATAACTTCGCGTGGCCATAACCCGGAAATTACTCTTTTTGTCAGAAAGGCCACTAAAAAGCGGCCGTTCTAATGGCAGGGATGGCGGGAGAGAAAGCGTCCTCATTTAACATGCGGGGAACGTCGTTGCTGATGCAGTGAAATTCAGAAACGACAATCAACACCATAGATAAACATACATCAACGCCTTTAGTGTGCGGTCTCCCGTGGTCAACGTAAACGTTACAACTTACTCAGCCCACTTTTCTATAGCACCACTTTGCATTTTTGGCAAAAGGGGGCGACCCTCGGAACGCATGGGCGTACAATGCGCAGGTGTCTTTTACCAGGGCTTTGAGATCAACGGAAACTATTCACTATAAATCAAGGGCATGCGTGGTTAACAAAGCCTAAAATCTCGTGCAATTTCAAAGAATTCCTCGTCGTTTGTACAGTATACCATTATGTCTGCTTTGTTCTACATCTTGTCTGGTTGAGATGCGAACATTGTAGGAATTTATTTGGATTAAGCCCCCCACCCCCACCCCCTCTTCGAGCGCAGTAAACATAAACTTTTTTATTTTCAGCTGTTTTATGATTTGCGAGGAACTTTCTTTTTGTAAGGGCTGCCTTCTTTTTGTAAGGGCTGCCTTCATTTTGTGCACATTTATAAGAAATCGCACATACACTGTGCTGTGACTTGACTGTTGAATTATCGTATTTATCAGCGTACATAACACGCACTTTTTTTCCTAAAATTTTGGGCTGAAATTCGACCAGCGTGTTATACGAGTATGCTACTTTTTTTTTCTTTTTTTTTTAAACTTAAGTAAAATGAATACTGCTGCTTAACGGTTTGGTATCACTTTACTCTAACTGCAGACGCTTCTCTAATGCATATCTCTTCTGTTTTCTGACGGATCTTGTTAAAAGTGGTATCAATACAATCCTCAGTTCTCCGGGAAGAAGAATCGTTCAAAAAAAAAAAAAAATTGAGATAAGACTCTTAATTTATCTTTTTTAAGCGCTCGAAAGTAACTTCACTCGCTTCAGCAGTGAGCAAGAGCTGCCACGTTAAGCATCTGCTCTCGACCGTACTTGACGGTTGGTGATAAAAATCGTTAGTGTATGCGTGGTCTTGTCGTGCTGGTTCGAGGGTATCATTTCTCGCGACGATGACCATGCGTTATCGGCAAACGACGTCGGTTTAAGGAACCCAGGCTTCTGGCTGTTTTTTATTTTATAGTGTGTCTCATCACTTTCCAAGATAGCACTGAAGCCGATTAAAATTTTTTGCAACAGGTCTAATATCCAAGTTTTTTTCGTTCAAACAGATGCGTTTTCTTTCGTATTATTTGCCTTATAAGTGGCATAAATACACTGCTGGCCACATAAAATGCAACACCAAGAAGGACACGAGATAGCAAAGCCAGATTTACTGGACACATAACAACAGATACAAAGATGAAACGATTGAGCTTACAGGCCCGTGCGACTTGCGGAACACGCAGACATCAATAGTTCGTGTGGCCCCCATGGCTGGCAATAACGGCCACTAAACGCCGCGGCATCGAACGAAAGAGGCTTTGGATGTGGGCTTGGGGTATGTCGGTCCAGGCTGCTTCCACACGTTGCCACAGTTCATCAGGCGTAGCCGCCGGCGGTGCTTGCCGGGCCACGGCAGCAGTGACACCTGGTGGGCCGTGAATAATTGTTACACGATGCGTGCCACCTGCGGGCGTGGATTGTCCTGTTGAAACGTGGCTGCTGTCAGGTCCTGCAGGTGAGGGAGGACGACAGTCTCAAAAACGTCGGAGATGTTGCAGTGGCTGTTGAGTGTACCGGCGATGCGTACCAGAGTGGTGCGGGTGTCATATCCAACTGCGCCCCAAACCATAGCGCCAGGCGACGGACCGGTATGGCGATGCATAATGCAGGCGTCATACGGTCTCTCGCCGCGGTGCCGCCAGACGCGGGTCCGACCATCGTGGTGTTGCAGGCAGAAGCGGGATTTGTCGGAGAAGACAATGTCGTGTCATTCCGTAGTCTAGGTGCGGCGTTCAACGGCCCACTGCCGCCGCACTCGCCGGTGGTGTAACGTCAATGGTAATCGGAGCAACGGGCGCCGTGAGATAAGTCCCCGCTCCTGCAGACGACGTCGAACGGTACGTGCTGACACAGGTTGTTGCGCAACACACCCTAATTCCTATGCTAACGTTCGTGATGTGGCGGTGCGAGCCGTCAATGCCCGCCGCGCAACATGCCGGTCCTCTCGTTCGGTGGTGTGCCGCAGCTGCGGCAATCGTTCACGTCGGTCCGTCCGTCCCTCCTGCACCCACCGAATCCATACTCGCCTCACTGTGGCTGGATGTCGTCCCAAACGGGCGCCGATGTCTCGGTACGATAAATCGCTGTCGCGATAAGCCACTATTCGTTTTCTGTCGAACTCCGGAACGTGCTGGAATGACTGCCGTATTCTGCGACGAGGCATCAGGAAACTTCCCACGCACAGGTCCGGCAGCACAATACACTTCCACTATACTTACACCCCGCCTTCTGTGCACTCTTCTTATAGTGCTTCTTGGTGGCGTGCCGGGCGCACATGATTTCCCACGCACAGGTCCGGCAACACAATAATTCCACTTACTATGTATATGCCCTGCAATGCTAATCGTTTTCATGTATTCTCGCGGGCGACGCATGCCACGAATTTCAGGCCAATCGGATGCTTCCTTCTTGGTGTTGCATTTTGGGTGGCCAGCAGTGTATTAATAAACCGTATGTTGAGTTATCTAAAAAACGTTCAGAGCTCCCAAGTCATTTATTTTAAATTTAAGTTGTTGTTTTTTTACTCAAACTTTCTTCTTAAAATTAGGGTACATGTTATACGCCCATAAATACGGTACTTCTAGAAAAGATAAGGCGAGGCAGTGAATATGGTGCAGGGCTTGTTACTCGTACTAATCTTGCGGTAGGATCAGAAGAGAATTTAGATTTTTTGTCGGGGGCGGCGACCAAAAATGGAAGTTTCTGAAATTCATCAGGACAAAATAAAAATTAATGAAATATAGAAGAAAAAATTAAAGCATTATTTTTTAATTCAAGTTGATACATTTTTATTAAATTAAAACATTTTTCTAATGTACGTCGCATGAAATGAAACACTTTCAGGAGTAAGGCTCCTTGCCCCCCCCTAAATACGTCCCCGCGCGTAGGATGAAACAGATCTATATAATACGGCTATTCTTCCGCAAACCGGCGCGATGCGTAAAGCTAGCAGAGCTCGGAGAGCAATGACAGCGGAAACAAGCTACGCATACATTAACGTCAGAGCTATTTTTTTAATGTTCCCGTCAAAAAGTAATGATTTTGGTAGACGAAGTTTAATTCAGTATTCACCTGTATGAATAAATTAAAAAAAAAATCGAGAGAATACCCTGGTACTCTTCGTAAGCAATTCATGCATGCTATGCATCTTTCGCATCACAAGATCTTTGTGGGTGTGAAATAAAACTAGTACTTCGAGAGTATATCTAGTCTTACCATAAACACTGTTACAAAGTATTCAATGAAATAACAAAAGAAATTTAAAGATTTTTTAATACACCTGTGATATGACATGTGAATAAATGGCACCAATCACTTTTCAAAATGGCATCCTTTTGCCTTCACACAGTCCTTCAGTCTCTGTGGCTACTCATCAATAGCTTTACGCAGGGTCTCCACAGGGAAAGCTGTCACTGCCCGCACCGAAGAGCGTTTGAGACTATCAATACTGGGGTGTCTCTTTCTGCAGGCCATGTCCTCCAGTGTGGCCCACAACTTGTAGTCCAATGGGTTGAGGTCTGTGCTGCTTGAAGGCGAATCAGCTGGAGAAATGAAGCCTGGCAAATTCGCCTGAAGCCACTCCTAGGTTGACTTGCCCTTGTGGGTAGATGTGGAATCCTGCTAAAAGCTCCACTGTCGGTTTTGAAAGAGGGTGTGGCTCCCTTTTTTTACCACTGGCTCCAAAACCCTGTCCTGGTAGACTTTGGCAGATGTTTTCACTCCTTTCTCACAGAAATGGAGCTCCGTGGTACCCTCGTAGGAGACTCTCCACCAAGCCATAACAGAAGTAGGATGATGGCACCTCATGATCCTTAGAGCTTTCTTCTTAGCTTCTCGTGAGTTTGATGCATACACCCTGTCATCTTGGTGATTGAAAGTCTCTTCAATAGTGAAAATGTTTTCATTAAAAAAATGAATCTGTCTGTGGCGATCGGCTGCGTATCTCTGCAGCAAACTTTTCTCTTTTAGCACCCTCTGCTGCTTTAATTGTGGGGTGAGGACGTGCCCTGTACGCTGCCGGTAAGCTCTCACCCTTAGGTCACTCCGCAGCACGCGTGACTTCGACCTCCTTGAAATGTTCAGGTCACGAGCCATCACTGATTGTTTTCTGACAAGAATTCATCGAATACGGGTTGCCACTGCTTTCACCAGGCGAGCAGTCTTCACGCTACGTGGCCGACCCTTTCTGGGGCGGTCAACGACTGTCCCAGTCTCAGGAAACCATTTTATGGTCCGGTAAACAAAAATCCGGCTGATTTTCAGCTTCTTCAGCATGTTGAAAATCTCGGAAGCTGATTTTCCTACTTTGTGCAGCGCTATTACAGCAACACGATTCTTATAATCGCCCCACTCCATGGCATGTACTTTACGAAACACGTTATCTCCTCTGTGACTGGACGCACAATGATTCACTAGCTGCTTCATGACTCTTGGCTGGTCGGTGACGTTGCACACCGGTTGCGCGCCATCTGTCGAACGTTTGTAATAGTATTAATGCTCAGACTGGGTACATTTAGGTACAACACATTGCATTTATTCACGTCACTCACATGACCACGCCAAGCCATAGTCCGGTACATAGTAAGTGGAATTAAATCATAACCATGAACAATAAGATTTAATAATTCCTGACATTGAGCTTTGCAACTAGGGGGCGTAAGTGCATATTCTGTTTCTAGTATGTTTGCAACCATATCTTCGCTTCTAAAAATCGAACCGAAAAAAAAAAAAAAATTCAGACAGTCGCCACTCACCGATGTAAACATTCATATGCACTTTTTTAATCTAAAAGTTCAGTTTTCCAGCTATGGAGGCATAAATGTAAATATTTTAATGACGGTATCTCCGCTTCTCAAAGTACGATTTAAAATTTTCGTTTTGCTACTGATAGCGTTTGTGACTAGAAATATTTTTCATGTATTTAGAAATTTTTGTATCACACAATTTTGCCACTATGAGTGTAAGTGTTGATTTTCTCAATTATGCCACTAGGGGTGTACGTGTTCATTTTCTCAGTTTTGCCACCAGAAGTGCAAGTAAAGTGTTCATTTTCTCAGTTTTGTCACCAGAAGTGCAAGTAAAGTGTTCATTTTCTCAGTTTTGTCACAAGGGATGAAAGTAATCATTTTCATAGTTATGTCACTAGGGGTGTAGCGTTCATTTTCTCAGTTTTGCCACTAGGGTAGTAAGAGCTCATTTTCTCAGTGTTTTCACTAGGGGACTAAGAGCTCATTTTCTCAGTTTTGTCACTAGGGGTGTAAGTGTTCATTTTCTCAGTTTTGTCAGCTAGGAGTGAAAGTGCTCATTTTCTTCGTTTTGCCACTAGTGGTGTAAAGTGTTCATTTTCTCAATTTTGCCACTAGTGGTGTAAAGTGTTCATTTTCTCAATTTTGCCACTAGTGGTGTAAAATGTTCATTTTCTGTTTTGTCACTAGGGAAGTAACTGTTAATTTTCCCTACGGGTCTAAGTATTAATTATCTCAGTTTTGCCACTAGGGGTCTAAGTATTAATTTTCTCAGTTTTGCCATTAGGGGTCTAAGTATTAATTTTCTCAGTTTCGTCACGAGAGGTGAAAGTGTTCATTTTACACTCTACTAGGAGTGTAAATGTTAATTTTCTCAGTTTTGTCACTAGAGGTTTAAGTGTTCATTTTCTCAGTTTTGCCACTAGGGGTGTAAGGGTTCATTTTCTCAGTTTTTCCACTAAGGGTGTAAGTGTTAATTTTCTTAGTTTTGTCACTAGGGTTGTAATTGATAATTTTCTTAGTTTTGTCACTAGAGTTGTAACTGTTCATTTTCTTAGTTTTGCCACTAGGGACCTAAGTATTTATTTTCTCAGTTTTGTCACGAGGGATGAAAGTGTTCATTTTACACTCTACTATGAGTGCAAATGTTCAGTTTCTCAGTTTTGCCACTAGGGGTGTAAGGGTTCATTTTCTCAGTTTTGCCACTAGGCTTGTAAGGGTTCATTTTCTCAGTTTTGCCACTAAGGGTGTAAGAGTTAATTTTCTTAGTTTTGTCACTAGGGTTGTAACTGTTAATTTTCTCAGTTTTGCCACTAGGGTTGTAACTGTTAATTTTCTCAGGTTTGCCACTAGGGATCTAAGTATTCATATTCTCAGTTTTGTCACGAGGGATGAAAGTGCTTATTTTACACTCTATTAGGAGTGTAAATGTTCATTTTCTCAGTTTTGTCACTAGGGGTAAAAGTGCTCTCACTTTGTCAGTTTTGCCACTAGAGTTGCAAGTGTTCATTTCCTCAGTTTTTCCCCTTGGGGTGTAAGTGTTCATTTTTTATTTGTGCCATACACGGAAGCGCATCTTCATTTCTAAGAACCCGATTTGAAAAATCCCCTTTGCTTTGGATATCTTCTGTTATGAGAAACGCTTTGTGCACAAGTTGTGATATTTCGTAGCACACATTTCAGCCGCTAGTGGACGAAAGTAAAATGTGGATGTTTTATCGGCTTTGTAGAAAGCCGGTTGATATTCTTTTTTCATTTCTTTTTAACCAGTTCAATTCACTATGAAGAACACTACTCATACTGCTGCGTACTTTAAATTATGTGCAGATTTTTTCTAAGAGGTCGTAAAATGTATTCTCTTTTTCGCTAAAGTCCTAAAATCTGCTTGGGAATACATATATATATAATTTTTTCGTGTGAGGAAGGATTCATGCTCATTATATCCGATCATTCGGTGTCATCTTTCTTGTTTTGTACTACTATCGAAAACAAAATATTCTTTGACCGTTCCACTATCTTTGTTCTCTTACCGTCAGCCTGAGTTCGTTCGCAACGAAAGCCACCAAGGCCATATTCATTTGACAGAAACGCATTTGTATCATCTGAGCAACGCATTTCAATTGGAAGTAAGCCATTTTTGTGGCACCGAGTGATTCAGGTCTGTTTGTCTTGAGCAGCTACATTCTAAACGAAAGACATTCCGTTTTGCCATGAAACAAATGATAAAAACCGAACACGAAAGCGATTCATCAACAACGAACACACACATCTGTCAGTAACCCTCGTAGAAACTTAATTCGATGTTTGACATGCGTTGTTCGATCCCACAGTTTA
The DNA here is from genome assembly GCA_039090855.1 of Macrothele yani. Taxonomy (NCBI): domain Eukaryota; kingdom Metazoa; phylum Arthropoda; class Arachnida; order Araneae; family Macrothelidae; genus Macrothele; species Macrothele yani. The sequence continues at coordinate 148,776,295 of CM076995.1, read as the reverse complement.
CGCAGCTTTACTAGCGATCCACGCTATCTTTGCTTGCTGAGCAATGTTAGCTATGTGGATGCGCCGATCTGCAGAAGTATAACCCCACATAAATATGCACTACTTCAGTAAAAGTATATAACATTTTAATCTACATAATATAAATAACCTGCAATTTAAAATAAGCCGATTTCCTCCTTAGTGCACAAAAATTCCTTTTAACGTTTACTGCAAAAAAGAAAAGTATCAATTCTTATCTGTAAAGATTTCCATTATATTTTTTCTCGGCTGAATCACGCGACGGTTTTTTAAAGAAAGCAATCGATCAGCATTATAATGTTCCTTCCACTCAATTTACTGCTGTGTTAAACTTTTTGAACGCCTTCACAACAGATGACATCTCCCAAAAAACAATTTAAACAAATTCTGGTAAAAAATAATGTTTTTGATCAAATTAAATTGTCACGTGGTGAGAAATTCTAAATAGACAAACCAAAACATTGATAGCACAATAATTCCTCACACTTTTAAACAATTTTTTGTACAAGATAATGGTTTTAAACAAGGGAAATTGTATTATCAAGTTCTGAGAAATCCCACTCAGATAGTGTCCAAAATATTGGTGTCATGATAATGGAAGGGTTAGGCGGAAGAACCATGTAAGTCCTTTTTTGGTGATTTTTACTTTTAATGTAAATCCATAGAGAATAAATCGGCCTTTAATTTGGTACAATTTTGTTTCCTACAAGCAACAGTTTACTTGCATTTATTTCTCATAACATTGGCAATTGCAATTAAGTATGATTCAAGAATTTCCTATTCATATTTTTTGCTCTCTTGAAAACTTGGCATTTTGGACTTACATGGTTCTTGCGCCTACCCCTTCAGTTCTGCACAAGAGAAGTCGCCGATATAATTACACGTACTTTTGCTTCGATACTTCTGGTTGCCTATAAACCCTGCTTGGAAAAGACCCAAATCAATTTCAGCTCGATTCTGTTCTTTTAGAAATTGATGTATGAGTTTGTACACTGATGGGGTGGCAATCTATAGTCTGTTGAAATGAGAAATGCTATCGTCCAACCGAGTTAGTAGTGCGAGGAAGATTATTGAGAATTGTACTGTAAACGCTTCATACGGAAGTTATAACGTAATTCGTAAAGCAAATGGATCACAACTTAATTGTATTTCATGACGTCCGTATTGTGTCTGAAAGAAATATTCAAGCTGTAATTCGGAATAAAAATTTCTTCCAGACACAATACGAACGGCATAAAATACATTTAGCTTGTAATCCATTTCCTTTACGAATTGCGTTTTAAATCAAGAGGCAGAAAGTAGCGTAGCTATTATAGATCCGCGGTAGGCTCTTTTGACGGGGGCTATTTTGCGCATATTATCTGTGATGTCTAGGCTGTTTTGTCGGGCTACCAGTGTTCACATGCAGGCGGTATACTTGAATAGCGAAAGAGGTTGAAATTCGTTGTATTAGGGGTACACAAAAGTTTCCGCCATCCCGCTAGCGGGCGCTGTAGGGGTCTAACCGGCCGGCGATCCGTGCTGTTAGTTCGTACATGAAGCCAAGCATGGTGGTCGATAAAGTTCATTTGCGGCACTGTTGGTTATTCCTGTTTAATTTAAGGAAGAAAAGTGCGAGTGAAGCATACATTTCAATATGTCAGGCGTATGGTGAAACGGTTTTGGGTGGTGAACGTGTCGAGAACGGTTTACCAGGTTTAAGAAAGGTGATCTAAGCTTGGAAGACAAGCCACGTGCAGGTAGACGGCAGGACCTAGCAGACGAGGAGCTGGAATCGCTGTTGCAAGAGAATGCCACAGAATCGACCACTCAATCGACGTTGGTACGGTGTCTACAGGCCTTGAGGAAGATCCATAAGATTGGTAAGTGGGTTCCGCATATTTTAACGGAGCGTAATATTGGTCAACGATTGGGCATCTGCATGTCGTTGCCGAAGAGGTTTCAAGGGAAGAATTTCTTGTGGAAGGTTGTCACCGGGGATGAAAAATGGGTATATTGCGACAACCCCGTACGCAAGCGATCATGGGTCGACCCAGGCCAGCCATCAACATCCACTGCAAAACAGGATATCCACGGGGAAAAGATGCTGTTGTGTGTGTGTGGTGGGATATGCACGGAGTGCTGTACTTCGAACTGTTGTAACCGGGCGAAACAATCACATGATCGCTATATCACAACGATCAGATGATGATACTGAACGCCGAAATCGAGCAAAAACGCCCATGGACAGGTGAAGGACGCTACTCAGTCATCTTGTTACTCGATAATGCCAGACCACATGTCGGTGCCACCACGAAATCAACCCTTGAACATTTACACAGAAAGATTTAACCTTCCCCGGCTTACTCCCCGGACATTGCACCTTCAGACTTTCATCTGTTTCGCTCTATGCAATATACCCTAGCCCAACAGCGGTTCACCACAGTCCCAGAGCTGGAAAATTTCGTCACTGAGTTCTTGAGCTCAAAACCCGAGTCCTTCTATCACAGGGGCATTTATTTGTTGCCTGAAAAATGGCAAAAGGTCATTGATGCTAACGGCCAATATTTCGTTGAATAAATGTGTACTGGTTTCCTGACTGTTCCTGACTCCTTTCTCCTTAAAACGACGGAAACTTCTGTTTTTTTTGTTTTTTTTTATTGGAGGTTTAACGACCACCGTGAGCAACTCAATGGGCTATAAGCAGTCGCCCGTCCCTAATTTAGGGTCACTGGTTCCAGGGAAGGGAGAAAGACAGTGCCGTAAGACAAACACAACATCCATGCCTCACCGGGATTCGAACCCGGACCCCTAACGGACGAATGATCAGAGGCCAGCGCCTTAGACCACTGCGCCACCGGGGCGGCAGGAAACTTCTGTATACCCCTAATAAGATTTATGTGAATCGACGGATAAGGGCAGATATCTGATTGAGGTTTGTATGTGAATACAAAAGGGATTGTAATTAAGTGTCAGCGGTACGATTTGATGATTATAGCGTACGGGTGACCTAAACTTCCAGTGCAATACAAACATTTAAAAATGTCCAAAAGCTTTACATATTGCAAATACAAAAAAAAAAAAAAAAAAATTAAAAAAATATCTTTGGAAACAAAAATATAAATAATCAGAGACACATAAAAAAGAAATCGTATACTTAAAAAAAAATGGAAAGAGCGAACAATGGTGTGTGGTGAAGGTCGCATTCAGAATCGCTCTCTAATCCCGTGGGTGTTCGTTGCTATATAGCTCTGTATCAGATCTTTGTTTCTAGCTGGAGAAAAAAAAAAATAACAAGCAAGCTGATTGCGAGTTAGTTTTTTTTTTTTTTTTTGAGTTTTGCTTCCTCCAGAGCAATGGGAAGGAAATAATCTGAAATGTTACAGCCCATCATCTGTTTCAAAAACCAGTTTTTACACAGAAACTCTTTTCACACCTTTAATTTGAGGTAGTAAATGCTCTGAAACTGTTGATGATTAGGCAGCAGTTTGCCAAATAAGTTGGTAGTTTTTCATGGCATTTAAGGAGTGACTAAGCAACACTCCTCATGCGTATCTCGATTATGCCAAACGAATCATAAAAAATCCATCTTAACTCATTATGAAATGCACCGCGAAATGTTATGCGACACTGGCCAAATTAGGAACTGATCCACTGTAGGCCCTAAAATTTTGACCTGATTCCGTTTGTGATTGTATTCCTGGCCAAAGAAAAGCCAAACAATAGGCACAAAAGGGGACATGACCCGATACATGTCTTCTGAGCAGAAAATATGCAGCAGCTTCAAATATAGCTGATGCTGTTAGTACGAAACTAATTATGATTCTTCCCGTGACCGCCTGTTTGCCACGCTATTTAAACACATTTGTCGTTCCTACCGCTCGTTTTTTAAAATACTAATTTAAAATACTAATATCATTCTCCTCCATCCACAATCCATAATCGAAAAGTGCTGGTATCCATTCAATTGTTCCAGGTGTCGTCCATAGTATCCATTTAATTGTTCCAGGTGTCGTGAAATTGCACGTAACGTCAAATCAGTTGACCGATTACGCTAATCGACGAATACCCAAGCAAGGATCGAAAGTACATTTTATCTCAAAAAACGGTTAGCACGTTCATTCACATCTTCTTCTTGATGCAACGAAGTATAAGAAATATTCAGGAATCATCAAAAGCGTTATTATTATTTTCTTCCTGGTGTTACTTTAATTAAGTGTTCTACAGACATTCTAATTTGCACAACTTTCCTGTCGAGGAAGAGTAACATTTTGGTGCACCATTCAAGCCAGTCTCATCTTTAATATACACTGCTGGCCACCCAAAATGCAACACCAAGAAGGACACGAGATAGCAAAGGCAGATTTACTGGACACATAACAACACATACAAAGATGAAACGATTGAGCTTACAGGCCCGTGCGACTTGCGGAACACGCAGACATCAATAGTTCGTGTGGCCCCCATGGCTGGCAATAACGGCCGCTACACGCCGCGGCATCGAACGAAAGAGGCTTTGGATGTGGGCTTGGGGTATGTCGGTCCAGGCTGCTTCCACACGTTGCCACAGTTCATCAAGCCTAGCCGCAGGTAGTGCTTGCCGGGCCACTCGGTTGCCGATCAGCGACCAGACGTGTTCGATGGGCGACATATCGGGAGAACACGCGGGGCACGGCAGCAGTGACACCTGGTGGGCCGTGAAGAATTGTTGCACGATGCGTGCCACGGGCGGGCGCGCATTGTCCTGTTGAACGTGGCTGTTGAGTGTACCGGCGATGCGTACCAGAGGGGTGCGGGTGTCATATCCAATTGCGCCACAAACCATAACGCCAGGCGACGGACCGGTATGGCGATGCATAATGCAGGCGTCATACAGTCTCTCGCCGCGGTGCCGCCACACGCGGATCCGACCATCGTGGTGTTGCAGGCAGAAGCGGGATTCGTTGGAGAAGACAATGTCGTGCCATTCCGTAGTCCAGGTGTGGCGTTCAACGGCCCACTGCCGCCGCACTCGTCGGTGGCGAAACGTCAATGGTAATCGGAGCAATGGGCGCCGTGCGACAAGTCTCCGCTCCTGCAAACGACGTCGAACGGTACGTGCTGACACTTGTTGCGCAACACACCCTAATTCCTGCGCTAACGTTTGTGACGTGGCGGTGCGAGCCGTCAATGCCCGCCACACAACATGCCAGTCCTCTCGTTCGGTGGTGTGCCGCGGCTGCGGCAATCGCTCACGTCGGTCCGTCCGTCCCTCCTGCACCCACCGAATCCATACTCGCCTCACTGTGGCTGGATGTCGTCCCACACGGGCGCCGATGTCTCGGTACGATAAACCGCTGTCGCGATAAGCCACTATTCATCCTCTGTCGAACACCGAAACGTGCTGAAATGACTGCCGTATTCTGCGACGAGGCATCAGGAAGCTTCCCACGCACAGGTCCGGCAGCACAACACACTTCCACTACTTACACCCCGCCTTCTGTGCACCCTTCTTATAGTGCTTCTCGGTGGCGTGCCGGGCGCACATGATTTGCATATGCCCTGCAATGCTAATCGTTTGCATGCCCTCTCGCGGGCGACGCATGCTGCGAATTTCCGGCCAATCGGATGCTTCCTTCTTGGTGTTGCATTTTGGGTGGCCAGCAGTGTATACTCCCATCTTGCGTCGCACACGATTTTAACAAGCACGATGTATCGGGTACAAACAACCAGTAAAGCTGAAACTTTTACCATGGTAATCACCAGGGGCGTACTAATAGCCCCAGCAATCCCAGCAGCGCGGGGGGGGCTTATGATTAAAAGGGCCTCTAGCCGGAGCCAAAAAAGATTTTACAAATTTTTTTGCGGAAACTTCGTATGAAACTGGTTAAAGAAATAGCCAAGAATTAAGGCAGCTTTGAATGAAGTATTAAGAAGAAAAGCATTTTTTTTTCTCAGTATAAAATACGTAAAATCTTTAGAAATCATTTTCGTTGCTTTAGTTCATAAAAATTGGATGACGGGAAAGCAGTTATTCAAAAGAACTTGAGAGCCCTTGCTATTACAAGGGGCCTCAAGTTCAGAGCCCTTGCAATAGTTTCAACGCGTGTATGTTAACAAGAGAATGTGAACTATCAGTTCAATGAGGTGAATTTTTATACCAATGAGGATAAGGTGTTGTGTATTACAGTTGTTTGCACATAACTATGTATCCTTCCGAATACAATGAACTAAAAGGTGTTCTTCGCGGTAGCGAAAAATCGGAGACCTGTGTCATTTTTGTTTTGTTTTTTTATATATAAAAGAGTCGAAAGACTTGGGGTTTTTTTAGCGAAACATTGTGGCATTATGTTTTGCACATAGAAAAAAGTTTTTAATCGTTACTTAGTTGTTTGCTAACTTATGTTGTGGCATTTCGTATAAATCAAAAAAGTCATTAGACACTGTCACATAGCAGTTGCATGGTTTCTGTGTGCAATCGTGAGGCATTTCAAAAAGCAGCCTTAGTCCTTTGAAATAGTAGATTTTGCATGATATGATTAACTTTGACGTAAGTATTTTGTGCAGTAATTTGTATCGGTTACCAGGGCAATCATTTTAGTTATAAGTTACACATTTGTGTTTCACCCAATAAAGTGAAATAATGTTGATGTTACAAAAAATACTCGTAGGTTCCTAAGAATTTGATTTATTAAAACACCCGTAAAGCCTAGTTAATAATACGAAAGTTAAAATTTTGAGCAATGGAGAGCTAATGTATGTTTGCAAAAGAGCATCGAAAACATTTTTGCTGGGGGGGGTCTAATTTTGTCGGTACGCCACTGGTAATCACAGATCAGATCATATGAAGAGGATTTTAGGAAAGGAGTGTCTGACACCAGGTCTTAAACAACCCTTAGAAATAGGAAGGTAAAAGATTTGGGCTAGAGTGCCCGATAGGAAAGTGACACGGAAGCGAGGCAGAAAAGGGAAGGAAGACGCCCTTGTTTATCATCGGGGGAGGGGACTACTACCCGGGGTTCGACGACTAAACGTGCCCATCCGACGCACGGCGGGTATTTAGTGGTTCGAACGTTCGTACCTGCCTGGGACCGAACCTGAGGTTATATCCGTGGCAGTCACGAACGTTGAACAGTAGGCCACCCGCGGCCCACTGGTAATCACATCTTTTGTCAGAAAGAATTATAACTTTCTACTCATACAAAATATCGCCTCGCACCAATATTTGCTACAAAATTTTGCAATGAAACTACCGAATTTTCGGATTAGCATTTCGATGCCAAAAGTAAAGTTTGCGAAAACCTTTGGAAATAGACATTACGATTACAATGAACACATATTCATCATCAGTTGTTTATTAAATTGAAATGAAATCCGAAGTGTGTAAACGTGTGTCCCAAAGAACTACGAAGAAACAGTTCGATTTTTGTTCAATCAATAAACACGGAAATTTTACAAGTTAGCATGACAATTTATGTTATAGGCTGAGCATCACATATCCGGAAAACCAAGAACCTCCGAAACTTTATTCGAGCGTCACATAACGTGCAAGAACACGTCGGGTTACGACACGTGACCTCAGATATCCTGGGTGTAGGGCTCATACGCTCTGTTCTGTTGCAGGGATGGCCAAACTTATTCTTTTGAAAGTATCGATTCCACTCACTAAAACGATCCCCTCGCATTGATTCGTTTGTTTCGTTCCTTTACACTTCCGGTGGACGATTTTTGCAGGGAATGACTCTCCTAAATAAGTTCAGAGTCGTATCCGTTTGTGCCGTTCACTGACTCTTCCGGTTTAGTGAAAGATTTTCTGTTTAAATTTACTTTTTTATCTTGCGGATTTTTTTTCTATTAATTTTATATTATGGTTTCAAAGCATTCATGAAATTTATTTAATTTTCTACACAGTCACCTTCTGTTACCGGAACATGAACCTCACCGGAACACCGTGGTGAACATTTGATGTCTAATGTAAAGCAATTCTGACCAATTATTTGGGAGGTACTCATAGCCTAGCTTTTTGATGGTTCAGTGTATACAAACTTTGTTTCAAGCACAAAATTACTAAAAGTATTGTACAAAACTACGTGTACAAACTGTATATGAAATAGTGAAAATCTTCCAAATTACGTGGAGACAATGTACTGTAAATAGACAAAGTCATTGCTATTTCCACGTTTTTCTTTAACCAACACACGGCAGCCGAAAAATTGTTATTCGACACCACTGAGATCGAATCCCAGATCTCTCGATAACTAGCCCAGCGAGTTCGCTTTACGCTACGGTGGCCAACAATCCACGACGCTATGTGTGTTTATCTGCCAGCATCTGACTTCACAAATCCGTAGGGATGGGCTCAGCAACTGAGAGATCGCCTTACGCTACGGTACCAACAATCCACGGCGCTATGTGTGTTTATCTGTCAGCATCTGACTTCACAAATCCGTAGGGATGGGCTCAGCAACTGAGAGATCGCCTTACGCTACGGTACCAACAATCCACGGCGCTATGTGTGTTTATCTGTCAGCATCTGACTTCACAAATCCGTAGGGATGGGCTCAGCAACTGAGAGATCGCCTTACGCTACGGTACCAACAATCCACAGCGCTATGTGTGTTTATCTGTCAGCATCTGACTTCACAAATCCATAGGGATGGGCTCAGCAACTGAGAGATCGCCTTACGCTATGGTGCCAACAATCCACGGCGCTATGTGTGTTTATCTGTCAGCATCTGACCTTAAATACGTAGGGATGGACTCAGCAACTGAGACGTCTCCATCTGGTGGGGCTTAACGGCACAAGCTATTTAATTATAGCTAAAAAATCCAATGGGCGAGAGAAATGGTGAAAATCTTCCAAATACGTGGAGACAATGTAAATAGACAAAGTCATCGCTCTTTCCACGTTTTTCTTAAAATAAAAAAAACAAGGAAAGAGCGATGACTTTGTCTATTTACTGTATATGAAATATAAATGGATTTAGTGTTTAGACTTAGTCCTTTCTCTAAGCTATTTCATTATTAAGGTGTGCAAATACTCCAAAAAACGAAAAAATCCGAAATTCCAGGCACTTCCGATCCCAGCATTTCGGATAAGGGGTGCTCAACTTGTAGAGGATAAACTTGTAGAGGCATTTCGGATAAGGGGTGCTCAACTTGTAGAGGATACAAACACAATAGGGATTATATTGGCTTTGTGTTTAGTTCGGCCGGCAAATATCTCACTGCCGAATACCCTATTGAGACAGTTTTTTATCAAATATTAGCAACATGTATAGGCATCAAAATACCAGATTACCTATTTTTATTAGCACGTCTTTTGTAAAAAAAAAAAAAATGTATGTGCTTATAGTATCACTTTGTCCATTCGTCTGTGCGTCTGTCAGTCCGTCCGTCCGTCCGTCCGTCCGTCTGTGGACACCATATATCTGCAACTATTAGTCCAATATTACGTTGGGAAGCCCAAAATGTGGGAACGATGATCCTTGCTTTCCGGGATTTTTTAATGTACTGCTTCGCTACTAGGTGGCGTAAATGTGCATGCTATCGATTCAAAATACGTTATATCCCATATCATTACTTTTAAACATAAGAATGCAAAAATTATCTCTTTTTTTTCTTCGATACCATTTAGACAATATTGGGTACAGTTTCTTTTCAAGTAATGCATAAGTTTTTCCGCTAGGGAGCGCAAAAATACACTGCAATTTTCCCGATATCTTCGTTTCTAAATGCTCGATTTGAAAAATTATTTTTGCACCGGATAGGGCGCTCCTGGTGGGAAATGCTCTGCATGCGATTCCTTATTTTTTTTTTTTTTTTTTTTTTTTTGTAAAGAACGGTTTTGCGATTAGAGGGCGTAAGTGCATACTTCTGTTTCTGATGTATTTGCAGCAATATCTGTGCTTCTGAAAACACAGTTGAAAATATTCTTTTGTGATCAGATCTGCTCACTACGAGAAATCTTTCCAAAGTATCTTCTGCTTAAAACGGTGCATAGTTTTTCCACTCCAAGGGTACAGATGTATGCAGGGGCGGATTGGCCCATCGGGACACCAGGACATTTCTCGGTGGACCACTCGAGAAATGGCCCACTTTCTCGTATTCTTTTTGTCCGGATTTTTTGAATGAGCGAATAATTATTTTGTTGCCATGAACAATAATAATTAATGTCATTTGAGCTTTATGCGTGTCTGAAAAGTTTCAGTTACATCTAAGTCGTTTGACTTGGAACCCAGAGTAATTGGTATGCCCTGCCGTCCTTTTGTAATCTTGAAGGAGAGAGACGCTGTACCCATTGCGATGGTCTATCTTCCTCTTTTCCACAGACTGACACAGAGCACAAAGCGATTCTCCTGCAGAGATACTCCGTAACAAGTAAGTGTCACACCCACATTTATCGTAAGAGAAACAACGATTTACGAGTGCTGGTTCATACGTCAGAATGGTAGTTAATGAGTAGACTTTGGGCCGTCTACTGAAGGAGAATTCCATTGTACAATGGACGATCTGCGACTAAATAAATGCAAAACGTAACTGCGTAGAAAAATTGCTATGTGGAACGCGTACATTCGAACTTTTAGAATGATCTTCCAGGTGAATTTATGAGGTATTTCCCTGTAGATACGTGTGTTTTTATGGTGGACTTCAAGACTAAAATTCTCGGCCTGGCTTTGTCGTCCCAATCCGCCTCTGGAAGTATGTCTTATCTCTGCATCTAACAATCCGATTTGAAAAATGATTCCTTTGTCCGAGAGCGTTCCTGGTGCGAAATGTTTTGCATATACACTGGCGGAAAGTGAAACAAAGAACACCAAGAAGGAATTGGCGGACGATCATGAAATTTACTTATGTTAATGGGGTCGAGTTTACGTAGGTGTGATGTTAATTTCGGGACCAAGCGGTGAGCGCTTACGTCACAGTACGACATAATATACAAATTATCGTCGGTGGTATTTAAGGAGTACGGCGAAGTGAATGTAATCAGTCGTCGGCGTACGGACACGTGCGAAGACCCTGAAGAAGCTGCAATGCCTGGACATGGAAGACGTGTACGATTTCAGCAGTTATCGGACTTTGAGCGAGGTCGTCTAGTCGGACTCAGCGAGGCCGGGTGGTCGTATCGTCGTAATGCGGAGCGAATTGGACGGGAAGTATCGGTGGTGGTACGATGGTGGCGTAGATGGTCCTGAGGAACATTCCCACACGAGAAGACGTGGAACCGGGAGTCACAGACGGACGATGAGCGGACCGATCGACGCATAAGAAGAGCGGCGTTGTCAAGCAGAACATCCACAGCGACGCAAATCCGAGCTGCCATTGCACCTGGGTTGACTGTGCGAACAATCCGCAACCGTCTACTGGATGCAGGACTACGTGCACGTGTGCCTCTGGCATGTGTACCTCTCACTCCAGCCCACCGTCAAGAACAGCTGCAGTGGTGTCGCCAACGTCTGCACTGGAGAATGCAATGGCGATCTGTCGTGTTCAGCGATGAAAGCAGATTCTGCTTGGGAGCCTCCGATGGCCGTATGCGTGTTCGCAGACGCACAGGGGAGCGTCTCCACCCTTCTTGCATCCGCCAGTGACACACAGGGCCTACACCTGGTCTCCTGGTGTGGGGAGCGATCAGCTATCACTCCCGTACACAACTAGTGGTTTTACCAGGTACGTTAAACAGCACTTCCTACATCAACATCATTATTCAGCCCGTTGTTGTGCCATTTGTAAGGTCGGTCCATCGTGGTGTTTTCCAGCAAGATAACGCACGCCCACACACGGCACGTGCAACGCAACATGCACTTCAGGGTGTGAGACAACTTCCATGGCCTGCACGTTCACCGGATTTGTCCCCCAGTGAGCCCGTGGGGGATTTTATGGGACAACGACTTATTCGGTCTCCACGGCCAACCACGACTATTCCCGATTTACGCGTCCAGGTTGAGGATGCTTGGAACTCAGTACCCCAAACTTACATCCAACAGACTCCATACCAGAATTGCACAGTGTGACGCAGTTCATGGCGGTTCAACCTCGTACTAACCATGTTACATGGAAATGTTATTTTTCAGTTTACCAGCAAATACAGCTGTATTTTGCCATAATGTTTTGATCACGTTATTCTCTGTATTCCGTTATTATGCTGTATAAATTTCGTTGGTATCAGACGTCTCCTTCTTGGTGTTCTTTTTTCACTTTCCGCCAGTGTAATTTAAAAAAATTTTCTTAAAGCACAAGTTTGCCACCAGAGGTCATAATCTCACATTTGTGTTTACACCATGTCTACAGTAATATCGGTCCGTCTGAAAATCCGAATGATTTTTTTTTTTTTTCAGTCAGATACTACTAACTACGAAACATATTTGTGGGCATTTCCTTCCCGAAATAATGCACAATTTTCGTGCTAGGGGACGCAAAAGTTTAATTTTTTTTTTTTTTTTTAATATCTCTGCTTCTAGAAGTCCGAATTCTTTTAACACCGTATACCTTGTGGAGTTTTTTGCCGTTCACAGATATGGCGTTAGGCGTTTCTGTTTGCAGCTGTAATCAAAATAAAAAAAATCCATATTGAAAATTTCTTCTTTTATTGTATGCTACACGCTATAGTAAAGATGGAGAACAGCATCATCTTTAAGTAACGCACTGTCTTCCTGCTAGGGGGTGTAAATGTTAGTCTTTTTCTCTCTACCTATGCTTCCAGGAAAAGTATTTAAAAATTAATTTTCCTTCGCACAGCTTTTACTATGAAGAATACTCTTCACATACTTCTACCTCTCCATTTTTCAAAATTCTTCCGCTTCGTGGAGTAAATTTATATCATGGGTTTCTCTATATCTATTCTTCTAACTGTTCGACGTGAAAATCCCTATGCCTTTGATATCTTCTGTGACGTATATGCTAAATTAACTTTCCTTTTTAGTTTCTTTCCCTATGTAAATCTTGAGTTTGTTCTCAGTTATACTTCACACTTAACGTGCTATCTTTTCTCTCAAACAAATACTGTTGGCAACACAATTGAGGTAGAATGAATGTGACGTATGCTTGCTATGAGATAAGAACGAGAGATATAAACTACGATACAACAGTTGCTTGGTGTGGTCGAGTGGTGGTGGAATGCTGATTTGTGTTATGTGATTTCTATACTATCCTGAAGTGCTATAAACTGTGCTGGAGAAATAAAGCCAATTTCCGTAAGTTTGACTTCTATTTTAAATGTTTCGTCTGGTCGTTAAGGCTTAATTTAGGAACTATTTCATCGTATGGTTCTGTTTTTAAAACAACGTATCAGTATGAAAAGACATTTACGTTATACTTCCTTCGCCAACAAGAAACTTTATGTGCACAATTTGTTAATTTTCGTGACAAACTTTTCAGCAGCCAGTGGGAGAAAGTAACTATTTCTATCTCTAAATGTTTTATCGACTGCAGAAATACACTTGATTTTTTTTTAACGGGTTCCATTGACTGCGAGTGACTGAAATATTTTATTCGTGTTGGACAGGATTCAAAAGACGTGCTCATTACAACCGAAAATTCGATGTCATCTTTCTTGTTTATACACTCACAGACAACGAAATTTGCGCATGTAGGAGAAAACATGCTACAACTGCGAAACTTCGCAAATAGCTAGAGTGCGTGCTGGTAAGCAAATGATCCACGTCTGGTGCGATTGCGCATGACCGCACATCCTGTGGTGGCGCTGCAAGCACGAACTAGCAGTCTTGCAAACAGGCGTGTAGCCCATGTCCCATGAAAGCGAAAAGCACCGGCCGACGCAAGCAAGAGTACAGAGTGACGAGAATGCCGGGTAGACGCCAGAGACGTCGATTTACGCAATTTACGGACTTTGAGAAAAGCCTGATCATCGGGCTGAAAACTGCAAGGTGGTCTGCGCCGTATAGTTCGCCACGTGGATCGTTCTGACCATACCGTCCGACTGTGTTGGGAGCAGTGGACACGTGACGGCACTGCCACACGGCGGAGCGGCTCCGGACGGACCAGGAGGACCACCGGTGGAAAGGATCGACGGATCGTGCGCCAGGCACGAACGGATACCACGGAGACCCGGTCCACTATACAGGCAGATATAGCGGGTTCTGTGTTGCCGCGAACGATTTTCTGACGCCTCGCGGAAGCGGATGTGGGATCCCAGCGCCTCTTACGTGTGCTTCCATTAACACCGGAACATCGCCGGCCCCGAGTGCAGTGGTACCAGGCCAGAGCGACGTGGGACGCCACAGACTGGGGACTTGTGGTGTTTAGCGATAAGTGCCGTTTCGTTTGGGGAACAGATGGGATCGCAGATCCGCTTGTCCCCCAACGGCACAATCCCCTTGTCAACGGTACAATCCCAACCTCGCTATCGAGCGCCACACCTCCCACACTGCAGGCATTATGGTCTGATGAGCCATTGCCTACGATAGCCGATCAGCTCTAGTAGTGGTACGTGGATCATTGACGGGCCAGCGGCATGTGGATGGGATCCTATGGCCCCATGTGATCCCATTCCTGGCTGGGATTCCAGGTGTGCTATACCAGCAGGATAATGTCCGGACGCACACGGCTCTGGTTGCCCAGGACTGTCTACGTCATGTCCATACACTTCCACGGCCTGTCCGCTCCCCGGACATGTCCCCTATCGAGCATGTGTAGAACCAGTTGAAGCGCCAGCTGCCGCCGTGCCGCACTATCCGGGATTTGGAGCAGACCGTCCTCCATGCCCGACCGTATTGCAGCACGTATAGCCGCATGAGGCGGTGCGACGCGCTATTGAAGATGACCGGATTGCGTGCCACAGATCCCTCTGTAATTGTCCTGCAGCTCTGTTTTTGCCATCATGTGTATCATTCATCTGTATTATTACGTCCATAAAATTTCAGTTCAATCCGATGCTTCCTTCTTGGTGCGCAAATTTCATTGTCCGTGAGTGTAGTTAAATACAATTCGAAAGGCACAGAGCTTACTCTATTTAACAATAAGTGAGCCAGTTGTTTTGTTCTAAGAACTAAAATAGAATAAAATAGAAGATGTATAATAAGATAAGCTGCCCTGCATATGGACCATGGTACCCATTTGCCTAGCAAGAAGTGCCAAAAAAAAAAAAAAAAACAAGGAAGAAAGTAAGAAAGAAACTGTGCCACAAACTTCAAAAATCAAAGTGTAAAAGATATAACTGCAAAGATCATTAAAAATAACAGAAGTTCTTACTGCTGATAAATGTGGAAAAATCTTTACAAATACAGAACCCGGAAGAGTTCATAGTTAGCTGCTACCATTTTTTTTTTAGCAGCATCTTCGACATCATTTTCATCATCACTGGAATGGCGTTGATTATGTGGCACAGTTCCCACAGCACAGCATTTTCCGTACAATTTTATATGCGGAGGGGAGAAAGTTGGAATGCCGCCAGGCACCCACACACGAAGAGTCTTTACAAAACGCGAAACAAATGTAAAGCGAAATGAACTGAGGTAATTTTCTTAGATTCCTCTTTCAATAAAATAAAATTAGCGTCATGAGACTTCGCGCTACTGAAAGGGTATTGAGTTAGATATGCATTTATTAATTTAATATATCTTCTTCCTACCCTTTCTGAACGCAACAGAATCCTTAAATAAGAAGGCCCTTTTTCACTCTGTTTCTTTGTTCTTCACACTGCACGGGAGCAATATAAAGCCCCGATTGAATGTGAGATTTTTAAAAAAAGTGTTTACTTTTAAACTATACTGGTGACCAAAATTAACATGACAAACACAAAAACGTGAATAACGCCAAATCCACACGGCAGAGTTTAATGGCAGTTGGTACGGACAACATACTGAATATCGACAACGCAGCAATACACAACAGAAAAGGGATACCGTCACCGCATGAGGAGGAAGCATACTCATGACAGCATGGTAGTCCAAAACTGATGCAGCAAGTGGCGAAGATTTTCAGGGGATGATAGGGAGTGTGATTACCCCGAAGTACGATAAACGAGCCCTCGTGCTTTTTATAAGGCTGTGAATGAGAGTTTGAGGCAATAAGTGACACTCCTCCACCAAGGCGCGTCGTAGTCCCGGTAGGTTCTGCAAGGGGGCAATCGACTTGCAATTGCTCTTCCCAGATCATCCCAGGCATCTTCTATCGGGTTCAGATCCGGAGATCAAGCGGGCCACTCCATCCTGTGAATATTGTTCAGGTATTCGTCGACTAGCCGAGCCCTTTGGGAACGGATGTTTTCATCCATAAAAAGGAACTGGGAGGCCAACAGCTCCCGTGAAAGGTCGTACATACGGCTGAAGATGTCGTCACTGCAGCGTGCAGCAGTCAGGGTGCCTCCCGGAAACACGTGGAGACACGAGCGTTCATCCATCATATTGCCAGTCCAAACCAGGAGTCCTCCACGACCGTATTGGTCAATTTCCTTACTACTGGAGACAAGATTTCGGCTCCTCGACTCTCTCCAAATGTACACACGTAGAGGATCTGCGTTTAGGCTATACAGCGACTAGTAACTGAAGAGAACACGTGCCCATTGATCAGAGTTCAACGAGTGATGTCGTCGAACCCAATTCAGACGGGCCCTACTGTGCGATGCGGCCACTGGCCTTCTTGCATACATGTTGGGTTGATGCATAAGTTCATGCCGGGTTTTTTTCACCGCACTACAGGAATGTATTACATCAGAAGGGAAAACGGAAACAATCAACTATGTACCCCCCCCCTTATTGTTTACGATGGTGAGTCCCAGCGTCTGGATAGGTCTGCATTGCCATTCTTGAAAAACAGTGCAGGTTCTGCTACGACGAAATCACCAAGGAAATTCTGGAGATCAACATCATTGTTGAACATTCTGCCACGGAGTGCATTCGGCAGAGATCGGAACAGGTGATAGTCTGAAGGGGCGACATCTGGGAAATAGGTCGGATATGGAAGGATCACCCTTTTCGTGTCCTGAATGGCCAGTTTGGTCATGTTCGCACTGTGAGGGCGTGAGTTATCCTGTTGGAGAAGGACATCATGGCGTTGATGCGGCCGTTTCTGTTGAATTTCTCCCTCCACACGGCGGAGTTGTTCACAATAGAGTGCAACGTTAATGGTCCGATTCCTCGGCAGCATTTTTCAGTGAATAATGCCATCCATGTCCCAACAGACAAAAAACATGATCTTCGGTGGATGAAGGTCATGTTTTGGACGTGGTGTGGGCATCTTGTTTGGTCTTAGCCATTCCCTCCGTTGCCTGAAATTCTTTTCATCATTTCCAGTAAGAATGCGAGATAGAAAGGGTTTGTGTTGCTGAGAACATTCGCGATAACGGGCGAACAAGGAACCACATATGGCAACACGCTGATTCTTGTTGTCCTTAGTGAGAGTGTTGGGCACCCAAGACCCCAAATATCTGGACCTTTCCCATACCTTCCAGGTGTCGCACCACGGTGGCCTGATCACAGTCCATCTCAGTGGCCAATTCGCGTGTGGTTTGACGCCGACCAAGTAGATGAGATAGTTCAAACGATCCTCATCAAAATGAGCTGGACGGCCTGAGCGTGGAGAGTCGTTGGGGTCAAAATTGAACCGCTTAAACTATTTGCGGACTGTCCTCAGAGCAATAGCATCTTCCCCATACACAGCACAAATTTGTCGAGTAGCCTCGCCGGCTGTGGATCCCTTGTTAAACTCGTAGAGGAGCAGATGTCGGAAATGCTCATTCCTCTCTACTTGAAACTCTATACTTCCGGACCTGAAAACCAAAAAACCATTAGCCACAGTCACACAACGCAATATGATTTAGATACACGATATTACTGGCTACATTTTGATATACAACTGGCCATCTGCACCGTCACTACTGACCTGGGAAACACTCGTGAAATAAAACGGCATGAACTTATGCATCAACCCGATATCTCTCTTGTGGAGTCTTCTGTAAACTTTTTATCTTGATACCGCGGTTTCCGTAGCAGAGAAGAGCTCCTGTGAGAAGGTACAAAGTGTGTACTTCCACTGTATAATATTGTTAACCGGCTATGTTAACTTTCATAGTCTTGCGTGGTTGAAGATAATAAATAGCTATTAGTAAACAATTTTACGCAATCCTTTTAAATCTCTTAAAAAGCACTTTATTCCTTTCTTTATTTAATCGCCGAAAGGTTGTCCTCAGCTTAGTAATTCTTCCTCCCTTGTCCTCTGAAACCAAGATTTCCTTCTCTAAATCCTTCTTCGGTCATTCCTTCGTCTCCCCTTTGCGCCTGCGCAGAAGACCTCCATTCCCCCGATCAACATAAGACCTGCTATCTAACACCTAAGGCGCTTCCTCGTCTCCTCCTTGCGACTGCTCACTTTCAAACCATCGAGTCGACTCCCTAACTCCCCCTTTGTCCCCACGCAAACTCACCCCTTTACTTCCACAAAACCCCGGGGAAAAACACCGGCATCGGCTTCACAAAACATCGAGACTAAAATTAAGAGGGCTTACGCTTTCAATCGGCTGCTTTGAAATTAACAAGGCAAAATATTAAATGAGCTGGACAATACCAATGCGTCTACGAAATGCAAAGGCCCAGACCCTAAAATGCGACAAACTGGCGTGGCGTCTCTAAATAAACCGTGTTTCCGATGTTTCAATATCGGGTGACACAGCAAAATTTTCTCATGTGTCGTAGAAACAAAGGAAATGGACCACTAAAGCGAAATAAAAGTTACGAAATGTGATTTAATATCTTTGCCAAAAATTCTAGTATTAAATCTCCGTAACAATATAGTTCCAGTCTAATAGCTAGTATTCGAGCTTGAACTGTTACTAAAAAGTATTTAGTTGTTCTAAACGTTGTGCGCACGTACATTAAAAAATGAAGATCATAGTTTCTGTCGCGTTTCTAACAATACAGATATTCCCGTTTTGGTGACGTCATTGTCACTTGTGTCAGTTGGCCAGGTGCGTTAAAGAGGCCATACCCGGTGGCTATTTACTGCTAGAGGGAGGTAAGCGGACAGTCGAGTGTTTTGGGGGACAAGCGTCACTCCTGGGGGAAAAATTGTTGACAGAACGATGAGCGCGGAGTTTACTTTTATTCTGGCTCCCGTCATGGTGGCACTCCCTCCCGCCTTAGTGGCATACTGCACCTAATTAGTTTGGAGAAAAATTGACAAAATATGACATCTTTTCGGTGAATCGGTCTTTTCAGCTTCCTTTCCACAGACATGTTAAGTTTGTCACGAGTATGCATATATAGATCAGAGCAGCGAGAAAAAGAAGGTGTTTTATGAATCAGTGCGGGGTGAAATTAAAGAGCAACAAAAAACGCACAGAGCAGAACAAAATGGCACATTAAAAACAGAAATAAAAAACCTATCGTCATCTCTGTGGCTATTTAGTCTGAGGCGCTGGCTTCTGACTATTCGTCCGAGATGAGCCTGAGTTCGAGTCCCGAGTGAGGAATGGCGGTCTATTTGTCTGATGGCTGTACTTTGGAATGAGTTATCTTTAATGAGGGACTTGCGACTGCTCTTAGGCATTAAACACCGAAACAAAAATAAAGGAAAGGTGAACATCTAATTGTAAGGAAACTTTCTACATGTTCCCGTGTTATTCAGGGTGTCCGAGAATTATTGGACACATTACAAAATTATGTACAAAAAAACAATCAGCATTGTCTGTTTTTCTATGTCACGTATTACTAACACGGATTCTATATTTTTGTTTTGCAGAATTGTTATTCCCAGAATCCGATAGATGGCGCTAGGTGTGGCCTGTTGAGGAATGTATGAGAAATGCGCAATCAGTAGTCATCTCATCCGTACAGCAGAAGGCGATGTGTGTGTTATGGCTTGCAGAATTAAAGTATGTCATTAAAATTTAAAGGCTGTATTTAGAGTATGGTTGTAATCCTCTGTCAACGAATTCAGTTAAGCGGTGGATAAAACAGTTTAAAGAAACTGGCAATGTGGGACATCGTGGAGGAGCCGGTAGGCCTAGCGTCAGCAGTGAGACGGTTGACCAAGTTAATTAAAGTTTCTGACGAAGCCCCAGGAAATCCATTCGTAAAGCAAGTAGAGAACTGTGCATTCCGAAATCGACAGTTCACGATATCTTGCACAAGAAATTAAAGTTTCATGCTTATAAAATTCAAATAGTGCAAAAGATGCGTGTAAATGATCACACTCTGCGATACGATTTCGCTGTGGATATGCTGAATCGAGTGGAAAACGACGAAAACTTTCTTAGTACTGTAATTTTTAGTGATGAATCCACATTTCATGTATCAGGTATTGTGAATCGTCACAACTGTAGGATATGGGGCAGTGAACCGCCTTATGCTGCTATTGAACTGGAACGTGATTCTCCAAAAGGTAATGTGTGGTGCGCCCTATCAAAAAGAGAAGTGATTGGCCCTTTCTTCTTCTGCGAAAAAACCATAAATGGTGACATTTACTTAGATATGCTAGAAAATTTCGCTATACCCCAGATCAAAAGATTTGACAACGTCGTTTTCCAACAAGACGGCGCGCCTCCGCATTGGTCAACGTGTGCACGTAAGTGCCTAAGTGAGCATTTCCCCAACGGATGTATTGGGTGTGGTGGTCCCATTCCGTGGCATCCTCGCTCTCCAGATCTAACTCCATTGGATTATTTCATGTGGGGTTATGTGAAGGATCGTGCCTATCAGACGCCTTGTACTGATTTGCAGAAACTGAAGCAGCGTATCGCAGCTGCTATTAATTCCATAACTCCTTAGATGCTTGCCAATACATGGCATGAAATCGAGTATCGCTTGGACGTACTACGAGCAACCAAGGGATCTCACATTGAAATTTATTAACTTGTGTAGTTACACTGTAAGTTAGTACAGTCAGTTTCTTTCTATCTGTTTATTGTTTTGTTTTATATAATTTTGTAATGTCCAATAATTCTCGGACACCCTGTATTTCCATACTATAAAATTACGTACTGTGACACATTCTCGACTTTAGCAGCAACATCATTCGAACCTTCTCGGTGTCCACATAGACTGCAATCCCCCCCACACACACACACACACACACACGCACGCACATTTCCCCTGTCGCTACGTCTATGGAAGGCAACCAGCCAAACGCCACGATATGTTCCTATGGCAAATTTTAAAGGTCAACAACAAGCTTAAGGAACGAAATTCAATAATTAAGATCTCCACCGTCATAAAATCTACCGCAGGCAAATCGCTAATAAAGGCAGGTTGAAAAAAAAGTTACAGATATTTCAGAAAAAAATAAAATTTCCCCAACTTGTAAAAATCACACGGTATTGCGCAACAGCTCGTAAACTAAAATCAAGGATTAGTGAACACTCTCCAGTTGTTGAAAAGAGAAATCAAGGCAGTACAATTGTGAATCACATGACGAAAATTCGGGCACTGCCACCTGAAATAACGAACAGAAAATGGGTTATGAACCTTTTCTGATAAGAGGCTTATATAAAGAAACTTTATCATAGTTTCTATCAGTGAACTTCCCAAATCTGTAAGTAATATTTTCTCTGGGTTGTTAAACTCACACGTGGTTTGTAGGCGGGGGAGGGTCTTTTCACAACTCACTACCCAATGAAAAACTCAGAAGTTCTTAATGTTAACGTTATGAATCTGGCAGCTACTTTTCTGGTTTCGCTGTCCATGTACAATTTGCTACTGTAAAACACTGAAAACAGGACACAAAAGAAACTTCTAATAAAAGAACTTAAAGAACAAGAAAAGCTCTCATTACTCTTTTAATTCCACTTTTTGGAACAAAAATGTTGGAAAACCGCTCTCTGAGAAGAGCCGAAGTAAGTAATTATTGTGACATGAAGCATGTAAGTACTATTGTGGAAACTAAGAATGATGTAATCTTCAAGCACACAGAGCCTGTGATATCATCTTTTGGTTACTGTGGCATCTTCGAAACAGAAACGCTTCTTTTGCTTTGTCAGAGAATTCTTTTTCAGTAGCTTTTACATGTTTATCGTAGCAGGAAAGATAAAATCATACATTATACTCGACCCATTTCTAAGGGAAAACACTAAGCTCCTGAATAAGTTACACTCTTCTCGTGAATAAGTCAAAATAAAGATACATGCATGAATCCCTTGAAAGGAATAAAGTAGACCAAAGCTCTGTTAGAATTATCATTATTCGCCGTTTCTTTCGTCTTAAGGTTGTTCCACCTAAAATCTCTGTCTTATGTTTCCAATGGTAAAACTTCTTTACATATTTTCTTCGCAATTAATGTATTCCCAAGGATGAAAATTTACACATCGATAAAACAAACTTTGAATTACAGCATGGGATACTTAATACTTGCTGTTGGGACGAGAAATTATACACATCCGTAAATTGTGTGATGGACATTAAAAATCACATTGATCTTACAAGGTATGAAAATTTTATATCAACTATTTTCATGTGGATTACTTAGAACGGGTGTTAAACGTGTATATGTACCAGACAAGCGACATTCCGATGTGCCTATTGTAATGTCGATGTATTCACGGAGGCCCCACTATTGATCCTGGCCGGGGAAATGCAAGCTGCAGGGCACACGGAGAGCTCAAGGTCAGCGCCGGAATTCACAGGTCAAGGAGAAAAGGGTAGTGGGGCACAGAGAGCTCCTCTACGCGTGCTCCGACTAGGAAAGAGAGGAGCGTCTCTGCTGAAGAAGGCAGGAGCCAATCAGGAGCCGAGGAGAAGTTACTGGGAAAAACTTCAGGATAGAAGGAGTAAAAAAAGAAGACAGTTAGGACAGACAGTTAGAGCTGGGAACGGATCGTGGATGGTGCTGGAGAGCAGCACAGACAGTTAGAGCTCGGAGCTGATCGGGGAAGGTGCTGGGGAGCAGCACGAAAAAGAAAGTTGGTGATAGGACGTGCCAGCTAGGGCACGGGGAAAAACGGTCGTGGTTGGAAGAGCCGGACGGAGACACCGACGGTCTGTAACAACGTACGGAGAAAGCGATTTCAGAAGACACGTGTTCGGGGACAGAACACGAGGCATAGCTTCCGAACAAAGGAAGAGTGAGGTGAACGAAAGGTTACGACGATTAAAACCTTTCACGTCTGTGATAGAAAAAGAAAGGGCAAAGAGTATTAGCAAGAAAGAGTATTCTTTAATGAATAGAGACTCTGAAAATTTGTTCGTGGAACTGCAACTTGCAGGAGCTCGGGTCAAGCAACAAAAGCTGAAAGAACAATTATCTTGATTAAACACTTTTGTTAAGTTTTCAACAAGCCTGAGATTGAATTCGTGCTTTGAATGTCTTGCCATTATTTTTACTTCCCTTCTCCCGAATAGCAGATTATTTCTAGTAAAGCTGGGAGAGCAAGAATGCCGGGCTGTCTTCAACTTTTCGTTGATAGACAGTTTCCAAACAAAAAGAACCTTACAAATATTTTTTCTTCCTGCTGTGGGGAAGTTTCATCAACGCTGGAAGCCAGTGTTGTTTGGGCGATAAGCATTAATTAACATAATGAGCTCCCACCCCTACACTTGCTAAAACATAACCATAATTAAGCAATCGAACATTTGTTTGTCTACTGACGCCATCAACGTACAGGTCGCGCCATCTGTTAACAGGTCTGAACATTACTCAACGAAAAATGATTGACATTTAATATAATTATGCTTATGGGATCTTTCCTGTTATCTGCCCGCCACTGTTGGCTTTTGTTCAGTGTTGCATGAAATGACACTATTTGACTTCCGAATAAGAACGCTTTCGGGCAGTCCCGATTTTGAGTGTATCGCTCAGCTTTGTTTACATGAAACCTGATCACACCCAACATGAGCGAAAGTAGTTCACCGTAAATGTTATGGAAATTTTTTTATTGGTACATAAAATGACCCTGTAAGGAGCAAAACCCTACTTATTCACTTTTTAATAAAATTTAAACTGTTTAAGAAATATATATAAAAAAAATTATACAGTATAAGAAAACAAATGAAAACAAACAGCTACAAATTGGGTACTAATATCACTCTGGGGCCAATACGCTAAGATATCTTTCATAATTTCTAAAAATGGATCGTCATTAATTTTTAATCTTTTTCGCAACATAAATTCACATAGGTATGAATCCAACAGGCTCCTGTGAGTTTGGTGATCGACAAACGGTCAAAAAAACGTGGTCACTGCGCATGGGTGGTATGCATAGAGAAGCACGTGATCACTGAGCATCTGCTGCCGAGGGCTCTGTGTTCTACTTTCAAAATTGGGAACTACTTGAAAGCGTTTTTATTCGGAAGTCAAATAGTGGCGGGCAGATAACAGGAAAGGTCCTGGTTATGTTTTAGCAAGTATTAAGTATCCCATGCTATAACTTAAAGTTAGTTTTATCGGTGTGCGAATTTTCAACATTGGGAATACATTGATTGAGAAGAAAATATGTAAAGGAATTTTACCATTGCAAACATAAGGCAGAGATTTTAGGTGGAACCACCTTAATTACTAGAGGCAGATACCTCCCCCCCCCCCCACCCAATGCAAACCCCAAGCTTTGGGTTAATTTTGGAATTATAAAATGTTTACTGTGGGTAACAGCTTCAAACCGGAAGTCAGTAATCACGAAGCTTTTATTTCACTTGTTTTTCTTTTGAATTCCGGACGATTTGCAGGAAGACTTGAAATAGCAGTGAATGAAAGTGGCAATTAAACACGTATTAAAATTTATTGTTCGCCATTTCTCTTTTCTCTGCCTCATCTCTCGTCTCGATTAAACCCGAAATGTTCCTATTATTTTATAAGTTCTATTCAAACCTTTTAACATCTCTAAAATGAGGGGGGAATGGGGGGGCAGTCTAGCTGTTTGACTAAATTAAAAAACAAAGGAAGATCAAGTACGCTTAAAATCTTAAACCAGCTCGCTAAAACAGCAAATGCAAGTCTCGGAAGATTCTGCATGTAAAATAAGTCGGATTCATTGCATAATCAAATGATTATTAACCAGATTATGTTCGTCATAGTTCATGGTAAACAAACGGTTGAAATATCAAGGCTACAGCGATACAACTGTTATATCTCCCTCGCCGCCTATTGTTATTCAGTGGCACACTTCACCTCCATAATTAACATTGTTTAACGCACGCAAATATCTCCAAAGTTGCTCGCGGCACGGTCGCGTTTTATCTCTTTCTCTTCATGCTTGAATGAAATCTCCCAGCAGCTTCTTAAAATCAGCAATGGAAAAAAAAAAAGGGGGGGATTCTTTGATATTTGCTAGAGGTCGTAATCGTTACAAGCTGTTTTGGCAGCCTTCAGTTTTAAAATGTTGAAGGCTTGGCATGCTTTGTGCATTTCTCGTGTGCATGCGAGAGTACAACTCCATTAACTCTCCACGAGGAAGTATAAACAACCGGTCCGTTCTTACCGGCAGAGGGTGATAAATTTAGATCGCTGAAGGTCAACACAGTAACCAATTAGACAACTTCTTTTGTTTTTACTCCCCAGACAAGAGCAACTTTTATATTTTTTATTTGCTTATTATCTTTTTTCTCCCTTTACCCCCATTGCGGTTACCTGAACTTAAAATATCCGTAATTCATTCACTAAGACGCGTCAAAGAGCTAAACATAACTGCTTCGGGTACTACCAAGATAAATGTAGCTTTGCGCACTTCACTGTTTTACAATTTCAAGGTTTATAAATCGCTGTAATGTGGGCTAGGGATTTCCCATGAGTAAGCGAGTATATAATCGTATTAATACAGTGCAGGGCCGCAGCCAGGGAGGGCTTTTGGGGGTTTAAACCAAAGAATATCTAACTATAGATATTGTTTATTTAAGTCTTCCCCAAAATGCCGTACTTAAATAAAGAGAGGGTAGATAGATCCGTATACTTGTGTAAGTAGTATAGCATGTAACGTATATTGTATTTAAACTTTCATTTTGAGTTAGTTTTTCTATGTAAATTTGAGTTCGTTCTCTTAGACATTTTTTGAACCTTATCGTTATGTCTTTTCCCTCAAATGAGAATGATGTTGGCAACACACTGAGGTCGCAACAAGAGTGGCGTATGTGTGGCCGGATAAGAACGATAGATAAAAAGGCAATGCAGCGGTTGTTTAAGGGGATTGGGCCGCGGGTGGCCTAGTAGTCAGTCAACGTTCGTGAATGCCATGGAGATAACCTCAGGTTCGATCCTGGGCAGGTAGATCAGATCAGATCAGATCATATGTAGAGGATTTTTGGAAGGGAGTGTCTGACCCCAGGTCTTAAAAAACCCTTAGAAATAGGAAGCTAGGAGATTTGGGCTAGAGTGCCCGATAGGAAAGTGACACGGAAGCGAGGTAGAAAAAGGGAGGAAAACGCCCTTATTTATTACGGGGGGAGGGGCAGGACCCGGGGTCCGACGGCTTAACCTGCTCAGGATCGAACCTGAGGTTATCTCCATGGCAGTCACTAACGCTGACCACTATAGGCCACCCGCGGCCCTTCTGGGCAGGTACGAACGCTCGAACTACTAAATACCCGCCGTGTGTCGAATGGGCACGTTAAGCCGTCAGACCCCGGATACTACCCACCCACCCCCCTGCCGGTAATGAATAAGGGCGTCTTCCTCCCTCTTTCTACTTCGCTTCCGTGTCACTTTCCTATCGGGCACTCTAACCCAAATCTCCTAGCTTCCCATTTCTAAGGGTTGTTTAAGACCTGGGATCAGACACTCCCTTCCTAAAATCCTCTACATATGATCAGATCTGTTTAAGGGGATTGATGTTATTGATGATAGACGTGCTGTTATACTGCGATTGGATGTTAAATGATTGATACTGTATTGAGTACGCCAATAAACCGGATGTGAGTGTGGAGTACAAACCATGCAAGCAATATAAACGTATTTATGAGTACTACAATTGGCCGCTTTCTTGTAATGCGTATGAGTACCTTCTGATATTACATTGACTTTAGCACACACATAACGTAATTACTGACGTAAGGACTAAGTTACAGCGGAAAGACAAATAACGTTATAAGCATATAAGTCAGTATTTGAAAAATGGGGAGTATTAAATAGAAGAATTCCATGTGCAAGTAAAAGGTGGCAGAGAAAAAAATTTAACATATGTATAATGTACGGTGAAAATTAATTTCCAAATTCAGAAACCCAGCCCGAAAATTCTTTCTGGCTACGGCGCTGATACAGCGGTTGCAAATGTGTCATACTTCTCAAAAAATGTTTTCATAAAAATTTATCTTGTTGATTTAGTTAGTAGCCATTTATGCTTTCACATACACACACACGATCCCTTACGCATTACGTACGAATGTGAATACGAAAGTAGTAATGAACTATGTGTGTGTGTGCAATGTTCCCTCTAAGCTGCGCGCGGCTGCGCAGCGACTCGACTTCCTCCGCGCAGCTGAAATATCTTTCGCGCAGTAAGCATTTTAGATTAAAATCCCCAAATCGCTAATTAATTATCATAAATCGAAAATCAATTACCTGTAAAAATAATAAATAAATAAAATTCGGGCCCTCAAAAGTCAAAACAACACTTTTCTTAAATGCCGTTCCCCTCCTTCTAAGTTCGTCTCATTGTCCTCTTTATTCACAAAGGCTTCTTGGAAAGCAGCCTCTTGCGAACAGATAGTGAACGCGATATCAGTTCATTACCGAGAAAGAGGCAGATATTCAGTCCATTACCGAGAAAGAGGCAGATATTCAGTCCATTACCGAGAAAGAGGCAGATATTCAGTCCATTACCGAGAAAGAGGCAGATAGATATTCAGTCGGTTCTCAAAACAACACATCAGCGCCAGCCAATCACAGAAAACCGTAACCAAGTTCATTATATTAACTAATGCGCCCATGCTAGTTGGCAGGGTAAAGGCATTCCGGTCAGTTAAATTGTAAGCCACTGGCAAAAAGGTTTTGCTCAAAACTTTATCAGATAATAAGGCAGATTTCTTCCAACATCAAAGTTATATTTAAAATCAATTGCGGAAAGAACGGTGATAATAATGGCGGGATTAGAAAAAATAAAGGTTCCAATCCAAGTTCCAACTGTATTCGTAAGAGAAGCTGAAAAAATGAAATTTTTTGCCCAAGTGGTTTTGATGCCTGCCCAGTTCATTGCGCGCATTGCCCATTGCCGCTTAGAGGGAATAATGTGTGAGCGCGAGCGTGTGTGTGTGTGATTTTCTCCAGGTTGATACCGCAAATGGCGTGAAAATGCAGACACGTGAAAACGACGCAAACTAAGCCTGAGAATTTTGGGCAACATTTAGTTCCAACACACCGGCCGCTTAAAAGGTTTAAGAATCGGTATGCCTGCTGTCCATTCCAACAGTGCAATCCATCTCCGTGCATTTCTTGGTCGGATTTGAGAAATTCTTTTTTAATTAGATAGCCTGAACTACGAGAACAATGATCCCTATCTTCTGTTCTTTTTCCGACGTACATCTTTGTCCTAGAAAACGTAAATGCACATGGATGTTTACTGCAATATTTAGTTTTTCTCTCTAATGACTGCTACTAAAAATCCATTTGGAAAACCCATTTTCTTACAAAAATTTTACACTATGATGAACGTTTTGTGCGCTTCCAATAATGAATTTTTCCAGTTCAAGGCGTAAAGGTACACATTCCACTTCCCTACTTATCTCCGTTCTTAAAAGCCCGATTTGAAAAATTCTTTTTGCGTCTGATAGCACTCATTATGAAAAACATTTCATGTGCATTTCATTCCTTTCCATCACGCACAACTCCGCAGCTACGGGGCATGAATACGTGTTCCTATTTAAAGCTATACCTCTACTCCTAAAACGCCGACTGAAAGAAATTCTTTTTGCATCGGATACCTGTCATTAGGACAAACATTTACGTGCATCTAACAACGCACAGTTCCTTTACGAAGAATGCATATTTCTATTTGCAGCTCTGTCACCATTTCTAAAAGTCCGACTAAGAGTTTTGTATGCATTTTCTACTTCAAAGTAGTAAATACCTACATAATTTATCGCCAGGGGATTCTTCTAATGACAGCCATATCTCCTGTTATGAAAGTCACACTGAAAAAGTTATTTTTGCATTGGATAACTTTCTTCAAAATGAATAGCGCACGTGAATTTTCCTCTTCCAGCTGAGGCGTCGACTTTTCCAAATTATTGGCGGGGCAGGCATGAAGAGGTCAGACATGGGAGGGGCCTGTCTCTTCCATTGTCAGGAAGAAAATAGAAAGGGGGGGCAAAAAGATAAACTACGAGATTCGACGTATATTTTAAAACGCAATTGTAATTGTTCGTCAGCAAACGGACAAGGAAACGGAAATATTCTTTTGCTGAATATTCTTCTTCTTCTTCTTAGCCTGTTGACATCCACTGCAGGGCCTAGGCCTCCCCAGTCTGTTCCAACTTCCTCGATCCTTAGCTTCAGTCCACCATTTAGCACCTCTAAGTTTCTGAAGGTCATCTCTCCATCTTATTCTCTAGCGCACTCATCGTCTCCTTCCATCTCTCCGTTTCCTTTCTGTTATTAATCGTGTCCACCTTTTATCTTTCAGTCTTCCAACATGTCCAGCCCATTACGACTTTGATTCTTTTATTATTTTTATAATATCTGTTATTCCTGTTCTTTCTCTTACAATTTCATTTCTAACTCTATCTCTTCTAGTTATTCCTAACATTATTCTCTCCAACTTTCCTACCGATACTGTTATTTTTTCACATTGTCGCTCTGTGATACTCCATACTTCACTTCCATAAGTAAACACGGGGATGATACATTGCTGAATATTAATATTTTTAAAAAGAAAATGCAGCCTGTGATTTTATAAAAATATTCAGAGATATTTTATTTCCAAAGTTTACTAAAAAATATGAGAAATTAGCTGGGTTACTCAAACAAAGACCAAGAAGCGAAAAAAATAAATGGATAAATAAAGGCGCTAAAGATTATACGTTCCCGTATTTTATTTATTTTATTTTTGATAACTGTTTTAAACATTTACCACATATCACGAGAACATGTCAAACTCTAGTAATACGGGGCTGGCAATTCAGTTTCTTAACAAATGAGCACTGCGGAGAATGGGAAAATGTTTTTATTTATATTGTTATTCCTAAATTTTTTTGGAAATAAATCTCTTTGGCCTCATAACGTGGAGCTTGGTCCACGTTATGAGGCTAAAGCGGTTATTTAATTAAGCAGGATCAAAAATATTGGGTGGGCACTGCCCCCACCCCTCAGTAAAATTATTGAAGGGGCAAGACTTACCTTGCCTCCCTATAATCGGCGCCTATGTCTTCCAGTAAAGCACAGTTTTCCGCTTGGAGGTAAAATTATATGTTTCTGTTTACACACCACATCTCCCCTTGTAAATAACACACTGACAAAATTCTATTTGCATCAGCCTCCATTTTCTACGACGAGTATTTTCTCGTTATTATAAATCATTAGTTTATCACATTTTTGATGCCAATAAATGTTTTATCACGGCAGAGCTTTACCATCCGCGTGGCTCACTTGGTTAATCTCCAACCTCCCGTCTGCGTGGGAGGGCGACTGTTGCACGTCCTGATAGCGTTGCTGACCAATGACCATCCAATTCCTATGGTTTCTCAGGAATGTAACGCAGATGTGTGGATGGATCCACGAAAAATCGGGCCTGGACGTCTGTGGCGGCTTCCCCTTAGATTTGTACCTTTCTCCACAGCACGGGGCTATATAGCTCAGTGTATGGCGGTCTACTTCTGACAGCATTACGACGTATAAAGTTTATGACGTTTACAGAAGTCCACGTCCAAAAACGACGGTCATAAAATTTTACCGTGATTATTCACTCAGTCAGTTCGATCTTAGAGATAGGAATCTTTGGAACTATAGGTACGCCTGTACAACACTACCAACTAATACTGGGGACAGACATTTCTTAAATTATGTGAACACCTAGCTTCTTCCAACGAGGATAAAGAAAAGAAAAATACCCTCGTCATTCCCATGGGTGTTCGCGGAGAGCATAATGAGCTGACTTGACTACCTGGGTCTGAGAGTGCAATGGGTGCAGCTATTAGTATGCACCGTTGGGGGGAAGAGGGATGGACGCAAGGAGAAAAATAAATAAATAAAAACAAAACTGAGTAACTTTTACGTCGTACCTTTACAAGATTAAGAGGTAAGACAGTGTTGCCCTAAATAGAAAGTATGTCTACGGCAAAAATTTTGTTTCAGGGTTTGACGACCCTCCTAATCATCTGAGGCACCGTTTCCTAATTTAAGTCTATAGGGCATCACCCTTTCCTAACTTAGGTCTATACGGCGTCACCCTTTTCTGATTTAGGTCTATACGGCGTCACCCTTTTCTGATTTAAGTCAGAACCAGTCCCGAAACCGAAACATAAATCCGGACCCTACTCAGATGATGAAACAGAAGCTGGCGCCTCTGACCACTTGGACACCGGTGAGAAAAAGCGTATTCGAAATGTTTTGATTTGGTGTTACTATGCGCTGATTAGAACTGTTGCCGCGGAACTACTTCGTATTTCAGGCCACATTGTTTTGGCGGTTTAATTAATTACCAAGACCAGGCGTAATTTACTTTTATTTTATTTTTTAATCTAAATTATTTTTTGTTTGCCCCCTTTCCTGCCACATACCCATTTTTTAGGTGGTCAAGGCGGTTCATGGCGTTTCCCTCGGACACCCGTGGGATGACCAAGGAATTTCTCTTCTTTTCACTCTCGTGAGAAGAAGCACGGCATTCACGAAATTTATGAAAAATCCGTCCCCAGTGCTAGAGCGTTGCTGGTCAACAAATCTCCCGGTATCTCAGAAATGCGCATTGCAAAGTCCGAACCCCGGTCAGATGAATAGGCAAGTTTACGTTTTACGATCATCTCCTCTAGAAGTAGGCACCACCAAAAGTCGTAAAATACCCTGCGGTGTCACAAGAAAGTCGTAACTCTGTCATATATAAGCCACTGTAATCTTTCGCTGTTCACCAGGCCCAAGAAAATATATCCCATTTAAAGTCCGAAAGCATCACCGGCCCTATACACCAGCTGCTGCTAAAGGGTAGCGGAGTGGCTCAGGAGCCAACCAATAACCACTAAGGTCAAGCACTGGTCAACTGAGCTGACCAATTCAGGCCCCAGGCGAAAAACTCCTAGAGGGTTGAGGGCACGCCCCTACCACATGGAAAATTAAAGGGACTCAGATATGTACGCAGAAATAGAGCAAGCAGAGGTATACAGAGAGAGAGAGCGAGAGAGAGAGGTATAATGTAGCTTTATAAGAGGGTAGTCAGGAGCAGACATAGATATATCCAGAGGTGAGATAGGGAAATGGAAGACCAGAGTAGTTGGTATGCAGTTCAAGCCATGGCAGCAAAGTTTTAGATAGTTAGCGACACCAGAAGAAACATACCCTGCCACGTGAGGGATCCCAGCGAGCACCAGCCGACCAGACGTAAGGTAAGATTATGTTTTTCTCCCCGATTCCAGTTCCAATGTTATATGTATGTATACAGGGTGCATCGGAAAGTCCCTTTAGCCTGGAATAACTTGCGCGAACAAAAAGAGGTACAGTTTTGCAAGTGAGATAACGGTATAGTAAAGCGACTACGTCCGATCGAATGCAACCGATAGCAGCGCACTTAGTGGCGAAATGCGGAAGTTAGCCATTGCAAATCGAAAACGAAAAGAGATAGAGCAAAATTTCCAATTACAAAGTTGTAGAGCATCAATTAATTTGTACAAAACGACATTTGTTTCACACGAATAAGATACATTGTCGCCTTAATACCCTACAATGTCCGAAATCGATTCGCGACGATTCGAATCTGCATATTCACATTTCCCAAATGTAGCCGTATGCAAATGCAGATTGTGACGTTGTACAGTACCTACGATATAAAAACCAGTAGCAGGATGTACCCTGATCAGAAGTTTAGGTCTACGTACGCGGTGTGAGAATGGCGAGCTTGGATTTCTGGGGTTACGTAAAAAATCAGGTGTATGCAACAGCGCCTACAAGTCTGCTGGATCTACGTCGTCGTGTTACAGATGCTTGCAATAGTGTGACACCTTCCATGCTGAGGAATGTGTGCAGAATTACTTTCACGAATACAAATGTGTATCGTGGGCAATGGCGAACTCTTCGAACATACTCGATATTAACTTTTTATCACTGTGCGCCAGTTTGCCTTTTTTTGTCTGACGTCATCAAACTGTATTGACATAAGTATGCATTTATGCAATAAATTGTGTGTATTTGCTCATACCTATGCCTGTTCCCTTCAAACGTTCACACAAAAGGTCGCGCATCGATTTCGAACATTTTAGGGTATTCAGGCGACAATTTATCTTATCCGTGTGAAAAAAATGTCGTTTTGTACTAATTAATTGATTCTCTACAAATTTGTGATTGAAAATTCTCTTCTATCTCTTTTCGTTTTCGATTTGCAATGGCTAACTTCCGCATTTCGCCACTAAGGGCGCTGCTATTGGTTGCATTCGATCGTGCGTAGTCGCTTTACTATACCGTTATCTGACTTGCATAACTGTACCTCTCTCCGTTCGCAAGTTATTCCACGCTAAAGGGACTTTCCTATGCACCCTGTATATGTATACATATGCATGGTCGCTATGCCTCCTCTTAGATAGATTGAGGGATTTATTCTAAATTTCAGCTCAGGGGTGTAACAGGCTTACGCAGCAAATGTACCAGTCAACATGGCTAATTTTATTCCTTGTAATTTAACGTAACTTTTATTTGGCCTCCACCTAAAGGCTGTAATTACTTAATTCAACATTCTCTTTTATTCTAAAAAACATGTTAATTACTTAATCTGGTGTAGCAAACTTTTCAAGGCTCTGTATATTTTTCTAATTCATAATTTACGGCATGTGGGTTTTTTACGAATAACTCGCAAAGAATCTATATGAAACACAACGCGACGTTTTGAGATTGGGTTCCTTAAATTTAAGGGGACGCAACCTCACTGTTTATCCATTTAGACGATGAAATAAGTATTCCGCGATCACTGCACTATCGGGGGCGTGGTAATAGAACATTTAAAACCTTTTAACATGTTTACAAACGCTATACAGAGATTGAGGCAGTGACGTAACGGTAGGGCCAGCTCCCATCGCACTGTGGAGTTCACAAGTGTCCACCGCGCCATAGGAAGTTTGACAAAAAATAATTTTAACGATGCACTCTTGAAACAGAAAACGCTTTGCCAACTGATTTGCACAAGATATGAAAAAGTAAAGTCTTAAAAACTAAGCGTAAAAATATGTACCGGAACATCAATCTCTTACGCAGTGGTGGGATTGAAATACAGCGGAATTCAATGTATCGTACAAACAGACGACCCACAACATTTGGACACGTTCATACCACAAAAAAGATCCACTTCAAAAATATGTCCCGAATGCAGAAATTTCTCCAATTTGTAAATAACTCTTACCAAACAAAGAAGCAAATTTCCTAAATCGAGGTAAATGTGTACCTACGGTTAAACAAGATAACCCAGCGTAACGACAGTTTTCTAAAATGTAAGTGAGAGCAGATGCTTTCACTACTTTCATTTACGTCGGATATCTCAACCAATGGCGTAACCAGAGGGGGGTGCAAAGAGCAATATGCACCCCCAAAATAATTGTGTAGTTTTAAAATTTGATAAAAATTGTCGTTGACGTTATTTTGCTAGTGTCGCCATTCTGGTCTTCCTTAAATAACCATTAGTTACTTCTTTATTTGGAATGGTCAGACGAGGTCACATATGTCTACCCACCCCCGTGCGCGTTTCCCATTTGTATGGCACCCAAGAAAGAAGAGAGCAAACTGGTGTTGTATTAGTCAGGGCGTCAGGCTCATGAAATGCTGGTGGCTGGGGCCCGGGGAAGGAAAGGGGAGGGGTAAGCCTTTTTATCTTGAGCACATACCAAAGCAGGAAAACGAAAGCGTAGAATGAACATTACTTTGTAATTAATAGTATGAGAAAAATTTAAATGCCTGTTCCCATGCACATTTTTTCATCACTTTTTTTGATTGCAGGTTTAACGACCACCGTGAGCAACTCAATGGGCTATAAGCAGTCGCCCGTCCCTAATTTAGGGTCACTGGTTCCAGGGAAGGGAGAGAGCCAGTGCCGTAAGACAAACACAACATCCATGCCTCACCGGGATTCGAACCCGGACCCCTTACGGACGAATGATCAGAGCCTTAGACCACTGCGCCACGGCTTCATCACTTTAGGAAGGACTGATATTGTGGCTGCAGAGATAGAACCAAGAATGTGAGAATTTTTCGATTGTCGGGTGGACAAAGTTTTATTCACTGGTGCATAACACAAATGCAACTTGGGGTAAATGTTACGTATAGTAAGTACTTGAGCAGTCTGATGTAATTACAAAAGTGATTCTTTGATCAAATTTAATTTTTAAATAGCGATAATTCGGAACTACAAAATTTCGCATTTGTGGTTTTGACATTGCGGCGACGATATGCACCCCCCAAAATTAATTTCTGGGTACGCCACTGATCTCAAGTCACAGAGATGTGCACAATACACCTCGAAAATTTGGTATCCTCGCTTTTGTTATATTCCTATGAGAAATGACATAAATGGAAATACTCGGAGATTATTTGATGCCCTGCATTATGAATTACTTTGAGGCGGTTTTATCCTCTGAAATGTCTTGAAAAAATATTTCGTCAGTTTTATACCTGTGCAATATCCTTTATATGTATTCAGTATGGAACAGAAACTTAAATAATCAAGAAAAGAATAGAGGAACAACTAGAAAGAACAGAAATGAGGATGTTTCTTAGATGGATGAAAAGGATATCAATGGAATAACACAGAGAAATGAAAACATCAGAAAAGACTGGAATTTGAAAAGTTAGATTTAAGATCAGCGGATCACACATTCGTTAGTACACTGTTAAAAATTTTGTGGTAGGTTGCACCAAAAAGTGGTGCTACACCACCTGCACCATTTTCTGAGAAAAGACTGAATTTTGTTTGCAATACACAGTGGTGCACCTTTGCTGAGAAAGTGGTGCACGTGGTGTAGCACCACTTTTGATGCAACCTACCACAACATTTTTAGCTTCTTTAGGTTTTACATGCAACACCAAGGTATGTTTCGTGTTTTGTTTTTTTGTATTTTTTTGGTTGAGGGTTTAAAAAATAATTTTTTATTTGACCTGGTGGTACAGAAAAAGCGACAGGATAAACAGACATAGTCTAGTTGTACAGTATTGTCAGGCAGACACACAGTATATTCATTTTACATCAACAATGCACATAGCGAACACGGTATAGAGTATAAATGATCAAGTAACACAGAGAGAGCCCACAGTGCTGATCAAGTAATACATTGTGAGCCAGCGGCGAAAGACAAACACAAGCCTGCATGCCTTACCTAGGATTCGAACCCAGACCCCTTCCTAGGCGAATGATCAGAATACATCACTTAAGAGTCTTAGACGACTGCGCCACCGGGACGACTAAAAGAAAGAAATTACAGGACTTCTAAAGGTAGATAGCTCATACGAAGCTGAAAAAGGCTATTTCTTGTTTTAATGTTTAACGACCACAGTAATGTTCCAGTGCCCCCCCCCTCCCCCCCTCTAAACCTAAACCCTGAAAAAAACTCTTCCGTTTACCCTTCGGTTCATTTGGACTGATTTATCCGCCCTGTCGCCAATTGTATGAGGCAGTTGGATGTCACAGTTCGGCAGACTCACGCGTTATTTATTTTTTTGCAGTTTACAGTTTCTTTTTCCTTTTCCTTCTCATTTACGTTGCGCTGTTTGTTTTCCTTCGGGCTGTTCGTAGGCCCTAATAAAT
Source organism: Macrothele yani (assembly GCA_039090855.1). Taxonomy (NCBI): domain Eukaryota; kingdom Metazoa; phylum Arthropoda; class Arachnida; order Araneae; family Macrothelidae; genus Macrothele; species Macrothele yani. The sequence goes on along the minus strand of CM076995.1, from coordinate 148,739,529 downwards.
TCATTAGCAAAATTGCGGGCTAATTAGGAAGTCGTTCCGATGCTCTCGAATGTAAGAAATAAGTCAGATCTCTCCATATAGGCCCACAAGACCCCACACAGAGGACACGAGTGCAACATAAAAATTCCGGTAAACGGTAAAAATACCACCGGGAAAAAATACCCCCGGAGAAAATACCCCCGAAAACTGAAAAGCGGAAAAAATGTCCCCGGAAAAAATACCCCCAGAACAAACGGTTCACTGTAAACTGCCACACAGGAACACTGATGTGTGGCAGTGTTCCGGTGCGGCAATTTACCAGCAACCCTGCCACACAGTTTTAAGCAACTTGGCCACAAATGTTCGGGGGGCTATAAAGATTGCCCCATTTCTGGGCCTATATTGAGAACTGAATTGGGAACTCCAAACGAATTTCGCAAAAACGTTCCATGTAAGCCAAGCGAGAATTGCACTTTAATTTGAAGAAATAAATTGCCGAGGATCCGAGGTACACTTGGGGGGGGCTCAACCCCCAATTTCCATAATATTAGATTCTCGGACGCTGGAGTCTGTCAGTGTATCCAGGCTGTTCCCCTTGAAGCGCCCGCGAGGTCCGTGAGCTTGGGGGGGTGTACCCCCACCCAAGAGCTGTAAACATTAGAACCATGCTTTACATAATGATTCTCTACACGACCACGAATTTTCAGGAGGGTGGGGTGCAAGTTTCTAAGAGCGCAGACAAGTGATCAAGGTAAGGGATTTGCTCGCAATTTCTATGCTTCATGTTGTGTTTAATGGTAAACTATGTATGCACTCCCCCCCCCCCCAGAAATTTGGTGAAGCCTGTGAGAGGAATACGAGGTGCTTGTTTGGAGGGCTCTACCCCCAACTTCCGAAATTTTATATTCTGGACCTCTAGAGTCGGTCAGTGTATCCTCGATGTTACTCCTGAACAGCTCTTAGAAACGGGGGTGGGGGTACCCCAACCTCCTGGAAATTCGTGGTCGTGTACAGAATCATTATATAAAACATGGTACTAATGTTTACAGCTCTACGTGCATTTTAACATTTTGGGGAAAGCCCCCCTAGCTCATGGACCTCGCGGACACTTCAAGGGTTCGGGGTAGAGCCCCCCCCCCCTCTCCTCCCCACCCCTCCCACCACCACCACCACCGCCACCACCAAGTGTACCTTCGGATCCTCGGCAATTTATTTCTTCAAATTAAAGTATAATTCTCGCTTGGCTTACATGGAACGTTTTCGTGAAATTCGTTTCCCAATTCAGTTATCAATGTAGGCACAGAAACGACAATCTTTATAGCCACCTCCCCCTTTGAACTTTTGTAGCCAAGTTGCTGAAAGATGTGTGGCAGGGTTGCCGGTAATTTGCCACACCGGAACACTGCTACACATCAGTACTGCCACACATCAGTGTTCCTGTGTGGCAGTTTACAGTGAACCGTTTGTTCTGGGGATATTTCTTCCGGGGGTATTTTTTCCGGGGGCATTTTTTCCGCTTTTCAATTTTCAGGGGTATTTTCTCCGGGGGTATTTTTTCCTGGGGGTGTTTTTACCTACATCCAAAAATTCCTACCTCGACGGTTTTCGAGAGGGTGAAGCATGAATGATGGAAAATGTGCTTTCTAATGCGGATGAGAGCCGTGATGATCTAAGTGTTTTTTCTGTATTTTTTTCCTACAGCTTAAACGCCGTTGTCAATGTTTACTGCATGTTTACAGCAGGCTAACGTGATCTTGAAAAAGTTATAAATCTTGCACTTAAGGGCTGCAGCTGCGGCGCGATTCGGGTGACGAAGCCACCAGGCAAAAGACACATAAATTCTGTCAGTAAAAGTGATACTCGGGTGTCTGTGGAGGACAAAGAGCAATTAAAAGTAGGGAATCACCGAAAAACTGGGGAGGTGAGAATTGGAGCGCCGTTTTGAAGGGCAGTTGCTGATAAAAATCGAAAGGCAAAACACGTTGGGGTTCGCTCGGCCGAGAAAAGCACTCAGGGTCGGCGAGTTCGCAACTCAATGGAAATAGGAGGCCCAAGACCAGAATTGTGCATGTTTGGATTTGCACACCTAGGCATGGAGATGGTGTCGTGGCAGATCCGGACATGACACTTCCGTACAGCGCAGAATGAAAATTTTGTGTCAGATCCGTACAAGCAAGTCAATCCTTTAACTGCGTCTCCCAAATGGGAGAGGGAGGTAAACTGATCGTGTGTCACTTCCGTACAAAGTATTCCCCTAATCCTTTCGCAAGGGGAAAGGGAGGCAAACTGATCGTGAGTTACTTCCATACAAAGGGTGAGATTCATTACTTTGCTAGTTTGTTCTTTTAAAATTATACAGCACATTGCTCTTGTTGCACCTGGAGATTTTATTTAAACAAAATAGATCTTGTAGTGTTGTCTGAAATATCAAAAGGCAAGCCTTGTGCTGTCTTCAATGATTTTCGACGCCGCCAACATCGTAAAAATTTATTTTTCACATATTTCATCATATTTTAAAAAAATTCAGCACCCCCACCATATGAAATCGTGGGCAAACTTCAGAATCCATTCCTTTGCAGTGTCGTTGGTATTAACAGGGAAAACGTGATGAACCACGCGTCCATGGTTTCCTTATATTTCAGCAACTGGCCAAAAGTCCACTGAACAAAATGAAGGCATTTTGTAAATTAAAATAAATGCAAACAACAGACGTTGTTCACAAAGTAATGGGAGCAAAAATATTACTCCGTTCTCAGATTTACTTCCAAAAAATTAGTAATTGAGGCTTAAAACACTGCTCCTACAACAAAGGAATGAGCCAGCCCATCTCTTTCTAAAGCCCTGGTTCACACAAAGGGAGAAAGGTCAAAGATGATTCATAGGTATCTGCTGGGTATGAGAGAGTTAAATTTCTTTTTGTACGGAACTGGCACAGACACGGTAGGGCTGCAGGAGATCTTAAATACGAAGCGTAATTGAGCGTTTCATTTGCACGGAAGTGACGCTAAAACTTCGATGTACGGAAGTGCAATGTCCGGATCTGCCAGTAAACCATGGAGATGCCATTTTAACGGAAAGATTCCTACTGCACTGCGACTGAACGTTAAAAATAAAAAAGTGCGAGCAGAGAGACAAAAAGAATCTCTGTTCAGCGGGTGTCGCCCAGGTAAAATTGGGGATCCCCTCACCCAGTAGAGAAGGGAAAATGAGATGTCGGGAGAACGCCGGAGAAGGTCAGATAGCCGGATGTAAAATTAAAAGCACAGATCGGACGGAAGGAAATCGAGCATCTGCCGAAAGCGGGAGCACATCACCTTAAGCGGTTCGTTATCAGCCTCCATGCAGCCCAACTTAAGGAGCTCGTGCCACGGAAGAAACGAAAATGTCTCAGAGCCCGCTGTTGAAATATGTGTGCCACCATAATAATCCCAAGAGTGCTCAGCAGTGTGCACCTTTAATGGTGTAACAGAGGGAGGTGTGAGAACACCTGCACCTACTGCTCAATGTGTGAAAGTGTGTGCAAAGTCATCGGTGTGCGGCCACGTGTGTGTGTGTGTGTGTGTGTGTTATTTTTATTTGATGCACCCTGGATTCATGTTGATGCAAAGCCGTAAGTACTTGAACCCTTTTATTTTACTCGCCACTCCAGTGGACTAGTGCATTACCTCAACTCAAAGCTGCATTAAGACAGATCCACCCCTGTGACTGAATCTGAATGAAAGTATCCATGAAGACATCATTCGATTCTTACAGGGCAACATTCTTCGATCTCTTACATATATAAGGGAGAGGGTGTGGCCACAATTTTGCTTTGAGGGACAAGCTCACACAAATTTGGCTCACTGCCACTGTGAGCGGGGCAGGCATGTGCATGTTTCGATGTATTTAGTTTTGGCATTACAGTTCGCACTGATAATCTTGTATAAAGAAAAATAACTTGCTAGTGTATTTTTATGACGCATGTGTTTCAATGTGATCTTGTGCAAAGCGATTTTCTTTTCTTCCTCTTAGTGTTCATGCTTGATATCGCTCGCCATTCTTGTTAGTATGTTAATGTGTAAGATATCCTCGGTCTGAACATCCGGTGGGGATGCAACGGGCCTTCGTCGCCCAACATTAAAGTGTCAGTAAACTGTGTTACCCTAAAAGAAGGGGTAATTGTCTATGCGCCCAGAGAGCGCGGAATCTATTGATCTTCCGAGGATGTTCAATTAATGATTGAATGTTGTGTCGTGCATTACGAAGTCATGTCTTCCATGCGAAAGTGATTGTTGTTCTCACTGGTTGGAGGCTGAGTGTACCGGGGTAAGACTCGGACAAATACACTCGGTCACGAATAGGTGTTTGCGGGAGAACCCCATCACAACCCTTTGATCCCCAAGTTTCTTTTTTGTTGTTGTTTTGGTGACACGGCAGGTTTCCCTCATGCTTCGAGCTATTCTTCCCATTATCAGTTTCTTTTCTGGAGTGAATCTTGGGGTGCAGCGGAGCACCTGAGATTCATACCTGGTGCCGCAGCCAAAGAAATTGAACGACTTTTTTGGTGGATGGGGAACCACGCGCAGTTACGCCCGACTCGGTAGTGCTTCTACCTGCGCTGTGTAACTCGATGGGCTAGGGTTATAGTGCTTCTACCTGCGCTGTGTAATTCGATGGGCTAGGGTTATAGTACTTCTACCTGCGCTGTGTAACTCGATGGGCTAGGGTTATAGTGCTTCTACCTGCGCTGTGTAACTTGATGGGCTAGGGTAAGCAACTCGATAGGCTAGGGTTATTAGCAGTCCGCCCGTACCTAATTTAGAGCCACAGGTTCCAGGGAAGGGAGAGAGCCAGTGCCGTGAAACAGACAACATCCACGCCTCACGGGATTCGAACCCGGGTGCATCTCGGCCGAATGGTCAGAAGCCACCATTTAGACCACTGCGCCACTGGTGCGGCGTTCCTGTTTAGAACTCACCGAGCTGAGTAATAATTTTAAGGATAGTAAAATTCTCCACATTAGCGATCGTGTCAGAAAAAACATACATTTCGGTAATCTGTAAGGTGTGCCCCTCTTCCAGGAAATGCATGAATAATGCTCTCTCTCTCTCTCTCTTTCTCTCCCTTTCACTCTCTCTCTCTATATATAGCGCGCGCCCGTTTTTTTTTCTTTCTTTCTTTCTTTCCTCTTTTTATCAAAACTGCTGTGCTGAAGACTTACGCACACGCAAAACATTTACAAAATGAAAGTCTCAAAAAAGTTTTCATGCAGAAAGTCCTCAAAACGAAATCACAATGTCGTGAAATCTTTGTTGTTAGTCTGGCTGACACTTTTAATTTTCGTAATTCCGCAACTTAAAAAAAAAAGCAAAAAAAAAAAACAACAAAAAAAAACAAAAAACACGCAATTCCACTACTTCCTTGTAACTGAACATGAACACGGTCATGTGTTAAGGTTCAACAATAGAATTGCTGACTCTTGTTCATGATATCTGTTAACAATGCAAGTTTCGAAACTGATCTTGTGCCCAGTCGAAAACAAAGCAAGCCAGAACGAGTTTCAATGTCGTCGTGACATAACATGAGGAAAGGAAGCCGACACACGCAGTCCGCATCGCAGAGAAGCGAATTGCCATCATCTCCATTCTGACAGACACTATGGACCGTTGACCTCTTGAGTTGGGAATCGTTGACCTTGGGGTCTTCACAAGTCACCGGAAGTGTGATATTACGAATCCTTTCTACTGTGATATTCATGCCTCAGACAGTCGCGGTTTTCTTTTTTCCTGGTATGTTTTCAATGTGGAAGAGAAAATTACGACATCCGTAGACCAATCAGATATTCAAAATACACAAGGCTTAATTAGCGTCGTTAAAATACTCCACAGGCCAACATGATACAGCCAACCATGTGCCATTTTCTTCATCAACGAACCGAAGCAATGCAAAGGAACCCCCAATTTTTTCGGGAATATAATGATATAATGCACACTTTTTTATGATGTGAACCAACTAAATTTAAAAAGATTGCAATTTTTCGTAGAATGCAAACACCTGTATAATGTGCACTTAATAAAACAACCATGTCGATTCCTAATAAACAAAAAATCAGTTCTACAACTTTGTAATTTACATTTCTGCCCTATCTATCATAGCTTTAGAGTTGTGTTCGCTAAGTTCCACAATTCGCCAACAGAGGCGCCTGTGTCGTACCCGTTAGATCGCGCCGCAGCTACTGCTTTGCTCCTGCGTGCGTATGTGTGTATAGGGGGTCCCAAACTCTATCTTATACAGTATGTATATAATATTGTATTTATATGTACATGTGTGATCGGACTATTAAGGTGCATGTGTGATATACATATAATGTGTGCATGTGTGATCGGTTTAGCATGGTATAAAGAACATTTATCGTGGACCGTAGATCAATGGAAACGGGTCCTATGGACTGATGAATCCAGATATACGGTCCATCAGTCCGATGGCTATATGTGGGTATGGTGGCAGCCGGGAGAACGCTATTTACCACAGTGTACTATTCCTACGGTCACGTTTAGAGCTGACAGTGTGCTCGTGTGGGGGTGTTTTTCGTGGTATGGTCCCGGCCCATTGGTTATCGTGGACAAACCTGTTAACAAGCAAGTCTACCTCGATATTCTGAACAATTATGCCCTACCAACTCTATGGCAATACTATGGAACCGAACTTTGTTGGTACCAGCAGGATAATGCATCGAGCCATAAAGCAAGGACTGTTGCGGCATGTTTTGACGATAATTTTTTGACGATAATGTGTAGACTAGCCAGCACAAAACCCTGATCATAACCCCATAGAGCACCTATGGGATGAATTACAGCACCGCATAAGAAGTTTGGAACCAAGGCCTACTACTAAGCAACAGTTAGCGGCAGCATTATGTACTGAATGGAAGCGCATACCTATCGCTATGTTCCGAAACCTTGCCGAAAGCATGTCTCGAAGGGTCAGTGCATGCATTAAGGGCAAAGGTGGGCCGACACCGTACTAATGTATATCAATAAATGCTATGTTGTGTTTCTGTTCTAGGTGTCCGGTGACTTTTGTCAATATAGTGTATGTGCTATTTAATTAGTATTACATTCGGAGGGTCTTTCGTAGGAGAGGCTCAAAAGTTTTCAGGAGCCCCAAGCTGCAGCCCTGTGTCACTAACGATGTAGGTAAAAACTTTTGAACTTAGAATTACATGACGAAACTTCTCGGATTTTAAGTCATTACTTACCGCTGTTATTTGCGTCTAAATGGACAAAAAAAGAAAAGAAAACGCGTTTGTGATCATCAAATAGCACTTACAGTATAGCAGCATTAACTCGTTAATCAGAAATCATGAAAATATAGCGTCAAAATAATCTCGGACGCCATTTTTTTTAAAGGAAAATTCCATTACTCACGGTTCGACGGTTAAACTGTCATATTCAAACGATAGGCAACAGGCAACCATTGCCAGAACTTCAAAACTCTAAACTTAGTATCTGATGCAGTTTTCCCATAAAATTGCTTTTGAAGTTATAGTTCTCTAAGTCTGTCTAAATTAAATTTGGAAGCCATAAACGCAGAGTTTCAAATCACTACTACCTTTTAAAAAAAGAAAAAAAAAATGTTTTCTCCGTGCAGCTATTTTAACGGAGTTCTGCGAATACCTTTTCCAAGTGTGAAGGTTATCTTTAGGTAATTATAGGTCAATTACATGCATCCGTGAGAGAAACCTGAAGTTCATTCTTAAAAGCGAGGTCCGAGGTCACAGTAATTAAGCAAAACACGTTAAACGTGATAATTACTGAAAAGCATTTTTTTTTTATCTTACTCTCTCTCTCTCTCTCTCACCTAATTTTGGTTTTAGGAGCTCAAGGCTGCCTTCACGAAAACACTTTCTACAACCTAGTTTTGTTTTACCTTCTTCTGAATAACTTTCCCTTCGGAAATGTCGCTTAACATTTCAATTTACGAAGGGCATCCGGTAAGTGCAAGTATAACATACTCGTAGCCGTACGTTAAGATTACTTTTCAACGTCGTGCCTGAACTTAAGTGCACTTTATACATATTCGTTCCAGCTGTGTTAGCCAACAATAAAAGTTTTTATTATGTCCTGAAAATCCAAATTCTTTATCGTCTCTAAAAGGTGTTACACGGATGACGAGGAGCATGGTTATAAGACCAGTGGTTACCATCCGGTAGCTCGCAACGATGGTGCAAAGGGTTCGCGCCAAAATTTCTGTAATGGCGCCTTAAGCAGTAAAAATTTTCCAGTTATGTTACAAATACATATTGTATATTTCCTTTGTGCAACAAGCATGTGCATATTTCTTTGCATAATAGGTTTGTTTTTGCTGCGGTTCGAAACTATCACAGTATTGATTGCTTTGTGACATTATATAATTTCTTATATACGGTCCAGTCACATTATTGTGACCAACAGCTAATATCCAGAGTAACCGCAGTGTGCAGTGCGGACAGTAGCTAGACAGGCTGGTATTGACTCAGTAAGTTGCTGGAAGGTGTTCACGGGTATGTAGAGCCAAGCTGACTGCAGTGCATCTGACAGCTGCTAAAGGGTGCGTGGTGGAGGATCCATAGACCGAAAAACACGATCAAGGTGGTCCCACAGATGCTCAATTGGGTTTAAGCCTGGTAAATTAGGGGGCTATGGAAGCACGTGGAAGTCTTGATCGTGCTCTTCCAACCACTCCCGGATATTTCTAGCTGTGTGGCACGTCGCATTGTCGTGCTGGAAGATCCCATCTGCCCCAGGGACGACAATCAGCATGTATGGGTGTACGTGCTCTGCAAGGATGGATTCATAACATATTTGGTCCATAGTGCCTTCCACAGGTATGAGTGGACCCAGGAAATGCTACGAAAACATTCCCCAGACCATAACGCCGCCCCCACCAGCTTGTGTTTTTCCAGCAATGGTTGAAGAGCGTTTGTTCTCCGATGTTTCCCTCCTCATACGCCAATGCCCATCCGTTCGATGAAGCAGAAAACGTGACTCATCGGAGAAGGCAATCCTTTGCCAATCAGCGGAGGTCCGACTCCGATACTTCCGTGCAAATGTAAACCTTTTCTGCCCATGCACCTTCGTTAGCATAGATGCAGTGACCATCCGTCTGCATCGGAGTCCCATACGCAGCAGGGTTCACTGAACTGTCGTTTAGACACACTTCCAGTAGACCTCTGGTTCATTCCGCCAGCGAGTTGCTCCACTGTAGCGTGTCGATCGGCCCCCACGCACCTTCGAAGCCGACGTTCACCTCTCACATCAATGACACGTGGTGCTCCGCAGTTTCCACGTCGCTTATTCGCAATGGTGCCATTTCTCCAATCACGATACACTTTAACCACAGCAGCACGCGAACAGTTCACAAACTGCGCTGTTTCAGAAATACTGCCACACTTGGCCCGAAAGCCGATAATCATCTCTTTTTGCAAATCTGATAAATCGCTCCTTTTATCCAGGACAGCTACGAGTGATATGTTTTCAGAATGCCAGCATACCTGACATACCCTCCAAGCCAGCTCACGACACGTGCCTTCTTTCATTGGCTACTCGCTATTGACGTCAAAAGTAGGTGGTGGTCACAATAACGTGATTCGACTATGTATATATATATATATTCGAAAAGGATCAGGCCGTCAAGAAAGACATCAGTGATCATTTTAAATTTATTTAGAAGTGATTTTCAGTTAATATTTCCCTGAAATTTCCACTAAATTGGATTTGCAACCCATTTGATATGTCTTTTACGTCTCTGACTGATGAATTGACAATGGATGAAAAGAAAAGTCAATTGATATATTAACGGGACTTTGGAGTACACATCATTCAAAAATAATAGCCTTATAAATTTTTAGGTAGAATTAAAAAATATATTTCCATCTTTCAGCAAGAAAGACTTTCAAATTCTCCGACCATTTCCCACCACATATTTGTTTGGGCTTGTATGTTCACTGCAATCTTGTTTTATATCAAAATACAGAAATAAATGCAATGCGGAACCAGATTTAAGTTTGTGTTTGTCTGATGTTGAGCCACATATTGCAAACCTTTGTTCAAATAAAATATATACAACATCGAAATTAAATTTATATATGACTCTTAAACTACGTTAAACATCTCTCAGCAAGAGAGACTTTCAAATTCTCCACCACATATTTTTCCACCACATATTTGTTTGGGCTTGTATGTTCACTGCAATCTTGTTTTTTATCAAAATACAGAAATAAACGCAATGCGGAACCAGATTTACGATTGTGTTTGTCTGATGTTGAGCCACATATTGCAAACCTTTGTTCAGATAAAATATATACAACATCAAAATTAAGTTTATATATGACTATTAAATTACGTTAAACATCTTCGAGGTTGCAATTTATTTCATTAAAAAATATTTATATTAAAAATAATATAATCAACAAAATTTGTGCAATAAAGAAATTTAATATGAACTCTTGCAGATAAATTATTTTAGCCCATAATTTTAGACGTTTCATAATTAAAGGTAGTAAGCACCTGATGACTATCGCCTTGGGAAAACGTCGAATGTCACCCCTTCCAGTCTGCCCTTCGTCCCATCTGAATTGCCAACAGTCCAGTGCGAAACCATCAACAATCGAGCAACTCGCCCAACAGGAATCTTAACCGAAAAATCTATATTAGTTATTAACGTTCCATTAATTAGCAAGGGAGAAGGCAACTTCATTACCAAAAGTTCTTTGGTATCCTTTAGTCTCATGTGAGGAAACACTATCTTGCCCAAGTAGTTGAATAAGTTCCTTAATTTCTGATACATTAGCAGTAGAACAGTTACATTTTCCAATTGCCGAAGATGCCAACTGACTATCGGAATAAATGTGAATACCTCTTCACTTGAGTTACAGGGACGTGACTAAGGGGGTGCAAACCCACCCTGAAATTTGCCTTGCACACTTTGCTGCCCACCAAGTTCAAAATGTGCCATTTTTCAATGTACTTAACCTTAAAATAGAAAATACTTTATCGCTAAGTAATGATAAGTCTTATGTTTAACTTCGTGTAGCCCTATATATTTTTTGTAGTAAGTGCGTTGCTTACGTCTCTGTAGAAAGGTTACCAAAATAGAATCCCTAGGGCCATGAAAATTCAATTGTTCTCCACTCTTCCAATCCCTTAGTTTAATCCTCTTTTTCATGTCTGTATGGGCAGGAGGAGAATGAGGAGGGTGGATAGGAATTCACTGAGGGTGGTAATTACTAATTGCTCTGCTGTTCGTTTTCTTTACAAAATTTGGGATTCTAGCACGGAGTCTAAAGCTATACTAGCGCTCCTAAGATTGATCCGGGACAGTGAAAGTGCAAAACGTGATTAACAACTGCTTTTTATGGGAGGAGTGCGAGGCTAAGTCGCTGGCTGGAAGGAAGTAAGTAAGTTAAGGAGGGGGGAGTTTCTTTTAAACAATTTGTTCAAGTACAGTACTATTTTCGTAAGCAAAAAAGGAAAATTTTGAAAGGAAATTTAAGACAATGCATCCAGAGCAAGCAAAAAGTTGAAGGCGACATTCTACAACACTTCTACCTTACACCAGAGGCGTAACTAGTCAGATCCATGAGTGTATGTATGTGTGTGCAGGTGGAGGGGTCAGAATTGCACGAACTCTTTTGTAGCCGGTAGTGAAAAGCATTGAAGCCGACCCGGTGACGCAGTAGTCTGATCGCTGGCTTATGACCTTCGTCAGAGAAGAGTCCGGGTTCGAATCCCGTGAGGCATGGATGTTGTGTTTGTTTTACGATACCGGCTTCCTCCCTTCCCTGGAACCAGTGACGTTAAATTAGGGACGGGCGACTGCTCATAGCCCATTGAGTTGCTCACGGTGGTCGTTTAACCTTCAATTAAAAAGAAAGAAAAGCATTAAAAATTCGTTCTTTCAGTGTTTCGTAAAAAAAGAAAAAGTTGCTATCAAGCTTGCCCCACCAAAAATAATGCTCGCCCTCGCGTCGCCCATCCTGATTTCGAAGTTTAGTGACGTCCCTGTTGAGTTGGTAGCTGCCAAAGATAGTGAAGCATTGATTGCTTTAAGCTCGGCCTGAAAGATCGTGACTCCATCTGATAGCGGAAAAGCTTTTTCATTGCAATATTCCCATAAGATAAGGCGCAAAACCCTGCTCCGACAAGATCCTCTTTTTTCGACCCGTCAGTGAAAATTTCTTGACCATATTCTATAAGTAAGCCCCGCGGCACACCATAGTCAAAAGATGGGCAGATCTGTAATGCAGGATATGTATTCCAATTTCTTCGCTGTAGCTTATAGTCCGATAGAAAAGACACTAAATTCAAGCCTTGAACTTCTTGATTTTGTTTTTTTTTAATCTTGAAAAGAGTGACTTCCCTCTAAATCAAAAGATTTAGTGGTTCACAGAGTGATAAAATCTGCAAAGCCGCTGTTGTCCTAAACCATCCAGTAATGGCTAACAATATCATTCTGTGAATTTGTTGCAATTTCTGTTTTACGCGTTCAGTTGACTTGTACCAAGCACCGCAGTCATAAGAAATCATTTTTCCACGCAGCGTTTATTGAGTAGGTTATCTACTCTTCCATTGAATTTCATGCTAACTATTCTATAAGTAAGACTTTTCTTTTGTCGGATGAAATTAAAAAGGGCCATTCCTGAAAATTTATAATCCATAAACACTCCACTTCCAGATGGCCGCCCCGGTGGCGCAGTGGTCTAAGCGATGGCCTCTGATCATTCGTCCGAACGGGGTCCGGGTTCGGATCCCGGTGAGGCATGGATGTTGTGTTTGTCTTACGGCACTGGCTCTCTCCCTTCCCTGGAACCAGTGACCCTAAATTAGGGACGGGCGACTGCTTATAGCCCATTGAGTTGCTCACGGTGGTCGTTAAACCTCCACTCAAAAAAAAAAACACACACACTTCCAGATGGGTAAGCTGCTGAACCGATGTAATAGGCACTCCCTGAAACCTGCATCGCGGCGTACTTTTCATCGTAAAACCTTTAGGGAAGGCAATCTTGGTCGTTTTCTCTGTTGCAAACGAAACCTTCATACCTTGGCTCCAAGAATCCAACAGCTCTAATGCAAGATAAATTTTCCTTTCGATGCTATGACGATCCGAATCTTATATGAGTGAAACAAAGACCCGTCAGCGTATGCGATGCATTCAACGTATTCTTCAAATTCCAATTGGAGAGCTTGATTAGCCACAATGTTATAGGTGGTAGACTTTTATATTTAATAATTATAATTACATAATATAAATTTTCAATAGCTTGTCTCAAAACAACTGAGAATGTTTTTATAAAAAATGGGCAACACTGCGTTCGACTTTGGTATGAGTCTCGAAATAACTGTACTCGTGGTAGTAACCATAGCCTCCGCACGCACCTGTTTATCACGCATGCGTCGTCAGTAGTGCGCAGTCTAAAAGCGTTGTTTCCTGAACTCCTAGCAAGTGTTTTCGCGCTGTTGTTTTTCGAAGAAATGGATGTGAAAGAAGATCAAAGTTGCGCCGTTAAATTTTGCTGTCGACTTCAGAAGTCTGTCAGAGAAACTTTCCGTCTTATGCAAGAGACTTATAAAGATGAACGTCAGGAAAATCAACAATTTACAGATGGCATAAAGAATTTATAGATGTCATGAGTCGACGGATTTGTGGCGCAAGGAGGAAGACCTTCAAAGAGTGTTACGGAGGTAAACATCAATATAATAAGTGTTATTATACGGGAAGACAGACACTTATCAATTAGAGATATCGAAGATATGGTTCACATTTCAAAATCATCAATTCACAGAATTTTAACAGATCATTTGGCCATGAAACGAGTTTGTTCAACTTCGGTTCCCTATTTCTTTTCATGTGCAGCAGGCCCAATGCAAGGCCGCACATGGGAAGTTCTGACGTTTCTTATTTAAAGAAAACGAATATTAAGCTGATGCTCCAAACTGCACATACTCCAGACTTGTCGCGATGTGACTTCTGGTTGTTCCTCATTTTCAAAGAGACATAACGGAAAGAACAATTTGAGGCTGATCAATAACTATAACTGCAGCTGCGCAGGGGTGCTTCAACAGCATTTCAGAAGAATTCTAGAAGGCATTCAAAAAGCGAGAGGAACTTTGGGATACCTGTATTCGCTGCAATGGACAGTATTTCGAAAAAGATGACCACTTCCTTGATAATTAAGGCACGCATATTTTTTTTAATAAAAACATTCTCAGTTGTTTTGGGACAACCGTTCTAATTTGAAGCTTTTTTTTTTTCAGTCATTATTACCCTAGGGGTTCGCAACACATTTTTTTGGTCGAAAGTTGTTCGCGGATTCGCAACACATTTTTGGGTCGAAAGTTGTTCGCGGGTTCGCAACACATTTTTTGGTCGAAAGTTGTTCGCGGGTTCGCAACACAATTTTTTGGTCGAAAGTTGTTCGCGGGTTCGCAACACAAAATTTCGGTCGAAAGTTGTTCGCGGGTTCGCAACAGATTTTGTTTGTTGAAAGTTGTTCGCGGGTTCGCAACACATTTTTTTTGTTGAAACTTGTTCGTGGGTTCGCAACACATTTTTTTGGTCGAAAGTTGTTCGCGGGTTCGCAACACACTTTTTTTTGGTCAAAGTTGTTCGCGGGTTCGCAACACATTTTTTTTTTTTGGTAGAAGGTTGTTCGCGGGAAAAAAAAACCCGTTACGAACTACTGGTATAGGCTGTTGTATCCAAACGTTCTGACATATTATATTAGACGGCAAACACGCCGTCTAATATTATATGTCAGAACCTTCTTTCGTTATCAACTCAATCACATTTATAATTCTCCCCGAGCTTTCTCATTGATGTAAAATATTAGCTTCCTGAACCTCAACGTCCAGTGACTACTTCGTCGTTCTCACATTTCAAAAGATGACACAAGACTGCCTAAGAAACACAATAACAATTATTGTTCTTCTCTCACAATAACCAATTATTGTTCTTCTCTAATAGTTGTTCTTTACTCTACGAAGTTGTGATTACAAAATACCCCTTCCCTCTAAAAAGCCAATTAGTATATATTGGGTTTTTGCATACCTTCTTGGCGTTTTATTTCACGAGTGTTTCCCAGGTCAGTAGTGACGTTGCAGACGGCCAGTTGTATATCAAAATATAGCCCGTAATATCGTGTATCTAAATCATATTGCGTTGTGTGGTTGTGGCTAATGGTTTTTGGTTTTCAGATCCGGAAGTATGGAGTGTCAAGTAGAGAGGAATGAGCATTTCCGACATCTGCTCCTCTACGAGTTTAACAAGGGATCCACAGCCGCCGAAGCTACTCGACGAATTTGTGCTGTGTATGGGGAGGATGCTACTGCTCCGAGGACAGTCCGCAAATTGTTTGAGCTGTTCCGAGGTAGCAATTTTGACCTCAACGACTCTTCACACTCAGGTCGTCCATCTCACTTTGATGAGGATCGTTTGAACCATCTCATCCACTTGGATCCACGTCAAACCACACGCGAATTGGCCACTGAGATGGACTGTGATCAGGCCACAGTGGTGCGACACCTGGAATGTCTGGGAAAGATCCAGAAATTGGGGTCTTGGGTGCCACACACTCTCACCGAGGACAACAAGAATCAGCGTGTTGCCATATGTGGTTCCTTGCTCGCCCGTTATCGCGAATGTTCTCAACAACACAAACCCTTTCTATCACGTATTGTTACTGGAGATGAAAAGTGGTGCGTGTACGTGAATTTCAGGTATCGGAGGGAATGGTTAAACTCAAACAAGACGCCCACACAACGTCCAAAGCATGACCTTCATCCTGCGGAGATCATGTTGTGCGTCTGGTGGGACATGGATGGCATTATTCACTGGGAAATGCTGCCGAGAAATCGGGCCATCAACGCTGCACTCTATTGTAAGCAACTCTTCCGTGTGGAGGGAGCAATTCAGCAGGAACAGCTTCATCGGCGCTATAGTGTCCTTCTCCAACCTGATAACGCACGCCCTCACAGTGCCAACATGACCAAAATGGCCATTCAGGACATGAAATGGGAGATCATTCCACATCCGGCCTATTTCCCAGATGTCGCCCCCTTCAGACTAACACCTATTCCGATCTCTATCGAATGCACTCCGTGGCAGAACGTTCAACAATGATGTTGATCTCCAGAATTTCCTTGATATTTTCTTCGCAGCAAAACCAGCACTTTTTTTCAAGAATGGCATTGCAGACCTATCCAGACATTGGGACACCATCGTAAATAATGGGGAGGGGGGGATACATAGTTGATTGACTCCGTTTTGCCTTCTGTATACATTCCTGTAGTGACAGAAGGCAAATACATTCCTGTAGTACAGGGAAAAAAACGGCATGAACTTTATGCATCAGCCCAATATTATTGTTTCATGCTCAAGTTGAGACTTTAGTGAATGAACGTCTTTCGTACACGGAAACACAAAAAGCTTTTTCACAAAAATAACATACTGAGACTGACATTTCTTTTTCCAGAACTTCAGGGCGATATTTACGTAAAATTGCTAAGGCTGTCGTTAAGTTGCTGCACTAGTACTATACTCGGAGCAAAGCTAACCTGATTACACTGTTAATGCTGTGAAACCGATTCACCGACAAGATATCTCTTGTGTATCAGTGTTTCTCCGAGCACTAATGAGGTGCCATGTGGAGCGGACCCTTCTCCCTAAGGGCGAGTTCAGGCAAGACTAAAAGAAACTTTCCGCGTTCCATCATGATGTCACCCCTCAACCTCCACACATTCTCAAACTTGCTGACCACCAGACAAATGATTTCTGAATGAATATTTTAAAACAGTAACCACGAAGAAAGGAGCAAGCTTAATCGCCAAACCATTATCTCTTCACTTACCCTCAGGCTAACCCCTCAACCCCCACACCTTACAGCCTTGCTGACCACCAGACAAACGATTCCTGAATGAGAACTTTAAAACGGTAACCACGATGAAAGGAGAAAGCTTAATCGCCAAACCATTATCTCCCTACTTACCCTCAGGCTAACCCCTCAACCCACACACCTTTCCAACCTTGCCGATCACCAGACAAACAATTTCTGAATGAGCATTTTAAAACAGTAGCCACGAAGAAAGGAGCAAGGTTAATCGCTAAACCATTATCTCCCCATTTACCCTCAGACTAACTCCTCAACCCCCACACCTTTCGAACCTTGCCGACCACCAGACAAACGATTTCTGAATGAGCATTTTAAAACAGTAGCCACGAAGAAAGGAGCAAGCTTAATCGCTAAACCATTATCTCCCCACTTACCCTCAGGCTAACCTCTCAACCCCCACACCTTTCCAACCTTGCCGACCACCAGACAAACGATTTCTGAATGAGCATTTTAAAACAGTAGCCACGAAGAAAAGAGCAAGCTTAATCGCTAAACCATTATCTCCCCACTTACCCTCAGGCTAACCCCTCATCCCCCACACCTTTCCAACCTTGCCGACCACCAGACAAACGATTTCTGAATGAGCATTTTAAAACAGTAGCCACGAAGAAAGGAGCAAGCTTAATCGCTAAACCATTATCTCCCCACTTACCCTCAGGCTAACCCCTCAACCCCCACACCTTTCCAACCTTGCCGACCACCAGACAAACGATTTCTGAATGAGCATTTTAAAACAGTACCCACGAAGAAAGGAGCAAGCTTAATCGCTAAACCATTACCTCCCCACTTACCCTCAGGCTAACCCCTCAACCCACACACCTTTCCAACCCTGCCGGCCACCAGACAAACGATTTCTGAATGCGCATTTTAAAACAGTAGCCACGAAGAAAGGAGCAAGCTTAATCGCTAAACCATTATCTCCCCACTTATCCTCAGGCTAACTCCTCAACCCCCACACCTTTCGGACCTTGCCGACCACCAGACAAACGATTTCTGAATGAGCATTTTAAAACAGTAGCCACGAAGAAAGGAGCAAGCTTAATCGCTAAACCATTATCTCCCCACTTACCCTCAGGCTAACCCCTCAACCCACACACCTTTCCAACCTTGCCGACCACCAGACAAACGATTTCTGAATGAGCATTTTAAAACCGTAGCCACGAAGAATGGAGCAAGCTTAATCGCTAAACTATTATCTCCCCACTTACCCTCAGGCTAACTCCTCAACCCCCAAACATTCAACCTTGCCGACCACCAGACAAACGATTTCTGAATGAGTATTTTAAAACAGTAACCACGATGAAAGGAGCAAGCTTAATCGCCAAACCATTATCTCCCCACTTACCCTCGGGCTAACACAATTCTCTCCTCTCGCTCGCAGTAAATATTCTCCGTGCATACTGTATAGACTCTCTGAAGCAAAACAGAAGCGACAATGACGTTGCCAAAATGCGAATATTTGTATTTTTTAGAAACGGGACCAAAATTGGGATCTTTATTTTTATAACAGCACTGCCATAGACGCCGCTGTAGCGCTTAAATTACCCAAAAACAAAAAACAAGGACCCATAATTACAAATTCCACGCGACCTTTCGGACCCACATTTTATTTGGCAAAAGTCAAATTCGTGTGGTTTAGGGAAAGAACTAAAACAGCCAGCAATGCACCATCCCTCCAGATTATGTAAATATACGATATCATCATCATCATCATCATCATTGTCAACCATTATCAATCCACTGCTGGACGAAGGTCTCCCCAAGTTTCCTCCACAACGGTCTGTCTTGTGCCAGTCTCCTCCATGTCACCCCTGCATACTTTCGAATTTCATCCACCCATCTCCCATGTGGTCTCCTTCTGGGTCTTTTCCTGTCCCTTGGAATCCAATCTAAAATTTCGGCTGTCCATCGATGGTCTGTTCTTCTGGCAGTATGTCCAGCCCATTGCCATTTCGGGGATTTAACTCTGATCATGATGTCTTCCACTCTTGTCATTTTTCGGATCCACGAGTTCCTCTTCTTATCTCTCCTGGTTACACCAAGTATGCACCTCTCCATGCTGCTTTGAGTTGTCTGCAGCCTTTGTATGTCTCTTTTAGTTAAGGTCCACGTATCTGCACCATACGTAAGCACTGGAAGGATGCACTGATCAAACACTTTTCTTTTAAGACATAATGGCATATTGCTCTTGAAAATTATGCTGTTTCTTCCAAAAGCTCTCCAGGCAAGTTTTGTACGCCGATTAATTTCTATATCAATGTGACCCTCACTTGATATCTGCTGTCCAAGATAAACGTACGTGTCTCTTATCTCCAGCTTTTCTCCATCAATCGATAAATCTTCATTTCTTGTAAAAGCATTGAACATCACTTTTGTCTTCTGAAAGTTCATTTTTAATCCCACTTCTTTACTCTTGTCAGCAAGTTCCTGGATCATACTCTGCAGCTCTGATGGGGTAGTTGCAAAAATGACTGCGTCATCAGCAAAACGAAGGTGGGTTAGATAATCTCCATTAATCTTTATCCGCTTGTTTTCCCAGCTCAGCGACTGAAAAACACCCTCCAATGTGGCATTAAAGAGCTTCGGAGATATGGTGTCACCTTGTCTCACTCCCTTTCCAATTTTTACGTGTGTTGTATTTTCAAACAGCCGAATCTTTGCACTTGCATTTTCATAGATGTTATTAATAATATTAATGTATGCATCTTCAATACCGCAGGTTTTCAGAGCCATTGTAACTGCTGATGGTTTCACCGAATCAAAGGCTTTTTCATAATCGATAAAAGCCATGCACAATGGAAGTTCATATTCCCTCGCTCTTTCAATTAGTTCTCTCAGCACGTGGATATGATCTATTGTGCTGTAGCCACTCCTGAATCCAGCTTGTTCTCTCGGTTGAGCCATGTCCAGTGTTACCTTCAAGCGGTGTGAAAGAACTTTAGTGAAGATTTTATAAACTACTGATAGGAGGCTGATAGGTCTGTAGTTTCCGAGATCCTCAATGTCACCTTTCTTATGTAGCAGGATCATTGTAGCGGTGTTCCAATCCTCAGGAATCTTTCCTTCATTAAGGCATCGAGTGAAAATTTGGGCGAGTACTGTTTCGATTTCTCCACTTGCTTCTTGTATGATGTCTACAGTAATTCCATCTTCTCCTGGAGCTTTTCCCCGCTTCATGTTCTTGATTGCATGTGCAACTTCTGCTGGAAGGACTGGAGGAACTCTGGTACTGGTATCTTTCATGATGTCTGGAGTGCATGTATCATCCCTTTCATATAATTTGGAGTAGAAATCTTTCGCTCTTGTCAAAATTTCGCCTCTATTTCTTGTTACAGAACCATCTTCTTTTCTCAGTGCCATAATCTGTTTTCTTCACTTACTGAGATGTCCCTTTGCTATCTTTAGGCTTTGGTTGTTTTCAATTGCTTTCCTCACTAGTTCACAGTTGAATTTTCTTACGTCTTCAGTGATACTTTTTCTTAGTGTCTTGCATAGCTCTATATATTCCACTTTGGAAGTCACATCTTCTTTAGTTGTCCTCATCTCTCTTCTTTTTTGCATCAACATTTTCGTTTTTCCTGATAATTTATTTACATGCAACTTGTTCTTAGACCCAGCTAATTTTGTTGCTGTTTCCATAAGAGCTTTGGTTACTTTTCTGTTAACTTCAGAGATGTCCACTTCTTCCGATGTTAGGCCTTCTAAAGCAGAGAACCTGTTCTTCAGTTCCAACTTGAAGGTATTATGGTGTTTTTTAAGGTTGGTGTTGTCAATAGATTTTGTTTGTCTTATGAGCTTGCCACGTTCAAGTTTAGTGTTGAGGTGCATCTTACATCTCACCAATCTATGGTCACTACCTGTGTTGAACTTGTTTAGCACACTGCAGTCTTCTATGACGAATAGAATTATTATTCAATCAATGCAGTCTTCTATGACGAATAGAATTATTATTCAATCAATGCAGTCTTCTATGACGAATAGAAAATACGATATAAGATTATGTAAATGTACAAAAGTCCTGATTGATTGAATAAACCTTTCGGCTCTTTTAATCCACATTGGAACAGTTGAAATTTAAAATTTGAAAAACAAACGAACTTACATTCAATGGGAGCACTGTGAGCGATTATGCTCTACTAAAATATGTACGTCTACTTCAATTATTGTTCGTTAAAAGTAAAAAAAAAACTGTGCAAGAGTAGTCATCACACAGTTTTTAAGTTGAAAAATAAAAACCGCTCTGGTGTTCTGAGCTGACTTAAAAGGCACTGTCTTTGTGTACTTCCATTATAAAATTTAGTAGAAAATGATAAAATTGAATTCTGTCAGTACTTGATTTTTTTAAAGATAACTTTCACAGAGCATAAATTGAAGTGTCGAACAATGTAGGCTACATTATCTTTATTTTTCATTTGCTTATGTAAGTATAAATATTCATTATCTCTTGATTCTTTTTATTTTTTAAAAGGACCCAGAATATCTCACAAAGTACTCACTTTTTAAAAATCTGTAGGTCCCTAGGACATAGCTTGATAGCAATGGAACCGCAGCTCTGTTTATAATGTACGTACTTAGAACATCTATATATCCATGTCCTTTTTAGGTTTCAGTTCAAACTCGAACACGGGCTTTTCAACTGGAACTATATTATGCTCTGGAAGTACACACTCCGTAACTTTAACTCCGTAGTCAGGTTAGCCTTGCCCCGAGTACAGTTGCAAGCACTTCTACCGCCGTTGTATTACTGCTCGAACGCTGGTAGAAAAACTGCTTGACCACCAACAGGTTAACTTACTATCCGACGAACAATAGGAAACAGCTGGTGGTCATTAGGTCACCGCGCGACTGTTGGCAAAGTTCCACCGTCACTGCTGTGCGGTCATTCACCATCCAGCTGTTTCATCGTCATTAGGTTGTCATTCAACCGCAAGTTAGAAACAGCTAAACCGTTATTAGGAAACTGTTGAGCATCTGGCAGAGAACAATTCCGCATTTGTTAGGCTGATGCCGCTGGAGCTCTGGCTAAATACATTTGACAATCGTCTGCTGCTAAATTAGATAACACAAATATCATTATGACAAACTGCCATCTCCTTACAATCTGATAAACAGTTTATATTAAATTTGCTCGTATTGTCTACAATGTAACGGATTCGACGCAACTTTTTCTGCAGGGATTCACGGGAAAATTTTGACAATACAGCCATTCCATAAATAGAATAGCCCCTGTGTTAGTCGCGAGGGTTCCGTTCCTGAATACCTCGCAGATGGCAAATTTTACGATATCATAGAGGAAAACAGGGTTAGAGGAATTGAAATCTCAACTGAATCCATTACAACCAATTACACATTTTGTTTTCACTTACCATAAAGTAAATAAACAAACCGCATCAGGATTTAAAAAAAAAAAAAAAAAAGACGAAACATATGTTAAAAATGATACTGTATACCGCCGTAGCAGAATCGATGGGCAACGTACGTCGCAGATTTTATTTTGGTCCTGCAGACAAAAACAATATCCCCAAAACCCTGTTAAATCCCTAAAATGTTTGTGCTCGTAATACCTGTGCATCCAATTAAATTAGCAGAGTAAACTGACTGACTAGATTTAACGGTACTGTGGTTATGTTTATTTCAATACTACCTTGATTATGATGCTTTTTGATTCAGTGATCTGAACTCGAACGCCCAGTTGGGAAGTTACCCCGATTCAAAATGAAGTTTGGTAATAATAATTAAATTTGTTCTGAAGTCCATCGCGTGCCGCCCCGGTGACGCAGTGGTCTAAGGCGCTGGTCTCTGATCATTCGTCCGTCTGGGGTCCGGGTTCGAATCCCGGTGAGGCATGGATGTTGTGTTTGTCTTACGGCACTGGCTCTCTCCCTTCCCTGGAACCAGTGACCCTAAATTAGGGACGGGCGACTGCTTATAGCCCATTGAGTTGCTCACGGTGGTCGTTAAACCTAAAAAAAAAAAGTCCATCGCTGGATTAGCTTGCTCATCCGATGCACAGATGGGCACGTTAAGCCGTCTGACCAAGGGTTCTGGGCCGCCCCGGTGGCGCAGTGGTCTAAGCGATGGCTTCTGATCATTCGTCCGAAAGGGGTCCGGGTTCGAATACCGTGAGGCATGAATGTTGTGTTTGTCTTTTGGCACTGGCTCTCTCCCTTCCCTGGAACCAGTGGCCCTAAATTAGGGACGGGCGACTGCTTATAGCCCATTGAGTTGCTCACAGTGGTCGTTAAACCTCCAATAAAAAAAAAAAAAATAAAAAAAGGGTTCTCGACCACCTGTTAACAACAAGATCGTCTCTTCCTTCCTCCGCCCTTATCTCCATTTCTGGAAGTGCTGTTTGTGACGTCATAATCTGGCACTTTCAGCTATGTACACTTTTCATCTGGCACTTCTACTTGTTACACCTGTCTACCTTCTGTCCCATTCAGAGCCTCTATGTAATTTTGTACTTCGCCTGACCTAATAGTCACTTGTGACCTAGGTGGTTCAGGTTCATTACCTTCACCTTCGTCTTTGGAGACCATCAGTGGTGTCATTCAGCGGATTCGCACTGGTTTGGACGAACCGGTTTTTAAAAATGGACCCGACCCGTTCGATCGAACCGGTTCTTGACGTTTACGATGTTGAGGTAAATAGTTGAAGTTGTGCCTCATTGCACTGCCTTTATTTAACATTTTGGATCCTTCCTCCTGGCCAAAGTATGTTATACTTTTTCCTTGGGAAATAAACTTAATGAAATAAATGCTCTTAAAATTCCCAATTCAAGTTAATGGTTTTAGGGGGATCTAACTGATGAAAGAGATTTACCATAAAAATGTCTACCTAAAAGTACTCTTGAAGCAAGAAAAATTATGAAAGTGATTGCTGTATGCCCAGCAGCAGAAAAAAGGGCATTCAGTTTAATGAACCTTACGGCTACAGATCAAAAACATACTCTTCTCGTTGGTAATATTTTCCACCTGACAGCTTTTTGGAAAGCCTTTCTCATTGTGGAACCCGACACAATTCGTGAAATCGTGGCTATATCAGGAACATCACAGAGCGACTGACGCTAGAGTGAACAAAAGAGCTAATCAATAACACTCCGAAAACTAAGTTGCCATTTGGAGCATGTTTTGGAAAATATTTACATCTGTAAGATTACAGTGCAGTAAACTTCTCCAGAAATGATACTATTCCATAAATACTTGACTTTTCTGCGGCTTATAAGCAATTCCGTAAGTATTTGAGTTTTCTGCGGCTTATAATAAAACCCTTTTTAATATTTACGTTATACATTATACGAATACATCTCCCAACCCATCCAATACACGTTTAGGTTTACGTTCCCCCTGCATTGTGGCGGTATATCTATCCAGGTTTACAGAACCGGTAGTTAAATTTTTTGGATGACACCACTGGAGACTAAGCAAAAATGGATAATCGGTTCTAACAGTTGTAGGCATTTCTGCATCTGGATTGCGTGTAAAACCTGTGTACATGGGCACGAAGAAAGAACAAAAAAGTATTCATGATTTGTGGACAGTATTGAACAAAACATCACCTGGGCTGTGCTGGAATCGTATAGCGTGAATGCCAGGATAATTCGGCTTCTGAAACAAATAAACATGAATGTACAGGCTGCTGTCAGGATAGGAGATAGATATGGAGCTTAGTTTACCACCAGCAGAGGTACAAGACAAGGAGATCCAATATCGCCAAACATCTTCATCTCACATGTGGAGAGAATGTTGGACAAAATCGGGAATGAGGACACGGAATTTCTATTGGAGGGCAAAGATACAACCATCTGTGTTTTGCAGATGTCATTGTACTGATTGAAGAAGAAGAAATGAAACGGGATCAAATGGTACAAGAACTGAATAGAGATGGTAGAAGATATGGACTACAGATAAACATAGAAAAGACAAAAACAATGGTATTTGGCGCAAAGGAGATCAGGAAAAAGATCATTCTGGAAGGCAAAGAACCTGAAAATGTGGAATGTGAAAAAATTCGTTTATCTCGGAAGCAATATAACATATGACTTAAACAGCAAAAAATAAATTTTAATTAGAATTGCAAAGGCTATAACACTATTAATGGATAAAATTTGGAAGAGCAGAGAGAGCTATTAGCCTCAAAACTAAGTTAAGCATTCTCGAGACATGCATCTTCAGCAGCATGCTATATGGATGCGAGACTTGGACATAGACAATGGAATCAGAGAGAAGGATATTTGCTTTTGAAAGAAAGTGCTATCGTAAAATCTTACGAAACGGATGGACCCACAGGATAAGAAATGAAGAACTGTACAGAAGAATTCTACTAAAATAGACCCTGTTCCAAAAAATCATACAGAGAAAACTAAGACTCTTTGGACACATCTGCAGAATGAAAAATCACATAAAGATAAAGACATTGGTGTTTGGCTAAATGAACAGAAGAAATGAAAGAGGACGCCCTTACCGTGTGTGGGATGACGATATTAAAGACTGGTGTAGTGGAATTTTCAAGAACTGAGCCACTCTGCAATGAACAGACTTCAATAGGACAATATATTTTAAATGGCGACAGACACCTACGGGAATTGTACCCATGGTTGATGACGATGATGATGACATAGTGGCGATTCATGTAGGCCAGCGAATTCGGATGCAGTCCATGACCTGGCGTCAAACACTCTCTTCCTATGATAAAATCCTTTATAACATCGTTCATTCATTCGCTGAGCCCTCTGGAAATGTCCTTCCTATGGTAGCTGACAGCTGTGATGCAAGTTGGGGAACTGACATCATTCTATTAGCTTTGCATTTCAATACAGGAAACCATCATTGTAGTTAGGTATAGGAACTCTTCCTTTGGCCTACCTTTTTGCTTCCTTCTAGAATAATGCCAGGGTGGCTTGAAAACATCTCGAGATTCTGGAAGTTACACTTTCCGACACCGCACTCATGAGTCTGGGAACTGCTTTATGTAACTGTCCTGCTTTCATCCGTCCGATTGCACTCCCCCTCTGGCCGTTATCCAAATGGTTCCTCCTTTGAATTTCAGAAAAACTGTAATCCGAAATGCTCTCGATATAGCCGCTCTTAATTCCAAAATGATGAGCTCCCGTTCTCAAACCTGCTTTTATCGGCACTTTAACTTGCATATCGCAGTCTTTCGCATTGAGAAATGCACACTTTGCGGTCGATAAATGTGAATTTTTAGGGGTTAAATATCCTCTGAATGAAACTTTCATTAAATTCCAATATATATACTGTATGCATGTATATACAGGGTGTCCGAGAATTACTGGACACATTACAAAATTATATAAAACAAAACATTAAACAGATAGAAAGAAACTGACTGTACTAACTACACAAGTTAATAAACTTCGATGTGAGATTCCTTGGTTGCTCGTAGTACATCCTAGCGATACTCGATTTCATGCCATGTATTGGCAAGCATCTGAGGAGTAACGGAATCAATAGCAGCTGTGATACGCTGCTTCAGTTCCTGCAAATCAGACAAGGCGTCTGATAGACACGATCCTTCACATAACGCCACATGAAATAATTCAATGGAGTTAGATCTGGAGAGCGAGGCGGTCACGGAATGGGACCACCACGCCCAATACATCTGTTGTGGAAATACTCATTTAGGCACTTACGAACGCACGTTGACCAATCCGGAGGCCGGTCGTCTTGTTGGAAATCGACGTTGTCATATCTTTTGATTTGGGGTATAGCGAAATTTTCTAGCATATCCAAGTAAATGTCACCATTTATGGTTTTTTCGCAGAAGAAAGGGCCAATCACAAATCACATCTCTTTTTGATAGGGCGCACCACACATTAGCTTTTGGAGAATCACGTTCCAGTTCACTAGCAGCATGAGGCGGTTCACTGCCCCATATCCTACAGTTGTGACGATTCACAATACCTGATACATTAAATGTGGATTCATCACTAAAAATTACAGTACTGAGAAAGTTTTCGTCGTTTTCCACTCGATTCAGCATATCCACAGCGAAATTGTATCGTAGAGTGTGATCATTTACATGCATCTTTTGCACTATTTGAATTTTATAAGCATGAAACTTTAATTTCTTGTGCAAGATATCGTGAACTGTCGATTTCGGAATGCACAGTTCTCTGCTTGCTTTACGAACGGATTTCCTGGGGCTTCGTCGGAAACTTTCATTAACTTGGTCAACCGTCTCACCGCTGACGCTAGGCCTACCGACTCCTCCACGATGTTCCACATTGCCAGTTTCTTTAAACTGTTTCATCTACCGCTTAATTGAATTCGTTGACGGAGGATTACAACCATACTCTAAACGGTACCGTCTTTCAACTTTAATGACAGACTTTAATTCCGCAAGCCACAACACACATATCGCCTTCTGCTGTACGGATGACATGACTACTGATTGCGCATTTCTCATACATTCCTCATCAGGCCACACCTAGCGCCATCTATCGGATTCTGGGAATAACAATTCTGCAAAACAAAAATATAGAAACCGTGTTAGTAATAAGTAACACAGAAAAACAGACAATGCTCATAGTTTTTTTTGTACATAATTTTGTAATGTGTCTAATAATTCTCGGACACCCTGTATATATACTGTGGAAAGACGGAAAGAAAAAGTGTGTTGAGACTCATAGTCTAGTGTTTTGGAACACGGATACTTGATAACGATGCTTAATAACTTTTAACGTAATTGGCTTTCGGATAATGATGTTAATTTTAATAATTTTCATAAATACTTAGAAATTTTCATTTCAATAATGTTTTAAAAGCTGCAATATGTGGCAACCTTTTTCAAAGCTCGGACTTATCTTTGTTTCATAGGGTCCCTGTGTCTCTCCTTAATTTGTTCTGACGTCGAGGGGAATCTTTCGGGGATCGACTTTTAGGGTCCGGTAGGCGCCGACGTTTATGGCGTAATTGGTTTTCTATGGCCGGTATCAGCGCTCGAGGTATCAGTATTGTTCCAACGGATAAAACAAAGGCTTCAGTTTATGGTGGGAGGATATTGTGTTTTCACAGATGCTTTGACTTTCGTTTCAGAATCGTGGAATGTGCGCTTAGGACTAGAAAAAGAATGGGTCGAAGAGCACGCAGTTCGTAAGAATTTGGTGACTGGACAGTCAGGGGTCAGCGAAGAGAAATGAAGATCAAACGAAAAATAGAAGTTTGAGGGAATAGGTCAAGCGTCTTTAGATTGGTAGCAAGGGGAGATTTTTTGGTGCTCGAGCGAAATGTGATGCTGATGAACCGCAGGCCACAAATTTGCTCTTATACAAAATTTTGCGTTTAATTAAAAAAAAAATGGCTAAATAAAAAGAGTTTTCTATCCATCTATTACGTCATCTTCATTTTTAAGAAACTTATCTTTTGCTCAGTAGCTCAGGCATGCAAATAATTGATTGAGTATATTAGTCAAGTAACTGAGATTCTAAATCGAATCCGCAGCATGTTACAATTTTGTTCCATCTGATTATAGCATTTCCAACTTTCAGAACCAGCACTTGCAAAAAAAAAAAAAAAAAGATAGATGACACCGAATTTTCGGGTGTAATGAGCACGTCTTTTGTTTCCGTTCTGACGCGAATTAAATCTGTCAAAGCTATTCAAAGTCAATGGAACTTGTATCGAAAACAGTAGTATCTGACCAAAGAAAGAAGTTTTTCAATGGTTTTTAATCCCGCAGACATTGGCTGTAAACGGAATCGTGAACTTACGTATTCTGGTTGCAGACTTGTGCGTTAAGAAAATTTTGAATTTATATGAGAAACATTTCGCCGCGGAAACGCTCTCCAACAAGGAAAGAATTTTTCAAATTGGACTCTTTGAAGCAGAGATATGGACAAATATAAGATATGCATCTACGCCCTCCTGGCGGGAAAACCATGCATTATTTTAGGAAGAAAGTATTATCAAAAGGTTTTTCGATGTGATCGGTATCGGTCCAAGAAAAAAAAATTTTAGTCGGAGTTTTCAGGAGCTCAGATTTTGCTGCAAATACATCAGAAGTAAAAATTAACTCTTATGCCCCTGGTGGCCAAACCATTTTTTACCAAAAATTAGACATTATATGCAAAGGATTTTCCATCACGAGTTGCATCCGGTGCAGAAAGGATATTTCAAATCGGAGTTTTAGAAGCAGAGATGTCGGGGGAAATGAAATTTACCTCTACTCTCCCTAGCGGAAAGTCTATGAATTACTTGAATTTTTTTTAATTATAAGAAAAACATGTCACACAGGAAACTTTAACCAATATAGAAAGAATTTTTCAAATCGGACAATTAGAAGCAGAGATATTGACAAAAATAAGATATACATCTACGCCCCCTGGAGGAGAAACCATGCAATATTTTAAGAAGAAAATATTTCGAAAAGGTTTATTGACATGACGGGCATCGGTCCGCGAAAGAATTTTTCAATCGAGATTTTAGATGCTCAAATTCTATTGCAAACACATCAGAAATAAAAATTAACGCTTACGTCCCGCCCCCTGTTGGCGAAAGTATTCTTTACCAAAATTTAGAAATTGCATGCAAAAGATTCTCCATCAGGATCTGTATCCGCTGAAGAAAAACTTAACTTTTTCAAATCGGAGTTTTAGAAGAAGAGATATCGGGGAAAACATAATTTACTTTTACGCCCCCTGGCGGAAAATCTATGTGTAGGTTAAAAAAGTAACTATACCTAAAATACTCTTCGACATAAATGCAATCGAAAGATAAAGAATTTTTTCAATCGGATGTTTAGAAGCAAATATATGGAATAAAATGCATTTTGAATTCGACATCAACTACATTTACGTCCTCTACTGGCGAAATTGTACTTCGAAAAAAACAAACGAAATGAAGGATCATCATTTGCATATTTCGAGCTTCCCAATGCAAAAAGAATTTTTCAAATCGGACTAATAGTTGCAGAGACATTGTGTCTACAGACGGACGGACGGACAAACCGATAACATAAGCACGATCGTTTTTTACAAAAGACGTGCTAAAAAGCACCGGAACTCCTTGAAAAGTAACAAGATTAATCTTGCACATTCTGCTGTACAATTGGCAAATCATAAAGAAACGAAAAATGTTTAGTTCACGAATAACGAACGATCAGAAATGTTATTGTCTCAGCAAATGTATGAGCACCACTC
The DNA here is from genome assembly GCA_039090855.1 of Macrothele yani. NCBI lineage: Eukaryota > Metazoa > Arthropoda > Arachnida > Araneae > Macrothelidae > Macrothele > Macrothele yani. Next base: position 148,709,485 of record CM076995.1, on the reverse strand, counting down.
TACGTTCAAAGAAGATGAACAGATCCTTTGTTTACGTTAATAATGTTTGCTCTTGAAGATTAAATTTGGCGGCTGCATACACCGGAGACACAAAACAAAACAAATCCCACCTTGAGTATCTCTACCTGAGAATAATAAATACCCTGCTTCAGAGTAACTACTTTTTGAGAACTCTTTTCATTTCATTGAGCTTTCCACTAAAAACAATTAAAATATCCGGAAAGTAATTACTGAAATAATAACGAAGCAACTAAAACATTTACGAATTCTGACAGAAATGCGCAAAATGAAATTAAGTAAAATTTCATAAATAAGCACACACTGGCCTTTTAAAAATAATTACATGTCTCCTCTCGAATTAACGAGTTAAACTAAATGAGAGCAGGAAATGAAGTAAAATGTGATATTTCACGCGTGTGAAAGATTAATTAATATTTGTAACCGGCAAGTCCAGAAATTTTGCAATGAAGATCGGTGTCTAAGTATCGTTGATTCACGAAATATTTTCCTGGCTGCCATGCCAGTTAATGGACCGATGCAGACACTCCCCCTTAAATGCACGTTTAGAGCAGTACGTTATTTTTAGCATTGCAATGCTAACCGCAATTATCATCCATTCGGCACTTGAGAATTATAGAAATCAATTCCCCATGTATTTTTAGCGCGCCTTTTGGAAAAATGCACGTTCCTAACATTACCACTTCCGTTGTGGGCGCCATATCTCTGTACGTATTAGACAACTTTGAAAATTTCTGCTTATTTGCATTAGGAAGCTTACACTGTGAGAAGAAAGATTTTTTATCATACCTTTTAGCTTTCACTGCATGTGAGAAGGAGGATTTTTTATCATACCTTTTTGTTATTCTCCTTGTGCCGAAAAGCTTCTATATTTCGTGTTAACTTTTTAGTTTTCCATGAAGACCAGTTTGCCGCTAAGGGCAGAGCCAGAGACATAACTCGCATAAGGCAGCGGCAGAGAAGAAACTAGGCATTTCTGCGCCAGGGGCAAGCAACAAAATATTCCACTCACCATCTGCCTTTCTGTCTTTTACATAGAGAGAAAGGGAGGTCACTCGAATTGCACATGTTGGTAGAGTAACTCCTTCTCTATAAGTAACCCTTCTTCTTCATTGCAGGTAAATAATGGATTCCAAGCAGAAGCAACTTGACGTCATTGAGTTCTTGGCAAAGGAAGGGTGCAGGCTGTCCGACATCCACAGAAGGCTTCAGAATGTGTCCCCAGATGACACCACTGACAAGAGCAATGTGCACAGATAGATGAAGAAGTTAAAAGAAGAGGAAACTAGTATTGAAGACAAACCACGCAGTAGGAGACTATCACCTGCAACCACACAGACACGAATCGTCGGCGAGTGGATGAACTGATTCGCTCGGAGAGACGAGTCACAATCCGTGAGCTTGTTACTCAAGTGGACTGTGGTCTGAATGCCATACAGAAGATGGTGGAAGACTTAGGGTATCGGAAAGTGTGTGCAAAGTGGGTACCTCAGCAGTTGACACCCGATTTGAAGGAGAGAAGGGTGGTAGTTTGCTCTGCTCTGATGGAAGCGTTTGAAGCTAATAAAGACAGGGTTTTTTTTTCGATCTGGTGACAAACGATGAAACCTGGGCGTATCTTTACGATCCGGAAACGCAGAATCAATCCATGGAATGGCGTCACACCTCTTCACCAAAGCCTAAGAAGTTCAAGATCCAGCGATCAGCACAGAAAGTTATGGTGACTGTTTTCTGGGACGACAGGGGTGTCATTCTCCTTGATTTTCTGGAACGTGGGCGTACCGTGACCAGCCAGCGGTACATTGAGACACTCAAGAAGCTTACATAAGCCATAAGGAGAAAGACCTAACAAGAATCTCAAAAGGATTCACATTCATCATGACAATGCGAGACGACACACATCTTTGGCAACAAATCAGGCTATCAGCAAATTAGGCTGTTCGATGGTCCCCCATCCACTGTAGAGTCCAAATCTGGGGGCCTCCGCCTACCACCTGTTTGGTCCAATTGAGGACAGTCTCCGGGAACAAAGATTTGATGACACAGACGAGATGAAAGTGGCTGTGAAGAAGTGGGTCCTACCTGAAAATTTTCAAATGAGGATTCGAGAGTTGGGTTCAACGATGGCGCAAATGCATCGCTAGTTAAACAGACTACGTATTCTGAGGAGTACCTTTGTATAGAGTAAAAGTTACTCTACCAACATGTGTAATTTGAACGACCTCTGTTAGTTAATAAAAAAATTAATTACGCCCACTTTTGCATAACTTTCGGTACAACCCTCGTGTATCCACCAATGTAAAGGGCATCCTTCTCTCGCAACGCACGAACGACTGCGCCTTCATTTTTGAATGGCCGCCCCGGTGGCGCAGTGGTTTGAGCGATGGCTTCTGATCATTCTTCCGAGATGAGTACGGGTTCGAATCCCGGTGAGGCATGGATGTTGTGTTTGTCTTACGGCGCTGACTCTCTCCTTTCCCTGGAATCAGTGGCCCTAAATTAGGGACGGGCGACTGCTTATAACTCACTGAGTTTCTCCCGGTGGTCGTTAAACCTCCAATCAAGAAAAAAATTCAATGTGAACAACTAATATCCCCTGATCACTTTGAGGAAGAAATGCGAATTTTAAGCTTCCAAGGCTACCGAAACTGGCGAAATACAGTATATTATAAGCATATTCTGTAAACGGGCCAGTGATAAAGTACGGTGCAAAAAAACAGTACCAGAATGTTATATTTGAAGTCGTAATATGTTTCACCAGAATGTGATATTTTTCAATTTAAATCAAATTGTAAGCAGCTACTTTTGCGCACACTCTTGAGCTGCTCCACCTGCCCCGCCCTAGTCACGCCTCTGGCAGGGAAGTCCTCTTCCTGCCCAGAGATGTAATTATGGTCCTCTGTCTTTTGATGAGGTCAAAATTATGTACTTGCTTTATAACATTCTTATACACATATCTCAACCTCGATTTCACGATTTCTAAGAAATAAATAAGAAGCAACTTCGTGTTTTAAGGGAGACAATACTACTAAAGAAGCTTAAACACTACCAGCAGATCCCCCCTCCCCCCACACCCACCCACATACACACTTCGTTTGGCATTTCATAGATCTCTTCTACAAAGGTAAGAGAGAAACAGTATAATTCTCAAAAACAATTACCCTTACGTCTCAATAAAAGAAAAGTGTTTAATCAGGGAATTGTTCCACTTTACACTTATGGATTAGAGACTTGGATTTTAACTCAAAATGAAATACAGAGGCTGCAGGCGACTCAAAGAAACACGCAGAGATACATGATTGGTGTAACCAAAACAACAGATAGGGAAAGAAACTTTTGGATCAGAAAAATGGCAAGAGTCGATAGAATCGTGATCAAAGTGAAGAAACCTCGGGTGACTATGGGCTGGGCATTTTGGTAGAACAGACTACCGTTGGGCAACAGTAATACTAGAATATATTCCAAGTGATTGGAAAAGACTCAGCAGAAGACCACATGGGAAACGTGTGGAGGAAATTCAAAGGCATACCGGAGTGGTACCTGGTACGAAAAAGAATTACTCAAGACAGAGAGATGTGGAAGAAACTTGGCGAGACTTTCATCCAGCAACTTAGATTGAGAATGGATGATTATGAAAGTCACACACGCACATAGTACACTGGCGTGCAAAAATTAAGGACGAGACGGTTTTTTGAATGTAACGTCATGCAGAAGTTCTCCACATCGACTCAAATCATACCATAAGATCCCCAAGATGTAAGAATATGGGACAAGTGAACAAAACCGTCTAAACAAGGAATCCAAAGGATACAAAGGCACTTTATTGAAAAGGTAGCTTCGAGTACAACTGGACAGAAAACAGAAACTTCCATGTGACAGGCGGCTGCCAAGAAAAATCCAGTCTTTAGTAGGGGATATGATCATTCTGACTGCGTTGCAGGATTTACAACGTCTGTCCATGCTAAGGACGAGGTTGTCAAGGAGCTGTTGAGGCATCGCGGCCCATTCCTCTTGTAGCGCCAATCGCAGCTGCGGAATCCTTGCTGGCGGCTGGTGACGTGCTGCCAAGCGTCTCCCGAGAAGGTCCCACGCGTGTTCGATTGGATTTAGGTCCAGTGACCTTGCGTGCCTATCCATGCGTTGAATATCTTCACTCTCCAACAGCTCTGCGACAGCCACTGTACGATGAGGTGTAGCGTTGTCGTCCATGAAGAGGAACTCAGGACACACAGCACCTCTAAACAAATGCACGTGAGGCAGGAGAACCTTGGTACAATAGCGGACACCAGTGACTGAACCTCCTTGGGAAATGTGGAGGTCAGTACGGGCACCAAGCATGATACCGCCCCAAACGAGAACTCCGCCACCTCCAAACCGGTTCCTTTCGATGATGTTGGAGGTGTGACTGCGTGTTCCCTGCTCTCTCCAGATGTGTATAGGTCCAGAATCGCTCGTCAGACTAAATCGGCTCTCATCCGTAAAGAGAACTCGACCCCATTGCTGATGTGTCCAGTTCTTGTGTTCCTGGCACCACAGAAACCGCAGTCTCCGATGAGCAGGCGTTAATGGCACACGCCGTACTGGTCGTCGTGCAAATAGACCACCTTTGTGCAGCCTCCTGGCCACGGTAAAACGCGATAACCAACGTCTAGTTGTCTGTTGCATGTGCCTTGCGATTTCTCCCGCTGTCTGCCGTCTGTCTCTTCTCGTCTGTAGGGCAATATTCCGGTCGTCCGCCGCCGTGGTTGCTCGTGGACGACCACTGCTAAACTCTCGGACAGCTGTTCCTGTCGTTTGAAATGCTCTCCAAGCTCGTGAGACGATGATGCGAGCGATCCCGAACTCCTCGACGACACTAGTCACACTTCGACCTTCTTCCAACTTCCCAATGACGCGACCTCGGGTAAAGTCATCCAAATGTCGTCTACTGGATTGCCTGTTGGCCATATCACACGGTGGCAGCAACTCTACGTCGTTCAAATCGATGTACACCGTACAATAGCTTTCACCGAATAGCTGAGCGTACACCGCCCGTGTGCTTTATACCCTTCCGACCCCCTCCCTACGTCATGCTGCATATATGCGCATGCCCTACCGTACCGGACCCTAGTCTATCTCCTGAGTGGTCTTTCGGTCCGTTCTACCTGCTCGTTCCGCTGTTATGCTAATTTCTCCTCTTCGTCCTTAATTTTTTCACACCAGTGTACATGCAGAAATCAGATTGCTGTTCTGTTTCCATTTCATCTTTATCAGCTCCACACGGTTTGATGGGCTATAGTGAGAAACGAAGCCTCGTGGTCTCCAGAATGACTTCATAGCTAAAAACAGTTCTTATTTTTAAATCCCTTTCATCAGCGGGGTTTTTTTCAACAACACCGCGGTTACTCCTGAATATTTTCTTAGTTCTCTAATCCCCCCCCCGCTATTTTTCTTTCCTATCGAGTACATTTACTCATATCTCCTAGCTTCTAATTTCCAAAGGGCAGTTTTAGACCTGGGGTCAGATACTTCTGCTCCCTTACTAAAGCCACTTATTCTAAATCTTTCATGTTTTCATCTTCTAGTCTTTTAAGAGCCTAAGAGCCAAAGGATTTAGCAATTCAAGCTCTCGCCTCCGGGCCAGAGTTACGCCACCGGACAGAGTATATCTGCATCCGAAATCAGAGCTTCACCTCTAAATAATCGATTGAACGACTTTTACATGAGCTACCAGACACTATGGCAAATGTTTATGTACATTTCCTGCATTTAACGATGCGGTTTTTCTACTTGGGTGAAAGTGTTTATTTTCGGGAAGAAAACAAAAAAGAAATTTTTCTTTTCTCATTTAGATTTTTTGTAAATAATAATTTCAAATAAATTTTTCACTACCGTAATGAAAAATCAGCTACACGGATTTTTCAATTTGCAACCATTTCTGCACTAAGAGACCGATTTATACAGTTCTCTGAAAGGGATGTAGTCTCCATGACGAAGAAATTAAAATTTCACAAACCCGAATGTTTGAATATTACAATTTCCGTTGTGAAACACGTTTTTCATTACATCCGATAAATCGGAAAAATCTTTCTTGTTCATTACAGGATTGTCAACTGTGAACATTATTCAAGATAAGTACTCTAAAGGACACTTGAACATTATAAGCATTCGTTGGGAGAACCAGGGAATGAGTGTGAAGCAGAAAGGGTCTTCTGTGGATTGTGCGGTGGACATCAATGAGGCTCGAGTTGTGTGCCAAGATCGCTGTAAATCGGAACGTTTTATGCATCAACAGCAAGTAAAATCCAACACCTTCAGTCACTTCGATCTCGTAGATGTTCTTCCTTTCGAGAAACTAACCTCTGAATCTTAGAGAAAAGCTTAATGATATGATAGTAAAGAATGGAAATGTATCTTATCGGCGTGTAACCTACGACGAACAAGTTGCAAGAATGTAGACGAATAGCTACACGTTTAGCGAATACAAAGCATATGGCACGTCATCTAATATCGGCAAGTTTTGGGGCGGGATACTCGCGCTGTCTTTTTCCGAATTACAAATTAAAAAGTTTTCTAAAGCCAGAGGATATAAGTTAGTAATTCTCGTAAAGATAACTATGAGGCCAAGCAGCGCATATGAGACGAACTCCCGGAAGTGTCTTGAGGTGAGTCAAAAAAGAGTAGAATGCCCATTTTCACATCAGATGTTATCAAGAACTGCAGAATTGTGGGAGAACAAATCCGGAAGCCCACTGAACAGTCGCGAAAGTCATGAAGACGTTTCAGTCGAATTGTCCACATTATCATCCGAGATTACCTTTGCATACCCATATCGACAAAATCATTGGCGAACCAGAAAAACTCCAGCCCCCCCCCCCCCCCATGTTTTCAGGGCCCTTTTGCAAAACTCCATTAGCTTTCACTTTAACTTCCATATTATTAACTAGGCTCGGGTGTTTTAATAAATCAAATTCTTTTAAACCTACGAGTATTTTAAGTAAAATCAAAAATTATTTCGCTTTGTTGTGTGAAACACAAACGAGTACGTTGTAATTAAAATAATCGCCTTAGTTTTATATCGATACAAATTACAACAAAATACTTACGTCAAAGTTAATCATATCATAGAAAACTTATTATTTTAAAGAACTAAGGCCTGCTTTTTGAAATGACTCACTATTGCACACACAAAACATGCAACTACTGCATGACAGTGTCAAATGACTTCTCGTTTTATACGAAATGTCACAACATAAGAGAATAACTAAGTAATGATTAAGAACTGTAGCACAAAAAACGTAAAACTATTTAAATTATTTACTCTGGATAAAAAAACATACTTAACATGATGCTGCAATGTTTTGCACATAGTAAAAAAAGTCTTTTGACTCTGTTATAAAAAAAAAAAATAGACACAGGTCTCTGATTTTTCTCTCCCACGAAGAAACATCTTTTAGTTCATTATATTCTGAAGGACACGTAGTTATGTGCAAACAACTGTAATCCAGAACATCTTGTTCTCACTGGTATAAAAATTCCGCTCATTGAACTGATATTTCTTTCACATTCTCTTGTTAACATACATGCGTAGAAACTATTGCAACGGCTGTGAAAAGGGGCCTCAAATTCTCTTGAATAGCTGCTTTCCCATCACCCAATTTTTTGAACTATAGCAACGAAACTGATTTCTAAAGATTTTATGTATTTGCTGCGAAAAAAATGTTTTCCTTCTTAAAACTTCATTCGACGCTGCCTTAATTCTTGGCTATTTCTTTAACCCGTTTCATACGAAGTTTCCGCAAAAAAGAATTTGTAAAATCTTTTTGCTCAAGCTAGAGACCCCCCCCCCCCCCCAACCGCGGGGGCTATCAGTACGCCTCTGCAAAAAATGCTGCTTCGCAACCTAACGAAATGGCGTAGCAGCTTCCATAAGCTGTAAAAGCGCTACATGAAAGGCGACAAGTTGAAAATGATTAAGACGTGGAAAATGAAGAGCTGAATATGAACTAAGGATACGTCAACACAGACAAATGGGGCAAGTTCTTTCCCATATACATTCATGGGACGAGACCATTTTGACCTCCACTGTCTCCCAAACGGACAAATCTCACTGCATATAGCAGTGTCGTTACCAACCCTCGCGGAATATACAGTACCCATACGAAACGAGTAGGGCGTGTCAGTTCGCCATGTGCGAAGCCCGTGCAATGGAAATTTAGAAGATTTGTATGCGTTTGAACGGGAATGATTATCCACGCGCCAACGGCCGCAGACATTGTTAGCTGTAAGAGGGCTGCAGCAGTGAAGGTGTCGCGAGAATCGTCCGAAGACTGACACATACATCCATCCAACGAGTTGAGATGGGGAGGCCGCCACTATCACTTAACGGTCGACGTGAACGCCATGTAACGTTCGGGAAAGCATACGGCTAACGTTCTCTCAGTTAATGGCAGACTACAACCTGAGCGCGCAGAGAAACGTTTCTGAGCAAATCGTCACGCAAGCGCTCTTGCAGATGAGAGACTAGAGATTTATGTAGAGGGTTATAGGAAGGGAATGTCTGATCCCAGGTCTTAAACAATCCTTAGAAGTAGGAAGATAGGATATTTGGACTAAAGTGCGCGACATGAAGTCATGCGGAAGCGAGGTAGACGACGCTCTTATTTATAACCGCAGATTAGTACCCTGGGTCGGACAGCTTAACGTGCTCATCGGAAGCACGGCAGATATTTAGTGGTTTGAGCGTTCGTACTTGCCTAGGATCGATCTCGGAGCTTTTCCGTGGCATTCACGAACGTTGACCGCTAGGCCATCCGCAGCCCCTTGCGGAAGATGCCAAGAAAGCGGCAGCCCGTTCATGCTCCTATGTTGACCGACCGATATCGACAGCTCCGTCGACGAAGGGCATTGCAGCGCGGTAACCCGTGAGTGGACATTGGGCGAACGGGGAAGACTTGCCTATTCTGATGAGTTCAGGTTTTATTTTCTAGGCAACGGATGGGTTCGGTTTCCACGCAGCGCTGGAGAACAGTTAAAAGTAGAGTGCACAGTTGGACGAAAACATGTTGGACAAACATGCACAGTTGGATGAAAACATGTTGGACAAAAATGCACAGTTGGACGAAAACATGTTGGACAAAAATGCACAGTTGGACGAAAACATGTTGGACAAAAATGCACAGTTGGACGAAAGTGCACAGTTGGACAGTAGTGGGGCTACCATGGTGTGGATATCGCTCTCTTGGACATCACAGCCTTCCATTATCACTGCTGAACACAGTTTCACCGCTATAGTCTAAATCAACGTAAGATTGTACTTTTCTTAAAAGTAGGATTGTCTGTTCACAGAGTCTTCGGGGAAAACGGTATCGATTCGCGTAACACTGCCGCACTGAGCTCCCATTTACAACCTAGTGGGAGAGGGGAGTTTAAGTACCACAATGAGCTAATCAATGATCCATAAACAGTCGCTTGTCCTTAATTTAGGACTATTGGTTCCAGGGAAGGGAGAGAGGCAGGGCCGTAAAACAAGCACACCAGACACCACCCATGTCTTATACATGATTCGAACCCAGGCCCACTGAGACGAATAGTCAGAACCGAGAGCTTAGACCAGTGTGCCACCGAAGCGACCATATAGGGCTTTGCGACCTAACCGAAGCTCACTGCAGTGCCTTTTCATCTCCTCTCGCTCTCTCCCCTACGGCAGCTTAATTACATTTCCCCTCTCATTTCCCCGATAGTAAATTTATTGTCTCTTTGTTGAGTGTGTAGAAAGAAGTCTTCTATCGCTAACAGCCCGCTCCTTCCAAACCAATTTCTCGCATGAAATCAATTTTCTTATCAATTATTTCTGTTTACAAAGAACTCTCATTCCGTCTATTTATACTTTACTTTTATTTTATTTATTTATTTCACATCACAGTCACCTGGCACAGAGAGATTTATCAATGTCGATATGGAAAAGACTGAAGTACCGTATGGGGGCGGATATCTCCCATTATTACCTAAATAATATTTTTTGTTTGTGGTCACGTGGCTCCTTTGCAAGATCGGGTGGGGGCGAAGCAAAGAGGAAACAATACCGATGAGCAGGAGCACCCTTCGTGAGACGCAATGGAATCTTGGGAGTCGCTCATGAAAGGGAAGAACGTCCTGTCACGCATATTGGAAAGAAGAAGACACGATTGCAGGCGATCTCATCATCGAGAGTCACGGAACTCACATCCCGATGTATCTTCGTTCGTATCTTCCCATCTGAGATAACGAGCACAGCTGATGACGATGCCTCTCGGGGTCCTGACGATGGGACCGACTCTGAAAGAGCACTTTCTTTGTGAGGCAATCCCTTTATATGACATTTGTGTCAGGCCCAGTCAAACGCAACAAAGACCCTGAGGCCTTCAAAATTGATTCGCCACGGAAGACGATTCCAAAGCTGAACAGCAAATTCTCTTGGCTACTGAAATGGAAGTGTAGTATGAAATGTTTGACATTTGGTGAAAAAAGAATTAGCTTTTTTTTTTTTTTTTTTTTTAATTTTTAAATTACTAAAAATAACTTCAACATGCTGTGATGCGAGAAAAGAACAGGTAGTGAAAATTTCTCAGGGAAGGATCGAATGGAACGCACAGATATCAAGCAAAAGTTGCTTTTGCTGTCAAAACAAGACGCAAAAGCGATTAATTTTTTGTCTTCTAAATGGAACGCAGAATTTCAACTGAGTAAAAGAATGAATTTCCACGTGTTAGCATCAAACAAAATTAAATTAAAGCGCAAAGAAAAACCCCAAAATACATTATAGTTCGAGTATATATTTATGCTGTCATAGAGGTCAATGAAGAAAATGAATCTTCGCAGATACATGACATTTTTATGTCGAATAATATTATGCTGTATTGTTACACAATAATAATTTTTGTTACATTGTTTTTTCAATGGGTTTCTTTTAATGCGTAGCGTGGGTTCGTCAGGCCTCGGCTTGTAAGGAAATTTAGAACTTTTAGCTATATATTAGTGACGGCATAAATCCTTCCTTCTTCACTGTTAAAAATTGGTACTTAGAAATAAGCAACATGTACTCGTTTTTGAGTACATTCCGAGCTTATAATAGCTCCGAGTACTTGTGTCTGATTTTTGAAAAAGACACGTACTCATTTTTCAGTACATACAGGGAATCAATTGTGAGTATATCTGGTATTTCTAATTTGAAATATATGTACTCATTTTTTGAGTACATATATTCCAAATATATGTATTAAAAAAAATCCATATATTTAAAATATATGTGCTCTAACTTCATTCAGTTTCTGTGCCCTTTCGGGCAGGGCACCAGAATCTGAAGGAAATTAAAGCGAATTTAGCAGGATAGTTTGTAAGTGAGAGCACACTAGATGGCGCCACCGTACAAGCGTACGATTTTGCACATATAAGGCAGAGGAAGTTGTGGGGTGGGCTTAGGAACTTTAACCAGGGGCCGTCACTTAACGTGCTCGTCCGACGCACGGCGGATATTCAGCGTTTGTTAGAAATTCACACTAGGAGGTTAGGTTTGAACCTGGGGTCCCTTTATCAGTAGTCTGTATCTCTAACCACTAAGCCATCCGTGGCTCGATTTCAAATTTGGAATACGTGTACTCCATACATACTCATTTATTCTTAGAATCAACTGGAAATACATTATTCGATGACACATCTGGGATAATAGATACATTCGTTGTCACATGCTGGGCAAATGGACCGCACAATTTTATGACAAATATAGTGATGAAGCGACAATATATTATTTATGAGATTGACACAAATATGGTTAATGTAAAAACGTACACAAAGATACTTTATGCATAATTAAATTACTTGTAATCAGTGACTTTGTTGTACTAATTATTTATGTGTGCCACTTTACACATTTATTAAACAATTTCTCTTGAAATCTACAATATCTAAAATGAAGCAATACGAGATTATATTTATATTTATTGATCCAGTTATTTGTAAGTACGTATGGTTGCTTATATTTGAGCATGTCATGTACTCGTTTACGATACGATTGTACTTTAAAAAACAAACGAGTAGGTTCAGGTTCTCATTTTTAAGTAGATTTTTTTAACAGTGTTGGCAGTTCATTCATCATTTACGCAAAATTCATTCACGAATGATCATTCAAATGAATGGGCAGTCAATTTTCAAATAGTTCCTACACTCACTTGAATAAATCATTCGTTGCCGGGATCTCGTGTTTATGATAAGGTGACCAGATATCGGAACACTCATTTGAGGACAAAAGAGCGCGGCGTCCCCAAACAGGCAGCTCATTTGAGGACACATATACACTAATACCGAATATGAAAAAAAATCCAAAATTTTATTGTTTCTGTAAGTGATACATTATTATATCAGAAAATTAAAAATATTAAAAGTAATATCTTGTATATGTAAAATATTGGTAACTTGTATCGACAAAGCAGAGCTGTGATGGATAGAAAAGTGCTGTGCAAAGCTGTGACGGAGAGATAACTCTGTAAAAGTGAAATACTTTACCTTAGATATACGTGCTGAATTAAGAATAAGCTCTTTAATTCTTATATTTTTCTGAAAAATGAAATGCCTGGAGAGTTTTCTTATTTTATAAAGGTCAAACTTTGGCCAGCGAGATGATCTAAGTTCTGTTTTCTGATAGTTCGGGTTCAAGTCCTAGATGAGGCATGGATGTTGCGTTTGCCTTACGGCACTAGCTCTCTCCCTTGCCTAGAACTAGTGGCCCTAAAATAGGGACGGGTGAGTTCTGCATCCCTTTTTTCTTTCTTTCTGGTTTACCGTCCACTGTGAGTTAATTGCAGTGGTCGTCAAACTCCGAAAAAAAAAAAAAAAAAAAAAAAGACAGAAACGGTTAATTTTTTTATTATTATTATTGAAAGTTTAACAACCACCGTGAGCAACTCGATGGGCTGGTTATGAGCGCAACCGCCCATCCTTCATTTAAGGCCACTGGTTCCAGGGAAGGTAGAGAGCCAGTGCCATAAGACAACCCCAACTAACATGCCTCACCGGGATTCTAACCCGGACCCATCTCAGACGAACGACCAGAAGACCACTGCGCCACCGGGACGGCAGAAACGAGCACAACGAAATCTAATTTTAAGAACATATTTCATTATGACTGTAACGAGCTGGTGGTGGAATCTAAATTTGAGGACGTTTGAGGGAAAAAATCGAAAATTCGAAGACAATTTGCATCCTCAAAGATATCAGACGATTTTTAGGGACTGTAAACTAAATTCGAGGACTGTCCTCAAGAATTCGGTTCATCTGGTCAGCTTAGTTTACGACCAAAACGCTTTCAAGGCGACAACTCTTTTTTTGGCAAACTGCCCAAAAGAGCGAGAGGTCACCGTTCACGATAAATGATGGGTCGTGGTGAACGATTTGAGCGCGCCATTGAAATGAATGGCATTCATGTATTACACACACACACCTGTTTTCAGCAACGCCAATGCAGACTCTGAGGCTAGAGTCCAGCACAAGTCTGAAATTTTTAACCTGCACTGCAAAACATTTCTGAAATTCATGAGCCACTTTCCGTCATTTCTTTCGTGAATTAACGAAGGATATTTCTGATACCACCTTTTCCGTGAAATGACTGAAATAAACCTGAATTTCATAGATTTTTCGTACCACAGAAAAATTATGAATTTTCAGAAACCTTTCGGCAATTCCTTTCGTATATTAACGGAAAAACTCGGTTCTCACTTTTTTCCGTATCCGTATACCGGTAATAGGGCGATTGTTGAGAATACTTGAGGTTTGACTAACTTTTAAATTTCAATCGTCTGTCGAATTTTGAATATCATATCGCATGAATTTTGTTTATTGGGGAACAGGATATTTCTTTTCCTCTCCCATATTTTGTGCACCAGCTATTTATTATACGTTTATACACTGAAGAGCAACTGAATTAGAGATGCCTGTCTAGTAACGTGTAGCAACACCTTTCGCCTTGATAACGGCGGCGATTCGTCTCGGCATGGACTCGACAAGACACCGGAAGCGTTGGGAAGCCATACGGATCCACGACCCCTGAACAAGCTCCCACAGTTCACGAAGATTTGATGGAGGGGAGTCAGAGCCTCGAACATCTCTCTCGATGGCATCCCAGATGTGCTCGATGGAATTGAAGTCAGGTGACCTAGCTGGTTAAGGAGGCGAGGTCACGTCGGTGGAGTGTTCATCCAACCATTCGGATACAATTCGGGAGCGATGGCACGGTGCATTGTCTTGTTGCAAGATGAAGTCCCCAGTGGGATGTTAAAGACGCACAAATGGGAGCAAATGGTCGTCCAGGATATCCCGGTAACGTTAACCTGTGAGGGACGATGTCACACGTACCAGGGGTCCCATTTCAGTCCGCGTAAACAGTCCCCAGACAAAAATGCCATCCCCACTAGCTTGAAGAGTATCCTGCTGGCAAGAAGGATCCATCGCTTCATGTGGTTTGCGCCGTACTCGTATCCTGCCATCCGCATGTATCAACGTGAATCTCGACTCATCAGTCCAGACAACATTTTTCCACATGTCTAGGGTCCAGTGACGATGTTCCCGCGTCCATGCTAATCTTTGCACCCTGTGATGTGCGGTCAGCTGCGGTACCTTCGTGGGACGATGGCTTCTGTACCCCATAGCGAGGAGATGGTTCAGGATGGTGTGGCTGCTTACACGTTTTTGTGCACCAGCGTTAAATTGCCGATTGATTTCTTGCACTGTGGCCCGTCTATCCGCTGTTACAATGCGAGCTAACCGACGATGACCCGCTCATCCACACGCTGTTGTCCACGGTAGTTGGCCCTTGCAGGGATGGTTTTACCGGATTCGATGTACTCACGGTGCACCCGTGACACAGTGGCTCGTGAAAATCCCAGTGCCTGTACGACTTCCGAGATGGAGTGACCCATTCGTCCGGCCCCGACAATTTGCCCACGATCAAATGAGCTTAGATCCTTCGTCGTACCCATACTGCGTCCGACTCTTACTGATTCCCGTCTCATCACTCCTTATATTGTCGGATCGCTGCATACGTCATGTCGTTTCCGTTTACAGGGCCGCCCACAGCGCCACATTTGCATAACGCCAGCTGTCTCTAATTCAATTGCTTTTCAGTGTATTGTGTTACTGTAAGAAACCGGGTACTTAACTTATTTTACAAGTGACTATACGATGTTTGTGTATACAACTTAAGACAAAAGCTATCAAGAGTAAATTTTATATTTAGGAGTTCGTTTGTTTGTTTGTTTTGTGAAATGATATTATGATATTTCACAAAACAAACATTTCACCTTTTTTAAAGATAACTGAAAGACTTTGTCAATTTAAAAAAATCAAGTTGCGAAGCATTTTGTTGCTTCGAAAAATCAGGATGAAAAATACTTAATTTGCGAAAAGTTATCCTACAGAAAAAAATTATTACAAACCTATTCAGAAAAATAATAAGCTGCAACAGAAAATAAAATAACTAAATCACTCGTATTAATGAAATAAAAAAATCATTGTGGCGCAATTCGTTTTACGATGTATGTGATTCGAATTTCCGAGTGTCTATAGCTCAGTGGTTAAAGGTGCGCGTTACCTGCTCAAGCTGCGCGGATTCAATTCTGGCTGGAGCGTAAGGATTATCTGAGGAAAGTGCTGAAAAATGCAGGGTCGTCTGTTTTACGGAATTTCAGTTTAAATACGGAAAAAACCTGAAACGAATTTTTCTGAAATAAAAGGAATTTTTGTCTACGGAAAATCTGTGAAAATACGGAAGTTAAAATAAACGGGCACTTTTAAGAACGGAAATTTCTGAAAAACACGGATACCTACCGGCACGTTATTTTCAGAAATTTTCCGTGAATTCACACCAGTTATTTTTTACAGTGTGACGCGACCCGATAACATCCGGGTAAGAGTTGTGTTCGGCCCGCCTAGAAAACTCGTCATTGTCCGAGCCGACCAAGACCGAAATCACTCGATAACTAAACCCAGATCGACCTCAGCATGAAGAAATTATGTTAGAAAATCTGATTTTTTGTACACTCGATTCTTAGTTACAATTTCAACGAATGTGCTTATGTGGCCACAGAAGCATTTTCCGGGCAAATAGAAAATCTTTAATTTAACTATATTATTATTATTATTATTATTATTTTACTGAACGCAGGAACAGTTGGTTTTTATTTTTGCGTTCATATGACTCCCTGAGTACCACGTGAGAGGAGGAAAGAACGCAGGATACTGATCGCTGTAGTAACGGGGTTCTTTTTTCTGTTGTAAATGATAAACAGGTCGAGGTTTCGCTTTTATCTACACAGCGTTTTGTTTATTTTATTTATGTAACATTATGCCCCCCCCCCCCCGCTTACATTACAGATCTTAAAAAATAAGTACTAGTTAAGGATTGAATATTTAAATGAACATCCTTAATGTAAGCAAAGGAATAGTGGCTGCACTAAAAGTCGTTCATTTTTAAAATCCAATAAATCCAATGCTAAGCATGTCGTTTCTTGTAGCACTGTTCAAGTTACACCTTAGTTACATTAACTCTCGTGAAAATTTGGTTCTTGAAATTAATAAATTCAGTACAAGCAGTCATTTTACGGTCCTATGGTCCACTTATAACGAGGACCCCCCGCATTACAAAAAAGTATAATTGAAATACTTCCCTCTGTAATGTGAATTCCACAAGTTTATAGGAAATGCTATTCTCGAATAACATGAATAGAAAATGTATTTGGGAATTATCTTGTAGAAATATTTAAATTAATATGAGCATAAAATTCATCTTGGTAAATTATCGCAAAGAAACAAACTGGTGTTAGGCCCTGTCTACAATCTAAGGCTTCAAATTAGTTCTTCTTTTTTCGAATATCCTCCGTGCAGTACCAAAATTTCTTTCGCTGCTTCTATACTTTTGAGGCAGGAATCGAGATAACACGCTCAGTGACCATAGCTACCTGTGGACATTGGCTTAAATTTAACCCGCCATGATAACAAATCAGTGTACCTTTCATCTTATGGTAAAATTATGTAATGAGGCAATTCAACGAATCTTTCCTCTTTTGTACTGATATCCTCCTAGTCACTGAAATAATTTTCACATTTCTTGACGACTGATTGCTGTACAGATTCCTACTGGTACTATTTTTTGCAATAAGCCTGTCTTTTGCGAAGGACTTCACTTCAGTTGCCTCCTTTTTGCAGTAAGCCTGTCTTCTGCGAAGGACTTCACTTCAGTTGCCTCCTTAGGTGATAACATTCTTAGCTGTCAGGAAGATAATTAATTGCTCTCAACAGTCCTTAACTAATAATATATATAAGACGTGCATCAGTGATCAGCACCGGCGCTTAAACTTATTTCCAAATTTCTGAAAACGAACTTCAACAAAGAAAAATTGTTATGGAAAACAAACTGGTGTTAGGCCCGATTTTTGCATGAGATGATTAAAATGCTAGCCCGACCCGAAAAAGCAACTTACGTTGCTTGGCCCCAGTTACCCGAGGTCAGTCGACATCAAGCCCGAACGCTGTCCGACCCGTGCAGTTCAGTGCTGAGTTCGAGCTCAATTTTAAGAGCCCGAGCCCGGAAAATATGACTAATCCGTTTAGACATTAATTTAACAAAAAAATATCCTCTTCCATACTTCCCTTCGTCTTCCACCTGTAATTAACCGGTGGGTTTTTTTTTTCCTTCAAATAGGGAATGGGGAAGGGATATCTATACAGCCGTACATTTTCTTTGACCAATCCGTTTCGTTCTGAAATGCTTCGGGCGGCAGAGCATCCAGAAACTCAGACGACCTGCCATCCAAAGCGATCAGGCGGCTGTGCAATCTGCGAACCATGCTTAATAGAATTAGAAGGGAGCTACCGCGTGGAGGCAGAAAGGAAAATATCGTCGGGGTGCTATCTGCTACCAAGTGTCTATAATATATGAAGCTTTTACTACGCCGCGAAAATCCACAAACGTGTGTCCTATGGGATTTGCTATCCAAACCCAGAACAAATAGCCCTTCCGAATAAATAAACCCAAGAATAAATATCCAAACCCAGAATAAATGAACCCAGTAGCCGAGGAATTCGCATTAATAACTTGAAAGTGTAAGAATATGCTAAATCATTCGAAATCGCATTTATAAAGAAAAGAAGAAACTTCTTTCTCCCTCAGAGCCCGAGTCCGAACCGCAGTACATATTATGCAGCCCGAGCCCGGTTAGGGCACGGGCTTGGCTCAGCCCGTCTCAGCACTGGTGCAGTTCTCTATCTGCGGCATCTCTGACAGGTTAAGTAAAAAATGGGCAGAAGGTGGGAGAAAAATTTGCTTGCAGTCTCTGCAATATCAGAATTTGATTACTGTAAGCTAGTGTGATCAATCCCAATAAGTTCACCTTGTTCTGCGGGGCATTTCTTTTCTCATGAAAATGATCTATCAAAAAGTAGGGAGCCTGATGTTTTACAAGCATACACCGCAGAGCCAAAACATTATGACCACCTGTCTAATATGATGTTGGTCCTCCAAGTGCCGCCAAAACAACTCTTACCAGAAGAGGCATGGACGTTAGAATATTTCTATAGGTGTCCTGTAGCACCTAGTATCAACATGTTCTCAGCAGTTCCTTTAACTCTTGTAAATTACGTGGTTAAGCCTCCCCAGGTCGGATTTGCTGTTCCAACACAAACCAAAGATGTTCGATTGGATTGATTTCTGAGAAATTTGGAGCCTAGGGCATTACCTGGAAGTCTTTTTCAAGTTCCGTGAGGCATTCTCGAACAATACGGACAGTGTGGCATGGCGCGCATCCTTCTGAAAGAAGACATTACTTGAAGGAAATACCGTTGTCATGAAAGGATGTACTTGCTCTGCAGTGATGTTTAGCTAGGTGATATACGTAATAGTTTCCTGCACATGAATGACTGGACCCAGGGTTTCCCAACAGAACATCGCCCAAAGTATTACACTTCCTCTACCAGCTTGTTTTCACTCCACGGTGCAGCCTGGTGCTAACACTTCCCCAGGTGAATGACGCACAAGTATCCGGCCGTTCAGATAGTGCAACAGGAAACGAGATTCATCGGACCACACGACTTTCTTCCAATCATTCAAGGTCCAGTTTTGATGCTCGCGTGCCCCTTGTTGGCGCTTTCGATGGTGCACCGCGGTTAGCATGGGCACTTGGTGCGGGCGGCGGCTACGTAGCCCCATTTTCTTTTCTTTTTCTTTTTTTTTTTTTTGGGAGAATGGGAGTGGGGGGGGGTTAACGCAGGCGCGTGCTGATAGCCCCCGCACGGCTAAGAGGGCCTCCAGCCTCAGCAAAAACATTTTACGAAGTCTTTTGCAGAAACATCAAATGAATAATGAAATAACAGGCAATTTTTTTACGGCAGCTTTGAAACAAGTATTAACAAGTTGGTAAAATCATGCAATGCATTGATTATGATACGCTTTCCAACATACCAGAAATTATTACTCAAGTTATGAGGATAATGGCTGTGGAATAAATCTCGCTCCTGTGGCCTGCCCTTTGACCCCATTTCGATGATATTCAACAGAACCGGTTCAGTATAGCTCAAGAATAACATACTTAAGTTTTGTCGCAATAGAAGCAGTTTCACGCAAGTTATGAGAATAATGGCTGTGGAATAAATCTTGCTTTTGTGCAATGACCTTTGACCCCGTTTCATTGATATTCAACAGAACCGGTTCACTATACCTCCGGAACAACATGATAACGTTTTGTCGCAATCGAAACATTTTAGGTAAGTTATGATGCACAAGGGCAATGGAATGGATCCCACTCCAGTGTCCTGACCTTTGACCCCATTTCACCCATTTTCATTAGGGTTCGTCCCCAGTAGCTCTCTACCACATACTAAAATTTCATCGAAATCGAACCATTTTTACGCAAGTTATGACGCATAAGGGCAATGGAACAGATCCCACTATTATGTCCTGCCTGACCTTTGACCCCATTTCCAATAGGGTTCGTGCCCAGGTAGTTCCCTACCACATACTAAAATTTCATCGAAATCGAACCATATTTACGCATGTTATGACGCATAAAGGCAATGGAATGGATCCCGCTTTTATGCCCTGACCTTTGACCCCCATTTCGCCCATTTCCAATAGGGTTCGTCCCCAGTGGCTCCCTACCACATACTAAAATTTCATCGAAATCGAACCATATTTACGCATGTTATGACGCATAAAGGCAATGGAATAGATTCCACTTTTATGCCCTGACCTTTGACCCCATTCCGCCCATTTTCAATAGGGTTCGTCCCCAGGTGATTCCTTACCAAATACCAAAATTTCATCGAAATCGAACCATTTTTACGCAAGTTATGACGCATAAGGGCAACGGAACAAATCCCGCTCTTATGTCCTGCCTGACCTTTGGCCCCATTTCGCCTATTTTCAATAGGGTTCGTGCCCAGTGGTTCCCTATCACACACTAAAATTTCATCGAAATCGAACCATTTTTACGCAAGTTATGACGCATAAGAGCAATGGAATGGATCCCGCTCCTATGTCCTGACCTTTGACCCTGTTTCGCCCATTTTCAATAGGGTTCGTCCCCAGGTGATCCCCTACCACATACTAAAATTTCGTCGAAATCGAACCATTTTCACGTGAGTTATCGTGCGGACGGGCGGGCGGACAAAACTGAAGCATATACGCTTCTTCAAAATACGGTTGGAAAGCGTAAAAAAGAAACGTAATTTTTGGAAGTTTGTTTTTTCGCTGTTAAAATTTAAAAAAAAACTGGATTACGGGAAAGCAGTTATTTCAGAGTACTTGAGACCCCATTTCACAATCATAGCAATAGTGCATGCATATTAACAAGAGAATATGAAAGAAGTATCAGTTCAATGAATTAAAAGTTTTTACCAATGAGAATAAGGTGTTATGCATTACAGCTGTTTGCACGTAACAATGTATGCTTCAGAATAAAATGAACTGAAAAGTGTTATTCACGGGGAGAAACATGTCTTTTTTTTTATAACAAAGTCAAAACAAATATTTTCACAATGTGCAAAACTTTGTAGTATTATGTTCAATGTTTTTCTATATCCAAGAGTAAATAATGTAAGTAGTTTTACTTTTTTGTGCCATAATTATAATTGTTACTTATTTATTTACTTATGTTATATATTTTCGTATACATCAGAAAAATGCCGCCACGGTGGCGCAGTGGTCTAAGCGCTGGCTTCTGATCATTCATCCGAAAGGGGTCCAAGTTCGAATTCCGGTGAGGCATGGATGTTGTGTTTGTCTTACGGCACTGGCTCTCTCCCTTCCCTGGAACCAGTGGCCCTAAATTAGGGACGGGCGACTGCTTATAGCCCAATGAGTTACTCACGGTGGTCGCTAAACCTCCAATAATAATTTAAAAAAAAAAAATGTTAAGAAAAGGTCAAACACGTAACTTTCACACTGTCACGTGAAAGTTACGTGTTTTGTATGTGTGATCATGAGGCATTTCAAAAGTCTGGCATTAGCTCTCTAAAAGAATGAAAAAAAAAAAAAAGGTCAGACACTGTCACGTGAAAGTTACTTGTTTTTTTTTTTTGTATGTGAGATCATGAGGCATTTCAAAAGTCTGGCCTTAGTTCTCTAAAAGAATGAAAAAAAATATAAGAAAAGGTCAGACACTGTCACGTGAAAGTTACGTGTTTTGTATGTGAGATCATGAGGCATTTCAAAAGTCTGGCCTTAGTTCTCTAAAAGAACGCAAAAAAAAAAAAAAAATTAAGAAAAGGTCATTAGACACTGTCTCGTGAAAGTTACGTGCTTTGTACGTGTGATCCTGAGGCATTTCAAACGTCTTGCCTTAGTTCTCTATAAGAATGAAATTTGCATGATATGATTAGCTTTGGCGTAACTGTTTTATAGTACTTTCTATTGCCATAAAATTAGGTCAGCTTTCTCAATTATAAGGTTGCACATTTGTGTTACACGCAGTAAAGTGCAATAATTTTGGTTTTGCGAAAAATACCTGTACAGGTTCCAAACAATTTGGATTGTTAAAACGCCTATAAAGCCTAGTTAATAATATGGAATTTAAATTTTGAAGATGACAATCCGATTTTTGGCGTAAATGTGACAAGGATGATAAGTCAGATAATATCCGAAAACTTGAAATTTTTCATCGTCCTGGAGCGGGACCCAAACCCGCGTCTCCCAGAAAACGCCCGGGTATGCTAACCACTACACCACCCAGAACTACCAAGTTTCAAGTTTCCGATCAATTTGAATATAACCATCACAGGATTCGCTAGTCGAAGCAACTGGCATTTTTTCTTTCATGGAATTTAAAATTTAAATAATTGAGTGCTGATATATTTTCGCAAAACGGCCTCAAAGAGATTTTTGCAATGGGGAGCCCGAGATTTTCCGGTACGCCACTGGTTTAACGACTGCCGTGAGAAACTCAGTGGGCTATAAGCAGTCCCCGTCCCTAATTTAGGGTCACTGGTTCCAGGGAAGGGAGAAAGCCAGCGCCGTAAGACAAACACAACATCCATGCCTGACTGGGATTCGAACCCAGACCCCAACATGGATGAATGGTCATAAGCCAGCGCTTAAACCACTACGCCACCGGGGCGACGCCCCATTTTCATCAGTGTTCGATGTACTACGTGTTTTGACGGCTACTCTCGTCACCAGCATTCAAATTACCGGGGAGTTGCGCCACAGTATACTTTACATTGGCAGGTACCATACAGGATAGCTTTTCCTCACCTCTAAAGTCGATGAGCCGTGGTCTACCCACATCTTGTCGGCGATTCGTGGTTTTCTCTTCTCGGAAAACTTTTTGAATGCACTAACCACGGCTAACTGTGAGCGCACCACAAGCATGGCCGTCTCGGAACCGCTCTGACCCAGTAATCCGGTCATTACCATTTGGCTTTGTCAAACTCGCTACCTTTCCCCGTCTGAAGAATAACACTGATAAACAGAGCTCAGTATCAGGTGTTATTTATACTGTTTCGGGACCTTTACACTCCCTGTCGTTTATCTGCAGTTGCTTCGATTTACATAACTGGTCACAATATTTTGACTCTTCGGCTTATATTTAAAAGGCACACAGAAAGACAGATATTCCTGATCTTTTTGACAAGAAGTTCTTGCAGGAATAACTCCTAATCAATGATCCTTGACTTCAAACGAAGCTTCGTGAACTTCAGCAACGGATATGTTCCTTGAATGTGGTGCAGTGACAGAATGCTATTAATTCATTGAATTCTTTCAAAACTGTAACAATATCTTAACGACACGGAGCAGAAAACTTGACGAGATACCAAAACGAGGTAGAAGCGTCTTAACGACATGTCTCGGAAATCGTGGCAAGAAGTCATAAAGGCATATCGTAGTCTATAACGTAACCCTTTTTCGTGTGCGAGATTGGTGTTACGCTATGTTTAAAACCATGACTAAGGAAATGTTGAACTAAATGAGAATACGATGCAATAGTTGCACGGGATTAAAGTTTTACAGCCAAACGAAACATATACAGAAGTCAAACTTACGATAACCCTTTATTGGTCCCGTAATATTTGACGAAATCCAAAATATAGCACTGCGAGTTTTACACTTCACATATAATGCCTTAATTTTTTTTTTTTTTTTTTTTGATTGGAGGTTTAACGACCACCGTGAGCAACTCAATGGGCTATAAGCAGTCACCCGTCCCTAATTTAGGGTCACTGGTTCCAGGGAAGGGAGAGAGCCAGTGCCGTAAGACAAACACAACATCCATGCCTGACCGGGATTCGAACCCGGACCCCTTACGGATGAATGATCAGAGGCCAACGCCTTAGACCACTGCGCCACCGGGGCGGCAATGCCTTAATTATCTGTCGTATAATCTATTTTAACAACGACCGAACATCTCCACACACACACACACACACACACACACACGTCCTTTTTATCTAACGTTCTTATCACATCCATACGTCACTCTCTCTCTCTCTCTGACCTGAAAAGTGTTGCCAACCTCATTCATGTGAGAGAGAAGATATTACGTTAAGTTTGGAAAGTGCAAAAGAGAACAAACTCAAATTTATGTATAAAAAAAAAAGGAACTAAAAATGAAAGTTAAATTAGAATATACGTCACAAATCTTAAATGTAAAACCTATCTTGAAAATGTCTCGATGACATTTTCACTTTTCACTGGTCCATAGAAAGTGAAATTTTCTGCGCAATTCTACATAATGGCCACGGAAACTATCCGAATTCTACAAGCCTACCTTCTCAGCTGATCGATACATTCATTGTATACAAAACGAAAGGCATTACATACTTCCCTGATATTCGAACGATGGAAATTAAACTAAATAAATAAAAAAAACAGTTTTTTTTTATTGGTGGTTTAACGAATACCGTGAGCAACGCAATGTGCTGTAAGCAATCGCGCGTCCCTAATTTAGGGTCACTGGTTCCAGGGAAGGGAGAGAGCCAGTTCCGTAAGACAAACACAACACGAAAATTAGCAAAAAGTTTTCAAAACTCCAACTTAAATTCGTAACTTATCAAATCACAACAAAGGAGCTACAATATCTGCGATCAATAATTTGTCTTTAATGCTACTGATGTTCATGTGAAACCAAGAAGGATGAAGAAACAAATATGGTTCATACTGCACAGAATTCATACAACATTCAAGCATGGGTAAATAATGATTTTCCAAATTTTTGAGTATGCCAGCAATAGAAAATCATCGAAATTGGAATTTCTACCTTTCACTAGTTCGATAAATTGACATGGAATTTCGGTATCTGACACAGATTCTATCCTTTTGTAAAACCCTATATGATCCGCTATGAATGGAAATCTTTTTAATTTCAAAGCCACAGACATTTCAAGAAAATGACAAACTTAAAAGTTAGCCAGCGTTTCAGAACAATTGCATATATAACATATTGCGAATGCAGGACAAATGTTAGCAAAGGCTTTTGCATTTATTCTGGTATTTACAGTTTTTCTTTCATCTTGGGCAGCCACTAACGGTTCAGCAGAGCACTGCAAAGAAAGCCCAGAGAGTGAATCCGCAAATAAAAAAAAAGGGCAAGGCACCTTTTAATGTCTCCCCATGCGGGCCTCGAAGAGGATTACAAAGTATCGATAACTTAGTTTTCGCAGATAAATAAGCCACACATTCCGCTGACTATCCAAGTCCCTTCAAAACCCCCAACACTTTCTCAAGCCTGTCTGCATCAGCGGACCGAGAAATCCACTGTGTCACAGATCATTACTCGCTTAACCATCAGGATTTAAGAGAAAGAAAAAAAAAATGAGGACGACGTTTCACTGCATTATCCCATTTCCCATTCTGTCAGACTCCGTCGTTTACTAGCGGTCTTGTATGCCTTCATCCATCAACACGTCGGTTTCCCACAATTCACCTCGAAGTGACACGCGCAGTCGAAATAATTTCTCGCGCTTGGGCGGCTTCTCGTCTAATACAATGAAAACTGCAGTCGTGGTGAACAGCGGCCGATTTTGCATTATCAAGTTAGCTAGGTGTATTCGACTAGGGAAGTTTCGCGTAATGGCTGGATAAATAGAGATCAGTGTATATTCATTTCGCCGATACCAGTCACTCACTATAATTTCACGGATGCCGACATTTACTCCACTTTTAATTCCCGAAACGATGCGGATGCGGTTATTTAAATGAACGTTCAGCTTCGCTGCGGTGTGGAGATAGACTTGAATTCCAATATTGATGGAATGCATACATATACTCGTCATCAATTTCTTCTGCACTATTTATTTTTCATTTCTCGTAAAGAACGCAAAAACATGCAGCTCTCATCCGATAAGAAAACGACCTCTTCTTTACATGTCTCGTATATTTTTTCGAAAGAAGAAATAAAAAAAAACTTTGTTTTCTTTTGATTCTATTAACATTTAACATGTTATAAATTCCTCTGTTGGTATCATTGAAGCTATTTTTGGAAAGATAACCAGAAATAACCTACTTCAATCATCAGCGAAAAAAATATATGTACAAGTAGGCTCAGTTCTGATTGAGCCATCAGTTTGGAACGTAGGACTACGACTTGCAGATCGAAGTGTTGAAATGAGCTAGTCGAGTATGGTTTCATAGCTCTTATTTAATTTGTTATAGCCAACACATGTCTATGATATGAAAAGTAGCTTACATAATTTTAACAAATAATGCTGGATACATTGCAAGCACAAAGCAGAGTTCGAAATGGTTACAGGTTCGATCGGTGTGTTGGATTTTTGTTTGGCGGAGGCTGCTTTCAGGCGTTCTCAATACTCTGTAGTTCGTTGGACTTCAGTCTTCTTGGGCTTTTGGCATTCGACATCACTAGCTCTTGCCTCTCGTTTTGATTTTGTCCACTTTTGCATCCGTTCATTCTGCGAATTCCGCAACATTGTCGAAAATTTTAATCCGTTCACACGAAAACACTTTTTTTTATTTTAGTTTAAAGCACTGCGATATGTTCTTTATATATTTGAATAGATCTCGTCGGGAGCTTTAAAACGATACCAAGCACAGTCATTTTGCACACACGGTTGTCCAGATAAACCATGATATTGTCAAAAGTGTTCACCGGTTCACAAGAAAACAATTTTTAAAATGTTTAGTTCAAACCACTGCAAAAGGTTCTTCGTAGGGATATATTTGAATAGATCTCATCGAGAGCTTTAAAACGATAACACGCACAGTCGTGTTGCGCTCACGGTTGCCGAGATAGACTGAATCAAACGCGGCGGCGGACCCAGAAATATTGCATCATCTCCCCCGCACACAGGGAGCGAGGACAGCGTCGCGTGCGCGATGTATTGCACATTACGCAAATTGGACTCCATGCTGTTTATAAATATGCTAACATGATTAGTGTGCGGCGCGTATTTTTAACGCTATAATGATTTTATTTTTATATTTTTTAACGCTATAATGACCTATTTTTGTCACAGGCGGTCGGCCTTAAGTCGCACCATACTATCCGCGGAGTTAGACGTAGTCCTACGTCAAAAGGTCATTACTAAAGTCCCGCTGGTAGCATTTAATTTTCAATCCATGTTTACATCCAAAAAAATATATGTCTAGCGGAAAAATAAAATATTATTTTCATCACTGACACCATTAATCGCTGTAGTACTCTGTTTGGTGTATAATACCTGAGAGTCTAGAGTCTGAAAAAAAAAAAAAAAAAAAAGACACTGTTCTTGACGGAAAGTTTAAGAACAGTCTCACTTTCGAAATGACATTCCCCTGTTGAAGCACTTAACACCAACAAACACAAGGAAACTGAGAAAAGCGGTGCTCCCTACACTTTTTTTCGGAATCATCCTACATTCGTTTTCAAAGGAAAGGAGAAAACTGTTTTAACAGTCTTTCTTGCTTGCATGCGAAATATTGGGGATTGATGAGAAAAAACGTTAAATTAAAAAAAAAAAAAAAAAAAAGTTTGTCCTTTCCTATGAAAACGAGTATAGTATATTAGTATATACGTTACCAGGAATACGAAGAGAATCGCTGCCGTGATCCTAAGCTTAGTTTCAACGAAAGTTAGCTTCAGTAACGTTCTTTGGATATCATCGAATGAGCTGAATTCATCCCTTCTTTGTTAGTGTTCTTAGGGAAACAGAAGATCGTCGGTTAATCGTTTTTGGCCAGCTGCAAACGGCATGATGGGAAAGCTAGCCACTCTCTGCTTCCGGAGAAAATACAGATGGGTCGGACATCACGTCACTATTACTTTGTCGCCGTAACTGAAAAATCCGTGTCACCGTTATGACCAGTGACAAAAAGTAATAGTTCCAAAATCACTCATAAGAATGTCACCATTAGCCGTGGCCAAGCAACGCTTGGGATCCAAAATAACGGTTAGTTTCCGTTACACGTCACCATATTTAAACAATTTGTCTCGTTTTCTGTTGAATATCTAAGAGGCCGCTAGTGATGTGAGCTTTCTTTCAGTCTTCCCTTTTCGCACGCTTAAGATAGTTTTAGTTTTCACTGTGCGTTCGCTCGTAAACAAGGAATTCAAAGCAAGCTAATGGTAACAGTTATATTTTGTCACTGTTACAAGTAAGACGGTGGCTCGCAGTTTCTCGCAGTTTCGGCTTCTTTGCAGCTCCGTTACCGCTGCCGTAAACGGTGATTTTGTCACCGTTTGAAGTCGTTACTTCCGTGGAACTATCACCGTTGCCACTGTGACAGGAAAATCAGAGTTAAGCAAATGTCTACAGAAGTTTTTACCATTGGAAACATAAGGCAGAGTTTTTAGGTGAATCCACCTTAACAATTCGTTCATTTCGTTCGCTGGCACGCCAGACTCTTGTGAATCGAGATTCGTTTGTGTCGTTCGTTGACACTTTCGTTTTGACACATTCTTGAGTCGGATTCGCTTGTGTACACTTCCTGTTTATGAACGATTTTACGTTTAAATTTAATTTAAAATTTAAGGAAGCTTTTTTTTTTCTTAGTTTTTAGATAAGTTGGTATCAAAACGTTTATGAAATGTGTTGCGCTTTTTGCGCTTTTGAATAAGGTTACTCTTTCTCTGCCAGGAACATGAACTTCACTGAGACACCCTGGTGAACATTTGATATCTAGTAAAAAGTAATTCTAATCCCCCCCCCCAAAAAAACCCTTTTAAATCCGGAAAAATCTGAAATCCTAGACAATTCTGGCCCCAAGTATTTCAATACAAGATTCTCAAACTGTAGAACGTTTTGTGAAAATCTTAAAGGGTTTTTGCTGAGCGTTTATGTTTTGAAGTTCTGCTTCGACAAGGGCCAGATTAAAGGGTGGTTGGTCTCTGGGGGATGAAGCCGCCAGGACGTAACACGGGTGGGGGCCTCCCTTCACTGATAACCTTAAAAATAAATTTTGTAGTTTGCATTTGCCTTGCTTACGTTTAACCTTCACATGGATTTATACGTTTAACCTTCACGTGAATTTAAAATAACTTTTGAAAACATCAGGCCGAATAATTTTTTCCTTGCTTGACGTTAAAACATTTAGCTATCCGAAAATTCGGTTCAATATTCTGTGCAGAAGGATTCGTTGTTTTGTTTGCTTTCTTTCTCAAGGCGATTGCTTCTAAAAAGCCATAAAACAACACTTGTGTTACGGCAGTTTATCACGAATGAACGCAAAGGCTATGTATGTATGAAAGAAATGGTTTTCTGAGCCCACAACCTTCCTATCGGAGCCTTTCTCCCTTCCAGTGTGTTATCTCCTGAGCTTTAAAGGATCGCGACCAAGCGAGAGAGTGAACTGGTCGGATAGTACCTTAGCTATTAAACTACCATCGCCTCCTCCCACCATGTGAGTGTCAATTTGTGAGACCCTGACGTCAGTCCGGGGATAATACAGGGAGGGTAGGAGAAATTTGTGTTCATTAACGGCATGCTGCAGAACTGAAGCTTTCTTCACGCCATACTAACGAAAACATTTTTTCTGAACTTAAAAAAATGTATTTAAATAATCCTGAATATAATTTACTGTTGTCATATTTTTAATGCAGTCATTAAAAGTAATTTTAGTTAAAAGCAATTGATTTAGAGTAATCCGGCTATGTAAAATAAAAATAAAAATACGACAAATATGCACACATTGGTTTGTTAAAATAGAATGTGCTTTAACAATAAAGAAAAATAATAACTATGCTTTTATAGCAATTATAATTTGAGATAGCTCTTTCGACAAGATATTTTTTTGGAAACATTCGGTAAAGGCAACTTAAAGTAGAAAACATTCTGAAATAATTGTTTTTGTTCAAGTCCCTTTTATCATGGAATACTTATACAGCCAAGGACTGTTGTACACAGGGACTTCTGAATCGGGCAAACCTACATAGTATTCTCAAATTATAATCACTTATCAGTAGTTCAGTAATAAATATTTTGAACTAGATCTCAGTCTCAGAACCTATTCTTACGTATTACAAAAAAAAAAAAAATACGAAAAAGAGATTGTTTATCTGAATTCAGTAAGTATCCTTGCGTGGGAGGATATTTTTTTAAGTTTTAACCAAAATCTGGGAAGTGGAATTATTTACCTGGAGAACTGTTCTCAAAAAACTTACATTGCCGTTAAATTAGAAACTGATGGCACACTTCAATGCTTTAGACAGGAAATGTCAAGTTCAGCATTAAACTTGACACTATGTTTTAAATGTTATTTAGTTTTTGCTTCTACAGAAACAAAGTAAGAGGGTGATTCTAATAATGACGTCTCAGAAATATGACTTAATTTTTTTTAATCCAGTTTCTAGGTTCCATGTTGGTAAGGAGTCGACTTATCTCTAATTTGGGGACAAAGGTTTCAGAAAAGAGGCAGTGCCACAGCTGGGAGGACAGGCACAACATTTATGTTTTGCTCGCGGTTTGAACCCAAATCTCGATGTAAGAAACCAAGACTTTGTAACACTCAACGACTAAACGCTTAACAATTTGAAAAAAAAATTGGGTAGTACACACAAAACCTTGGGCACAAAGACTGTTGTTAGGTTCTGATCAATGAAATGATACCCCTTTTCAATCTATACGATCCAATGTTGTAATGCTTATCGCGTTTCGTCCAATCATTTCACAACAAAGACTATTGTTAGGTTTTGATCAACGAAATGATCACCCTTTTCAATGCATACGATCCAGTGTTGCAATGCATATCGCGTTTCGTCCAATCATTTCAGAAAAAAGACTAGTTAGGTTTTCATCAATGAAGGAGTGATCAGCTGGGAGGACAGGCACAACATTTATGTTTTGCTCGCGGTTTGAACCCAAATCTAGATGTAAGAAACCAAGACTTTGTAACACTCAACGACTAAACGCTTAACAATTTGAAAAAAAAATTGGGTAGTACACACAAAACCTTGGGCACAAAGACTGTTGTTAGGTTCTGATCAATGAAATGATACCCCTTTTCAATCTATACGATCCAATGTTGTAATGCTTATCGCGTTTCGTCCAATCATTTCACAACAAAGACTATTGTTAGGTTTTGATCAACGAAATGATCACCCTTTTTCAATGCATACGATCCAGTGTTGCAATGCATATCGCGTTTCGTCCAATCATTTCAGAAAAAAGACTAGTTAGGTTTTCATCAATGAAATGATAACCCTTTTCAATGCATACGATCCAGTGTTGTAATGCACATCGCGTTTCGTCCAATTATTTCAGAACACCTGCTTTCACAAGATCATCATTATCGAAGAACTATGCATATGATGTCTTCTCGAAGAGACAAAAGCGATTCTGTCCAAAGGTGCTAAGTCGAATCAACATGGAGAGCGCTGGACTATAATCCATCTCAGCCATGGATTCACCGGATTGCGAATTTTATTAAAGTTTGTAAAGCGATTTTATTATTATATTATTATTATTATTATTATTATTATTATTATTATTACTACTATTATTATTATTATTATTATTATTATTATTTTATTTGATTTCAACATGAGCACTCGGTGAATGTTTAGTATTCGAAGTGCAGACGTTAAATTCGCAACATTTTTCTAAGTGCGTTTTACTCGTAATTTCATTTCCCTTACCATCCAAACTGACGCCATAAAAATGTTATTGTCAGGGCATGGACCAATGGTGTACCGGGAAAACTCGGGGCCCCAGCAAAAAAATATCTTGAGGCTCTTTTTATGAAAATTTATTAGCTTTCATTCAATTACTGAAATTTTTAAGTTCCATATTATCAACTAGGTTTCACAGGCGTTTAATAGTTCAAATTCTTTAGAACCTACAGGTATTTTTCGTGAAATCAAAATTGTTACTCTTCATTGCGTGTAACATAAATGCTCATGTTGTGTTTAAAATGATTTATCTAGTTTTGTACCATTTCAGAGTATTACAAAAAAATTACGCCAAAATTTGGTTGGCGGAAGACCGCCACACAGGAAAACTGCCACACGTCTTTCAGCAAATTGGAAATTCGCCACACAGGAAAACTGCCACATGTTTTTCATTAAGGGGCTGGGCATAAATTGCTGTTCCTCCGAGGAACACTTTGAATGTGTGGCAGTTTTCTGGTGTGGCGGTTTTCCAAGTTTCCAAATTATGTGTGGCAGTTTTCCAAGTTTCCGAATTACGTGTGGCTATTTTGCAAGGTGCCTAAAGACGGGAAGAAGCTCTTTTGTTTGTCTGAATTTTCATGCCGGTTCATACTTAGGGCAACAGGCCACAGAAGTCCAAGGGGAGGGAGGAGGGATAAAGATTCCTGTTTCTTGGATTATATTGAGAACTGAATTTGGAACTTCAAACGAATTTTGGGAAAAGGTTTTATGTAAGCTAAGCGAGAATTATTGTGTTCAGAAAGGACGATATGATGGGATTTTTTAATAACGCTGCACATTTACTTAGGCACTAATTATTTACATAAATGTTTGTAATATTTTTCTTTTACTTAATTAATTCACAAGCCCTACTTCTTCGACTTTTTAACAGCTTCTAATCCGCCGACTTCATATTCATAACGTTCACGTATCAAATCAATTCAATAGCATTGCGCTTTTACTTAGGCACTAAATATTAAAATCATGGGCCCCAGGCAGAGGCCTCTTTAACAGTTTTTATTATATCAATTCTATATTCACAACGTTTACACATCAAATCAAGTTAATAATAATGCGCTTTTACTCAGGCACGAAATATTAATTCACAGGCCTTAGGCTTAGGCCCTTTTACCAGTGTTTTACGCATTCCAACCGTACGTTGAAGAAGCGTATATGCTCCGCCTTTTTGCGTCCGTCCCTCCGTCTGTCCGCACGATAACTGGCGTAAAAATTGTTCGATTTCGATGAAATTTTAGTATGTGTTAGGGGACCACCTGGGGACGAACCCTATTGAAAATGGGACAAATGGGGTCAAAGGTCACGACGTAGGAGCGGGATCATTCCATTGCCCTTATGCGTCATAACTTGCGTAAATATGGTTCGATTTAAATGAAATTTTACTATGTGGTAGGGGACCGCCTGGGGACAAAACCTATTCAAAATGGGCGAAATGGGGTCAAAGGTCAGGACATAGGATTGCGATCCATTCCATCGCACTTATCCCATATTATTAAGGTGGACGTCAAGTAAATTTGCTTCCTATACTTCCAATTGAAAAACTTTTTGTACACATTTCCTTCACCATTAATGTGTTTCCCAAGGATGAAAATTTGAACATCGATTAAAATAACTTCATATTATAACTTGGAATACTTAATATTTTCTAAAACATAACCATAATTATATTAAAAAACAATAACTTTTCCTTTGGTGGTGTTGAAACCAGAAAAAGGATGGCGCGACCTGTACTTTGATGACGTCAGTAGGCAAACAAATGTTGGATTGCATAATTATGGTTATGTTTTAGAAAATATTAAGTATTCCAAGTTATAAAATGAAGCTATTTTAATCGATGTTCAAATTTTCATCCTTGTGAACGCATTAATTGTCCAGAAAAAAGATGGCGCGACCTGTATTATCATGACGTCAGTAGACAAACAAATGTTAGATTGCATAATTATGGTTATGTTTTAGAAAATTTTAAATATTCCAAGTTATAAAATGAAGATATTTTAATCGATGTTCAAATTTTCATCCTGGGAAACGCATTAATTGGGAAGAAAATGCGTACAGAAATTTTTCCATTCGAAGTACAGGAAGCAAAATTACTTGACGTTCACCTTAAAGGAGCAATTCTTGTATGTATGTAAATTTTATTTTGAAAACGGCTCTAAGGATTTTGATGAAAGTCGTTAACCTACCGTTTTCTGGTACTAGAAATCGATTTAGCTTGATCTCGACTTTAGGAAAATTTGTTTAGTGGGTTAAATAACCACCCCGAATCACCACGTTTTTAGTGTAGTGTCATGGCTTCGTCCCATTAGATGTTGGTGCGCGGTCACGCCATCTGTCTCGTTACGTCACGCGTTGTGTGTGGATCCTATTAAAGTTTTATGACGTCACACTCTTGCGAGCAGGTGGTCGCGATTCCCATCTGCCCCATTACGTCACGCGTTGTGTGCGTATGTTTGTCCGCATGATAACTCGCGTAAAAATCGTTCGATTTCGATGAAATTTTAGTATATGGTAGGGCAACGACTGGGAAGTAACCCTATTTAAACTGAACGAAATGAGGTCAAAGGTCAGGACATAGGAGCG
Source organism: Macrothele yani (assembly GCA_039090855.1). Classification (NCBI taxonomy): domain Eukaryota; kingdom Metazoa; phylum Arthropoda; class Arachnida; order Araneae; family Macrothelidae; genus Macrothele; species Macrothele yani. The sequence continues at coordinate 148,675,295 of CM076995.1, read as the reverse complement.
GGATTCATTCCACTGTTCTTATGCGTCATAACTAACGTAAAAAAGATTCGATTTCGATTAAATTTTAGTATGTGGTCGGGGACCACCTGGGGACAACCCCTATTGAAAATTGGCGAAATGGGGTCAAAGGTCAGGACATAGGAGGAGCGGAATCACTTCCATCGCCATTTTGCGTCATAACTTAAGTAAAAATGCTTCGATTGCGACAAAACTTTATCATGTTATTTCGGAGGTATACTGAACCAGTTCTGTTGAATATCATCGAAATGGGATCAAAGGTCAGGACACAGGAGTGAGATTTATTCCACAGCCATTTTCCTCATAACTTGAGTAATAACTTGAGTAATGATTTCTAGTACGTTGGAAAGCTTATCATAATCAATGCATTGCATGATTTTACTAACTTGTTATTCCATTAATGTCATATTCACAACGTTTACAGAGCAAATCAAGTTAATAATATTGGGCGTTTACTTAGGCACGAAATATTAATTTCTAAGCCCAGGCCCTTTTTAATAGTTTTTACTCCACCGATGCCATATTCACAACGTTTACACATCAAATAAAGTTAATAATATTGCGCTTTTGCTTAGGCACGAAATAATAATTCACAGGCCCTAGGCCTTTTCGACGGTTTTTAATCCGTCGATATTCATAACGTTTACGTAACACATCAAATTACTAATATTTCAGTATTACTCAGACAGAAAATAATATTAGGACTAACGTTTAGGCCCTTCTAAAAGTTTTCATTCCGTCATTCCCATATTCATAAAATTTACATAACAAGTATTGTCAGTAAATAATATATTGCGCTTCTACTTATACACCATACATTAATTAATAGGCCGTAGGCCTAAGCCTTTTCAACACTTTTTTCTTCGCTTATGTGATAATCGTAAAGTTTACAAAAAAGACAAGTGAACAGCTTTGCGCTTTTTTTTTTTTTTTTTAATTGGAGGTTTAACGACCACCGTGAGCAACTCAATGGGCTATAAGCAGTCGCCCGTCCCTAATTTAGGAGCACTGGTTCCAGGGAAGGGAGAGAGCCAGCGCCGTAAGACAAACACAACATCCATGCCTGACCGGGATTCGAACCCGGACCCCTTACGGACGAATGATCAGAGGCCAACGCCTTAGACCACTGCGCCACCGGGGCGGCGCTTTGCGCTTTTATTTAGGCATTCAATATATTTACTAGACTTTAGGCCTAGAGACAATGAATTAATCATTAGTGTCTGATTAAAAGTACAATATCATTAACTTCAGTTCATGCATAAGCGTTATGAATATAACATCGTCAGAATAAAAATTGTTAAAAAGGCCAAGGCCTAGGGTAAAAGCGTAATGATATTAACTTGACTCGATACGTAAACGTTGTGAATATGAAGTCGATGATGTCACAATGATTTGAATGTTTACGCTCCATTCGTCATGATCATGCCGAGCCAAACGCTCTGCGAAACTATAGTCGATGTATAATAAACATTTTATTGTGAGAAACGTTGCTCTTTTTATTCTATATGTACACCACATTTGGAAAACTGCACACATCCCTAATGAAAAGTATGATTTTCAACATCCTGTCAACTCCTTAAAAGAAAACGAAGAAAATCAGAAGTCTTACTTTTCAAAAAGACTACAAAAAATAAAAGCTAATATATCACTTGCCAGAACTTGCGAAAATAAACCAGGAAAACCTGACTGATGACGGCGCTGTGTACTTGCCCTTCACCATGAAGGCATTAAAAAAGAAAAAGGAAATCCCCGTATTCTAAATGAAAATATATTTATATAAATTAGGTTTTACGCTCAGTCTACTTACGGTTATACCCGTTATAAACGTCCTCGCTAACATAAAATAATTTCAAGCGCGGAAAATAATTAGTCTCACACCCTCGGATTCGCCCATTATAAATAATTTTCACAGCAGTTCTCGAAGGACATTACTATGGACAAACAGCGTGGTAAACTGATACACGCACACTGCCTGAAGTTAGCTGGTATTAAGCTTCAGCGCGGATCTAAATGAGCTCCAAGAATGCAAAGAATCAAAGATTCGATACGAACCCCTCTCAGAAAAGGGCTTTAAGTGCCGCATAAAGTGATTCGAGTGTCAGCTAACAGCGGAAGCAAATACCGCTATGACCAGCTCTCTTTCCCTCTCTCACTCTCTCTCTCTCTCCCGCAGAGACGCAGAACGTTGAATGAAGTTCTCTCTTCAGCCTCACCCAGACCTCTTACAAACTCTGCCCCCTCCACCATCTCCCATCGAACAAATTCTTCCACTCATTCCCCGTCATCTCTTTTGCCGAAGTGCCAGCGCTCTTTGACAGTTTAGCTTTTGACTAATGTGTAACCGTGGTGGGAGGGATGAACAGTCAGAGTGAACAAGTCTGCGATGAGGCCACAGAAGAGGAAAAGGCCGGTCGACGCCATTTTGGAGTTTTTGCAGTCAACCGGGCGGTCACGCCCAGCACTGATGGATCACTACAGGGTCGAGAGGGTCACGTGTCAGCAGACGAAGGACCAAGAACTCGCGGTCACAAAAATGCCGTCCAAGGAAGGAAGAAAGAAAGGCCTTCAACACGCTCTTATGTGTGGCTTTTTCTTTTCTTTTCTGACCTTTCATGTCATTCATACTTTTCTTTTCAAAATGCGCAATGGCTCGTAATTAATACGAAGTGTAAACATTAGAAACAACGGTAAGGAAAAGAAGTGCACCAAAACAAAGCTTCGGCGGTCAGATGAAGATTCTTAATCTCCTGATGCATGAGCGATAAGACTAAGTATCTCAAACAAATGCGGAATTCTAGATTATGTAAATATTACTGGACTGCGAAACCAGTAGTTGCTATGAAAATATCAAAAATGCACGAGGAAATGTAGTTGGTTTTTTTCCTTCGTTTTTTTTTTTTTTTCCACAAGTGCAAAAGTTGATAAGGTGTGATTTAAAAAAATAAAAATGAAGAAGATGACAGGAATGTATACTGATAGCAAAGGCGATGAAAACTAGCAGTCCACGGAAATCGATTAAGAAAGTATGAGAAAGTGAAATTCACCCCAAACTGTGTATCCGGAAAACAAAATCAAATACATAGATAGCTATGCATGGTTTCCAATTCATTAGAAAAAAAAAAAAAGAAAGAAAGAAAAAGAAAAATACAGCACATTTTCACATCATGAAATTACTCCTTTCCTTGATTGCGTTCAGGGACGTAGACAAGGAAAGGATCCTAGGAGGAGTTTAGGACATTTGGGCACCGGACTTTTGGAAACCGGACATTTGGGCACCCGGACATTTCAGCACAAATTTTGAGGGGCCGTACAAAAATTGCCGGTTTTTTTTTTCGCTTTGAGGGCAATTGAATGGAGAAAACGTTTCCAGTAAGACAAACGACAATTGGGTGCCCAAGAGGGAAAGCCCCCCCCAGCAGCTAATACAGCCAAATTTTTGATAAATTTAAAACACTAAAATAGACGAAACCTTTTTTTAAATGTTTGACAGCCGTGAAGGAGGTAAGGATTTTTCTTAGCCCCCCCCCCCCCCAGCACACATAAAATGTCCGTAATTTCGTATTTTCTTATTTACGATATTTTTCTATAAACTATAACTAAACAAATTCTCTGCGAGTATGAGGAAAACCCAGGACTCTTGTCGAGTGTGTGTGTGGAGGGGGGGGGCTTAAAACCTAAAATATGAAATATAAAAAATTTCTGTTCCGATCGGGATATTTTCAGCCATTACAAGCTACAAGTCATCGAATTGTCTGAGGGCATCTGCTGCCTCAAGAAACTAGGGGGGGGGATACCAAAAGCGTAAATTATCAAGATTTATCATTACTCTTCCGATCGGGAGATCTTCAGCATTTACAAGCTGCAACTCGACAAATTTTCTCAGCGCATGTGCACTCTCTGGAAACCTGTCGGCGATGGGGGGGGGGGGGGGTAATACCAAAAGTGTAAAATATGAAAAATTCCTCCTCCGATCGGGAGATTTTTGGCGTTTACAAGCTACAACTCGACACATTATTTGAAGGCATGTGCCTACTCAGCAATCCTGTGTATGTGACGGGGGGAGGGGGTACCAAAAGTGTAAAATATGAAGACTTTCTCGTCCGATCGGGAGATTTTCAGTATTTACAAGCTGCAGCTCGACAAATTTTCTGTTCTGAGCGCACGTGCCTACGCAGCAAACCCGTCCGGGGGCGGTGGGAGGGGGTAATTTCAAAAGTGTAAAATATGAAGAATTTCTCGTCCGATCGGCAGATTTTCGGCATTTACAACTGGACGCATTATTTGAGGGCATGTGCTTACTCAGAAAACCTGTCGGGGGGGGGGGGGGTGTAGTTTGTAAATTCTGAAAATCTCCCGATCGAACGAGAAATTTTTCATATTTTACACTTTTAGTATCCCCCCCCCCCGACAGGTTTGCTCAGTAGGTTCATGCCCTGAGATAATGTCTCCAGTTGTAGTTTGTAAATGCTGAAACTATGCTGAAAATCTCCTGATTGGACGATACATTTTTCAAATTTTACAGTTTTGGTATTAACGCCCCCCCCGTTTTCTGAGTAGGCACGTGCGCTCAGACATTGTTTCGAGTTGTAGCTTGTAAATTCTGAAAATCTCCCGATCGGACGCGAAATTTTTTATATTTTACACTTTTAGTATAACCCCCCCCCCACCCCCGACAGATGTGCTCAGTAGGTTCATGCCCTGAGATAATGTCTCCAGTTGTAGTTTGTAAATGCTGAAAATCTCCCGATCAGACGAGAAATTGTTCATATTTTAAACTTTTGATATATTAACCCCCCCCGACAGGTTTGCTGAGTAGGCTCGCGCCCGTAAATATTTAGTGCCTAAGTAACTTACGGCGAACATTTTCTCGGTCAATCTCTTACTATTGGGCCAAGAAACGGCAATTGTTATACGGCCCCTTAAACATTTGTGCCCAAATGTCCGCCCAGTCTTTCAGACAGAAATTCGTAAATATGTCTCAATTTCTTAATGATTATGAGATATAAGTGAAAAAATTTTTGTGCACACCACTTGCTCAAGTAGGGAGAAACTAGGAACACTATAATTTTTAAGGCAGCGCAATTTCATTGATTTGAAAGGGAATGTGCTCAAATGTCCGGGTGCCCAAATGTCCGGTGCCCAAATGTCCGGTGCCCAAAAGTCCGGTGCCCAAATGTCCGAACCCCGTTCATAACGTTTACGAACCATGTCAAGTTGCTAATATTGCGCCTTCACTTTGGCACCAATTATTCATCAATAGGTCCTAGGCCTAGGCACAGGGCCTATGAGTTAATATTCAATGCCCAAGTGAAAGCGCAGCTATCAGACACAACACGTATGTAAATGTTATGAATATCAGGGTGGTAGATTTAAAGCTGTATAAAAAGCCCGCGGCCTAAGTGCCTTGTAAAAAGCTGAGAAATAATTTGCTAAGTACCTTTCACTAGGTGTAATAAAATGTTTACACGTACGAAATATCTAGGTTGTATTTAAAATTTTCTGAAAAAGCCCGCGGCCAAGTGCCTTATAAAGAGCTGACGATTTATCCTTTGAGCTCCTTTTACTATTAGGTTTCATAAAATGTTTACAAATACTTTCTGTGTTGTAATTTAAAATCTTCTAAAAAGGCCCGCGGCCTAGGTGCCTTGTAAATAGGTGAGAAGTAATCCATTGAGTGCCTTTTCTTACGTTTTATAAAATATTTACAAATATGAAATATCTAAGTGGTAACTTAAAATTTTCTAAAAAGGCCCGCTGCCTAGGTAGCTTGAAAATAGGTGAGAAATAATCCGTTGAGTGCGTTTTTATTAGATTTCATAAAATGTTTAGAAATACGGATTATCAAGGTTGTAATTTAAAACCTTCTGAAAAGATCAGCACTTGAAGATCGATTCGTTGAGCCCCTGCTAATTAAGCCTTTATTGCTTGTTATCGCATGGAAAATATTAAAATCGTAAATCAAGGTTTACGGAGTCAGAAAGGTTCTACATAAACCTTGTGCCATTTTGATCTTACATAGCCATTGATATCCCAAAGAAAACTGGTACATTTCGTTTTGTTCAGCTAGGAAAACTATTACATTTTGACAAGATCTCGCAACGAAACACGGCTTGTGTACAGCCCCTTACTTGAGGTGTACGAGTTTTACCGTGTGCGAGTTTTCCAGTGTACGAGTTTTCCGCCCTTTTTACTTTGCTCAGCAGGACGACAAAGTGTACGAGTTTTCCGGTGTACCAGTTCTCCGCCACCCGAACGGTACTTCAGTGAATTAATTAATCTCATTTTCGAAAAATCAATGAAAGAAGATATGCGAGTCGTAAAACTAAGTATTTACTAAACTATAGCGGCAGCGTTTGCAAGTATTTGGACTGTTTAGCTTTTTTTAAAAAACGATGTTTTTTTAGTATTATTATACACTGAGTGGCCACTTTATTATGACCACCTGAGAGTTTTAAGCAAATGAGCTATGGATGCACGCTGTTGCCGCCAGAGGGCGAGGCTAGTATAAAAAGGGAAAGCTTAGTGCATGCTTTCGATGAGCCGCGGATGGCTTGGCTTAGTGGTTAGTGTTTCAGACTGTCGATGCTGGGTCCCCTGGTTCAAGCCTGGGCTGATCTTTCAGAGATGGTGTGATTTACTAACAATCGCTGAATATCCGCCGTGCATCGGACGAGCACGTAAAGTGACGGCCCCCAGGCTGGACCCACTGGTAAAATGGGTATCCTTTCCTATGTCCCCCCTGAAATTCTCTCACCCATCTATGTGCAATATCGTACTTGTACGGTGGCGCCATCTACTGCACTCTAATCTCACTACAAACTGTTCTGTTAAAGTCGCTAGACTTGCTCTCATTCCTTCCGTTTCTGTCCTGCCCAAAAGGCGATCTCGCTGTAGGTGGCTGGGACCTAAACTCTATTTCATTATGATCTCGACAGTAGTAGAAGGTGGCTGGGACCTAAACTCTACTCCCTGTGGACGGAAGTCCTACATAAAAATGACAAATCCTGCATCCTCACTGTGTCTGACTGAATCATCATCATCATCATTGTCAACCATTATCAATCCACTGCTGGACGAAGGTCTCCCCAAGTTTCCTCCACAACGGTCTGTCTTGTGCCAGTCTCCTCCATGTCACTCCCGCATATTTACGAATTTCATCCACCCATCTCCCATGTGGTCTCTTTCTGGGTCTTTTCCTGTCCCTTGGAATCCAATCTAAAATTTCGGCTGTCCTTCTGGCAGTATGTCCAGCCCATTGCCATTTCAGGGATTTAACTCTGATCATGATGTCTTCCACTCTCGTCATTTTTCGGATCCACGAGTTCCTCTTCTTATCTCTCCTGGTTATACCAAGCATGCACCTCTCCATGCTTCTTTGAGTTGTCTGCAGCCTTTGTATGTCTCTTTTAGTTAAGGTCCACGTCTCTGCACCATACGTAAGCACTGGAAGGATGCATTGATCAAACACTTTTCTTTTAAGACATAATGGCATATTGCTCTTGAAAATTATGCTGTTTCTTCCAAAAGCTCTCCAGGCAAGTTTTGTACGCCGATTAATTTCTTCATCAATGTGACCTCACTTGATATCTGCTGTCCAAGATAAACATACGTATCTGTTATCTCCAGTTTTTCTCCATCAATCGATAAATCTTCATTTCTTGTAAAAGCATTGAACATCACTTTTGTCTTCTGAAAGTTCATTTTTAATCCCACTTCTTTACTCTTGTCAGCAAGTTCCTGGATCATACTCTGCAGCTCTGATGGGGTAGTTGCAAAAATGACTACATCATCAGCAAAACGAAGGTGGGTTAGATAATCTCCATTAATCTTTATCCCTTTGTTTTCCCAGTTCAGTGATTGAAAGACATTTTCCAATGTGGCATTAAAGAGCTTCGGAGATATGGTGTCACCTTGTCTCACTCCCTTTCCAATTTTTATGTGTGTTGTATTTTCAAACAGCCGAATCTTTGCACTTGCATTTTCATAGATGTTATTAATAATATTAATGTATGCATCTTCAATACCGCAGGATTTCAGAGCCGTGGTAACTGCTGATGGTTTCACCGAATCAAAGGCTTTTTCATAATCGATAAAAGCCATGCACAATGGAAGTTCATATTCCCTCGCTCTTTCAATTAGTTCTCTCAGTACGTGGATATGATCTATTGTGCTGTAGCCACTCCTGAATCCAGCTTGTTCTCTCGGTTGAGCCATGTCCAGTGTTACCTTCAAGCGGTGTGAAAGAACTTTAGTGAAGATTTTATAAACCACTGATAGGAGGCTGATAGGTCTGTAGTTCCTGAGATCCTCAATGTCACCTTTTTTTATGTAGCAGGATCATTGTAGCATTGTTCCAATCCTCAGGAATCTTCCCTTCATTAAGGCATCGAGTGAAAATTTGGGCGAGTACTGTTTCAATTTCTCCACTTGCTTCTTGTATGATGTCTATAGTAATTCCATCTTCTCCTGGAGCTTTCCCCGCTTCATGTTCTTGATTGCATGAGCAACTTCTGCTGGAAGGACTGGAAGAACTCTGGTACCTTTCATGATGTCTGGAGTACATGTATCATCCCTTTCATATAATTTGGAGTAGAAATCTTTCACTCTTGTCAAAATTTCACCTCTATTTCTTGTTATAGAACCATCTTCTTTTCTCAGAGCCATAATCTGTTTTCTTCCCTTACTGAGATGTCCCTTTGCTATCTTTAGGCTTTGGTTGTTTTCAATTGCTTTCCTCACTAGTTCACAGTTGAATTTCCTTACGTCTTCAGTGATACTTTTTCTTACTGTCTTGCATAGCTCTATATATTCCACTTTGGAAGTCACATCTTCTTTAGTTGTCCTCATCTCTCTTCTTTTTTGCATCAACATTTTGGTTTTCCTGATAATTTGTTCACATGCAACTTGTTCTTAGACCCAGCTAATTTTGTTGCTGTTTCCATTAGAGCTTTGGTTACTTTTCTGTTAACGTCCGAAATATCCACTTCTTCCGATGTTAGGCCTTCTAAAGCAGAGAATCTGTTCTTCAGTTCCAACTTGAAAGTATTATGGTGTTTTTTAAGGTTGGTTATGTCAATAGATTTTGTTTGTCTTATGAGCTTGCCACGTTCCAGTTTAGTGTTGAGGTGCATCTTACATCTCACCAATCTATGGTCACTACCTGTGTTGAACTTGTTCAGCACACTGCAGTCTTCGATGACGAATTTTTTGTTACACATAATAAAATCAATTTCACTTGTCGTCCCAATTGGATGTCTCCATGTCCATTTCCTGTGTGGCTTTTTCTTGAAAAAGGAGTTCAAGATGAAAAATCCTTCTGCCTCTGCAAACTCAACGAGAGTATTTCCACGCTGGTTTCTGTTGCCGTGACCGAATTTACCTACTGAAGTTTCATTCTGTTGCCGTTGCCCTATTTTTGCATTGAAATCTCCCATAATTATCTTCAAGTGCTGCTTACCTTTATTATTTAGATCACGAATTTCCTCATAAAATTCTTCAATTTCTTCTTCAGGATGACTTGTGGTGGGTGCATAAGTTTGAATAATCTGAGCCTGGTATCTTCTCGATAGTTGGATAACGAGTCGTGCAGCTCTGTCAGAGGAACTTTCAACTTCTACCACTTTATCCTTCAGTTTCTTGTTTATTATAAATCCAACACCACTAGTTCTGCCAGTATCTGTCCCACGATAATAGAAGAGATGTCCACTTTTCAGTTCAATGAGATCTTCTCCTTTTCTCCTTACCTCACTTAGCCCAACGATGTCCCACTTGATCCTTTGTAGTTCCTCTTCCAATTCAAGAAGCCTTGAATCAGAAGATAGGGAGCGTCCGTTATAGGTAGCCAAGGTCAGCATCAAATGGCAGCCTAGTCCGGTCCTCCGGGGATTCTTAGCACCCTCTGCCTTCATGTCGCACTGGCCGCTGCCTTGGCCAGGTACATTCCAGCTGCCGGAGACTGAGGGCCAAGATTTAAGTTGTAGAGTCATTTTGGAGGTGTTTGGCCATAACTCACCACGCTGGCCAAGCGGGTTGGTGAGTGTGGGATAGCATTTCCTCTGATCCCGATGGTATAGTTATACCGCTATTGGCGGTCGTCAGAGCCCCTTTAGTGGGAACAGGATGCACCACGAGAAGGCGGGGTTGACATTTGTCAAGGAGAGCTGTGATGTTACGCATCACCTGACCTTACATCCGTCTGACTGAATATATATATATATATATAAGCATGCTTTCGACAGTAGTAGAAGTGTCTTTTGGGTGACGAGATGGGTAAAAAATGTAATTTGACGGACTTTCAACGTGGGATGATTGTAGGAGCTCGGAGCCATGGAGCGAGTATCACCGAAACTGCCATGGAGCGAGTATCACGGAGCCATGGAGCGAGTATCACCGAAACTGCCGCATTCGTGAAATGTTCCAGAGCAGCTGTTGTTAAAGTGTTTAAAGACTGGACTGTCAGCCAAAAAACTGGGTCTCTACGTGCAACGTGTGGTCGTCCTCGACTAGTGACTGCTCGGGCGGAACGGAGAGTGTCCAGACTGGTAACAGACAACAGAAGGGCAACAGTGCAGCAAATTACAGACCATCTTAATCAAGGATCCCCTCAAATGATCTCTGCACGCACTGTTCGCCGTACACTGCACCGGATGGGATATGGCAGCCGAAGGCCTGTTCGAACACATTTGCTGTCTGCAGTTAACAAGAGAAAACGTCTCCAGTTCGCACAGGAGCACAAGGATTGGACAGTCGATAATTGGAAAAAATTATCTGGTCCGATGAATCGCGTTTTCAGTTGCACCATGCCGATGGCCGAGTGAGAATTTGGCGGAAACAGCATGAAAGCATGGGCCCCAAATACATTGCTACAACCCTTCAAGCTGGTGGAGGCAACGTTATGGTTTGGGGAACGTTTTCCTGGCAATGCTTTGGGCCCTTTAATTCGTGTTGACCAAATCGAAATGTACGAGTTTTTCTAGCGATATCAATGCGTATGTTAGACCATGATGACACAAGGTTTTAAACTTAAGATCGTCTAAAAAGACCCGCGGCCTAGGTGCCTTGTAAACATCAAGTCGTCTAATTTTCGTGCAAATATAAATATTGAAGAAAATTCAAAAGAAGCCCGTCGATGCACGATATTAAAAGTCGTAAAATTACTAAAAGCTAAGACCAATTAAAAACTTTTAATTTCAGACTTAGCATAGTTAAAAATGTACACTAAAACACGTGAGATCTTTCAAGCCGACTGGTCTCATCCTCAGACGCAATTACAATGGAAGAAAGCTCTGGGTTACATTGTCGCGATAATAAGTGACGTCATAATAGCGAGCTTCACGAGTTCATGTTGTTACATAATATAATTTACAGGTACAATATTTCATTACAAAGTACATCAAGGACAACGGCAAAAAAAAAAAACAGCTGAGAAATGATCCGTTGAGTGACTTTTATTAGCGTTAATAGAATGTTTATAAATATAAAATATTTAGATTGTAACTTAAGATCTTTCAAAAAGGTGCCAGTCTAGGTGCCTTGTCAGCATCTGAAGACCGATTCGTTGAGTCTCTTTTGATTAGCTTTATTGCATGTTATCGCATGCCAAACATTAAAATCACAACTCAAAATTCAGTGAGTCGGAAAGCTTATCTTACATATAAACCTTATTTCATTATGATCTTATGTACGCATTTATATCACTAGGAAAACTCGTACATTTCGTTTTTGTTCTACTAGGAGAACTATCTTTCTCATCACAGGACTCCGAACGAAACGCAATTTGTGTACATCCCTTTGTATGAGAAAATGTAGAAGTCTACCGGTGTGGAAATTTCCGCCGTGTAGCAGTTTTCTAGGAGCAGAAGGAAGTGTGGGAATTTACCGCCATCGTTGCGTCACAATTAGATTTTAACAATGGTATTAACTATTTCCGTTACCCATTTTCATTACATCGACATTTGTTATTTGGGATTTACTTTACTACTGTCCGAAAAGATGCATAGTATCAAAAATAAATAAAGAAGTAAAAAATAAAGAAAGTTGCTGTCTCCGGAGAACCGTTCGTGTTCAGGCTACGACCACTCCCCCCACTCCCCCATAACTCCGAACATAAATTTTCTGATTTTTCGCAGATGACAAATAGTGGAAGTCACTAAGTGTCACTGTTCTAGTACGAGTTGTATTCTCCAAATTACTTGAAGAATAGTTCTTCTTTCTCTCACACTCTCCCTCCAACATTCAGTGTTCATTCAGACAGCCTCTTAACAAAACTTTAAGTGCTTTCCCAGGACATCATTCAAGATAATATGTTTATATTTTAAAGTAACCTTAATTAAGTGACGTCATAACAACGTCATAACATCATTAACATTTAATCAATGGTGAAGTCGCTGATAATTCTTTCAGGTAACTTTTGTGCACGTATTTCTTTGTTATTTATAACTCTTGCTAGCATCAAATCAGATACTATCACATATTAACATTTTATAAACGCGTAAAAAAAAAAAAAAAAAAGGAGCAACTATTTTTAAAAGACGAGTAGTAATATTTTTAATACGACAGTTGAAGAAAACAAGAATAAAGTCGTACATGATAATGTGGAATAAACCTTCAACAGGAAAACAATGGAGACTCAAAATGTAAACAAAAGTAAAACAATTGTTTAAATGTTAAGTATTAAACGGTTTTTCAGTTTTCGAGAAATATACAATTTCATACCAGTCTTTCTCCTCATCTTGTTTCCTTTGAGTTTGTTTTTCCTTAAATTGTTAGTTTCGATTTAAAAAAACAACAAAAAGACTCGTTGCTGAGGGCCTTGTAATAAATAGATTTTAAAATTCAGTGATGGCAATTAAACTTATGCAATAAAGCTCCGTTTTTTGAACATACTAAGTTGAGGAACTCAATTGAGTCTTACTCCACCTAGGGGGAAATTTTTGCATTAAATACATGGACATTCGTAACGTAACTTTTCAGGAGGGAACAATGGAAATTGAAAATAAAAAAAACATACACCAGCATTACATGCAAATTTTCGCCTAACCGGGTGCTTTTTTTTTGTTGTTGTTGTTGTTTGTTTGTTTCTGTTCATTATTATTATTATTATTTCTTTCCGGGTTTAATCTTTACCGTGAGAAACCCTAAGGGCTGTAAGCAGTCGCCCGCCCTCAATTTGGCAGCACTGGTTACAGGGAAGGGAGAAAGCCAGTGCCGTAGGATAAGCACACCACCCATGCCTCATCCGGGACGCAAATCCGGGCCCGTCTCGAAGGAATGGTCAGAAGCCAGCGCCTCAGACCACTCGGCCACCCCGAAACGGGGAATCTTTTTATTACACACACGCATGCTGTCCAGTTGGCGCTGTGGTCTAAGCACTGGCCTCTGACCGTTCGTCCGAGTGGTTCTGGATTTGAGTCCCGAACGAGGACTCGAACAAACCCTTCCCTGGAAATCTGACTGTCCTGAATGAGGACTCGAACAAAGAAGGCAGTGCGTTTGTCTTTCGATACTGATTCTTTCCCCTCCACGAAACCAATGATCACAACGCTGGGACGGGAGACACTACGTGTAGCCAGGGACGTATTGGAACGACCAAAGCAGGCCATGAATTTTAGTCATGTGCTCCACCACAAAAGTACACGTACCTACAGTGGAATGCCTCATAAATTCGCTCATGAGGAAAAAATCTGTTAGATCAGGCGTTTTATTGCTATATACATATACATACAGTCGTATTAGAATAATATGACCACCTACCTAATAATGGGAATAACCACCTTGGCCCGGATGACAGGCCCTGGAAGGTTGCCCGAGAAGGCCCTGGAAGGTTGCCCGAGGCACACGTGCCCATTCGGACTGCAGCAGAGCACGGAGGCCCCGGAGACGACGTGGTTTTGGGTCCGCACGTCGAACCTGTCGATCCAAATAGTCTCACAAGTGCTCTACGGGTCTGAGGTCGAGCAATTTCGCACGCCAAGGGAGAACGGAGACATCGCTGTCGTGTTCCTGGAACCAGTCACTCACCCAATTAGCGACATGGCAGAGCGCATTGTCCTGTTGGTAGACATCATTACCACCAGAGTAAACGTCCAACATGAAGAGATGCAAGTGCTCAGCGAGGATGGACATGTAGCCATTGGTGTTCAAGGACTAATCCGGTGGTACCAGCGGTCACAGGTCATATCAGAAAAACACACCCCAGACATGCACACTGTCACCACTGGCCTGTATTTGACCGACATGCGTGTCCGGCTGTTGGTTCTCGTGTGTCCGGCGCCATATGCGCCACGGCCCGTCACTGTGGAGTAAAAACCTTGATTCGTTGGAGAAGGCAACATTTTCCCACTCTTTCACTGTCCAATGACGGTAGTCCCATGCGACCTGCAGACGTCCTTACCGATGGACCTGGGTAAACATGGACGCCTTGATGCAGCGTTGACTCTGGAGACCCATGCGTAACAGGGTTCGCTCTATTGTTATCGGGGACACGTAACTGGGTGTCCCATCGTTCATTTGCGTGGTCAATTGCTGCACTGCTGCGCGTCGATTGCTTTTTACCAGTCTACGGAGGCGACGTTCTCCTCTAGGGTAGATGGCCTTTGGGACTCAACAGTTATGAGTTCGGGAAGTACTAGTTGTGCCAGTGGTCCATTCTTGGTACACCCTTACTACAGCACCTCGCGAACAGCCTACGAAGTCTGCTGTTTCTTAGATACTTCCACCCTCGGAGCGGTAGCCGATGATAATTCCTTTTTGAACGTTGGTCAAATCACCACCTCTGCTCATCTGTCCTGGCCGGCCACTTATATCTCTGCGTGGTCGACCTTGTCACGTGCCCTGTGTGACGCGCCTGGGCGGGTACACTGCGATTCCGGGGGTGGTCATATTATTCTGATAAGACCGTACGTATATATACTGTATAATCCTAGGAGGGCTCTGTCTAATACGGGCCTGCCTGAATGAAAGGTAACTGTTCAAATATGCATTATAAAACAAATTCAGTCGTAAGAAAATATCAAGAACAGTTTAACGGTGAAAGAATTTCAAAACTCCACTGATGATTGAATATAGCATCAAACAACACTCAAAACGAGGCATGGTACCAGATAGCTACATTCCTTTTAAAATTTTAGTTTTGATGAAATCACGAGTCTCTTGAAGACCCCATTTTCCAACAAAATCGCCATGTAGATCATTCTAAAAGTCGAAATGTGCACATGCCACGTAGAAGTTTTCCTGCGCAATAACTTTTACAATTTATTTTGTCACTGTACACCTATTCCGCAGTGGTATTGGTACTTCCACCTTGGGTAGACCCTCTTTGTATGTCTACCCGTTATTTTATCCATGAACTAAGTAATGCAGATAAATTGTATTTCTCTTAAATTAAATGTTGTTAGGATAGGAATTTCGGAATATTTCGGTGGAGGATTACTTTGTGCTCTGTGTCAGTTTGTGGATAACAGTTTGGGGATGATGATCCATCACAATGGGTATCCTTGAAGATTATAAATGGAAAGTAGGGCCTACCAGAAATCCTGGGTTCCAAGTTCAACGACTTACGTCTAAATGTAGTTAGCTAAATTTAACTTAATTAATTTATAATAGCGTGCTTGGACCAGCGGCACTTTTCTTATGTACGAACTGAGAAATTTACTATGTCATTTCAGAGCAAACGCCTAACATGCAGAAAAAGAAACCGTTTTCTCCTAAGGAAAATTTTTTTCAGAATGATAAAAAGCTCAAATAAAGTTAACGATTATTATGCATAACAGCGAACATAATTATTCGTTCGCTCCAAAAAATCTCCAGACAAAAAAAGAAAGCGAGAGAGTGGGCAATTTCTCGAGCGGTCCACCGGGAAATGTCCCGGTATCCCGGTGGGCCAATCCGTCTCTGCTTGTAGCCCTTAGAATTGCTCATTATGGTAATTACATCATTAAACGACAAAGTAAAAAAGAAAAAAAAAGAAAAAAAAATGTGACGCTCACGCGCACACACACACACAACAAATTTATTGAAAACTGGAGGACCCAAAAACTATAAAAAAAAGGGAGGGGGGATGAAAAAATAAAATTAGACATCATGTTGGGACAGTAAGGTGATTTCTTTGCTGTTCTTCTGAGTATCGCACCTTTTGGCAACTAGCATTCCATGCTCCGCGAAATCCCAATAATCGGTCATCGAGAAAAATAAACATCCTCAAGGCCTTTGCCATGAGGGTGTTTAATGATGATTCTAGAAGGAAAATTCGGGGGAATTTTTATCCAGCAGTGAATGGCTGCTGCAGAATTAATATATTTTTCATTTCTTAGCCTTTCATATTAATACTTTCCCATGGTGTACGTATGTACGCTGTGTTCCAATCTGTTATGGAAAATTTCAATATTATTTCTTTCTATTTCAAATTTCCACTTTTTCAACTCTAAATTCCGAACGTTTTTGCTGTAAAATTTTAATGTACAACACACATACACACACACACACAAGCTCAACAGAAAAATTATCAACAAGAGCGACCATTATTGCGAAAAACTTTGTAATATCTCCCAAGAACTGAAATGGAATAGAAATGGAATCCAAGAACTGAAATGGAATAGAAATGGAATCCAGGGAAGCGCTCCCATGTTCGCATCTTTGATCAGAAACTCAGGAACTGCATGAAAAATCGTATCTGATTATTACATGACCTTTACAAGCATAGATATAGTTCTAAATGCATATGTATCTTGCCGTCTCCTAGCCAAGGACATCGCCAAGGGGGTGGGAGGGTGGGCTAAATTTGGCTTGCCCACCCTGCCCCCCACCTAGTTCAAGATGTGCCAGTTTTCGATATTTTTAACTTTAAAATATAATCTGGATTTTGCCAAGAAATAAAAAGTTTCGTGTTTTTATTCGTGTAGTTCTAGGTATTTCCCCTAAGTGCGTTGTTTACGTCTCCGTAGAAAGGTTATCAAAATGGCATCCTTTGGGCCATGAAATTGCAATTGTTCTCCACTCTATCAAACCCTTAGTTTAAGCCCCTTTTTTAGCACGTCTTTTTAAAAAAAAGATCGTGCTTATGTTACCGGTTTGCCCGTCCGTCCGTCTGTACCCACGATATCTCTGCAACTATTAGTCCGATTCGAAAAATTCGTTTTGCATTGGGAAGCTTGAAATATACGAATGATGATCCGTTATTTCGTTGTTGTTTTTTATGGTGTACAATTTCGCCGCTAGAGGGCGTAAATGCAGATGACGTCGAATTCAAAAATATGTTTTATTCCACATATTTGCTTTTAAACATCCGATTGAAAAAATTATTTCATCTTTCGATTCCATTTATATCGAAACATATTTTAGATGTAGTTACATTTTCAAATTATGCATAGATTTTCCGTTAATTACATTTTTCCCGATAACTATTCTTCTAAAACTCCGATTTGAATTTTTTTTTCTTCACAGCGGATGCACCTCCTGATAGAAAATCTTTTGCATATAATTTCAATTTTTTGGTAAATAATACTTTGGCCACCAGGGGGCGCAAGCGTTAATTTTTGCTTCCGTTGTATTTGCCATAAAATCTGAGTTTCTAAACTATCGATTGAAAAAATTCTTTCGTGGACTGATGCCACTCACTTTGCTAAACCTTTTCGGAATATTTTCTTTTTAAAATATTCCACAGTTTCTTCGCCAGGGGGCGTAGGTGCATATCCTATTTTTGTCAATATCTCTACTTCTAAGAGTGCGATTTGAAAAATTCCTTCTTTGTTGGATAGTGCTTCCAGTGTGACATGTTTTTCATATAATTTCAAAATTTTCAAGTAATTCATGGACTTTCCGCTAGGGGGCGTAGAGGTAAATTGCTTTCTCCCCTATATCTCTGCTTCTAAATCTCCCATTTGAAAAATTATTTCTGCACCGGATACAGCTAATGATGAGAAACCGTTTGCACATAATTTCTAATTTTCGTAAAAAAAAAAAAAAAAACAGTTTGGCCACCGGGGGCGTAAATCTTAATTTCCGCTTCTGATGTATTTGCAGCCAAATATGAGCTTCTAAATTCTCGATTGAAAAAAACGTCGTTTCTAGACCGATACTACTCATGTCGACAAACCTTTTAGAAACATTTTCTTCTTAAAATAATGCATGGTTTCTTCTACGCCAGGGGGCGTACACGTACATCTTATTTTTGTTGATATCTCTACTTCTAGGAGCCCGATTTGAAAAAGTCCTTCTTTGTTGGATAGTGTTTCTAGTGTGACATGTTTTTCATATAATTTCAAAATGTTTAAGTAATTCATAGACTTTCCGCTAGGGGGGTAAAGGTAAATTGCTTTCCTCCTGTATCTCTGCTTCTAAATCTCCGATTTGAAAAATTCTTTCTACACCGGATACAGCTCCGGATGGGAATTCTTTTGCACATAATTTCTAATTTTTGTAAAAAATGGTTTGGCCACCAGGTGGCGTAAGTCTTAATTTCCGCTTCTGATGTATTTGCAGCAAAATATGAGCTTCTAAAATCTCGATCGAAAAAAAGTCGTTTGTTGACCGATACTACTCAAGTCGACAAACCTTTTAGGAACATTTTGTTCTTGAAATAATGCGTTTTTACGCCAGAGGGCGTAGATGTATATCTTATTTTTGTCAATATCTCTGCTTCTAGGAGTCCGATTTGAAAAATTCCTTTTTTGTTGGATAGTGTTTCTGATGCGAAATGTTTTTCTTATAAATTCAAACTTTTCAAGTAAATCATAGACTTTCCGCTAGGAGGCCCAAAGGTAAATTGCGTTTTCTGCGTTATTTCTGCTTCTAAAACTCCGATTTGAAAACTTCTTCCTGTATCGCATACAAGACCTGATGCAAAATATTTTTCACATAATTTCTAATGTTTGGTAAAGAATGGTTTGGCCACCAGGAGGCATAAGTGTTAATTTCTGCTTCTGATGTGTTTGTAGCAAAGTCTGGGCTCCTGAAAACTCGACTGAGTTTTTTTTTTCTTAGACCGATGCCGCTCATATGGAAAGACCTTTTGAGAATACTTTCTTCCTAAAATAATGCATGGTTTTCCCAGCAGGGGACGTAAAGTCACATCTTATTTTTGTCGATATCTCTGTTTCTAAGAGTCCGATTTGAAAAATTATTTCTGTGTTGGAGAGTGTTTTCGGTGCGAAAAGTTTATCGTATAAATTAAACTCACGATTCCGTTTATAGCAATATCTGAGGGATTAAAAACCCGCTTGAAAAACTTATTTCTTCCGTCAGATACTATTGTTTTCCATACCGGGTCCATTCACTTTGAATAGCTTTGATAAATTTAATTTGCATCAGAACGGATTCAAAAGACGTGCCTATTACACCCGATAATTCGGTGCCACCTTTCTTGTTTTCATGTTAGTATGGTCAGGGGTGAAGCGGAGAGTGGATAGGAATCCACTGAGCAATGTCATTACTAATTGTCCTGCTGTTTGTCTGTGCTACTAAGTGTGGGAAGTGGAATCTAAAACTATACCAGTACTGTAAACCTTTCCCGGGGCAGTGAGAAAGCATAACGTGAGTGACGACTGCTTCGGAGAATAGGAGGGCGTAGTAAGTTCAATGGCTTGAAGGAAGAAAGGATTTAAGGAGGGGGTAGGTATTGAGTCTGCGTGTCACTACTATAAAATTTGATTTGAATAAACCAAAACGACATTTTCCTTTAAATAAATTGTTCAAGTACAGTAAGTCATTTCAAAAGTTTTGCACGCTGCGCAGGCGCTGCCCTTAGGATGATGCAATCGCTCCAATCATTGCGCCAGTTGTGAGTCAGAATACAAAGTTTTGTCCACGTTTGCTGGATAATTTGTACCTGTTCCGAGAAATTCTGCCTAGAAATGGAGGAAGAAAGGGAGTCAGGTCAAATCTCGCTTAGTGACCAGCGATCCTACATTAAAATTGAAACTTTGCGAGGAAAATCCCCTACCAAAATTCAAAAACCTTTGTGTGAAGTTTGTGGTGTTAGTGAAGTGGATCGTAGCCAGTGGTGTATATTCAAAGCTTGCTAGGCTAGCTGCGAAGCCCAGAGAATGCACAAATAAAAATCAATTAAATATACACAAATAAAAGTCAATTATCAACGGTATTAAGATATGTCGATGCTTTCGGTGCGAAAAAAACACGAGCTGATTCGCTTCTTTCGATTATGACAATCAGTCTGGCGAGCGACGATCAACGGCGTAACGCAAGTAGGTCTTCGAGAGACTTCGCTGTTCGGATGCGAAGAGCTTCGATGCTATCTCCTGCTAGCGTTTCCATGACAACATGAATGAGCTACGGAGCTCGTGAGTGGCCATTGCTTTGGATAAGGGTTCGCTCCAAAAAAAGACTTCGGACTACCTCAGTCCCTCCATGCTTCCAGCAAGTGTTTCGCGAGAGTTTGTGAAGTGTCAATGAATTAAAATCATAGATATTATATCTTAAATTCGTGGCTTTGTTGGATTCGAACTGTTTTGATAAATTTAGTGCAAGCTTCCCTGAACATCTACTGCCAGAACTTAAAGAACTCTATGCTTCACATTTTGATACAGCTCGATTAAAAAATGAACTGAAGGTGTTTTATTCCCTTGATGAATACAAAACAAATCAGTAAGAGACATTACTTGTTACATAAAGTTGAATAATTGGACATAGTGTTTATTGAGGTGTACAAATTAGCAGATCAATATTAAACTGTTCATCAACAACTGCAACTGCCGAAAGAAGTTTTTCCGTATTAAAAAGAATCAAGATATATCTTAGAGCCACACAAGGACATGCAGATTCGAGCAATTTGGCTGGTTTGTTAATAGAGAAAAACATTATTTTTAAATATGAAAAAGTACTCGGAAGAAACATTTTTGTGAAAACGTAAAACTCAAGCTCACACAAAAGGAAAGAAGAATGTAGTTCGTGTACAAATAAGTGTTCAAATAATAATCCTCATAATTATTTGGTATCATGTTAGCAATAGCATGTACCTAAAATTTAGAAAACATGTTACTTCTATTACTTAACAATTAAAAAATAAACTTTGCAATTAAAACAAAAAACCGTATTGTTGGGGGGGGAGGGCAAGTGGGATAGCCCAGGTCTCGGACCCAAGATACGCCACTGATCGTAGCTCAAAGTCACGGTGTGCTTCTCGTTTCCGTCAAGGTCGGAAAAGCATCGAAGACGACCCAAGAAGCAGACGGCCATCAAATGCAACAGATGACACTTTTGTGGTTATCATCAACAATATTTTGGAAGAAGAGTGACGGAAAGCACGTGAAGAGATTGCATATGAAGCAAACATGTCTACCGCTTCGGTTTTCAGAATCCTAACTGAAACAAGCTCGAAGCTGATGTCCTTAGTTTGCACGACAACGCGAGGCCGCATATTGCCCGTACACTAAGAGACATTCTGGAAAGTATGGATGGGAATTGCTTTCCCATGTACCATACAGTCCTGACATGAGCCCACCAGACTATGACTTGTTCCCAAAACTAAAGACACCACTCCGCGGGAAATGATTCAGTACGATTCTGGATGTTTCTACTGAGGAAACCCGAGTAATCCGACGCCTCAACAATGGAGGTGTCCTGACTGGAACACAAAACTTGCTCAAACGTTAGGCCGCTGCCAGGGGTGGCCGGTCAGAGGAGGCAAGAGAGGCCAGGCCTTCCCAATGATTCTCTCAGTAAAGTATTTGTATAAAGCAGAAGAATAAATTACATTTAAGCAGAAAAACAAAAATGCAGTGCTATAAAATATAGTATTATTCAGTTACAAACAGCGCTGTTCACACAAGCACTTTCTTGGACTTTCATAGCTAACTACACGCGATTGTGCTTCAGAAAGAGACCCATTTCTACAGGGCCGCCGGCGTTACCATTGTCACAGTGCGGGAGCCAATCAGTGCACGGCATCCAACGGAAGCTTGCCGCTTCTATCAACAGGTTACAGGAGGCACGTCGCAAGCGAGCCTCAGAAAGTTTTACTAGAATACGCTGCATCACACGGCGTGAGTGATTTTTCGTTCCTTTTACTGTCACAATAAGTTTTGCGTGTAAACTTTTGGATTTAGCTGTACAAAATCAATATAATGGATGGGTAAAATAGTATTTACAGTGTATCAACGTGTATTACTGACATTATTACTTCTTTGTTAGAAATTCCTTTGTCAAGAAGAAATGACATTGAAAGGCATGCGATTATAAAATAAGGAAGACCTCTTTCGAAGTTTTTTCTCATGCTGTAAAAGACAAAGGCAAAAACATAACATTCCAATCTTCATGGTACCATCAAAAATGGTTATGCGGTAGCATCATGAAGGGGAAGTTATTCTGCTGGCATCAGTTGCTATTAAGCTCGAATAAAGGTGTGTAGTCTTCTGAAGGATACGACGACTTAAAACACTTATCTAGGGCAGTGGTTAGACACGCATGTAGTAAAGATCATTTGAATTCTCATGTGCCATTTTTTGTGACTACCGACAAATTATCGTTGTGGCCTCCCCAGGCTTTGGAAACCCATCGTCCGTCACTGGCTGCTGCCATGAAGAAACATGGAGATTTCTTCGAAGGCCTGTAAAAGTATCTTGTGAAATAAATTCATTTTTTAAGAGATACCTCACAGTATACAAAACTTTTGAAATGACCCTTGTATTTTCATAAGCAAAAATGCAAAACTTTGGAAAGCAATTAAGATAATGCATTCAAGGAAAGAAAAAAATTGAAGGCGCTATTCTACCAACAATGGTGTCTTACACCGGTGGCGTAACTAGTCAGATCTGTGTGTGTGTGTGTGTGTGTGTGTGTGTGTGGAGGGGGTTGGTAGGGATTGCACGAATTCTTTTGTTTCCGGTATTGAAGAGCATTAAAAATTCTTTAAGTTGCTATCAAACTTGTCCAACCAAAAATAATATTCCCCACCCGTGGCCCCGATTTCGATGTCTAGCGATGTCCCCGCTTTTAGCTAAAAATCAGTTCATCTTGAAGATCACACGATAAGTGGAAAATGTTCACAGCCGTTAAATCAAGACAGTGTTAGAAATAGTTTTCTTGTCCCATCTGCAAAACCTGAGGTGCTATCGAGCTAAAAACCAAACTTATGTTACCTTCAGCCCGTGGAAAAATTTTGCATCAGAAGTTGACGTGAAAAATATCTTATCACAAATCTATGGCAATCGGCAGAAAAAAATGCGATTGGGCTTTTAGAAACGGATATATAGTTCTAAATGCAAACGGACAATCCCCCCTCCCCTTCCCTCTCAGCGTAAAAATAGTGCAACTCATGAACGGAGATCACATCGATGCCAAAAAAATTTTCTGGTCAAACCTCAAACTCAAGAGGTAGAACTATAATGAAAAATAAAAATCGAAGTTTACATCACTCAGCGGGAACAGAAAAAACTGGAAAATGCTTGGGAAAGTCCGATCTCGTTCAATACTATCGGATGCATGAGGAATTTTTCATGTTGGACTTTTAGAAGCGGAGGTATCGTATCACATGCAAATATACATTGCGTCACCTGGTAAAACATGCATTTACGTCACGATGAAACTGCACACCGTTTGAAGAAAAAATATGCGAAAAGCTTCGTTTTCAATTACACCCATCGAATGCAAAAATAATTTTCTGTATCGTGTGTTTTGAAGCGTATAGATATCAAGCCAAGCATAAAAATATGCTTACAATGAAGGAAATACGCACAGCTGTACCTCAGGGATTTATGTGTTTACAAAGCATAAATATGTTTACAGTTCCGGATCATAGAAATTTCTACAAAAGCACATGAATATCACCATCATGACTAGCGCTTTAATATACAAAAAAATTCGGATGTGTAGATACTATCTACCTATGGACAGAAGCGTAGGTATAGTGATATAACTTTTTTTTTTCAAGTCATTCTAAAGGAATTCGGAACTAAGAAAGCAGTAAATCCGTTTATTGTTATCAACGACAGAATCCTGTTTGTTTCTGAGATTAGTGTATTGACTTATGTCGCATAAAGCGGATCTGATGCCTTCCTTTTTTTCTTATGTTCTTAGATCTTGGCATTTTTATCTTTCCTAGTGGAAAGGAATTTTGATAAGGTTTACAACTCAGTCACGCCGACTAAAAAAACCATGCGCTGTTCGGTGTCACATGAGCCTGTTTCTATAATAATTAAATGTAATTTATTAAAGCTCTATGAAACGTTTGTTAAGCATAAACCGAAAACCCGTCTAAAATGGGGCAATTTACTGAACGGCTTCCCGTTCGAACAGTTCGATTTCGCGCACTGTCGACGGCGTGCGACGGCCTAAGTCGGACGGCAACTGTATTAAAACGATATATGAGCGCTGGTATCTTTTTGCTTCGGGAAAGAGTGTTGTTTCCTTAATATTGTTGAAATAAACCGATTCCACACGTCATTTGAATTCAGATATATGGCGGTAATAAGATGACGTAATTTTTTAGCCATTGGTTGCCGCGGTTTGTGTTTGAGATGAAATTCTTCAAAAACGATTCGCATTCAGCGCCATGTTACTTCATTCAGGGGATATATACACTGTACGAAATATGACCTTGGCGTTATAAACCAAAAAAAAAGGTAAATAAATAAAATGAGGTGATGTCTAAATGACAAATTTAATGTTATTAAAACAGTATCGAAACTATTGCACAATTTTTTAACAACCGGCTTTTCTCTCTGCATGATGTGTGTGGGTGTCTGTCTGTCTGTCTCTCTCTCTCTCTCTCTGTTTCTCTCTTTCAATCTTGTCCTTTGTGACGTACTTAAGAGGTGAATCACGAGTCAAGACGACAAATCTGCAGCAGTACATTCCGTCCGTGTAGCTTAGTTGGGTGAGCAACTTACTCCGGAGTGAAGGGGGCATGGAATCGATCTCCGTCACGGACTAACTTGTGTTTTCACACCTTTCTTCCTGTATTTTTCTCTCTTCCAATCTTGTTTTTTCTTCCTGTATCACTTTCTCTTTTTCTTGCACTCTTTCACTTCCTCTTTTTTTCAGTCTTGTTCTTTCTCCCTGTATCTCTCTCTTCCTCTCTCTCTGTGTTCCTCCCCCCTCTCTCTTCCTTCCTGTATCCCCTTCTCTTCCTCTCTCGATTTCTCTCGTCAACCCATTTTCTACAGTACCTACTGCACAGAGGAGAAAAACGATTCACAAACTGTTTATAAGTATGTCGTAAAAGATGCACATATTTTTAAACGACTAAATGAAAACAATACAAAAAATACTTTCGAGACAGATTTGGATCCCCAGGGGTCTACATTTACTTGGCTACGTCCCTGCTACAGTAATACAACGCAATTCTGTTCCTTTCTTTTCCTTTTTTTTTTTTAATCTGGCATTTAGGAGCGCAGACACAAATGCAAACATGCAGAAACTTCACCGAGAGGGGGAAAAAACAAAAAAACAATTCATCTGGAAAATCATACAGTAGGTATATAGTGCATAAAGCTAATCTGTGTTAAAAGGAATCTTTTAATTCCACGTCAAAAATTAAACAAAAATTTAAAATATACGCCAGGGCCGGATTAAGGCCTCAGTGGGCTTCAAGACTAAGACATTTGAGTGGGCCTCAAAGCAAAGACATATGAATGGTCCCCCCAAAGAAATTATAGCGGGGAATTGTTATGAAGTCCGTTAAAACACGAAACTATAACTACTAAATTATCTGCAGAGTTTTCATATTAAGTCCCTTTATTTTTCATTGTTCTCATAAGGTTCCCAAAGAACTTATGACGGAGAATCAATATGAAGACCATTAAAACACGAAACGGTATCAATATGGTGATGATAATTAATACGTAGTGCATTGTTTAAACTAATAAATAACTTACAGTTTTCATAAAGAATCATTATATTTTCCACTGTTCTCACAGGCACATGGGTTAAAAGCTTAAGATTCCTAAATTTTGTCTTGGATTTTCTAATAATTTCGCATTGTATACCTTTTTTAGTGCATCTTTTTTGCTACGCAATGTGAAGCCTCGGGGAACTTCGACCATTAACGGTTCCAAGTTCAAATTGGGAGGTGTGGGTGGGTGGTAGTGAAAAAGCTAAAACTGTCACTCCGACCCCGCTGAACGCAGCTACATGAAACCTTTACCCTTGGTGAGTCACTGCATTGAAATCTGTTCGTCTTCCAGCCTCTGTTTCTGATCAAGTGGAAATCATACGAGACAAAAGTAAAACTATTATATAAATTTCTCTCTCAATTATTTGCCTTGGCATACCTCCTGGGCCCTTGATCTGGTGGGCCCCAAGGCTGTAGCCCTATAGCTCCCACCTTAATACGGTCCTGATATACGCCACGTAGCTAGGATATTTTATATCAGAAAATGTTCAGAAATGCAATATACGTTTTGTTCCTAATTAAAGCTACCAAACGCAAAAATAATTTTCTCTCTCAATTATAGAAATTCAAAAATGCATGAACCTTCGTTATTGAGTCCCATTTAATGTAAAAAGTCCAGCTGATAAATGCGGAGATATCGTGTGTACAGACGTACAGACGAAGTACGATCTATAAGTTAAACTGTAAAAAATTTCTTAAAAGGGTGCTCAAATTTAATATGAGTTATTTATTCAATTGCAAAAATAGAGAAAATTGAAAAAGAAATCCTTCCGCTGGGAAAATAGTCAGTTAGTTCAATATTACTGTGTTGCAGTACTCCTTCACAGATAAGCAGTACTTAATTTTGATACTTCAGAGTTGTTTTGTGGAATCCAGCTCTCACATAGGATTTTTTACATATCGTAGAACTCCTATTTAATAAAATTCTGACTTCAAGTGTTATTTAATATAAATCTGATAGAGTTGCTGCATATGAACGTATAAACATTTTATACATGTTTCAAAAGCATAGCAATAAGATTTCTTTTAATTCCGAATGAAAACTGAAATATGATCACTTTTTCATTTGACAGATTTTATTTATACCTCGCACAAAATATATAGTCAGCTGGTAATATCTGAGCAGTAAGATTTGTTGTTATACCAATTCTCCCTCTCTCTATCCTTTCTCACTTTTATCTAACTACTAACAATATCTCCTCAGTCATTTTGCTGCAATTATAATTAGGTTTCTGTGCACGCCGTATTTCACCTTTTCAGTTCTCTTACTATATACTTCACGATAATCTCATATTTTCTACCTAGCACTCCTTTTTTCTCCCTATTTTCCCACTGTGTCACTTTTTTATTTAACTCTGCTCTCCGTCTCAATCTTCTCTCACTCTTTTGCTCTTTGCCGCCTGGCTTTTTCATTTCATTGTAACTGCCTCGAAGTCCTTTTCTCTCTCTCTCTCTCTCTCTCTCTCTCTCTCTCTCTCTCTCTCTCTCTCTCTCTCTCTCTCTCTCTCTCTCTCTCTCTCTCTCTCTCTCTCTCTCTTTTCTTCTCTTTCTTTTTTCTCCTCTTTCACTAGTTTCCCTTCTTTCTTATCAACTATTTTCCCGTCTTTCCTCTTTTCTGTCTTCCTTTTCTTTGACGTTTTCTCTCTTCTCCTCTCTTTTTCTTTCGTTTGAGAATTTCTGTCTTCCCCTCAAATAAAAATGAAGCTGCATGGGCAAACAGTTCACGCTCAAGTCTTCAGAAGACCCTACATTCTCACCAGCAGGTACGATTCCCAGGGTTTTAAAAAACATTAAGGGGACAAAAGAACTTGACTACAATAAAAGAGGGTTCTCATCATCACACAGCACGTGAAGAAATGACTCAGTGAATGTCAGCCAAGTTACACTCGACAGTTAAAAAATAAAATCTCTCCAGAGACCATTCAGCTGAATAATAACAGAGAAAGCTACGAAAATGTTGGAACACAAAGCAAAAAAATTAATGAGAAACTTTCTTCCTAGAGGAACGTCAGTGACTTGAAACCATTAAAAGAAATAGCAACGAAAGTAAAAGTAAAGAAAGAAGTAAAGGAAGAAGTATGTACATGGTGGGAACTGAGCAGATGTAAGACCTCAAACGTAAATTGCGGCACAGAATGACCAGCCATCCAACTAAACATAAAGATAAACCAATATAAACACCAAGAAAATTCTTGAAGCTTTTCCGGTAAAAGGTGTTTTGTAGAACACTAGATAATGAACCCAGACTTATAAACCGAAGCACGGCGTAGCTGGGTGTTAGAGAAAAATAAATCAGCTATTGAAGACGGCGGTACAGTTCTCCCGAGGGAATTAAGACAAAGTAAAAGATAGAGAGGGCAAAAATGGAACTTAAAAATTCAGCTCAGAAAAAGTACGAAAAAGTATGTACGGAAAATTACAAGATTGCTTCCCATGAAGATGACAAAATCTGAAAATAAAATAAAATGACGGGAGAATGTCAACGAAGCCTTGACTGTAAGCTCTTGACAAAAGGAATTTGAAAATATTTCACAATGGTCGGGAGTCACGTGGAGACTTCTAATAAATCCTAAGCCAACGGAGATGTCGAGTTCTCTAAGGTGAGATATCTTTCACTCTGGAAGTTTTATAGCAACCAGGAACATATATATATATATATTGGAGGGGCTACATCTATGTTACTGTCACTAACAGAGCAAATCTAGGTAACCTTTACCTCTGTCAGACACACACACACACACAACAAATGAAAAATAATAAATAAAATAAACACAGAAATGAAAATACAAGTAAACAATCACGTTATCTAGAGATTAACCGTAAACTCCAAAAGAAAACCTGCAAATTTACGAAAACTGTTGATCACTCTCACATCAAACCATACAAAGGAATTTTCCAGTTCGTTATTATTTTTTTTTCAAGGACTGCCGTGAGCAACTCAGTGGGCCACGAGCAGTCGGTAGTCCTAAATTTGGGGTCACTGATTCCGGGGGGGCAGTGCCGTAGACCAAGCGGACCATCCGGGAGACTCGAACCAGGGCCCGCACGTTCAAATGATTAGAGACCACAGTTTAGAACACTGGAGCACTAGAGGGCCCCATTATCTTGAAAGAAACACACTGCGCCAAATGCACAAATACACGCATACCCCACAAACCAAGAAAATATTGTATTCCGAAAAGCAGGTAAACACACGGAAAAGTCTGATATCTTTTAAATTTGTCTGATCCAATGTTCCTGTTTCAGGAGTCGAATTTCCCAATAGGACTTTTACAGCAGGGATACTGCGACAAATACACACATTTAACACTTGAGAAATTTCTCCATCAGGAAAAGAAAAAAAAAACAAAAAAAACATCGAAAATTTCTGTTGGACTTGCATCTACTCGATATGAAACGAAGTTTTCGCTAATACGGTTATCTGAGAACACAAATAACCTTGGATTGCAAACGTATGAGAAGAGTCATGCTAAAAATAATTTATTACCTCCTTGCTTAAGTAACTCCAAAATTTTTTAGAATGGTTCACCGTTTTCGTGTAGTGAAATCAAAAGAAAAAAAAATCGAGAGTATCCTGGTATGCTATGCATCTTTCGCATGCCAAGATCTTTGTGGGTGTAAAATAAAACGACTAATTCGAGAGTATACATTTATTTACATTGCATTTCTTCATGTCACTCACACGACCACACCGAGCCACAGTGTTGTACATACTAAGTAGAATTAAGTCATAACAACAAAAGATAAGGTTTACTAATTCCTGACACTGAGCCGTACTTACGTAGGTGGATTAATGAACGTTATTGTCGTAAAGCCAATGAAAGAAGATATGTGAGTCATAAAACTAAATATCTACTAAACTATGGCGGCGGCAATCTATATATTAATTTTATAAGGTTTTTTTTTACTATAAGACTAGTTGTGAGATAACGGCTGACGTAAACATATGGTTGAGGTGTCAAAATAAAGGTCTTACCATGTAGATGTGCCAGTCGAAGAGAAACATGAGATTGGGGCAAAGGTTCGGGCGTTGTGGGGCGGCAAAGTTCCCTTGTAAAGTCAACGGGAGAATCATGCGGTTGGCACCCGATCGCCTGCGGTTGACTCAGGCGCTGTTGAAGGCAGCAGCATGGAGGGACTCAGATAGCCCTAAGTCCGAAGGTCTCTCTGCTCAGCGAACCGTTGTGCGAAACAACGCTAGCAGGAATTTGTTTGAAAGTTCGTATTGGAACAGCGAACACTCGAAGACCTAATTGCGTTGTGTCATTGAACTGTGTGATGTATATATATACAATTTAACATTCATTCGATCCAGTTTATTCACGTAGGTAAGACGTTTCCCATTATGTAAAGATGTATATAATCGTTTCATATGAGTTTATTCTTCTCAAAAAAAAAAAAAAAAAAAAAAAAAAAAAAAAACTTATCGTCGATTCCGACAGGTTTCGTCTACCGGGTTCGGATCCCGGTGAGGCATGGATGTTGTGTTTGTCTTACGGCACTGGCTCTCTCCCTTCCCTGAAACCAGTTACCCTAAATTAGGGACGGGCGTCAGCTTATCATTGGGTTGCTCACGGTGGTTGTTAAATCTTCAGTCACAAAAAAATCACGAACCTGGACTATTGTCTTTACTGAAGTTGTTGAAAGAATTTGTCAATCAAATAAAGTTTACATTTGTTGTTTCATATTAGTTTATTATTTTCAAAAAAAAAATAAAAAAAATTACCGTTGATTCCGAAGGGTTTCGTCTAGTAGTAAGTAATTTGACTATTTAATTTTCAGAAACAATATTTATTTTTATTAATTATATACAATATTCAGATTTAGACAAACGTACGGAACGACCCTGACATCGATGAAATGTGAAGTAGCTACGAAAGTCTATCAGCGCATGAGCAAACTAAAATCTGACCTCAAGATAGAAAGAAAAGCTGAATCCCAACTGTGTTAATGAGGGGATTAGTAACTTTTGGTCTAGGGGAATATCTACAAGTTACATTCACCACATCGTGTTATACATTATTTTAAATCTCTCGTCAGTAGCAGGTAACCAACCAGAAGGACTTGAGGGAAGTAGGGGTTGAGAGGAAGACAAATTTCGTACCATTTTCGAGATATTTGCTGTGGCTCACCGGCTACCTCCCTTACCCATTTTCGTTACATCATTTTTTTTTACTTGGGATTTACTTTATTACTGTTGGGAAAGACGCATAGTATCTAAGAATTCCAATTAGGTTATGTGCAAACTGATCCGATTTTCGTGAAACTTTGTGACAATCATTGTTGTTCCAGTCTCATCATCACAAATACTTCTTTGACTTTGAGCCGTGAGAGCTACCAGTTAACTCTTACTTTAATTAGCGGAAGGGTATCGCGCATGACAACGACGATAAACGGGCACGCCCAATATCATTAAAGTTATTGATCCGCCTTAAAACTTCGTCGCCCATTCACACACTACGTTCTAAGATTAACCATCCTGACTTCGGGTGACAAAAATTTATTTGCGGCTCACAGAAAACTATAAATTGAAAAATTATCGCCTGCCACTGTTAATAGGAAACACATCAGTAGTGGCGTAGACAATTTCTTGGGAGGCCTCCTGTAATTATATCAGGGAAGCGAAGAAAATCTGAAATCTGTTAGCAAGGATTCCGTAAACATGATATCATGAAATAGTCTATCAGGAATAACGTTTTACAGTCGTTTTTACAACACATCGTTAGAATTTTAATGAAGCTAACATGATGTAGGGGAACCTCACTGCTCAGGTCCCCTAGTGGGTTCTTCTCCATTGTTGTGTGTCTCTCAGGTGGCTCCATTTCGCATATTTGAAGGAATTTCCTCTGCACGGTCACTAGAAACTTAAATTCTGCAAGTCCGTAACAACACTGCACTTTCTCCTGCACCGTGCACGCTATTTCAATAACGACTGACTCACAACATACGTACCAGCTGCGTAGGGGACAGTAGCGCCATCTATCACCAATGAGCTTCGTCGTGTGCCACCAACGAAACTTGGTAAGTTCCTCTTTCTGCAACTTCAAACAGCATTTTTGTATCTATGTTTCGCACCGACTTATAACAATTTCTTCTCGGTAGTTTTCGTCCCGGACATCCTGGTTACCAGGAGACAAGCAAGTCGATGCCGAATGTAAGATCAAATTTATTAAACGATATCCAACTTATGCAACTAACAAACTTTGTTAATAAATTATCACACTACTTGTCGTTGACACAAGCCTTTTAGTTACAGCAGATATCAGCGTCACGTCTCTTCGCCAAGAAATTCAGCCCCCCCCGACTCCCTGGTAGGCACAATTCCTGTTTTACCTACTTGAGGGAGTTGCGCGTCCCCTCAGCCGAAACCAACTCGCCGTGCAAGGTTTTTCTAACCCCGTTCCTGGTGGTGGCGTGGCTGTGGTATGTGTACATCACCTTAAGAATTTCGCGTTACAGTTTTTCGCTGACGATAAAAAAAAAAAAAACATGTTGACATAATAAAATTTGGCATGTCAACAAATGACATGCCAAATTTTGCGGGCATTGCATTGCCGGAATTCATACTGGCGTCATCGTGACAGAAATTGTTTGAAGAAAAAAAACACAGCCCTTATACCGCTTGTTGCACATACAGTTTCAAGTATTCATTTGAAAAACTCTAACTTGCTACTCTTAATTCGCGATGTAAATAATGTAAATGCTTCTAACCTGATTTACACAAATGATCAGTGCAGAAATTATCAAATGAAAACTGCAATATATATGCAGATTTCCTTTGATAATTTCTGCAGTGCATTAAATTTCGATTTCCGTGATTTCCCAGCTCTATGAAATTTCGATTTCCATGAAGTCGTTTCTTCGCAAGGAATAATTAGTTTATCATAACGTTAATGTCTATTTTTTTAGTTTCTTCGTGCTCAATACTTAACACTGCTAGTGCACTAAGCCGCGATTCATTAATCGTGTTTAATACGTAGCTCTTTATTAGTTTCTGTTTTGAAAATGATCTTTCAGATGAAGCCATGAGAGTTACATACCATATAATAGAAATTGTGTTCACAAATCTGATACTGACTACTTGTAATACACTGATCAAAAGTTTTGCTAATTCTTTCACAATGGTTATTTTCTTTGTTTTCTACGGTAAGAGTTTTTAAAAGTTATGTTCTTGGCTCATTGTGCCAGTTTATACGTCTGACTCGTATATCTCCGAAAATTTCTTAGTTTGTGCGTTCCCAGGGAAAAGAGAGGGACCCCCAATTAGAACTTCGTCAATCTCTTGCACCTGATCCTTGTATAAGAAAAAGTGAAAGAGCTTTCTAAACAATTGACCCCCCCCACACACACACACACACACACCCCACCATCCAACGCCTCGTAGAATTTATTTTTTACGACTTTGAAAAATAAAGGAAATGAAATTCGCGTGTACCCAGTCTTCCCATGCTGAAAATGTACTGGAATGTAAAACAAAAATAACAGCGCACAGTCCTAAAGTTCCTCTTGTATCTTTTATCAGTTCCGTAGCTTTTGAAAAATTTCATCTAAATGTCACTGCTTTTGAGGAATTTGTTTCGTCAAAAAATTTTCTATTGTGCAGTTTTAGAATTAAAAATAAATCTTCTACTGGCCCAGCGGACCACTAGAATTTGCAAACCACTGGTCCGTAAAAAAAACAAAAAAACTTAAACACATTTACAATACATGTAGAAAGTAACGTATCATTTCAATGGAATTATTTCAGATATTTGTTTTTAACCTATCATTAGTTTTCAGCCTAAAAAGAAAACCATACAGCAAGGTAAAAGAAACAGAAATTCATTTTTTAACTTGCGACAAATTAGAAAAAAACTTACTAGCCATCCGGGCCGGTAAAATCAATAGTCCAGTGGTCCGACGGAAGTTTTACTATCCAATGGCTAGCCGACCACTGAGTAATTCGAACGCTGATTGTGTGTGCATTGTTCTTTGTAGAACAAAAATTAAAAAAAAAAAAAAAAAGCTATGCGGCCTGCATACACCCATATGCGCATGTGTGCAGAATTTAAAACCTTTAAATTTTGAGAAAATTCAGAATTTGCTTCCCGCGATATTACTATTTACTATATGTATTACTATTGTTATTATATGCACTTCATTATTAAAAGATAAGAGAGATATTACAGCCCATGACTCTATTTGTTACGTTTCTCTGTTACGTTCTTACTATAATTTGATTTCATATGTAACGTTATGAATATGACAGCGGTAGAATAAAAACTGTTGAAACGGCCTTGGACTATAAATTAATATTTCGTGCCTAAGTAAAAGCGCGATATTATTACCTTGATTTAATATGTAAATGTTCTGAATATGACTTCAGTAGAATAAAAACTGTTAAAAGGGCCTATGCACAATAATTAATATGTAGTGCTTAAGTAAAACAGAAGTACAGGGGCGAGTCAGATTATTGTGACCACCAGTTAATATCCAGAGTAACCGCCGTGTGCAGCGCGGACAGCAGCTAGACGGGGTTGGGAGTGACTCAATAAGGTGCTGGAAGGTGTTCACAGGTATGTGGAGCCATGCTGACTGCAGTGCATCTGACAGTTGCTGGAGGGTGCGTGGTGGAGGATCTATAGAGCGAACAACACGATCGAGGTGGTCCCACAGATGCTCAATAGGGTTTAAGTCTGGGGAATTAGGGGGCCAGGGAAATACTTTGATGTCTTCATCGTGCTCTTCCGACCACTCTCGAACATTTCTAGCTGTGTGAAACGTTGCATTGTCATTCTGGAAGATCCCATCCGCCCCAGAGAAGACAATCAGCATGTGTGGGTGTACGTGGTCTGCGCGAATGGATTCATAACGAAATTGGTCCATAGTACTTCCACAGGTACGAGTGGACCCAAAGAATGCCACGAAAACATTCCCCACACCATAACGCTACCCCCACCAGCTTGTGTTCTTCCAGCAATGGTTGAAGAGTGTTTGTCCTCCGATGTTTTTCGCTTTATACGCCAACGTCCATCCGTTCGATGAAGCAGAAAACGTGACTCATCGGAGAAGGCAATCCTTTGCCAATCAGCGGAGGTCCAATTCCGATACTGCCGTGCAAATGTAAGCCTTTTCTGACGATGCACCTTCGTTAGCATAGGTGCAAGGACCATACGTCTGCATCGGAGCCCCATACGCAGCAGGGTTCGCTGAACTGTCGTTTTAGACACACTTCCGGTAGCCCCCTGGTTCATTCGGCCAGTGAGTTGCTCCACTGCAGCGTCTCGATCGGCCCCCACGCACCTTCGAAGCCGACGTTCACCTTTGACATCAATGGCACGGAGTGCTCCGCAGTTTTCACATTGCTTATTCGCAATGGTGCGATTTCTCCAATCACGATACACTTTAACCACAGCAGCACGCGAACAGTTCACATACTGCGCTGTTTCATAAATATTGCCACCCTTGACCCGAAAGCCGAAAATCATCCCTTTTTCCAAATATGATAAATCGCTCTTTTTATCCATGAGAGCAACGAGTGATATGTTTTCAGAATGTCTACAACACACCTTATATACCCTCCAAGCCAGCTCTCGACACGCGCTTTCTTTCATTGGCTACGCACTGTTGCTGTCAAATGTAGGAGGTGGTGACTGAACTGTGTATTAACGACTTGACACGTTATGTAAATGTTTAGCGCCTAAGTATAAGTACAAGTGCAACGCTATTAAAAAATCCCACCTTATCTTCCTTTACCGAATGTAGTATGAGGCATGCTGTAATTCCTTGGTTTCGTCGAACACAGTAGGTTTAAAAAACGTAGTAAATAATTTATTTTGCATTCACGAATGTTCTTTTATTTTCCCAAATTAAAGAACAATTCTCTCTTGACTTACATGGAACGTTTTCTCGATTCAATTCTCATTACATGGCTAAGAAATGGCAATTTCTGTACGGCCCCTAAACTTTTGTGGTGCACTGTCCGGGTGGCCAATTGTCCAAACTCCGCTAGTATCACTGAAGCAGCTTTGACTATCGCTCAAGAAAGGAAAACAGTGGAACAGGAAATACAATTCCCAGCTGAAGAACAAGCAAAGGAAAAGCAAAACCGGAAATATACGCATAGCCTTCATAAAATCAACAGGCGTACTCACAAAACTTGCTTACAAACACGGAGACGAAATTCCAACCAGCTAACAAATAAATTGTATAACTTCGGTAATTTTTAAGGCGTATGCAATGTTACAAACTTCTGCATTGAAATTGTCGCCCACTTTCTTTACAAATAGTAGAGTAACAGCTTAATCGTCATAAGAAAGCTGGGAGGAAGAACAGGTGTTTGTACTAAATCAAACGCTTCTCAGTGAGCCTCGGATTGTCTGTCAGTAGGGTCAGAAAGTCAGGACGGGGAATGAAAGTTAGATAGCATCCCTTTGTAATTCATGATCTCACGACCCGACCCAGCATATGGCTAGAAGTCGCAAGGCGAGTCACTCATCATCAAGCTCTCTCCCGGCGTCTAAGATCAGAAACTCCTCGAGTATCGCGTATCCACCCAACGCTCTGTAATTCTGGTATTAACCGTCACATAAATCTGCTGCTCACACGAGACAAAAGTCTCCACCATACTTCACTTTGTGAGGTGAGATCGGAGAGGAAAGGTCGTTAAAGGCTATGGTAGGGTTTTGGGGAGACCAAGGTTTTTCACACGATGGAAATATTATTGAAAAATTTATTTTCTCAACAAATAATGAGTTCTGAAAATGAATAAATCCATAGAAAACTCATCTACTTCGCAGAAATGAAATGAACAAATTTCTAAATTATATATGGTAAGCATAAAATCGCATTATTTTATATCACAGAAATGCTGGAAATAAATGTGATCTCTTTTGCCTTTACGGAGGGGGAGGTGGATTAATAACCTCACGAGGTTATTGGGAGTTGTCCATACCTAATTTAAGGCCACTGGTTTCAGGTAGGCTATACAACGAGAGCAGGACGACAAGCCCACCCATCCATGCATCATCCGGGACTCGAACCCGGCCTCGACTTGGACAATTAATTAGAATTTCGCACCACTGACAACTGAGACACCCTCATTTTATTTCGATGATTTTGTATAGAGAAAAGATGATATCTGACTTCGGTTTATTTCGACATGTAAACGGCCGACAACAAGCGGTAAGAGCCTCGACTGGCCCGGGCTGAAACTTTATTCAAATTACAGAGGATGTTCACACATTTTTAAAACGATTTCCCAGCAATATACACTATATTGACAAAAGTCACCGGACACGTAGAAGGCAAGCACAACATAGCATTTATTGACGGTGTTGGTCCACCTTTGGCCTACACGTGTCTTCGCGAGCTCCGGGTTTGAGTGCTTCGCCTACGTGTTTTGTGTGTCCCATGATTGTTCTTTTGTGTGTGTGCCGAAGTTAAAGGTCTGTGCTTTCGTTTAAGATCCCTCACGAGTGGGTGAGAGCTCATTTTTTTTCATGAACACTGTTTTAATTTACACACCGAGCTGATCGTTTTTCTTCGTAAACCCTTGCCATTGATTACGGCATCTGCAGATGAGAGCGCTGTTCTCGCCCGCATCGCTGCAGCTCCTCGCGTCGCCTCTTCAACGACAGACGCAGCCGATCAATCATCTTCGCTTGCTAGTGGAGAGCCTCTTAATTTTCTTCCTGTCATTTTCACGTCTCTTCCTTCTCAGGTCTCCGACTCTGCCATTGAGAACGTGGATGTGACGTCCCTGGCCTCTGCTGACGATGATGAATTCACGGACGTCTTTGTTGGTGTCGCTAATCTGCCCTCTACAGTTTCTACTGCCTCTGCTTCCTTCCACAGGAGACGCTTCTGCACGCACGTATTCTGCGGCGGCCTCTGGTACTCCATCAGCTTCGTCCTTGTCTCGTCTGCTCCTATGGATTCTTATGTTACTCTCAACGGTGCCACCATCTTATTAGACATTCCCGAGTACTTTTCTGCTGGTCAACGTCTTCATTCGACCCTCGAGTTGGGGGTTTGTTTTGATGCGCTGCCCAACACTTCTTTGAAGCAGTACAGCTCCGCTCTCAAGAAGATGCTTCCTTCTGGTGCCATCACCCACCTCACCCGAAAGCCACGAACTGTGATTGTTTATTTCTCGAAGAAAGAATATGCCGAGCTTGTCTTGTCACGGAGCCTATCAATTGGCGATCGTCACCTCTTAGCCGAATCCATCGCCCAGCGTCTTGTTCTGATCTCTCTACATCCGGTACTCCCGGAGATTTCTGATGATATGCTGTGTGCTGCACTTAGTCGATGCGGCAGAGTAGTCGGCCCAGTAAAGACTCTCTCCTCTTCCTCCGATGATAAACATATCTTTGGCTTCCGTAGAACTGCTCGCATCATCTTGCCGTCGGAAGAGCATCTCATAAAGTTTCCACGGTTCCTCAATGTTCGTTGCGGTAACGAGCGCCGCCGGATTGAGCTCCTCACCTCTGCTAATTGCTCACGCTGCAAGGCTTACGTCCATCAGCAGGCTCATTGCCCCCATGCAGAGCCACTGACTCCTGGAGCTCCAAGGCAGCATTCTGCCTCTTCCTCCGTTTCTGCTCCCATCCTCCTCCTCCGTCTGCACCTCCTGGACCCATTTCTGCCGAAAATCTTATTAAAGCCTTCGATCAACACGCGTCTTCCGATGTTGCTTCCTCCACTCTGTCAGATTTTCCTCCGCTTGACTCCTCCTTGCCTTCCCATGTTCTCCCTCCATCAGAGGACATCACGGCTGATCTTCAACCTTCATTCACCGTCGCCACTTTTGCTCCCGGCGATGAGGTGGACCTTTCCTCTGATTCCACATCTCGTGTGTCATCGATCCACGGCAAACGTCGCTCTACTACCAGTACCGAGGCCCGGAGGAAAAAGAAGAAGTCACCTTCTCGGACTGGCCGCCCACATCGTTCCACACGTCTAGCAAGATCCAAGTCTCCCCTGTCACGTTCTAGCTCTTCCTCTTCAAAGTCCAAGGGTCCTCTGCCGACGTTTGAAGATTTCTCGACTCTGCTTACCAATGCCTCTCTTCCTTCAGAACCTGTCTCCTTTGAATATCTTTACAAGTTTCTCACTCATAAAACAAATCGAGAGGCTTCTCTCATCTTTTTACAGCAGTTTGAAGCTGTTCTTCCCGAGGTCTTCGACCAAGCAACCTCCGTAATCAAATTCCTCTGGCATAATGGCAAGCAACCCGACAACGTCTTGTGTGTCGTGGTATCATTAATCGCCTCGACACATTCCAGAAAGCTGCCATAGCTGCCCTTCATCCGACGTCGGACTCACCCATTCAAGGTCGCCACTCTGAATTGTAGAGGGTTTACTAACCCCCTCGCTAACGCTCTCGTTCTGGAAGATCTCTCGCCTCTTGGGGCCGACTTACTCCTTCTGCAACAGACGAACTGCCACTCTTCGACACTTTTTTTCATAGATGGCGCACTTGGGACTTCACCTTCGCCATGCTTTCCGTTACTCTGTGCACGGTGGTACAGCAGGAATATCAGTCTGCCATCTCCGCATGCCGTGAAAGCTCCTTCTATACTACGTGGTCACCAGTGACCCCGTGGTTCGCTGTTACACCAAGTTAGTTACATCTCACTGTGAGTTAAGACTCTGCATTAACTATTTGATGTTCTTTCGCACTGCGGTGCCCCGCCTGTGATCATTTTGTTTTTCCTCAAGCATTGCTCTGTTTGCATCACGTTGTAAATTTGTCATTACTTATTCAATGTACATATCATCGCTTTTATCAGTGAGTATCATTCCTGTTCTTTTTTTCTTTGAGACGATTCCATGTTGCTCGTCTCTGTTTTGTTACATTAAAGTGACTCTGAAACCACCTTTGGCCCTAATGAATGCACTGACCCTTCGAGACATGCTTTCCACGAGGTTTAGGAACACAGCGATAGGTATGCGCTTCCATTCAGTACATAATGCTGCTGCTAACTGTTGCTTAGTAGTATGCCTTGGTTCCAAACCTCTTATGCGGCGCTCTAATTCATCCCATAGGTGCTCCATGGGATTTAAATCAGGGCTCTGTGCTGGCCAGTCCACACACGATACGGAATTATCGTCAAACCACACCGTAACAGTCCTTGCTTTATGGCTCGGTGCATTTTCCTGCTGGTACCAACAAGGTTCGGTTCCATTGTATTGCCACAGAGTTGGTAGGACATAATTGTCACAGAATATCGAGGTAAACGTGCTGGTTAACAGGTTTGTCCACGATAACCAATGGGCCAGGATCATACCACGAAAAACACCCCCACACGAGTACACTGCCAGCTCCAGACTTGGCCGTAGGAACAGTACACTGTGGTAAATAGCGTTCCCCCGGCTGTCGCCATACATACATACACGGCCATCAGTGGATTCATCACTCCATAGGACCCATTTCCATTGATTTACGGTCCAAGATAAATGTTCTTTACACCATGCTAAACGACGAGTAGCATTCCCAGTGGAGATGAAAGGCATATGAGCAGCCGCACGACCACGTAACCCATGAAAGGAAGTTCCCTGCCAGTGGTACGTGTACATACCGAGGTTCCAGCACTTTTACTCACCTGTGCACTGAGGTCTTGTGCAGTACTCCGTGGATAAGGTGTAACGACTCTCCTGAGGCATTGACGTTCCTTATAACTGATTTTCTTTGGTCTACCGGCGCGTTTTGCTGCTTCAAGCATGGCATGTGTCTTCCACTTATTCAGTACATCCAAAACAATTGAGTTGGGTATGTTTAAACGCCTCTCGGTTTCTCTTATGGACAACCCACTAATATAACACCCAACAATTTTTCCTTGCTCAAAGTCAATTCTCTCCCGCCGCGACATTTTCATTCAACCTCACAGTGCGATATGACCGCGGTCAGCTGCAGGCTTGTTTTTATTCCGTTTGCAGCTGTACCGCGCATCTTAACAACGCAGCGGATCCGTTCATTTGCTTTTGAAGGGTGACCGGTGACTTTTGTCAATATAGTGTATAACTAATATTTAAAATAAAATTATTTCCTTTTTAAATGTTCTATCTGATAGTCCGTTCTCTGGACTATCAACCTACATCTATATTTTCAGGGCATTTCTTCAAATTGGTAGTGGTATTTTATTCCACTCCTCTTCCACTATTTCTAGCAGTCCGAAGGCACAACAGCCCATTGATGACACATCAGAGGACTTTGAAGCAATATGAGCAAAAGGTATGGACTTGATCCCTGTCTCTTTTTTAATTTATTTTTTTCCAAAAATGGAGCGTTACATTTCGATGTTTGACTAGTAGAGCTTTACCCTGATGGAGTTGTAGTCTTTGGAGTTGTAGTCTTTACCCTGATGGAGTTGTAGTCTTTGAAGGCTCTGTGGATAACGGAATGGCATTTCCTCCTTAAATATGGAAGTTAAAACATTATTTTGGTAATATGTTGAACTGATTTTACATTTAATTTTTCTTAACTTTAATTTCCCATTGTACGACAAACAAGCATTAATCATGAATACATTACTGTTTTTGTGCTCTTTTACGATAATAAATAGACAGTTTTTTGTTACAGTCGTTTAGGTAGATCCACGCTTCATCAGTAGTCACAATAAATTTTCATCTGTCTCCGGCGAAGTGATTTTCATAATTAAATCTACACCGTGTTCTGCGCTCAGCCACGTGCATAGGCAAAAGACGGTGAATATTATGTTTTTTGGTTTTCTTCAGATTCAAATCTTTGTTTGCTATCTTGTTTACAGTTGATACTGAGATAATTTAACGACCTGGCGATTGCTCGTTGGGTCGGTGAATTTTCATTTAAGACCAGAGATGCCTTAACGTTTGAAAAAGTCGTAAAAGTACGTACCTTCTTTGGATATACGTTTGGTGTACTTTTCCTGTTAAAAGCAATGTTTGACGATTTTTCCTCTATAATTATAATATTGCTTCTTTTACTTTTAGAAATGCTTTTCGAAATCGCTTTACTGGTATAACGAAATAAAATCTAGAATTCAGCATGGAGCGTCATACAAACAAAATTCAAACTGATAAAATCCATGATATTTACACTGCAATGAGAAATGTTGATGATAATGAGATGCTGCAATTGAGCTAAATAGAATAGAAATACCATAAGTTGGCCAACGTGTCACATGACACTGAAGGAACATATTACCAGGTAAACAGTATTGAAAACTTAAAACGCATGATAAAACAGGCACAGGTGGAGCAAAACAATGATGAAATAGAATGACAATTATATATATAAGTAACATTACATAGTGCAGGCATACGCAAAAGCGAAACAACGACAGAAAAACATAGTACAACTCGTGCAACGGAGAAATTTATACTGCAATGAAAAATGTTCATGATAAGGAGATGCTGCAATTGAGCTAAAAACACAACAGGTGTAGGAGAAACACCATAAGGTGTCCCGCGTGTCACGTGACACTGAAGGAATATATTTTCAAGTAACCAGTATTGGAAACTTAAAGCGCACGAAAAACATGCACAGGTTGAGCAAAACAATGGTGAAATAGAATTCTAAACATAGGCAACATTACACAGTGCATACATACTCAATAGCTAAACAAAATAACAGAAAAACATAGAACAACTCGTGCAATGGATATAATATACTGCAATGAAAAATGTAGATAATAGGAAGAAACTGCAATTGAGCTAAATACACAACAGGTGAAGGAAACACACCATAAGGTGGCTAGCGTGTCACATGACACTGAAGGAACATATTTTCAGGTAAACCATAAGCAAACTTAGAGCGCACGATAAACAGGCACAGGTTGAGCAAAACAGTGATGAAATAGAAGGACAATTCTATACATAGACAACATTATACAGTGCTGACATACAAAATAGCTAATCAAAGGTAAGAGAAAAACATAGTACAACTCGTGCAACATAGAGAGTGCGTAAAGTACAGAAGAAGTTTCAAGTGTACACACATTGCACACAAATGTAGTACTGTAGTATCACAAAAAGATGTCACGAAATTTAATCAAACACGACCAACGCCGTGAAAATGCAAAACTCAGCGCCACGTTGTGGAGCAAAAAGGAGAGAAAGTTCTAACGGATGGTTAGATTGAGGAGAACAGTTTCCACCGCGAACCACGGGGTCTTTCCATCCCACGTGGAATGGAAAGCTGCTTCCTGATGGCTGATAGAAGCTAGGCGGTGCTCAAAGCGGAGACGTGAAGTTAGACGGTCTCTGAAGTGGCACACAAGTTCTGCACTCGCTTGGTGAGGAGAAACAGGTGAAGAGATGCTCCGGAGTTGCTGATGGAACACGTAAACTACGTGTTTGGCCAGTACAAAGATATATGCACAAAGAGAGGGAAGAGGAACCGGTGTGTTATCACGTAATAGGAGGTGTCTGTAGGCTGTAAACGATAACTCGTGAAAGCAAGAGCAACTGGTAATCTTGAAGGCTTGACGGAGTAGAGGCAGTAGCACAGGACAATATAGGTAGACGTGAGAAACGTCTGCCTCCTGAGCGCAGAAGGGGCAGATAGGGGAAGAAATGCTGATTCCATGATTCTGAAAGCGTTTTTTGATTACAGAATACGAATATTTCTCTTCGTAAAGAGCAGAAACATAGCCTTCTATCCACAGGTTGTTTACGTACGCCATTTTCTTAGCAGACGTTAGGTAACTGCAGCAAACGTTTCTTTGTGATCATCTAGCACGCTGTTGCCAGTTTCAATTCTTTGAACTTCTTTTATTTTCTGTAATTTCTTATCAAAAACGTTCTAAAAGTGTGTAGACGTCGTCTGTACAACAAAACAGGCGTGCAGTTTGCAGGAACTGCAAAGTCCTAACGTTAATATGTTCGAATGGGATTCTCTATGTAAGTTCAATTCTCGCTTCGGGATGATGAAATTTTAAGAGGAGTTGATTAGATTAACGATAAGTAATTTTTACACAAAATAATGCCTCTCGTTTATGTTAGCCTAGAAAAGACGAACACAAAAAAACTTTCTATCAAGAAAATTCTTCAAAGGCACGACGACAAACTGCAAATCCGTCTAAATCAAAAAGCCATCTTTTAGTTGAGACAACTGGTTCTAATCCTGCTAAAATGCGATTCTGATCCATTTAAAGAGTCGTTGCCGTC
This sequence comes from Macrothele yani, assembly GCA_039090855.1. NCBI lineage: Eukaryota > Metazoa > Arthropoda > Arachnida > Araneae > Macrothelidae > Macrothele > Macrothele yani. Next base: position 148,631,302 of record CM076995.1, on the reverse strand, counting down.
ACCTAAATCAATTCATTTAATGCGGTGATGTAGTCCTTAAAAAATTAATTTATTAAATGCCACGGAGTAGTCGATTATAGAGCTCGGTCCTCTCTAGCCGATAAATTGCATTAGTGATAGATAAAATTGAGCCATAGGGTTCCATTATATCGACCAGATAATGAATTTGCGAGGCGCAATGAATGATTTACGTAATGATGTAACCGTTTGTACATAGTACGCGCGAACGAGTGAGCGTATGTGTGTGTGCATACTCACTCGAGCAAACACAAAAATCTTTTAATTTTTAGCGAGTCTTTTGAAAAAAAAAAAAAAAAAAAAAGGGACGTGTTTGTCTTATCACTATGTCTGCGGCACCATATCTCTCTTCATCTATTAAACCGTTTCGATGCTGTTGTTTTTTTCTTTCTTTTGTTTTTTTTTTTTCATTGGGAAGTTTGATCTGTAAGAAAGATAATCTTTGTCTGTTTTGGTCTTTTCCCAAAGCATATCTTAGCCGCCAAGAGGCGCAAACGCAGATGCTATGGAATTCAAAATACATTGCATTCCATATCATTGCTTCAAATATACTATAGAAAAAAAAAATCTGTCTTTCAGTACCTCTTACAACATACACTATTTTGTGGTTTCTTTTTTCAATAATACACTATTTTCATCTTCTTCCTTTATTTTTTTTTTTTGGGGGGGGGGGGGATTTAACGACCACTGTGAGCAACTCAATGGACTATAGGCAGTGACCCGTGCCTAATTTAGGGCCATCGGTTCCAGGGTAGGGAGAGAGTCAGTGCCGTAAGACAAACACACCACTCATGCCTCTCCTGGGACCATTTTAAACGAATGGCTGGAAGCACGAGCCTCGTACCACTCCGCTACCGTTGCGGTGCACTGTTTTCCCACTAGGAAAGTAAATGTATTTAAAAAATTCTTTCTACATAGGACAGAGTTCGTGGTGAAGAATGTTTTGCATGTAATTTATAAGTTTTCGTAAAATCAGTTTTGTCACTAGGGGGCGTAAGAACGCATTCCTGATATATTTGCAAACGTATCTGCGCTCCTAAAAGCCGGATTGAAGACAAAAAAATTCAGAAACCTCCCACGACGAAATATTTTTTGTGCTTATATACATTCACTATCCATCACACTACACAATATTTCCGCCAGGGGAAATAGATGTATATCACATTTTATCCAGTATTTCTGTTTCTGACAGTCCAATTTGAAAATTTTTTTTTTTTTTTTTTTTTTTTTTTGTAGGACAACGTTCCTGGTGAGGAAAATTTTGCGGCAGATGCGCTGGCACACATACCATGTAGCATCTCGTCTAAAAGACATTCAATCGAATTGATTGTTCGCGAGAAGGCACTCAATGGTATGCGCTATGAGCATGCCTCAAGTTCCTCAAACCAAAATACACGGGGTATGAATAACATGCGAACTTCTATAATACGAAAACAAGAAAGATGACGCCGAATTTTCGGTTGTAATGAGCACGCCCCCTTTCAATCCTGTCCGACGCAAAAAAAAATTATCAAAGTTATTCAAAGTCAGTGGAACCGGTTAGAAAAAAAATCAGCCGGATTTTTACAATCGATAAAACATACAGAAATAGAAACAGCTACTTACTTTCAACAGCGGCTAAAAAGTATTTTACGAAAATTAACAAATGACGCACAAAAAGTTTCTCACGGCAGACGGAAAATATCAGAGATAAAGATTTTCAAATCGAACTGTTGAAACAAGAAAATATAGAATGAAACTTTATATAACTCTAGCTGAAGAATTTTGCATAATGGAAAAGTTGAAAACAGGCGAAAAGTTTTCCTCATGGCAAAAGCTAAGGAAAAAGAACTTTTCAAAAACGTCTCCCGGAAGCAGAGATAGCGAGAAAAAGGTATTAACTTTTACGCCACCCAGCGGGAAATCTGTGCATTATTTAAAGAAGATAATGCTCCCTTATCTTTATTGTAGCGAATGGCATACAAAAAAAAAAAAAAAAAAAAAAAAAAAGACAGAAATTTCTCAATAGGGTTTTTAGAAGCGGAGATACTTCTGCAAAATTCTGTATACAGCTGCTAACAGAAGTACACAAACACCACCTAGCGACTGAACTTTGAACTACAAAATTTCTCAAGTGGAAACATAAAGTGTTCCACGAGGGAAATGGTATCAGGTGTTAAAAGAATTTTTAAATAGGACATTTGGAAGCAGAGATATTGAGAGAAACAGATTAAACATTTGCGCCTCCTAGCGGCGAAATTGGTCATTATTTTGGGAAGAACATACACACAAAACATTTTCAAAGTTGCAGTATCTGACCGAAAAATAATTTTTTCAATCGGGTTTTTTGTCTCGCTGATATTACTGTAAACGGAAAGGTGAACTTGCGCCCTCTAGTGGCAGACTTGTGCGTTAAGAAAAATTAGAACTTTTATGAGAAACATTTCGCACCAGAAACGCTCTCCAAGAAAGAAATAATTTTTCAAATCGGATTCTTAGAAGCAGAGAGACCGATAAAAATAAGATATACATCTATGCTCCTGGTGGAAAAACTATGCATTATTTAAAGCAGGAGGTATTCTCAAAACGTTTTCCGGGATCGGCCCACGGAAGAAGAACTTTTCAATTGAACTTTCAGCTCAGATTTTGCTGCAAATACATCAGAAGCAGAAACAAACACTTACGCCACCTGGTGGCGAAACCATTGTATACCGAAAATTAGAAATTACATTCAAAACATTACCCGCCAGGAGCTGTATCTGACGCAGGAAGAATTTTTCAAATCGGATTTTTAGAAACACAGATATCGAGGAAAACGCACTTCAAACGTAACGCCCCATCGCGGAAAATCTATGCATTATTTGAAAAACCGACTGTCCCTAAATACTATTCGATACAAATGACATCGAAAGAAAAAAAACTTTTTCAATCGAATATTAAGAAGCAAATACATTGAATAAAATGCATTTTGAATTCGATACCATCTGCATTTACGCTCTCTAAATTGTGCATCAGGGAAAAACAGGAATGCACGGATCATCATTCTCACATTTCAAGCTTCACAACGCAAAAAGGAATTTTTCAAATCAGACTAAGAGTTGCAGAGATATGGTGTCCATAGATAGCGAAAGACATAGTGATAACATAAGCACGATCTTTTTTTACAAAAGACGTGCTAATGAAGTGTCCATGAAGAGGCTTCACCATCAGAGTCTTTTTAAGCGTTCCGAGAATTGCTGACAAAGGTGTACCGGGACATCCAGAACCCGTGTCCAGCACTGTCACACATCTTGGAAGGCCTAGTAGCTATTGGATCACCGCGGCCTGTAGCTCACTTTGTGTTACAATCACAGCATGTGGGTGAGAGTATTCCCGTCCGTGGCCGAGTATCGTTGGTGTCGGTGTTTGAATGCCCGTGGCCGCGTATCGTTGGTATCGCTGTTTGAATATCCGTGGCTCTAGAGCCGATATCCTGTTTAGCAGAGTGTTAACAACAAATTGTCTAGAAGCCGATATGTGTAGCAAGAGATTTCATGGCGATCTCTTGCTTGACCAAACAGCCAAATTTCAAACAAGAGACACAAACTTTCCCCGTACACTTCAATGAAAAATAAAATAGTTCACCAGTTTTTAAATTACCAACTCCGTAGTATTTGTTTTCTATGACAAAAGAATTGACGGGGAGTCCATAATAATCAGCACTATACGTGAAATACTGCAGCAGTGAGCTATTTTACTTTATTTTTTTTCACAAATCAAAGGGAATTTTAAGAGTAATCAGATAAATCAGCCATAAGGCGGTCAGACAATAGTTGTTATATCTTTTAGGAAAAGTGCCAGGCAAAGTGACAGAAAATCAATATTGCTTTTTACACTGCTGGACAATTGCTAAGGACGGATCATAAACGGCTACATAGCGCATAAAAAGGTAAGTGTGGTTGGATGCCAAGTGAAATAAAATAATGTCAGAATGCCAGGACATTACAAGAAAGACGATTTATTGTGCTCTTAAATCCAGAAGGCTTTGGAACGTGTTCAAGGGACAAACAGGCCATTTTGTGCAGAATACGTAAACGTGAAAAAAATGCAATTACCGTCCGCAGGCGTTCCGGCGTAAGATGTCAATACGGGATAAGGCCACCATGGAGGGCGATGCAAGATTTCACACGTCGTGTCATGCTTTGCACAACATTATCAAGCAGCTGTTGGGGTAATTTATCCCATTCCTCTGTCAGTGCACGGATGAGGGTGTCCTTGTTTATTGAAGGGCATTGGCGACCAGCAAGACTCCTCCCCAAAGCATCCCACACATTTTCAATGGGATTCAGATCTGGAGAACGTGCTGGCCATACGAGGCGTTGAATATCCTCGCACTCAAGACACTCCTGGACAGCGACTGTTCGATGACATGTTGCGTTGTCGTCCATGAAAATGAATCTATCACCGACAGCACCACGGAACATGCGAACATGAGGTAGCAGAACATCATTAATGTATCGTTGGCCAGTCATAGTCCCAGTTGGAAACACATAGAGAGACGTACGACCATTGATCATGATGCCAGCCCATACCATGGCACTACATGTCGGATATCGGTCACTTTCCTGTATGTTTGCTGGACAATATGCAGTACCCTATCACGCCAGATCAGTTGTCGTCGACAATCAGACGATAGACTGTATCTACTCTCATCTGAGAAGAGCGCAGTAGACCAGTCGTTATCAGTCCAATTGCGATGTTGATGGCACCATTGCAAACGGGCGGTACGGTGACGTCTGGACAATGGGATGCACACAACAGGACGGCGGGCGTATAGTCCTTCTTCATGCAAACGTCTGGCGACAGTTTTTCGGGAGATCCGCTTGCCAGTAGCAGCCATAAACTGATTTGCTACCGCACTAGCTGTGCTGCGCCGGTGTCTTTTTGTTGATAGCACTATGTACCGATCTTCTGCAGGTGTCGTACTGCGAACACGACCTCCCCCGTGACGTTTGCTACACTCTCCATTTGTTTGAAATGATTTCCAAAGCCTTGAAACAACACTGTGGCTGACGTCGAACTCCCTGGCAACATCTGTTATTTTTCGCACTTCTTCAATCTTGCCAATAATACGGCCACGCGTAAAATCATCTAGGTGATGTCGGGAAGACATACTGAAAATTGCAAGTTCGTCAATTGATTCTTTCCCTTTCAACTTTGCGTTTGAACAATAACGGCCAATACGCGTCAAATCCTTTATATCTCTTATCAGCGCTATGACGTCACGAACAAGTTCGGCAATCCAAAATTTGCATACGCACAACACGTCTTACTGTATCCCGCACTTATGCTAATTTCCACATTTTCCTGCCTTCCATTTTATGGTTGCTATTGTCATCCGTCCTTAGCAATTGTCCGGCAGTGTAATAATGCAAAAATGCAAAAATTACACCCACCTCTTCCAGAAAAAAAATGACCGCAAAAGATTAAAAAAAAGAATCACTACTGTCTCCAGCATGTCATAAACAGATGTAACCTTTCACATGGATGGAACACTCATTAAAATCCTTGGAATTTTGTCTTTTGTAAAAGCATTTCGTCAACCTTTTGACATTGACCTCAGTCTGCTGATGACGCAACATTTCATTTTCAACTGATATCAAGTTTCATCACGTGGTTAATTTGCATTTTTATGATTCATATTAAAGGGAACCAAAATGACCTGCGTTACATATTATCTAATGAGGAATCTTAGTCAGCATTAGATTTCAGGGCAGAGCACCTCCTTTTTTTTTTTTTTTCTTCTTCAAGCCACTGGTGCTGAAAGAGCGCTGACTGCCGCTCACAAACTTTATGTGGTGGTCTTCAAATAATGCAAGTTTATTATTATTAACTTGCATTATTTGAAGACCACCACATCAAGATTTTCTTTTTCTTTTAGCGAGAATACTTTCCATTTTCATTCAAAATTAGATATGTCGTTACCAGATGTCAGTTCCAGCTTACTGATACGTTTAAACTAGCATATTTAAAATAAAAATAAAAATCAGAGGGTCAGCTTTTAATTTTTGGGTGTAATGAGCACTTCTTTTAGCAATAGTCTCAAGCTTACGGAGCCAATTTCAAGGGGTTTTCCTATTTTTTAATTTTAAATTTGAAATAACTATGATTGTGCGTAGAAAACATCGAATTTTACGTCATCTAGCGAAAAAATTCTCCCTCATAAAATGTGAGAAATGCATTAACTTTTTTGATCTTGTTACATCAACTGAAAACAAACAGAAGTTTTAAAATATGATTTTTAGAAGCGCACTTATTGCTATAAATGAAGTAAGATACGAGTAGTTGCGTCCACAACTGATAAAACAGTGTATCTGGAAAGCCATAAGCGTGTAAGGGATATTGATAGCCATTATTACTACTGTACAGTCTAAAAGAATTATTCCAAACGGACCTATTGCAACCGAGCTATCGCCAAACTGAAAAAATGGAAATTCGTATCACCCAAAGGGAACATTTTGCATTAAAAAAAGCTGAAAGGTGTGAGAAATCATGCATCAAACACAAAAAAGATGTTTTGCTCTCCCCCTTCTCCCTCTCCCAAGGTCTTGATCGTTTTTTGCTTTTTTTTTCCCCCGCTCACTAATGATGTTCGTCAAACCTGCCTCAGATATACTTCTTTCTTCACTCTCGGCATCCCCTGACACCCATGTTGACGCTTTTCTTCTGGTAAAAGCAAGCAAAACGCCCTATCCTCCTTCTGACTAGTCAACATCCCCAACCTTGGGTGATATACTGCGTCACGCGTGGTCGGCAAGCGCATGCACGACGACATTATCAATCAAAGTCATGCTGCTGATACTGTATGACCAAAGGTGGTATAACATGATTTGAGAAGTCAGGTCGTACGTCCTCGCAAGCAAGCACGCATCGCATATCGCATCGCGTGTGCTTCTGTGTAATTGAGTTAAGAGCCTTTATCCTTTATCTTCTTAAATCATATATATATATATATATATATATATATATATATATACACTTATGAGCTTAAGTGTATATATCATCATCATCATCATTGTCAACCATTATCAATCCACTGCTGGACGAAGGTCTCCCCAAGTTTCCTCCACAACGGTCTGTCTTGTGCCAGTCTCCTCCATGTCACCCCTGCATACTTTCGAATTTCATCCACCCATCTCCCATGTGGTCTTCTTCTGGGTCTTTTCCTGTCCCTTGGAATCCAATCTAAAATTTCGGCTGTCCATCGATGATCTGTCCTTCTGGCAGTATGTCCAGCCCATTGCCATTTCAGGGATTTAACTCTGATCATGATGTCTTCCACTCTTGTCATTTTTCGGATCCACGTGTTCCTCTTCTTATCTCTCCTGGTTACACCAAGTATGCACCTCTCCATGCTTCTTTGAGTTGTCTGCAGCCTTTGTATGTCTCTTTTAGTTAAGGTCCACGTCTCTGCACCATACGTAAGCACTGGAAGGATGCATTGATCAAACACTTTTCTTTTAAGACATAATGGCATATTGCTCTTGAAAATTATGCTGTTTCTTCCAAAAGCTCTCCAGGCAAGTTTTGTACGCCGATTAATTTCTTTATCAATGTGACCCTCACTTGATATCTGCTGTCCAAGGTAAACGTACGTGTCTGTTATCTCCAGCTTTTCTCCATCAATCGATAAATCTTCATTTCTTGTAAAAGCATTGAACATCACTTTTGTCTTCTGAAAGTTCATTTTTAATCCCACTTCTTTACTCTTGTCAGCAAGTTCCTGGATCATACTCTGCAGCTCTGATGCGGTAGTTGCAAAAATGACTACGTCATCAGCAAAACGAAGGTGGATTAGATAATCTCCATTAATCTTTATCCCCTTGTTTTCCCAGCTCAGCGACTGAAAAACACCCTCCAATGTGGCATTAAAGAGCTTCGGAGATATGGTGTCACCTTGTCTCACTCCCTTTCCAATTTTTACGTGTGTTGTATTTTCAAACAGATTAATCTTTGCACTTGCATTTTCATAGATGTTATTAATAATATTAATGTATGCATCTTCAATACCGCAGGTTTTCAGAGCCATTGTAACTGCTGATGGTTTCACCGAATCAAAGGCTTTTTCATAATCGATAAAATCCATGCACAATGGAAGTTCATATTCCCTCGCTCTTTCAATTAGTTCTCTCAGCACGTGGATATGATCTATTGTGCTGTAGCCACTCCTGAATCCAGCTTGTTCTCTCGGTTGAGCCATATCCAGTGTTACCTTCAAGCGGTGTGAAAGAACTTTAGTGAAGATTTTATAAACTACTGATAGGAGGCTGATAGGTCTGTAGCTTCTGAGATCCTCAATGTCACCTTTCTTATGTAGCAGGATCATTGTAGCGGTGTTCCAATCCTCAGGAATCTTTCCTTCATTAAGGCATCGAGTGAAAATTTGGGCGAGTACTGTTTCGATTTCTCCACTTGCTTCTTGTATGATGTCTACAGTAATTCCATCTTCTCCTGGAGCTTTTCCCCGCTTCATGTTCTTGATTGCATGTGCAACTTCTGCTGGAAGGACTGGAGGAACTCTGGTACTGGTATCTTTCATGATGTCTGGAGTGCATGTATCATCCCTTTCATATAATTTGGAGTAGAAATCTTTACTCTTGTCAAAATTTCGCCTCTATTTCTTGTTACAGAACCATCTTCTTTTCTCAGTGCCATAATCTGTTTTCTTCCCTTACTGAGATGTCCCTTTGCTATCTTTAGGCTTAGGTTGTTTTCAATTGCTTTCCTCACTAGTTCACAGTTGAATTTCCTTATGTCTTCAGTGATACTTTTTCTTACTGTCTTGCATAGCTCTATATATTCCACTTTGGAATTCACATCTTCTTTAGTTGTCCTCATCTCTCTTCTTTTTTGCATCAACATTTTCGTTTTTCCTGATAATTTATTTACATGCAACTTGTTCTTAGACCCAGCTAATTTTGTTGCTGTTTCCATAAGAGCTTTGGTTACTTTTCTGTTAACTTCAGAGATGTCCACTTCTTCTGATGTTAGGCCTTCTAAAGCAGAGAACCTGTTCTTCAGTTCCAACTTGAAGGTATATATATATATATATATATGATTTAAGAAGATAAAGGATAAAGGCTCTTAACTCAATTACACAGAAGCACACGCGATGCGATATGCGATGCGTGCTTGCTTGCGAGGACGTACGACTTGACTTCTCAAATCATGTTATACCACCTTTGGTCATACAGTATCAGCAGCATGACTTTGATTGATAATGTCGTCGTGCATGCGCTTGCCGACCACGCGTGACGCAGTATATCACCCAAGGTTGGGGATGTTGACTAGTCAGAAGGAGGATAGGGCGTTTTGCTTGCTTTTACCAGAAGAAAAGCGTCAACATGGGTGTCAGGGGATGCCGAGAGTGAAGAAAGAAGTATATCTGAGGCAGGTTTGACGAACATCATTAGTGAGCGGGAAAAAAAAAGCAAAAAACGATCAAGACCTTGGGAGAGGGAGAAGGGAGGAGAGCAAAACATAAGACAAACAAAATCTATTGACATAACCAACCATAAAAAACACCATAATACCTTCAAGTTGGAACTGAAGAACAGGTTCTCTGCTTTAGAAGGCCTAACATCGGAAGAAGTGGACATCTCTGAAGTTAACAGAAAAGTAACCAAAGCTCTTATGGAAACAGCAACAAAATTAGCTGGGTCTAAGAACAAGTTGCATGTAAATAAATTATCAGGAAAAACGAAAATGTTGATGCAAAAAAGAAGAGAGATGAGGACAACTAAAGAAGATGTGACTTCCAAAGTGGAATATATAGAGCTATGCAAGACAGTACGAAAAAGTATCACTGAAGACGTAAGAAAATTCAACTGTGAACTAGTGAGGAAAGTAATTGAAAACAACCAAAGCCTAAAGATAGCAAAGGGACATCTCAGTAAGGGAAGAAAACAGATTATGGCACTGAGAAAAGAAGATGGTTCTGTAACAAGAAATAGAGGCGAAATTTTGACAAGAGTGAAAGATTTCTACTCCAAATTATATGAAAGGGATGATACATGCACTCCAGACATCATGAAAGATACCAGTACCAGAGTTCCTCCAGTCCTTCCAGCAGAAGTTGCACATGCAATCAAGAACATGAAGCGGGGAAAAGCTCCAGGAGAAGATGGAATTACTGTAGACATCATACAAGAAGCAAGTGGAGAAATCGAAACAGTACTCGCCCAAATTTTCACTCGATGCCTTAATGAAGGAAAGATTCCTAAGGATTGGAACACCGCTACAATGATCCTGCTACATAAGAAAGGTGACATTGAGGATCTCGGAAACTACAGACCTATCAGCCTCCTATCAGTAGTTTATAAAATCTTCACTAAAGTTCTTTCACACCGCTTGAAGGTAACACTGGACATGGCTCAACCGAGAGAACAAGCTGGATTCAGGAGTGGCTACAGCACAATAGATCATATCCATGTGCTGAGAGAACTAATTGAAAGACCGAGGGAATATGAACTTCCATTGTGCATGGCTTTTATCGATTATGAAAAAGCCTTTGATTCGGTGAAACCATCAGCAGTTACAATGGCTCTGAAAACCTGCGGTATTGAAGATGCATACATTAATATTATTAATAACATCTATGAAAATGCAAGTGCAAAGATTAGGCTGTTTGAAAATACAACACACATAAAAATTGGAAAGGGAGTGAGACAAGGTGACACCATATCTCCGAAGCTCTTTAATGCCACATTGGAGGGTGTTTTTCAGTCACTGAGCTGGGAAAACAAGGGGATAAAGATTAATGGAGATTATCTAACCCACCTTCGTTTTGCTGATGACGTAGTCATTTTTGCAACTAGCCCATCAGAGCTGCAGAGTATGATCCAGGAACTTGCTGACAAGAGTAAAGAAGTGGGATTAAAAGTGAACTTTCAGAAGACAAAAGTGATGTTCAATGCTTTTACAAGAAATGAAGATTTATCGATTGATGGAGAAAAGCTGGAGATAACAGACACGTATGTTTATCTTGGACAGCAGATATCAAGTGAGGGTCACATTGATGAAGAAATTAATCGGCGTACAAAACTTGCCTGGAGAGCTTTTGGAAGAAACAGCATAATTTTCAAGAGCAATATGCCATTATGTCTTAAAAGAAAAGTGTTTGATCAATGCATCCTTCCAGTGCTTACGTATGGTGCAGAGACGTGGACCTTAACTAAAAGAGACATACAAAAGCTGCAGACAACTCAAAGAAGCATGGACAGGTGCATACTTGGTGTAACCAGGAGAGATAAGAAGAGGAACTCGTGGATCCGAAAAATGACAAGAGTGGAAGACATCATGATCAGAGTTAAATCCCTGAAATGGCAATGGGCTGGACATACTGCCAGAAGGACAGATCATCGATGGACAGCCGAAATTTTAGATTGGATTCCAAGGGACAGGAAAAGACCCAGAAGAAGACCACATGGGAGATGGGTGGATGAAATTCGAAAGTATGCAGGGGTGACATGGAGGAGACTGGCACAAGACAGACCGTTGTGGAGGAAACTTGGGGAGACCTTCGTCCAGCAGTGGATTGATAATGGTTGACAATGATGATGATGATATACACTACACTGAAGAGCAATTGAATTAGAAACAGCTGGCGTTATGCAAATGTGGCGCTGTGAGTGACCCTGTAAACGGAAACGACATGACGTATGCAGCGATCCGATAATATAACGAGTGATGCGACGGGAATCAGTAAGAGTCGGATGCAGTATGGGTCAGACGAATGATCTAAGCGCGTTTGATCATGGTAAATTGTCAGGGCCCGACGAATGGGTCACTCCATCTCGGAAGTCGTGCAGACACTGCGATTTTCACGAGCCACTGTGTCACGGGTGCACCGTCAGTACATCGAATCCGGTAAAACCATCCCTGCAAGGGCCAACTGCCGCGGACAACAGCGTGTGGATCAGCGGGGTCATCGTCAGCTAGCTCGCATTGCAACACCGGATAGACGGGCCACAGTGCAAGAAATCACTCGGCAATTTAACGCTGGTGCACAAAAACCTGTAAGCAGCCACACCATCCAGAACCATCTACCCGCTATGGGGTACAGAAGCCATCGTCCCACGAGGGTACCGCTGCTGACCGCACATCACAGGGTGCAAAGATTAGCATGAGTCGCGGGGACATCGCCACTGGACTCTTAGACATGTGGGAAAACGTTGCCTGGACTGATGAGTCGAGATTCACGTTGGTACATGCGGATGGCAGGATACGAGTACGGCGAAAACCATATGAATCGATGAAACCTTCTTGCCAGCAAGGTACTCTTCAAGCTGGTGGGGGTGGCATTCTCGTCTGGGGACTGTTTACGTGGACTGAAATGGGACCCCTGGTACGTGTGACATCGTCCCTCACAGGTCAACGTTACCGGGATATCCTGGACGACCATTTGCTCCCGTTTGTGCGTCTTCAACATCCCACTGGGGACCTCATCCTGTAACAAGACAATGCACAGTGCCATCGCTTCCGAATGGTTGGATGAACACTCCACCGACGTGACCTCGCTTCCTTGGCCAGCTAGGTCACCTGACCTCAATCTCATCGAGCACATCTGGGATGCCATCGAGAGAGATGTTCGAGGCTCTGACCCCCCCCCACTCCATCAAATCTTCGTGAACTGTGGGAGCTAGTTCAGGGGTCGTGGATCCTTATGGCTTCCCAACGCTTCCAGTGTCTTGTCGAGTCCATGCCGAGACGAATCGCCGCCGTCATCAAAGCGAAAGGTGGTGCTACACGTTACTAGACAGGTATCTCTAATTCAATTGCTCTTCAGTGTATCCTGACAAAAGTCACCGGACACCTAGAAGACAAACACAACACAGCATTTATTGACATGCATTAGTACGGTGTCGGTCTACCTTTGGCCTTAATGCATGCACTGACCCTTCGAGACATGCTTTCGATAAAGTTTTGGAACACAGCGATAGGTATGCGCTTCCATTCGGTACATAATGCTGCCGCTAACTGTTGCTCAGTAGTAGGCCTTGGTTCCAAACTTCTTATACGGCGCTGTAATTCATCCCATAAGTGCTCTATGGGATTAAGATCACTGCTCTGTGTTGGCCAGTCCACAAACGATACGGAATTATCGTCAAACCACGCTATAACAGTCCCTGCTTTATGGCTCGGTGCATTATCATGCTGGTACCAACAAGGCTGGTTTCCATAGTATTGCCACAGAGCTGGTACAGCATAATTGTCCAGAATGTCAAGGTAGACGTGCTGGTTAACAGGTTTGTCCACGATAACCAATGGGTCGGGACCATACCACGAAAAACACCCCCACACGAGTACACTGCCAGCTCCAAACTTGACCGCAGGAACAGTACACTGTGGTAAATAGCGTTCCCCCGGCTGCCGCCATACCGCCACACTGTCATCAAACTGATGGATCGTGTATCTGGATTCATCAGTTCATAGGACCCGTTTCCACCGATCTACGGTCCACAATAAATGTTCTCCACACCATGCTAAACGACGAGTAGCATTCCGAGTGGAGATGAAAGGCTTATGAGCAGCCGCACGACCAAGGTAACCTATGGAATGAAGTTCTCTACGAATTGTACGTGTACATACCGAGGTTCCAGCACTTTTACTTACCTGTACACTGAGGTCCTCTGCAGTACTCCGTCGATTAGCTGTAACGACTCTCCTGAGTCTTCGACGTCCCCTATCACTGATTTTATTTGGTCTGCCGGTACGTTTTGTTGCTTCAGGCACGCCATGTGTCTTGCACTTATTCAGTACATCCAAAACAGGTTAATATATATCAAATACGTGGAGATAATGTAAATGGACGATGTCATCGCTCTTTCCACGTTATTTTTAAACAACACATAGCGAGAATTGTTGGCGCCGTAGGGTAAATTCGAACGCACTCGACTAGTTATCGAGAGTTCTGGGGTTCGATTCCAGCGGTGCCGGTATACAATTTTTCAGTCGCTATGTGTTGTTTAAAAATAACGTGGAAAGAGCGATGACATCGTCCATTTACATCCAAAACAGTTGACTTGAGAATGTTTAAACGCCTGTAGCTTTCTCTTATGGACAACCCACTAATATAACATCCAACAATCTTTCCTTTCTCAAAGTCAGTTCTCTCCTGCCGCGTCATTTTCACTCAACCTCACAGTGCGATATGATCGCGGTCAGCTGCAGGCTTGTTTTTATATCGTTTGCAGCTGCACCGCGCATCTTAACAACGCAGCGGATTCGTTCATTTGCTTTTGAATGGGTGTCCGGTTACTTTCGTCAATATAGTGTATATATAAGTGTAAACTAATTTCAGGAACGAAAAAAAACCTTTTAAAAAAAATTGTTTTCCGAAAATCCAAACGCGCAAAAGCAGCAGAGAAGAATTATCAGAAAAAACACATACAACGAGAAGAAGTACGTATATCAACGGGAACCAAAAACAGGAAAAAAAACCCGTTGAGAACAAGTAGGGAAAAAACATGAAAGAATGCAGAAAGTATTGAAAATGCTTAGCTTTTGGCTTTATTAAGGACCGGCAAAACACAGCATAAACTCATTTCTACAAAGAGCTAGTTGAATACGGGTTTCTGCTATGTCATGCATGTATTTCGACCTCACAGATCAAAAAACACCTTCGAAGCCATGAAAAGGTAGATATTAAGAATAAATTTTAGCAATACATGCATGGCATACTTGGCACAACCCACAACCCCACAACGACTCATCGTCCACAAACCCAGGAAAACTTGGTACAGAGTCCATGAGCGAATAAAAAAAAAAAAAAAGTGTTGACTATTGCCGCAAGACACGTTGAGACAAGGCAAATGAAACGTAATACAAAACCTGGAAAATTGCTTAAATGAAAACGAAAAGTTGCAATATATACACAGGATTGTAAAAATGCTTTACTTGAAAGTATAAACTCCATAAAAAGTTTCATCCCCTTACACGGAAAAGAGACAGCAAAGTCACGTGGCTCAACACACGAAGCATGCAACCAGAATAAAATTCAACAGGAAGCAAGACCAAAAAATTAATAATACAAAGTCAAAAGCAAGAGAAAATAAAATTCAACAGGAAGCAAGGCCAAAAAATTAATAATACAAAGTCAAAAGCAAGAGAAAATAACTACGCCTGTGTGAACACACAACCACACATCGTACACAAATCCAGGAAATCTGGAACAGAGACCATGAGCTAGAAACAATTTTTTTTTTTTAGACCATTGCCGCGAGACACAGTGAGATTTTCGATAAATGAAACGCAAAACAAAGCCTTGAAAATTATTTAAACAATAAAAAAATGTGCAGTATGCACACTGTAGTGAAAAAATGCTTAACAAGAAAGTACAAATTCAGAAAATGCGTCTCCCATTAACAAACGAAAGAGACAGCAGAGCCACGGGGCTCATAACCACAAAACATGCAATCAGAACAAAGTTCAACTAGGAAGCAAGACAAGAGGAAAACTAGGCAAGTGTTTTGAGCTAGATTAAAAAGAACGCAACTGAATGCCAGCAAGCAAAAACGCTAATAAACTTCCAAAGTTATCAAAAAGAAAAAGGACGAAATGACTGACCTAGGACACTTCTTTTCAAAGCAACGGGAGAAATAAGCTAAAACCTCAGTACTGTTTAATTTCCTTACAAGTGAAGACCTGGCGAACTCACACAACCGTACGCTGAAGGTAACCCAGAGAACCAGTAAGAGCCCTACAACAATTAACCCTCATCGCACAAAGAAATCAGTAGTTAGTTTTACTGCACTAAGTGTAGGAAACAATAGGAGTTTACTATACTACGTATTAATACAGACATTTGACGTGGACTAGGAACATCAAACAGAGGTCATCGCTCTTTCCACGTTTATAAGTGAGTCACGGAAAAATTCGCATTGGCCGCCACCGGGAATCGAACCCAGGGTCTTCCAGTTACGCGCCGAATATGCTTCTACTGCACCACAGCTGCCACGAATTCCTCCAGACTCACATACACTAACTGTCAAACCAATTTGGTAGGTTACTTCTTGGAGCCCCGCACAATGCTGGGGATTCACCAAAAATCGTAAGCAGCAACTGAACAAATAATTAGAAGGCGAATGAATAATTAATACAGACATTTGACGTGGACTAGGAACATCAAACAGAGGTAGGTCATCGCTCTTTCCACGTTTATAAGTGAGTCATTAGGAGTCTATTTCTATACGTAGTATAGAAATAGACTCCTAATCTTTCTTTGCAGCAACACCTTCTACGCTGAGCTTCTGATCATAACACCAGTGTATCCACTAACTCATACTTACATTGTATGATTGATTTATTTTACATAAAAAGCAGGTAATTAAATGCATTAGTGTGCCATATTTGGCACGCGTGCCGTGGGTAGCTGATCCCCGACCTAAACCGAGCACAGAGGAGTTTTTAAGAGTTTAAGGAAAGAGTTCTTGAACGTGGGGAAGACATATAATCGAGCAGGGACAGATCTTTCTAGCATTTTTGTTCTGATGGAGAGGTAATATAAAAACGAGTCACCATTCAAAGCAAGGTAAAACAGAAATCAGAGGATGAGCAGAACAAAAAAAAAATTCAACTATAGAAGCAGAACAGGTGAATGTGAATGAAAATCGAGATAGGACAGATAAAATAAGAAATGGGTGAAATCACGAAAGTATCTAACAGTGAGAAGCCTGATTGATTTTCCAACACCCCAGGGTGACCAACATTCTTTACCGAAGCAGCCGCATATAATTCTAGCTTTAGTTTTCCTCCGTACTTCCTTCGCAAAGTGTTAACTGCTGAAGTGGCGAGGGAAGCGATCCATCATTTTCTGACAACAGATATTTCTACTGATTCTACCACAATATTCTTTGCGGAGTGGTGAACCGGTATGCGGAGAATTGATGCGTCGACTGAAAAAACTGCTACGCCCTTCACGGTCATTTAGGAGCAATCATCAGGAGGGATAACTACACTTTGCTTCACCTTAGAATAACAATGAAACTTTTGCCCAGTCTAATGTGTAACGACCCGTTCCTTCACTGCTCCATTATTCATTGGCGCACAGGTGTACATAAATTCAAAACAGGGCAACATTTTTGTTTACGAAACGTACTTTTCGCAAGAAGTCATTAATAAGAATCAGACAGAACCCCCGAGTTTTGTGGGATTTATTTATTTCTTCTAACTTACATAGGCGCACAAGTTAAAACTGGAATCCGAAACTCTTTCGATGAGGATGTAATCCCACCATTATTTTTAAATTTAGTATCAAGTACATATCACAGCTTTGAACGATACGACCGTGAAAAACAGGTAAGGATTATCTGTGTTTAAAACTCGATCGGCCAATGCTCGAATTCTCGCATCTAAATTCGGTTGTGTGCTAGATCCGTACCAGTGTTGATTTCGGGCTCAAATGTAACAGCCCGAGCCCGAAATTTATATTACAAGATAGAGTCCGGGCCCGAACGAGCTCGAAAACCGAAAACAATGACTAACCTGCTTAGGCATTAATAAAAAGAATTTCCTCTTCTAGACTTCCACTAACTCCTCACCCTGCAATTAACCGGGGTCTTTCTCAAAGGGGGAGTGGGGAATCTCTATCTATTTCTATGGTTAAGTTGCATGATTTTGTTTTACCGTCCGTTTTTTCCTGAAATGTTTCGGGCGGCGGGATTTCCGGAAAGATCGGGCGGCGATGCAATCAACGCACGTTA
The DNA here is from genome assembly GCA_039090855.1 of Macrothele yani. Classification (NCBI taxonomy): domain Eukaryota; kingdom Metazoa; phylum Arthropoda; class Arachnida; order Araneae; family Macrothelidae; genus Macrothele; species Macrothele yani. The sequence goes on along the minus strand of CM076995.1, from coordinate 148,613,564 downwards.
CTCAACAGAATTAACAGGTAGCTGCCGCGTGGAGATAGGGGGGAGGAATTTGTCGGCGTGTTATCTAATATCTAGTTCTATACTTTTATAGTTCTAATATCTATAGTTCTATAGCTCTAGTATCTATAGTTTTTGAAGAAAATTTTCCTTCTCCGCAAAAACACACTAACACGTGGCCTGTAGCGTTTTCTGTCAAAACCCGGAATACGTAAATAGCCCCTACGAGTCCCACTCCCCACCCATACCCATTTGCCAAGGAATTCTCTTCATCAATAACTTCAATGTTATAGCATAAATAATTGCGATATAAACATTTATTTCGCATAACATTACCTACCCCCCCCCCCCCCAACAAAAATAACCTTATAATGTTTCATTAAAAATAATTGACAGCAAGGAAAAGTTTTCCTGAAAGGGGCCGCAATTCAGTGGACACAGCATGACATAATCCGGACTTGTAGTCGCCCTTCGATGGATCTAGAGTTCCTCAATTAGAAATAGATGATCCTTCGTAGTAAGGTGGCGTTAAAATAAACAATAAGTCAGTAAAATCATGCAATGCATTGATTATGATACACTTTCCAACATGCCAGGAATCATTACTCAAGTTATTACTAAAGTTATGAGCATAATAGCTGTGAAATAAATCTCGCTCCTGTGCCCTGACCTTTGACTCCATTTCAATTATATTAAACAGAATTGGTTCAGTATACCTCCGGAACAACACAATAAAGTTTTGTCGCAATAGAAGCATTTTCAGTCAAGCTATGAGGATAATGGCTGTGGAATAAATCTTGCTCCTGTGCCCTGACCTTCGACCCCATTTCGATAATATTCAACAGGACCGGTTCAGTATACCTCTTAAACAACATGATAAAGTTTTGTCGCAATCGAAGCATTTTTACGTAAGTTATGACGCATAAGTGCAATGGACTGGATCCCGATCCTATGTCCTGACTTTTCACCTCATTTTGTCCGTTTTCAATAGGGTTCGTGCCGAGGTGGTCCCCTACCACATACTAAAATTTAATTGAAATTGAACCATTTTTACGCAAGTTACGACGCATAACGGCAAGGGAATCGATCCCGCTCATATGCCCTGACCTTTGACCCCATTTCGTCCATTTTCAATAGGGTTCGTACCCAGTGGTCCTCTACCATCACATACTAAAAATTTCATTGAAATCGAACATTTTTACGTGAGTTATCGCGCGGACGGACGGACGGACAGACAGACGGACAAAGCTGGAGCATATACGCTTCTTCAACCTACAGTTGGAAAACGTAAAAGAGAGAGAGAGAGAGAGAGAGAGAGGCAGAGACACAGAGAGAGACAGACAGAACCGTGAAGATGTTCAGATTCCGATTAAGTACTGGTACCCTTTGAGTTGCAAGAGGAAGAAGGGCTTTAGGTTTGGGGCCGAAAAACAAAAAATTGGTGGAACCACTGGTGGAGTAGTTATTTTTATTGATTTAGTCCCCACCCACCTCACAGTTCGTCTTCACGTGAGTAGCGACACTCGAAACGCCGCATAACGAAATTTCTTTGAAAGAGCAGAATATTTTTCAGTTTAAAACTTCGATAACATTACGAAACAACGAAGAAATGTAAAAACAGAAGCACTTTTATTTTAAACACGATGAAGAATCGCTTAAAACGCCATTAAAAAAACTACCGGGGGGGGGGGGTTAGACGATTTCTCTTCCAGAATGGTCATACCAGAGGCGTAAATTCATGCTCTGCGAGGCTTAAAAAAAAACATAAATACACAATGTACAAATAAATTTACTGCAAATTGTAACTCAGGGGGGGGGGGAAGGAAGTTGTACACTTCAGTATTATATAAGGCTTTAATTCGCCACATACAATATTCCTCGCAACTAACCAGGGTATTGTGTGACCTACTCTGAGATATGGACCCTTCAAATGTATGAAAGGAATTGTACGAAACAGCGGCGAGAGGCACATAAAACAATGTGATGATGTACCTAAACCTTTGTGACTTTTCTCAACACGCAGTACAAACGCAGAGATAAATAGCCATATGTCCTCTGTCGCAGAAAGCCCATCTAAGCGTTTAACCTTGAACGGAAGTTTTCCAAGCCTTACTCCAAGAACATCTTCCTATTACTACGTTTACTATCTGATAGTCATTCGTTCCGTGCTAGTCAGTTTTCCATTTAGCATCGGAACGTTGTAGTTGATATTTACAACCGTTGGCTCTTGGGTATTTACTCTGTATTTAATTTTCACATTTTTAGTAAAATTTAGTAAAAAAAACCGGGGACGTGCGAGTTTTTATTAAGGTAAGAGAAAGTCAAAACTGTGTATTATTTTAGTGTGTGTGTGTAAGTCGGGAACCTTTGAACTCGAAGGTGCGTAATTTCAAGCACCCCCCCCCCCTCCCTTCAGATAAAAAAAAACAACCGCTTGCTCCGACTCTGTGTATATGCATTAATTAACCGCCCGGATTCAAAGTTTAATTGCGATCATGCAAGCTATTATATTTCTGAGAATCTGCATTTGAGTGGAAAGTCGGTGACCTGTTTTTTTTGTTGTTTTTTTTTAATAATTCGCACTGGAAAGGAAAAAACAAAAAGGCCGTAGTTGTTAGCATTTTAACACGTTGCTCTAAATTCAGCCAGATTTCAGGCAACTTCGTCGTCGATTTGCCCAGGTCGCATCAATTCGAAGAACTTCGCTTTGTAAATTCTCGAGAACAGCGGAACCGGAAGTTTCAACAGGAAGTTCGTTGATACATGATGATTCTTGGAGTACAGATCAAGCAACTACCTGACGGGGAAGAAAACCCAGTAATTTTGTTCTTTACTCACCGTATGAATTCTTTTCATTATACGATGTATACGCTCCCTACTTTCCAGCTGCAGAATGTTCAAGGATTTCCAGGGATTCTGCATCACGTGACATCCAAGCCAGCGTAGTTTCTGGTCTTCACGCACACGCAGCAGCGTTTATAAACGTTTGCTCAGGAAGGCTGAGAAGTCCAAACATATGCAGGGCAGTAATTCTAGTCAAGGCGGTCCACTACAAAAACACACTTACCCACAAGTAGGGGCAGATTGGCCCACCGGGACACTGGGATATTTCCCGGTGGACCAATCAAGAAATGGTCCACTTTCTCGTACCCTCTTTGTCTGGATTGTTTGGAAATAACGAATAATTCTTTTGGTACTTGTGTAAAAATACAAATTTGACCGTGACGAGATGGAAGCCGCGCCTCATTCCGGAGTAAGTTGCTCTCCCAACTAAGCTACACGTGCTTACGTCTTGATACGTGCTTTACCTCTGTAGTACGTCACATCATCTCCCTCTTGTTTTTTTTTTTGTTTTTTTTTTTGAAGCGAAGTACGATTTTTTTTTATCATTAATTCCAGACGATGTGTGGAACAAACATGACACATTTTTCGAAGAACCCAACGGCCAGTAGATTCATTTTTACGCTCGGGCACCAATGCTAAAACACAGTTTGTCGTCCATGACGAAGATTGAACCGCGTTCCCTCACTCCGGAGTAAGTTGCTCTCCCAACTTAACTACATGGACAGAATGTATCGCTGCAGATTTGTCGTCTTGACACGTGTTTTATCTCTGTAGAACGTCACACCTGTGAATAAGAATAACTAATTTCATTTCAGCTTTGCATTATCAGTCTAAAAACGTTACTGTCTTAAAAAAAATGGGCGTTTCATTTCATATATATATATATACGTTGGGAGTTTGCTGTAAAATGACAAAGCATATTTCTCTCTACTTCAATGAAAAATTTGCTGCCGGACGAAGCACGCTGTTATAAATAAATTTAGCTAACTGCGGTTAAGGGTAAATCGTTGGACTTGGAGCCAAAGGAAATTTGGTAGGTCCTGTCCTCCTTTTGTAATCTTAAAGGAGGCACTAGTAACCATTCTTGATGGTCCATCCCTCCATATTCTTTATCTACGTACAGACATACACATCGATGAGCCATTACATTATGACCACCTACGTAATAAGCTGTAGGACCCCCTTTAGCTCGCAAAACAGCGGCCGCTCGGCGAGGAATCGATTCGATGAGGTGGCGATTGGTATCCTGGGGTATCTGGTACCATAATGTCAACAGCAGGTCCTCCACTTCCCGTACATTTCGGGATGGTGGTCATTTAGGGCGAATCTGCTTTTCCAAGCCGAACCACAAATGTTCGATTGGGTTCATGTCAGGTGAATTTGGAGACCAGGTCATTAACAGAAAGTTACCAACATGTTTCTCGAACCACTCCTTGATGATTTTGGCAGTGTGGCAAGACGCATTATCCTGTTGGCAATGGCCATCACCAGCAGGGAACACAGTTGTCATGAATGGGTGAACTTGGTCCGCAACGATGTTCACAAACCTGACAGCTGTCAGGGATTGTGCTATTAGGATAATGGGAACTAAAGTGTCGCAAGAAAACATCGCCCACATCATAACACCGCCACCGCCGGCCTGTTTCCGCCCAACAGTGCAACCAGGTACCATAGCTCCCGTTGGTAATTGGCGTATCCGCCCCCAGCCGGCTATGTGATGCACCAGGAATCTTGATTCGTCAGACTTGGTCACTTTTTTCCAATCATCCACGGTCCAATCTCGATGATCTTGGGCTCATTTCATACGTTGTTAGCGATGACGTGCATTGGGCATGGGGACCCAGCTGGATCTTCGGCTACGCAAGCCCATGCGCAGAAGCTTGCGATGAAGTGTGTGCTGTGATACACTGCCCTGATCACCACTGTTGTAACTGCGGGTGATTTGTCGCACTCTGGCCCTGCGGTCGCTGTGAACAATGCGCGACAGTCTCCGCTCCCCTCTAGCATCAATGAGTTGCGGACGATACACGGCTGGACGACGGTTCGTCGTTTGGCCATCTGTGCACCACTTTTGATACGTACTCACTACAGCGGCACGTGAACAACCCACAAGCCACCACGTTTCCGTGATCGTAGTTCCGAGGCGCCGCGCCGTCACAATTTGTCAATTATCAAACTCCGATAAATCGGGAGCTTTTCCCATTCTGACTCCGAACACTCTACTAACCGAAAGCCAGTCCTCGTGTTGTATATACACTGCTCTGTGATCTTCGCCTGCGCCACCGTTCGGTCTCCGGGTGCGCTCATTTCTCGAGGCTGGCGGTGGTCATAATGTAACGGCTCATCGATGTATAGCTCAAATCGATTCTTCGACAGAGATGTTCCAAAATCCGTGTCCCATCCATATTTACCATGGAAGAAACAACAATTTAGCGGTACTGATTCATGGACTAAAACGGTAGTTCATAAGCCAAAATAATTGGCAGACTTTAAAAAAAGCCATCTATTCAAGGAGGTGGTACGAATACCGTTGCGCAGTATACGATCTGTGACTAAATAAATTTAATTATCTGGCATAACACCCATTCTGAGCATGATTTTTATACGCTACATTCAATCGTGGGTGGATTTTTAAAATTCTTTTACCCTTAAATTGCTGCTAAAATTTTGTCACGACTGAATTAGTTTTAAATGCCTATTTCTACAATTCTGTTTCATCCAGGAGTTAAAAGAATTTTTTCATGAAGGAATATATGAGGTGTTTTTGCAATTATGGGTAGATTTAAAAAAATCATGGACGAATTTTTTAAATTCTTTCACCCTTAAATTACTGCTAATATTTATTCACAACTGAATTAGTTGTACAATGCTTATTTCTACAATTCTGTTCTATCCAGGAGTTAATAGAATTTTTTCATGAAGGAATATATGAGGTGTTTTTGCACGTGCACCTCCCCCTACAAGGGAACACTTCCTAAATTGTCCTCCATGAAAAATGATTCTGTTACATCCTGGTTGAAAGAGAATTGCCAAAATTAGCAATGTAAAACGATTTCAGACACGATTTTTTTTTTTTTTTTTTTTTTAACTGTGAAAGGATTAGAAATTTGCTCCATGATTCGATACAGTATCAAACCACTCTCAAAACGGAGTGTGCTGCAGTACCATTCAATTATTTCCACCGAAAAAATTGGGTTTTGACTGACAAAAAAAAAAAAAAAAAAAAAAAAACGTTATCTGATGAAGACCCCATTTCCAACTAAATCACAATAAAGGTAATTCTGAAAGTTGAAATGTGCACCTACGGCACAGCAATTTCCCTACACAATATTTTTATATTTATTTAGTCACTGATCGACTGCTGAGCAATGGTATCGGTATCTCCTCCTTGAATAGATGCATTTTTTTTTTTTAATCTATCCAGTATTTTGACTCATGAACTAGTACTGATAAATACAAGGTGTCCGAAACATACCTGTGCAATGAAAGTATCACTTACTATGTCGAACTGGTTTCTACAGGAGATGTTGGAAATGGGCCCAACCGACGTCTAGACATGTCTACACACGCTTCTGCATGTTGCTAAAGACCTTTCTCAGGGTATGTGGTGTGATTTGATTGATGTGGGTCGTTATTGCAGCCTGCAGCTCTTGAAGTATATGCCGATTACCAGCGTACACCTTCCCCTTCAGTGCTCCCAACAGAAAAAAGTCAGACGGTGTTAGATTCGATGATCGGGCTGGCCACAGCCCCCGGGATATGATGCGATTTCCGAAAAATTCTCCCAGAAGCTGTATTGATGTGCCAGCGGTGTAAGCACTTGCACTGCCTTGCGGACGACACGCGGCTGGACGACAGTTCGTCGTGTGACCATGTGTGCACCACTTTTGATACGTACTCACTACAGCGGCACGTGAACAACCCACAAGCCGCGCCGTTTCCGAGGTCGTAGTTCCGAAGCGCCGTGCCAATACATTTTATCCTTTATCAAACTCCGATAAATCGTGAGCTTTTCCCATTCTGACTCCGAACACTCTATTAACCGAAAGCCGGTCCTTGGTTTGTATACACTGGCGTAAAGTGAAAAAGAACACCAAGAAGGAATTGGCGGACGATCATCAAATTTACATATGTTAATGGGGTCGAGCTTACGTAGGTGTGATGTTAATTTCGGGACCAACCGGTGAGCGCTTACGCCACAGCACGGCATAATATGCAAATTATCTTCGGTGGTATTTAAGGACTACGGCAAAGTGAATGTAATCAGTCGTCGGCGTACGGACACGTGCGAAGACCCTGAAGAAGCTGCAATGCCTGTACATGGAAGACGTGTGCGATTTCAGCAGTTATCGGACTTTGAGCGAGGTCGTCTAGTCGAACTCCGCGAGGCCGGGTGGTCGTATCGTCGTATTGCGGAGCGAATTGGACGGGAAGTATCGGTGGTGGTACGATGGTGGCGTAGATGGTCCGAGGAACATTCACACACGAGAAGACGTGGAACCGGGAGTCACAGACGGACTGATGAGCGGACCGATCGACGCATAAGAAGAGCGGCGTTGTCAAGCAGAACATCCACTGTGACGCAAATCCGAGCTGCCGTTGCACCTGGGGTGACTGTGCGAACAATCCGCAACCGTCTACTGGATGCAGGACTGCGTGCACGTGTGCCTCTGGCATGTGTACTTCTGACTCCAGCCCACCGTCAGGAACGACTGCAGTGGTGTCGCCAACGTCTGCACTGGAGAACGCAATGGCGATCTGTTGTGTTCATCGATGAAAGCAGATTCTGCTTGGGAGCCTCCGATGGCCGTATGCGTGTTCGCAGACGCACAGGGGAGCGTCTCCACCCTTCTTGCATCCGCCAGCGACACACAGGGCTTACACCTGGTCTCCTGGTGTGGAGAGCGATCAGCTATGACTCCCGTACACAACTAGTGTTTGTACCGGGTACGTTAAACAGCACCTCCTACATCAACAACATCATTCAGCCCGCTTTTGTGCCATTTGTAAGGTCTGTCCAGCGTGGTGTTTTCCAACAAGATAACGCACGCCCACACACGACACGTGCAACGCAACATGCACTTCAGGGTGTGAGACAACTTCTGTGGCCTGCACGTTTACCGGATTTGTCCCCTATTGAGCACGTGTGGGATTTTATGGGACAACGACTTATCCGGTCTCCACGGCCAGCCACGACCATCCCCGATTTACGCGTCCAGGTTGAGATGCTTGGAACTCATTACCCCAAACTTACATCCAACATCTGTACGACAGACTCCATGCCAGAATTGCACAGTGTGACGCAGTTGATGGCGGTTCAACCTCGTACTAACCATGTTACATGGAAATGTTATTTTTCAGAGTACCAGCAAATACAGCTGTATTTTGCCATAATGTTTTGATCACGTTATATTCTGTAATCCGTTTTTATGCTGTATAAATTTCGTTGGTATCAGACGTCTTCTTTTTGGTGTTCTTTTTCACTTTCCGCTAGTGTATATACTGATCTGTGAACTTCACTTGCGCCACCGTTCGGTCTCCAGGTGCGCTCATAATGTAATAACTCATCGGTGTATTCTCCCCCCCCCCCCGCTCCCACAGTACCGTATTTTCCATTACAAAGCGGCTGCTTGGAGTGACAGTTCACGGGCGCGGAATCAGGAAGCAACTTTCTTTTCTCCTCCTTTGTTTCTTTTCTTTTTTCTTTTAGCACGAATAAAAATATAGAGGATATTGGGAAACGACTCGCACATTTTTATCTCTGTCTGGAATCACTTTTAGGGAAGAACAGCATCAGCGGCGGCCACGTGAATCTAGTGCACCCAATAGTTTTTACGAGGGGTCGGTTCCTATCCAATATTTCTTAACGTGAATGAAATCACCATTTACCCATTGACCATTTGTGCCATTTTGTACTTGAAAGATAATAAAACACAGCACCTCATCTCTAAATTTTTGGAAGTGGAATGGGCAGACAGTCGATAATATACAGACAGTATATCACCATCATCTTCATCATTGTCAACCATTATCAATCCACTGCTGGATAAAGGTCTCCCCAAGTTTCTCCCACTACGGTCTGTCTTGTGCCAGTCTCCTCCATGTTATTCCCGCATGCTTTCGAATTCCATCCACCTATCTCCCATGTGGTCTTCTTCTGGGTCTTTTCCTGTCCCTTTATATGTAGTCTAAAATTTCGGTTGTCCATCGATGGTCCGTCCTTCGGGCAATATGTCCAGCCCATTGCCGTTTCAGGGATTTTACTCTGATCATGATGTCTTCCACTCTTGTCATTTTCCTGTTTGATCCATTGCTATATGTTGAATTCGAAAACATTGTGCAAATTTTCTCCCAGCGAAAAGTTCCGAAGTGGCACTTTGCATCAAGACACAAACATCTCTTGAGCCGGCACTGGTATCTGTGCCCCCCCCTCCCCACAAAAGTTAGCTATCACCTTCCGTTTCAGTTTCTTTAAAATGGCTTTCATAGAAATGCATTCGGATTCCTGGAAGTTCAGTCATTATTTCAAATGTACACTGACTGACCACTTAATCAGGTACACTCTCGTAGTACGTTTACGGAAAGTCACTGTCATTGCAATATTTTAAATAATAATTCCATGAGGAAGAATAATTGAAGAGGGGATGAACATCAGCAACCCAGTTCGAACACCAAAACGCAGCATCAGTTATTTATTAAATTCCCAAAAAATGATGGAACAAAGTTTTCAGATCAGTTGCTTTACAAGATTTTTTCTTCTTCTGATTACAGGTAAATCTTTAAAGAAAGACCACCTACGCTTACGTATGTACCAAAATTATGCGTCTTCACTATGTTTCCACACATTTACCATTATGCCTTCCCTATCTTTCCACACATTTACCAAGTGTAATGACAGGATCTCTGACTTAAGGAATCAATTTACCATATGCAAGTTTCCATATTCTTGTGACATTACAATTAATGTTTGTGTCTTACGTAGATTTTGTGTGGGTTCAGCATTTCTTAAGCATATTTCTTACACAAAGCAGTTCTTTCAGTGATTACACTATCTATAAGCACCACTCAGTTGGCTGATCGCCAGTCTCTGTGGTAAGCGACTGTTTGGGGTTCTAACCTCATTGCCGACCTTCCAACCAGCGGTTTTTCAACTAATATAACGTAAATACGTGGATGGGTTCGAGAGAATCGGCTCTGGACGTATCAGCTGTTTACAGCAGTTAACCCTGAGACTTTTTTTTTTTTTTTGGTTTTAGGTTTTAACAACCACTGTGGGCAACTGACTCAATGGGCTATAAGCAGTCGACCGTCGCTAATTTCGGGTCACTGGTTCTGTAACGTATACTCTAGATTCACTTTCCTTTTGATTTTTACTATCTCTGGTTATTTTATTTTACTATGTAAATTATCTTCTTACTGAACGAGATGTTATTTCACCCGCTGAATGAGATCTGGCAATGAGTGTAAGTCATGACGTGGTGGTAGCCAGTATAAATAGGCGCGTTCAACGATACCTAGGGAGAGCGTTTGTTTATGTGGAGGAGAGCTTTTTGTTGATGTGCGTAGGGAGAGCTTCGTTCTATGTGATTAGGTTTTTTCTTCATTATTGTGATACGATTAGTGTGTGTGTGTTGGATGATTCAAGAGTTTATCTAATAAAAGAGTTTTAAGTAAGTACGTCTTTCTCAGTTCATAGTACTGTCAGACCTCTGTCTGGCTGTTAGGTTTATTTCATTTAGTGTTATTAGTAACAACCAGCATAAGACTTTATTCATCTTAATTACTACTACAACATTACTACCAGTTATAAGCTTGTTCATTATTATTACTACACTACTAGCAGGAAAGTTTATTCATGATATAATTAACAAACAACAAGCATTAGAAGAAGCATTAGCTTAGAAGAAGCTGAATTCATTATAATTCAGTAGCAGAAGCGTTATATTCATTATAATTGGCGCCCGAACTTTTCTCGAACACGAGATCTTGACAATTATTACCCATGTCTTCCTTACCTGAGACAACTTCAATTTTTCACCCTAAGGCAAGTTTCCATGGTGATGGTGTTTTTTTTTTTTTTTTTTTGACAATTTGCAAGAAGCCTGTGGGTCTCACTTTGATATGAATGATTTACAAGTCCCCAGGCATTCTTCACAATTTCGTAATTCACCAGCTTCCTATTACTCTGAGTCGCGGGTCGTACCTGAGGGAGTTCAATCCTCTCAGCGAAGCAGAATGCTTGCCCATTTCGTGCCGCATGCAGGAACAATTCATTTCAATGGGTTAGAGGGATCCTTAAAGTTCCTCGAAGATTTGGAAGATCATTTTGATCTATACAATATTCCTGAAGACTGCAAAGTACAAATCGCAGGCACTTGCTTGAAGGATACCGCTAAGACCTGGTATCGACAGTGGAGAGTGTCGAACCCGGATTCTCATTATGAGAATTTCCGAGCAGAATTTTTGGAGGTCTTTCCTTTCGGCCTCAGTCGAGCTAGCCTTGCACAACAACTTTTTTCTCGTCAGCAAGGACCCAACGATAGCCCTGTTGCATTTGCGTTGGAAACAACACGCTTATATAACTTATGGGATCCACATGCCAGTCATGTCGACATGTTGGATACCCTATTGCAGCAGCTCGACCCATTTTTACAAGATTTTCTTGAGGTTCGACACCCTGCTACAATTCATGAATGTCTTCGCCTCATACGAACGTATGAAGAGCGACATGGCAAACATGGTTCAACTCACCATGCTCGGGCACCCCGCGAGGCTTATTACGAATACCCTCAGCGGCATAATAAGCCTAATAACTTTCAGCGCGAGCATACACAAGTGCACGCCCAAGCTTCATACGTTCCACCACACAGAAGAGTGGCAAACCAACCGCGAATTTCTGAACAATCTTCGGGATATCGTACAAATGCACAGTATGCTCGACCCCGTTCCAATCCGCAGCATTCGGAACGTTTTCATGCTCAGGACAATGATGATTTTTCTGCCCGTGCTGAGGGAAGAAGTAATAGATATGACAATGTCAACAGACACGCGGAGTTCCCGACGCAGGTTTCACGCAGTTTTCCTCATCGTGAAAATTTTCCCGATACCCGGCAGGGTCGAATTTTCAGACCGCATGATAATCCAACCAGGAATCCTTTAAACTTCCAAAGGAAGTAGACCAAGGGTCGGTCCTGCTTCCTGATACCAAGCATTCTGACCCTAAAACAGTATTAGTGACTGTCCAAACTCCTCAGTTGCCTGATGTATTCTTGACAATTTAACATATTATTGTCGAGACAAAGTTCGACACTGGTTCTGAAATATCAGCCCTAAATACGAAGTTTTGCACTGACAATTTTCCTGCAATACTCGTTCAGCCTGCGACGCAGTATTTGCGAGGTTCAAATAACGAAATCTTCAGTATCACAGGAACTGTCACATTATCTCTAGGGCTGGGAAAGGCTCGTTTTACGCATTCTTTCCTGCTTATAGACGAACTACCTGTTAAATGTCTAATGGGAATGGACTTTATTAATACGTTTCAAATAACTCTGAATTTCGTACAACATGTGATTTCCTTTCCGGAACCTGTCGAAATGATTCCTACGGTTCCTATGGATATAACGAGTTTGTTACTGAGTAACCAATTGAATGAGAGGCAACGAAACCAGCTTTCTCTACTTCTGCAGGAAAGCCCTGGTTTATTTTCTGATCAACCTGGTTTCACACAGGTGGTTTATCATGTCATTGACATTGATGGTTCGAAACCGATAGCGACGAAACCTTACCCTTGTGCTCCCCATAAGAAACAGGAAATGCAACGTCAAATTTCTGAAATGATTAAACAGGGCATAATAAGGGAATCAACAAGCGCCTGGTCTGCTCCTGCCTTTTTGGTTCCAAAGAAACAACCCAATGAATTTCGTTTCGTGACAGATTTCCGCAAGCTCAACCAAGTCACAAAAACGATCAATTATCCACTACCTGTCATGTCGCATATTTTGCATGACCTGTCGTCAACTAAATGGATGTCAACTTTGGATTTGGCGAGTGGATATTGGCAGGTGGCGGTACATCCGGACTCTGTCGATAAAACAGGCTTTGTGACTCCTTTTGGGGCTTATGAATACCTGCGTATGCCCTTTGGACTAGCTTCTGCACCTGCTACTTTCCAAAAGCTTATGGATACGGTTCTCAGACCTGTTCTGGGTCCCCATGTGCATGTATATTTGGATGACATTATTATTACATACGAGACTTTTGACGAGCACCTTTCTCTGCTCAAACAGGTGTTCCAACTCATATACAATGCTGGCTTGACGTTAAAACTTAGTAAATGCCAGATAGCGAGGGACGAGATTGTATATCTGGGGTTGAAAATCACTCCCCACGGCTTATTTACGAATAATGAAAAAATTAGGCCTATTGTTGACTTTCCTCGGCCTAAAACAGCAAAAGAACTATCACGCTTTCTGGGAATGACCGGATGGTATCAGCAGTTCGTCCCCGCTTATGCTACAATCTGTGAGCCATTGTATGCTTTGAAACGTAAATACAAGAAGTTTGTTTGGACACCTGAGGCTAACGCTGCGTTTGAAACACTGAAGTCTGCGTTGACTCAGCCTCCTGTGTTGGCTTTCCCGGATCATACTAAGGAATTTGATATTTATACTGACGCATCCGGAGTTGGTCTTGGTTGCGTTTTGTCACAAGCTGGGCATCCAATAGCTTTTGCGTCTCGTACTTTAGCCAAAGCTGAAAGCAATTATTCAGCTACGGAACGTGAATGTCTTGCTGTTGTGTATGCTCTTAATAAATTTCAATGTTATCTTAACGAATTGACAGTTAACATAATTACGGATCATTCTGCCCTTCAGTATTTGAATTCTGCTAAGCACCTATCTCAAAGACTTATGAAGTGGGCTCTGAAGTTACAAGAGAGCAATATCAAAATTTCGTATCAGCCAGGTCATAAGAATCAATTACCGGACGCATTGTCTCGCGTTCCGATTAGTGGGGTCCCCACAGAAACTACTCCTGGATGTCAGCCTTTACTTCTAATAGCTGATATAACATCCAGAGAGCAGATAATGGCAGAATTAATAAATGATCCAGATTTTGGGGATATCTATAATTTTTTGCTTGCGGGTTCGCCCCTACAAAGTGATCCTTCTCTGGCTGGAAGGTCACAGCATTTTGAAGTCATAGAGGGTCTTCTTTACTATACGAAATCTAGGACTACTAGGACAGAGTTTCGCCCATGTATTCCGCGAACCCTTAGAATGGCCCTTTTAAACGAATTTCATGACAAACCTCTTGCAGGCCATTTAGGTATTCGCAAGACCCGTTGTAAATTGCGGGAGGTTGCCTATTGGCCTGGCATGTACCAAAGTGTGCTCGCATGCGTTCAATCATGTCACTTGTGTCAGATTAATAATTACCGTAATGTAAGACCGGCCGGTCACTTGAAATCTAGTTCAAGTTCTCATGTTTTTGACATTATTTCAATAGATTTATTGGGACCTTATCCTTTATCTGTTAAAAACAAAGCTCGTTACGTTTTAGTACTAACTGATAATTTTTCTAAATGGGTTGAAGTTTTTCCCATTAAAGCCGCTACGGCAGAAGTTATTTGTAATGTATTAATTAATGAAGTATTCTCTAGATATGGTGCACCTAATAAAGTAGTTTCGGATAATGGTCCCCAATTTATTTCTGACATTTTTGAAAGAATGTGTGCGAGACTACACATTAAGCATAAATTCATTTCCCCATATCATCCCCAGAGTAATCCTGCGGAACGAGTAAACCGCACGCTAGTGAAAATGATTGCTACATTTGTCACGGATCATCATGAGCGATGGGATGACCATCTTGAGCTTTTTTCGTTCGCCCTCCGCTTGTCTGTTCACGAATCTACTAAAATTACTCCTGCAGAACTTTTTCTGGGTCGCAAAATTAAAACCCCTTTTGTAAATTTAACGGGGATTATCGACGAACTAAACCAGCGACCAACTCCGCAATCAGTACGAATCATGGCAGAAAAAGCTCGTGTTGCCATGCTAGGAGCACAAGCGGCTCAAGCAAGATATTATAATACTAGGCGTATGGAACCAGATCTTGTCGTTGGAGATCTCACTCTCGTGGAAACGCACTTCCAGTCTTCTGTTTCTCATACTTTAGTGAAGAAATTTGCACCCAGCTACGAAGGTCCATATCGGGTGGCAAATGTGTTTGAAAATAACATTGTTCTTGAAAAACCTGACAATCAATTTCAATACGTACACGTTGCTCAGCGTCGCAAGTATCATGAACAAAATATTGATTTTATAATCAACCCTACTCAACCTTCTGTTCCACAGACTCAAGAGTCTATATCTCACGATCAACCTCCAGAAATTTTGGACGAACCAACAAACATTTTTGAAGAATCTCCAGTGATTTTTTTCTTCACCCTCCCCTCCTCAAGACGGGTTTCCAAACACGCAACCTGATTCTCCCATGAGACCAAGGCTCGAATCAAGTTCTTCGAATACTAGTATCGTTCCTTTCCCTCCAACCATTGCCAAGACTATTGCTGCACCATTTCCCGATAACTCTGCAACACCACAAGCTCCTACTTCCTTGAATACCTCGTCAGAGAGTATTCCTATAGGCAGACATAAACATCGCCCTGCACGACCACTAAATTACAGCAGCGACTCAGAGGCTTCAGATATTTCTGATTTATCAGTTATGAACAATAATTTGACTATTCCTAAACGTCAGACACCACAATTACAAACCGTCCAGCACCACCAAAAGCAGGTCGAAAACGTAGCTTGTCTCCCCAATCTGCTTCGCCGCAACAGCGACGAAGGCAGAGATCCTTGCATCCGCCCGGGTTTCGCCCCTGGAACCTAAGCTCAGGGCAAACAGGGCCGATGCCTGCTGCTACTCTCATGCCACGAGGAGAAAACGAAAACAAACGATGTGGCCGGAGCCACGTCCGTCCAAAAGAATGCTGGAAGGACATCACGGGCCCCAGCACAAAGGGACTACATATCAAAAGCCTGGGGGAGCCCGTTCCTGTCAGCCGCAGGGATTTCCGGACCAACAGACTTCAGCCGTTCCAGACCGTTCCTGTCAGCCGCAGGGATTCCCCGACCGCCAGACTTCAGCCGTTCCTGACCGACGGACGTCAGCCGTTCCTGACCGTTCCTATCAGCCCCAGGGATTTCCGGACCGACAGACTTCAGCCGTTCCTGACCGACGGATTTCAGCCGTTCCTGACCGTTCCTGTCAGCCGCCGGGATTTCTTGACCGACAGAATACAGATGTTCCAGATCCATTCAAATCCTTGAAACGCTCAACGCCACCTGAATTTACCAGTCCGATTAGGCCTGGAAATAGTTATCGTACTAGAGTTTTTTATGCGTCCTCGAGATAAGTAAGTTCTCGTAGACAGGTTCTTTTCTCCGTTTGTTGTTTTTCCTGCACGACCAGTTGGCGTGTCAGAATTTCTTTTTTACGTGTGGGCCTATGCATTCTTTTTTGTGTATATATGTGTTTTTTTTTTATATTTCTTCTATGTCCATCTACTAATCCAAATTTTTTTATATATCTATGTGCTTTGGGGGTAAAATAATAAAATTGTTACTGTTAGGCAGCTCCAGGCAATCTTCGCTGCTGATACAGTTGGTGTGTATTCAACGAATAATGAGAACGTAATTTGAAATTAAAAAAGTGATTCCTGCTAGGCAGAATAAAAGGAAGGTATGCCGATGCAGGTTTGTTTTGTTCAAGTATATAAAGTGTTTCACAGACGAATACAGATTTCTTGATTTTGTCATGCCAAGTTTGAGATTGTACATACTGCTGCCACCAAACAACAAAACAAAAAAGAGGTCGATAAGCGTCAATCAACGAAGTGTAAGACTTACACTCCAAAATTGATAGGTTTTTCGAAAAAAAAAAAAAAAATTAAGGGGGAGATGATGTAACGTATACTCTAGATTCACTTTCCTTTTGATTTTTACTATCTCTGGTTATTTTATTTTGCTATGTAAATTATCTTCTTACTGAACGAGATGTTATTTCACCCGCTGAATGAGATCTGGCAATGAGTGTAAGTCATGACGTGGTGGTAGCCAGTATAAATAGGCGCGTTCAACGATACCTAGGGAGAGCGTTTGTTTATGTGGAGTAGAGCTTTTTGTTGATGTGCGTAGGGAGAGCTTCGTTCTATGTGATTAGGTTTTTTCTTCATTATTGTGATACGATTAGTGTGTGTGTGTTGGATGACTCAAGAGTTTATCTAATAAAAGAGTTTTAAGTAAGTACGTCTTTCTCAGTTCATAGTACTGTCAGACCTCTATCTGGCTGTTAGGTTTATTTCATTTAGTGTTATTAGTAACAACCAGCATAAGACTTTATTCATCTTAATTACTACTACAACATTACTACCAGTTATAAGCTTGTTCATTATTATTACTACACTACTAGCAGAAAAGTTTATTCATGATATAATTAACAAACAACAAGCATTAGAAGAAGCATTAGCTTAGAAGAAGCTGAATTTATTATAATTAGCTTAGTAGTAAAAGCTATATTCATTATAGTTCCAGGGAAGGGGCAGAGCCAAAACTGTAAGACAAACACACCATCCATCTCAGAGATTCGAACTCGGACGAATGATCAGAAGCTAACGCTTCGTGCCACTTCGCCACCGGGGCAGCACTCTGAGACTTATGTGGTGCTCCCCCATAGCGTCGTACTATTCACCTATTCTGGTTTGTTATCGGCTTATAGAAATTTCATATACAGAGAGGTCAGGGTTGTTGCACCATGGATAACGATTATCCATGGGTGTTATCGGCCATAATGCGTCAGTCGTCCTTATCAAAATACTCGTAAAATGTTTATTCAATGTTTCGGACAACCAATTTTAAACTCAGTTTCCCGAAAGAACTCAATAAATGTGTATTAAGACTTCATGTCGAATGTCCTAGGCTACATACAATTAAAGCGCCAACCTTTTTTTTTTTTAGTGCCTTGGGTCCACGGACCCGTAGAATTAACAGTGTAATGTCACCACAAACACCCTTCTTTGGACAGTGAAAACTCACTCGGGCGCATTTAGTAAGGGAAAAAGTTGGGGTGGGCAGTTCACATGTTGCTGGAAAGAAAGGGGCAAAAACGGCATCTATGTCTTACCCGAGATTCAAACAAATCTCAACAGATACGAGAGATTAGCAGCCTTCCTCAAATCCTCAAACCAATCCCCTCGAAACTGGTTAAGAAAGCAAAAGAAAAAAAAAGAAAAAAAAAAAAAAGAACAGAAATATTAGCTGCACGGTCCATTAATGCAGTGTTAACCTCTACCCCTGTCCTAAAGCCGTCTCGACTCTTGAGTACTAGAGGCCTAAGTCTACGCGATTTTCCCATTTGTGACGTCAGCAACCGGGTCATAACAAACTAAACTAGCTACGGTTGAAACCGAGAAACAGTCTATTTGTCTTGAAAATAGACAAATCATCATCATCATCATTGTCAACCATTATCAATCCACTGCTGGACGAAGGTCTCCCCAAGTTTCCTCCACAACGGTCTGTCCTGTGCCAGTCTCCTCCATGTCACTCCCGCATATTTACGAATTTCATCCACCCATCTCCCATGTGGTCTTTTTCTGGGTCTTTTCCTGTCCCTTGGAATCCAATCTAAAATTTCGGCTGTCCATCTATGGTCTGTCCTTCTGGCAGTATGTCCAGCCCATTGCCATTTCAGGGATTTAACTCTGATCATGATGTCTTCCACTCTCGTCATTTTTCGGATCCACGAGTTCCTCTTCTTATCTCTCCTGGTTATACCAAGCATGCACCTCTCCATGCTTCTTTGAGTTGTCTGCAGCCTTTGTATGTCTCTTTTAGTTAAGGTCCACGTCTCTGCACCATACGTAAGCACTGGAAGGATGCATTGATCAAACACTTTTCTTTTAAGACATAATGGCATATTGCTCTTGAAAATTATGCTGTTTCTTCCAAAAGCTCTCCAGGCAAGTTTTGTACGCCGATTAATTTCTTCATCAATGTGACCCTCACTTGATATCTGCTGTCCAAGATAAACATATGTATCTGTTATCTCCAGTTTTTCTCCATCAATCGATAAATCTTCATTTCTTGTAAAAGCATTGAACATCACTTTTGTCTTCTGAAAGTTCATTTTTAATCCCACTTCTTTACTCTTGTCAGCAAGTTCCTGGATCATACTCTGCAGCTCTGATGGGGTAGTTGCAAAAATGACTACGTCATCAGCAAAACGAAGGTGGGTTAGATAATCTCCATTAATCTTTATCCCTTTGTTTTCCCAGTTCAGTGATTGAAAGACATTTTCCAATGTGGCATTAAAGAGCTTCGGAGATATGGTGTCACCTTGTCTCACTCCCTTTCCAATTTTTATGTGTGTTGTATTTTCAAACAGCCGAATCTTTGCACTTGCATTTTCATAGATGTTATTAATAATATTAATGTATGCATCTTCAATACCGCAGGATTTCAGAGCCGTGGTAACTGCTGATGGTTTCACCGAATCAAAGGCTTTTTCATAATCGATAAAAGCCATGCACAATGGAAGTTCATATTCCCTCGCTCTTTCAATTAGTTCTCTCAGTACGTGGATATGATCTATTGTGCTGTAGCCACTCCTGAATCCAGCTTGTTCTCTCGGTTGAGCCATGTCCAGTGTTACCTTCAAGCGGTGTGAAAGAACTTTAGTGAAGATTTTATAAACCACCGATAGGAGGCTGATAGGTCTGTAGTTTCTGAGATCCTCAATGTCACCTTTTTTATGTAGCAGGATCATTGTAGCGTTGTTCCAATCCTCAGGAATCTTCCCTTCATTAAGGCATCGAGTGAAAATTTGGGCGAGTACTGTTTCAATTTCTCCACTTGCTTCTTGTATGATGTCTATAGTAATTCCATCTTCTCCTGGAGCTTTCCCCCGCTTCATGTTCTTGATTGCATGAGCAACTTCTGCTGGGAGGACTGGAAGAACTCTGGTACCTTTCATGATATCTGGAGTACATGTATCATCCCTTTCATATAATTTGGAGTAGAAATCTTTCACTCTTGTCAAAATTTCGCCTCTATTTCTTGTTATAGAACCATCTTCTTTTCTCAGAGCCATAATCTGTTTTCTTCCCTTACTGAGATGTCCCTTTGCTATCTTAAGGCTTTGGTTGTTTTCAATTGCTTTCCTCACTAGCTCACAGTTGAATTTCCTTACGTCTTCAGTGATACTTTTTCGTGTTGTCTTGCATAGCTCTATATATTCCACTTTGGAAGTCACATCTTCTTTAGTTGTCCTCATCTCTCTTCTTTTTTGCATCAACATTTTGGTTTTTCCTGATAATTTGTTCACATGCAACTTGTTCTTAGACCCAGCTAATTTTGTTGCTGTTTCCATTAGAGCTTTGGTTACTTTTCTGTTAACTTCCGAAATATCCACTTCTTCCGATGTTAGGGCCTTCTAAAGCAGAGAATCTGTTCTTCAGTTCCAACTTGAAAGTATTATGGTGTTTTTTAAGGTTGGTTATGTCAATACATTTTGTTTGTCTTATGAGCTTGCCACGTTCCAGTTTAGTGTTGAGGTGCATCTTACATCTCACCAATCTATGGTCACTACCTGTGTTGAACTTGTTCAGCACACTGCAGTCTTCGATGACGAATTTTTTGTTACACATAATAAAATCAATTTCACTTGTCGTCCCATTTGGATGTCTCCATGTCCATTTCCTGTGTGGCTTTTTCTTGAAAAAGGAGTTCAAGATGAAAAATCCTTCTGCCTCTGCAAACTCAACGAGAGTATTTCCACGCTGGTTTCTGTTGCCGTGACAGAATTTACCTACTGAAGTTTCATTCTGTTGCCGTTGCCCTATTTTTGCATTGAAATCTCCCATAATTATCTTCAAGTGCTGCTTACCTTTATTATTTAGATGACGAATTTCCTCATAAAATTCTTCAATTTCTTCTTCAGGATGACTTGTGGTGGGTGCATAAGTTTGAATAATCTGAGCCTGGTATCTTCTCGATAGTTGGATAACGAGTCGTGCAGCTCTGTCAGAGGAACTTTCAACTTCTACCACTTTATCCTTCAGTTTCTTGTTTATTATAAATCCAACACCACTAGTTCTGCCAGTATCTGTCCCACGATAATAGAAGAGATGTCCACTTTTCAGTTCAATGAGATCTTCTCCTTTTCTCCTTACCTCACTTAGCCCGACGATGTCCCACTTGATCCTTTGTAGTTCCTCTTCCAATTCAAGAAGCCTTGAATCAGAAGATAGGGAGCGTCCGTTATAGGTAGCCAAGGTCAGCATCAAATGGCAGCCTAGTCCGGTCCTCCGGGGATTCTTAGCACCCTCTGCCTTCATGTCGCACTGGCCGCTGCCTTGGCCAGGTACATTCCAACTGCCGGAGACTGAGGGCCAAGATTTAAGTTGTAGAGTCATTTTGGAGGTGTTTGGCCATAACTCACCACGCTGGCCAAGCGGGTTGGTGAGTGTGGGATAGGATTTCCTCTGATCCCGATGGTATAGTTATACCGCTATTGGCGGTCGTCAGAGCCCCTTTAGTGGGAACAGGATGCACCACGAGAAGGCGGGGTTGACATTTGTCAAGGAGAGGCTGTGATGTTACGCATCACCTGAGACAAATATATTTATATATATATTTTTTTGTCTTGTACTGAGAGTGGTGAAGACTCATGTGCGATATGAGGATCAGAAGATGTCAGTATTTTATTAATTGAGATTACATATTTCTTATGAATTAGACTATTTTATTGCACGCATAATAGCTCCTGAGAAACTAAGCAGGTTTAAGCATTAGTTTCATGTATCATTAAGCTTAAGCAATGTTTAATTAATCATTAGGCTTAGCAACGTGGCATTAACAATTATGCGTTGTTCTTTGTCCAGTGCTGTTTCGTCTTATTTTGTATGAAATATTTATGTGTACGTTTCCGACGTCACGCTGAAATAAGAAAAATATGTATCAGTCGCATATTGTGTTGATGAAAGAAAGTTACCATATCAATAACGGCAATTTTAGTGTCATGCATGGAATCTTTCTTGTTAACTTATGAGATAAAGTTTTTAAGTTTTGCCATTTGTTTTCTCCGTAACTTATTCGGATGAAATAAAATGTAATTTGTTCAAAAAAAAAAATGCGTGGTGCCTACGGTAATAGCGGTGAATTTGTGTAAAGCAACAACCCATTGATGTTAATAGAAGAAGTTAAAGCTCTTTCATATCTAAATTAGTTTGTAGATATGAAATAATCACTGAACTCATCGCTTCCGTGGCTCGTAAGGTGTTTGCGTTTTGAGCACTTACCGAAATTTATAATTTTTTTCCGTCGATATTGTGAAGTTACGAAAAATTAGAACCCTGTTATCGCCTCGCCGTAACTTTGCTTCTAGCCAAGATGGCAGTCACGGCAGTGTTTGTTTTGACCCTGATGTTGACGTCACGAATCGAGAACCAAAAGACTTGTTAGTACTCGAGACGGCTTTGCCTGTCCACCACACAAGATAGCGAAGTTCGAAGCAGCTGAAGCTAAGAACATGCAGCTTAGGAATCCGAACAATTTTCTGGATGTCCGCTAATCAAACGGTAGCAAGCTCTAATGTAAATCGAGAGATGCGGGTTCGATTCCCGATCCATTCGAAGTAATATTCGAGTTTTTTAATGGATGGCGATTTAATCCAAAGTTTCACATCATGCCGACGACTTCCCTTCCACACCACAACAGACAAGCGAACTGAAAAGAGCTCCTGTCTCTTTCTTTCTAGCTTGCTGTTTGCAGTCATGCCCTCTCCACCATCTCAATTTTTCTTTTTGTTTTTTATTCGGTAGATTTGGGTTAAAATTTTATTTTGTTAATTAATATGGGCTCCTTAATGTCGCGAGGCACTTTGTCATCGCTCAATAGCGCTTAATAGTAGTTACGCCAATGGGCAGCCTTCTTCTATTCCAGATTTTGTTAAAACGGAAAAGATACATGTGATAATTAAATTGTGGGCTCCAACCAGACCTTCAAATTAAAAAAAAAAAAAAAAAAAATGAGAGGCATGCATTCTCGAAATGCGGCAGCTATATGGTATCGCATGCGTGATCGTAAATTCTCACACGAAAGAAATAATACCACCTGGTGATGAAAAAGTCACGCAACTTCAAAACACATGTATACATGCCCATTTTTTTTTCAACCGTGTGTGTGTGTGCGCGAGAGAGAGACAGACGTTTATTTCTGTGGCCTCTGTCATGGCAACCAACAGCTGTCAGACACAAAAATCACGTGAGCGTGACCACACGACCTTGAGAACATCGTCATCAAGTTTAGTGTTACATGGACTGTGAAAGTGAACGGATGACTTCCCCCCTTCATATCAGTTTTTTTGTTTCTTTCATTGCCGAACACCATTTCATGCTTTCATATTTCTTTCTGTATATCTGATTGCGCCCGTGTAGCCATTGTCTTCCGCATCTGTGCGAAAAGCAAGCGCGCACTGGCTACGTTAATTACGCATTTCAGGAAAAAGATCACTGCCAGTGACAACAAACCTTTCCGGCTGTCCTTCGATGGTAGATGATCGGCTGAAAGGAAACGATGTTTGAAGTGGAGGGTTTCTAAATCAACCGCTAACAGACAAGGATGACACGTGTTAAACGCAGGACGAATGGTCGTGAAAGCTTGTTTGCTGCACGATGAGTGGACAGGAAACTTTAATAACATCATCCATGCTTTTACTGTGTTCTCGATTTTCAAGGAAACTGAATGTGGCATTCGAAAGCTAACTGTCACAACTGGCGCAGACTCTGAATGGAATTTCTGTGGCTAACCCAGCAGCGGTTATAAATACAGTGTTGTGAAAATTAATAAAAACACACGGAAATTCGATAAATTACTGAAATCTTGTCTTAAAAAAATTGCACGGAATAAAATCGTAATTTTTTTAACATTGGATAGCGGATAATATTGTAATGTTATACGATTTCTATTTTTCTAATAGTGTGAGTCACTAATGATCCGTAATGTGTTTATAAAATTATATTAGGTCAATGCATAGGTTTCCCGCTTTCCACGTAGCGAGCTGAAAACCCGAAAAGAATTTTTGTCGGAATTTCGTACTAAGGTGGAAACACTGCGTTGAAACGACACGTGTTGGCAGATTTCTCACACGTGCGGTTAGTTGAGCTAGGACATCTCGACCGACAAAGTGCTTATTTGCCACTGTCTCTTGTTCGTGCTTAATCTCGGGAAAGCCACTGTACAAGTACTAGAGAGGATTTCTTGGGCGAGAAAGCTGTAGGTCCAAGCACGTGACGTGAGTGGTTTGTGAAGTGCAGAAGTGGTGATTACAACATTGAGGGCAAGCAGCGTGGCGGACGGCCGAAGGAGATGCAGAGCGCAGATTTGCAAGCTCTTGTAACCGTGGCTTCCCTATTTATCAGAAGTGAAGTTCAGTAGCCAGTTTTAGAGATAGTGAATTGTAATCATTTTCCTTCATTTCTCGCCATTTTGATGAGCTGGGAAGGGAAGCAAACGTCAATGTACTTCCTTTTCCCACGCGTCGCAGCAGAAGGGGTGTTAGATTTATAGTTTCGGCGATATGAGAAGAATGAAACTGGACATTATTGCTTTTCCGCTGTACCGAGCAAAGCGATCGAGTAAGAAGAGGGGCGCAACGAAGCAAGCATTTAAAGAATCTTGCGTTTTCAGAGAGAAGGTATTTCTAGGGTGTGGCCACGTTTTCTGGGAATGAGGAGGGTCTTCACTCTTCGGACGAGGGGACAGTTCTTTTTAAGGGGTTGCTCTCCGAACAAGGGACTCGGCTGGAATCGAGGAAGAAGGATAATTTTTAGCGAGGTGAAAAGGCCTCGCGGATTCGTCGAAACAGATGAAGTAGGAGGAATGAGACCGGCCGGGAAAAGATAAGCGGAATTCGGCGTGCTGATGATTAGAGCGAGAAGGACACCAACGTGTTAATATAATAAGGAAAGTGTGAAAATGACGGAGAGAGGTAATAAGCAATGAGGTTGATAATAATAGACAAAAGAAATCGGGACAAGGCTTAAAGACATTCCCCGCAACATCTGAATAAAAGTCTTCCTCACTACAAAAATTCAGCTTCAGTCGATTCTCTTTTTTATATACTTGGTATTTTATTTATCTGCTCTAGTCGGGAGAATTACGGGTTAAACCCCCGATACCGAACTTACTGCAAAAGAAGCATCAAACGAACCCTCCACACAAGGCGCTGTTATAGAACTCAGCACCAAGCCCTGTAACACTCTTCTGGACGAAGATGCTACCCAGTCGACCACAAAACTGGCCATACAGTTACACAGCATATGGTCACGTGTTTATATGTTGATTAAATGAGACCTGCTTGTGTAAGTACAACATTCATTCGACTATAAAACGCTGGAAACTTATGCATGGATCTAATATTACAACAATTGAAAACTCAGAAGGACAACATTTTTTAACATAGTCCCCATACTCTTCAATGCACTCGGTTTGACGTTGCACCAGCTAGTTGATGTTCTCAAAAGAAAATGACGAGCCACACATGCGTCTCTTCCTTGAACTTCTTGTTCCGTGGCAAGTTGACGGTTCCTTCAAATGAAAGTACAATTCTCGCTTGGCTTACATGGAACGTTTTCGCGAAATTCGTATGGAGTTACCAATTCAGTTCTCAATATAGGCCCAGAAACGGCAATCTTTATAGCCCCCCTCCCCCTTGAACTTTTGTGGCCAAGTTGCTGAAAGATGTGTGGCAGGGTTGCCGATAAATTGCCACACCGGAATACTGCCCCACATCAGTGTTCCTGTGTGGCTGTTTACAGTGAACCGTTTGGCTTAAGACACGGTAAGCAGAACGGATGGTTTTATACGCAGAACCATGACTGATTTGCATATAACGTGCCACTTCATCAACGGTCGCCCGTCTGTTTACCAGAGCCACAAAACGAAGTTATTCAACGTTCATCAGCAGTGAATGCCAACGGGAGTCCCGCTCCTTCTTCATGTGTTAAACTTGTCCACCCATTTTCAACACTATCGGAAATCCACACGAAGACACTCAGCTGTGTTAAAATTAAAACACTGTCCCCATTCTGTTCTGAAAGTCTCTTATAAATTTCTGCCCCTGATATACCTTCAGCCAACACAAAGGGGATCACTGCTTGCTCGCTGTTCTTCTTTGAGGCATGCAGAAAGCGGAATGGCTATGTTAAGGGCACGATAACAATTAAAGAACTGGCTTATTAATGTGAAACCTCCACCACGGTGATGATTGAGACACCGCGCAACAGGCAGTACAGCCAACCGAAAAGAAATTATAACTACACCGAGGATGATTACTGACTCAACCTCGTATTTCTCAGTCTGGTTGAAACGCCCACGATACGTATGTCATAGATTTGGTAATATTCGTCACCTGGTAACTGGTCAAATATCGATTCGTTCAATCCAAATCGGTACGAACAGCGATTCGTTCAATCCAAATCGGTACGAACAGCGATTCGTCCAATACCCGTTTGCCCAAAAGTATGATTCGTCCAACAATTATTCGTCCAAAGATACGATCCTTCCAATGGCAGGATTCAAATATGAACTGTTCGCCCAAATATACGACCCTCCCAATGGCAGGATTAGTATACGAACTTTTCGTCCGAAGATATAATCTTTTGAATTGTAAGATTCATTTAACAAATATTCGTTCAAAGATATGACACTTCCAATGGCAGGATTCGTTCAATAACTATTCGTCCAAAGAGTTGACCCTCGCAATGCTGGTTCAACAACTAATTCATCCTAAGATGAAATAATTCCAATAGAAAGATTAGTTCAACAACTATGCATCCTAAGAAGAGACCCTTCTAATTACAGGAGTCATTTAATATATATTCGTCCAAATATATGAATGATCCTTCCAATGGCAGGATCGGTATAGCAACTACCCGTATTCGCCAAAAGATATGACCCCTGCAGTGGCAGAATTCGTGAAACAATTATTCGTCCAAAGATAAGATCCTTTCAATACAAGACTAGCTCAATAACCATTCGTCCAAAGATATGACCCCGAAAGCAGGATTGGAATAACAACTATTCGACTCAAGATAAGATCCTTGCAATCGTAGGATCCGTTCAACAACTATTCGTCCAAGATATGACCCCTCGAAGGGTGGAATTTATTCAACAACTATTCGCCCAAAGATACGATCCTTCCAATGGCAGGATTAACCTAACAATCATTCGTCCAAAGATATGACCCTTCCAAAGGCAGGATTGGTATAACAACTATTCGACCAAACATACGATCATTCTAACGGCAGGATCCGTTCAACAACTTCCCTTCCAATGGTAGTAGTAGTTCAACAACCATTCGCCAAAGATACGGCCCTTCCAAAGGTG
Organism: Macrothele yani; assembly: GCA_039090855.1. Classification (NCBI taxonomy): domain Eukaryota; kingdom Metazoa; phylum Arthropoda; class Arachnida; order Araneae; family Macrothelidae; genus Macrothele; species Macrothele yani. The sequence goes on along the minus strand of CM076995.1, from coordinate 148,586,262 downwards.
AAATTCGTTCAATAGTGATTCGTATAATGGTATGATTAGTCAAACTGGATGATCAGTGAAATGCTGATTGGTCTGATGGGAGATATTTTGTCCAATACTATTTGGTGCAAATCCTTCATTCATTCATGTTTTATCGCACATATAAGCAGGTTTAGAAGTCATTTTTGGAGAGCGTTGATTGTCCATAAGTCATCACGCTGGCCATGACGGTTGTTGAGCATGGGATAGCATTTCGTCTAATACCGGTTGTATAGTTATACCGCTATTAGATGCTGCGGACAGCACAAAGAAGCTTGAAGAGATGTGAGTTAGGTGTAATCAGGAAAGATACGAAAAGCAACTCATAGATAAGAAAACTGGCAGACTAGATGACACGATCAAAGTAGAGAACCTCAAGTGGTAATGGACTAGCTACGCTAATAGATGAACTGACCACCGTTGCACAACTGAGATACTGAGCAAGGAACAGAAAAAGACCCAGTGGACAGCATGGGAAATGGATGGATGAAATACGAAAACATGCTAGAGTCACATGAAAGATAATTTCTCAAGGCATGTTGCAGAACACACTTCGAGAGACTTTCATTCAGCAGCAGATGGAAATTGGTCAAAGATGATAAATTCGTTAGAAGCCATTTCAATTAGCTTATTGCGATTTTTCGAGAAGTATGACGTTACGGGGGCAGGTCGCAAATTTTATTTATCGTCTCAAGGACTAGTAAGAATTTTACGGTTTCTGATACAGTAAACTCGTGGCAAAATTGATACGGCATTTAATTTTGGAAATTAATAACAGGCTAATTCGTTTTCCTCTTTATGAAATGGCGTTATGGAATTGATAATTTAGAAATCATTTTGATACTCTGAAATTGTGTTTCAAAAAAAAAACTACGATACCTTAGATGGATGCGATAATTATTTTCATTATATGCTACATAAATTAATAGCTCATTTATTTTGCCTTAATATCTGCTGAAACAAAAGAAACATTTATATTTAAATAAATATTCGCTCAAAAAGTAATAAACTATTTATTCTTGTTTCATAATTATACTGATAATACCTAAAACGAAATAAGTACCCGATGTTTGCGAAACATAAATTGCTACATCATTAAAAATCTATTTACAGAATATTTTTCACATAAGCAAAAAACATTATCAGCAAAAATTCTTGGCAGTACACTGTTAAGGTGTTTTCTATAATATTCAGCATTTATTATAAAGAAAAATTACACATATTTTTAATGTCACCAAGACACATATAGTGTGGAGACAGGAAGATATGCGAGAATACATAATGACGAACTTCAATAGCTCCAAAAAAGGCCAGACACCTCATTTGTTCGAAGTGAGATACTGAAACGATCTAGAAGTCTATAAACAATTTGGAAACTGGAAGATAGAGAGAAGACATAATAGAGAACTTTAGCAGCTCAATAAAAGTCCAGACATCCTCTCATTTGTCCGAAATAAGAGACGGGAATGGTTTGGCCCTCTATATACAATGAGGAGACTGGAGGATATGAGCGAAGACATGATGAGAAACTTCAACAGCTCTATTAAAAAGCCATATCTCATTTGTCCGAAGCAAGATATTGGAATGGTTTGGTCCTTTATAGGCAATGTGCAGACGGGACGATACTGGAAAATACGATAGATAGATATAATGAAGAACTTCAACAGCTCTGTAACAGGCCAGACATCTCATTTGTCAGAAGTAAGAGACTGGAATGGTTTGGTCCTTTATATGCAATGTGCAGACGGGACGATACTGGAAAATACGATAGATAGATATAATGAAGAACTTCAACAGCTCTGTAACAGGCCAGACATCTCATTTCTCCGAAGTAAGGGACTGGAATGGTTTGGTCCTTTATATGCAATGTGCAGACGGGACGATACTGGAAAATACGATAGATAGATATAATGAAGAACTTCAACAGCTCTGTAACAGGCCAGACATCTCATTTGTCCGAAGTAAGAGACTGGAATGGTTTGGTCCTTTATATGCAATGTGCAGACGGGACGATACTGGAAAATACGATAGATAGATATAATGAAGAACTTCAACAGCTCTGTAACAGGGTAGACATCTCATTTGTCCGAAGTAAGAGACTGGAATGGTTTGGTCCTTTATATGCAATGTGCAGACGGGACGATACTGGAAAATACGATAGATAGATATAATGAAGAACTTCAACAGCTCTGTAACAGGCCAGACATCTCATTTGTCAGAAGTAAGAGACTGGAATGGTTTGGTCCTTTATATGCAATGTGCAGACGGGACGATACTGGAAAATACGATAGATAGATATAATGAAGAACTTCAACAGCTCTGTAACAGGCCAGACATCTCATTTCTCCGAAGTAAGGGACTGGAATGGTTTGGTCCTTTATATGCAATGTGCAGACGGGACGATACTGGAAAATACGATAGATAGATATAATGAAGAACTTCAACAGCTCTGTAACAGGCCAGACATCTCATTTGTCAGAAGTAAGAGACTGGAATGGTTTGGTCCTTTATATGCAATGTGCAGACGGGACGATACTGGAAAATACGATAGATAGATATAATGAAGAACTTCAACAGCTCTGTAACAGGCCAGACATCTCATTTCTCCGAAGTAAGGGACTGGAATGGTTTGGTCCTTTATATGCAATGTGCAGACGGGACGATACTGGAAAATACGATAGATAGATATAATGAAGAACTTCAACAGCTCTGTAACAGGCCAGACATCTCATTTGTCCGAAGTAAGAGACTGGAATGGTTTGGTCCTTTATATGCAATGTGCAGACGGGACGATACTGGAAAATACGATAGATAGATATAATGAAGAACTTCAACAGCTCTGTAACAGGCCAGACATCTCATTTGTCCGAAGTAAGAGACTGGAATAGTTTGGTCCTTTATATACAATGTGCAGATGGGACAATACTTGAAGATACGATAGACAGACATAATGAAGAATTTCAACTGCTCTATAACAGGCCAGACATCCTCACATTTGTCCGAAGTAAGAGACTGGAATGATTTGATCACGTGTGGCAAACGGATGGACAAATTGTGAAGAAGGGATAGGTAAATAAAATAAATAATAGAATACCGAAGGGAAGGCCGAAGACTAGTGCTTTGGGATCTGAGAAGAGACATGATCGACAGAAATGGAAAATCTTAATCGTGGCAGCGCTGGACTTAACAGGTCCGTTACGCTGGTGATAATGAATGTGATGATTTTACTAAGATCTTCATTCGTTCTCGGGAATGGCGGCCAGTTTCGTCAGTTACAGTACATCCCTTTATTTTCCGTTCGTTTGTCTTAATAATTCTTAAATAAAGATATTAAGCATTCGGCAGGAGAAGTCATATACAAAGTTGGAAACGGGCTGAAACCAGGATTTCGCCCGATGGATTTAACTCTTAAGCTGCCATATTTTCAGACCGTATTGTATGAGTAACCTAATGGCAAGTGGGAAGGTAAAAACCGACGTCTATCCCGATCCGAGACCGACTTCTTTACTACCGCAGGCGGAAGACAAGTGCACACCCAAAAACAAGTGGGCAGTTGCAGCCGAATGAACCAGGAACAAGTTGACATTCTTCCGGTCATACTGTAGAACAAATCGTGCTGTTGAGAAATGGATACAATACTCCGAGTCAACCTAAAGCGGACCTTACACGTTCAATAATACTGTCATTACAGCACTTCATTGCCGCAACATCATTACTCCATTATTACCCAGTCATTATTTTCACTCCTTACATGTTCATTATTAAGCATCATTATTTTGCTTCAGTACCAGTCGAGTAGCCACGGAGAGTACACCGATTCTGTCTGCATCCGAGCATGGATGTGCAAAGAAAAGCTCCTTACACCGATTTTGTCTGCATCCGAGAATGGATGGGCAAAGAAAAGCTTTTACACTGTTTTTGTCTACATCCGAGAATGGATGTGCAAAGAAAAACTTCCTACACCGATTTTGTCTGCATCCGAGAATGGATGTGCAAAGAAAGCTTCTTACGCCGATTTTGTCTGCATCCGAGAATGGATGTGCAAAGAACTGCTTCTTACACTGATTTTGTCTGCATCCGAGAATGCATGGGCAAAGAAAAGCTTCTTCCACCGATTTTGTCTGCATCCGAGAATGGATGTGCAAAGAAAAGCTTCTTACACCGATTTTGTCTGCATCCGAGAATGGATGTGCAACGAAAAGTGAGTTCAGCTCATGGCCGTCTTAAAGGGTGGTCGAACGGGGCAGGTGCCCAGGGCACCCACCTGAACTGGGGCCCACAACGCCCCGAGTGTCTTATGCGTTTACAAAAGGCCCAACTCTTTCACCACTCATCAGCAATTGTTTTTATTTATTTAAAGAAAAGAAGAAACACCAGTGTAGAAAGTTGGAAGTTCTTCCGTCTTTCATTCTTTTCTTTCCTTTTTTTTTTTAATTTATTTTTTTTTTTTTTTTTTTCAAACCTTGTTCGTAGCTTTGATTTCCCGAGGAGACAGGAGGGAAGTTATGGTTGATCTTTTGTGACGAAATAAGAAACAAAGAAAGCCTAAATCCTACCCGGTTCCAAGTGGAGGTGATAGTGATTTGATAAAACAATTAAATGAAAATTCTGAACGGAAGTAAAAAAAAATGCGTGATTCGAAAATATGTATGATGTATCAGCAAAACAAAGTGGCGTGTCAACATGTATCCGAAGAAAATAGTTCTCAAGAAAGTGCAGTGAGTGCATGGATTTATTTTTGACTGACGGAGCAAGTGTTTCGTTTTATCTTATTTTTGGCATCATCATCACTGTCAACCATTATCAATTCACTGCTGGGCGAAGGTCTCCCCAAGTTTTCTTCCACAACGGTCTGTCTTGTGCCAGTCTCCTCCACGTTACTCCCCGCATACTTTTGAATTTCACCCACTCATCCTCTAGAATTCCGAATCTAATTCAACCAGTACACTTCCACAAGCGCATATCCAAGTGTTTATGTTCTCACAGGAGAAGTGTCGATTTTTAAAACACAACTCTTTCCCGACCTCAGATGATTCATTTCCGAAAGAATTTCAGAACCAAATGTCATTCAGTGAGCAAGAATGTAAAATTACTTAAAGCTCACTGAATGACAAAAAAAAAAAAAAAAAGGCTTGGCTCATGCAAGCCAGCCCCCCCCCCCTTTTTTTTCTTTTTTTTTTCATTTCTTTCCTTCCACGCACAAATCGCATTTTTTTCAAATCACTTTTTCCTTTTAAACAGTCATTTCTGTTGTCTATACGAAGAAGTTCACATACAATATGTTTATCACTAAAGTTTGCTCACCTGGGCTACTTATACAGGGTGATTCATAAAGAAGTATACAGTTTCAACGCACTATAAAACAAGAACAATGTAAGATATTTTATATTACCTGTAACAGAATTGTAGGGGAATGTTTCAAGTTTTTTTAGAGACAGTCACAGATGTTCTATGTGTGCACCCTTAGTCACACGACACACATCGAGCAGGTAATCCATTTCCGTCCAAACGCAAGGTAAGATACCTGAATCAAGTGCAACATCTGCACTTTGTACGGAATCATTTTCAGCTTCTTTCTCAAAATTCTCCAGACAGTGGGCTGTGAAATCTGCACTTCACGACTCACCCTCCGCATTGATTTTCCCGGGCTTCGTTGAATGGCGCTGCAAACACCATCAACGACTTCTTCCGATACACGCGGTCGTCCAGGACTTTTAAGTTTGCACAAGCAGCCCGGAGTTTAAAATTTTTTATGCCAATCATAGATAGATTTTCTGGTTGGAGGTTCTTTTCCGAATCGTGATCGAAAATGCCGTTGCAAAACAGTTACAGATTCCGTTTTGCTCAATTCAAGAACACAAAACGCCTTCTCCACTGCAGACACTGCCATTTTGACTGACTAGTCACGTGACACGCACGCTATCGCCTACGTCGCTTCCCTCAGTAGCGGGACACAAACTTTATGAGTACATCTACCTAACGGTTCGTAGTTGTGGTCCGTGTCTTCAACTGTTACTGTTTTACAGCATCTGGAAACTACATACTTCTTTATGAATCACCCTGTATTACACTGCTGGACAATTGCTAAGGACGGATCATAAACGGCTATATAGCGCATAAAAAAGTAAGTGTGGTTGGATGCCAAGTGAAATAAAATAATGTCAGAGTGCCAGGACATTACAAGAAAGACAATTTATTGTGCTCTGAAATCCAGAAGGCTTTGGAACGTGTTCAAGGGACAAACAGGCCATTTTGTGCAGAATACGTAAACGTGAAAAAAATGCAATTACCGTCCGCAGGCGTTCCGGCGTAAGATGTCAATACGAGATATGGCCACCATGGAGGGCGATGCAAGATTCCACACGTCGTGTCATGCTTTGCACAACATTATCAAGAAGCTGTTGGGGTAATTTATCCCATTCCTCTGTCAGTGCACGGATGAGGGTGTCCTTGTTTATTGGAGGGCATTGGCGACCAGCAAGACTCCTCCCCAAAGCATCCCACACATTTTCAATGGGATTCAGATCTGGAGAACGTGCTGGCAATACGAGGTGTTGAATATCCTCGCTCTCAAGACACTCCTGGACAGCGACTGTTCGATGACATGTTGCGTTGTCGTCCATGAAAATGAATCTATCACCGACAGCACCACGGAACATGCGAACATGAGGTAGCAGAACATCATTAATGTATCGTTGGCCAGTCATAGTCCCAGTTGGAAGCACATAGAGGGACGTACGGCCATTGATCATGATGCCAGCCCATACCATGACACTACATGTCGGATATCGGTCCCTTTCCTGTATGTTTGCTGGACAATATGCAGTACCACTATCACGCCAGATCAGTTGTCGTCGACAATAAGACGATAGACTCTATCTACTCTCATCTGAGGAAAGCAGACCAGAACAGTCCAATTGCGATGTTGATGGCACCATTGCAAACGGGCGGTACGGTGACGTCTGCACTATGGGATGCACACAACAGGACGGCGGGCGTTAAGTCCTACTTCATGCAAACGTCTGGCGACAGTTTTTCGGGAGATCCGCTTCCCAGTAACAGCCATAAACTGATTTGCTACCTCACTAGCTGTGCTGCGCCGGTGTCTTTTTGTTGATAGCACTATGTACCGATCTTTTGCAGGTGTCGTACTGCGAACACGACCTCCCCCGTGACGTTTGCTACACTCTCCATTTGTTTGAAATGATTTCCAAAGCCTTGAAACAATACTGTGGCTGACGTCGAACTCCCTGGCAACATCTGTTATTTTTTGCCCTTATTCAATCTTGCCAATAATACGGCCACGCGTAAAATCATCTAGGTGATGTCGGGAAGACATACTGAAAATTGCAAGTTCGTCAATTGATTCTTTCCCTTTCAACTTTGCGTTTGAACAACAACGGTCAATACGCGTCAAATTCTTTATATCTCTTATCAGCGCTATGACGTCACGAACAAGTTCGGCAATCCAAAATTTGCATACGCACAACACGTCTTACTGTATCTCGCACTTATGCTAATTTCCACATTTTCCTGCTTTCCATTTTATGGTTGCTATCGTTGCTATTGTCATCCGTCCTTAGCAATTGCCCGGCAGTGTATTTCCAACACATCACGCGTTTTTCTTTCTACGACGTTTCGTTTTACTTCATTGCGCGCGAAAAAGAAAATGTTTTTGAAGGATTGCAACAGGTGGAATTGTGACTCCAGCTTTCCCTAATGCTATTTCTCCCGTGAGAGCTTACGTTTACTAACGGCGATGACTTTTAGGAACAGAACCCTCGTCGATCGCCGGTGGCTTCTTCAGATTAATTTGCGACAACAACATTCGTCGCTACGGCATGAATCGGAAAAAATATTCTTGGAAGACAGGAAATAGAAATAACCAATTTTTCCATTGTTTTTTCTTTTCTTTAATTTTTTTGCCGGTACAGGATTTTTCTGCTACGTCGCATTAGCTCATAACAATAGCTGGCAAAAAAAAAATTAAGAGTTTTGTTTTAAAACATTTAAAAAAGGAAAAAAAAAGGCACACGATGTTTGTGGTAACAACAGTCGCCGTGAATACATCGGCATTGTTTACGATGACATGTCTTTATGCGTCGCAAAGTATTGGATCAGAGGTGTGGTTATACTTCACATACCGAAGTCGGCACTAAAAACTATGCCCTGGTTGTACTTGATGATCCTTCCCTCCGTCAACTTCGAATATCTCAAGTAGTTAAGGGTATTAAGAGAGACAACCTTTGTCTCTCTTAACAGCAGGTAAACTTTGAATGTCTGAGACAATAACGCTACATAAAGACAAATTAAATTTTGAATATCTGGGGCAAATAACGCTCAAGAGGTGCTAAACTTTGAATTCTGGTACGCACAAGGCTCTCAAAACAGCCTAAATTTTGAATACCTGAGGACGAACAGAGTAAACTTTGAATATTTGAGGCAGATAAGGTTTATTAAGAGAGTTCGAAAGTGAAAATACAACATGCCTATATGCTGAACAAGTTCAACACAGGTAGTGACCGTAGAATGGTAAGATGTAAGATGCACTTCAATGCTAAATTCGAGCGTGGCAAGCTCATAAAACAAACAAAGTGTATTGACGTGATCAACCTGAAAAAGCTTCCTAATACCTTCAAATTAGAACTGAGGAACAGATTCTCTATTCTAGGAGATCCAACGACTGAAGAAGAGGACATCTCTGAAGTTAACAAAAAAGGAACCAAAGCTCTTATGGAAACAGCAACAAACCAAAATGTTGATGCAACAAAGAAGACAGATGAGGACAACTGAAGATGTGACTTCCAAAGTAGAATATATAGAGCTATGCAAGACAGTACGAAAAAGTATCACTGAAGACGTAAGGAATTCCAACTGTGAACTAGTGAGGAAAGCAATTGAAAACAACCAAAGCCTAAAGATAGCAAAGGGAGATCTCAGAAGGGAAGAAAACAGATTATGGCACTGAGAAAAGAAGATGGTTCTGTAACAAGAAATAGAGGCGAAATTTTGACAAGAGTGAAAGATTTCTACTCCAAATTATATGAAAGGGATGATACATGTACTCCAGACATCATGAAAGGTACCGGTACCAGAGTTCTTCCAGTCCTCCCAACAAGAACATGAAGCGGGGAAAAACTCCAGGAGAAGATGGAATTACTGTAGACATCATACAAGAAGCAAGTGGAGAAATTGAAACAGTACTCGCCCAAGTTTTCACTCTATGCCTTAATGAAGGGAAGATTCCTAAGGATTGGAACAATGCTACAATGAACCTGCTACATAAAAAAGGTGACATTGAGGATCTCAGGAACTACAGACCAATAAGCCTCTTATCAGTGGTTTATAAAATATTTTACTAAAGTTCTTTCACACCGTTTGAAGGTAACACTGGACATGGCTCAACCGAGAGAACAAGCCGGATTCAGGAGTGGCTACAGCACAATAGATCATATCCACGTACTGAGAGAACTAATTGAAAGAGCAAGGGAATATGAACTTCCATTATGCATGGCTTTTATCGATTATCAAAATGCCTTTGATTCGGTGAAACCATCAGCAGTTACAATGGCTTTGAAAACCTGCGGTATTGAAGATGCATACATTAATATTATTCATAACATCTATGAAAATGCAAGTGCAAAGATTCGGCTGTTTGAAAATACAGCACACATAAAAATTGGAAAGGGAGTGAGACAAGGTGACACCATATCTCCCAAGCTCTTTAATACCACATTGCAAAATGCCTTTCAATCACTGAACTGGGAAAACAAAGGGATAAAGATTAATGGAAATTATCTAACTCACCTTCGTTTTGCTGACATTTTTGCAACTACCCCATCAGAGCTGCAGAGTATGATCCAGGAACTTGCTGACAAGAGTAACAAAGTGGGATTAAAAATGAACTTTCAGAAGACAAAAGTGATGTACAATGCTTTTACAAGAAATGAAGATTTATCGATTGATGGAGAAAAGCTGGAGATAACAGATACCTACATTTATCTTGTACAGCAGATATCAAGTGAGGGTCACATTGATGAAGAAATTAATCGGCGTATAAAACTTGCCTGGAGAGCTTTTGGAAGAAACAGCATAATTTTCAAGAGCAATATTTCATTATGTCTTAAAAGAAAAGTGTTTGATCAATGCATTCTTCCAGTGCTTACGTATGGTGCAGAGACATGGACCTTAACTAAATGAGACATACAAAGGCTGCAGATAACTCAAAGAAGCCTGGAGAGGTGCATGCATGGTGTAACCAGCATGCACCTCTCCAGGCTTCTTGAGTTATAGCGTATTAAATCCGTTTATTAGAAGTGAAACTCGTGGATTAAAAAAAAAGCAAGAGTGGAAGACATCAGGATCAGAGTAAAATCCCTGAAATGGTAATAGGCTGGACATACTACCAGAAGGACAGACCATCAATGGACAGCCGAAATTTTAGATTGGATTCCAAGGGACAAAAAAAGACGCAGAAGAAGACCACGTGGGAGATGGGTGGATGAAATTTAAAAGTATGCAGAAGTAGCATGGAGGAGACTGGCACAAGACAGACCGTTGTGGAAGAGGCTTGGAGAGACCTTCGTCCAGCAGTGGATTGATAATGTTTGTCAATGATGATACGAAACTAGAAACTTCAATCCGTTATTTTATTGGTGTATACAAATATATATTTACTTAACGTCGCGCTTTCCCGCGTCGACCGTACGGCTTTTTCAAGGCCATAAACTTACTATACGCAATGCAAAATAATAATGTATAAACAAATGCAGTTATGTACAATGAATAATTATATACACAATGCATTATTCTGCATTGTATATAGCATAAGTTTATAGTCTTGAAAAAGCCGTGCAGTCGAAGCGCGAAAGCTGGACGTTAAGTAAATATACACAGAGGATGTTCACACATTTTTAGAACATCTTTGATAAGAAATTACAGGAAATAAAAGAAGTTCAAAGAATTAACATTAGGAAATGAAAGAAGTTCAAAGAATTAAAATTGGAAACAGCGTGTTAGACGGACACGAAATAAACATCCGCTGCAGTTAAATATCATCTGCAAAGAAAATGGAGCTCGTAAACAACCTGTGGATAGACGGTTATGTTTCTGCTCTTTAGAAAGCGAAATATTCGTTTTCAGTAATTAAAAAAACGCTTTCAAAATCATGGAATTAGCATTTCTAAACGTAAAATAAGCAATATTATTAATTGTAAAGGGGCAAATCGTCAAACATTGCTTTTAACAGGAAAAAGAACACCAAACGAATATCCAAAGCAGGTACGTAAGGTTTACAACTATTTCAAAAGTAAGGTCTCTGGTCTCAGAAGAAAATTCACTGACCCATGGAGCAATCACCGAGTCGTTAAAAATCTCTTTATCAACTGTAAACAAGATAATAAACAAAGATTTGGTTCGGAAGAAAACCAAAACACATAAAACTAAAGTTTGGGTAGATTACGTCAAATAATTGTCACATGCTCTCGACGCAACATATCACGTTCTCAAATTCTGTTCATGTTTATTTTATTTAAAATTTTCTATTCTTTGTTACTTTTGCCTTACTAACCACGAACAAGTCTGAAGAAGGCACCCGTTGGTGTTGAAAGCTTACGCTTTATTCATAACGTTTGTACGTCCAAAACACATAATGTTCACCGCCATTTGGATACGCACGTGTCTGAGCGCAGAACACGGTGTAGACTTGTTTATGAAAATCACTTAGCCGGGGACAGATGGGAATTTATTGCGACTATTGACGAAGCAAGGATCTATCTAAAAGACTGTAACGAAAAAATGTTGATTTAATATAGCAAAAGAGCAGAAAAGGACTTAGAAACTTGGTACCAATAATCAAAGAAAGTTTTAGTAAAGGATTCATGACGTATTAAAAATATACCACACTGTGAACACTCAAGAAACGTATATAGCGTATTAAATCCGTTTATTTTTGTGGCGTAGTAAGTACAAAGATTGGCTAAGTTTTCGCACTCCACTGGGAGGCTTTTTCAAGGCAATGGTAGACATAAAAATGCAGGGAATTGGAACACGTAAGAAACTAAGATGATTTTTGAAAATAACGTGGGTGACATCACGAGCATATTACACGAATTTTTATCACGCAATTATACGGTGTGTTGCGATGTGTTTCCATCCTTTAATAACGCATTCCAAGCTGTTGGTAGTTCAGTAGAAATTATATCATTGCACGCTAGTCTGATGGATAAGATTTCGACTGTTTCCCTGATGGCAGTCTCTTTAAAGTTCGTGTACGGGGCAATTCTTCTAATAATATTCCATAGAGGAGCGGCCGATGAATGCAAAAGATTGCACATTCGAGTTATAAAGAATTTAATATAATGCCGCATGCTAAAAGTTTAACGAAACAAATTAAAACGCAGGTTATTTGCAATTAAATACATTTAACGAACTAATTTGCAACCAACAACCATTACGCGACTCCGGCGCATAATTCTGGTTTGGCGTTCTGCTGTGTGGATCACGCCTAGAGATGAGGATTCCTAATTATTTAACAGAGCGCGTTTTCTAGGAACGATCGAGCGCCCTCACAAGCATCGTAGTATCACTGAACACACAAAGATGAACAGCTACGTCACTGGCTAATGCTCGTTGTTCTCCGAAAAGAAAAAAAAAAAAAGAAAGGAAAATAAAAGAAAAAGAATTCCATGCTGTGATGTCACAGCTTTCAATGCCGCAAACTGCAGTATCTCGGGAACACGTTCCGGCACTGAAGGATAAATAGAATATCAAGAAAGTAGGCACGAAGCAAAAGTGAAAAAAAAAGAAAAAAGGGAATAAAATGAAGGCCGCTACTGGGAACTTTCTGCAGTGTTCGAGAAAGAACAAAACTACAGGCAAAAAAAAAAAACCCAGCCTACCAGACATAAAATGCTCTTACAGCATTAAAAATTGAGGAGGTCTGCTACAAAAGTGGTAATAAACGCCCTTTACTGCAATCCTAGCACTAATCAAATCTAAAGTGAGAAATAACAGAAGGGACGAATTAAATTGCCTATAATATCCGCGTGAAAATAGTAAACATATCGCACACATAAAAAAAAAAACTAATTTTTCAGTGTAGTGCCTTTTTAGAGTCAGTATTAAAAGCCAAAAATCAATTCAACAATGAAACCAACAGAAAAATACTACTACGGTTCGTCCTCTGATGACCGAAAGAATAGAGCTTGTTTCTAGAACGTTATATAACACTACAGTGACCGTGGAACTCTCTAGAAGTTCTAGAACAGCGTGTGTCGGATATTATAGAACGCGAGTAAACTTAAATAATATGGTACGCAGAAACTTGTTTTCTTCAAATTACGATTGTTGTAAGTCTTATTCCATCTTGCTAAAAGTCGGAGACTTACGAGGTGTGACAATTTACACCCATGAGCCATTACATTATGACCACCCCCAGGCTAGAGAAATGAGTGCACCTGGAGACCGAACGGTGGCGCAGGCGAAGTTCACAAAGCAGTATATATACAACCCGAGGGCCGGCTTTCTGTTGGTAGAGTGTTCGGAGTCAGAACTGGAAAAGCTGCCGATTTATCGGAGTTTGATAAAGGACAAATTGTGATCGCACGGCGCCTCGGTACTACGATATCGGAAACGGTGTGGCTTGTTGGTTGTTCACGTGCCGCTGTAGTGAGCACGTATCAAAAGTGGTGCACAGATGGCCAAACGGCGAGCTGTTGTCCGCAGCGCACTGATCCCAGAGGGGAGCAGAGACTGTCGCGCACTGTTTACAGCGACGGCAGGGCCACAGCGCAACAAATCCCCTGCAGCTACAACAGTGGCGATCAGGGCAATGTGCCACAGCACACAATTCATCGCAGCCTTCTACCTTCTACGCATGGGCCTGTGTAGCCAAAGACCCATGCTCACTGCACGTCATCGCCAACAACGCATGAAATGGGCCCAAGATCATCGAGATTGGACCGTGGATGATTGGAACAAAGTGGCCTGGTCTGACGAATCAAGATTCCTGGTGCATCACGTAGACGTCCGAGCGCGGATACACCGATTACCAACGGAGGCTATGGCACCTGGATGCACTGTTGGGCGGAAACAGGCCGGAGACGGCAGTGCTATGCTGTGGGCGATATTTCCTTGGGACACTTTAGGCCCCATTATCCCAATAGCACAATCCCCGACAGCTGTCAGATATCTGAATGTCGTTGCGTACCAAGTTCACCCATTCATGGCAACTGTGTTTCCTGCTGGTGATGGTCATTACCAACAGGATAATGCATCATACCACACTGCCAGAATCGTCAAGGACTGGTTCGAGGAACATGCTGATGACTTTCTGTTAATGCCTTGTCCTCCAAATTCACCTGACTTGAACCCAATCGAACATTTGTGGTTCGACTTGGAAAAGTGGGTTCGGGCTAAATCACCACCATCCCGAAATGTACGGGAAGTGGAGGACTTGCTGTTGACATTATGGTACCAGATACCCCAGGATACCTATCGCCACCTTATGGAATCGATGCCTCGCCGAGTGGCCGCTGTTTTGCTGGCTAAAGGGGGTCCTACAGCTTATTAGGTTGATGGTCATAATGTAATGGCTTATCGGTGTAATTCCCGGAACGGTCGCGGAGTGTCGCCCTCGTAGCGACGCTGCAAGAATCACGTGTCTATGCGTGTCTGGACATGTTTCAAGAAGTACATGATCAGGATGACCAGACGTCCGGCTTTTGGAGGACACGTCCTGCACCTTTTCTTATCACGTCCTCCAGGCATTAAGAGAAATAGCCGAAATGTCCGGAATAAGGAATAATTCAAATACATTTTGATCAAATTCTTCTATTGTAATCATATATCCTATCAAGCCAAAGCTAATTTCTGGATTCTCTCTCGCGCTCTTCCTCCTCCCCCGGTCTTATTCCTGCAATCCTGCAGCTGCCTCCTCCAGTGTGTCACTTACGAGTCAAGAGCGCAGACAAAACCTGCCAGTGCGCGTTAGTCTGTCGGTCGTTCATCGCCCGTGGACGGTACCGTGCGTTGTAGTCGTGTAAACAGACAGCTCATACTGCTTGTTTTGTTTGTTGTAAGTCGTTGCTGTGAGTTTTTTCTATTTATAATTCAGGTTTCTTAATCAATCAGTAAGGGGTATACTGCTAGTTAAATGCAATTTAAAAGATACGTCATGCTCTGAATTTCACAAATATTTGTTAAAGAAACCCGATCTACTGAAGAAAATCTCTACCTGTGAAAAAACATAAGTAAAAGTGCCCAGCAGACAAAAACATTTCTTTCTTTTTAAAAGTATTACACATATAAACTCTCAAACTGTAAAATTTAAATACAGAGTATCTGCATTCATATTTTTTTTGTATAACTTTATTGTGTCTTCCGTTTTCTCGAAATGCCCTCCTTTTTTAATAAAAATGTCCTTCCATTCCAAAAAGTCATCTGGTCAACTCGTACATGATCATTAACCGCACACCAGTATATCCATTCGTGAGTGAGTAGTTGCGAAAGAGGTTTGCGTGTAAGTTTTGAGATAAAAATGAGTGACAGAAATTTAGAGCAGCTCATTAACATTAAATTCTGCGTGCTACTGAAACGTTAAGAGGTATTGAAGGTGCAGACCTGCCAACTTTCAAGAATCGAAAACCGCAAAAAAAAAAAAAAAAAAATTCAGGGAACGTTTGTTTAATCGATATATTCGAACGAGTCCTATATCGACCGTAGCGATAAAATGTCTCGAACATATCGATTAAAAGTCGATACATTATGCAGATTGTCTATTTTAATCCATTTCACATGTTATATTAAAATATTTGGCACTACTTCACGCTTGCAGCGAAAAAAATGTAATCGATATACATAATCATCTCATTAGTAAGCGATCATTAAGGCTACAAAGTCTAATAATGTCAGGCAGAAATTTTTCATTTCCCTCTCTTCTCTTTCCGCAGTTATCGCCAACCCTAATCACACATCGTTTTTAACCGAGTTTTTCCTGCTAGACTACGAGTGAAAACGGTTCGGTACGCAAATTTGAGATCAGGTAAATCAGAAATAAACGCGCGGTGGCCTTTCAAAGCCTTATTCTCCCCTCAAAAAAAAAAAAAAAATAAAAGAAAGAAGAAAAAGAAAAACAATATGTCGTCCGTAAAAGAACCTTAAGTAGAATTTCCGTATATTTTAGGGGCAAACCGTAAAGCTTGGCGGGTATGGAAGTGGCGTTTGGTGAGGCTGCTATAAAAAAGTCAAGTGTCTCTGAGGTGCATCATCATCATCATCATTGTCAACCATTATCAATCCACTGCTGGACGAAGGTTTCCCCAAGTTTCTTCCACAACATTCTGTCTTGTGCCAGTCTCTTCCATGTTACTACCGCATACTTTTAAATTTCATCCGCCCATCTCCCATGTAGTCTTCTTCTGGGTCTTTTCCTGTCCCTTGGAATCCAGTCTAAAATTTCAGATGTCCATCGATGGTCTGTCCTTCTGGCAGTATGTCCAGCCCATTGCCATTTCAGGGATTTTACTCTAGTCATGATGTCTTCCACTCTTGTCATTTTTCTGATCCACGAGTTCCTCTTCTCTCCTGGTTATATCAAGCATGCACCTCTCCATGCTCTTTGAGTTGTCTGCAGTCTTTGTATGTCTCTTTTAGTTAAGGTCCACGTCTCTGCAACATATGTAAGCACTGGAATGGTGCATTAATCAAACACTTTTCTTTTAAGACATAATGGCATATTGCTCTTGAAAATTATACTGTTTCTTCCAAAAGCTCTCCAGGCAAGTTTTGTACGCCGATTAATTTCTTCATCAATGTGACCCTCACTTGATACCTGCTGTATAAGATAAATGTAGGTCTTGGTTATCTCCAGCTTTTCTCCATCAATCGATAAATCTTCATTTCTTGTAAAAGCATTGTACATCACTTTTGTCTTCTGAAAGTTCATTTTTAATCCCACTTCTTTTATTTTGTCAGCAAGTTCGTGGATCACACCGTGCAGCTCTGATGAGGTAGTTACAAAAATGACTACGTCATCAGCAAAACGAAGGTGAGTTAGATAATCTCCATTAAACTTTATCCCTTTGTTTTCCCAGTTCAGTGATTGAAAGACATTTTCCAAAGTGGCATTAAAGAGCTTCGGCGATATGGTGTCACCTTGTCTCACTCCCTTTCCAATTTTTATGTGTGTTGTATTCTCAAATAGCAGAATCTTTGCACTTGCATTTTCATAGATGTTATTAATAATATTAATGTTTGCATCTTCAATACCGCAGGATTTCAAAGCCATTGTAAGTGCTGATGGTTTCACCGAATCAAAGGCCTTTTCATAGTCAATAAAAGCCACGCATAATGGAAGTTCATATTCCCTCGCTCTTTCAATTAGTTCTCTCAGTACGTGGATATGATCTATAGTGCTGTAGCCACTCCTGAATCCAGCTTGTTCTCTCGGTTGAGCCATGTCCATTGTCACCTTCAAGCGGTGTGAAAAAACTTTAGTGAACATTTTGTAAACCACTGATAGGAGGCTGATAGGTCTGTAGTTCCTGAGATCCTCAATCTCACCTTTTTTATGTAGCAAGATCATTGTAGCGTTGTTCCAATCCTCTGGAATCTTCTTTTCATTAAGGAATCGAGTGAAAACTTGGGCGAGTACTGTTTCGATTTCTCCACTTGCTTCTTGTATGATGTCAACTGTAATTCCATCTTCTCCTGGAGCTTTTCCCCGTTTCATGTTCTTGATTGCATGTGTAACTTCTGCTGGGAGGACTGGAAGAACTCTGGTACGTTTTGTAATGTCTGGAGTACATGTATTATCCCTTTCATATAGTTTTGAGTAGAAATATTTCACTCTTGTCAAAATTTCACCTCTATTTCTCGTTATAGAACTCAGAGCCATAATCTGTAGCCTCTATTTCTCGTTTCTTTTCTCAGAGTCATTATCTGTTTTCTTCCCTTACTCAGATGTCCCTTTGCTCTCTTTAGGATTTGGTTGTTTTCAATCGCTTTCCTCACTAGTTCACGGTTGAATTTCCTTACATAAGAGGCAAAAAATGCACACATATGTGACGCTCGGAGTTCAAGACCATGCTTATGAGTTATTTCGATCACAAGGGGATAGATAGTTCATCACGAATTCATTGAAGAGGGACAAAATGTCAACCAACAATGCTATTTAGAGGTGTTGAAAAGGTTGCGGGATTTTGTTCCGGAGGAAAAGAGCTGTACTGTGACCTGACAATGCCCTAAGCAATGATGCCCTCAGTGTTTGCGACTTCCTCGCTAAGAAATCAATTGCTAAATTAGATAATCCACTTTATTCACCTGGCTCAGTCCCTTGTGATTTCTGGTTCTTCCCAAAAATAAAAACTGCCATGAAAGGACAAAGATTTTCAGAAATTTCTGACATCCAGTATAACGTGACAAGGAACACAGGAGTATTCCGGAAACAGAGTTCCAGGTATGTTTCCAGCAATGGCAACAGCATCTAAACTAAATGCATAGCTGCGGAAGGGTATTACTTTGAAGGTGACAGTAGTCGCTAGTGGAAAAATTCTGTAGGTGGGAGAAAAAACCTCACCTAGTTTATTGAACAACCAGAATAAATGCAAAAGCTGCTCAAAGACTACAAAAAAACCCCAACAAACCTAAATTAACAAACAAGTTTAATACACAATACAATAATAAGACATCATTGCTCTGATGACACTTCAGAATGACTAGTCAGTATAACTGTGGTAATAAAGCAAGTATACAAATTCAAAAAGAAAAACATACCATGTTTCCCACATTATGTTAAATGGCACTGGATTTCATGATGCATAAACAAAACATTACATGTACACATGCACATGCATCATCAGTATTAGCACAGCCCGCAAAACATCAACCGAGTACATCACTACATGAGAATTAAGGTAATGAGAGTTACACCTTCTGAAAGCAAAAAACCCGTTACAGGTGAAAGATGTTCGTTGAACACATACTGTAACTAACTTTGTTCAAAAACTCCCAAGAAAACGCACAGAAAAATGACAAAGCCACACTCAATATATATTGATGAGACACAAGAAATATAACAATTTCTGAAAGAACATCTCACTTATAGCAGGACGAAGTTTATATCAAAAATCCAACAGACAAGTACCAAGGAAAACCTATTACTCGTAATATCAACATGAAAAAAAAAAAAAAAAAGAAAAAAAGAAACCTAGATTTATACTGCAAATGATCAAACGCAAAAAGAAAAAAGGACATTCTTCAACAAGAGTCACAAAGAATCCTGAAAACGTGCATAAAAAATGCAAAACCTGCACAGAAATCGCAAAATAACCAACGCTAGAGCACGGGTACGCACACACTTTTTCTACAGGTGCATTTCGGGAATTAAATTTTCACACCTCATATTTAAAACACGCTCCAGTTGAAAAATTAAAACGGAATGTTTTGGAAACCATTCAAGTTAATAACGTCGGGTAATTTTGTTTCAGCTGGGTTTTACAGTTGATCCTTACGTTTCAATCCTGAGTGACAGCGTGTGTGAATCATCTGATTACATCACCTAAATGACGCAATCAGTTATATAGGGGCGTGGCTGGTTTTCTGAGCTTTCCCTTTGGGTTAGTTCATTCTTTTTCCTACCAGTGCAAATTTGTACCCTAGTTTCAGTGTCATCCCATAAATCATTCTAAAACTCAAATGTGCGTGTGTCATCGGATTTGCATTACAGAACAGTCGCACAGGACACGTGGCATGAAGAGAAGCAGTAATAGTTCTTTGCAGAAGAGAGGTAAAGCTAAAATGATTAGCGGTTTTCACACACACACACACACACACACACAAACGCGTGCGCGCGCGCGAAGGCACAAGCGAAGATTAAATTAACTATGGATTTATGTATTTCATCGATCTCTCCAATGAATTATTGCCGTGTGGAATATATCACAAGATCCTATCAATTGAGAGAATGAAAGACAACAAGATCAGACATTTTGAAACAAGCCATGCCAAAAATAATGAAAAATTTTCAAAGGAAATTATGGTAACAACTGAGAATACAATTGAAAATTCAATGTCCATCTGATGGTATCATGCAGAATGATTTTCATCTCGCGGCAAATCAGCTAAAGTCCACTCAACCGATGTATAATAATATTTGCCTCGCGAGCCTCAAAAGAACTTGTTATTTCCATAATAAGTGCGGATAAACAGACCAATGAAGTATTTATTGGATACTATTCCGTTATCTAGACCGTACAGAATTTTTTTTTATATACGGCCTTATATAGTAGATGATGGAGAAACAACCATGATTTCGCTGGGTATTGACCTAGCTTCATCAGGACAAATGGCACGTAAATATTCAAATTGTATATGACATCACAATATATATCATATACAATTTATCGGAAGCCTTTCGCTGTTTTCTCACCTCCACATTCCAAATCCAATCACCCTTGGCAACAAAAACTCAGCGCCTTTTACAGTTGCGTATATCGCGTAATACATGTTCAGATAAAAACAGTTCGGAAAAAGAACTGTATTTCCTTAAATGTGTTGCAGTACAGCGAGGAGTATACAACCCATTCATTATAGACAAGGCTCTAACAAAATTCCGGAAACCAAAGTCTATCTCCAGGTTAACTCCTGTGATGCGCCCATTGCGAGAGAATTTTTCTATTATTCTATTTTCCCGTGAAATTGCCTGCACAATTTCAAAAATTCTCAAAACCTTTAATTTTAAAGTGATTTTTAAACCCACAAACGAAATGAAATTTTTAGGATCAAAGGACTATGTTGAAGACAAAAACTCGAGGGGAATTTATCAAATTCCGTGTGAATGTGGCGCTTCGTATATAGGACAGACCCGTAGAGCCTTGCGTTTCCGATTGAAGGAGTTCAAGACCTACATTCGGAACTGTGACCTAAAAAAATCATCGATGACTAAACACTGTTACGAAAAGGACCATAAATTTATTTTTGAAAAAGCAAAACTAATTGAGAAGCCAGATTCAACCACCAAACTTGATATTTTAGAAGCTTTCCATGTACACTGCTGGCCACCCAAAATGCAACACCAAGAAGGAAGCATCCGATTTGCCTGAAATTCGCAGCATGCGTCGCCCGCGAGAGGACATGCAAACGATTAGCATAGCAGGGCATATGCAAATCATGTGCGACCGGCACGCCACCGAGAAGCACTATAAGTAGGGTGCACAGAAGGCGAAGTGTAAGTAGTGGAAGTGTGTTGTGCTGCCGGACCTGTGCGTGGGGAAGCTTCCTGATGCCTCGTCGCAAAATACGGCAGTCATTCCAGCACATTTGGGAGTTCGACAGAGGACGAATAGTGGCTTATCGCGACAGCGGTTTATCGTACCGAGACATCGTCGCTCGTGTGGGACGACATCCAGCCACAGTGAGGCGAATATGGATTCGGTGGGTGCAGGAGGGACGGACGGACCGACGTAAGCGATTGCCGCAGCCGCGGCACACAACCGAACGAGAGGACCGGCATGTTGTGCGGCGGGCATTGACGGCTCGCACCGCCACATCACGAAAGTTAGCGCAGGAATTAGGGTGTGTTGCGCAACAACATGTGTCAGCACGTACCGTTCGACGTCGTCTGCAGGAGCGGGGACTTGTCACACGGCGCCCATTGCTCCGATTACCATTGACGTTACACCACCGGGGAGTGCGGCGGTAGTGGGCCGTTGAACGCCGCACCTGGACTACGGGATGGCACGACATTGTCTTCTCCGACGAATTCGGCTTCTGCCTGCAACACGACGATGGTCGGATCCGCGTGTGGCGGCACCTCGGCGAGAGACTGTATGACGCCTGAATTATGCATCGCCATACCGGTCTGTCGCCTGGCGTTATGGTTTGGGGCGCAATTGGATATGACACCCGCACCCCTCTGGTACGCATCGGCAGTCCACTCAACAGCCACCGCACCATCTCCGACGTTTTGGGGCCTATTGTCCTCCCTTACCAGCAGGACTTGCCAGCGGCCACGTTTCAACAGGACAATGCGCGCCCGCACGTGGCACGCATCGTGCAACAATTCTTCACGGCTCACCAGGTGTCACTGTTACCGTGGCCTGCCTGTTTTTCCGATATGTTGCCCATCGAACACGTCTGGTCGCTGATCGGCAACCGAGTGGTCCGGCAAGCACCACCCGCGGCTACGCCTGATGAACTGTGGCAACGTGTGGAAGCAGTCTGGACCGACATACTCCAAGCCCACATCCAAAGCCTCTTTTGTTCGATGTCGCGGCGTTTAGCGGCCGTTATTGCCAGCCATGGGGGCTACACGAACTATTGATGTCTGCGTGTTCCGCAAGTCGCACGGGCCTGTAAGCTTAATCGTTTCATCTTTGTATCTGTTGTTATGTGTTCAGTAAATCTGCCTTTGCTTTCTCGTGTCCTTCTTGGCGTTGCATTTTGGGTGGCCAGCAGTGTATATCAAAAGTCTTCGCAACTTGTTGATGGCATGGCATCCACCCCATTTCTATCAAGCGCGTGGAACCAACTAACCAAAACCCGTGACTGTAAACGCCATTTATGATATCATATACAATTTGAATATTTACGTGCCATTCGTCCTGATGAAGGTAGGTCAATACCCAGCGAAACCATGGTCGACTTGAAAAAATAAATATTTGTTCATTACGTTGTATTATCTTAATATTCTTGATTGCATGTGTAACTTCTGCTGAGAGAACTGGAAGAATTCTGGTACTGGTACCTTTCGTAATGTCTGGAATACATGTATCATCCCTTTCATATAGCTTTAAGTTGAAACCTTTCACTTGTCAAAATTTCGCCTCTATTTCTTGTTACAAAACCATCTTCTTTTCTCAGAGCCATAATCTCCAGGAGAAGATGTAATAACCGTAGACATCATACAAGAAGCATGTGGAGAAATTGAAACAGTACTCGCCCAAGTTTTCACTCGGTGCCCTAATGAAGGGAAGATTCTGAGGATTGGAACAATGCTACAATGATCCTGTTACATAAAAAAAGGTAGCATTGAGGATCTCAGGAACTACAGACCTGTCAGCATCCTATCAGTGGTTTACAAAATCTTCACTTAAGTTCATTCACACCGCTTGAAGGTGACAATGGACATGGCTCAACCGAGAGAACAAGCTACATTTAGAAGTGGCTACAGCACTATAGATCATATCCACGTACTGAGAGAAATAATTGAAAGAGCGAGGGAATATGAACTTCCGTTATGCATGGCTTTTATCGATTCTGAAAAGGCCTTTGATTCAGTGAAACCATCAGCAGTTACAATGGCTTTGAATCTAGCGGTATTGAAGATGCATACATTAATATTATTAATAACATCTATGAAAATGCAAGTGCAAAAATTTGGCTATTTAAGAATACAGCACCCATAAAAATTGGAAAGGGAGTGAGATAAGGCGCCACTATCACTATATCTCCCAAACTCTTTAATGCCACTTTGGAAAATGTCTTTCAATCACTGAACGGGGGAAACAAAGGGATAGAGATTAATGGTGATTATCTAACTCACCTTCGTTTTGCTGATGACGTAGTCATTTTTGCAACTACCCCATCAGAGCTGCAGAGTATGATCCACGAACTTGCTGACAAGAGTAAAGAAGTGGGATTAAAAATGAACTTTCAGAAGACAAAAGTGATGTACAATGCTTTTACAAGAAATGAAGATTTATCGATTGATGTCTACATTTATCTTAGACAGCAGATATCAAGTGAAGGTCACATTGATGAAGAAATTAATTTGTCTGGTGAGCTTTTGGAAGAAACAGCATAATTTTCAAGAGCAATATGCCATTATGTCTTAAAAGAAAAGTGTTTGATCAATGCATCCTTCCAGTGCTTACGTATGGTGCAGAGACGTGGACCTAAACTAAAAGAGACATACAAAGACTGCAGACAACTCAAAGAAGCATGGACAGGTGCATGCTTGATGTAACCAGGAAAGATAAGAAGAGGAACTTGTGGATCACAAAAATGACAGGAGTGGAAGACATCATGATCATAGTAAAATTCCTGAAATGGCAATGGGCTGGACATGTTGCCAGAAGAACGGACCACCGATGGACAACTGAAATTTTAGACTGAAATCCAAGGAACAGGAAAAGACCCAGAAGAAGGCCACATGGGAGATGGGTGGATGGAATTCGAAAGTATACGGGAGTAACATGGAGGAGACTGGCACAGGAACTTGGGGAGACCTTCGTCCAGCAGTGGATTGATAATGGTTGACAACGATGATGATCATTATTATTATCTTAATATATATAATCGTCACAAGACTGTAGCCTTCGAGATCAAGATATAATATGGAGAGTTAAATAAATATTGATATCGGCCATGAGTTAGATGGTTGAATGTGCTCATCAATTAAGCGTTTGAATTAAGTCTAAATTTAATAATTATTTCTGCGAAATCTTTTCTGGTGTTGCTGTTCTAAGTTACGACAGAAAGAACTGGAAGAGAAGGACAGCTGTTATGAAGATGAGTTCTGATTCTGCACCATGGAATTAGATGGACTCACTCTGTTGGAATTTGAACATATGACGCGCTAGGGATGGGTGTAGTTACAGTGAAGTTATTTACGCAGAGGCCATGGATGAAGTTGCATTGTAACAAGCTGAGAAACCATGGCAAAGAAAAAGCTGCCATGAAAGTTGTAAAAAAAGGGAGGGGGGGGTTGACATAGAGCAGTTGAATACCTTAAAATCTTTAAAGCTCGATCTCTATATCACATGGTGAATATATTTCAAATACGTGGAGATAATGTAAATATACGATGTCATCGCTCTGTCCACGTTATTTTATCACTGAAGTCAGAGATTATATTTATATTTATATTTTTCTATATCACATTCCTTTTATTTTTTATTTTTCCAACAAATAATAAAAAATAAAAAAAAAATTAAGTAAGCACAGCCAGCTTCAATATTGACCATAAAGGTGCTTTCATCGTTCAGAAACAAAGTTATATATTTTTCTTTCTTGTACGCTTATCACTTAAGCCAGAGATTTCACATTACTTATGGGCATATAGTGAACCAGCTTTCTTCGGCTTTGCGATATTTTTAGCCTGCTTAGTGAGCTTGTTCTTTCAAGGAAATTGTCCTGATGACATGAAACAAATTTTAAACCGCACAACCGAACAGTGAGAAAAAGTGTGATTTATGTCACACGCTCTACATGCTAACTGCAAACTCTCCCATATCCCTTCCTACTGCTCCACTGTTCAGATGCACACCGTAAAAAAAAAAAAAAAATTCGTCAATTCTACGAAATATAAGCCCAGGTATTTACGAGGAGGTGTGGGATGTGTGGGGAGAATTACAAAGGGTGTTGTTGGTTCATGGGGTCGCCGAAAATGTATTGTTGTTACAGATTAAGTCGCAAATACGTCACGGCAAATAATTTGGCAGCACGGAAACAACTTCCTCTTGCAATTGAATGTTTACCTTCTACGTCAGAGTCTCGTCACTTCGTTTCGACCTGAAATCTGCGTTTCGCGAGTTTCTCGAATATCCGCGTTGTGTTCTCAGGTGGGCGCTCACGGATACTCACGTCGGTGAGTGCAATCGTGCTCTCATTCGTCTATGTCTCCTGATGTCTAGGCCGTGAACTTCTAACTCCTAGTACTGCTGTGCCTAGGTTCAAACCCCGGCTGTGAGACAGATGTTGTGCTTGCCCTTACGGAGATGGTTCTCTCCCGTTCCAGGAATCCCTAAATTAAGGAAGACCAATACCTCCTAGCCTTAGGTGCACATGGGACTTGTCTAAGCCTGAAACAAACAAACCAACAAAATTCTGTTCTGCTGTTATTTCCCAAGGAGCGCAAATAATTTCTTGCCCCAACACAAAACTCAACTCGCCTGTATAAATGAATGTCATTCTTGATTCCACATCCTAAAAGATGGAAGAATTTCTTAACTGTCTTGTGCCTTAGTAGTGTAAAAAGCCAGTTTCAAAAGACGTTCCTCACGCAGGTTTGGACTTCGACAGAAATGTATACGTTCCAACTGTTTTATGTATTTTTTTCCCATTACGAAATTCCGGCGAAAAGTCTCTATTTACTTTTAATACTTGCCACAAAATAGCATAATACACTCTTTGCAAAAAAAAAAAAAAAAAAAGCGAAGCACCCAGGAGGAATCATTCAATCGAAATGAAAATTGGAATGTGCAATGTACATCTATAGGACAGGAGATGATTGCAATTCCACAGCAGTAGGGCCTTTTATTCGGATAAAGCAGCTACACGAGTTGGAACAAGTCAGTACATTGTAGCATCACTTTTGGCTCGGATACAAGCGATTACCCGATGTGGCATAGGCGCATACACGGATATTGTCCTGAGGTATAGCATGCTAGATGGTGCCCAAATTGCAGGCCAGTTCACCTGAATTCCGGGATGGGCGTAGGCGGCGTTCAATCATGTCCCAAACATGTTCGATCGGAAAGAGATCGTGCGATCGGGCTGGCCATGGAAGGGTGTCGACATTACGGAAACAGGCCTGGGTGAGCATTATCCTGTTGAAAAATTGCTCAGGGACTCTGCGACATTAATGGAAACACAACAGGTGTAGAATGTCATCGACGTACTGATGAGCCGTGAGGGTGGTACGAAGGACTACCAAGGGTGTCTGGCTATCGTAGAAAATGGCTCCCCAAACGCTCAGTCCCGGAGTGCAAGCTGTGTGCCTTTCCACGGTAAAAGCCGAATCCGTATGCTGGCCGGCTCGTTTCTAGACACGTATGCGCTGGACATCGGCGACAAGTGCAAACCGTGACTTATCACTAAAAACAACACGACGTGGGACACTATCGCACGTTTATCGGGCCCGACACTATTGCAACCGGTGTCGGCGATGTTCATTGGTCCGTGATAGGCGACGGAGTGGGCTCCTCGAACGTAGTTCCCCGTGTCACAAGTCGTCCGGCAAGGGTCCGGATGGCAACTTCAGTATCTGGAGACGACGCAACACGCCCGCGGATGGTTGAGAGCGACGAATTCTGTTCTGTTCGTGCGGCTCTCACAATCACTCGATCATCACGTTCTGTCGTTGCCCTCGGCCGTCCACTACCCGCGTGCCGATGGGTTGTGACCTCCTCAACCCATTGGTGCCAACATCGTCCGATTGCCCAGTCGCTCTTACCCAAATGCCTGGCGATGAGGCGACTTGATCAACCGGCCTCTCTCAACAATTATACGTCCTCTCTCAAACTCACTCAACTGCTCGTATTATGCACGGATCCGACGTAGAGGCATCTCCACAATTCGTGGAGATTAATGCGACCGGAATCCGCTGTCACAATTGTTCCTGCGCGCGAGCTTTGCTCTTGATGTACCGTTCTGGATGCGCGGTTGCCATGCGCTGTGGCGGCCACTATTAAGACAATGGGCGTTACTTTTTAAACATTTGCATATTCGGCCGCTAAGGCACTTGCATGCGGAATTTCATCAGGATCGAGCGACTTTCTCGGGGTGCTTCGGGGTTTTTTTTTTTCTGTATTTTTCTGTTTTCTTGGCAGAGATTGTATATTTTTCAGCAGGTGGGACTCACGACTGAAGTTTTAAAGAGACAGAAACGAATTTTATTGTTTTGTGTTCAAGTTTCAAGAGCACTCGTGACACTAAAGTACGAAATTTCCAATCAAAACTAATACCACCATACTGTAACAGGAGTCGCGCTGCCAATCGCATTATTCGCAATTTGCGAAAGAAAAATCGTTTTGGCGATGGATAAAAAGTTTTGGCGAAAATATTGGCGATTACCTTTATTGATACGAAGAACGAAAATATTACTCCGCTGCCAATTAGCACTTGCCAAACAAAAGCTCTTTTTCGCGGTAAAGTTACCTGCTATCACCTAAGCTAGAAGCTATTTCCGTGTACACCTTTTTTAATTATATTACCTTTTTCAATAATATTTTGCTGCTTAATTGTAAAGAACAAATAATCTATTGCTTTTGTGCTATTATAGCGTTTTCTTTTTTTATATTTCTAATGGAGAGTGAAAAAAGATTGGCAACTTCAGATTACATTTGGCGAAAAAAAATTGAATTTGGCGGATGGATTGGCGAAAACTTTAAAAAAGCCAAAGCAACCGCTGCTGTAACATTAACCCTAGAACGGAAACGTGGTTTCTATGACATGAAGGGAAACGTGGGACACTGAGTACCCCAATGAAAAAATGGATTTCAAAACAACATTTAATTGAATATTTGCTTAGTAACACACAATATAAAAACTTTAAGGAGTAATTAATTAATTATTCATCGCCCATGCCCCGGTAGAAACTAATTTACGAGTGGCACTCAGCGCTCCGCGTGTTTCCCTTCCATGGGTTAATATTACAATGTGTTTTAATAAATTTTCTAAATTTTTGCATGTCTAATGTGCTCCCTGAAATTAAAAATTTTAAGAGAAAAGTATTTTTATCGTAGAATTTCATTATGTAACGTAACAGAAAGTCAACACGCACATATTTCCTTTCTTCCTCGTTTTTTTTTTTAATACGTTGAGTCAAAGCTGTGGCATGCACTGCTGATACAAGAACCCTGGGATTTCATTTTTATTATTTTTATTTACGCATTTATGTATTTTGCATCGAAACTGCTTCTAATTTTCTCTCAAGATTTGAAACCTGTGACTTCTCTCTTAAGAGCCTTTTGCGTTTCCCACAATGTGGATGCCGCATATCCTTTCTCAAAGAAATGGAAAATAAAAAAAGAAAGAAATAGGAAAGAAAAGTAGAAAACAATTGAAATTCCCAGCAGTGTTCTTTAATGCATTTTTCCCACAACTGTTGTTTAGGGGCATCTAATAAACATTCCTTAAGGCAAAAAAAAAGCATTTGATGCATCAAGGTATAAAATTAAACACGTTTTCGAACTGAAAATAACTTGGATGATAATTAATTTAAATACATAGAAAAATCCTCCATAGTTGCTTTCGCAGTTATAGTTGTTTTGCGTCAGTTTAATCTCACAGATGAGACTGAGGAACACGTTTTGCGAAACATTACGCAGAACGTTCGATAAACAGAAATCTGAAATTAATTGTGTTGAATTCTGGTGTATCTTGTCCGGGGGACATCGGAAATGCGGAACTGTAATTCGGATTAATTCTAAAATTGAAGTAAACCAGCACAACCGATGATGATAATGAACTGAAATCCGCTTTGGAAAATGAAAACTGGATCTGAGTGATTTCACACCATCTTATTAAGGACACTCTTTTGCTCTGTAGATGCAAATGCGCACACTTAAAACGCGGTAACTTTTAAAGTGAAACGCTAATTGAAAATTTTTGTGATAAAACGTCGAAAAATCTACTCGTACAGTAAGTATGTCGATTGATGAAGTTTATCATAAAAATTGTTCCGCAAAAGTTTAGTACCAAAAATTCAATGTGAGCACACAAACTCCGTATATCGAAATGGATAATCTGTACACACTGACAAGGAATTTGGCTTTTCTGCACTGTTCATACGAATAATCTGTACGCACTGACAAGGAATCTGGATTTTCTGCACTGTTCATACGAATAATCTGTACGTACTGACAAGGAATCTGACTTTTCTGCACTGTTCATACGAATACTCTGTACGCACTGACAAGGAATCTGGCTTTTCTGCACTGTTCATACGAATAATCTGTACGCACTGACAAGGAATCTGAGTTTTCTGCACTGTTCATACGAATAATCTGTACGCACTGACAAGGAATCTGGCTTTTCTGCACTGTTCATACGAAAAATCTGTACGCACTGACAAGGAATCTGGCTTTTCTGCGCTGTTCATACGAATAATCTGTACGCACTGACAAGGAATCTGGCTTTTCTGCACTGTTCATACGAATAATCTATACGCACTGACAAGGAATCTGGCTTTTCTGCACTGTTCATACGAATAATCTGTACGCACTGACAAGGAATCTGGCTTTTCTGCACTGTTCATACGATTTCTGAACAAGAATAGTAACAGGCAATTCCTTACTTTCGTTCATAATACGTTCCTGAAAATGTGTGTGGAAGTCAAACTGGCCTGTATGTTATAATAAAGGGTTTTCTGTTTGATATGCTTACAAGTATATAAAAATTCCCGCGTAACAAAATTGTGGTATAATATTACCAGGGACGTAGTCAAGGAGTAGCGGTTCGGACAGCTTTCCGATATTTTTCATCTGCGGCATTCTTTTAATGTTTTCATGTAATCACTTCAAAATACGTACTTTTTAGGACATTTAATTATATACAATTACACAGTCGCATCAGAATAATGTGACCACCCCCAGAATCACAGTGTAGCCTAACCGCCCAAGCGCGTCACACAGCGCACGTGACAAAGTCGACCACACGGAGATATAAGCGGCTGGCCAGGACAGATGAGCCATAGTGCGTTACGCGAGCACAATGGGAAGAGGAAGTGATTTGATGGACGTTAAAAAAAGGAATGATCATCGGCTACCGCGACAAGGGTGGAAGCATCTCAGAAACAGCAGATTTCGTGGAGTGTTCGCGAGGTGCTGTAGTTAAGGTGTACCAAGAATGGACCACAGGTACACCGAGTACCTCATGACGTCATAACTGTGGAGCCCCAAAGGTCATCGATCCCAGAGGAGAACGTCGCCTCCGTAGACTGGTAAAGGGCAATCGACGCGCAACAGTGCAGCAATTGACCACGCAATTGAATGCTGGGGCACCCAGGTACGTGTCCCCGATAACAGTAGAGCAAATTATGTAACGCATGAGTCTCCGAAGTCGAAGCTACGTCAAGGCGCCAATGTTAACCCAGGTCCATCGGCAACGACGCCTGCAGTTCTTATGGGACTACCGTCATTGGAAGGTGGAAGAGTGGGAAAAGGTTGCCTTCTCCGACGAATCGCGGTTTCTACTCCTCAGAAGTGACGGGCGGTGGCGGTGGAAGGTACGGCGTCAGACACACGAGAGCCAACACCCGGACACGCTTGTCGGTCAAGTACAGGCCGGCGGTGTCAGTATGAATGGCTGTGGGATGTTTTCCTGGTATTACCTGGGACCGCTGGTACCACTGGATGGGTCCCTGAACGCCAATGGCTGCCTGTCCATCCTCGTTGACCACATGCATCCCTTCATGTTGGACGTTTACCCTGGTGGTGATGGTGTCTACCAACAGGACAATGCGTCCTGCCATGTCACCAAGGGAGTGGGTGACTGGTTCCAGGAACACGACAGCGATGTATCCGTGCTCCCTTGGCCGGCAAAGTCGCCCGACTTCAATTCCATTGAGCACTTGTGAGACTATTTGGATCGACAGGTTCGACATGCCGACCCACAACCACGCCATCTCGGGGACCTCCGTGCTCTGCTGCGGTCCGAATGGACACGTGTGCCTCGGGCAACCTTCCAGGGCCTCATGGCGTCCATGCCACCCATCTCGCCGCTGTCATCCGGGCCAAGTATGGTTAGTCTTTTGATATATACCCCCACCCCACCCCCGCAAGTGGAAAACGAATTCATCAAGAGAAAACAAACGCCTCAAGTGGAAAACAAATTCATTTTGCTTTTCGTTGCCATTAGGAAACACTCAAAAAACCGAGTTCTTCCAGATTTTAACTATGGGTTATTTTTACGCCGGGTTATTTTGTTAACGGGTTATTGACGTTGGGTTATTTTGACTCTGGGTTTTTTCGACTGAAATATTTTGACGAGGGTTATTCTTTTTTAACTATGGGTTATTTTGACGCCTGATTATTTCTAACCCGGGTTATTTTGCTAACGAGTTATTGACGTTGAGTTATTTTGACTCCGGGTTATTTCGACTGGAATATTTTGACGAGGGTTATTCTTTCCAGATTATTTTGACATTTAATCCGTGCAAGAACACCGCGGACTCTTGTGCTGTTGCCTGTCGGGATTGAAACATCGTCGAACCAAGTTAGTTTAAAATATGTGATTCCTACAACAGTGAAGTCATATCTTATGTGGTATGAGAAAAGGAAACGGAAACCAGAAAAATTAATACCCTCCAACATTACTGCAGCTGTTGTTACTTATAAACAGGAGTTCTGACCAAGTATTCGAAGGCTATTAAAAGTTCTGTGTTAGCTGCCAGCCTCAACAACAAGAGCGTTAAATACATTTTAAGGAACAAAACCGGACAGCAATGACTGAGCAAGGGGTTTGACTCTTCTTTCAGTGCATTAATTATATAAAAATCGAACATAAATTAATTAAATACATATACATTTATACCAAAATGCGATATGGGATCCAGGACCCCCCTCCCCAAAATGAAATCTTGGCTACGTCACTGAATATTACGGGACCTGATTTCGGCCAAAGCTAAACTGTTGCCTTTCTCGGACACACAAGAACGTTTTCGATACATTTCCTACAGCTAGCAAAAGAACGGCAGAAAAAACTCACTTACTTTGCATTACATCCGTATCCTTAACAACATATAAGAACCCATTTTCCCATGTTTACTTTACAATGCGATGTCCATATCATTCAACAGACACCTACCGCATCGCGAATTAAGAACGACCATCATCTTTTAGTTCAACTGTCATCAAGGAGGTGCTTAAGGGGGGGGAGAGATCGACCCCCGAAATGTATGTTTTTAAAACTTCAGAATTTCATCCCGAGCTGGATAAATTTTACATAAAAGAAGAAATGTTGTTTCACAAAGAGAAATTCGATAATGTGCTCAAGAGAAGTTCGATTATGATTTCGAATATTCATTTTTTTCGATTTTTTATTACACTGTATAAAGTAGATTTTAGTTTTAAGCGAAGCTGTTAATAACTCATAGCAGACAACTGCTATTAAAATGTTGAGGTGTCTTTGAATGCATGCTGCTGCTATTACAAATCCTAAAACTTAGGGAACACAGGTTATTTCGCACGAATTTAAAACTATTAACTGAATAAAAGTGTGTGTGTGTGTGTGTGTGTGTGTGTGTGTGTGAGTACTCACACTTCTCTGCCTTCCTCCCCCTCGAAACAAGATTTTATGTACAGGCCTGTTTGTCATACACTTAGCTGTGGTACCAGAAGAGGATGCCAGGACACCTAACATCAAAGCTCACCATTCCTACCAACAATGGGGTTGTCATTGAATTAAAAAAAGAAGTATCAACTCTCTGAAGTTATTTCTTGCCTAAACTTCTCGCTACTTGTGCTTACCTTCGTTGCCATTTAGCAGGTACAAAGAAACTGAGAAAACTGATTTTAATATCGGAGAAGAAGCTGCTTAGTTGTATTAGCAGCTGTTCGTACTTCAGAACGTCTCTCTGCATTTGGATCATATATTCTTCCATGACGATTACGTACTGCTGAAAGTGCCTGAAGGTATAAATGACCTTCACTGGTAAACACTCAGTACAAGATTGATAAGGTGATGTCTTTTTTTACACTTCTATGTCAGTTAGATCTATACTGGACATAAGTCTTTGATGTGATGCCCTTAATCTGACACCATTAGTTAATCCACATTTTCAGTGCTGACACCCAAAGCCAGTTCGTTCGTAATTTGCGTAGCTTCATTTGAAGTGTCTACTGTGGATCTCCATATTTTAATACGGGGAAACGAGATTGAGCACGTTGCTGTATTTTCCCTTTTTCCCGATCAACTCGTCGTTAGGTAAACGAACAAAACAAATAAATACAAGAAACTGTATAAATAATTCACAGAAATGTTTGCAGAAATCCATAAAATTTATTTTCCAAAACTTTGCTGTAAATCAAGTTCCCCCTAGCAATTTTGTAATCCACTAGATCCGTATAATAATAGCTTCCAATCTGGTAAAGTATCCCACACTTTTCCAGAACTACAACAATTTATATGATTTATTCATAACAACGTTAAAGCTACGTGTGTAAGATAGAAGTAATAATTTCGGTATGTGGACACCAAAGGCAAAAACGAAAAGAAAAATTCTTACGAAACATTTTAACACTAGTTATCCAGTTTTACATTACTGGGGGGGGGAATCTCCCCAAAACAGCAATATTAAAAAGCTGATAAGTTAGGCTACAGTACAATACATGCATTTAAAATGGTACCTAATCACGCCAGCTACTGAACTGAAATGGGCGAATTCCTAGAACAAAGAAGCTATTAACTGCCTCAGAATAGTCCCCACCCTTTCTTCTTCTTTCTCATTCTCTGTGCTTCTTTTTTTATTAGGTGAGTGGGAGCAGCTTAGAGCTGCGCCGATTAGCATTAACACTGGATCTCGAACAGGTAACTGCACATTTCCGTGCTTGAGGAATCTTCCAACGTCCACGCACTTTAGCATAGTATTTAGCATGCAATTTCATACGGCTTCCCGAGAAGTTTCTGCTTTAACTTAAAGCATTTTTTTTTTCTGTTTTACTAGTTATGTTAATTTTATGCTCATATATATATATATGAACTCTTCACGATTTGTTAAACAAACCGAGAAGAGTAACTGTTATGCCTTTAGGATTCCTAGATAAAAATTACTAAAAAGCCGAATTTCTGTAGTATGTTATGAATTTTTACATTACTTTAGCAGACTAAGAAAAAAACTTCCATTTTTTAGCCCTGTTTAAACAAACAACGCATCTGAATTATTGCATGCGCACATGGAACACATATATCATAAAACTAGGTTTTCAATATTATTTTTAATATGGATTTATTTATCTTGTCAATATAGAAAGAACTACTCAAAAAGTTTCACTTTTTATGTGTTTTTTGTTTTTACTTTTTTTTTTTTTTTATACCTGTTATGTTAAGTTGTCGTTGTTCCTTGATATTCTTCATTTAAGTGGAAATCTCCACTTTATTTCTTCCATTGAAGTTCCTGATTGGTGAATTACCAATAATCCGACTTATCACATAACTTTACTACGACTACTCATTATAAAACTCATTTGGCTGATAGAAACAGAAAAACTGAATACTGTATGTCCTGGCCGATGTCTACGATTCTTCAGCTTCGCAATGAAAAAATCGAGGAACACCAAGGTGGGGCAAAATTAATCCCGACTTGGAAGTTTTTTCGTCAAAACGCTTTTACAGGCGCCAGTTTCGCTATGAAAATTTGCGGGGCTATCAGGTTGAAGATTTAATATTCCCGACTATTCCCGACTTCTTCTAATTCAAAAAAGAAGAAAAAAAATCAGAAACAGGGTATTCCATCGTTATTCTTTGCAACACACCCTATCATCATAAGCAGCCGAATGAAGCTTTATCTCTGTTAATTCACCTTATCCTTTCGTTAGCCAACAGACCTTCGTATTCAAGCAAGCGTCCGCGTAGAATCCAGGAAAATCTCTGCTGATGGGTAGCCTGCCGTGCTATCAAACAACAAAAAATACCAAGCAGCCTTGAACAATCGCATATATCATTAGTATAGCCCAGGGGTCGCGCTGGCTCTTTTAAAGTTTTCGCCAACTTATTCGCCAAATTCAATTTTTTATCGCCAAAGTGTTATAACAATACTTATAAAGGTAATCGCCAAA
The DNA here is from genome assembly GCA_039090855.1 of Macrothele yani. Classification (NCBI taxonomy): domain Eukaryota; kingdom Metazoa; phylum Arthropoda; class Arachnida; order Araneae; family Macrothelidae; genus Macrothele; species Macrothele yani. Next base: position 148,550,746 of record CM076995.1, on the reverse strand, counting down.
GTACGTTTTCCATCGCCAAAACGATTTTTTTTTTCCGCAGATTGTGAAGATGGCGATCCCTGGTATAGATAGCCCACATTGCATTGAAGAATTGAATCTCAAAGAATTCACTCGGCTGAACAACATACGTTAATCATTAATAAATTACTTTTTTTGAGTTTTCGCGTATGCGTGTATACACATATTTATAAGCGGTATTGCAACATGTCCTCTGTAAAAGATTCAGCTCATATAAACAAAGTTTTGCTGTATTTTAATGAAGAAGTTTTTAGATAAAAAAATATTATTATGCCATTACATGGAAATACACCTATGAGCCACTCCCAGTCTAGAGAAATGAGCGCGCCTGAAGACCGAACGGTGGAGCAGGTGATCAAATCAGATCATATGTTGACGATTTTAGGAAGGGAGTGTTTGTTTGAGGTTTGACGACCACCGTGAGCAACTCAATGGGCTATAAGCAGTCGCCCGTCCCTAATTTAGGGTCACTGGTTCCAGGGAAGGAAGAGAGCCAGTGACGTAAGACAAACACAACATCCATGCCTCACCGGGATTCGAACCCGGACCCATCTCGGAGGAATGATCAGAAGCCATCGCCTAGACCACTGCGCCACCAAACAACCCTTAGAAATATGAAGCTAGCAGATTTGGGCTAGAGTGCTCGATAGGAAAGTGACACCGAAGCGAGATAGAAAGCGGGGATGAAGACGCCCTTACTTATTACCGAGGGGCCAGTACCCGGGGTCCGACGGCTTAACGTGCCCATCCGACGCACGGCGGATATTTAGTTGTTCGAGCGTTCGTACATGCCTGAGATCAAATCTGAGGTTTTCTTCGTGGCAGTCACGGACGTTGACCACTAGGCCACCCGCGGCCCAGTGGCGCAGGTGAAGTTCACAGAGAAGTATATATATATACAACCTGACGACCGGCTTTCGGTAAGTAGAGTGTTCGGAGTCAGAATGGGAAAAGCTGCCGATTTATCGGAGTTTGATAAAGGACAAATTGTGATGGCAAGGCACCTCGGAACTAGGATCTCGGAAACGGTGCGGCTTGTGGTTTGTTCACGTTCCGCTGTAGTGAGTACGTATCAAAAGTGGTGAACATATGGCCAAATGACGAACCGTCGTCCAGCCGTGTATCGTCAGCAGCTAATTTATGCCAGAGGAAAGCGGAGACTACAGCGCATTGTTCACAGCGACCGCAGGGCCGAAGTGCGGCAAATAACCGGCAGCTACAGCAGTGGTGATCAGGGCAATGTGTCACAACACACAGTTCACGCAGCCTTCTGCGCATAGGCCTGCGTAGCCGAAGACCCAGCCAGGTCCCCATACTCACTGCACGTCAACACCAACAACGCATGAAATGGGCTCAAGATAATCGAATTGGACCGTCGATGATTGGAACAGAGTGGCCTGGTCTGACGAATCAAGATTCCTGGTGCATCACGTAGACGGCAGAGCGCGAATACACCGATTACCAACGGAGGCTATGGCGCCTGGATGCACTGTTGGGCTGAAACAGGCCGGAGACGGCAGTGCTATGCTGTGGGCGATATTTTCTTGGGACACTTTAGGCCCCATTATCCCAATAGCACAATCCCTGACAGCTGTCAGATATCTGAATATCTTTGCGGACCAAGTTCACCCATTCATGGAAACTGTATTCCCGGCTGATGATGGCCATTACCAACAGAATAATACGCCATGCCACACTGCCAGAATCGTCAAGGACTGGTTCGAGGAACATGCTGCTGACTTTCTGTTAATGCCCTGGCCTCCAAATTCACCTGATTTGAACCCAATCGAACATTTGTGGTTCGATTTGGAAAAGCGGGTTCGCGCTAAATCACCACCACCCCGAAATGTACGGGAACTGGAGTACCTGCTATTGACATTATGGTACCAAATATCCCAGGATACCTATCGCCACCTCATAGAATTGATGCCTCGCCTAGTGGCCGCTGTTTTGCGGGCTAAAGAGGGTTCTACAGCTCATTAGGTAGGTGGTCATAATGTAATGCTCGTCGGTGTATAGTCATTACATGAAAAAAATATTACGTTCGAATATCATTAAAATATTGCATAAAAAATTTAATCTCGGTAAAAATGATGTAATATCTAGAGATTGATATGCACGGGCATTCGGAAAAGCTCGGACCCCACCCTCAATCCACCGTCTTCTTTTAATTGGAAGTTTTGTTTAACGACCACCGTGAGCAACTCAATGGACTGTAAGCAGTCACCTGTCTCTAATTCATGGCGACTTGTTCCAGGAAAGGGAGAGAAGAGAGCCAGTGCCACAAGAAGAACATACCATCCGTGCTTCACCCGGGATTCGAACCAACACCCATCTTGGACAAATGATCGGAAGCCAGCGCTTCGAACCACTGGGCCACCAGGTCGGTTAGAATCTTCTCTTTAGACGATTCCGTTCTTCAATTTTTGTTTCTGCTAAATAATGTTAAATTTCAGCTTGTAAACGAGGAACTGACGTGTGTGATTGTTCATCCTATGGAATCGATTTCATTGCATTCGTCACCATTCGAGTCACAACACTGGCGAGCTATTGTTTAATCCTTTGCTTCAATTTCATCCTATATATTCCTCCAGAAACACTGAATCTGCGACTGGATATCTGTTTCATACCTTTAGGTGATAACAAGGATCGTAGAGTCGCCAACAAAAAATTAAATAGCAGTTACCTTCCGATTAAAGGCTGAACTTGTTGTAATAGAAAGGTGGAGAACCATTGACATGTTAAAATGGCACTGGCAAATGTGAGTTTTCAGGAGATACATAGAAAACAGTATAAAAAAATATGAAACTGAAAAGGCAAATAAATGGTACGATAGCTACAAAGTAAGCTTAAAACAGAAGCTTAAAGAAACTGGTCTTATTTTCGCTCTGTCAACCTACACGTCGATGACGAATAAGTTTCATTATGAATGTTTAAATCACGGAAATGAATTTTTTTCGTAAAGCTCCGTTCAATGGACAAATGAATCAGATAATCATACAGCTAGACATCCTGTTCTTCCCACACGGACAGGTATATAGGTAATCCACCAGTTCCGCTGACTGATACTGCATTAGCAGGCGCAACGGCAAGGGCAGAACGCCTCCACCCCTGGAAGCCTAGTGTAGGTCACTTGTTTCATTGAACCAATGAGCGTAGTTTTAGTAAAAAAAGAAACACAAGTGAAAAAGCTTTGCCCTTTTTTTTTTTTTTTTTTTTTTTTCCATTTTCGTGGCTCCAAACTTGCGATGAATACCATTTTTCACGGCTCTGCAAATATGAAGATATTAAAAATATCAAATTTCGTACACTGAGTTCCAGTACCAAAAATGCTTACTTATCCTGAGCTCTAACAATCAGTAAATTTCTCTTTAAGAAGCTACTGGACTTCATCCCTACAGCTTCATTACCAAAAGGACTAATCCAGAGCTCGAGCACTACGAAAATTTCTCGTTCGGACCACCAGAACTCATTGGACTTTCCCATATCCTCATCATCAAAAAGACTAATCCAGAGCTTGAGCACATGGTAAATTTCTTGTTCAGAACATTAGCACCTTCTTTACTTTTATGCGAGCATTCATTGGAAATTTATGTCCAAAGCTCGACCATCCATTGGAAATCAATATCCAAAGGTCGAACATCCACTGGAAATTTATGTCCGAAGCTTGAGCATCCATTGGAAATTGATGTCCAAAGCTCGAAGATCCATCGGAAATGTACGTCCAACGCTCGAACATCCATTGGAAATTTATGTCCAAAGCTGGAGCATCCATCGGACATTTAAGTCCAAAGCTGGAGCATCCATCGGAAAATTATGTGCAAAGCTCGAGTACCCACTAGATTTTTGAAAAGTCCTGTGCCAATCGGAATCTTCAATGAATGAATTAAGTATAGCAGCGGAAAGCTTAGTTTTCGATTTCTAACTAAAGAAGAGCTCAATAAGACTGTACAAATACAAAAAGGGATAACTCTAAGAAATATTTCAGAAAATATTGATCAAGATTGAGACGAGCCATGAGAAGTAAAAATTTTTAAATTCGTACTGGGTGGAAGAATTGACACAGAAGGAGATGTAGTAAGTGATGTTGTTGTTCTTTTGTTTGTTTGTTTTTAACAACAAACGCACTACTTTTGTGCGGTATTCTTTAACGCGAGCGTGTGTGTGATGCAACGGTATGGTTCACCGTAACCTTTGTTGACGGCGACGCATCAGGGTATGGTCATTGCTTTCATCTAAAAGAAGCACTCACTGTACATTCTGACACTTGCTTTTTATCCTCCTGCGTGGATTTTTTAACTCTTTTTTTCTGCTGCTTTTTTTGTTTATCAGAATTTCCTACATCTTAGCTATGATTGGGAGTTGAATGTAATCCCAGGGTGTCCGGTTCGCATCTGCAATGTATGTATATTCACGGCTGCTTCGAAAGCCCCCCCCCCCCTCTCAGCAATAGACGCAAACAGTAAGGGACAAAGTCGGGATATTGTGCAAAAACTTAATCAAAATCAGAACTTAATCAAATTTAGGAATTTCCTATGAAACTTCGTTATAAAACCAAGCAAAGCCTTCCACATATTTTAAAGCTCGCACACTAAATTCATGCATGATAAACGGTGGGTTTATATATCTTACTGGCTGCTTTTATTACAATAGAATTATGATAACGTGAAAACAACAGTGTCATTTTTTATTGCAATTATTTAATACGACTATATATGGCGCATTTTTTAACTTTTTTTTTTTTTTTGGTTGAAGGTTTAACGACCACCGTGAGCAACTTAATGGGCTATAAGCAGTTGCCCGTCCCTAATTTAGGATCACAGGTTCCAGGGAAGGGAGAGAACCAGTACCGTAAGACAAACACAATATCCATGCCTCACCGGAATTCGAACCCGGACCCCTTCACGGACGAATGGTCATAAGCCATCGCTCAGACCAATGCGCCGCCGGGGGCGGCTTTTGAACTTTTCCCACTTGCGAAGAATGAGTAACGGCATTTTTTAACGAAAAAAAAACCTATCTGATAAAAAAAAACACGAAAAAAATTTAAATTTTTTTATTTTTTTTAAATTCACAGGCCTCCCAACTCATGACTCCAGAAAAGAACTTCATAGCATGAAACAGCTCTCGCGATCATTTACATTTTTGTACAGCTGCGTGGTACTTCAGTTCAAGATGCCGTGAACCCGATAACAAGGCTTCGTAGTTAGACGTAACCAAGGTCAGTACTGGAAGGGTGGCAGCCTAGTTTGCGCCTCCGGTGATTCTTACGTTCTCTCTGCTTTCTTGGATCATTGCTCCAGCCTTGTACCAGAAAAGTCGGACACTGGGGGACCGCTGGACATTTCACGTTGAATGTTATTCTAGCAGTGTTCGGCTATAACTTAACACACTCGTAATAACTCTTCCTTTCATCCCAATGTTCTACATTTTTCCTTGGCTAACGCAGAATTTGAATCTACGCAACAACAAAAAAATGGGTAGCCGGTAAAGCGCCACACAGGAAAACTGCCACACGTCTTTCAGCAACTTGGAAAACCGCCACACATTGGAAAACTGCCACACGTCTTTCAGCAACTTGGAAAACCGCCACACATTGGAAAACTGCTACATGTTTTTCATTATGGGGCCGGGCACAAATTGCTGTTCCTCCAAGGAACACTGAATGTGTGGCAATTTTCCAGTGGGGCAGTTTTCCAAGTTTCCGAATTATGTGTGGCAGTTTTTCGAGGGGCCTAACGACAGAAAGGAGCTCTTTTGTTTGTCTGAATTTTCATGCAGGTTCATACGCGTTTAGGGCAACTGGCCACACAAGTTCGAGGGGGGATGTAGATTGCCGTTTCTTGGCATATATTGAGAACTGAATTGGGAACTCCAAACAAATTTCGAGAAAACGTCCTATGTAAGTAAGCCAAGCGAAAACGGTACTTTAATTTGAAGAAATGAATTGCCGTGACTTAGTAGTGCATTTCTTAAAACTACAATGTTCGACGAATCAACGGAATTACAGCATGACTCATGCTGTGTTCAGAAAAGGACGATAAGGTGGATTTTTTAAAGAACGCTACAATTTTACTTGGGCACTAAATTTTTACATAACATGTCAAGTTTGTAATATTTTTCTTTCACTTAATTAATTCATAGGCCCTACACGTTGGCCTTTTTAACAGCTTTTAATCCGCCGACTTCATATTCACAACGTTTACGTATCAAATCAAGTCAATAGCATTACGTTTTTACTGAGGCACTAAATATTAATTCATAGGCCCTAGGCCTAGGCCTTTTTAATAGTCTTTACTCTACCAATGTCATATTCACAACGTTTACACATCAAATCAAGTTAATAATATTGCGCTTTTACTTAGGCACGAAATATTAATTCATAGGCCCTAGGTTCAAGCTTAAGACTTTTTGGCAGTTTTTAATCTGTTGACTTCATATTAATAGCGTTTATACATAAAATGAAGTTAATAATATTGGGTGTTTACTTTGGCACTAAATATTAATTCATAAACCGTATATTATTAACTTGATTTTATTTATAAACGTTATTAATATGAAGTCAACGGATTAAAAACTGCCAATAAGTCCGAAGCTTGAGCCTAGGGCCTATGAATTATTATTTTGTCCCTAAATAAAAGCGCAATATTATTAACTTGATTTGATGTGTAAACGTTGTGAATATGACATTGGTAGAATAAAAACCATTAAAAAAGGCCCAGGTCTAGGGCCTATGAATTAATATTTAGTGCCTGAGTAAAAACGTAATGCTATTGACTTGATTTGATACGTAAACGTTATGAATATGAAGTCGGCGGATTAAAAGCTGTTAAAAAGACCAATGTGTAGGGCCTATGTATTGATTAAGTAAAGAAAAATATTTCAAACTTGACATGTTATGTAAATATTTAGTGCCTAAGTAAAACTGTAGCGTTATTAAAAAATCCCACCTTGTCGTCCTTTTGTGAACACAGAATAATTCATGCTGTAATTCCGTTGTTTCGTCGAACACTATAGTTTTATGAAATGTACTAAGTCACGGCCATTAATTTCTTCAAATTAAAGTACCGTTTTCGCTTGGCTTACTTACATAGAACGTTTTCTCGAAATTTGTTTGGAGTTCCCAACAATTCAGTTGTCAATATATGCCACGAAACGGCAATCTACATACCCCCCCTTGAACTTTCGTGGCCTGTTGCCCTAAACGCGTTTGAACTTCTTACGTGAAAATTCAGACAAACAAAAGAGCTCCTTCCCGTCGTTAGGCACCTCGGAAAACTGCCACACATACACTGCTGGCCACCAAAATGCAACAGCAAGAAGGACACGAGATAGCAAAGCCAGATTTACTGGACAAATAACAACAGATACAGAGATGAAACGATTGAGCTTACAGGCCCGTGCGACCTGCGGAACACGCAGACATCAATAGTTCGTGTGGCCCCCATGGCTGGCAATAACGGCCGCTACACGCCGCGGCATCGAACGAAAGAGGCTTTGGATGTGGGTTGGGGTATGTCGGTCCACACTGTAAAAAAAAATTGTAGATTTTACGGTTTTAAACCGCTTTCCAGGGTGCCAACACAAAACCGTAAAATCTACAGTTTTATGCCGTGTTGGAGCAAAGCTATAGCTTTGCTCCAACACCGCATTTAATGAAGAAAACAGCACAGAATTTGGCTGGAGCGAGTCACAGTGCAAATAATCACGAAAACACAAAAATTTGGCTGGAACGAATGTGCTGATTGTGTTGGAGCAAAGCTATAGCTTTGTTCCAACACGGCATAAAACTGTAGATTTTACGGTTTTGTGTTGGCACCCTGGAAAACGGTTTAAAACCGTAAAATCTACAGTAATTTTTTTACAGTGCAGGCTGCTTCCACACGTTGCCACAGTTCATCAGGCGTAGCCGCGGTTAGTGCTTGACGGGCCACTCGGTTGCCGATGAGCGACCAGACTTGTTCGATGGGCGACATATCGGGAGAACAGGCGGGCCACGCAGCAGTGACACCTGGTGGGCCGTGAAGAATTGTTGCACGATGCGTGCCACGTGCGGGCGTGCGGGCGTGCCACGATGCGTGCCACGTGGAGGACTACAGGCTCCAAAACATCGGAGATGTAGCGGTGGGTGTTGAGTGTACCGGCAATGCGTACCAGAGAGGTGCGGGTGTCATAACCAATTGCGCCCCAAATCGTAACGCCAGACGACGGAGCGGTATGGCAATGCATAATGCAGATGTCATACAGTCTCTCGCCGCGGTGCCGCCACACGCGGATCCGACCATCGTGGCGTTGCAGGCAGAAGCGGGATTCGTCGGAGAAGACAATGTCGTGCCATTCCGTAGTCTAGGTGCGGCGTTCAACGGCCCACTGCCACCGCACTCGACGGTGGTGTAACGTCAACGGTAATCGGAGCAATGGGCGCCGTGCGACAAGTCCCCGCTCCTGCAGACGACATCGAACGGTACGTGCTGATACAGGTTGTTGCGCAACACACCCTAATTCTTGCGCTAACGTTCGTGATGTGGCAGTGCGAGACGTCAATGCCCGCCGCACAACATGCCGGTTCTCTCGTTCAGTGGTGTGCCGCGGCTGCGGCAAGCACTCACGTCGGTCCGTCCGTCCCTCCTGCACCTACCGAATCCATACTCGCCTCACTGTGGATGGATGTCGTTCCACACGGGCGCCGATGTCTCGGTACGATAAACCGCTGCCGCGATAAGCCACTATTCGTCCTCTGTCGAACTCAACTCCGAAACGTGCTGGAATGACTGCCGTATTCTGCGACGAGGCATCAGGAAGCTTCCCACGCACAGGTCCGACAGCACAACACACTTCCACTACTTACACCCCGCCTTCAGTGCACCCTTCTTATAGTGCTTCTCGGTGGCGTGCCGGTCGCACATGATTTGCATATGCCCTGCACTGCTAATCGTTCGCATGTCCTCTCGCGGGCGACGCATGCTGCGAATTTCAGGCCAATCGGATGCTTCCTTCTTGGTGTTGCATTTTGGGTGGCCAGCAGTGTAATTCAGAAATTTGGAAATCTGCTACACATTCAAAGTGTTCCTTGGAGGAACAGCAATTTGTGCCCGGCCCCTTAGTGAAAAACATGTGGCAGTTTTCCAAGTTGGTGAAAGAGGTGCGGCAATTTTCCTGTGTGATAGTTTTCCTGTGTGGCGGTTTACAGTGAACCAAAACAATTTTCTGCCTAACCTCCACCTAACGCTTCTCTAACTTCCTGAGTATAGGCTGATCGAAGGCCGCATTTAGACCCCCGCTATAACTTTTAAATGACGGTTTTAAATTTAATCTACGCAACTCTTGATACCAAACTAAATTCTGAGGTTTAAATTTTTCGTGTTTTCCAGGCATAAAATGTTGAGTGCCTCCTGAATTCTGGATTGTTCGTGATAAAAACGTTTAAATAAAAAAACAGTTTTAGAACCAGTCCTGCAGACAATAACACGAGAATAAACGAAATGAAAATAAAACATGCAGATCTGAGGTAAACCTACAATTTAGCAAAATTTACTTTCTCTGTCAGTGATTTTTAAACAAATCGCTGGCGCTGAAAAATCAATTTTCATGATTACATTTAAACAGTGACACCCTCAGGATTTCTTTATGGGGGTGTCCCAAAATATCGAAGATGCAAATAAATATACCCCGCAGAAAACACTTCCCAAAATACTGGGAAGCGATACAAATATCTCCACCATTAAAGTACGTTTCCATATATTCGTAAAATAAATATTTAAAAATTTATTAATGTATTTAAAAACAGGTAGCAATTTCAATTTCTTTAAATCTGTTTTCCCAAACATATTTTTAGTTAACCAATCGCAAGGCTTTTCCGGAACGGCACCCTCGCTTTTGGCACGGGACTTCTTCTGTGCAGCTGATCACAGTCGCTTAATCTAAGAAGAGGCCTCGAAATTTAGGAGCCCTCAGAGAAAATAGTAGAAGTATTGATTTTAGAGGAAAATATGTGATCACTAACTTTTAAAAGGTAAAATTTTAAGTAGGAGAATGAAAAGTGTAAAAAATAAAGATTCACAAATAATCAGGCCAAATTCGCGAATGTTCAGTGTATGCGAAGCTTCTTGCGTCATGGAAGTTGGAACAATTCAGAGAAGACCGAAAAGTCATATACTAAATTGTTTTATTCACCGAGAACTTTCAATTATTCGTGATCCACGGTAATAATCGTGAGTCAAACTGTCCAGTACATCCGAATTGCAAAGATTTTGTAATAGCGTAGAGTAGCGAATAAAGTTTCTCAATTTTTCCTTGAAAACATTAAAGTAAATCTCGCATTTCTTAAGCGATTAGGACTGCAGAAAAACCAAATTCGTCTCTTCCCTCCCCATCCTACGCGATTCATAGCTGAGCTGTTCTTCATATGCCACGTCCAGCGATTTAACATCATGCGTTGCGCACAATCATGGCGAGGAATATCCCCTGGCGGATTGTGATCGCAATGAAGTGGTTTACCGTTGCCTTCGCAATCACTTGTGAGCCTCCAATGCTGATTTTAGGTTACATCGTGAAAAACCACGAACTATAGAGGGTTGACAGAGGGGTTTGAGCCCTCAACAGTCGCCTACCACACGGACAGGAGGCTGGTGATTAGCCAACTGCGCCACGCCAGTGATATCCAGCTGACTGGCAGAGGCTACACATTACCTCATCACTAGCCCATGCATACATTAGTCGGATGCGTGGGTGGGTGTGTTTCATTGTTCGATTATCGGTATCACACACATACACACGCACACCCTTACTATTGGTTGCTCTGTAATTCGGTTATTTTAGTTCATTACTTTGACGTAAAAGCTGCGTTTACGTAACAATTTGTATCATATACAGCATCCGAATCACGCTTGAATTCATCAGACCAAGCAAAAAGACATTTTATTTTGCGTATTATGCATTTTTAATCACATCCTTGACAGCTCTGGAATGCAGCAGGAAGTGCTTATTTTTCTTACAAAACATGCAAACTGACTGGATTTCATTTATCTTTGCAAAGCAGCACTGAAAACAAACAGTGTAGTAAAAACCCATTTCTTCTCTCATGTTGTTGCTCATTTGCTGCAAAATAAAAAATATTTTTTAAACCACTCAATACTTTCAAGAAAAATAATAATTGAGAGAGTACCCTGGTACTATTTTATGCTATGCATCTTTTGCATGACAAGATCTTTGTGGGTGGGTAATAAAACGCGTGATGCAAGAATATACATTTATTTACAAACAATACATTGCATTTATTCGCATCACTCAAGACCACACCGAGCTACAATCCAATACATACTAAATGGAATTAAATCATAACGAATAAAAAGGTTTACTAATCCCTCACATTGAGCGTTACTTAAGTAGGTGGATTAATTAATGTCATTGTCGTAAAACCAATGAAAGAAGATATGGAAGTTTTTTACGCTTTCCAACCGTAGACTGAAGAAGCGTACATGCTCCAACTTTGTCCGTCTGTCTGTCGTGTTTATTAGCACGATAACTCGCGTAAAAATGGTTCGATTTCGATGAAATTTTAGTATGTGGTAAGGGACAAAACCTGGGAACGAACCCTATGAAAATAGGCCAAATGGGGTCAAAGGTCAGGACATAGGACCGGGTTCCATTCCATCGCCCTTATGCGTCATAACTTACGTAAAAATGCTTCGATTGCGACAAAACTTTATCATGTTGTTCTGGAGGTACTGAACCGGTTCTGTTGAATATCATCGAAATGGGTTCAAAGGTCATGGCACAGGAGCGAGATTTATTCCACAGCCATTATCCTCATAACTTGAGTAAAAATGCCTCTATTGCGACAAAACTTTAGTATGTTGTTCCGGAGGTATACTGAACCAATTATGTTTAATATAATCGAAATGGGGTTAAAGTACAGGGACAGGAGCGAGATTTATTCCCACAGCTATTATCCTCATAACTTGAGTAATAACTTGAGTAATGATTTCTGGTATGTTGGAAAGCGTATCACAATCAATGCACTGCATGATTTTACTAACTTGTTAAAAGCAAATATTTACTAAACTATGCGACTGCAATAGTTTAGTAAATATTTACTATTTCGATTATTTGGTTTTTCAAAGACAATATTTATTATTATTATTACATTCAGATTTGGACGAACTTACGTCAGAAACGACCCTGACACCAATACTGAAAGAAATGTGATGTTGGCACCAAAGTCCTACAAGCTGTAATCTACCTCAAAATAGAAACAAGAACTTAATTGCAAGTGTGTTAGTGAGTGGGATTGATAACTTTTGATCTAGGATATCTACAGGTTACAATACCCCAGGCTGTTATCCATCATTTTAAAGCTCTCTTCAATAGCAGGTAGTAACCGCACATTGGAGGGGTGGGGGGTCGAGATGAAGTAGCATTTCGCTACGACTCATACTCTACTGTTGTCGAGAAAGACGCATAGCATCAAAATGCATTTTTGTAATGGCTTTCATAACATTTAGCATCAGGTTATCGTAATTGCCGTAGATTGCAATGAGATATGGTTAGGTTTATGTAAAACGTGACGAAATAACGTTTGACGACAGTTTGGTAAAATCTATTCTTGCGTAACAATGAAATTAACTACAGTTGTGTCACTTCATGGGACAGTATGCGCCACGATCAGTTTTCAATAGTGGTTTTGACCAGAGTTGGTAACGGGTCAAACATTTCGGACCCGGACGTCCCATAACTGAACCCGACCCAATCCGGACGCGTAACTGACCCGGACAAATCTGCTATGAACTATAAATTCGAAACTTAATTTATATATTGTACATATAAACGTAATATATGTATTCATCCCAATAACTGCTTGATATTTAACAACTGAAATCCTATTTTAATAATAAAATTTGGTTACTTTCTAAATTTTAGTGCCACTATTTTGCGTAATCCATAAGTAATTGCTGACTATGACCGTGACATGGAGTATATTACAAATGGGAACCATTATTTACGATTACAAAAATGCATTTAGATTGTTCGCTCTTTCCACGCTTTAATGGAGGTGCGCATACTTTTCATATGGCCCGTTATATTTTTAGTTCCATAATCTTTTATTACACCGTCGACATCTTTCTTTGTAATTATACACTTTCCACATTTTGAACAAGCAAGACCAAACAACACAGAATTATTCACCGGTTAACGAAACAATTTCCAGCATTCGCTGTTTCCCTTGTGATTTTCAACAAGCAGGTATTTGTTGGCCTCGACGCCTTTCTCAACCTCCTTAATATTAAATCCATCCATATTAACAAATAAACAGTTAATTTCGACATGACATGCCATGTGAACGCGATGTTAGCACATCAATCGAAAACCTCTGAATGCTCAATGTAAAAGATGTTATGTGAAAAGTAACCCTTAGTCATTCAGTGAACTTCGCACGGAGAGAGTGAATCAGCTGAGAAGCAGGCGAATGGCGTTTCCCTGTACCTTGCCCTGGACAATCTCACTGTAAAAGAACGCAAAGGAAGGATATTTTTACGATATGGAGTCGGTGTGTTGTCTGACGTCGTTCGGTGGAAATCTTCGTTGCTTTAAGAAAGAGACGACAATACTTTTGCATGGCAAATCATTATTCACTCCGTGGGCACCATTATCGACTACAGAATTCCACAACGCGCATTTTTCTTTGGAATATATTTTTCTCTTTTCAAAAATAAAAACGGGAATAAAGTCGGGTCAAAATCGGGTAAGGCACACCTTGACCAGACACGTTGGACCCGCAAGAAATTGTCGACCCGTTGACCCGTGACCCAATTCCATCTCTGGTTTTGTCAAGCACGCACTGTTACCCATTTCCACATCAATTTTTTTTTACTTGAGGTTTACTATACTATTGTCAGGAAAGATGCAAAGCGTCAAAAAGGATATTTTTAAATCAGATTTGTTCTGAGACGCGAAATATTCTTATTGCAAATAGCCACATGATTTTAATGAGAATTTTTCTAAGCATTATGCATAATTTATTTCACAACACTTATTTAACGCATTTATTCACAATAAATAGTACGGGTATTTGCTGAAAATATAAACACTATTGCTGGTATTCTATGCGTGATTAGACGTTCCACATAATGAGCTTTCCTATTTTTTTTTTTTTTATTTTTTTTTTTTTTGGAAGTATCGTTCTGCTAATTCTCATGGATGAAATATTTTCCAACTGCGAAAACCATATTCTGATATGAAGCTCTCCCACTTCATTTTTCATGTAATTCTCTCATTTTATATTTCTTATCGCAGAAATTTCTGCAACTCACAAAATATTCAGTATGAAATTGATCTTTTCGTTAAATCTTAACCAACTGAAAGCTATTAAATTCGTATTATGTCACACACACTCAAAGGAAATAAAAGAAAAAAAAAACTCACACACACACAAACTACATCTGAGAAAACTGAAACAGGCGTAAGAAGTGAGTATTTTATAAAAAAATAACATAAACAAGAGAAAGGCGAAAGGTGGGGGGGGGGGTCTGTGCATCGCGCGTGCTCGAAGTGAACCTGACAAAATCAGCATAATGCAGCCATTTTTAATACCGTCATTGATCACATTATACACGTATGAAGTGAGGCGCTGCGAACTTTCGCATTACCTACATCTGAACTACACCTGTGTAAGTTATTCAACAAAGAACAAACCAGGGTCTACCTGAGGGTCTACCTCCTCCAACTAACAAGTTTAGCCATTTGCTAAGCGTTAGGGGCCCACGACGTGTATGTCTTTTTACCGTTGTATGGAACGAGTTTTATTTCGTTCTGTTACACAATTTTGCAATGGCATTTATCATTAATGACAAACATAGGCCTATTTCATAGCGTACCAGTGCGAGACCACATTAAAATAAGGTTTTATACATTTCAAATTATTAGAATTCGTGATTTTGATAAAAATAAATACATTCTGATACTAACATCATTATACAACACAATAATGCACAAGAAAAGACACAATATATAATGTGAGAAAAAATGCGAATATTAAACCAATCTCAATAAGCACTTACGATGTAAATGAAAACCTCATTAATACTTGCGTAGTTTTCCAACAAATGCCTGACTGCAGAATAATATGGCATGATTATCAGCTTTTTGCGGGTCTTTGCTTGGGCAAAATTGCCAATTAGTAATGGGAAGTCTATACTCTTTTCTTGACACATTATCACTAGTGAGTTGTTCTTGCAATGAAGTCCCTTTTTCATTCTTGAAACTACTGAAAAGGATCTTTCATCAGAGTAAGATTCTCTAATATCTTGTGTAATGCCATCAATACCTTGCTATTCAATTTTTATTCCCTAACTGCACCCATTTTTTTATACAAAATTGCCTTTTTGTATTAATAAATTATAAATGCTAATTTCCATACATTATTATAATATTTCACACGCCCTTTATTGAATTATTTCTAAATTAAATTCATTGTTTGTGGTCGCGTTTGTGAAGAACAGCTTTACAAATTTTAGAAATAAATAAATAAATACAGTACAAGAGGTTAAGCTCACTGAAGTAGTTTCGGAGGAGACAATGCGCTCATCGTAAACAGTAATTCTACTTGTTTCCACATATTACGTACTGTATAAACTAGAATTTTTTACATATCAAGACTAGAGAAGCACCCCTTCAGCGCTCCCTCTCTCTCTCTCTCTCCCTCTCACTATCAACTGAAACTAGTAAATACGTATCAAGGTTTGTCAAGGTCAGACAACAGCCCATATAACAATTTATTATTGTAGCATTTTCGTTAGCCCGAATACAGCCGGCAGTCGACGCTCTTGTTCAGTTAATGAACGCTCTCCGTCGACGCATAGGAAATGACGACTACAACTAATGTCTTAAATTTAAAAAATACGATTTCTTAAAGTTATTTAAGTAAAAATATTCATGGGTGGTGGTGCTAAAATTTTTATTAAAAAAACTATCTTCCAGCTTAGTGCCCCTACCCCTAAATCTGGCGCCCTATGCCCATTGTAATTTAAACTATAGGGCAACTGATTCTTAATTTCAGTGCTTTTAACTAAATATTAGTTATTCGTAGGGCAAAGTTGGAGATGAAAGTAGTTATACCGACAACTTATTTGCCCAAAGGCTGTAGGAGTGTTACAGTGGACACCCCCCCCCCTCCTAAAACCTGAAGAAAACTCTAAAATTTGTCCGCCATGTCGCGTATTGTATGAGGCAGCTAGGAATCACAGTTCGGCAGACTCACATGTTCTTTTACAGTTCAGTTTTTTTTATTTATTTCTCATTTACGTTGTTTTTTCTTTCGGATGTTCTCTAAATTAATTAACAAAATTGCGGGATAATTGGGAAGTCGCTCCAATGCTCTTGAAGGCAAGAAACGCAATATTTTTGCCATTTTGAATTATTTCTACCTGTGGGAAAAGGTAGCACTCAATGGTTGCTCTGGAAATTGATAAGAGCAAAGCGATAGGCCAGAAGAGGACTTCTAGATTTCTTGAGGAGGGGCCGATGTTACGACCCACCCCCGCCATTAATTTAGTAATTAATGGGCGTGGCTGATGTGTGAAATTAATTAAGTATTAATTGTTCGAGGCTTGATTGGAGTTTAAAAGTGTAAACAGCAGATAAAGTTTTATCTGGGGGTTTGGAAAGAAAAGAGGCGAAGAATTCTCTCTCTGGCTGGGTGGTCTCAGAATAGCTCTGTTAGGTCATAAATATCAGGGCGCAGCTGACGGGCAGCCTATGCAACACGGAAAGGGAAAGAGGAATACGTATCGAATGAGCCACTTGAGTAGGAATGAATGAAGATAGGGGACGAAAGGTTTAGCGAATAATCGTAAATTCGTCGATTGTTTGGGGCATTTTCGAGAACAATTGCTCTCTGTGTGGTCCGTGCAGAAAAATAAGAGTTCGCACTTGGCATGAAAATAAGGAAGAAAGTTTAGTTGTCTGTGCGCTCTCCGATGTGAAAGGCTGGATGCCTTGGATCTGCAAAAAATGAATTGGGAAAAATGAAGCAGCAAACCTCCCCGCATTTGGTAAGAAATGGAGACAACTCGAGGCAGCTGGAGATGCCAGTTTGCCATAAAGACAGCAGAATGCCTAAATCCGCAGGATAAAGCAGAAATTTCTAGGCTGGAGCGTAATGGAACTCAGCGACTGTTTGGCCCTAATGAAAGCCAAGTTACAGGGGAATTAAGAAGTCTGCGAGTGGACAGTGGTCATTCCAATGAGAAGCGAAGCCAAGCAAAAGTCGGGTTCGGATGCCAACCACTGCAGTGTGGAATCGTCACCCCCATTCATCCCCTACTGTGGAGGAAGTGAAGAGATGCGCTTGTCTTACGGGGCGAAGCGAGGCCCCATGTGTGCGTGTGTGTGGTCGCGTAAGCAGCGAAGCCACTACGTGTAAGTGCGACGGGATAAAAACATGTCGAAAGAAAAATATGAGCGTAAGAGCGGTGGCTTCGATACCTAACAAATATACAGGTGAAATGTTGAGTTGCCGATATACGCTTAAGGTAAAAGCACGTCTGATTTCGCTCGGCCGAGAAAATTAATCTTGGAAACCGCAACATCAGATGTGAGAGGGCCTATTTTGCTTAACGCCCACCTTCAAATCGTCACGAGAATAGATCAGTGTGCACTCTAATCATTGCAACAAAGTGCGGCGTGATATTACCATTTTTAATTGTGTGCTTCATTTACATCAAGCGTCAAAGTGAAGTGTTGAATCATCGGTGCTGCCACATGGTGCAAGTGTCTGTGTGTGTGTGTTTTTTTGTCGTGTGATATTATGTGATGCACAACGGATTTGCACAGCAAAGTCACGTAACTGTAAGTAGATGAATATTTCCTTTTTCTTTCTTCGCACATCTGCGAACTTGTGCCATCCCGACACCCAAAGCTGCATGGACATAGATGCAGTAATGCTGAGTGACTGAACCTCAGAGGAAATACCTGCACATACAGATTTCAATTTCTTACAGGGCCCATTTCCTGATTACTTTTTTACATGAATAAGGGAGAGGGTGTGGCCACAAATTCCGCTGGGCGGGACAGTTTCTTTTAACTTTGGTTCAGGACCAACGTCAGCGGGGCAGGGTTCTGCATGTGCATGCTTATTAGATTTAGTTAATTAACTTTGGCAGTATTTCGCACCTATAATCTTATACCGCAAATTAACGTGCTTGTGTATTTTGTGTCGCGAGTATTTTTAATGTGATCGTTTGCATATAATTTTTTTTTCATTCTCTAAGCAATTGTATATGAATATCACCTGCAGCTCTATTTAGTGTGTAAACGAGTAGTATCTCTTGTTCAGATAGTCCGGTGGAGACTCAGTCGGCTGCGTTATCCGACAGTAAAGTGTGACACCGTATGCTGCCCACATATGAGGGGCAATTGTCTATGCGCCTAGAGAGCGCCGGATCTGTTTAAATCTCGCAGAACGTTATTAAATGTTGTGTTGTGTATTTGAGAATCATGTGTTATTTGCGAAAGTGAGTGTTGTACTGGCTGGTTGGGGATTGAATGTACCGGAGTAAGATCCGGACCACTACACTCAGTCACGAATTGGTGATTGCGGGTGAACCTCATCACAACTCTGATCCCAAAGTATCATTTTTTTTTTAGATTATTTTATTTTTTATTTGTTGTTGTTATTTTGTTCACAAGGTGGATTCACCCAAGCCTTATGCTTCGGGTCATTCTTCAACTTTTCATTTTTTATGTTCTGGTGTGAATCTTTGAGTGCAGCAGTGCACCTGAGATTCTCACCTGGTGCCGTGGCCAACTAAATTGTACTTCAGGTCTCAAGCACCGTTACCGGCAGACTCGGCAGGAACACTGCTAGTGCCGTGTAACAGGAGAGACTAGTCACAACTTTCTGCAGGGGTGACTGTGAGATGAAACAAAAACCCTGAACCCTTACCTCAGTGCTACATATGTAAACAATGCATATTTATAGTCGCTGTGCTCTGTGTGAAAGGCGGACGTTTCTGGCGGGTTTTCGAATCCCGGTCCTGCCGGCCATCTAGTCTGCGGTTTTTCCGGGGTTTTCTGTAGACTCCCGTGTTTGGGGACGCGAATGCATGGATGGTTCCATGCATTCACGTCCCCAAAGACGCAAGTCGGCCCCGGATGCACTTTGTTCTAGGACCCCCTTCCCTAGGCTGCTTTTGTTTATCAGACGAGTGTCGATGCGCTGGTAGTAAAACAATAAAAGGCGAATTGTAATCTGATTCCTCATGGCACCAGGCACTTAAGGGAATTTTCCAATGGTTGTTGATGATGATATTATTTATATATTATATACTATATGATGCGTAACATCACAGCCTCTCCTTGACAAATGTCAACCCCGCCTTCTCGTGGTGCATCCTGTTCCCACTAAAGAGGCTCTGATGACCGCCAAGAGCGGTATAACTATACCATCGGGATTAGAGGACATTCTATCCCACACTCACCAACCCGCTTGGACAGCGTGGTGAGTTATGGCCAAACCCCTCCAAAATGATTCCACAACTTAAATCTTGGCCCTCAGTCTCCGGCAGCTGGAATGTACCTGGCCAAGGCAGCGGCCAGTGCGACATGAAGGCAGAGGGTGCTAAGAATCCCCGGAGGACCGGACTAGGCTGCCATCTGATGCTGACCTTGGCTACGTACAATAGACGCTCCCTATCTTCTGATTCAAGGCTTCTTGAATTGGAAGAGGAACTACAAAGGATCAAGTGGGACATCGTGGGGCTAAGTGAGGTAAGGAGAAAAGGAGAAGATCTCATCGAACTGAAAAGTGGACATCTCTTCAACTATCGTGGGACAGATACTGGCAGAACTAGTGGTGTTGGATTTATAATAAACAAGAAACTGAAGGATAAAGTTGTAGAAGTTGAAAGTTCCTCTGACAGAGCTGCACGACTTGTTATCCAACTCTCGAAAAGATACCAGGCTCAGATTATTCAAACTTATGCACCCACCACAAGTCATCCTGAAGAAGAAATTGAAGAATTTTATGAGGAAATTTGTCATCTAAATAATAAAGGTAAGCAGCATTTGAAAATAATTATGGGAGATTTCAATGCAAAAATAGGGCAACGGCAACAGAATGAAACTTCAGTAGGTAAATTCGGTCACGGCAACAGAAACCAGCGTGGAAATACTCTCGTTGAGTTTGCAGAGGCAGAAGGGTTTTTCATCTTGAACTCCTTCTTCAAGAAAAAGCCACACAGGAAATGGACTTGGAGACATCCAAATGGGACGACAAGTGAAATTGATTTTATTATGTGTAACAAAAAATTCGTCATAGAAGACTGCAGTGTGCTAAACAAGTTCAACACAGGTAGTGACCATAGATTGGTGAGATGTAAGATGCACCTCAACACTAAACTTGAACGTGGCAAGCTCATAAGACAAACAAAATCTATTGACATAACCAACCTTAAAAAACACCATAATACCTTCAAGTTGGAACTGAATAACAGGTTCTCTGCTTTAGAAGGCCTAACATCAGAAGAAGTGGATATCTCTGAAGTTAACAGAAAAGTAACCAAAGCTCTTATGGAAACAGCAACAAAATTAGCTGGGTCTAAGAACAAGTTGCATGTAAATAAATTATCAGGAAAAACGAAAATGTTGATGCAAAAAAGAAGAGAGATGAGGACAACTAAAGAAGATGTGACTTCCAAAGTGGAATATATAGAGCTATGCAAGACAGTAAGAAAAAGTATCACTGAAGACGTAAGAAAATTCAACTGTGAACTAGTGAGGAAAGCAATTTAAAACAACCAAAGCCTATAAAGATAGCAAAGGGACATCTCAGTAAGGGAAGCAAACAGATTATGGCACTGAGAAAAGAAGATGGTTCTGTAACAAGAAATAGAGGCGAAATTTTGACAAGAGTGAAAGATTTCTACTCCAAATTATATGAAAGGGATGATACATGCACTCCAGACATCATGAAAGATACCAGTACCAGAGTTCCTCCAGTCCTTCCAGCAGAAGTTGCACATGCAATCAAGAACATGAAGCGGGGAAAAGCTCCAGGAGAAGATGGAATTACTGTAGACATCATACAAGAAGCAAGTGGAGAAATCGAAACAGTACTCGCCCAAATTTTCACTCGATGCCTTAATGAAGGAAAGATTCCTGAGGATTGGAACACCGCTACAATGATCCTGCTACATAAGAAAGGTGACATTGAGGATCTCGGAAACTACAGACCTATCAGCCTCCTATCAGTAGTTTATAAAATCTTCACTAAAGTTCTTTCACACCGCTTGAAGGTAACACTGGACATGGCTCAACCGAGAGAACAAGCTGGATTCAGGAGTGGCTACAGCACAATAGATCATACCCACGTGCTGAGAGAACTAATTGAAAGAGCGAGGGAATATGAACTTCCATTGTGCATGGCTTTTATCGATTATGAAAAAGCCTTTGATTCGGTGAAACCATCAGCAGTTACAATGGCTCTGAAAACCTGCGGTATTGAAGATGCATACATTAATATTATTAATAACATCTATGAAAATGCAAGTGCAAAGATTCGGCTGTTTGAAAATACAACACACGTAAAAATTGGAAAGGGAGTGAGACAAGGTGACACCATATCTCCGAAGCTCTTTAATGCCACATTGGAAAATGTCTTTCAGTCACTGAGCTGGGAAAACAAAGGGATAAAGATTACTGGAGATTATCTAACCCACCTTCGTTTTGCTGATGACGTAGTCATTTTTGCTACTACCCCATCAGAGCTGCAGAGTATGATCCAGGAACTTGCTGACAAGAGTAAAGAAGTGGGATTAAAAATGAACTTTCAGAAGACAAAAGTGATGTTCAATGCTTTTACAAGAAATGGAGATTTATCGATTGATGGAGAAAAGCTGGAGATAACAGACACGTACGTTTATCTTGGACAGCAGATATCAAGTTAGGGTCACATTGATGAAGAAATTAATCGGCGTAACAAAACTTGCCTGGAGAGCTTTTGGAAGAAACAGCATAATTTTCAAGAGCAATATGCCATTATGTCTTAAAAGAAAAGTGTTTGATCAATGCATCCTTCCAGTGCTTACGTATGGTGCAGAGACGTGGACCTTAACTGAAAGAGACATACAAAGGCTGCAGACAACTCAAAGCAGCATGGAGAGGTGCATACTTGGTGTAACCAGGAGAGATAAGAAGAGGAACTCGTGGATCCGAAAAATGACAAGAGTGGAAGACATCATGATCAGAGTTAAATCCCTGAAATGGCAATGGGCTGGACATACTGCCAGTAGGACAGATCATCGATGGACAGCCGAAATTTTAGATTGGATTCCAAGGGACAGGAAAAGACCCAGAAGAAGACCACATGGGAGATGGGTGGATGAAATTCGAAAGTATGCAGGGGTGACATGGAGGAGACTGGCACAAGACAGACCGTTGTGGAGGAAACTTGGGGAGACCTTCGTCCAGCAGTGGATTGATAATGGTTGACAATGATGATGATGATGATGTATGCAATGTACAATACAGATACACATTGTTTATATGTTACATACACACAATATATTAACTAGCTACACGACAATGTCTGTGCAGTTTAACTTTGCCCCTTTTTTTTTGTATAAATTTTGTTTCCAGTATGTTAGAAATTTTTTCGAGGAAAGTATTTTCGAACTTTATTTGTGGTGTTACAGATCTCCCAAAAATTGCTAAAGTCGACTCCAAAAATTCCAATTTTGAAGTCAACATATGCATTTCAGAACATTTAGGGAAATTATGGAGATCAGTTCAGCTCTGAATGCTTAAATCCTGCTGCCATGACATCGAACAGTGTCTTTTTTGTCAATTCTGCAATTGGATTCATTGAAATTTATGTAACAAATTTGTTTGATATAGATACAGCAACCAAAATGATAAAAG
Source organism: Macrothele yani (assembly GCA_039090855.1). NCBI lineage: Eukaryota > Metazoa > Arthropoda > Arachnida > Araneae > Macrothelidae > Macrothele > Macrothele yani. The sequence continues at coordinate 148,527,814 of CM076995.1, read as the reverse complement.
TAGCCTTTGTTCCAGCATGCACGACAGTCTTGATTCTGGGAAGGCGCTTTAAATTAGTTATCACTTCATGGAATTTTTAGAAATGACATGATTGTGGATTCCCAAATTCCTGCACACAACTTGAAAACCCGGATGTCCGGGTTTCAAATATTACAAAAGCCCGGAATTCCGGACTACACTCAGACGACGACCAGGCCTGCTTCTGCAAGCTTGGAGCTAAAATTTTCCGACATTCTTGTCAATTTACATTCAAAACATTTAAAGATCACCGTATTTTCATGTACTTTAAGAAACTTGACAGATACACGTTCTTAAAAATTTGTGGTTAAAATTCAGCACTTTGAAAATTATAGCAGGCAGGGGCGGATCCAGGATTTTCGTGAGCGGGGGGGGGGGGGGGGGCGCAAGAGTCGGGAATAACCGACGATCTTTCTGATATTTTTTCTCAAAATGAAAAAGTGTTCTTAGTATGTGTATAAATTCTTCCAATTAATCAAGGAAAGTAATATACTTTTAAGTAATACTTTCTTTCACGAAAAGTTATTCAATTTGTTACTAAAACCTAACAAATCGAAGCTTTTCCTCGGTTCTGATGGGAGGGCACGCGCCCCCCGCACCATCCCCACCTCTGGATCAGCCCCTGATGACAGGTACATTTATATGTTTAACTCTATAACGAAACATATTAGCTTATTTTAATTTTTAATTTCGTCGCGTTAGTGGTGTGTGTTTACTAAGAAATATACTTCTCAATCTTAGACAACATTAATTAAATGCAAAGAACTGCTTGTGTTCAGTGGCGGCCCCAGGTACGGGCATACCGGGCAACCGCCCAAGGCCCTGCGCCGAAAAGGGCCCGGCACCGCCGCCAGTTAATTAGTAGTTTTTGCCTGGCGTCACCTTAAATACTGTAGTTGTAGCTCACGATCATATACAAATAAATGCCCAATTTTAATATTTGTTTACTGCTTTTAATTAGTGACATCAAAAAGTTACTCTGTTGGAAATGTTTTTTAGTTTTTGGTCAGAGACATTTTTTCAGCGGGAAAGTTGTGGAGAAATGTCTAAATTTAATTTTTTTCCCCAAGATATTTTTCATAGAAGTTTTGCCGCAATTTCAGGTACAAGTAGTGAGTTGCAATGTACGCACAGAAGCCAGCTACCGAGAAAAGTCGCATAATTCTTCTTTAAATAATAAGACTTAAAATTATACAGCTGTCCTTTCTTATTTAGTAACAGGTCATTTTGGAACAGGTAATATTTTGGATTCCTAATTATATTAATAAACAATGTATTGTATTACACTGTGTTTGTTTCACATAAATCAATACCACAATTCCCGGTAAGAAAAAATTGCTTTGGGATCACATTCACCTCAAGCGAGGGTTTGTGTGAAAAAAAAAGCGAAAAGCGAGCTACTGGTTTACGGTCCGAGTAAGCAACATGTAATTTTTTTACGTACATATATATACCAAAGTCCATCCAGTTCTCCCTGCAGAAGTTACACATGCAATTAAGAACATGAAACGGGGAAGAGCTCCAGGAGAAGATGGAATTACCGTGGACATTATACAAGAAGCAAGCAGAGAAATTGAAACTGCACTCGCCCAAGTTTTCACCAGATGTTTCAATGAAGGGAAGATTCCTGAGGATTGAAGCAATGCTGTAATGGTCCTGCTATATAAAATAGGTGACGTTGAAGTTCTCAGGAACTACAGGCCCATCAGCCTCCTATCATTGGTTTATAAAATCTTCATTAAGGTTCTTTCACATCGCTTGAAGGTCACACTAGATATAGCTCAACCAAGAGAACAAGCTGGATACGGGAGTTGCTACAGCACTGTAGATCATATCCATGTGCTGAGAGAACTAACTGAAAGAACAAGAGAATATAAACTCTCATTATACATGGCTTTTATTGACTATGAAAAGGCCTTCGATTCCGTGAAACTATCAGCAGTTACAATGGCTTTGAAATACTGTGGAATTGAAGATGCATACATTAGAATTATTAATAATGTCATCTATGAAAATGCAAGTGCAAAGGTTCGGATATTTGAGGATACAGCACACATAAAAATTGGAAAGGGAGTGAGACAAGACGACATAATATCTCCCAATCTCTTTAATGCCACACTGCAAAATGTCTTTCAATCATTGAACTGGGAAAACAAAGATATAAAAATTAATGGAGATTATTAAACTCACCTTCGTTTTGCTGATGACGCAGTCATTTTTGCAATTACCCCTTCAGAGTTGCAGAGTTTGATCCAAGAACTCGCTGACAAAAGTAAAGAAGCGGGATTAAAAATGAACTTTTAGAAGACAAAAGTGATGTACAGTGCTTTTGCAAGAAACGAAAATTTATCGATTGATGGAGAAAAGCTTGAGACAACCGATACCTACATTTATCTTGGGCAGCAGATATCAAGTGAAGGTCACGTTGATGAAGAAATTAATCGGCGTATAAAACTTGGATGGAGAGCAGTAAAATTTTTAAGAGCAGTATGCCATTATGTCTTAAAAGAAAAGTGTTTAATCAATGCATCCTGCCAGTGCTTACGTACGGAGCAGAGACGTAGACCTTAACTAAAAAGATATATAAAGACTGCAGATAACTGAAAGGAGCTTGGAGAGATGCATTCTTTGTGTAACCAGGAAAAATAAGAAGAGGAACTTATGGATAAGAAAAATGACAGGAGTGGACGACATCATGACCAGAGTGAAATCACTGAAATGGCATTGGGCTGGATATGTTGTCAGAAGAACGGACAACCAAAATTTAGACTGGATTCCGAGGGACAGAAGAAGACCCCATGGGAGATGGATGGATGAAATTCGGAAGTATGCCGGAGTGACATGGAGGAGACAAGCTCATGACATACAATTGGGGAAGAAACTTGGGGAGACCATCCAGCTGTGGATTGATAATGGTTGACAAATTTTTATGATGATGATGATATATAAAAAGGTTTATTGCGAAGGTTTTGGGTTATTGCGCTTGCGAAGGGCCCCGTGAAAAGCCATCGCTCAGGGCCCTGCAAGAGCTAGGGCCGCCACTGCTTGTGTTGTTGTGGTAATGCAAATAATATTAATGATGATGTAATATGAGCTTAGTTTCAGGAAATGTCCGTCTCCCACAGAATTACTAGTTTTTACAAGCATCCAATGATTAGATATGCAAAGACTTTGTTTTCAAAGAATTTCACATTGTTTCTCAAACAAAATCAAGAAATGGGAATACTTATGCCGTAAGGAAATTAAAAAAAAAAAAAAAAAAAAAAAAAAAGGAACACTTACCTTGTCACTAGGTATTTTGGAACTCATCGAAGTATTTCTTTCGGATCCAACCATTGGTACTATTAATCCACAAACTAAATGATGAAGAATATCTTGCAAAATATGTTCTTGAAAGGGCTTGAGTTATTCCTTTTTAAATCCAAATCACGGCTATGTTTACAACCTTCCACTAATTAGCACAGAAATGAGAACACTTAGAAGTCAAAGCTCTGCACTTGCATACTTCGTCCAAGGACAATGCAGGTACAGCTGATGCAACCCTCACCTCTTCATTTCAACCGATCATCAGTAAATAAAAGCAGTCTGAGAGATGTTACGCAACTAACTAACTGTACGCTAGGTCGTCCTTTGGATAACTGTAAACAGAAACTCAAACACACGGGTATATTACACATTCGCATTAAATAGAGGAAAACTCTTATTTGGTGACTGACTAATACAACACACTGACTTTAAATCACTTTTTTCACGGCGATGATGTGATGATGATTACTGGAATCACTTCCGGTCATATTCTCCGGGATCAGCTGGTGCAGTTGTCAAACTCGGTGGGAAAGCACACCGTTCGGAAACGGAAAGAACTAACCTTGCGTCTGGCGAATTGGCAGAAAACATATGATGGTGGAACTCGACCGATACATTCGTACAGTTGGCACTAAATTAGTGCCGCATTGTTCACCAGAAAACGGTACGTAATCAAATACTTCTTGCACCGAAGAACCGAGGTAGACCAGCTCAACCTCACGATCCTATTTCACTCCTCCCCCATCCCGATATGAAACATGGCGTTCTATCTGCATTGCTTGTAAACACTGAGAGCAACACCGCTTACAGCGCCATCTCTTGGACTGAAGTCACAACAATATGCATGAAAACATTGGAGGTGGCTATCTTGCTCAGGATAATTCATGATCTCGATTAAAATATTTTATTCAGTTAAATAACGTTCAGTTATTGCGTTACATACGCAGTTTACCAGCGATGTTACCATAATTTCATTTCGGCTGGCGCCCGACATCTTTTTTGGCTGGCTCCCCCCCCCCCCCCCCGCGCGCAATGGTAGGTATATCATCATCAGCAGCAGCAGAATCATCAATTATCAATCCACTGCTGGATGAAGGTCTCCCAAAATTTCTTCCACGATTGTCTGTCTTGGGCCTGTCTCCTCCATGTCACTCCAGCATACTTTCGAATTTCATCCATCCATCTCCCGTGGGGCCTTCTTCTAGATCTTTTTCTGTCCCTCGGAATCCAGTCTAAAATTTCGGCTGTCCATCGGTGGTCCGTTCTTCTGGCAGCATGTCCAGCCCATTGCCTTTTCATTGATTTCACTCTGGTCATGATGTCGTCCACTCCTGTCATTTTCCTTATCCACAAGTTCCTCTCCTTATCTTTCCTGGTTACACCAAGCATGCATCTCTCCATGCTACTTGGAGTTGTCTGCAGTCTTTGTATGTATTAAGGTCCATGTCTCTGCTCCATACGCAAGCACTGGCAGGATGCATAGATTAAACACTTTTCTTTTAAGACATAATGGCATACTGCTCTTAAAAATTGTACCGTTTCTTTCAAAAAGTTCTCCATCTAAGTTTTATACGCCGATTAATTTCTTCATCAATGTGACCGTTGCTTGATATCTGCTGCCCAAGATAAATGTAGGAATCGGTTGTCTCAAGCTTTTCTCCATTAATCGATAAATCTTTGTTTCTTGTAAAAGCATTCATCGTACATCACTTTTGTCTATATATATACTGGTACATATTATTGATTTAAAACAAATGCTTTCTCTCTAAATCTATCAACTCTGTAAAAAATTTAAAAATTTAAGTGGAGTGAGTCTTGCTGCTCGTGTATTACATGTAATACGGTCAAACGCCATTCCGCCATTTCGGGTAGGTGACCATATAAATTTGTGTATCCGGTGCGCATATTTTTAAGACCAACGGTACTGGAAATATTTCGCCTAGCGATTGTAGCGGTCAATGCTGCAGTGAGTACAAGCTCATTTATAATTTGCCGGGCTAATGTTCTGACCCAATCACTCGTAATAATACATCGGAATTTTAGACTATGTACCTGTAAGCGAATTTCTGCTCCATTGCTTAGATATTAGGTCAGCCTCATAAGCACATGCATAACTACATAGAATTTTGTGAAGTTAGCAAAGTCTGTCTAAATGCGCTGAGTGATGAATCACTCTAATATCAAAAGTAGGTTTGTTGTTGTTGTTGTTGTTTGGGGGTTTGACGACCACTAAGGGCAAACAGTTGCCCAGTTGCCCGCCCTAATTTGGGGTTACTGGGTTCAGGGAGATGAATTACGCTAGGATAGCAAAAGTACGTTGATATTTATTTTTATTTTTTGTACTCGTAGTTGTTGCTGTTGCTAGCAATGCTCCTAGCTCCTATGTAGTGTGAAATCACTGCCTGTTCTTTACTGCCGAATATACGAAATAGGGATGAAAATTTCATCAAACGCTCGCAACTGGCTGGACCTTTTTATACCTATTTTTTTATAACCAGTTTTTAGTTTAACATACACTTCGACTTGTTCGAAGTGGGGTGCGATGGAGAGGGATGCCAACTCGGTTGTTAAAAAAAATGAACGAAAGCATTCCGGCAGTTCAAAAGATAGAAACAAACATTCCGGTAGCCCAGTCTTCCTGTCCAGAAAATAAAATAAAAGTATAGTTTGAAAATGAAGAATTATGAAGTATGGTTTATGTAACTTATTCTGTCACTTCCGAAAAGGATTATTAAAAGAAGTACTAGGACAAGATTTAAAGAAAAGAAAATGAAAGGAGAAAGAAATTAGTCGTATTTCTAAACAAAAAAGGGAAATGAAAAAAAACAAAAAAAAAAAAAACAAGGGAGAATGTCAAATTTCTGAAATTAGAATTTTAGTCTAACCTAGATTCGTAGATGGACGTGTTTTTTCATTTACGATTTCTCCATGAATGCAGGTCGCAAAGTTTCCAGCTAGGGCGATCCTGAGCCAGCCTTCTCCAGTTTTTTCTATCGCTCTGGTAAAAGGGTCTTCCTATGTAGTAGAAGGTCTACCAAGTTTTCTCTTGATTGATCTTGGATACCAGTTTGTGACGCGGTAGGTACACCTGTTGTCGGTGAATCTGGCGATATGACTTGCCCATCGTGCCTTGTTTACGCTTTCCAACCGTAGGTTGAAGAAGCGTATACGCTTCAGTTTTGTCCGCCCGCCCGTCCGCACGATAACTCACGTGAAAATGGTTCGATTCCGACGAAATTTTAGTATGTCGTAGGGGACCACCTAGGGACGAACCCTATTGAAAATGGGCGAAGCAGGGTCAAAGGTCAGGACGTAGGAGCGGGATCCATTCCATGGCTCCCATGCGTCATAACTTGCTTAAAAATTGTTCGATTTCGATGAAATTTTAGTATGTGGTAAGGAACCACCTGGGGACGATCCCTATTGGAAATGCGTGAAATTGGGTCAAAGGTCAGGGCATAGGTGCTGGATTCATTCCATTGCCTTTATGCGTCATAACGTGCGCAAAAATGTATAATGAATAAAGCTTTTAACTAAGCTAGTAATGTTTTATAATGCTTCTGCTACTGAATTATATGCTTGTACTAAGCTAATGCTTCTTCTAATGGTTGTTGTTTGTTAATTAAATCATGAATAAACTTTCCTGCTAGTAGTGTAGTAACAATAATGAACAAGCTTTTAACTGCTAGTAATGTTGTGGTAGTAATTAAGATGAATAAAGTCTTAACGCTGGTTGTTAATAATAATCAACTAATGACATAAGCCTAACAGCCAGACAGAGATCTGACAAAAACTATGAACTGAGAAAGACGTACTTACGAAAAAGCTCTTTTATTAGATAACTCTTGAATCATCCAACGCACACACACTACTCGTATCACAATAATGAAGAATCAACCTAATCACATAGAACGAAGCTCTGGCTATACAACAACAAACGCTCTCCTTCACCTAAACCAACGCTCTCTCTACGTATCGTTGAACGCGCCTATTTATACTGGCTACCACCACGTCATGACTTACACTCATTGCCAGATCTCATTCAGCGGGTGAAGTAACATCTCGTTCAGTAAGAAGATAATTTACATAGAAAAATAAAATAACCAGAGATAGTAAAAATCAAAAGGAAAGTGAATATAGAGTATACGTTACTTCATCTCCCCCTTAATTTTTTTTTTTTTTTTTTTTTTCGAAAAACCTATCAATTTTGTTTGGAGTGTAAGTCTTACACTTCGTTGATTGACGTTTATCGACCTCTTTTTTGTTTTGTTGTTTGGTGGCAGCAGTATTTACAATCTCAAACTTGGCTTGACAAAATCAAGAAATCTGTATTCGTCTGTGAAACACTTTGTATACTTGAACAAAACAAACCTGCATCGGCATACCTTCCTTTTATTCTGCCTAGCAGGAATCACTTTTTTAATTTCAAATTACGTTCTCATTATTCGTTGAATACACACCAACTGTATCAGCAGCGAAGATTGCCTGGAGCTGCCTAACAGTAACAATTTTATTATTTTACCCCTAAGCACATATAAAAAAATTGGATTAGTAGATGGACATAGAAGAAATATAAAAAAAAAACACATATATACACAAAAAAGAATGCATAGGCCCACACGAAAAAAAGAAATTCTGACACGCCAACTGGTCGTGCAGGAAAAACAACAAACGGAGAAAAGAACCTGTCCACGAGAACTTACTTATCTCGAGGACGCATAAAAAACTCTAGTACGATAACGTTTTCCAGGCCTAATCGGACTGGTAAATTCAGGTGGCGTAGTGCGTTTCAACGATTTGAATGGATCTGGAACATCTGTATTCTGTCGGTCAAGAAATCCCGGCGGCTGACAGGAACGGTCAGGAACGGCTGAAATCCGTCGGTCAGGAACACGGCTGAAGTCTGGCTGTCCGGAAATCCCTGCGGCTGATAGGAACGGTCAGGAACGGCTGACGTCCGTCGGTCAGGAACGGCTGAAGTCTGGCGGTCCGGAAATCCCTGCGGCTGATAGGAACGCTCAGGAACGGCTGACGTCCGTCGATCAGGAACGGCCGAAGTCTGGCGGTCCGGAAATCCCTGCGGCTGACAGGAACGGGCTCCCCAGGCTTTTGATATGGAGTCCCTTTGTACTGGGGCCCGTGGTGTCCTTCCAGTATTCTTTTGGACGGACGTGGCTCCGGCCACATCGTTTGCTTTCGCTTTCGCCCTCGTGCCATAAGAGTAGCAGCAGGTAGCGGCCCTGTTTGCCCTGAGCGTAGGTTCCAGGGGCGAAACCCGGGCGGATGCAAGGATCTCTGCCTTCGTCGCTGTTGCGGAGAAGCAGATTGGGGAGACAAGTTACGTTTTTGACCAGCTTTTGGTGTTACTGGACGGTTTGTAATAGTCAAATTATTGTCCATAACTGATAAATCAGAAAATATCCGAAGCCTCTGAGTCGCTGCTGTAATTTAGTGGTCGTGCAGGGCGATGTTTATTTCTGCCTATAGGAATACTTTCTGACGAGGTATTCAAGGAAGTAGGAGCCTGTGTTGGTGCAGAGTTATCAGGAAACGGCGCAGCAATAGTCTTGGCAATGGTTGGAGGGAAAGGAACGATACTAGTATTTGAAGAACTAGATTCGAGCCTTCGTCTCATGGGAGAATCTGGTTGCGTGTTTGGAAACCCGTCTTGAGGAGGAGGAGGGTGAAGAAAAAATCACTGGAGATTCTTCAAAAATGTTTGTTGGTTCGTCCAAAATTTCTGGCGGTTGATCGTGAGATATAGACTCTTGAGTCTGTGGAACAGAAGGTTGAGTATGGTTGATTATAAAATCGATATTTCGTTCATGATACTTTCGACACTGAGCAAAGTGTACGTATTGAAATTGATTGTCAGGTTTTTCAAGAACAATGTTATTTTCAAACACATTTGCCACCCGATATGGACCTTCGTAGCTGGGTGCAAATTTCTTCACTAAAGTATGAGAAACAGAAGACTGGAAGTGCGTTTCCACGAGAGTGAGATCTCCAACGACAAGATCTGGTTCCCTACGCCTAGTATTATAATATCTTGCTTGAGCCGCTTGTGCTCTAGCATTGAAACACGAGCTTTTTCTGCCATGATTCGTACTGATTGCGGAGTTGGTCGCTGGTTTAGTTCGTCGATAATCCCCGTTAAATTTTCAAAAGGGGTTTTAATTTTGCGACCCAGAAAAAGTTCTGCAGGAGTAATTTTAGTAGATTCGTGGACAGACGAGCGGAGGGCGAACGAAAAAAGCTCCAAATGGTCATCCCATCGTTCATGATGACCCATGACAAATGTAGCAATCATTTTCACTAGCGTGCAGTTTACGCGTTCCGCAGGATTACTCTGGGGATGATATGGGGAAATGAATTTATGCTTAATGTGTAGTCTCGCACACATTCTTTCAAAAATGTCAGAAATAAATTGAGGACCATTATCCGAAACTACTTTATTAGGTGCACCATATCTAGAGAATACTTCATTAACTAATACATTACAAATAACTTCTGCCGTAGCGGCTTTAATGGGAAAAACTTCAACCCATTTAGAAAAATTATCAGTTAGTACTAAAACGTAACGAGCTTTGTTTTTAACAGATAAAGGATAAGGTCCCAATAAATCTATTGAAATAATGTCAAAAACATGAGAACTTGAACTAGATTTCAAGTGACCGGCCGGTCTTACATTACGGTAATTATTAATCTGACACAAGTGACATGATTGAACGCATGCGAGCACACTTTGGTACATGCCAGGCCAATAGGCAACCTCCCGCAATTTACAACGGGTCTTGCGAATACCTAAATGGCCTGCAAGAGGTTTGTCATGAAATTCGTTTTAAAAGGGCCATTCTAAGGGTTCGCGGAATACATGGGCGAAACTCTGTCCTAGTAGTCCTAGATTTCGTATAGTAAAGAAGACCCTCTATGACTTCAAAATGCTGTGACCTTCCAGCCAGAGAAGGATCACTTTGTAGGGGCGAACCCGCAAGCAAAAAATTATAGATATCCCCAAAATCTGGATCATTTATTAATTCTGCCATTATCTGCTCTCTGGATGTTATATCAGCTATTAGAAGTAAAGGCTGACATCCAGGAGTAGTTTCTGTGGGGACCCCACTAATCGGAACGCGAGACAATGCGTCCGGTAATTGATTCTTATGACCTGGCTGATACGAAATTTTGATATTGCTCTCTTGTAACTTCAGAGCCCACTTCATAAGTCTTTGAGATAGGTGCTTAGCAGAATTCAAATACTGAAGGGCAGAATGATCCGTAATTATGTTAACTGTCAATTCGTTAAGATAACATTGAAATTTATTAAGAGCATACACAACAGCAAGACATTCACGTTCCGTAGCTGAATAATTGCGTTCAGCTTTAGCTAAAGTACGAGACGCAAAAGCTATTGGATGCCCAGCTTGTGACAAAACGCAACCAAGACCAACTCCGGATGCGTCAGTATAAATATCAAATTCCTTAGTATGATCCGGGAAAGCCAACACAGGAGGCTGAGTCGACGCAGACTTCAGTGTTTCAAAAGCAGCGTTAGCCTCAGGTGTCCAAACAAACTTCTTGTATTTACGTTTCAAAGCATACAATGGCTCACAGATTGTAGCATAAGCGGGGACGAACTGCTGATACCATCCGGTCATTCCCAGAAAGCGTGATAGTTCTTTTGCTGTTTTAGGCCGAGGAAAGTCAACAATAGGCCTAATTTTTTCATTATCCGTAAATAAGCCGTGGGGAGTGATTTTCAACCCCAGATATACAATCTCGTCCCTCGCTATCTGGCATTTACTAGGTTTTAATGTCAAGCCAGCATTGTATATGAGTTGGAACACCTGTTTGAGCAGAGAAAGGTGCTCGTCAAAAGTCTCGGATGTAATAATTATGTCATCCAAATATACATGCACATGGGGACCCAGAACAGGTCTGAGAACCGTATCCATAAGCTTTTGGAAAGTAGCAGGTGCAGAAGCTAGTCCAAAGGGCATACGCAGGTATTCATAAGCCCCAAAAGGAGTCACAAAGCCTGTTTTATCGACAGAGTCCGGATGTACTGCCACCTGCCAATATCCACTCGCCAAATCCAAGGTTGACATCCATTTGGTTGACGACAGGTCATGTAAAATATGCGACATGACAGGTAGTGGATAATTGATCGTTTTTGTGACTTGGTTGAGCTTGCGGAAATCTGTCACGAAACGAAATTCATTGGGTTGTTTCTTTGGAACCAAAAGGCAGGAGCAGCCCAGGCGCTTGTTGATTCCCTGAGTATGCCCTGTTTAATCATTTCAGAAATTTGACGTTGCATTTCCTGTTTCTTATGGGGAGCACAAGGGTAAGGTTTCGTCGCTATCGGTTTCGAACCATCAGTGTCAATGACATGATAAACCACCTGTGTGAAACCAGGTTGATCAGAAAATAAACCAGAGGGCTTTCCTGTAAAGGAGAAAGCTGGTTTCGTTGCCTCTCATTCAATTGGTTACTCAATAACAAACTCATTATATCCATAGGGACCGTAGGAATCATTTCGACAGGTTCCGGAAAGGAAATCACATGTTGCACGAAATTCAAAGTTATTTGAAACGTATGAATAAGTCCATGCCCATTAGAAATTTCACAGGTAGTTCATCTATAAGCAGGAAAGAATGCGTAAAACGAGCTTTTCCCAGCCCTAGAGATAATGTGACAGTTCCTGTGATACTGAAGATTTCGTTATTTGCACCTCGCAAATACTGCGTCGCAGGCTGAACGAGGACTGCAGGAAAATTGTCAGTGCAAAACTTCGTATTTAGGGCTGATATTTCAGAACCAGTGTCGAACTTTGTCTCGACAATAATATCTTCAATTGTCAAGAATACATCAGGCAACTGAGGAGTTTGGACAGTCACTAATACTGTTTTAGGGTCAGAATGCTTGGTATCAGGAAGCAGGACCGACCCTTGGTCTACTTCCTTTGGAAGTTTAAAGGATTCCTGGTTGGATTATCATGCGGTCTGAAACCTCGACCCTGCCGGGTATCGGAAAAATTTTCACGATGAGGAAAACTGCGTGAAACCTGCGTTGGGAACTCCGCGTGTCTGTTGACATTTTCATATCTAGTACTTCTTCCCTCAGCACGGGCAGAAAAATCATCATTGCCCTGAGCATGAAAACGTTCCGAATGCTGTGGATTGGAACGGAGTCGAGCATACTGTGCATTTGTACGATATCCCGAAGATTGTTCAGAAATTCGCTGTTGGTTTGCCACTCTTCTGTGTGGTGGAACGTATGAAGCTTGGGTGTGCACTTGTGTATGCTCGCGCTGAAAGTTATTATGCCTATTATGCCGCTGAGGGTTTTGTAATAAGCCTCGCGGGGTGCCTAGGCATGGTGAGTGGAACCATGTTTGCCATGTCGCTCTTCATACGTTCGTATGAGGCGAAGGCATTCATGAATTGTGGCAGGGTGTCGAACCTCAAGAAAATCTTGTAAAAATGGGTTGAGCTGCTGCAATAGGGTATCCAACATGTCAACATGACTGGCATGTGGATCCCATAAGTTATATAAGCGTGTTGTTTCCAACGCAAATGCAACAGGGCTATCGTTGGGTCCTTGCTGACGAGAAAAAAGTTGTTGTGCAAGGCTAGCTCGACTGAGGCCGAAAGGAAAGACCTCCAAAAATTCTGCACGGAAATTCTCATAAAGAGAATCCGGGTTCGACACTCTCCACTGCCGATACCAGGTCTTAGCGGTATCCTTCAAGCAAGTGCCTGCGATTTGTACTTTGCAGTCTTCAGGAATATTGTATAGATCAAAATGATCTTCCAGATCTTCGAGGAACTTTAAGGACCCCTCCAAACCATTAAAAATAATTGTTCCTGCATGCGGCACGAAATGGGCAAGCATTCTGCTTCGCTGAGAGGATTGAACTCCCTCAGGTACGACCCGCGACTCAGAGTAATAGGAAGCTGGTGCATTACGAAATTGTGAAGAATGCCTGGGTACGTGTAGATCACTTATATCAAAGTGAGCCCCGCAGGCTTCTTGCAGATGGTCGAAATTAATCCCATCACCACCGAAACTTGTCTTAGGGTGAAACATTGAAGTTGTCTCAGGTAGTGAAGACATGGGTAAGAATTGTCAAGATCTCGTGTTCGAGAAAAGTTCGGGCGCCAATTATAATGAATAAAAGCTTTTAACTAAGCTAGTAATGTTTTATAATGCTTCTGCTACTGAATTATATGCTTGTACTAAGCTAATGCTTCTTCTAATGGTTGTTGTTTGTTAATTAAATCATGAATAAACTTTCCTGCTAGTAGTGTAGTAGCAATAATGAACAAGCTTTTAACTGCTAGTAATGTTGTGGTAGTAATTAAGATGAATAAAGTCTTAACGCTGGTTGTTAATAATAATCAACTAATGACATAAACCTAACAGCCAGACAGAGATCTGACAAAAACTATGAACTGAGAAAGACGTACTTACGAAAAAGCTCTTTTATTAGATAACTCTTGAATCATCCAACGCACACACACTACTCGTATCACAATAATGAAGAATCAACCTAATCACATAGAACGAAGCTCTGGCTATACAACAACAAACGCTCTGGCTATACAACAACAAACGCTCTCCTTCACCTAAACCAACGCTCTTTCTACGTATCGTTGAACGCGCCTATTTATACTGGCTACCACCACGTCATGACTTACACTCATTGCCAGATCTCATTCAACGGGTGAAATAACATCTCGTTCAGTAAGAAGATAATTTACATAAAAAAATAAAATAACCAGAGATAGTAAAAATCAAAAGGAAAGTGAATATAGAGTATACGTTACAAATGATTCGATGTCGATGAAATTCTAGTATGTGATAGGGAACCACCTGAGGACAAATCCTAATGAAAATGAGTGAAATAGGGTCAAAGGTCAGGACGTAGGAGCTGGATCCATGCCATTGCCTTTATGCGTCATAACTTGCGTAAATATGATTCGATTTCGATGAAATTTTAGTATGGGGTAGAAAACCACCTGGGCACGAGCCCTATTGAAAATGGGTGGAATGGGGTCAAAGGTCAGGACATAAAACCGGGATCCATTCCACTGCCTTTATGCGTCATAACATGCGTAAATATGGTTCGATTTCGATGAAATTTTAGTATGTGGTAGGAAACCACCTGGGCACGAACCCTATTGAAAATAGGCGAAATGTGGTCAAAGGTCAGGCAGGGCATAAGAGCGGGATATATTCCATTGCCCTTATGCGTCATAACTTGCGTAAAAATGGTTCGATTTCGATGAAATTTTAGTATGTGGAAGGGAGCCACTGGGGACGAACCCTATTGAAAATGGGAGAAATGGGGTCAAAGGTCAGGACACTGGAGTGGGATCCATTCCATTGCCCTTGGGCATCATAACGTACCTAAAATGCTTGGATTGCGACATAACTTTATCATGTTGTTCCAGAGGTATAGTGAACCGGTTCTGTTGAATATCAACGAAATGGGGTCAAAGGTCATTGCACAAAAGCCAGATTTATTCAACAGCCATTTTTCTCATATCTTGCGTAAAACTGCTTCTATTGCCACAAAACTTTATCATGTTGTTCCGGAGGCATAGTGAACCGGTTCTGTTGAATATAGTCGAAATGGGGTCAAAGATCAGGACACAGGAGCGAGATTTATTCCAGAGCCATTATCCATATAACTTGAGTAATAATTTCTGGTATGTTGGAAAGCGTATCATAATCAATGCTTTGCATGATTTTACTAACTTGTTGTGATATATCGTTTTCACTAATTCTTTTACTCCAGTTAAATTTCTGATAGTTGTGTTTGTGATATGATCTTTTTTACTTATCCCGAGGATTCTTCTTTCCATGGAATGCTGGGTGGTTTGAAAACTAAGTTCCTCTTTTTGTTTTGAGTGGTGCTCCATGTTTCAGAACCGTATGTTAGAGATGGGAGGATACAGCTGTTGAACATGTCAGCTCTTGTTTTGATATCTAGCGTTGGATCTGTGTTTGAAGTTTTGATACGGTTAAAGGAGGTCCGTGCCGCTCTTTTTATTTTAGATATTTCTTCAGAGATGTCATTGTCCATATTTATTGTTTGCCCGAGGTACATATGTGTAGGAATCTACATTTTCTATAGTAAAATTATTTAGTTGAGTTGTGAAATTATTTAGTTTTATAATACTTATAGCTCAGGATCCTCTTCAGCTCAAATGACGCTTGTAACAAAATAGGTCTAGAAATCCACCCTGATAAAACCAAATGCATGAAAAATAAATTTCTGTCTAACATATTTTTTTTATCATACCACTAGAAAGGGCGTAAAACGTTATTGTACGTTTCTACACGCACATGAGCACTGGTGTAGTGTGCTCCGTATCGCAAACAAGAGAAGCTTTGCTTCCTCGCCGTTAAAAGTTTGCCCCACACAAAATCTATTCCAGTTATTTTTAAAGAAAACAAAAAGTAGAACTGCAGGTAAGATCAGTGATAAAATGCGAAAGTAAATATAATTCTTATAAATTGGCTGCGCAATATTTTGTTCTTATTTCTATAAAAAGTAAAGCGATGAGACATTCACATAGTTTTTTTCATTGTAATTTTGATCTTGTTAAAATTCTTTTTTTTTTTCTTGATTATAAGGTTTAACGAGCACCGTGGGCAACTCAATGGGCTGTAAGCAGTCGCCTGTCCCTAATTTAAGACTGCTGGTTCCAGGTAAGGAAGAGAGCCAGTTTCGAAAGACAAACACAACATCCATGCCTCACCGGGGCTCGAGCTCGGACTCATTGCGGATGGGTGATCAGAAGCCAGCGCTTAGACCATTGTACTAAACGGGACGGCTTGCTAAACTTCCTTGCATATTTTGAGCGTTGCATATTTTGAGCATCCATCGGGGACTTTCAGGGCACAAGTTATACACTGGTTCGGGTAAGTAGGATATGTGATATTAAAAAAAAAAAAAAATGTTAGCGACAAAAAGACTGGGGGACAGAATTCTGGGTATAGTCCGGAGTGAGGTCGTTACTCTGAATGTTTCGTTTTTTATATGACATGCTTCAGTTCGTCCGTTGGCTAATAACATCAATACACCGTCCCGGCTCTTGTTTTGTACCACTCCATTCACTGTGACTTTTGAAAAACTTAGAACGGAGGCAACTACAATATCAGCAGGCTTTTTGTTTCCACATGGTGTTTTAGCAGCCCCGGTGGTGCAGTAGTTTATAAGCACTGACTTCTGATCGAGTGGGCCTGGGTTCGAGTGCCAGATGAGGCATGGGCGGTGAATTTGGAGCTCTCCCCCTCACTGCAACCAGTAGTCCCAAATTAGGAAGGGCGACTGCTTATAGCCCTTAGAGCTGTTCATGAGAGGGGGGTAAACTCCCTCCCCCATGCAGGTGTGTTAATACCAAATAAATCATCATTTTCAACCATTATCAATCCACTGCTGGATCCCCCCCAAGTTTCTTTACTCAACTGCATCTTTTGAGCCAGCTCCTCCATGTTACTCCTTCATGCTTTCGAATTTCATCTCCCCATGTCCCGCGTGGTCAACTTTTGGGTCTTTTTTTTTTTTTTTTTTTTTTTTTCCTTGGTATGCAGTCAAATATTTCAGTTTTTCATTGATGGTCCGTTCTTCTAACAATATGTCCAGCCCATTGCCATTTCAGAGATTTTACTTTGATAATGATATTTTCCACTCTTGCCATATTGCTGATCCACCAGTTCAGCTTCGAATCTTTCCTGGTTACACCAAGCATAAATCTCTCCATACTTCTATAAGGTGTGGGACCACCTTTGGCATTCAAAACCGCCTGACTCCTTCGAACGGACGCATACAAATCCTGGATGCTGCTTAGTGGGATGTTACACCATTTTTCATGCGGAAACTACTCCAGGTCCTTGAGAGATGCAGGAGGAGGATAACGGGGTCTGATTCTGTTTTTCAACACAGACCACAGTGGCTCGATTATGTTTAAGTCTGGTGATTAGGGAGGCCAAGGAAGGTGTGAAAGTTCGTCCTCATGTTCCTCAAACTATGATTAGACATTCCGAGCTCTGTGAATTGGGTGGTTATCATCTTGATTGATGGCATCCCCTGCCGGAAACAATACCTGAGCCATTCGATGGACTTGGTCAGCCAAAATGGTTTCATACGCCCTGCCAGTCATCCTCCCTTTCAAGGTGATCAGGGGACCTGCACAAAACCACGATATAACCGCCCAGAGCATGAGAGAACCACCGCCATGCTGCACTGCTGGGAGCAGACAGTCGAGGTTGTACGCTTCCAAAGGTGTTCTCCACACGTAAACACGTCCTGCGGTGGGGAATAGTGTGAATGTGGATTCATCCGACCACATTACACGCTTCCATGTATCAGTAGTCCACGTTGTATGCTCCTGGCACCACTGCCGTCGCCGTTCTGCATTCGCCAGGGTCAGCGGAGGTTTTGCAATAGCAGCTCTGCCGTGAATATCTTGTTTATGCAGTTTCCTGAGCACTGTTTTCGTTGATACTGGGGTCTGGAGATGCGGATGGAGCTCCGCGCTAATTTTCGACGCCGTGGTCTTCTTATTACAGGTAACAATCTTCTTTAATGCTCTCCTGTCTCTATCAGCCAGGGTCGTTTTGCGGCCGCTCTTGTGTTTCGCAGACGAGGTTTTGCCATGAACACGGTATGCTGTCATGACGCCAAACACGGTAGCTTTCGATACCTTTCTACCCTGGCGAATGTGGTAACCAACAATTAGATCTCTTTCGTAGTGCGTTAAGTGGCTCATTTCGTCGTCATCCTGAAAGAAATTTTGCAAACAAGACATTTTAAATGCACTTGAACAGGACCTTGAGGTTCTAAAGAAAGCTATTACAACCAAAAAGTGGTCGTGTATTGCGACGTACGCAGCTGCATTAAAAGTCATGTCTCTGAGAGTGGTGTTCACATTATTCTGTCCGCCCCTGTATGCTACCGTCCACATGGTACAACAGGAAACGAGATTCGTTGTACCAGACGACCTTCTTCCAGTCATTCAAGGTCCAGTTTTGATGCTCGCGTGCCCATTGTAGGCACTTTCGATGGTGAACTGTGGTTAGCATGGGCACTCGTAGCTGCCTGCGGCTATGCAGCTCCATTTTCAGCAGGGTTCGATATACTGTGTGTTGTGACACATTACTCCAGTCACCAGCATTCAAGTTACCAGTGAATTGCGCCACTGTTTTCCTTCTGTTGGCTCGCACCATACGGGATAGCCTTCACTCAGCTCTAACAACAGCGAACCGTGGTCGGATCACACCTTGCCGGTGGTTCGTGGTTTTGCCCTCCTCGGACCACTTTTTGAAGGTACTAACCACGGCTGACAGTGAGCACCCCACAAGCCTCACCGTCTCGGAAATGCTCTGACGCAGTCGTCTGGCCATTACCATTTGGCATTGTCAAACTCTGCTTAAGCATTTCCCATCTGAAGAACAAGAATAACACTGCTTAACTCAGTGTCAGGTGTTATATATACTGTTTCACGCCGTCGATTACTTGCACTTGCTTCGATTTACATAAAGAGGCGCTGGTCAAAATGTTTTGGCTCTTCGGTGTATTTTAGCGGGACTCTTTCTTCCCGTTTCGTTTCGGTAATGAATGCCTAGTTCTCTTCGCGGATGTTACGAAAGAATTGTACTTCATGAAAAATATCAAGATCATACCATTGGAATAAGTCAAAAACTTGCAGACAAATTTTGGTGACTCAAATTTTGCAGGCTTGTTTACGCTTTCCAACCGTAGGTTGAAGAAGCGTATATGCTCCAGCTTTTTCCGTCCGTCTGTCGGCACGATAACTCCCGTAAAAATGGTTCGATTTCGATGAAATTTTTGTATGTGGTAGAGGACCACCTGGGGACGAATCCTATTAAAAATGGGTGAAGTGGGGTCAAAGGTCACGACATAAGAGTGGGATCCATTCAATTGCCCTTATGGGTCATAACTTGCGTAAATATGGTTCGATTTCAATGGAAGTTTAGTATGTGGAAGGGGACCACCTGGAGACGAACCGTATTGAAAATGGGTGAAGTGGATTCAAAGGTTAGGGCATAGTAGCGGGATGCATTCCATTGCCCTTATGCGTCATAAGGTACGTAAAAATGGTTCGATTTCGATGAAATTTTAGTATGTGGTAGGGGACCACCTGTAGAAGAACCCTTTTCAAAATGGGACAAATGGAGTCAAAGGTTAGGACATAGGATCGGGATCCATTCCATCGCCCTTATCCCACACTATTAAGGTGGACGTTAAGTAATTTTGCTTCCTATATTTCCAATGGAAAACCTTTTGTACACATTTCCTTCACAATTAGTGTGTTCCCAAGGATGGAAATTTGAACATCGATTAAAATAACTTCATACTATAACTTGGAATACTTAACATTTTCTAAAACATAAGCATAATTATATTAAAAAACAATAACGTTTCCTTTGGTGCTGTAGGAACCAGAAAAACGATGGCGCGACCTGTACTTTGATGACGTCAGTGGACAAATAAATGTTGGATTGCATAATTACAGTTATGGTTTAGAAAATATTAAGTATTCCAAGTTATGAAATGAAGCTATTTTAATCGATGTTCAAATTTTCATCCTTGGGAACGCTTTAATTGTGAAGAAAATGTGTACAGAAGTTTTTCCATTGGAAGTATAGGAAGCAAAATTACTTGACGTCCACCTTAAAGTAGCAATTCTTGTATGTATGTATGTACATTTTATTTTGAAAACGACTCTAAGAATTTTGATGAAAGTGGTTAACCTACCGTTTTCTGGTACTAGAAATCGATTTAGCTTGATCTCGACTTTAGGAGAATTCGTTTAGTGGGTTAAATAACCACCCCGAATTGTACCATTTTTAGTGTCATGACGTCGTTCCATTAATGTTACCAATGCTTAGAAATCTTAAGACGTCACAATCTCGCGTTTGAGAATGTTGGCGCGCTGTCACGCCATCTGTCTCATTACGTCACGCGTTGTGTGTGGATCCTATTAAAGTCTTATGACTTCACACCCTTGTGAGCAGATGGTCGCGATTCCCATCTGCCTCATTACGTCACGCGTTGTGTGCGTATGTCCGTCCACACGATAACTCGGCAACAATCGTTCGATTTCGATGAAATTTTAGTATCTGGTAGGGGATCACCTGGGAAGGAACCCTATTTAAAGTGAACGAAATGGGGTCAAAGGTCAGTACATAGGAGCGGGATCCATTCCACTGCTGTTATGCGTCATAACTAACGTAAAAAAGGTTCGATTTCGATGAAATTTTAGTATGTGGTAGGGGACCACCTGGCGACAAACCCTATTGAAAATGGGCGAAATGGGGTCAAAGGTCAGGACATAGGAGCGGAATAACTTCCATCGCCATTATGCGTCATAACTTACGCAAAAATTCTTCGATTTGGATGAAATGTTAGTATGTTGTAGGGGCCTGCCTGGGGACGAATTCTATTGAAAATGGGCGAAATGGGGTCCAAGGTTAGGACACAGGAGCGGGATCTATTCCATAGCCCTTATGCATCATAACTTACGTAAAAATGCTTCGATTGCGGCAAAACATCATGTTATTTCGGAGGTATACCGAACCTGTTCTGTTGAATATCATCGAAATGGGATCAAAGGTCAGGGCACAGGACAGAGATTTATTCCACAGCCATTATTCTCATAACTTGAGTGATAACTTGAGTAGTGATTTCTGGCATGTTGGAAAGCGTATTATAATCAATACATTGCATGATTTTACAATCTTGTGTTATTATTAATGTTATTAACTGTACGTTCAGTCAAAAATACGTTTACAAGCGCGCGCACACACACACACACATACTTTCTTGCATCATTTGTTCCTTGCAACAAAATTTGGATTTTCGAAGAAATTTTCTGCTGTTCCATCTGAAGGGAGAGAGCCTTCTCTCCGATCATGATCATGATCCTATGTAGAGGATTTTAGGAAGGGAGTGTCTGACCCCAGGTCTTAAACAACCCTTAGAAATAGGAAACTAGGAGATTTGGGCTAGAGCGTCCGATAGGAAAGTGACACGGAAGCGAAGTAGAAAGGGGGAGAAAGACGCCTTTATTTATTACCGGGGGGCCAGTACTCGGGGTTCGGCGGCTTAACGTGCCCATCCGACGCACGGCGGATATTTAGTGGATCGAGCGTTCTTACCTGCCTGGGATCGAACCTGAGGCCTTTTCCGTGGCAATCACGAACGTTGCCCACTAGGCCACCCGCGGCCCAACCCTTCTCTCCGAAATGCGATGTGTTGCCTTTAAAGCCGTAGCTGCCTTTTCTTATCCAGGAGGGAGAGACTTAAAATCACGCCCCTTCAAGTTCAAAATCACGCCCCCTTTATGTTCAAAATTACGCCTCTTCGAGTTCCACTCGAAAAATACATGGTCTTTACTTTCTCACACATCGCCGTTATGCGTTCAAAAATCGCACTTATGATCGTTGGATCGCACTTATGATCGTTTAAGTTTTTGATATAATTTTATTAAAAATATAAAAACTAGGTAAATACCCAATAGCCACAGATTGTAAATACCAAGTAAAGTGAATGCCGACTGCACAACACTCCACAGAAATACAGAACGTGTATCAGATAGTGAGCGTAACAATGGGCAAAAGCTTTAGGGGTAGGACTTGGAAAAATTACCTTCAAGGTTAACGCTCAGAGAACTTCCTGTGACACCGCACAAATGATTCATTCGTTTTTCTTCCAAACGACATGTTCAGAAAGGTTATGAAGGTTAGGCATATCAACATATTGTTTCCCATACCTCCATTCACTGTTCTGGAAAATTCCCTTCATGGATATGAGATGTTCACACCTCATAGCGTATGTTACTCTGAACGCAGGATACCTGTATGGAATACTGTATAAGACTAACAAAAGTCTTTAAAAAGAAAATATTGAAGGATATAACTTTCTCTTTTAGTTGCAATTTATTGACTAAAAAAGAAAGTTACAGAAAGAACCAAAAAACCTGTTAGAAAAGACAGAAGTATACCAAGTACCAATCTTGCATCACAATGTCAAAAGAAAACAAAAATCTGAAAAATATTATATAGGTAGCACAAAGAATCGCCTATTATATCAAATTAAGCAACATAAAGATAATTGGAGAAAACGTGAGAAAAAGACTGCCTTAGTTGAGTATTGTATGGATAACAAATGCACTCCACACTTCGATAATGTTAAAATTATTACAGATCAGGATTCTGAACAAAAACTGAGATTTGCAGAAGCCTTAATTATCGAAAAAACTAGAGATAAAAATTGCAACAAGATTAACCCTATAGATGTTCCATACCCTTGGAGATTAATTTTAAGTGAAGAACAAGAATGCAAGCAAAAAAGAAAACATAGATACACTCAAAAGAATAAAGTATATGATAAACAAATATTGGAAGGTACAACCCAGGATCCAGAAGTTCAAGTCAGCTTACAGCAGTTTGGCAACAATCTGCTACATAGCAAAAACATGACATGGGAGACAGTGGCATGACAACCAATGATTGGTAGTTCCGATATACTGTATATACACTGGCGTGCAAAAATTAAGGACGAGACGGGATTTCGAATGTAACGTCGTGCAGAAGTGCTCCACATCGACTCAAATCATACCATAAGATCCCCAAGCTGTAAGAATATGGGACAAGTGAGCAAAACCGTCCAAACAAGGAATCCAAAGGATACAAAGGCACTTTATTGAAAAGGTAGCTTCGAGCACAACTGGACAAAAGACAGAAACGTCCATGTGACAGGCGGCTGCCAAGAAAAATCCAGTCTTTAGTAGGGGATATGATCACCCCTGACTGTGTTGTAGGATTTACAACGTCTGTCCATGCTGAGGACGAGGTTGTCAAGGAGCTGTTGAGGCATCGCGGCCCATTCCTCTTGTAGCGCCAATCGCAGCTGAGGAATCGTTGCTGGCGGCTGGTGACGTGCTGCCAAGCGTCTCCCGAGAAGGTCCCACAAGTGTTCGATTGGATTTAGGTCCGGGGACCTTGCGGGCCAATCCATGCGTTGAATATCTTCACTCTCCAACAGCTCTGCGACAGCCACTGTACGATGAGGTGTAGCGTCGTCATCTATGAAGAGGAACTCAGGACACACAGCACCTCTAAACAGACGCACGTGAGGCAGGAGAACCTCGGTACAGTAGCGGACACCAGTGACTGAACCTCCTTGGAAGATGTGGAGGTCAGTACGGCTACCAAGTATGATACCGCCCCAAACGAGAACTCCGCCACCTCCAAGCCGGTCCCTTTCGATGATGTTGGAGGTGTGATTGCGTGTTCCCTGCTCTCTCCAGATGTTTATACGTCCAGAATCGCTCGTCAGACTAAATCGGCTCTCATCCGTAAAGAGAATTCGACCCCATTGCTGATGGGTCCAGTTCTTGTGTTCCTGGCACCACAGAAACCGCTGTCTCCGATGAGCAGGCGTTAATGGCACACACCGTACTGGTCGTCGTGCAAATAGACCACCTTTGTGCAGCCACCTGGCCACCGTAAAACGCGATAACGGACGTCCAGTTGTCTGTTGCATGTGCCTTGAGATATTTCCCGCTGTCTGCCGTCTGTCTCTTCTCGCCTGCAGGACAATATACTGGTCGTCCGCCGCCGTGGTTGCTCGTGGACGACCACTGCTAAACTCTCGGACAGCTGTTCCTGTCGTTTGAAATGCTCTCCAAGCTCGTGAAACGATGCTGTGAGCGATCCCGAACTCCTCGGCCACACTAGTCACACTTCGACCTTCTTCCAACTTCCCAATGACGCGACCTCGGGTAAAGTCATCCAGATGTCGTCTACTGGATTGCCTGTTGGCCATATCACACGGTGGCAGCAACTCGACGTCGTTCAAACCGATGTACACCGTGCAATAATTTTCACCGAATTGCTGAGCTTACACCGCCCGTGTGCTTTATACCATTCCGACACTCGCCCCCCCCCCCCACCCCACCTCCACGTCATGCTGCATATATGCGCATGCCCTACCGTACCGGACCGTAGTCTATCTCCTGAGTGGTCTTTCGGTCCGTTCTGCCTACTTGTTCCGCTGTTATGCTAATTTCTCCTCTTCGTCCTTAATTTTGCACACCAGTGTATATTCTGGTCGTTTTGGCAGCCTCCGCATAACAGCTTGAAAATGATACTGAGGTACGTATCGAAATGCATTGTTGATTCCGAAGATCATACGGAAGTAATAGGACTGTGATAGAGTTAAAGTTCGATGTTTTAACTTAGTGTTTTATAATTTTTTATGTTTTTTTTCATATTTTAATTTTCTAAATTTAGTAAAAGTCAACGAACATTTGAAAACTTGTATACCAAATTGTAATAAATATTTTTAATGAAATGTTATCAATAATGGTCTTTTGAGTTAAAGGATGTTTCCAGGAACCTCTTGTTTTGGGGATTTTTACTGCAGGATTCAGATAACTACATTTCTATAGTACATGCATCAAAGTGAAACTAAACTACTCACGCCACTCACATGTAAAGAATGTGCACCGAGTTTGGAGATAAAGATAACTATATTGAGAAATATACCTCATGTGATGAGTTCTTCTGCACATTAATACCGACCGTATTCATATGGTTTTTTGGAATTACAATTTCTATTTTTTACATCACCCAGGGAATGAATTTGCGCCCCTGAAATGACCAACGGCCCTGGTTGCCTTTAACCTAAGAACTGCACTTCAGATGTAGATTTCTTTACCTGGGAATATCAATGCAACCTAAATTTAGTTTTGGTGGTACTGTGCCTCTGCAGGACTTGGAGAGAGGTGTCGTTATCGCCGTTAATATTCGTGAGTAATCCCCCTTCCAGTCGTGTGCGAATGGATCATCTCTTAGAATCAGATTTGGTCACGCTGAATAAGTTTTGTTAGTATAGTAGAGATAATAGATTTGGTCACGCTGAATAAGTTTTGTTAGTGTAGTAGAGATAACAGTACAGATAATTTTGATAGTATACAGAGGCGACTTTAGATCATTTGGGACCCTAGGCGCTGAAAGATTCAGCAAGCCCCTTCCGCCTTCTTATCGCCTCAGAAATTTTCATCCGTCAGATTAGCAAAAAAAAAAAAAAGAAAAAAAAAAGTAAAGGAAAAAGAAAAAGTTTTTACGCTTTTTAAAATTCCATTCTATCTTCTTATTATTATAACGTTTTGTAAGAAACAGCGGTAGCGTAATCCCTTTGTCTGCCCGTGTACATCAAAAAAAATTTTTAGAGCTATTTCAAAAAAAAAATTTGTGGCTAATAGGAAATCTAAGGTATTAAGTTCGGCACTTTAAATACCGCTGTAAGGACGGACACATTAACCATGTTAATTAATATTAATGATGTACATTATGTTGCTTTTTCGTGACGAAAATGTCATTACAAGGCCAAAATGGCGACAGAAAGTTCGCGAACATTCCTTATTTTTCAGAGGTCGAGAACTGCAACAAAGGTCTTCAGTTTCTCATGCCTTAGAAGGGCGAGGCCTTTTTCGACGAACTGATAGTATCGTCAATGACACCGCGACTTTTGCTGCACATTGTTAGTGTCGTCCAGACCCTACAAGTCTGGAAATTAGCCATCCACCTTTGTATGAACATAACAATGTGTATTTTGTAATTATAAGAATGTACTTCGGCGGTAGGATTACTTTCTCAAAGGGGGCACTCACCAATCGACGATCTGAGGAGGGCCGCGAAAGACGCGGAAGGTAGGATTAAAATGCATCAGCAAGAAGCTGGGCCAACGCCCATGGGTGTGGCCGGTGAAAGGCGCGAAAGGTGACTCACGTGATCGGAGAGGCAAACCTTATGAACAGGTCAGCGGGATGACAAGGTCAGCGCCGAGGGCTTCGCGCAGGTGCAGTGTGGAAGGGGGTGTCTAGCAGGTCCCTTGAAGAGGATCCGTTAGTTAGTCTGCTTTCGTTCAACGGAGAGGGAAGTTCTCCGATAGAAGGAGACGCAACGCGTTTGCCTTTTATTGTGTGTGGGCCGAGGGACGCTCCAGGAGAGAGAGTGTCCGCAGCTCAAGGGATGTTAGCGAGCATCTATCCTAGAAGATATAGGTCGCCACTGCAGCGGAATAGGCCTTAGTCAGTGATTCTGTTGGTGTAGTAGATATTTCGCTACAGAGGATACGAGCTTAGCACAGGCTAAGACTGGAACATCGGGTAGAGAAGAATAGTTGGAATACTATTTCTCAAGATTCACCGAGATATGGAGCTACTTAGTGTTGCGTAGACTCTAGCTAGAACTTCCACGCCGAGAGAGCTTTTTGGGGGAGGGGGAGAATTTATTCAAGCTTTCGCGTTTCACGATACTTGTGCGTTCCAATCCTTAGTGAGGCTTGATGTTAGAGAACGAGTAATCCGCCGCCGTCTAACTTCTAATTGGTTATGAAATAAATGTTTGTATGGTTTTCAATAGAGTTTCCTCTTGATATTATTATATCTAAAGGTGAATATTATTCTGTACATTCAGCTGTTGTCACTCTGCCTTCCCGAATCACAGATCTAATATTAAAGTGGGGAAGGCTTCGTTTGTTCGCTCGAACAGTGTTGGAGGGAGTGTTCCTGAGAAGCACAAACCCTTTCTTGTTGTTGTGAGAGACCATATAGCGTGGACGCCTCAGATCCATAAGTAGGAGGCGGCGCTACAAGTACGTTCACTCTCATAACCGCCAAGGGCTGTCAAGTCGAAAATTAAAGTTATGTTGTAAAGAAATTATTCAACTTGAAGGAAAATATTATTTTTGTGCCTCACAGATTAGGCTTAACTGTTTTTTCTCAAATATTTAAATTTTCCAATTAGTTCGTTAACTTCTTGCTAAAGGCCCAAAAATTTGGTTTTCACAGATTATTCAAAAATTAAATATTTTTGTGAATGATCGGACATAAAAGTTCATCGAAATTTTCCCATTTTAAATTTCACTACTACACTGCTGGACAATTGCTAAGGATGGATCATAAACGGCTATATAGCGCATAAAAAAGTAAGTGTAGTTGGATGCCAAGTGAAATAAAATAATGTCAGGATGCCAGGACATTACAAGAAAGACAATTTATTGTGCTCTGAAATCCAGAAGGCTTTGGAACGTGTTCAAGGGACAAACAGGCCATTTTGTGCAGAATACGTAAACGTGAAAAAAATGCAATTACCGTCCGCAGGCGTTCCGACGTAAGATGTCAATACGGGATATGGCCACCATTAAGGGCGATGCAAGATTCCGCACGTCGTGTCATGCTTTGCACAACATTATCAAGCAGCTGTTGGGGTAATTTATCCCATTCCTCTGTCAGTGCACGGATGAGGGTGTCCTTATTTATTGGAGGGCATTGGCGACCAGCAAGACTCCTCTCCAAAGCATCCCACACATTTTCAATGGGATTCAGATCTGGAGAACGTGCTGGCCATACCAGGCGTTGAATATCCTCGCTCTCAAGACACTCCTGGACAGCGACTGTTTGATGACATGTTGCGTTGTCGTCCATGAAAATGAATCTATCACCGACAGCATCACGGAACATGCGAACATGAGGTAGCAGAACATCATTAATGTATCATTGGCCAGTCGTAGTCCCAGTTGGAAGCACATAGAGGGACGTACGGTCATTGATCATGATGCCAGCCCATACCATGACACTACATGTCGGATATCGGTCCCTTTCCTGTATGTTTGCTGGACAATATGCAGTACCACTATCACGCCAGATCAGCTGTCGTCGACAATCAGACGATAGACTGTATCTACTCTCATCTGAGAAGAGGACAGCAGACCAGAGGTTATCAGTCCAATTGCGATGTTGATGGCACCATTGCAAACTGGCGGTACGGTGACGTCTGGACAATGGGATGCACACAACAGGACGGCGGGCGTATAGTCCTCCTTCATGCAAACGTCTGGCGACAGTTTTTCGGGAGATCCGCTTGCCAGTAGCAGCCATAAACTGATTTGCTACTTCACTAGCTGTGCTGCGCCGGTGTCTTTTTGTTGATAGCACTATGTACCGATCTTCTGCAGGTGTCGTACTGCGAACACGACCTCCCCCGTGACGTTTGCTACACTCTCCATTTGTTTGAAATGATTTCCAAAGCCTTGAAACAACACTGTGGCTGACATCGAACTCCCTGGCAACATCTGTTATTTTTCGCATTTCTTCGATCTTGCCAATAATACGGCCACGCGTGAAATCATCTAGGTGATGTCGTAAAATCATCTAGGTTGTGTTTCCCACTGGTATTTTCTCAAAGTGGAAACTTCGTAAATTCTAGCTTTGTGCTACGAAGAGATTATTTCAGTCACAGCAAAGTTCTTTTTGAGTTTGATACGTTAGGCAAAACTGATTATTTTTAACATCTTTTCAGCTGCAAGTTTCTTGGCAAATTTATCGCTAAGGGCGCTGAAAATGAAATTTCGTGCATCGCGTGTAAATTGTCATAAAATTGGAATGCACTTCGATTATAAAACGTGCTCTTTCCATTGCTTCAGCTTGGGAAAATCATCTTGTTTTTTTACATTTTGAGCAAATTAGTAGGAAACGAGCATGGTATCAACCAAAAATGAAATACTTGAAGACATTGGCAACCGGAAAAGTCCTCCACATTAGACAATACGGGTAAAATGCAATTTATGCACGGTGCTTCACTTGAAGAGGATGGATGACTTTTCGTGGAGGAGTGTTGGCATAGACGAATGCCATGGACCAAGAAAGGTGGACAGTAAGAATTTCGTCCGTCATTGCAGGAAAGCGAGAACCTGAAGAATTTCTTGGAAGTATTTTTTCTTATTATTTTCATCGAAAAATTAAGGTCTGCATTTTTTTTTTTTTTTTTTTTTTCTGTCTGTGAAAATCAAAACAATGCTGGCAATCCAATCATAAGTTTTCGGTGCCCCTCAAGCTCTGGGGCTCTAGGCGCGCGCCTACTGCGCCTAGTTGGAAAACTGCCACTGATAGTATAGTACACTTATGAGTTTGGATGCAAAGTGCGTTTCATTTGGGTCTATCTGCCCCACCGCTGTCGAAATATTGGAGTGCCATTTTGCAAAGCGTGCCATGAGTCACACTGAAAAGGCCATTGAAATTCATATTTGGCACGCTGTTCCGGGTTTAAAATTTCTGTAACATCTCACATGCTACTGTTCAGATACAAAAAATTTGGTAGTGGTCTGATGGGTCATTCTTGAGTTAAGGCCAATTTATTGGGAAATAGATGAATGGCTCCTGGCAAATTCGTACACGGGAGACTGGTACCCGAAAAACTCGTACTCAGGAGATTGGTACCCTTCAAAGCAAACAATGTTGCTGCGAATTAAGGGAGCATATATAAACTTCATTAATGACAGCTCGTTACTTATTTAGTGCTGGGTTCGGATAAGCTGGACATAGCGCAACTGGATACATGCAATTTGAGGGCCATAAAATTGTTCTGCATAAAAAAAAAAAATGTGTTCCTGTATATCTCCCTTACTTGAGTAATTGAGGCGTACAGATTTTTTTTTCATATCCTATTAGCAAGAAATTAAAACATTTTTATGATTTTCTGACTAAAATACAAGGCAGAGACAACTGGTCACACAAGCATTGGAGGGCAGTATAAAACATTATGTTTTTGATTTCTTTGTGTCCTTTGGGTCACGGGTGGCCTAGTGGGCAACGTTCGTGACTGCCGCGGAAAGGGCCTCAGGTTCGATCCCAGGCAGGTACGAACGCTCGATCCACTAAATATCCGCCGTGCGTCGGATGGGCACGTTAAGCCGTCGGACCCCGGGTAGCCCTCCGGTAATAAATAAGGGCGTCTTCCTCCCCTTTCTACTTCGCTTCCGTGTCACTTTCCTAAGGGGCACTCTAGCCCAAATCTCCTAGCTTCCTATTTCTAAGGGTTGTTTAAGACCTGGGGTCAGAAACTCCCTTCCTAAAATCCTCAACATATGATCATTTCTTTGTGTTCTCTTCCATGTAGGCTGACCACAAAACCGTTAGGGGATCGTACAAATAATCTCACTTTTTCTTTCACCTTCTCGACTTCCCCTGTAAAAAGATTAAAATTTTATTACGTTTCCCCCCCCCGTGCTGGTGCGGCGTTGGTGAAATGGGAAAGAAATTTATTTTTACCGATACACAGAAGAGAGAAAAGTTTTCATCAGGCGGAACGTGACGGAACGGCATTCTCGCGGTTTTTTTAAGATACAATTTTTGGTTTTAAGTTATGGAATGATTATAAAGATCTATAATAACCGTAACATGTAACAACATGTAATTACCGTAATTATATACCGTAACACGCGAGAAAGAGAGAGAGACCAGGAGTTTGTGGTTTTTCCAAGTTGTACACGGAAACCTTTTTTACATACAATGCATCATTGAACAACTTTTTACAGCGATACAGGGTGGTCCAAAAGTAGGTACACAGTACTGATCGGATTATCATATGGGTTGAGGAATAAGTAATGTCGGAGTTTTCCACAGTTCCATTTGTGTGCCAAAATATAATATTGTGGCAACATGTGATATACTATGCGATAGATGCGTGTTCGCTCTACATGCCAGTGTGTGTGATTTGATTTCCTTTTATTTGGTTTTCATGTCATTAAAATGGAATGTCAAGTGGACAAAAAGGAGCATTACCGACATCTGCTGCTCTTCGTGTTTAATCGAGGGACCAAAGCCACAAAATCTGCTCGCGAGATTTGTGCTGTCTACGGTGAAGATGCTGTGACTGAAAGGATGGCTCAACGGTAGGTTTCGCGCTTTAAATCCGGCAATTTCGACTTTAAGGACATAAATCGTCCCGGTAGCCCGGTTGAGTTCGATGAAGAGCAATTGAACCAGATGCTGAACGAAAACCCGCGTCAATCGACCAGAGAATTGGCTGAGCAAATGAACTGTGATCAGAAGACAGTCGTGAATCACCTTCATGCGATGGGGAAAAGTTCGAAAGCTTGGCGTTTGGGTTCCGCACGTTTCGAACGACAACAACAGAAATCAACGTTCCACAATTGCTGCCGGTTTGCTTGCTCGTCACAGGGCTACTCGTGGTCACAAGGAAAGATTTCTGTACCGCATCGTTACCGGCGACGAAAAATGATGTCTGTATGTCAACATGAAGCAGCGAAAAGAACGGCTCAGTCCCACGAAACACGGAACGCCCCGAGCAAAACAAGAGTTACATCTTCGGAAGACGATGTTGTGTGTCTGGTGGGATTGGCAGGGCATCATCCACTACGAACTTCTTCGGAACAATGAGACGGTCAACGCGGTCCTCTATGTTCAATAACTGCATCGACTCCACGACGCAATGCAACAAAAGCGACCCGATCGGCGATATGGTGTTCTGCTGCAACACGACAACGCTAGGCCCCACATCGCCAATATGACCAAAACCGCCATTCAAGCGCTCACTTGGGAAGTTCTGTCGCACCCGCCCTATTCTCCGGACTTGGTTCCATCCGATTTTCACCTGTTTCGATCGCTTTCCAACAATTTGCGCGGCGTGTCGTTCAATAACGACGTGGAACTGCGGACGTGGTTGGACGACTTCTTCGGGTTACGACCGGCAGATTTCTATCGTCGAGGCATTGAACAACTTGTTGAACGATGGGAAGCAGTCGTAAATACTAGTGGCGAATACAATATTGATTAAATTGTTATTTTTTGTTGTTGCGAAATAAAGTTTTCCAGCGTTTGGAAAAAAACGACATTACTTATTCCTCAACCCATATTTTATTTTATTTTTATTTATTTATTTTTATTTTTCATTTATTATTATTTCTTTTACTTCACAGGTATTGAGAACGATGACAGAGAATTTGAGTGAAGAACAAAGAAAGTGGTTTCTGAAGCAGTATTGGAAGACTGAAAATGCCGAGAGGGTGCGCAGAGCGAGGCAAGAGGCATTTGATACGGCATCATCAACACGTTTGACAATTTACCGTATGCGAGATAAATTTGGTGCAAAGGGTTCAGTGGTTAATGCACCAAAATCTGAACATCCTCAGACGTCTGTGTCAGAGAAGAATGAGATAAGAGTCGCCCTGGCATTCGTGAACAGACCGGAAAAGTCCACGTGATGTGCGTCTCATGAGCTTTCCATGCCGAGAACGTCCTTGTTCTAGGAATGCTGCAAGGTTGATGTTCCTTGTTCTTTCCAGGAATGTTTCAAGGTTGACGTCCTTGTTCTAGGAATGTTGCGAGGTTGACGTCCTTGTTCTAGGAATGTTGCATTTCGAGCATCTAACAGACTAAACATGATCTGATCAGTACTGTATGATTACGTTTGGCCCACTCTGTGTAAAGGGAAGTGCACTATGTCGTGAACAAGAAATCAGGAAATTATCTAACAGGTTTCAGCTCAATGACACAGACATGATTCGTGGTTTTAGAAAATACCTACAATTTCGAGGCAAAGAAAAACCTAAGCAACTTTTACAGCTGAAGCGAACTTTAGGAGCCATTGCTGTATCTTCTAAAAAATGTCAAAGGGGAATTTTTCAGACGAATCTGATAATCACCCCAGCGGGTCTTTACTTTCAATCACAGCAATAACCCCAGGGCCGGATGGAACTTTTGCGGGGTCCGGGGCGAAGTTTCATAATGGGGCCCTAGAAAATAAATCTCATAGTTTAATAAAATCGTTACGTGAAAATGAAAACACACGAAAATTATCATAAAGAAAATGA
Source organism: Macrothele yani (assembly GCA_039090855.1). Lineage (NCBI taxonomy): Eukaryota > Metazoa > Arthropoda > Arachnida > Araneae > Macrothelidae > Macrothele > Macrothele yani. Next base: position 148,494,768 of record CM076995.1, on the reverse strand, counting down.
TTATCTCAAATTACCGTGAGCTTAAGAAAAAGGCCATTATATGGATTGAAACTTCAGAGAGAGAGAGAGAGAGACATACAGAGGCAGAAAGAGAGAAAACAAGGACAGAGAGAGACGGACAGAGACAGACACACAGAGGGAGAAAGAGAGACAGGCAGAGACACAGACACAGAGAGAGATGGACAGGCAGACAGACATGAAGAGGCAGGAAGAGAGACAGAGAGAGAAAGGGAGGCAGAAACATACAGAGATCGAGACAGAGACAGGAAGAGACAGACAGACAGAAAGAGAAACAGACATGCAGAGGCAGAAAGAGATAGAGAGAGAGAAAGAAGCATAGACAGAGAGAGAGAGGCAGAGAGAGAGAAAGGAAGGCAGAGACAGAGAGAGAAACAGACATGCAGAAGCAGAAAGAGAGACAGACAGAGAGAGAGTGAGAGATCGAGAGAGACAGACAGAGAGAGAGTGAGAGATCGAGAGAGACACACACAGAGGCGCAGAGAGTAAAAAGTGCAAAAAATTACGATTTTCTTTCCTGGGAGAAGGGGAATTAGGTTGCATTGGGATTTTTATAAAAGCCTTCTTACAAAATGGTAAAATGATAACTTTAATTAATCTCCGTAGCGAATATTTTTCCATAACAGACATTTTTGCGTAGCGAACAATAAGGATCTCTCTTAAATAAGTTCATTTATATATATATATTTTTTTTTTCCTGGTACATGTTTTAGTGATGGATTTTTTATCGGCTCAGTCCCTGCCAAATTAGCTGCAAAATTAGCGAGTTTTTGGCCCTTTTATCCGCGCTCATGTATGAAAACTGCTTTTCTTTTTTTATTTCCAGTACTGTTTTTAAAGTTACTGAACACTAAGCCTCCATACATAGCCCCAAAACAACTTTCTTTGATCATCATCATCATCATCATTGTCAACCATTATCAATCCACTGCTGGACGAAGGTCTCCCCAAGTTTCCTCCACAACGGTCTGTCTTGTGCCAGTCTCCTCCATGTCACCCCTGCATACTTTCGAATTTCATCCACCCATCTCCCATGTGGTCTTCTTCTGGGTCTTTTCCTGTCCCTTGGAATCCAATCTAAAATTTCGGCTGTCCATCGATGATCTGTCCTTCTGGCAGTATGTCCAGCCCATTGCCATTTCAGGGATTTAACTCTGATCATGATGTCTTCCACTCTTGTCATTTTTCGGATCCACGAGTTCCTCTTCTTATCTCTCCTGGTTACACCAAGTATGCACCTCTCCATGCTGCTTTGAGTTGTCTGCAGCCTTTGTATGTCTCTTTTAGTTAAGGTCCACGTCTCTGCACCATACGTAAGCACTGGAAGGATGCATTGATCAAACACTTTTCTTTTAAGACATAATGGCATATTGCTCTTGAAAATTATGCTGTTTCTTCCAAAAGCTCTCCAGGCAAGTTTTGTACGCCGATTAATTTCTTCATCAATGTGACCCTCACTTGATATCTGCTGTCCAAGATAAACGTACGTGTCTGTTATCTCCAGCTTTTCTCCATCAATCGATAAATCTTCATTTCTTGTAAAAGCATTGAACATCACTTTTGTCTTCTGAAAGTTCATTTTTAATCCCACTTCTTTACTCTTGTCAGCAAGTTCCTGGATCATACTCTGCAGCTCTGATGGGGTAGTTGCAAAAATGACTACGTCATCAGCAAAACGAAGATGGGTTAGATAATCTCCATTAATCTTTATCCCCTTGTTTTCCCAGCTCAGCGACTGAAAAACACCCTCCAATATGGCATTAAAGAGCTTCGGAGATATGGTGTACCACTGTCTCACTCCTTTTCCAATTTTTACGTGTGTTGTATTTTCAAACAGCCGAATCTTTGCACTTGCATTTTCATAGATGTTATTAATAATATTAATGTATGCATCTTCAATACCGCAGGTTTTCAGAGCCATTGTAACTGCTAATGGTTTCACCGAATCAAAGGCTTTTTCATAATCGATAAAAGCCATGCACAATGGAAGTTCATATTCCCTCGCTCTTTCAATTAGTTCTCTCAGCACGTGGATATGATCTATTGTGCTGTAGCCACTCCTGAATCCAGCTTGTTCTCTCGGTTGAGCCATGTCCAGTGTTACCTTCAAGCGGTGTGAAAGAACTTTAGTGAAGATTTTATAAACTGCTGATAGGAGGCTGATAGGTCTGTAGTTTCCGAGATCCTCAATGTCATCTTTCTTATGTAGCAGGATCATTGTAGCGGTGTTCCAATCCTCAGGAATCTTTCCTTCATTAAGGCATCGAGTGAAAATTTGGGCGAGTACTGTTTCGATTTCTCCACTTGCTTCTTGTATGATGTCTACAGTAATTCCATCTTCTCCTGGAGCTTTTCCCCGCTTCATGTTCTTGATTGCATGTGCAACTTCTGCTGGAAGGACTGGAGGAACTCTGGTACTGGTATCTTTCATGATGTCTGGAGTGCATGTATCATCCCTTTCATATAATTTGGAGTAGAAATCTTTCACTCTTGTCAAAATTTCGCCTCTATTTCTTGTTACAGAACCATCTTCTTTTCTCAGTGCCATAATCTGTTTTCTTCCCTTACTGAGATGTCCCTTTGCTATCTTTAGGCTTTGGTTGTTTTCAATTGCTTTCCTCACTAGTTCACAGTTGAATTTTCTTACGTCTTCAGTGATACTTTTTCTTACTGTCTTGCATAGCTCTATATATTCCACTTTGGAAGTCACATCTTCTTTAGTTGTCCTCATCTCTCTTCTTTTTTGCATCAACATTTTCGTTTTTCCTGATAATTTGTTTACATGCAACTTGTTCTTAGACCCAGCTAATTTTGTTGCTGTTTCCATAAGAGCTTTGGTTACTTTTCTGTTAACTTCAGAAATATCCACTTCTTCCGATGTTAGGCTTTCTAAAGCAGAGAATCTGTTCTTCAGTTCCAATTTGAAGGTATTATGGTGTTTTTTAAGGTTGGTTATGTCAATAGATTTTGTTTGTCTTATGAGCTTGCCACGTTCAGATTTAGTGTTGAGGTGCATCTTACATCTCACCAATCTATGGTCACTGCCTGTGTTGAACTTGTTTAGCACACTGCAGTCTTCTATGACGAATTTTTTGTTACACATAATAAAATCAATTTCACTTGTCGTCCCATTTGGATGTCTCCATGTCCATTTCCTGTGTGGCTTTTTCTTGAAGAAGGAGTTCAAGATGAAAACCCCTTCTGCCTCTGCAAACTCAACGAGAGTATTTCCACGCTGGTTTCTGTTGCCGTGACCGAATTTACCTACTGAAGTTTCATTCTGTTGCCGTTGCCCTATTTTTGCATTGAAATCTCCCATAATTATTTTCAAGTGCTGCTTACCTTTATTATTTAGATGACAAATTTCCTCATAAAATTCTTCAATTTCTTCTTCAGGATGACTTGTGGTGGGTGCATAAGTTTGAATAATCTGAGCCTGGTATCTTTTCGAGAGTTGGATAACAAGTCGTGCAGCTCTGTCAGAGGAACTTTCAACTTCTACAACTTTATCCTTCAGTTTCTTGTTTATTATAAATCCAACACCACTAGTTCTATTATTCTTTTGATTTATTTTTTATTTTTTTAATTTCGGTATCTGGTTTACACAAAAATTATTGAATTGTTGAGCAATAGTAGGGAGTCACAGAACGTGATGAAATTTAATTTGCTATTTCAGGATTGTGGAAAAATTTAAGGTTTAAAAAAGTGAGAGGAGGGAGGGATTGTAAACTACAAAAAAAAATTATAAAAATATATTTTGGGCTTCGCGCCCCAAAACTTAAAAAAAAACAGCAATAAATATAGAGAATTCTGTCAAAAATAATATTGATTTTATTTTCTAACCTGCAGGGCCCCGGGCCCGTGACGACTGCCCTGGTTGCCTGTATGGTCCAGCCGGCCCTAAATAACCTCATTGAAATTCATAAGAATTGCAGGGCATATAATAATCCAGTTTGATCCTATAAAATACGTCTGATCGTAACTATTACGAGGACGTCATTGAGCAATGGATACAAAAAACAAGGAGAGGACGAGAACGGTAGAAGTATCTCAAGAATTAAATACAAGGAGCGGAGGAGAATGGTAGAAGTGTATCAAGAATTAAATACAAGGAGCGAAGGATAACGGTAGAAATATCTCAAGATTTTAAACAAGGAGCGGACGAGAACGGTAGAAGTATCTCAAGAATTAAATACAAGGAGCGGAGGAGAACGGTAGAAGTATCTCAAGATTTAAATACAAGGAGCGGACGAGAATGGTAGAAGTATATCAAGAATTAAATACAAGGAGCGAAGGATAACGGTAGAAATATCTCAAGATTTTAAACAAGGAGCGGACGAGAATGGTAAAAGTATACAAGGAGCGGAGGATAACGGTAGAAGTATCTCAAGATTTTAAACAAGGAGCGGACGAGAATGGTAAAAGTGTATAAGGAGCGGATGATAACGGTAGAAGTATCTCAAGATTTTAAACAAGGAGCGGACGAGAATGGTTGAAGTATCTCAAGAATTAAATACAAGGAGCGAACGAGAAAGACAGAAGTATCTCAAGAATAAGACACAAAGAGCGGACGAGAAGAGTTGAACAAAATCTGGATCGTATTTTAGTATCAAAATGTAGTTTCGTTTTGTTCCTCAGCGTAATGTAAGCCATAGCGCTGATTTGACTCTCATTTGTGGGTACGTCTGACAGAGATTTTAATTTCAGCACTTGTTATGTGTCATAAAACTGTTACAGAATGCTGGGTTTTTAATATAATAATTTCATACAGTATGATCATGTTACTTACGTTATTGAATTTTGTATTATGTAACAGTAATGAAGCTTAAAGAGCAATATTCAAGAAATTGATTTGCTTTTTATTAGGTCAACTTTTCCCCTGCCTGTATCTATCTATCTAGCCGCCCAGATACCGTAGTGGTCTAAGCACTGCCTTCGGATCATTCGCCCGAGATGGGTCAAGGTTCGAATCCCGAAAACGTGCATTATTTTAAGAAGAAATTATTCTCAAAACGTTTTTCGATGTGAGGGGTATCGGTCCAGGAAATATTTTTTTCAGTCGAGTTTCCAGGAGCTCAGATTTTGCTGTAAATACATCAGAAGCAGAAATTAACTCTTATGCCCCCTGGTGTCCAAACCATTCTATACCAAACATTAGAAATTGCGTAAAAAATATTTTCCATCAGGTCTTGTATGCGATACAGGAAGATTTTTTCAAATCGGAGTTTTAGAAGCAGAAATAACGCAGAAAAGGCAATTTACCATTGTGCCCCCTAGCGGAAAGTCTATGAGTTACTTGAAAATTTTGAAATGTTATGAAATTCATTTCTACCCAACGAAGAAAGAATTTTTTAAATCGGACTCTTAGAGGTAGAGATGTTGACAAAAATAAGATATACATCAGCGCCCCCTGGAGGAGAAACCATGCATTATTTCAAGAAGAAAATATTCCGAAAAAGTTTATCGTCGTGAGTAATATCGGTTAACAAACAATTTTTTTCCATGGAGATTTTAGAAGCTCAGATTTTGCTGCTAGTACATTAGAAGCGGAAATTAACACTTACGCCCCCAACCATTCTTTACCAAAAATTAGGAATTATGTGGAAAAGATTTCCCATTAGAAGCTGTATCAGCTGTAGAAAAAAATTCAAATCGGAGTTTTAGAAGTACAGATATCGGGGGAAACGCAATTTAATTTTACGCCCCCTAGCGAAAATATTTGCATAACTTGAAAAAGTGACCACACCTAAAATACTCTTCGACATAAATGGAGTCGAAAGGTAAAAGCCTTTTCTTTAATCGGATGTTTAAAAGCAAATACATGGAATAAAATGTATTTTGAATTCACTGTCATCTACATTTACACCGTCTAGTGGCGAAATTTTACATCGGATAAAAAACCAAATAAAAGAAAAGCTTTCCAACACAAAAATAATTTTCAAATCAAACTAATATTTGCAGAGATATGATGTCCACAGGCGGACGGACAAACAAACCGATAACATAAGCACGATCTTTTTTTACAAAAGACGTGCTAAAATAGTACTGGAAAAGTTTGATGATTTTAAACAATTGCGCAACACATACTGTTCTTCTCAACCTAACTGACATCAAACTTCCATTTTTACCATCGAACTCAATTTCTATTCATCAACCAATCGATCAAATTGTTATTAGAAGATTTAAATATCATTTTAGGAAACTTTTAAAATTAAAATTCATTGAAAGAGAGGGACAAATTCATATTTCAGTTCTTGATGCCATCCGGTTTACAAGTGAGACATGGGATCAAGTCATATCACATACCATCAAAACTGTTCCAGTATGGCAAGACTGTAGCCCACTAATGTCGCTGAATACAAGAACATGGGGGAAATATTCCGTTTTCAATATGGTTGCAGAGACATAACTTTGATATTGTTGTAGCCAGAGACGGATTTAGGGCTTTACCGCCCCGAGGCCTAGACAAATTTGCCGCCCCTACTCACCTTTAAAATAAAGAATTCGAAGGCTACAATTTCATGTAACTCGTTCGGATCCGATTCAGAAGTAAAATGAAATGTTGGGGAGGAATGTAGCCCATCCAAAGCTGAAATAAAAATAATAGTTTAAAGCTTAAATATGGTGAAATTGTAAACAAAAAAAAATCTTATAACAATTAATAACAAAATTTCGTCTATCGTTGACGAAAATTCCTTACTTTTTGACTTACGCTATCAATTCCTAAATTGATTAAATATTTGTAATTCATCAGTTGCTTTGGTAGAAGTTTCTGTCTTCTTTCTCCCCGCCCCCTTTTTTTTGTTTTTTAACAATTTTTAATGTTTTGATACATGGCAGCGCAATTCAGCCCTTGCTCTACCCCCTACCATTGTATTCATTCTGAGGGGAGATGGAATAGGTTCAAGTAAACATCCTGCAAATGTCTCCTTCCCACTCTGAAGTCCAGGGGCGTAACCAGGCATTTCTGTGCTCGGGGCAAAGCACAAAATATTGCGCCCTCCATCTGTCTCATACACACACACACACACACACACACACACACACACACACACACACACATTATCCGTATATGCAGGAGTTGGATAGAATAATGTGAACACCTATAGGAAAAGAAGATTGTTACACCATTCTTTATACAGAAACTACTCCTGGTCCTTGAGAGGTGCAAGAGAAGGATAACGGGATCTTACTCTGTTTTCCAACACAGACCACAATGGCTGGATGATGTTTAAGTCTGGTGATTGGGGACGCCAAGGAAGGTGTGAAAGTTCGTCCTCATGTTCCTCAAACCATTATTGGACATTCCGAGCTCTGTGAACTGGGGCGTTACGATCTTGATAGATGGCATCCCTTGCAGGAAACGATGCCTCAGCCACTGGATGGACTTGGTCGGTCAAAATGGTTTCATATACCCTGCCTGTCCTCCGCCCTTTCAAGATGATCAGGGGGCCTTCTGAAAACCACGAGATGGCCACCCAAAGCATGATAGAACCACCACCATGCTGCACTGTTGGGAGCAGACAGTCGGGGTTGTACGCTTCCGACGGCGTTCTCCAGATGTAAACACGACCCGCGGTGGGGAATAGTGTGAATGTGAATTCATCCGACCACATTACACGCTTCCATGCATCAGTAGTCCACGTTGTATGCTCCTGGCACCACTGCCGTCGCCTTTGTGCGTTCACCTGGGTCACCAGAGATTTTGCAATAGCAGCTGTGCCATGAAAATCTTGTTTGTCCAGTTCCCTGCGCACTGTTTTCGTTGATACTGGAGCCAGGAAATGCAGATTGAGCTCCTAATTTTCGGCGCCGTGGTCATTTTATTACGGGTAACAATCCTCTTTAATGCTCTCCTGTCTCTATCAGTCAGGGTCGTTTTCCGGCAGCTCTTGTGTTTCGCAGACGAGGTTTTGCCACGAATACGGTACGCTGTCATAACGCTAGACACGGTAGCTCTCGATACACCCTTACCCTGGCGACTGTTTTCACGGCGGCACCAACTAGCCGGCCACCAGCAATCAGCCCTCTTTCGAAGTCCGTTAGGTTGCTCATGTCGTCGTCACCCTGAAAGAAATTTACAGCAAGACACTTTAAATGCACTTACACCGGACCTTGAGGTTCTAAACAAAGACCTTACAACCAAACAGTGGGGGATGCTTTTGCGTATTGCGACGGACGCAGCTGCGTTAAAAGTCACGTCTCTGAGCATAGTGTTCACATTATTCTGTCCAAACCCTGTATATATATATATACATACTATATATAAATACTGTACGTGTTTAAGTTCAGTTAAAGCATACATGTTTTATCTAAGTTTAATTGATATACAGTTTTGCAGTCACTGATGTACAGTTATGTTTCTAAAAACCGATTTAACCCTCTTCATCATCAAGAAATGAAAATAATATATACATGTATATATGCCTATATTCCGTTTCCATTTCTCACGCCACATAAGATATGACTTTCCTGTTGAACGAATCACATATTTTCAAAATACGTAAGGCTGTGAGTGGTGCAGTAAATTAACTTTTTGAGACGGTACTTTACTGTCACTATCGCACATAGGACCGTTGTGTTCTCGTCTGTCTGTCGTCTCTCTCTCTCTCTCTCTCTCTCTCTCTCTCTCTCTCTCTCTGTCCCTGCGGGAAGTCAACACATAAAAGGTATGGTGATCAGAGAAGAGAAACAAATGTTGAAGGTGTAACATTATTCTGTATCCAAACATTGTACGCGTATCCAAATAAAATTGTAATAACGTCAGCCAACGTGATTAACTATACAAACGTAAGAATAAAAACAATGCAAAAACTGCACATAATTATGTCGTAAGAAATACTATTTTTAAATGACTGTATGAAAACAATAAAAAATAAGTTAGTAAAATCATGCAGTGCATTAATTATGATACGCTTTCCAACATACTAGAAATCATTACTAAAGTTATTACTCAAGTTATGTGGATAATGACAGTGGAATAAATCTCGCTCCTGTGCCCTGGCCTTTCGCTTAATTTCGATGATATTCAACAGAACCGGTTCAGTATATCTCCGGAACAACATGATAAAGTTTAGTCGCAATCGAAGCATTTTTACGTAAGTTATTACGCATAATTGCGATGGAATGGATCCCGCTCCTATGTCCCGATCTTTGACCCCATTTCGTCCATTTTCAATAGAGTTCGTCCCCAGATTGTCCCCTACTACATACTAAAATTTCATCGAAGTCGAACCATTTTTACGCAAGCTATCGTGCGGACAGACAGACAGACAGACAGACGGTCAAAGCTGGAGCATGTACGCTTCTTCAACCTACGGTTGAAAAGCGTAAAAAAGCAAGCGAAAAATTTCGGTAGGTCCGGATCCCGTTGAGAAGGTCTTACAGATCGTTCTTGAACACGTAAGAAAATCCTGCAAATAGGCAAATGACGAAATAAGGCGAGGCCAAAACTGTACCAGAAACCGGTGCTGAAGTTTCACTTCTAAGTTTAGTTAGATTGCGCATAGTGAATTTTGCACCCTCCCTTGAGCTGTGCCCGGAACAGCCGCCTCGCTTAAACCCCTAAGCTATCTTTCTTTGTCTAAATCAGAAACGTCTATCGAGCTTCAAAGAGCAACGTTAACACCCCACTCATTCCTTCCATCACCCGTCCGCATTCATTTCAGTTCTTAAGTATAGTCAAACCGACAAACATTTGCTTGTCAAGTCGAAGAGGAATGTGAATACGGGAATTCGGAGACAAAACCTTGTATACATCAGTTTTCGGACAGAATGCCAGTTTCCACTTTTATTTTAATTTTAAATTTTTCTTTCATTATTTTTTATGGGATGTTAACAAATTACTAATTTTTACTACCACTGAAATTAGCCGCCCTTAAAATTTGCCGTCGCCGTGACTTAGTTGGCCTATTGGGAAATCCGTTTCTGGTTGTAGGATTTGTGGACGAGACGTGGGCAACAGCCTCGTGACTGTCGAAACGCCGACAGATGAGGACATTCTCGAAGCTATTAGATAAAAAGAGGCTTTCCAAAATGAAAGCGAGGTAGAACAGGATAGTGGGTGTCTAATTACCGTAATGTCGAGCACAGAGACGCAGACTGCTATAAAAGCTCTTTGTTTTATGAAACCAGTGAACGACATTGATCCAGAATTCGACTTTATCTCAGCAAAATGAAAGATATTGCTCATAAATTTCGTTTCAAAAGAAATTTAAAACTGACTACATTGAAAGACCTTTAAAAAATAAAAATACTACAGGTAATGAATGCATTCCGTCAAAACGTTCTTGATACTGGAATTGCGTACACAGTCGTATCGGAATAATACGACCACCTACCTAATAATGGGAATAACCACCCTTGGCCCGGATGACAGTGGCGAGACGGCGTGGCATGGTCGCAATGAGGCCCTGGAACGTTACCCGAGGCACACGTGCCCACTCGGACTGCAGCAGAGCACGAAGGTCCCAGAGATGGCGTGGTTGTGAGTCAGCACGTCGAACCTGTCGATCCAAATAGTCCCACAAGTGCTCTATGGGATTGAGGTCGGGCGATTTCCCCGGCCAAGGGAGAGCGAAGACGTCGCTGTCGTGTTCCTGGAACCAGTCACGCACCCCCTTAACGACGTGGTACGGCGCATTTTCCTATTGGTAGACATCATCACCACCAGGGTAAACGTCCAACATGGAGGGATGCTTGTCGTCAGCGAGGATGGACAGATAGCCATTGACGTTCAGGGACCCATCCAGTTATACCAGCGGTCCCACGTCATACCAGGAAAAGATCCGCCAGATATGCACACTATCACCTCCGACCTGTACTTGACAGATAAGCTTGTCCGGGTGGTGGTTCTCGTGTGTCTGACGCCGTATCCGCCACCGCCCGTCACTTCTGTGGAGTAGAAACCTCGATTCGACGGAGAAGGCAACCTTTTTCCTCTCTTCCACTGTCCAACGACGGTTGTCCCATACGAACTGCAGGAGTCGATGCCGATGGACCTGGTTTAACATGGTCGCCATGACGCAGCATCGACTCCGGAGATCCATGCGTAACAGGGTTCGCTCTACTGTTATCGGGGACACGTACCTGGGTGCCCCAGCGTTCATTTGCGCGGTCAATTTGCGCGTCGATTGCCCTTTACCAGTCGACGGAGGCGATGTTCTCCTCTGGGGTCGATGGTCTTTGGGTCTCCACAGTTATGAAATCGGAGGGTACTCGCTGTGTCAGCGGTCCATTCTTGGTACACCCTTACAAGAGCACCTCGCGAACAGCCCACGAAGTCTGCTGTTTCTGAAATACTTCCCCTTTTGACGCCGTAGCCGATGATCATTCCCTTTTGAACGTCCGTCAAATCACTACGTCTGCCCATTGTGCTCACGTAACGCACTACGGCTCATCTGTCCTGGTCGGCCACTTATGTCTCCGTGTGATCGACCTTGTCACGTGCACTCTGTAACGCGCCTGTGTGTACACTGTGATTTCCGGAGTGGTCATATTATTCTGATACGACAGTGATGTGCGTATTTTTCTTGTGAATTAATTATGTATAAATACGTAAATACCGAACATATACGCAAACTGTTAATCATAAGTTATGTTTATTAACCGTTGTTTAATCTTAAGCTATGTTTATAATCGTTGTTATTAATAAACATAGCTTATCGTTGTTCAATCATAAGCTATCATTCAAGTAACTAATATGCCGTCTCTACACGATAATAAGTTACGACAGACGATGACGTAACCTAGGGTTACGTCATCATCTGTTGTAATTTGAAATTTGTTTAGATCCATTCTGTTAATTCTAGTACCTGAGGAAGGAGTACACGGTGTTCCGAAAGATCTTGTACATAAGTCTTATTAATTAAAATGATTAGTAAATTGTGTACGGTTATGTACTTGCATTATTATCGTGTAGAGACGGCATGTTAGTTACTTGACTGATGATTAGCACGATGAATTGAATCGTTTCGTCATAAGCTATGTTTATTAATCGTTGTTTTTATACCTTTAACATAAATGCACAACAGTTAAATATGTCATATAGTTACAATAACAGATATAACGAGTAGCGGTTATAACGAGCAATATTCTTCTGTCCCTTGGATCTAGTTATAACCGAGTTTCACTAATTTTAACATGGAGTTAGTCTAAAATGTTAGTTTATTAAATTTTTTTAAATTAAATTAAGATGTTTTCTATTCGAAATAAACGAATGAGGAAAATCTATTTAATGAACAAATAAAATGAGCAAATAAGGAAATCTATCGATTTAGAAACTTTCAGGTTGTTTTCAATATCAGCACGCTTATTCAGTGCCACGCGTGCAGAAATTAAGTTCTTGAAGCCTCGGTCAATATTTTCTTTGTAAGTTATCCCTCTCGACTGAAACAGTTCCTGTGTAGCTCTTCCTAAATAACGCAATCCTCAACACTAAAATGGTAAGTTTTGAACACGTAGTCACGTAGTTTCATCAGTTATATGATCTTAGCTTCCTCTGTAGTTAACTGGTTTCCTCATCTCTCGTAAAGATTTTTCTTTAAGAATGAAAACAAAAACAAATAAATAAAATGAAAAGTTAAAAACAAATTCGACGAAACTCCATATGTGTCTACAAATCGTTGCTTGCTTCGGTTATCTCAGTTTTACTCCAGGAATTTAGAATTAATGGAAGTGTTGTTTAACGCCGTGCAGTTTTACAACTTCCACATCCCTTAACACGTGATCATCTGTATCCTTAGTTTGACGACGTCGTCATGGCTTTTATTACACTCCATGTCTTTGTACTTTGCGGGATATTACAGGCGCGAAAGAAAAGAAGAAATGAAAATACCGAGTGATATAAAGGCTTTTATTTGCTATAAGCCAAAGTGCGCAATTTCCGTCATGTTGCCCATCTGTCCACAAATCAAGAAAATCCATAATAACTGAGAAGAATCTGTAGTTTTAGAAACTTATGACGCATGCATTAGGGTACTGGGTGTGCTTCGAAATTCTTATTTCATGCGCCCAGTAAAAATGCTGATTTCAAGAATAAATAAAGATTTTTCTATTTGTTCTGGGGAGATAGCAAGGTTAAACTCAGAAATATAGTCTTCTTAGATTCTTGCACCCCTTCCCAAGAATTTTAAATACTTTACCGCCCTTACAAACATGCACACATACACGCATACGAATATCTAATTGTGGTTTCTCTATCAAAACTCACGGATATCATTATTTTTAGACACCCAGGTAACATAATCAAGATATTGCATTTAGCTTTTTGCCGCTTAAAGCGTTTATTTCCTTCGTTACCTGAATAACAACTTTTTTTAAATATCTTTCTCCCTTTTTTCTGAGGGAAAAGCATACACATGTGAGTATGTACAATATGTATGTACACTGAAGTGCCAGAAAACTGGTACACCAGTCTAATACTTGGTAGGTCCCCCACGGGAGCGCAGGACTGCAGAAATACGACGGGGCATGGACTCCACTAGCTTCTGGAAATATGTTGTAGGCAATTCCGGCCATACTTCCTGCAGAGCGTTCTACAATTCGGGTGTATTCCGAGGTCTCCGATTCCTGTGTTCGATAGCTCGTTGCATGGCATCCCAAATGTGTTCTATCACGTCAGATCTGGGGATTTGGGTGATCGCAACACCCCAAACTCACATGAATGCTCCTCTAACCATAATGTGGCGTCACGACACTTGTGTGCAGGTGCATTGTCCTTTTGGAACAGGCCCAACCCATCAGCATGAATGCAGGACATGAACGGGTGTACCTCGTCAGAAAGGATGCGCACATAGCGTTGGCCGGTCACAGACGTTTGTAGACGTACCAGGGGTCCCAATGAAGTCCAGCTAAATACACCCCATATCATTACGGACCCCCCCCCCTCCCACCACCACCACCACCACCAGCCGGTACAGTTCCCTTTTGACAGGCGGAATCCATGGCTTCATGGGGTTTGCGACACACACGAATCATTCCACTTGCCCGATAAAGTTGGAAACGCGACTCGTCAGACCAGGCTACTTGTTTCCAGTCATCAAGTGTCCAGTGGTGGTATTGCCGTGCGCAAGCGAGACGCATAGCTCTGTGTCGTGCACCCATCAAGGGGACTCGAGTTGGGCTTCGGCTACCAAAGCCTATATCGTACAGGGTACGCTGATGCTTGTTGAGTCTCCAGCATTGAATTTCGATTATACCTACGAGAATGTTGTTCGCCTATCGCGAGAAACGACTTTTGACAGCCGACGATGGTCACGTTCACCCAATGTCCTTTTACGGCCACACTGGTATCGTAGGTTGGAAGTTTTGCCGGAATTCTTGTAGTAACGGCACACCCTTGCAATGGTCTTCGTTGAAAATCCGATCTTCGTTTCTACCTCCGAAATACTATGCCCATCTCACGAGCGCCAACTATGACACCGCGTTGAAAATAGCTTAAATCGTTATTACTTGTCCTTCTCATGCCGAAAACAGCTCTGACAGCTAGCAAGGATGTCTATATAGCTTTATGTACGCACTGGCGGACGCAACCGAGTGCGTGCATAGGTGACATTGCTACGTATTTTACATAAGCTCGTCTGCACCAGTTTTTCTGGCACTTCAGTGTATATATGTATGAGATTTACTTTTAGTGTGTAATGGCCCCCAATATTCGCCCTGGGGTGAATTTTGGGGGCCATTAAAATACACTAACCTCTACTTTAGAGCCCCAGAAAGGAGAAAGATCGATGGCCGAGCACAACTTATATGTCTTTTGCGGTATTCGAACACACTTCCAGCCACACAAGATACCAAAACTAGAGATGTGCGTAACAGTGATCTTCCTGTCACAGTGCTGATTGTGAATAAAAAAAAATGATTGAGTTTGTTAGTAAAGATTTTGCTCTTTAAGTCGGCGTTTAATATTACCGCCAGTTTTCCGTAAAAAAAAATTCAGTCCAGTTAGTTACCGTACGGGGCAAAGAGCATTGGAAAAGCTGATCTCAAAGACTACAGTCTTGTGGCGCTTGATAGAAATGGCATCCACGCCATTTCTGTCAAGCGTGTGGAAACATCTAGCCAAAACACGTGACTGTAAACACCATTTATGATGTCATATACAATTTGAATATTTACGTGCCATTCGTTCTTTTGAAGCTAGGTCAGCACCCAGCGAAATCATGGTCGGCTTGAAAAAAAAAATATTTATAACAAAATACGGTATATTATCTTAATATATATTGGAAAAGCTGGTTGTAAGAGGTACGCTAATCGATTTGATCCCAGTTCGGGCTATTTAGGGGAGCCATGGAATCTGATATCACCAGCACCGTGAAGCGGATGGCTTAGTGGTTAGCGAGTCAGACTACTGATTGGGGGTCCCCAGTTTCAAGCCTAGTGACCCTCCAGAGGTGGTGTGATTTGCTAACTGAATATCCGTCGTGAATCGGACGAGTACGTTAAACGACGGCCCTCGCGTTGGACCCCCTCCCCTGGTTACGTTGGGTATCCATTCCTACTCTCCCCTCTTGACTCTCTCTAATCTAACCCATCTACAAGCAACATCGTACTTTTACGGTGGCGCCATCTACCGTGCTCTCTCTCTCTCTCTCTCTCACTTACAAACTGTTCTGTCAAAGTCGCTAGACTTGCTCTCACTCCTTCAGTTTCTATGCCATGCCCAAAAGGCCGACCCGCTGTAGGAAGTTAGAGCCTAAACCTTCTCAGTGGACAAAAGCCCTACATGAAAATGCCTGTCTGAGTCAACAGTGAGTGATACCACCAGCATAGCGCAGTTAGTTAAGCCGCTGTGTCGAAGGCGGATGTATCTGACGGGTGTATGAATCCTGGTCCTGCCGACCATCTAGTCTACGGTTTTTCCGGGGGTTTGTGCAGACTCCCTGTGTTTGGGGTCGCGAATGCGTAGATGGTTCCCTGTGAAATTGGCCCCAGACGCACTTTGTCCCTTACCCGTATGCAGCAAAGAAATGGCAAGCCGGCTGAGTTATTTTGCCAGTAATCCTCAAGGGCGCATAATCGTCTTTGCGGAACTTAACCCCCCCCCCCCATGGGCGGACGAGATAGAGAGAGAGAGAGAGATGGAATCTGATATGCGACAGCAGACTCACATCACATATATCAGAAATGTCGATGAAAGCAGTGCCATGAACTAACCGTATGTAACATGTTAAATGTTGTTACTATGCTTCAGTGATCATCCATATAAAAGTTTCGACTTTTCTTTCTTTACAAAGATTTTCCCAGTTGTAATAAAGATTCCCCCAGGGCCGGATTAAGGGGAGGTGTATAGGGGCTGTAGCCTTGGGGCCCACTTTGACCAGGGGCCCAGGAAGCATGTCTGAGCAAGTAATATTTGTAGATAGTTGAGAGAGAGAGAGTGGGGTTTATAAAATGGCTTTACTTTTGTCTCGCATGAATTCCACTTTGTCAGAAACAGAGGCTGGAAGAAGAACAGATTTCAAGGCAGTGACTCACCAAGGGTAAAAGTTTCATGTCGGTGTGTACATCGGAGTCGGCGAGACGTTTTCAGTTTTTTCACCACTATCCACATACACTTCCCAATTTGCACTAGGAACTGTTAATGGTCGAAGTCTCCTGTGGCTTCACATTGCATAGCAAAAAAGATGCACTAAGAAAAGTATACAATGCTGAAAATCCAAGACAAAATCTAGGAATCTTAAGCTTTTAACTCGTGTTCTTGTGAGAACAATTAAAAATACAGCGACTTGTTATGAAAACTCAGCAGATAATTTAGTAGTTACAGTTTTGTGTTTTAACAGACTTCCTAATAGCTCTCCGTGTTAAGTTCTTTGGGGCCCACTCAAATGTCTTAGCCTTGGGGCCCACTCAAATTCCTTAGCCTAGGGGCCCACTAAGGACTTAATCCGGCCCTGGACTTCCCCATCAGGTCATCCCCAAACCCCTAAATATTAAATTTCGTTCTGGTAGCTGTAAAAGTTTTTGAATTATGACAGCAACCAACCACACACACGCATAGTGGCACATAGACGCCATCGTGAGAAAGGTCAAATCAGGTTAGAGCGAATAAAATCTGCATATCTGTTGCAATCTCGAAATCGAATTATTTTATTTTATTCTATTTTATTTTATTTTATGTTTTTTTTTTTTACATGAGTATGAGAAAGTAAAAATGGCGAGGGTGGGGGTTGTGCAGCAAGAAAAAAATTATATTTTAAGGATGGTGCGTAAAGTGAGGGGAACCCCCTAAAAAAAACTATACTGTGCGCAGGTCCCCTGTAATTCTGAATCTGCCACTGGATTTTGGGCATACTAAAAAAATTTTAAATTCCTGAAGTTAAAAAAAAAAAAACACGTAAACTTTTGTGTTCTTTCCATCTTTCCATCTTGTGTTACCGATTACAGGGCAAAATATACTGCCCACATTTTCGAAACATTTATTTTTTCATTCCATTGCCTCACTAAATACGAGTGTTTTGGCAGATAATTGAGAAGGTGACTGGTCATGTCTCAAAATTTTCTGATTTTGCTTTTTGGTAGTATGGCCGTTTAAAATGCTTTCTAATAATCAAAATTGCCGAATTATGGAACTCTGTTATGCGTAAATCACAAGTTTATGGGTATTTAAAGGAAAGTTTACAGCCTCCTAAATTTGTAAAAACAGGAGTTTTCCCATTTGGTACTAGGAGTTCCAATTTATACCAGCTTCTTCCCTAACTCTTAGACACCAAATATCTGCTTCAGTGCAGTAATGGAAACATCAGAGCATTTTTACTGCGTAAATCAGTGGACTTCCTGCACATAAAATTAATTTCATGATTTTTTACAAAGCATGAGTTGCATTTTGCCTCTCAAGGAGAGGAGAATTGAGGGAGAAAAATCCCCCTTTTTTTCCTAATAAAAAAAGTACACCAGCTTTTAAAATGCACTATTAATCACAGAAAATTGCTCACGTAATTTCTGCTAGTCATTAGAAGGTGCGATCACCGCTAATCACCGAAACGTGATGCCATTTTCGTACTCTAACAGTTTAATTTATTTAATAATTTTGATAGGTTTATTTTTTTAAAGTCGCAGCATCCTTCTAATAACTTCTCCGAGTCTAGTATCTTCATCATTTAAGTCCATATTCTCGTTTACCTACTTATGCCATATTAGAGACACGAAATGAATTTATGCCTATTAACGAGATTAAATGATGTATCGGGGATAAATACACTGCTCGACAAAGAAAAAGCCACACCATGAAGGAATGCATGATATGAGACGAAGCTTACCCCACATAAGCTGACGAAAAAGAAGTTATTTCAATTCTGAGGAATTGCATGAATTTGGTGGGCGAGGAGACATTATAATGTGGCCTAAGTCAGTAGGTCGTATAACAGTCATGCTGGTCCATACATTCGGCAACCCGACGTGGCATCGAGTGGCAAATCCTCTGATGATGATGTGAAAACACAAATTTGCCGGTGACACTACCCGAAGCCGGATCCTTCTGCTCCACATCCGAATGCTTTCCCAATTAAGCTACACCGACGTAATTTATCGCTGCAAGTTTGCCGTCTAAACAAGTGTTTCACCTCTGCAGTTCGTCAAATATATACCCCCCCCCCCCCCCGAAGAAAAGCGGGGGCACAAAATCTCAGGTTTCGGATCTTCCGGAAAGCATGATTGAAGTAACTCTCTGTAGAAGAAAGAAGTATTACTAATTCCAGACGATCCCTCTGAAGAAAGGGGGAGTCACAGATTCGCAGGTTTCGTGCCAGCCGGAAACCATGCTTGAAGTAATTCTCTGTAGAAGAAAGAATTCTCACTAATTCCACACGGGGTCCCCTGAAGAAAGGCCGGATGCGCGGAATCGCAGGTTTCGGGTCTGCCTGAAACTATGCTTGAAATAACTCTCTCTAGAAGCAGGAATTCTCACTAATTCCTAACGACCCCCTGAAGAGAGGTGGGGGCACGAAATCGCAGGTTTCGTGTTCTCCGGAAAATATGACTTAAGTAACTCTCCGTAGAAGAAGGAATTCTCCCTAATTCCACGGCATCCCCTGAAGAAAAGCGGGGGCACGAAATCGCAGGTTTTGGATCCTTTGGAAACCATGATTGAAGCAACTCTTTGTAGAAGAAGAAATTGTCACTCATTGAAGACGACCCCCGTGAAGGAAGGCGGAGACATGAAATCGCAGGTTTCGAGTACGCCGGAAACCATGCTTGAAATAACTCTCTGTAGAAAAAGAATTTTCACTAATTGCACACGGGCCCTCTGAAAAAGGCGGGAGGAACGAAATCGCAGGTTTCGAGTCCGCCTGAAACTATGCTTGAAATAACTCTCTGTAGAAGAAGGAATTCTCACTAATTCCAGACGACCCCCCCCCCCGAAGAAAGGCGGGGAATGAAATCGTAGATTTCGAGTCCGCCGGAAACCGTGCTTGAAGTAACTCTCTGTAGAAGAAGGAATTCTCATTAATTCCAGACAATGTGTGGAAGGAACAGCACACATTTTTCGAAGCGAAGAAGGAATTCTCTTTCATTCCAGACGATGTGTGGAAGGAACATCAAACATTTTTCGAAGCGAAGAAGAATTCTCATTCATTCCAGACGATGTGTAGAAGAAGCATCATACATTGTTCGAAGCGAAGAAGGAATTCTCATTCATTCCAGACGATGTGTGGGAGGAACATCACACATTTTTCGAAGCGAAGAAGGAATTCTCATTCATTCCAGACGATGTGTGGGAGGAATATCACTCATTTTTCGAAGCGAAGAAGGAATTCTCATTCATTCCAGACGATGTGTGGAAGAAGCATCACACATTTTTTTCGAAGAACCTAACTGCCAGGGATTTAATTTTACGTTCGGGTACCAATATAACGCAAAAACCATTTGCCGGTGACGAACTCGATCATTCTGCTCCTGAGTCGAATGCTTTCCTGATTAAGATATACCGATGGAATTTATCGCTGAAAATTTGCCGTCTTAACATCTGCTACATCTCTATAGTGCATCACAGTGTCCTGTGGTATCGCTGACCATACGTCGTTGACCTTCGTCCAGAATACATCGACATTAAGAGGGGGTCATGCAGACGCGTTAAGTCATCTTCCAACATTCTCGATTGGGAAGAAGTCTGGGGATAGCGCTGGGCAGGGCAACAGATGGACACCTTGTAGGTACTGTCTGTTGATTTCGATAGTGTGCTGGTGGGCCTTATCTTACTGCAAATTGGCACCACAGATACCACAGCGATACGGCAAGAAAACGGGCTGCAGCACCTCGTCGACGTATCGTCATGTTGTCATTTTTCCCACTATGCGTACGAGCTGCAAACTGCTGTTCAAACTGGTAGCGCCCCAGACCGTGACACTAGGCAGAGGAGCAGTATGACGCTCACGTATGGAAGCTAAACGCGTCGCTAAATACGATACGGTTCCATTTGTTCCGCCATCCATGTCTGGTATATCACCACTGTAACCTTCAGCTACGATGTGCTGCAGTGAGTGGCAGTTGCCTCAGACCTGCAGCAGCCAATCCACGTAAATAAGGGAAGGCCCATAGCTGCCTGTACACCTTGTCAAATGTTTTACGTAAGTAAGGGGATGCCCATAGCTGCCTGTACACCTTGTCAAATGTTTTACGTAAATAAGGGAATGCCCATAGCTGCCTGTACACCTTGTCAAATGTTTTACGTAAATAAGGGGATGTCCATAGCTGCCTGTACACCTAGTCAAATGTTTTACGTAAATAAGGAGATGCACATAACTGCCTGTACACCTTGTCAAATGTTTTTCGTAAATAAGGGGATGCCCATAGCTGCCTGTACACCTTGTCAAATGCTTTACGTAAATAAGAGGATGTCCATAGCTGCCTGTACACCTTGTCAAATGTTTTACGTAAATAAGGGGATGCCCATAACTGCCTGTACACCTTGTCAAATGTTTTTCGTAAATAAGGGGATGCCCATAGCTGCCTGTACACCTTGTCAAATGTTTTACGTAAATAAGGGGATGCCCATAGCTGCCTGTACACCTTGTCAAATGTTTTTCGTAAATAAGGGGATGCCCATAATTGCCTGTACACCTTGTCAAATGTTTTTCGTAAATAAGGGGATGCCCATAGCTGCCTGTACACCTTGTCAAATGTTTTACGTAAATAAGGGGATGCCCATAGCTGCCTGTACACCTTGTCAAATGTTTTACGTAAATAAGGGGATGTCCATAGCTGCCTGTACACCTTGTCAAATGTTTTACGTAAATAAGGAATGCCCATAGCTGCCTGTACACCTTGTCAAATGTTTTACGTAAATAAGGGGATGCCCATAGCTGCCTGTACACCTTGTCAAATGTTTTACGTAAATAAGGGGATGTCCGTAGCTGCCTGTACACCTTGTCAAATGTTTTACGTAAATAAGACCTGCAGCAGCCAATCCACGTAAATAAGGGAAGGCCCATAGCTGCCTGTACACCTTGTCAAATGTTTCACGTAAGTAAGGGATGCCCATAGCTGCCTGTACACCTTGTCAAATGTTTTACGTAAATAAGAGGATGCCCATAGCTGCCTGTATACCTTGTCAAATGTTTTACGTAAGTAAGGGGATGCCCATACCTGCCTGTAAACCTTGTTAAATATTTTACGTAAATAAGGGGATGCCATAGCTGCCTGTACACCTTGTCAAATGTTTTACGTAAATAAGAGGATGCCCATAGCTGCCTATACACCTTGTCAAATGTTTTACGTAAATAAGAGGATGCCCATAGCTGCCTGTACACCTTGCCAAATGTTTTACGTAAATAAGGGGATGCCCATAGCACCCTGTACACCTTGTCAAATGTTTTACGTAAATAAGGGGATGTCCATAGCTGCCTGTACACCTAGTCAAATGTTTTACGTAAATAAGGGGATGCCCATAACTGCCTGTACACCTTGTCAAATGTTTTTCGTAAATAAGGGGATGCCCATAGCTGCCTGTACACCTTGTCAAATGTTTTACGTAAATAAGGGGATGCCCATAGCTGCCTGTACACCTTGTCAAATGTTTTACGTAAATAAGGGGATGTCCATAGCTGCCTGTACACCTTGTCAAATGTTTTACGTAAATAAGGGGATGCCCATAACTGCCTGTACACCTTGTCAAATGTTTTTCGTAAATAAGGGGATGCCCATAGCTGCCTGTACACCTTGTCAAATGTTTTACGTAAATAAGGGGATGCCCATAGCTGCCTGTACACCTTGTCAAATGTTTTTCGTAAATAAGGGGATGCCCATAACTGCCTGTACACCTTGTCAAATGTTTTTCGTAAATAAGGGGATGCCCATAGCTGCCTGTACACCTTGTCAAATGTTTTACGTAAATAAGGAATGCCCATAGCTGCCTGTACACCTTGTCAAATGTTTTACGTAAATAAGGGGATGTCCGTAGCTGCCTGTATACCTTGTCAAATGTTTTACGTAAGTAAGGGGATGCCCATACCTGCCTGTAAACCTTGTTAAATGTTTTACGTAACTAAGGGGATGCCATAGCTGCCTGTACACCTTGTCAAATGTTTTACGTAAATAAGAGGATGCCCATAGCTGCCTGTACACCTTGCCAAATGTTTTACGTAAATAAGGGGATGCCCATAGCTGCCTGTACACCGTGTCAAATGTTTTACGTAAATAAGGGGATGTCCATAGCTACCTGTACACCTTGTCAAATGTTTTACGTAAATAAGGGGATGCCCATAGCTGCCTGTACACCTTGTCAAATGTTTTTCGTAAATAAGGGGATGCTCATAATTGCCTGTACACCTTGTCAAATGTTTTACGTAAATAAGGAATGCCCATAGCTGCCTGTACACCTTGTCAAATGTTTTACGTAAGTAAGGGGATGTCCGTAGCTGCCTGTACACCTTGTCAAATGTTTTACGTAAATAAGACCTGCAGCAGCCAATCCACGTAAATAAGGGAAGGCCCATAGCTGCCTGTACACCTTGTCAAATGTTTTACGTAAGTAAGGGGATGCCCATAGCTGCCTGTACACCTTGTCAAATGTTTTACGTAAATAAGAGGATGCCCATAGCTGCCTGTATACCTTGTCAAATGTTTTACGTAAATAAGGGGATGCCCATAGCTGCCTGTACACCTTGTCAAATGTTTTTCGTAAATAAGGGGATGCCCATAACTGCCTGTACACCTTGTCAAATGTTTTTCGTAAATAAGGGGATGCCCATAGCTGCCTGTACACCTTGTCAAATGTTTTACGTAAATAAGGAATGCCCATAGCTGCCTGTACACCTTGTCAAATGTTTTACGTAAATAAGGGGATGCCCATAGCTGCCTGTACACCTTGTCAAATGTTTTACGTAAATAAGGGGATGTCCGTAGCTGCCTGTACACCTTGTCAAATGTTTTACGTAAATAAGACCTGCAGCAGCCAATCCACGTAAATAAGGGAAGGCCCATAGCTGCCTGTACACCTTGTCAAATGTTTTACGTAAGTAAGGGGATGCCCATAGCTGCCTGTACACCTTGTCAAATGTTTTACGTAAATAAGAGGATGCCCATAGCTGCCTGTATACCTTGTCAAATGTTTTACGTAAGTAAGGGGATGCCCATACCTGCCTGTAAACCTTGTTAAATGTTTTACGTAAATAAGGGGATGCCATAGCTGCCTGTACACCTTGTCAAATGTTTTACGTAAATAAGAGGATGCCCATAGCTGCCTGTACACCTTGCCAAATGTTTTACGTAAATAAGGGGATGCCCATAGCTGCCTGTACACCTTGTCAAATGTTTTACGTAAATAAGGGGATGCCCATAACTGCCTGTACACCTTGTCAAATGTTTTTCGTAAATAAGGGGATGCCCATAGCTGCCTGCACACCTTGTCAAATGTTTTACGTAAATAAGGGGATGCCCATAGCTGCCTGTACACCTTGTCAAATGTTTTACGTAAATAAGGGGATGCCCATAGCTGCCTGTACACCTTGTCAAATGTCGTCCTCTGTGGATTGTGCGGCAGCCACGACTTCTAACCAAATGCTGCGATTGAGGCATTCGGACGTCCGCCTATATATGCTCCAATCCTGCTACGGCGACTCTCATCACCTTCATTCAAACACTGTCTCCACATTCCGCATACAGTTGTTGCTACCCAAAGCATTTCCGCAGCGATGCGACGCCAGTCCCAACCAGCCGTATGTAGTCCTGTGACGATGCCTCTGATAAAGGTGTCCGTGTGAAATGATGAGATTTCCGTTGACGTCGTCCAAGAATTCTCACATGTTGTGCTTTCGTCACCGAGATCACTCCTATGAAGTGGTTCACTTGCCCAGGTGAGGACGACCAAACTTTGCTACTTGGCACCGTTTAGCCATTTTATCTCAGTCTCCTATCACGTGGTTGGTTCCCAGCTGTCGGACACATGCGCACCAATTTGCATGGCGCTCCATAAATATGTACTTCCAGATGTGGCACTACCTAACAGTGTTTCTTTCAGGCATACATCCAGGGGGCGAAGCCCTCCCGGAAACGACCCCCCCCGGACGCATTATAGGTTACCGAGTCAAATTTTAATAAATTCAGGCTATGATGATAAAGAAATTTTTGTTTCTTTTTATGCTACAAATATTTCTCCAATTATATTTTTTTAAATATTTGTTCAAATGGTACTAGTTATAGTTTATTTTATTAAAAAGTGTATTACGACGCATGATATTCTTCAAAACATAATAAGTAGACTAATCATACCCAATTGTCTGGGAATCGTGATTCAAGATCAAGAGTGCGTTGAATGCATTTTAATAGATGAACCTTTCGAGCCCCCCCCCTCCTTCTTTTTTTTTTTTTTTTTTTTTTTTTGATTGGAGGTTTAACGACCACCGTGAGCAACTCAATGGTCTATAAGCAGTCGCCCGTCCCTAATTTTGGGTCACTGGTTCCAGGGAAGGGAGAGAGCCAGTGCCGTAAGACAAACACAACATCCATGCCTCACCGGGATTCGAACCCGGACCCCTTACGGACGAATGATCAGAGGCCATCGCTTAGACCACTGCGCCACCGGGGCGGCCCCTCCTTCTTTAGCTGAAAAAAGTTTGTTATTCCTTCCTGAAATGTGTGAAGAAGTAGTAACTATATCAGAGATGTATATAGAATTTTTCTTCGGGGGGGGGGCGAAAATATGAAGTTTTTGAAACCCACCATCTGGAACAAAATCAAAGTTAATGAGTTAATAAAAAATTGAAGAAAAATTAAAGCATTTTTTTTAATGTAAGTCGATACATTTTTATTAAATTAAGGCATTTTTTTTCTAATGCGCCCCTGTGCTAGATATATAGTAATTACTTATATCGTCATCATCATCATTGTCAACCATTATCAATCCACTGCTGGACGAAGGTCTCCCCAAGTTTCCTCCACAACGGTCTGTCTTGTGCCAGTCTCCTTCATGTCACCCCTGCATACTTTCGAATTTCATCCACCCATCTCCCATGTGGTCTTCTTCTGGGTCTTTTGCTGTCCCTTGGAATCCAATCTAAAATTTCGGCTGTCCATCGATGATCTGTCCTTCTGGCAGTATGTCCAGCCCATTGCCATTTCAGGGATTTAACTCTGATCATGATGTCTTACACTCTTGTCATTTTTCGGATCCACGAGTTCCTCTTCTTATCTCTCCTGGTTACACCACGTATGCACCTCTCCATGCTCTTTGAGTTGTCTGCAGCCTTTGTATGTCTCTTTTAGATAAGGTCCACGTCTCTGCACCATACGTAAGCACTGGAAGGATGCATTGATCAAACACTTTTCTTTTAAGACATAATGGCATATTGCTCTTGAAAATTATGCTGTTTCTTCCAAAAGCTCTCCAGGCAAGTTTTGTACGCCGATTAATTTCTTCATCAATGTGACCCTCACTTGATATCTGCTGTCCAAGATAAACGTACGTGTCTGTTATCTCCAGCTTTTCTCCATCAATCGATAAATCTGCATTGAACATCACTTTTGTCTTCTGAAAGTTCATTTTTAATCCCACTTCCTTACTCTTGTCAGCAAGTTCCTGGATCATACTCTGCAGCTCTGATGGGCTAGTTGCAAAAATGACTACGTCATCAGCAAAACGAAGGTGGGTTAGATAATCTCCATTAATCTTTATCCCTTTGCTTTCCCAGCTCAGCGACTGGAAAACACCCTCCAATGTGGTATTAAAGAGCTTCGGAGATATGGTGTCACCTTGTCTCACTCCCTTTCCAATTTTTATGTGTGTTGTATTTTCAAACAGCCGAATCTTTGACTTGCATTTTCATAGATGTTATTAATAATATTAATGTATGCATCTTAAATACCGCAGGTTTTCAGAGCCATTGTAACTGCTGATGGTTTCACCGAATCAAAGGCTTTTTCATAATCGATAAAAGCCATGCACAATGGAAGTTCATATTCCCTCGCTCTTTCAATTAGTTCTCTCAGTACGTGGATATGATCTATTGTGCTGTAGCCACTCCTGAATCCAGCTTGTTCTCTCGGTTGAGCCATGTCCAGTGTTACCTTCAAGCGGTGTGAAAGAACTTTAGTGAAGATTTTATAAACTACTGATAGGAGGCTGATAGGTCTGTAGTTTCCGAGATCCTCAATGTCACCTTTCTTATGTAGCAGGATCATTGTAGCGGTGTTCCAATCCTCAGGAATCTTTCCTTCATTAAGGCATCGAGTGAAAATTTGGGCGAGTACTGTTTCGATTTCTCCACTTGCTTCTTGTATGATGTCTACAGTAATTCCATCTTCTCCTGGAGCTTTTCCCCGCTTCATGTTCTTGATTGCATGTGCAACTTCTGCTGGAAGGACTGGAGGAACTCTGGTACTGGTATCTTTCATGATGTCTGGAGTGCATGTATCATCCCTTTCATATAATTTGGAGTAGAAATCTTTCACTCTTGTCAAAATTTCGCCTCTATTTCTTGTTACAGAACCATCTTCTTTTCTCAGTGCCATAATCTGTTTTCTTCCCTTACTGAGATGTCCCTTTGCTATCTTTAGGCTTTGGTTGTTTTCAATTGCTTTCCTCACTAGTTCACACTTGAATTTTCTTACGTCTTCAGTGATACTTTTTCTTACTGTCTTGCATAGCTCTATATATTCCACTTTGGAAGTCACATCTTCTTTAGTTGTCCTCATCTCTCTTCTGTTTTGCATCAACATTTTCGTTTTTCCTGATAATTTATTTACATGCAACTTGTTCTTAGACCCAGCTAATTTTGTTGCTGTTTCCATAAGAGCTTTGGTTACTTTTCTGTTAACTTCAGAGATGTCCACTTCTTCCGATGTTAGGCCTTCTAAAGCAGAGAACCTGTTCTTCAGTTCCAACTTGAAGGTATTATGGAGTTTTTTAAGGTTGGTTATGTCAATAGATTTTGTTTGTCTTATGAGCTTGCCACGTTCAAGTTTAGTGTTGAGGTGCATCTTACATCTCACCAATCTATGGTCACTACCTGTGTTGAACTTGTTTAGCACACTGCAGTCTTCTATGACGAATTTTTTGTTACACATAATAAAATCAATTTCACTTGTCGTCCCATTTGGATGTCTCCATGTCCATTTCCTGTGTGGCTTTTTCTTGAAGAAGGAGTTCAAGATGAAAAACCCTTCTGCCTCTGCAAACTCAACGAGAGTATTTCCACGCTGGTTTCTGTTGCCGTGACCGAATTTACCTACTGAAGTTTCATTCTGTTGCCGTTGCCCTATTTTTGCATTGAAATCTCCCATAATTATTTTCAAGTGCTGCTTACCTTTATTATTTAGATGACAAATTTCCTCATAAAATTCTTCAATTTCTTCTTCAAGATGACTTGTGGTGGGTGCATAAGTTTGAATAATCTGAGCCTGGTATCTTTTCGAGAGTTGGATAACAAGCCGTGCAGCTCTGTCAGAGGAACTTTCAACTTCTTCAACTTTATCCTTCAGTTTCTTGTTTATTATAAATCCAACACCACTAGTTCTGCCAGTATCTGTCCCACGATAGTAGAAGAGATGTCCACTTTTCAGTTCGATGAGATCTTCTCCTTTTCTCCTTACCTCACTTAGCCCCACGATGTCCCACTTGATCCTTTGTAGTTCCTCTTCCAATTCAAGAAGCCTTGAATCAGAAGATAGGGAGCGTCCATTGTACGTTGCCAAGGTCAGCATCAGATGGCAGCCTAGTCCGGTCCTCCGGGGATTCTTAGCACCCTCTGCCTTCATGTCGCACTGGCCGCTGCCTTGGCCAGGTACATTCCAGCTGCCGGAGACTGAGGGCCAAGATTTAAGTTGTGGAGTCATTTTGGAGGGTTTGGCCATAACTCACCACGCTGGCCAAGCGGGTTGGTGAGTGTGGGATAGAATTTCCTCTAATCCCGATGGTATAGTTATACCGCTATTGGCGGTCGTCAGAGCCCCTTTAGTAGGAACAGGATGCACCACGAGAAGGCAGGGTTGACATTTGTCAAGGAGAGGCTGTGATGTTACGCATCACCTGACCTTACATTACTTATATATATATATAAATATAGTAGTCAAAATGATATATATATATAGCAAATGGAAAACTTGCCCCCTCTAGGGCTCCATCTGCCCCCCCGGCCAAAAAGTCCTGAAAGAAACACTACTACCTATGTCGAGAAGAGCACGAGAAAAGCAAGAGATGTATACTTCGAAACACATCTATACTTATGTGGTGAAACAAAGCTGCGAAGACGCATGGTATGTACAAGGGTGGTTTAAGAATAAAAGTGAACTACTCACCTGCAATGAAATGATGCATTCCGCAGGTACCTGATTTTGTAGCAGCTTCTTCCCAAGCATGCTGCATTGCTCACACTTACAGTTTCATATTTCGATTGTGGCAACTAGTGTAACTGCAGATCCACATCGTTACACGTGATTACAGCGCCACTTATCCCCCTGGAGGCGTAATTTTTGTTTTTCCGTCAAACAAAATTCCGTCGCTTCAGGATTCCTCAAACCAAATTTGAAGTCGTTCCGAGCAACAGTTCCTCCTGCAGTGACCTTGGAAATGTAAACTTTAACTATGGACACCCGGTACATTTAGTCCAATATAATACTCCAATGCAGTATCTACAGCAATGGTTCACTAAATAAGGCTACAAGATGTCCAGCATCAAAATTCGTAACTAGCCAAAGCAGAACTAAAGTATCTCGATCACGCCCAGAAGGGCCAGGAACATCACGTCGCCATCAAGGCGCTCGGTGCTCATTTGTTTAACAGGAACGCCTGTTGAAAGATGGCTAACAACATGGTCACGGAAGCAAATGTGAAGCTTAATTTCTTTTCTTCACTCGAAGACCGTTCCTCCAGTGGAAATCCATCGCCAGTTGTTGGAAGTGTACGGCGAAGGTGTTATATCACGCAGCAGGTGTGGAAATAATGCAAATGCCTTGCAAAGGGTAGGACAGACGTTGGCCATAAACATCGACATGTGTGTCCAACGACCGCTATTCGAGAGGACATTGAGACGTTCTCATTCATGAAAACGAATGCATTACAGTGAGAGAAACCTCGACATGTGCGCCCAACGACCCCCATTCGAGGAGACATTGTGCTACAGGAAGACGCTCTCATTCGTGAAAATGGATGAATTATAGTGAGAGAAACCTCGACATGTGCGCCCAACGACCCCCATTCGAGGAGACATTGTGCTACAGGAAGACTTTCTCATTCGTGAAAACGGATGAATTACAGTGAGAGAAACCTCAACTTGCGCTCGACGACCGCCATTCGAGTAGACATTGTGCTACAGGAAGACGCTCTCATTCCTGAAAACGTATGCATTACAGTGAGAGAAACCTCGACATGTGCGCCCAACGACCCCCAATCGAGGAGACGTTGTGCTACAGGAAGACGCTCTCATTCGTGAAAACGGAAAAATTACAATGAGAGAAATCTCAAATTGCGTTCAACAACCGTCATTCGAGGAGACATTGTGCTACAAGAAGACGCTCTCATTAGAAACAACACATGCATTACAGTGAGAGAACTCTCCCACGAACCTCACATTTCAATGGGTAGTATCCCCAGTGTTGTGCGAGACTAACTGCATTACGGAAAAGTGTGCGCAATGTGGGTGACTAATAATCTCGCAGAAGGAATTCAAGACGAATGGGTCCCTCCATCTCACATTTGATACGCTATCACAAGCCAGGTGAGGACTGCTTCCAGCTCACTGTAGCAGAAGACGAAACTTAGGAGCATCATTCATCGACACCACAAAACAGACGAACACCCATGACGTGGGAGCAACAGTCGTCTCCACCCGTCAAACAAGTCGAAACGTCACCACTCAGCCAAAAAATTATACCAAATGCTTTTTTTTTTTTTTTTAGCTGTCAGTGTGTTCTTCTGATCGGTTTCCTGAACCGCGAAGCAAGTGTAATAGACTGCCGAACAGTATTGTCAGACCCTTGGCATGTTGCGCCATGCCATTCACCCCATAGGACCTAGGCTGCTGAGCAGAGGTGTGCTGTTGCGTCATAACTCCAGACCATATGCAGTTCAACGCACAGATGAGTGGTTTCGGAGTTGTGGCTGGGAAGTTTTATAGCATCCCTCCTACAGTTTTGATCTCTCACCCTGCGATTTTCATCGGGGGCTAAGAAACGTTTAGCCCCCGAAAATTTTGCTATATATGTGAGACAGGCCATAACAGCATAGCTGCACCAGTAGGACCTCGATTTCTCCTTTGTTGGCTTACATGCCTTACTAGATGTAAAATATTGTGGGAGTACATCGATTATGCGTCATTCAAGAAACCAAAATTAAAACACGTGTAACTGTAAAAAGTTTATTAGTAAAATTAAAAGCGTGCTTAATTATATATCTGGCCCACTTTTTTAAAACCTACTAACGGTTAAACCGTTTGCTTAATTGACGTATAATCGACGTTCCACAGCAACTTTATACACTGCTCGACATAGAAATTTCTCCACCCAAAAGAAGATGTGCTACAAACATGCAAATCGTAGGCCGGGTGTGCTAACTCGAGATATGCAAATGATGTTAAACCGATGCCGATGACGTCACACGTTAGTAGGGGAGAAAGGAGAGTTCTGCGCCTCTGCATGTCTGCATGTTCTGCATGCTCTGCATGTCGGCATTGTCTGCATATTCTGAATGTCTGCATGTTCTGCATGCTGCATGCATGCAGAGCGAAAAGTCAATAGAGGAGAGTTCTGCGCCTCTGCATGTTCTGCATGTTCTGCATGCTCTGCATGCTCTGCATGTCTACATGCTGCATGCATGCAGAGCGAAAAGTCAATAGAGGAGAGTTCTGCGCCATGCAGAGTGGAAGGTCAATGGCGGAGAGTTCTGAGCCACTGCATGCAGAGCAACTGGTGATGAGAGTTCTATGCCTCTGCATGCTATCTGACATTGTTACAAATATTTACGAATGTTTACGAACAAATTATTTTATGCGATGGCAACACAAAGAAAAAATGTTTTGAGTTGTTTTTAATGAAGTATTTGTCCTTCATTGATTTTTATAGATACATATACAGAGTGTGATGAGGGGAGGAGGTGGGTGGAGGGGGTGTGACATGCAGACTGAGACCTGTTTGATACGAATATTTTTTTTTGGCATTTTAAAAATATATTGAGAGTTCTAGCACATGCAGCATGCTGCATGTGCTGGATCTCACAATGTAAGTTTTGGAAAAGCCTTTTGTCTAGGCTGATGAAGAAACATTTTAGCGCTGGCAACACTGCTAATATAGGAATGTTCAGAGCTTCAACGTTTTAGCCTACTATTTTTAAAAATAAATTTCCGCATGAGATTGCCCATGCTATCAAACGGGGATTTTTTTCTTTTCTTTTTTTTTTTTTTGAGGAAAAAAAAAAATGTCTTGTTGGCCAACAATGGGATTTGAACACTCAATCCTCTATGTGGGAGGCAGGAACCTTAACCACTGGACCAACAAGAAATTACTTGTGTTGGCTTTATTGTGGATCCCTTTCCTGATTCGAACATCGGAATAGCTGGTTAATACACTCCAAATGATCATATTAAACTATAATAATAATAATAATAATAATAATAAAATAAAAATAATAAAATGGGAAAACAGTTTATATACACGGGAAAATTAGGTGGTAACACTACTAATATGTGTTTACTCTTTTGTGTTTTAGGGGTTCGACGATGTCACATGGCCTACATTGTACAGTTTTCTTTCCTTAATGCAGATTTCTCCTCATCGATTAACAACTAGACGAAATTTAACTTTCTCGAAACTAACCTTATCTAAAATGAAGTTGTAAAAAAGATTAAAAAAACAGTACTTGTCACTTATGAACTTTTTTAAAAACGTACCCTGTCACTTTTCAAGTGAAAATATTTTGCTCTTTTAAGATTTCCCACATGTCTGAAAACACTCCTTTAAGGTAAATGATTTTCCCATGTTATTCTATGGGATTTTTGTGACTAACAGAAAATTAAATTTAAAAAAATCGTCCTCTTAGTGAAAACAACAAAATCATTTTTTGACATTGACTAAAGTAATTGTATTTTTTTTCACTTTTTTTGTGTGAGTGTATGGGAACTTTTTTAAAAACGAACCCAGTCACTTTTCATGTGAAAATATTTTGCTCATTTAAGATTTCCCACATGTCTGAAAACACTCCTTTAAGGTAAATGATTTTCCCATGTTATTATATGGGATTTTTGTGACTAACAGAAAATTAAATTTTAAAAAATGGTCCTCTTAGTGAAAACAACAAAATCATTTTTTAACATTGACCAAAGTAATTGTACTTTTTTTTTTCACTTTTTTTTGTGTGAGTGTATGTGTGTGTGTGTATTTTTTTTCCAATGGCTACACAAAGAAAAATGTTTTGTAGTGGCAACACTTAACGTTGTTTTTAATGAAGTATTTGTTCTTCATTAATTTTTATAGATACACACATAGAGTGTGAGGAGGGGAGGAGGTTGGTGGAGGGGGGCGTGACATGAAGTCTGAGACCCGTTTGATACGAATATAGTTTTTTAGCATTTTAAAAATACGTTTATATGTGTTGTTCCATTCATTTGAACTCGGACTGCGGTTGCTGTTGGATGTTAGAAATGAGTTTATCCATTACTATAGAAAATCTTAAAATAAATTGTTGTAATGGAGAACGTGTTTAAAGAAGCGTATCTGAACACCAGCCGAGCTGGAGGTTTAGGTGGTGGAAATGCTTTATTCCGTGCTGTCAAAGGAAAAAAGGTGAAGAAAAAAGACATCGAGGAATGGTTGAAGGGAGAGAAAACATATACCCTACACAAGCCAGTTAAACGGAATTTTCTGCGAAATCGAGTTATAGTTGGAAAGATTTATCAACAATGGCAAGCTGACCTTGTAGATTTAAGCAGTTTAAGCGAGTATAATGATGGTGTTCGTTATTTATTGACATGTATTGATATATTTTCAAAATACGCATGGGTTGTACTACTGAATCATAAGTCGAGCGCTTGTATAATAAATGCATTTTCTAGGATATTCGAACATAGAAAGCCCATGAAATTACAAACAGACAAAGGAAAAGAACTTAAAAATAAAGAGTTCGAAAAGTTTTTAAAACATCAAGGAGTGCATTTCTTTACAACAAACAATGAAACGAAGGCGAGTGTGATTGAGAGATTTAACCGTACCTTAAAAACAAGGATGTGGCGTTACTTTACAAGTCAAGATACACAAAAGTTCATAGACGTTATCGATGATTCAGTTTACAGCTATAATCAGTCATATCATCGAAGTATAAAAATGTGTCCTGTGGATGTGAATGAAACTAATCAAACCCAAGTTTGGAACAATTTGTACGGAAACCTGAATTGCAAAAAACCGTTGTAAAAATTCCAAGTGGGTGATCATGTGCGAATTAGTAGCAGCAAATTAACGTTTGGAAAAGGATACGAATCGAACTGGACAGAAGAAGTTTTCGTTGTTAGTCAACTAATCTCAAGATTCCCTCCTGTATATAAAGTAAACGATTTACTGAATGAGAAAATTGAGGGAACATTTTATACTGAAGAGATTCAGAAAGTGAAACTCGCAGACACTTTCGCTGTTGAAAAAATCTTGAAAAAACGTAAAAGAAAAGGCAAAGTTGAATATTTGGTAAAGTTTAAAGGTTACCCTGAAAAATTCAATTCTTGGACTCCAGCTTATGACTTACATCTCTATAAAAAGTAAAATCATTCACAAAAAATCATCAGTTGTCAAGATGAGCTTCTACTTGACTCTTCCAAGCGACAGCTCTCTCAGTTACTTTTCTAATAGCAAAATATCCCACTTCTTTACTCGTCTACCTTCTCCAATTGATCTAAAGGGAGAATGGGAAGTGGGGATAGTTGAACTGTTATACCCACATTCCTGGTTTAATATGAACATTCAATCGAATAATTTTGCTTATGATACAGGTACTGGTCAGCTGAAGCTTGGTAAAATTTATCCAGGTTATTATGATACTGTGATTGATGTTGTTAAAACCATGTCATATCATTGGGGAAAAAAATTGTTATGCATTATAATAAAACTACCAAACGGATAAAAACTATGCTGACGAGTGGATCACAACTGGAATTATACCCTGGAATTGCAGAAATTCTAGGCTATGAACCAGGACTTTATTCGGCGAAAAATGAAGATCTCACTATTCATGGACATTTTGTGGCTGACTTAAACTCCACCTTTTCACTGTTATATGTGTACAGCGATATAGTTGAGACTCAGTGTGTGGGTGATATTTATGCTCCTCTCCTTCGTATTGTTAAAGTAACTGGAGTAGATGGGGAAATGATGAGTACTTTATTCGATAGACCTCATTATTTGCCTCTCGCTCGGAAAAACTTTCAGACCATCGAAATCTTTATAAGAAGTCACACAGGTCTGTTAGTACCATTTGAGCGTGCACGATCAATCGTTAAACTTCATTTTCGTCTCAAACATCTCTAATCATGTATCACTCCTATCATTGTTGCGTAAAATCCTTCGAAGATTATTATGTAGCCCAAACTGGAAATGGACTATCATACTATCAAGGAGCTCCACTTCAAAGAGGATACGGTCTTGGAGGATTATTTTGCTCTCTATTCAGAGCAGCAGTACCTTTATTCAAACAAGGCGCAAAAGAACTAGGAAAGCAGTTTCTACGAACCAGTGCAGATCTCGCAAGCGATGTCATTCATGGAAAGGATATCAAACTGGCGGCTAAGCAACGAGCAAAAGAGGCGGGACAGACACTTACAGATAAAGCCGCTAACAAGGTGAAAAAATGTTAGGAGGATGTATTAAAAGAAAAAGAAACATGAAGAATCATATCATTCCTTCGAAGAAAGTGAAGAGGAGAGCACACGACATTTTCGATCTATAAATAATGGCTCTTATTCACAGTCATTTTCCTGTATGTTTGAAGTCGGAATTGGATTTATTTGCATTACCACCTACACAAACCAGTTTAGAAAAAGGGCAGTGGATTGAATATCACCCGTTAGCTAACATTCGAGATGGTGGTCCTTTAGAATTCAATATTTCCGGAAGTGGAGAAGAATACATGGACTTATCTACAACTCAAATTCATTTAAAGTGAAAATTGTGAAATCTGACAATTCCATCCTGCTTGACAAAGAACCGGTGGGGCCTGTAAACTGTTTTCTTCATTCTCTGTTTTCACAAGTCGACATCAGTTTAAACAAAAGAATGATTTCATCATCAAACAACACGTATCCATATAGAGCTTATATTGAAACTTTATTGAATTATGGGAAAGAAGCAAAAGAAACTTTGCTATCATGTGAATGCTTTTACAAAGACACAGCTGGTAACCTACATGAAACAAATCCCACATTAACGACAAATAAAGGCTTAAATCAGCGATATGAACTTGTGAAAGATAGCAAGACTTTAGACATGATTGGAAATCTACATTGTGACTTGTTTTACCAAAACAAACTGCTACTCAACTTAGTGGATCTGAAAATCAAACTGACTCGAAGCAAATCTCACTTTTGCCTTGTATCATCATCCGAGTTACCTGATTACAGAGTGCTAATTGAACATGCCTCTATTTTTATCAGAAAAGTGAAAGTCAACCCAGGTGTCTCTATTGGTCATGCCAAAGCTTTGGAAAAATCTTCTGCAAAATATCCTATCGATCGTGTATTATGTAAAGTATATTTCATCTCACAAGGAAGTATGTCTTTCATGCAAGATAACGTCTTTCTTGGGCAAATGCCAAATAGATTGGTTATTGGATGTGTGGATAATAGAGCCTTTAATGGTACATATGATTCAAATCCCTTCGACTTTAAACATTACGATGCCAACTTTATTGCTGTATACATTGATGGGCAGCCGGTTCCTCATAAACCTTTAGAGCCAAATTATAGTTCAAGAAACACCATACGATCATATCATAGCCTTTTCCAAGGAACTGAGAAACTTGGACAAGACAGAGGAATTTATATTTCACGAGAAGACTATGTAAAAGGATATACTCTATATGCTTTTGATCTAACCCCCGATTTATGTGATGGAGAGCATATGAACTTAATTCAGCAAGGAAATTTAAGGGTGGAGATAAAATTCGGGAAAGCCTTATTAAAAACCATTTCCGTTTTGATCTATGCAGAGTTTCAAAACATTATAGAAATTTCCAAGTCCAGAAGCATTACTTGTGATTTTTCTAATTAAAATATGAACAGTGTACAAGTTGGTAGTATTCTAAAGCGCGAGTACATAACTCGCCATTCATTTATAGGAGTGTTTGCTTGTGATCGACTTCCGAAAAGAATTTCAAAGTTTCCAGCCTGCCTTTTTGTCAATACGGATAGATTTGGAAATCCTGGGAAACACTGGCTAGCCATGTACATTCTAAATCCAAAAACGGTAGACTTCTTTGATTCATTTGGACATCCACCTCGACATTTCAAAGGACACATTGCTCGTTTTGTTGGCAAGTTCACTTATGTAAGTACGAATGATGTACCTCTGCAAAGTTCCTTCACTGCTGTATGTGCACAGTTTTGCATTTATTACTTATACTCTAGATGTCGTGGAAGAAGGATGCAATCCATTGTAAGAAACTTTCACTGGGAAAGTGAAACAAATGACATACGTGTGTACAATTTTGTAAAGAAGAAATTTGGAATTAATGTAAAATTTGCAGTTTGAAATAAAAACCGTTAACCGTAGTTTTGTGTATTTTATGCTTTAAATTGTGTTGCTTCCAGACTAATCTATACAGTTATAACCATGGATCAACTGAAACTACATCACCCATTTACAGCCTTAATAGCTGGTCCCTCAGGATGTGGGAAATCCCAATTTGTTAAACGTTTACTTCAGAAAAAAGAAGAAATGATACAACCTGTACCGCAACAAGTGGTGTGGTTCTACGGGTTTATCAAGCAATGTATGATGAAATACCTAATGTCACATTTGTAGAGGGAATCCCAATTAATTTTCAAGACTACATCAAAGGTGGAGCATTGTTTATTATTGATGACCTAATGGTAGAATGCGAAAGCGATAAAAAAATTAACTCACTTGCTCACCAGAGGGAGTCGTCATTATAATTTATCCGTATTTTTCATTACGCAAAACATTTTCCATAAAAGAAAAGAAATGCGTGAAATTTCACTAAATGCCCATTACTTGTTATTGTTTAAATCTCGAAGAGATGTGAATCAAATAACTCATTTAGGGAGGCAATTATATCCTGGCAAAGTGAAATTTTTTCGAGAAGTGTATATGGACGCTACTAAACGTTCTTTCAGCTACTTAATGGTGGACTTAAAACCTGACACACCAGAAGAAATAAGATTACGTACTAACATACTTCCAGGAGAAACTCAATATATTTACCAGCAACGGTGATGCTGAAGTATGAACTTAACAATCAAGCGCTTAACTCCTCACTCCCCCTTCTCATCCTAGAAAATCGGTTCGCCTTTAGCAAAGTTCATATTTATATGTAATGGATAAGAGATCAAGCAAGGTTTTGAACTTTACCATTATTCATCATGACTCTCAAAGCAACAGCTGCAACTCTTGCATATAATAAATGTATGCCCTAAAAAAGTGCTTAAAGATCTTTTATCTAAATGTCCAAACAAAGGTATTAAAGCTATTTGTGAAGTTTGCCTTAGTACTTTAAAAGGAAATGTACCCCTATCTCAAACTCAGAAAGACAAACTGCAGCGACATAAACACACGTTGAGAAATTTAGCACGCAAAAGAACAGCATTATACAAAAAGCGGGAACTTTTAATTCAGAAGGGTGGATTTTTAGGTACGTTGATTCCAGCTGCTCTTAGTGTATTGACATCTTTGTTAGTAAAGTAAGGATCATGGAATATGCGAAGAAAATGG
Organism: Macrothele yani; assembly: GCA_039090855.1. Classification (NCBI taxonomy): domain Eukaryota; kingdom Metazoa; phylum Arthropoda; class Arachnida; order Araneae; family Macrothelidae; genus Macrothele; species Macrothele yani. The sequence continues at coordinate 148,456,401 of CM076995.1, read as the reverse complement.
TTCTCATTCCTGAAGAACGATTATCACGTCATATTGTGTCAGACGAGATGTTATCTGAACTCGATAAGAAAATGAAAAGAATTTTGCATAGCAAAGCACCTGATGATGTGAAAATAAAGTTATATAACCAAGTATTAAACAAACGAAATCAAGCTCATATATTAAATCCTACCACAAAAGAAGTATCTACACTGGATGGCGAATTAAATTCACTTGAGAAAAAAATGCTCACCCAAACGATAAATTTCGATGATGAATCTGATGTGAAAACGCAGGATGATATAGTATCAAATGATCATATTGAAGATATGATCATACGATCACTACCACGAACCATGAAACGATATGGTCAAAATATTTTGGATGTGTTTAGAAAGAACTCACAAATAATTTCATGGAGTCCTAAGGCTGAACTCAAATATCATGGACGAATAATAAAAAAATTCAAACATTGTAGATCTAATGGATAGCATGCTAAGAAGCAGAAGTTCAAATCGCTATGTAGCGGCTTCCAGTGAATTTGCGAAAGCTCTGAAAGATATTAACTTACCCATTAAGTACATAAAAAATAAAAACCTTACTGATGATCCAGTACAAGAAGGAAAATCGATGTTAAAACGTATTCCAGCTAAAATGAAACTTAAGGAAGTTTCGAAACCTAAAAGCTTTGTATGTCATCAGTGGTTATCTTATTAAAGCTCGATTTCATTTCTGAATGATTTGTCTTTTATATACATATTCACTCAACGAACTGAGTTTGTTTACAAATTCAGTCAGACGTGTCGCTTAATTATGCTCACACATACACTCACACAAAAAAAAGTGAAAAAAAGTACAATTACTTTAGTCAATGTCAAAAAATGATTTTGTTGTTTTCACTAAGAGGACGATTTTTTTAAATTTAATTTTCTGTTAGTCACAAAAATCCCATAGAATAACATGGGAAAATCATTTACCTTAAAGGAGCGTTTTCAGTCATGTGAGAAATCTTAAAAGAGCAAAATATTTTCACTTGAAAAGTGACAGGGTACGTTTTTAAAAAAGTTCATAAGTGACAAGTACTGTTGTTGTTTTTTTATCTTTTTTACAACTTCATTTTAGATAAGGTTAGTTTCGAGAAAGTTAAATTTCGTCTAGTTGTTAATCGATGAGGAGAAATCTGCATTAAGGAAAGAAAACTGTACAATGTAGGCCATGTGACATCGTCGAACCCCTAAAACACAAAAGAGTAAACACATATTAGTAGTGTTACCACCTAATTTTCCCGTGTATATAAACTGTTTTCCCATTTTATTATTTTTATTATTATTATTATTATTATTATTATTATAGTTTAATGTGATCATTTGGAGTGTATTAACCAGCTATTCCGATGTTCGAATCAGGAAAGGGATCCACAATAAAGCTAACACAAGTAATTTCTTGTTGGTCCAGTGGTTAAGGTTCCTGCCTCCCACATAGAGGATTGAGTGTTCAAATCCCATTGTTGGCCAACAAGACATTTTTTTTTCCTCAAAAAAAAAAAAAAAGAAAAGAAAAAAATCCCCGTTTGATAGCATGGGCAATCTCATGCGGAAATTTATTTTTTAAAATAGTAAGGCTAAAACGTTTAAGCTCTGAACATTCCTATATTAGCAGTGTTGCCAGCGCTAAAAAGTTTCTTCATCAGCCTAGACAAAAAGCTTTTCCAAAACTTACATTGTGACAATGTTAGATAGCATACAGAGGCATAGAACTCTCTGCCATTGACCTTCCGCTCTGCATGGCGCAGAACTCTCCTCTATTGACTTTTCGCTCTGCATGCATGCAGCATGCACAACATGCAGACAATGCAGACAATGCAGCATTCAGAGGCGCAGAACTCTCCTTTCTCCCCTACTCACGTTCCTGAGATAAAGGTGCCAGCAGCAACAGGGATGGTAATGTGTGGTCGCCGGTGGAAGTGATTTGTTGTTTGTGCTGGAAAATTGTTCAGCGAAAGCCGAAAATGCTGGGTACACGCCGTCAGCATGTTTATCACCATTTGGATGCGTTTCAGAGAGGAAGAATTGTAGTCCTGCGTGAAGCGAGCTAGTCTACACGTCGTGTCGCTGCACATGTGCAACGCGATGCACGAACTGTAGGACGCTGTTGACACCAGTGGCTACAGAAAGGTTCGCACGTGCATCGGAGCTGCAATGGTGCAATCCGACAGACGTGAGCACGCTTGGATCTGCGGATAGTTCGACACGCTCGTTCGTCCCCAGAAAGTACTGCAGCCGATATTTGAGGTGTCGAGTCATCAGCCATGGACATTGCCTTAACGACCCGAACTGTAAACCGAAGGTTACATGTGGCAAACCTACTGCGCAGTAGGCAACCGTCACGTCGACTGCTATTGACCCATCGCAGCGCTCGTCTGGCTTGGTGCCGAAGTCATGTGAACTGGGGTCACGAATGGACCAGTGTGGTCTTCAGTGAAGCATCCCGTTTCTGTCTGGGTGCTGACGATCGACGGATCCGTGTCAGGTGACACCCTGGTGAGCAGACGGATCCCGGTTTCGTTCGCGACCGCCACACTGTCCGTCAGGCAGGCGTCATGATGGGGTGCAACTGCGCATGGTGACAGCATGTCACCTCTTGTCCTCATCACGGGCACACTGACAGCTGCATGATACGTGAACGAGGTTCTACAGCCCATTTTGATACCTTTCCTGAATAGCATACAGCGTACCATTTTCCAGCACGATAACGCCCATTTACACACCGCTCGGGTCTCCCGCCAATGTTTGCAACATGTTCAAACACTCTCATGGCCAGAAAGATCGCCTGATTTATCACCAATGAAAAACCCGTGGGACCACATTGAACGTCGTCTGCACTTGAATCGGCCTGAGCACAATATCCATGAATTATGGGAGCAAAGTCAACCGTTCTTGGTTTTCCATTCCTCAGGACGATATTCGTCGACTGTATGACTCATTGCCTCGCCGTATTGTCGCCTGTATTGCCGTTTGCGGCTGTACAACCACTTACTGAGACGCATCGATTGTGCTGCATTACCTCATCTGATAAACACTGCACGTGGCTAAAAAAAATTCAAGGTAAACCCTTACGCATTCCTATATGCATTCTCAGTTTCACCCCTCTATCCTCACTTATTCTGGGTGAGGCTATTTCGATGAAGAGCAGTGTATATGTGTGTGTATTTGCGTGCGTACGTAAAAATCCCGAGCACCCATTGGGCTTACGTCCTGATATCAGCACAGAGACTTATCCAGAGCTCGATGAGATTTATTGTTCAGAGCTCCAGCACCGATTGAATTTCAAGTCCAAAGCGCGACCACTCATTGGACTTGTCAAAAGTTCCAGCATCAATTGAACTTTATGTCCAAAGCATGAGCACCCATTGGATTTCATGTCCAAAGCTCCAGCACTCATTGGTCTTCATGTCAAAACAACGAGCACCCATTGGTCTTCATGCTCAAAACACGAGCACCCATTGGATTCCTGAAAAGTCGGCGCCTATGTCTCGGGAAACAGCTTACATACATTCTTAAATTTTTCCTAATGCGCATTCTTGCTGCTAAGCGTCGTAAGTTTACATTTCAGTTTTTAAATATGTAACAGTACATATATCCGCTTCTACAATCGCACTTGAAAAAATTATTTTTGTACTGTATGCCATTCGACATGGCAAAGACCACGAACGTTATTCAATTCAAATCATGCGAAGTGTTCTGATATGGGGCATTAACTGTTTCTGATTATGCATTAACTGTTTTCTTTCAATCTCTGCTTCTAAAAGTCGTATTCGAAACATTGTTTTTCTGTCGCATAGCTCCTACTATAATGTTTATTTTGCTCATGTTTTTCACTTTTTTGTAATACACAGCTTGTTGCCAGGGAACGTCATTGTATATTTCTATTTGCAAGAATATTTCCGATTCTAAATTTCCCATGAAAGACCCTTTTGGGGGGAGGTAAGGGGTGTATCTTTCGCTATGAAGAACATTTTGAGCACATTTTCGTCTTCAAGGTTCACGCTGAGGGACGTGAAGTTTTTTGTTGTTGTTGTTGTTGTTGTTGTTGTTGTTTTTGCATTTTCTTTGATATCTCTCTTTTTAATTGTTACATTTCCTTTTGCCTCGGATACCTTTCTGAACGAGAAAGATTCTGCTCAAAATTTATGATTTTTCGTCACTTCATAGTTTTGTCGCTAGTTGGAGTTAGTATCTGTTTCTGCTTGCGCATGTATTACCAATTCTAGGAATCCGGTTGAAAACATTCTTTATGTAACTAGTTCCATTCACTTTGAAGAATAAGGCTGACACTGTAAATTTTAATTAATCCGTAGTTTCGCTCCTACAGGCGTAAAATGCCGTTTATATTTCGTTAATTTTTTCCTCACTAAAATCCGTGTTCTGTGTAAAAAAGTTCAAAACTCGTTTTCACTACTGTGAAAATACAAATTTGTCCGTGACGAGGGCCGCGCCCCCTCACTCCGGAATAAGTTGCTCTCCCAACTAAGCTACTCATTCGTCCGAACGGGGTCCGGGTTCGAATCCCGATGATGCCTGGATGCTGTGTTTGTCTTACGGCACTGGCTCTCTCCCTTCCCTGGAAACAGTGACCCTAAATTAGGGACGGGCGACTGCTCATAACCCATTGATTTGCTCACGGTGGTCGTTAAACCTCCAATCAAAAAAAAAAAAAAAAGAAAAAAACTAAGCTACGCGGACGGAATGTATCGCTGCCGATTTGTCGTCTTGGCACGTGATTCACCTCTGTAGTACGTCACAATGCTCGATGCAATCTTTCTTGTTTTATTGATGTACTAGCAGGGGTACCCGGTATTTTCCGGGTAAATATTACTATTTAGTGGAATCACCAAGTTCAGCAGGTGAAAGTTAATGAATGAAAAAGATATTCCTGTAATTTTCCAGTAAATTTATTTTAATTCATTTAGGTTATTGCTTTTTGCTAAACAATATTTTTGGTTTTTCTATTGGGAGCAAAAATGTAGAGATTTTTAGGATTCTCAACCCTTGAGCAGGCTACGTAAAGTTCTCCGTGTGAAAAGCAGGGTTTCTCCAAATTAATGCCAGCCACTGCCAATGACTGGCTAATGCAGTAATATTTCTGCAAAAAAAAAAAAAAATTAAAAAAAAAGTAGCAGGTGATGGTTTCAAATGTGAAAATATATATATATATATATATATATATTAGATTTAGTTAATTCACTTTTACGAAACAAAGAAGAAAGGAAGAGGAACGAAAGTACTTACCTTCGAGGAGGCATCTCTAGAACTGCCGTACATCAGGCGTGTGCTTCTGAGAATCCCGCGTCACTGAAATTCAATGTACTTATGTAATGTTGCGTGCATGTGACTTGACATTGGCATTGATCGTCCTTTTGTTTATTGTTTTGAATTTTGAATATCTGGAACTCTCTATTTACACTACCTTTTATTTCTACCTGATGAAGCCGCCCGTTGGTGGTGAAAGCTAACGTTTATTCATTTGTGTTTTTAATACACCATCAAATGGATATTTTTGCACTTTATTGTTATCTACGGTCTCTGACTTAGACCGTAGATCGGGCATTGAAGTGCTGAATTGTGTTGCAGTTCTTAAAAGTAAACAATGGAACTTTTTATCAAGATTTTGTATGGGCTCCGACCTCATCCGAAAATCGTCCAAGGACTTCATTCTTAGTTGTATAATTCTCTTGGTAGAAATTTAACGGTTAGGGTCTTTTATGCGGAAAAAGTTGGGAACCTCCCCCACCACCCCCTGCTTCTGGGAGCGGCCGAGAAGGGAGTTCGGCCATGTTTTTGACACTTGAGCTGGAAGTGCGGCATAGAAGGTAAGCTCTCATCTTTGTTCTTGTACTTATTTCGTTCTAAGTTTAATTAATGAACATTCTAGGCGGAAATCTTAGTTTTTTAGCATCAAGTATTAGGAGCAAGCAAATTTACTAACTTTTTGAGTTGTGTTCTCTTTCACTTAACTTGGAATTTTAGCGTGATTTTGAGCACTTTGTTTTATTGTTCTTGTTGTCAACGATGTTTTTTCATTGTTGGTATAGGATCATAATATCTGCAACTAAATGCATTTAGTTGCATAATAATGCAACTAAATGTTAACTTCATATAATTTTTTCCAAAGCATCTTTTTATTTTTATTATTATTTTTTTTTCTTGTGATGTCAGTTGTTGAGAAAGTTGTGGGTACCAAAATTCTGTTTACTTTTAGGAATCTCATTATAAAAATTTTTTATCCTTTTGTTTTTTATTTTATGGCATTTTGGATAAAGCTTTTTCACCACAAAGCATAAGACTTTGTAGTACTTTGGTACTGTTATTCATGTTTAAAATCTCTCTTAGGCGGCTAGGTTGCTTGGCAACGTGTTCTTTAGCTGAATAATTCTGATGGCTTATTCAGACACTCTCACAACTTGTGGTTTTTGTAATCGTTTTTCTGTTTTTTGTGACAGATGACGAGCGTGGGTTGGGCCAGGAAAGTTATAATGCATGCAAAAACTTTAACTAAATGATTCCTCATGCAACTCTGAGGAAATTATGTTAATTATAAAAATATTTTTCTGGGCTTTAAACTTCCATCTATGGCTTTGCAGAAACCCATTTCCAACTAGGTCTTCGTGGAAGTGAGAAAATGCAGAGTTTTGCTGGTCCTTGATAAAGCCAAGGCTCGGCATTCTCGACATTTTCTACATTCAGGTTGCTATTACTTTATCTCCTTTTTACTCATACCTGTTGGTTTTTGAGTATTTCTTAGTTGTTTTAGTACTAGATAAAGATTTTTTTGCATCTGTTTCTTCTTAATAGTATGTGAATTCTGAATATTCATAACTGCTGCGTTGCGCGTCATGATTCTAAGGTTTTTTAGCAAATTTAGTTTTAAATTCTTAGGTAAAAATGTTTGTCTTTGAGTATATATATATATATATATATCATGATTCTAAGGTTTTTTAGCAAATTTAGTTTTAAATTCTTAGGTAAAAATGTTTGTCTTTGAGTATATATATATATATATATATATATATATGGGATGTAAGGTCAGGTGATGCGTAACATCACAGCCTCTCCTTGACAAATGTCAACCCCGCCTTCTCGTGGTGCATCCTGTTCCCACTAAAGGGGCTCTGACGACCGCCAATAGCGGTATAACTATACCATCGGGATTAGAGGAAATTCTATCCCACACTCACCAACCCGCTTGGCCAGCGTGGTGAGTTATGGCCAAACCCCTCCAAAATGATTCCACAACTTAAATCTTGGCCCTCAGTCTCCGGCAGCTGGAATGTACCTGGCCAAGGCAGCGGCCAGTGCGACATGAAGGCAGAGGGTGCTAAGAATCCCCGGAGGACCGGACTAGGCTGCCATCTGATGCTGACCTTGGCTACGTACAATGGACGCTCCCTATCTTCTGATTCAAGGCTTCTTGAATTGGAAGAGGAACTACAAAGGATCAAGTGGGACATCGTGGGGCTAAGTGAGGTAAGGAGAAAAGGAGAAGATCTCATCGAACTGAAAAGTGGACATCTGTTCTACTATCGTGGGACAGATATTGGCAGAACTAGTGGTGTTGGATTTATAATAAACAAGAAACTGAAGGATAAAGTTGTAGAAGTTGAAAGTTCCTCTGACAGAGTTGCACGACTTGTTATCCAACTCTCGAAAAGATACCAGGCTCAGATTATTCAAACTTATGCACCCACCACAAGTCATCCTGAAGAAGAAATTGAAGAATTTTATGAGGAAATTTGTCATCTAAATAATAAAGGTAAGCAGCATTTGAAAATAATTATGGGAGATTTCAATGCAAAAATAGGGCAACGGCAACAGAATGAAACTTCAGTAGGTAAATTCGGTCACGGCAACAGAAACCAGCGTGGAAATACTCTCGTAGAGTTTGCAGAGGCAGAAGGGTTTTACATCTTGAACTCCTTCTTCAAGAAAAAGCCACACAGGAAATGGACTTGGAGACATCCAAATGGGACGACAAGTGAAATTGATTTTATTATGTGTAACAAAAAATTCGTCATAGAAGACTGCAGTGTGCTAAACAAGTTCAACACAGGTAGTGACCATAGATTGGTGAGATGTAAGATGCACCTCAACACTAAACTTGAACGTGGCAAGCTCATAAGACAAACAAAATCTATTGACATAACCAACCTTAAAAAACACCATAATACCTTCAAGTTGGAACTGAAGAACAGGTTCTCTGCTTTAGAAGGCCTAACATCAGAAGAAGTGGACATCTCTGAAGTTAACAGAAAAGTAACCAAAGCTCTTATGGAAACAGCAACAAAATTAGCTGGGTCTAAGAACAAGTTGCATGTAAATAAATTATCAGGAAAAACGAAAATGTTGATGCAAAAAAGAAGAGAGATGAGGACAACTAAAGAAGATGTGACTTCCAAAGTGGAATATATAGAGCTATGCAAGACAGTAAGAAAAAGTATCACTGAAGACGTAAGAAAATTCAACTGTGAACTAGTGAGGAAAGCAATTGAAAACAACCAAAGCCTAAAGATAGCAAAGGGACATCTCAGTAAGGGAAGAAAACAGATTATGGCACTGAGAAAAGAAGATGGTTCTGTAACAAGAAATAGAGGCGAAATTTTGACAAGAGTGAAAGATTTCTACTCCAAATTATATGAAAGGGATGATACATGCACTCCAGACATCATGAAAGATACCAGTACCAGAGTTCCTCCAGTCCTTCCAGCAGAAGTTGCACATGCAATCAAGAACATGAAGCGGGGAAAAGCTCCAGGAGAAGATGGAATTACTATAGACATCATACAAGAAGCAAGTGGAGAAATCGAAACAGTACTCGCCCAAATTTTCACTCGATGCCTTAATGAAGGAAAGATTCCTGAGGATTGGAACAACGCTACAATGATCCTGCTACATAAGAAAGGTGACATTGAGGATCTCGGAAACTACAGACCTATCAGCCTCCTATCAGTAGTTTATAAAATCTTCACTAAAGTTCTTTCACACCGCTTGAAGGTAACACTGGACATGGCTCAACCGAGAGAACAAGCTGGATTCAGGAGTGGCTACAGCACAATAGATCATATCCACGTGCTGAGAGAACTAATTGAAAGAGCGAGGGAATATGAACTTCCATTGTGCATGGCTTTTATCGATTATGAAAAAAGCCTTTGATTCGGTGAAACCATCAGCAGTTACAATGGCTCTGAAAACCTGCGGTATTGAAGATGCATACATTAATATTATTAATAACATATATGAAAATGCAAGTGCAAAGATTAGGCTGTTTGAAAATACAACACACGTAAAAATTGGAAAAGGAGTGAGACAAGGTGACACCATATCTCCGAAACTCTTTAATGCCACATTGGAAAATGTCTTTCAGTCACTGAACTGGGAAAACAAAGGGATAAAGATTAATGGAGATTATCTAACCCACCTTCGTTTTGCTGATGACGTAGTCATTTTTGCAACAACCCCATCAGAGCTGCAGAGTATGATCCAGGAACTTGCTGATAAGAGTAAAGAAGTGGGATTAAAAATGAACTTTCAGAAGACAAAAGTGATGTTCAATGCTTTTACAAGAAATGAAGATTTATCGATTGATGGAGAAAAGCTGGAGATAACAGACACGTACGTTTATCTTGGACAGCAGATATCAAGTGAGGGTCACATTGATGAAGAAATTAATCGGCGTACAAAACTTGGATGGAGAGCTTTTGGAAGAAACAGCATAATTTTCAAGAGCAATATGCCATTATGTCTTAAAAGAAAAGTGTTTGATCAATGCATCCTTCCAGTGCTTACGTATGGTGCAGAGACGTGGACCTTAACTAAAAGAGACATACAAAGGCTGCAGACAACTCAAAGCAGCATGGAGAGGTGCATGCTTGGTGTAACCAGGAGAGATAAGAAGAGGAACTCGTGGATCCGAAAAATGACAAGAGTGGAAGACATCATGATCAGAGTTAAATCCCTGAAATGGCAATGGGCTGGACATACTGCCAGAAGGACAGATCATCGATGGACAGCCGAAATTTTAGATTGGATTCCAAGGGACAGGAAAAGACCCAGAAGAAGACCACATGGGAGATGGGTGGATGAAATTCGAAAGTATGCAGGGATGACATGGAGGAGACTGGCACAAGACAGACAGTTGTGGAGGAAACTTGGGGAGACCTTCGTCCAGCAGTGGATTGATAATGGTTGACAATGATGATGATGATGATATATATATATACTTAAGAGGGATGTAAGGTCAGGTGATGCGTAACATCACAGCCTCTCCTTGACAAATGTCAACCCCGCCTTCTCGTGGTGCATCCTGTTCCCACTAAAGGGGCTCTGACGACCGCCAATAGCGGTATAACTATACCATCGGGATTAGAGGAAATTCTATCCCACACTCACCAACCCGCTTGGCCAGCGTGGTGAGTTATGGCCAAACCCCTCCAAAATGATTCCACAACTTAAATCTTGGCCCTCAGTCTCCGGCAGCTGGAATGTACCTGGCCAAGGCAGCGGCCAGTGCGACATGAAGGCAGAGGGTGCTAAGAATCCCCGGAGGACCGGACTAGGCTGCCATCTGATGCTGACCTTGGCTACGTACAATGGACGCTCCCTATCTTCTGATTCAAGGCTTCTTGAATTGGAAGAGGAACTACAAAGGATCAACTGGGACATCGTGGGGCTAAGTGAGGTAAGGAGAAAAGGAGAAGATCTCATCGAACTGAAAAGTGGACATCTCTTCTACTATCGTGGGACAGATACTGGCAGAACTAGTGGGGTTGGATTTATAATAAACACAGAAACTGAAGGATAAAGTTGTAGAAGTTGAAAGTTCCTCTGACAGAGCTGCACGACTTGTTATCCAACTCTCGAAAAGATACCAGGCTCAGATTATTCAAACTTATGCACCCACCACAAGTCATCCTGAAGAAGAAATTGAAGAATTTTATGAGGAAATTTGTCATCTAAATAATAAAGGTAAGCAGCACTTGAAAATAATTATGGGAGATTTCAATGCAAAAATAGGGCAACGGCAACAGAATGAAACTTCAGTAGGTAAATTCGGTCACGGCAACAGAAACCAGCGTGGAAATACTCTCGTTGAGTTTGCAGAGGCAGAAGGGTTTTTCATCTTGAACTCCTTCTTCAAGAAAAAGCCACACAGGAAATGGACATGGAGACATCCAAACGGGACGACAAGTGAAATTGATTTTATTATGTGTAACAAAAAATTCGTCATAGAAGACTGCAGTGTGCTAAACAAGTTCAACACAGGTAGTGACCATAGATTGGTGAGATGTAAGATGCACCTCAACACTAAACTTGAACGTGGCAAGCTCATAAGACAAACAAAATCTATTGACATAACCAACCTTAAAAAACACCATAATACCTTCAAGTTGGAACTGAAGAACAGGTTCTCTGCTTTAGAAGGCCTAACATCAGAAGAAGTGGACATCTCTGAAGTTAACAGAAAAGTAACCAAAGCTCTTATGGAAACAGCAACAAAATTAGCTGGGTCTAAGAACAAGGTGCATGTAAACAAATTATCAGGAAAAACGAAAATGTTGATGCAAAAAAGAAGAGAGATGAGGACAACTAAAGAAGATGTGACTTCCAAAGTGGAATATATAGAGCTATGCAAGACAGTAAGAAAAAGTATCACTGAAGACGTAAGAAAATTCAACTGTGAACTAGTGAGGAAAGCAATTGAAAACAACCAAAGCCTAAAGATAGCAAAGGGACATCTCAGTAAGGAAGAAAACAGATTATGGCACTGAGAAAAGAAGATGGTTCTGTAACAAGAAATAGAGGCGAAATTTTGACAAGAGTGAAAGATTTCTACTCCAAATTATATGAAAGGGATGATACATGCACTCCAGACATCATGAAAGATACCAGTACCAGAGTTCCTCCAGTCCTTCCAGCAGAAGTTGCACATGCAATCAAGAACATGAAGCGGGGAAAAGCTCCAGGAGAAGATGGAATTACTGTAGACATCATACAAGCAAGTGGAGAAATCGAAACAGTACTCGCCCAAATTTTCACTCGATGCCTTAATGAAGGAAAGATTCCTGAGGATTGGAACACCGCTACAATGATCCTGCTACATAAGAAAAGTGACATTGAGGATCTCGGAAACTACAGACCTATCAGCCTCCTATCAGTAGTTTATAAAATCTTCACTAGGAAGTTCTTTCACACCGCTTGAAGGTAACACTAGACATGGCTCAACCGAGAGAACAAGTTGGATTCAGGAGTGGCTACAGCACAATAGATCATATCCACGTACTGAGAGAACTAATTGAAAGAGCGAGGGAATATGAACTTCCATTGTGCATGGCTTATTGATTATGAAAAAGCCTTTGATTCGGTGAAACCATCAGCAGTTACAATGGCTCTGAAAACCTGCGGTATTGAAAATGCATACATTAATATTATTAATAACATCTATGAAAATGCAAGTGCAAAAGATTAGGCTGTTTGAAAATACAACACACGTAAAAATTGGAAAGGAGTGAGACAAGGTGACACCATATCTCCGAAGCTCTTTAATGCCACATTGGAGGGTGTTTTTCAGTCGCTGAGCTGGGAAAACAAGGGGATAAAGATTAATGGAGATTATCTAACCCACCTTCGTTTTGCTGATGATGCAGTCATTTTCGCAACTACCCCATCAGAGCTGCAGAGTATGATCCAGGAACTTGCTGACAAGAGTAAAGAAGTGGGATTAAAAATGAACTTTCAGAAGACAAAAGTGATGTTCAATGCTTTTACAAGAAATGAAGATTTATCGATTGATGGAGAAAAGCTGGAGATAACAGACACGTACGTTTATCTTGGACAGCAGATATCAAGTGAGGGTCACATTGGTGAAGAAATTAATCGGCGTACAAAACTTGCCTGGAGAGCTTTTGGAAGAAACAGCATAATTTTCAAGAGCAATATGCCATTATGTCTTAAAAGAAAAGTGTTTGATCAATGCATCCTTCCAGTGCTTACATATGGTGCAGAGACGTGGACCTTAACTAAAAGAGACATACAAAGGCTGCAGACAACTCAAAGCAGCATGGAGAGGTGCATGCTTGGTATAACCAGGAGAGATAAGAAGAGGAACTCGTGGATCCGAAAATGACAAGAGTGGAAGACATCATGATCAGAGTTAAATCCCTGAAAATGGCAATGGGCTGGACATACTGCCAGAAGGACAGATCATCGATGGACAGCCGAAATTTTAGATTGGATTCCAAGGGACAGGAAAAGACCCAGAAGAAGACCACATGGGAGATGGGTTGATGAAATTCGAAAGTATGCAGGGGTGACATGGAGGAGACTGGCACAAGACAGACCGTTGTGGAGGAAACTTGGGGAGACCTTCGTCCAGCAGTGGATTGATAATGGTTGACAATGATGATGATGATGATGATATACTTAAGAGCAAAACTGAAGACTAAGGAAAAACTTTAGAATTTAAAACGAAGGTTGCAACCTAAAGGAACCTTAGTGCTATGGATATGAAGGTCCTATTAAAACAAAAAATTAAATAATATAAACAAAATCACAAAAAAAGCTTAAAAATCTGTTTATAAAAGAAAATAAAAACAAATAAAAAAGAAAACTAGTTATTCATCACTAGGATAGCTATACTAAAAATAGTAAAACTAACATTAAAATTAATAAGATTCTGATTAATCTATAGAAGCTCACTAAGGTGATTTAATACATGCAAAGATTATTAAATACACCACTCGTGTATTTTATAATATTTCTCATGTATTCTGGAGAGTTAATTCTGCTCCTTCCGATCATACAGATCCACAGTCTTAAGTATATATATATTTTTTTTCTCTGGTTAAAATCTCCGCGAGTTGGTTTCTTTCAGTATGAGGAGGCCATCAGCCCCACCCACACTGCCCCCCAGCGACTAGGGAGTGGCAGAAGTGTTAGGAAGCGTGGGGAAGAGGTCAGCCATGTTTTTCTCTTGTGTGGAGAAAGTTTAGTTACACAAGAGGTATAAGCTCTCTTCCTTGTCTTTGGGTTTTAGGTTTTATAAGTTCAATGTTTGTACTTCATGTACTTTTTTTCTCTGTTGATTTTTTGCTTTTCAGCTTTTAGGCACTGGCTTGTCTGTTAACATTTTTGCGGGTTTAACTCTTTCTTTTCTTGGTAACTTTGCGCGTCTTTTAGGGAACTTAGGCACAGCAGATGGCTAAGCATAGTTTCTTTTTCTTTTGCGCTGTATTTTCAAAGTAGTTAAGTTCTTAATAACTACTTAATTATGCACTTAAAGCACTGCTGAAATACTTTGTACATATTGCAACTAATTGTTTAAGTCATATAACTTTCACAAAGCTTTTCTTTAGTTAATTATTGTCTTTAACTTATTCTCGTTTTTGTGTTGTCAGAAGTCGTAGAGTTGGGGGTTTTAGAATCAAGTTTTCTTTCAAAAATCTGATTTTTTTAAAAATTAATATTTCCTTTTTTAATTGCAATGTAAAAATTTGGATTTCTTTTGCATTGTTTTTCAGGTTTAAATTCTCTCTCAGGCGAACTTGGCATTTCGTTATAGCTGAAAATTATTTCTAATTATTATGTCACTATCACAGCTTGAGTTCTCTTTAATCTTCTTCTCTCTGTTTAATAGTAACAGATGAAGAGCATGGGTCGGGCCAGGAAGGTTAATGGATGCAAGCGAAATTGTTAACTAGTGCTAGGTCATGCAACTCTACGGAGGACATGACTTATATATATTTTTTAAACTATTTTAGGTGGGAATGTTACTTGCATCTATGGCCTTGCAGAAACCCATTTCCAACTAGGTCTTTGTGGAAGTGAGAAAATGCAGAGTTTTTGCTGGTCCTTGATAAAGCCAAGGCTCAGTATTCTCGACACCTTCTACATTCAGTTGTTTTATTTTATTTTTTTATCTTTTCTCCTTTTACTCACACAGGTAGATACATAACCTTTTCTATGTTGTACTAGGTGTGAGTCAAAATTATATATGTATTTTTTTTGCTTAGGTATCTTCTTTATAGAATATATATATATCATCATCATCATCATTGTCAACCATTATCAATCCACTGCTGGACGAAGGTCTCCCCAAGTTTCCTCCACAACGGTCTGTCTTGTGCCAGTCTCCTCCATGCCACCCCTGCATACTTTCGAATTTCATCAACCCATCTCCCATGTGGTCTTCTTCTGGGTCTTTTCCTGTCTCTTGGAATCCAATCTAAAATTTCGGCTGTCCATCGATGATCTGTCCTTCTGGCAGTATGTCCAGCCCATTGCCATTTCAGGGACTTAACTCTGATCATGATGTCTTCCACTCTTGTCATTTTTCGGATCCACGAGTTCCTCTTCTTATCTCTCCTGGTTATACCAAGCATGCACCTCTCCATGCTTCTTTGAGTTGTCTGCAGCCTTTGTATGTCTCTTTTAGTTAAGGTCCACGTCTCTGCACCATACGTAAGCACTGGAAGGATGCATTGATCAAACACTTTTCTTTTAAGACATAATGGCATATTGCTCTTGAAAATTATGCTGTTTCTTCCAAAAGCTCTCCAGGCAAGTTTTGTACGCCGATTAATTTCTTCATTAATGTGACCCTCACTTGATATCTGCTGTCCAAGATAAACGTACGTGTCTGTTATCTCCAGCTTTTCTCCATCAATCGATAAATCTTCATTTCTTGAAAAAGCATTGAACATCACTTTTGTCTTCTGAAAGTTCATTTTTAATCCCACTTCTTTTACTCTTGTCAGCAAGTTCCTGGATCATACTCTGCAGCTCTGATGGGGTAGTTGCAAAAATGACTACGTCATCAGCAAAACGAAGGTGGGTTAGATAATCTCCATTAATCTTTATCCCCTTGTTTTCCCAGCTCAGCGACTGAAAGACACCCTCCAATGTGGCATTAAAGAGCTTCGGAGATATGGTGTCACCTTGTCTCACTCCCTTTCCAATTTTTACGTGTGTTGTATTTTCAAACAGCCTAATCTTTGCACTTGCATTTTCATAGATGTTATTAATAATATTAATGTATGCATCTTCAATACCGCAGGTTTTCAGAGCCATTGTAACTGCTGATGGTTTCACCGAATCAAAGGCTTTTTCATAATCGATAAAAGCCATGCACAATGGAAGTTCATATTCCTCGCTCTTTCAATTAGTTCTCTCAGCACGTGGATATGATCTATTGTGCTGTAGCCACTCCTGAATCCAGCTTGTTCTCTTGGTTGAGCCATGTCCAGTGTTACTTTCAAGCGGTGTGAAAGAACTTTAGTGAAGATTTTATAAACTACTGATAGGAGGCTGATAGGTCTGTAGTTTCCGAGATCCTCAATGTCACCTTTCTTATGTAGCAGGATCATTGTAGCGGTGTTCCAATCCTCAGGAATCTTTCCTTCATTAAGGCATCGAGTGAAAATTTGGGCGAGTACTG
This sequence comes from Macrothele yani, assembly GCA_039090855.1. Taxonomy (NCBI): domain Eukaryota; kingdom Metazoa; phylum Arthropoda; class Arachnida; order Araneae; family Macrothelidae; genus Macrothele; species Macrothele yani. Next base: position 148,439,937 of record CM076995.1, on the reverse strand, counting down.
TTTCGATTTCTCCACTTCCTTCTTGTATGATATCTACAGTAATTCCATCTTCTCCTGGAGCTTTTCCTCGCTTCATGTTCTTGATTGCATGTGCAACTTCTGCTGGAAGGACTGGAGGAACTCTGGTACTGGTATCTTTCATGATGTCTGGAGTGCATATATCATCCCTTTCATATAATTTGGAGTAGAAATCTTTCACTCTTGTCAAAATTTCGCCTCTATTTCTTGTTACAGAACCATCTTCTTTTCTCAGTGCCATAATCTGTTTTCTTCCCTTACTGAGATGTCCCTTTGCTATCTTTAGGCTTTGGTTGTTTTCAATTGCTTTCCTCACTAGTTCACAGTTGAATTTCCTTACGTCTTCAGTGATACTTTTTCTTACTGTCTTGCATAGCTCTATATATTCCACTTTGGAAGTCACATCTTCTTTAGTTGTCCTCATCTCTCTTCTTTTATGGATCAACATTTTGGTTTTTCCTGATAATTTGTTCACATGCAACTTGTTCTTAGACCCAGCTAATTTTGTTGCTGTTTCCATAAGAGCTTTGGTTACTTTTCTGTTAACTTCAGAGATGTCCACTTCTTCCGATGTTAGGCCTTCTAAAGCGGAGAACCTGTTCTTCAGTTCTAACTTGAAGGTATTATGGTGTTTTTTAAGGTTGGTTATGTCAATAGATTTTGTTTGTCTTATGAGCTTGCCACGTTCAAGTTTAGTGTTGAGGTGCATCTTACATCTCACCAATCTATGGTCACTACCTGTGTTGAACTTGTTTAGCACACTGCAGTCTTCTATGATGAATTTTTTGTTACACATAATAAAATCAATTTCACTTGTCGTCCCATTTGGATGTCTCCATGTCCATTTCCTGTGTGGCTTTTTCTTGAAGAAGGAGTTCAAGATGAAAAACCCTTCTGCCTCTGCAAACTCAACGAGAGTATTTCCACGCTGGTTTCTGTTGCCATGGTCATATATATATATATATATATATATTATTGTTATTATTATTTGGCTAGCAATCATGCCCGTTCTCCGAACAGTGAATCTATAAAATAATTTTCTTAACATAAAAAAGTTGTAGAAAAATTCAAGCAAACAATGTTTCAAAACGCTGGGGGGGGGGGGATATTTTAGTGCATTTGCAGGTATCAGGACTTTAAGACCTACCAGCATGCCAATTTTCAGATCTCTAGGTATACGGACCTTAAGACCTATCAGCATGCCAATTTTCAAATCTCTAGGTCATTTAGAAGTGGACGAACACACTCGCATTTTTCCTCTTTGCTTTTTATATACGAGCCGAAAGCCTATATTTACATAGGTATTCACGTATGACGGCGGAAAACACCGAACTTCAAAAGCGTCGCTACGTCATTAAGCATTGCGTTATTACCAGTTTGATTGTAGCCTGTTCTTTCACCCAATGATAAGAGAGTGCTAAAAATAGCTGCATCACCATGGCAGCAGGTCACGGGACTAGAACTTTCCTGGGTGGTTAACGCTGAAGGCAGAGCAAGCCGCTCATTTCTTTCCTTTGCGTTTTTAAAAAAATGCTGAAGGATCAGAAAATGACTTTTTCTTAATTATTTTTTTGTAAAAGAGAGATGATACTTGGGAATTTATGCTGTAAAAATTGCAATGCGTTATGATTTATACTGTAGTTTACCATATATCCGTTTTTTAAAATGGATCCCATCGCGAAATAGAGAATTTTGTGAAATTTAAAAAATTAATTTCTCGTAAACTAAATAGAAATTCAACAAAAGGAGCGACGAGGTGCAAAAATTCGGCCATAGCCCTACATGCTCACAAAGTTCCGTGGTTCTGCTGCAGTTAGTGTGTCTGAAACGCGAACATAGCATTTTTTTTGCTTACCTTAACTTTGAAATACAATAGCTCTTGAAGTATTGCCAGAATCAAAATACGGTTTATTTCAGCGTGTTCTCCGAACAATTCTCCACAAACGATGTAAATTTCATATTTTTTGTGCTCAATACTTTTTGCGCTGCGAGCTAGAAAAGCGCGAGGGTCGCGAAATTTCTAAAACAGCGTCGTCGTCGGCGGTGGCGTAGGAGTTACTTTTTTTAGAATAGAGAGATTTCAAGCGAAGTTAAAAATCAGCAATATATCATGTTACTCTGCCATTTGAAAGCAGTTTTATGGGTCAGGAACGAATTTTTAAACTGTTCGTAGGTAAGTATTTGTTTTAAAACTTTAATTTCACTTGAATAAATGCTTGCTCCATTGAATTGAATTAGCAAGAAGACACTGTAAGTAATGGAAAAGATGCCTTTCATCGGGAAAATTGATTAATAAAATATGAATCTGCTCCTCTGCTAACAAAATTAATTTAAGAAATAGGAATCTGCTCTTCCGCAGTATTAGCTATAATGTGGTCGGAGCTCAAAATAAGAGTTATCGAAAGAAATAAAAAAATTATTTCTTTTTAATTTTCAAACAAACACTAATTTTTTTCAAATCCTAACGAGATTTGCTATTTAATCAAAAGTATTACCCATTTTCGGGGATGTAAGGTCAGGTGATGCGTAACATCACAGCCTCTCCTTGACAAATGTCAACCCCGCCTTCTCGTGGTGCATCCTGTTCCCACTAAAGGGGCTCTGACGACCGCCAATAGCGGTATAACTATACCATCGGGATCAGAGGAAATGCTATCCCACACTCACCAACCCGCTTGGCCAGCGTGGTGAGTTATGGCCAAACACCTCCAAAATGACTCTACAACTTAAATCTTGGCCCTCAGTCTCCGGCAGCTGGAATGTACCTGGCCAAGGCAGCGGCCAGTGCGACATGAAGGCAGAGGGTGCTAAGAATCCCCGGAGGACCGGACTAGGCTGCCATTTGATGCTGACCTTGGCTACCTATAACGGACGCTCCCTATCTTCTGATTCAAGGCTTCTTGAATTGGAAAAGGAACTACAAAGGATCAAGTGGGACATCGTCGGGCTAAGTGAGGTAAGGAGAAAAGGAGAAGATCTCATCGAACTGAAAAGTGGACATCTCTTCTATTATCGTGGGACAGATACTGGCAGAACTAGTGGTGTTGGATTTATAATAAACAAGAAACTGAAGGATAAAGTGGTAGAAGTTGAAAGTTCCTCTGACAGAGCTGCACGACTCGTTATCCAACTATCAAGAAGATACCAGGCTCAGATTATTCAAACTTATGCACCCACCACAAATCATCCTGAAGAAGAAATTGAAGAATTTTATGAGGAAATTCGTCATCTAAATAATAAAGGTAAGCAGCACTTGAAGATAATTATGGGAGATTTCAATGCAAAAATAGGGCAACGGCAACAGAATGAAACTTCAGTAGGTAAATTCGGTCACGGCAACAGAAACCAGCGTGGAAATACTCTCGTTGAGTTTGCAGAGGCAGAAGGATTTTTCATCTTGAACTCCTTTTTCAAGAAAAAGCCACACAGGAAATGGACATGGAGACATCCAATTGGGACGACAAGTGAAATTGATTTTATTATGTGTAACAAAAAATTCGTCATCGAAGACTGCAGTGTGCTGAACAAGTTCAACACAGGTAGTGACCATAGATTGGTGAGATGTAAGATGCACCTCAACACTAAACTGGAACGTGGCAAACTCATAAGACAAACAAAATGTATTGACATAACCAACCTTAAAAAACACCATAATACTTTCAAGTTGGAACTGAAGAACAGATTCTCTGCTTTAGAAGGCCTAACATCGGAAGAAGTGGATATTTCGGAAGTTAACAGAAAAGTAACCAAAGCTCTAATGGAAACAGCAACAAAATTAGCTGGGTCTAAGAACAAGTTGCATGTGAACAAATTATCAGGAAAAACCAAAATGTTGATGCAAAAAAGAAGAGAGATGAGGACAACTAAAGAAGATGTGACTTCCAAAGTGGAATATATAGAGCTATGCAAAACAGTACGAAAAAGTATCACTGAAGACGTAAGGAAATTCAACTGTGAACTAGCGAGGAAAGCAATTGAAAACAACCAAAGCTTAAAGATAGCAAAGGAACATCTCAGTAAGGGAAGAAAACAGATTATGGCACGGAAAAAAGATGGTTCTGTAACAAGAAATAGAGGCGAAATTTTGACAAGAGTGAAAGATTTCAACTCCAAATTATATGAAAGGGATGATACATGTACTCCAGACATCGTGAAAGGTACCAGTACCAGAGTTCTTCCAGTCCTCCCAGCAGAAGTTGCACATGCAATCAAGAACATGAAGCGGGAAAAAGCTCCAGGAGAAGATGGAATTACTATAGACATCATACAAGAAGCAAGTGGAGAAATTGAAACAGTACTCGCCCAAATTTTCACTCGATGCCTTAATGAAGGGAAGATTCTTGAGGATTGGAACAATGCTACAATGATCCTGCTACATAAAAAAGGTGACATTGAGGATCTCAGGAACTACAGACCTATCAGCCTCCTATCAGTGGTTTATAAAATCTTCACTAAAGTTCTTTCACACCGCTTGAAGGTAACACTGGACATGGCTCAACCGAGAGAACAAGCTGGATTCAGGAGTGGCTACAGCACAATAGATCATATCCACGTACTGAGAGAACTAATTGAAAGAGCGAGGGAATATGAACTTCCATTGTGCATGGCTTTTATCGATTATGAAAAAGCCTTTGATTCGGTGAAACCATCAGCAGTTACCACGGCTCTGAAATCCTGCGGTATTGAAGATGCATACATTAATATTATTAATAACATCTATGAAAATGCAAGTGCAAAGATTCGGCTGTTTGAAAATACAACACACATAAAAATTGGAAAGGGAGTGAGACAAGGTGACACCATATCTCCGAAGCTCTTTAATGCCACATTGGAAAATGTCTTTCAATCACTGAACTGGGAAAACAAAGGGGTAAAGATTAATGGAGATTATCTAACCCACCTTCGTTTTGCTGATGACGTAGTCATTTTTGCAACTACCCCATCAGAGCTGCAGAGTATGATCCAGGAACTTGCTGACAAGAGTAAAGAAGTGGGATTAAAAATGAACTTTCAGAAGACAAAAGTGATGTTCAATGCTTTTACAAGAAATGAAGATTTATCGATTGATGGAGAAAAAGCTGGAGATAACAGATACGTATGTTTATCTTGGACAGCAGATATCAAGTGAGGGTCACATTGATGAAGAAATTAATCGGCGTACAAAACTTGCCTGGAGAGCTTTTGGAAGAAACAGCATAATTTTCAAGAGCAATATGCCATTATGTCTTAAAAGAAAAGTGTTTGATCAATGCATCCTTCCAGTGCTTACGTATGGTGCAGAGACGTGGACCTTAACTAAAAGAGACATACAAAGGCTGCAGACAACTCAAAGAAGCATGGAGAGGTGCATGCTTGGTATAACCAGGAGAGATAAGAAGAGGAACTCGTGGATCCGAAAAATGACGAGAGTGGAAGACATCATGATCAGAGTTAAATCCCTGAAATGGCAATGGGCTGGACATACTGCCAGAAGGACAGACCATAGATGGACAGCCGAAATTTTAGATTGGATTCCAAGGGACAGGAAAAGACCCAGAAAAAGACCACATGGGAGATGGGTGGATGAAATTCGTAAATATGCGGGAGTGACATGGAGGAGACTGGCACAAGACAGACCGTTGTGGAGGAAACTTGGGGAGACCTTCGTCCAGCAGTGGATTGATAATGGTTGACAATGATGATGATGATGATTACCCATTTTTGGAATTCTCCTTCTTCTTTTCTTTTAGCGATTCAATGATGACATTTTTGGCGCAGAATTATCTTTGTAGCGATTTAGCGGAGCTGAGAGCATAGCTTAAACGTTGGAGTGCAACAAAACAGCTTAGAATGAAGCTTCTGGAGATGACGCGGGATTCCAAAACGTGATGTCAGAACTGTCATTAATATCTGGGAATTTTTATGCTGTTTACATGACATGCATTCATTCGAATATCGTACGAAGGGTGTTACACAAGTTCTCGGCCTGACCATGAAGAAGTAACCGAGGGAAAATGCAGTAGCCATGGCCGTAACTACCGGGAGGGCAACAGCCCTTCCAGAATGGTCATTCTAAGGGCGTAAATTCATGCTCTGGGGGATGTATAAAATAGAAATTGTAACTAAAAAAGAAAATTATATCCTTCAGTATAACCTTTTTAAGGACTTTGGTTAGTCCCATACATACAGTCACTGTCTTAACCAGGCTACAGAGTAACATACATTGTGAGGTCTGAACATCTCCTTTCCATGAAGGGAATTTTCCAAAACAGTGAATGGAAACATAGAAAACAATATGCTGATATATCTATCTAACCTCCAGGACCTTTCCGAACATGTTGTTGGGATGAAGCGCTAATTAATCATCTGTGCTCTGTCGCAAAAAGTTATCTGAGCGTTTAACCTTGAACAAAAATTTTCCAAGCCCTACGCCTAAAACTTCTTCCTATTGTAACGTTCACTATCCGATACTCATTCGTTCTGCGCTGATTTGTTTTTCGTTCTGCATTTCTGTGGAGTGTTTTTGTTGTCGGCGTTCACATAACGTTTACGCTTTACTTGGTATTTACAATCTGTGGTTCTTGGGTATTTACTTAGTTTTTACATTTTGAATAAAATTATATCAAAAACTTGAAATGCGATTTTTGAACGATCATAATACATCCCTATAACGGCGGTGTGCGAGAAAGTAAAAACCGCGCGTTATTTGAGTGGAACTCGAAGGGGCGTAATTTCAAGTCTCGCCCTCCTAGATAAGAAAATCTTTCTATGGTCCTGGCAGTAGGCGTATTTTTTGTACATAGTCCGCCTTGAAGTTCCACACACACATTTTCCAGCGGTGTTACAAGGCCCCTCAAATAAAGGGATTTGTTGAGGCTGCTGAAATAGCCTTTCACAGCATCAACAACGTCTTCGTCCGTCCCCAAATGCACACTAGACAAGCTCTTTTGAGATTAGGGGACAGATGGTAGTTCAAGTGGGCAAGGTCAAGTGGGTAGAGAGGGTGTGATAGCAGTTCAAACCCATATTCGTGGATGTCAGCCTTGGAACTCTTAATTTGTGGTTTTGAGCGTTCTCTGACGAGACAACACCCCTTTGGTAAGCTTTCCTTGACGTTAGTCCTTTAAAGCTATCGAAGTTTCCTTAGTACGTTGTCATATTGTGTTTCTTTGATGGTTTGGTCTTTTTTGCAAGATAATAATATCACTACACTACTTCGCATCCCAGAAAAATGTTGCCATCACCATTCAAGAAGGAGTAACAAACTTCCCCTTCTTTAATGTAGATGAACCACCACGCTGCTGTTCTTTTAACTCAGGGATGTAGTGGCGTGTCCACGTTTCATCCACTGTTACGAATTGCTGTAAACATTCTGGATTAGCTTCAAATAGAGCAAGATTTTCCTATGATATATTCCGTTTGCTCAGATGTCAGGAGTTTTGAAATCCAAAGGTCAGCAACATCTGTCATTGCCAAATGTTCTCTCATGCTGCTATCAACAATGATTTTAGACAAATACACAATGTCTCACTAATCTGCCTGGCCGTTTACTATTTGTCTTGCATATCTGTTTCGTTTTCGTGCACCATTTCCACAATTTTCTTGAGTGATGGCCTCGGAGGGTTTGCCTGAGTAACTGTCATCTTCCATTGTCCTTTCCCCGTGCTTGCATTCTGCTGTCCACTTCTTTGCGGTACTTTATGAATGGACAGCTTGCTTTAGTGTTGCCACCATATATTTGTGGATGCTTTGGCTCTAACCTCTTTTCTTATACAGATACTTTATCACGCACAGCTTTGAGCTCTTGCTTCTCCTGTTTCCCTTCCTTAGTTTGTGACGTACCTACCTCTGCTCATGTCAAAGCGGGAAATTGCAACGATAGGCCTTCGTCGGTGTAGTTCAATTGGTATAATATCAGACTCCGGAGAAGAAAGGTGTAGCTTCGAATTCCATCACCGGAAAATTTGGGTGTTCACGCTGTATTGGCGCCCTAACGTAAAATGAATATCTTGGCAGCGAGGTCCGAGACAAATGTGTGATGATTCACCTTCACATATCGTCTGGAATTAATGAGAATTCCTTCTTCTACGCTTTGAAAAGTGAGTGGTGTTTCTATAACAGGTCGTCTGGAATTAATCAGAATTTCTTCTTCTATAGAGAGCTCCTTGGAGCAGGGCTTATCGGCTGCTGACCCGAAAGCGTACGATTTCGTGTACCGGCTTTATATACAGGTGTAGAACAGAATAACCTGAACATCTAGCAAAACAAGATTTTTCGTATACGTAGCAGGGTGTGGAACCAACTTTGGCATTGAAAACCGCCTGAATACTCCTTGGAATGGACACATACAAATCCTCGATGGCTGTTAGCGTGACGTTACACCATTCTTAACGCAGAAACTGTACCTCGATGATGTGTAAGTCTGGTGATTCGGAGGCCAAGGAAGGTGTGAAAGTTCGTCCTCATGTTCTGTGGCTCGATTATGTTTAAGTCTGGTGATTCGGAGGCCAAGGAAGGTGTGAAAGTTCGTCCTCATGTTCTGTGGCTCGATGATGTTTAAGTCTGGTGATTCGGATTCCAAGGAAGGTGTGAAAATTCGTCCTCATGTTCTGTGGCTCGATGATGTTTAAGTCTGGTGATTCGGAGGCCAAGGAAGGTGTGAAAGTTCGTCCTCATGTTCTGTGGCTCAATGATGTTTAAGTCTGGTGATTCGGAGGCCAAGGAAGATGGGAAAGTTCGTCCTAATGTTCTGTGGCTCGATGATGTTTAAGTCTGGTGATTCGGATTCCAAAGGAAGGTGTGAAAGTTCGTCCTCATGTTCTGTGGCTCGATGATGTTTAAGTCTGGTGATTCGGAGGCCAAGGAAGGTGTGAAAGTTCGTCCTCATGTTCTGTGGCTCAATGATGTTTAAGTCTGGTGATTCGGAGGCCAAGGAAGGTGTGAAAGTTCGTCCTCATGTTCTGTGGCTCGATTATGTTTAAGTCTGGTGATTCGGAGGCCAAGGAAGGTGTGAAAGTTCGTCCTCGTGTTCTGTGGCTCGATGTTGTTTAAGTCTGGTGATTCGGATTCCAAGGAAGGTGTGAAAATTCGTCCTCATGTTCTGTGGCTCGATGATGTTTAAGTCTGGTGATTCGGAGGCCAAGGAAGGTGTGAAAGTTCGTCCTCATGTTCTGTGGCTCAATGATGTTTAAGTCTGGTGATTCGGAGGCCAAGGAAGATGGGAAAGTTCGTCCTAATGTTCTGTGGCTCGATGATGTTTAAGTCTGGTGATTCGGATTCCAAAGAAGGTGTGAAAGTTCGTCCTCATGTTCTGTGGCTCGATGATGTTTAAGTCTTGTGATTCGGAGGCCAAGGAAGGTGGGAAAGTTCGTCCTCATGTTCTGTGGCTCGATTATGTTTAAGTCTGGTGAATCGGAGGCCACGGAAGGTGGGAAAGTTCGTCCTCATGTTCCTCAAACCATGTTTGGACATTCCGAGCTCTGTGAATTGCTGGGGCGTTATCAGCTTGATATGACCACATCCCTGCAGGAAATAATACCTGAGCTATTGGATGAATTTGGTTAGCCAAAATGGTTTCATACGCCCTGCCAGTCATCCATCCTTTCAACGTGATGGGGGACCTGCAGAAAACCACGATATGACCGCCCAGGGCATGTCAGAACCACCACCATGCTGCACTGTTGGGAGCAGACTGTTTGCACTGTAAACAATTACCGTGAATACTCAGTGTTTCACCCGGATTAAGACGGTTTACAGATCTTAAGCACGCCACCTGGCGGTCAACCATAAATTTTCGGTAGATAAACTAACATGTTCACGGTGTTTAAACTGTTTGAACTCTTACTGTATTTTAACCTTGACAATCTGGCAACGTTCTTTAAATGGTTATATACCTGTTTTTTCATGTGCAGTCAGTCGACTGGCAACATTGTGGGCAAACCGTTTTTATTTCCCGGTCAGTAGACATATTATTTATTCCCAGTCATTAGACATATTAATGAACATTATGACATTAGACGTTTTTGTTTCCCGTTAAACGTGTTAATGAACATTACATGTGTTATTATTTATTTGTCATTAGACATGTTAATGAACATTATGGTTATTAGACGTTTTTATTTCCCGGTCATTAGCTATGGTAATGAACATTACGGTATGGTACTGTAAAATTACGGTTTATTGACTGGCCACTCAGCTGCCGGTGTATCTACCGTAATTTGGCCCTGCAATTTTTTACAGTGTGGATTGTATGCTTCTGACGGTGTTCGCCACACCTAAACACGTCCTACGGTGGAGAATAGTGTGAATGTAGATTCATCCGACCACATTACACGTTTCCATGCATAGGCAGTTCACGTTGTATGCTCCTGGCACCACTGCCGTCGCCGTTGTGCATTCATCCTGTTCACCAGAGGTTTTACAATAGCAGCTCTGCCATGAATATCTTGTTTATGCAGTTCCCAGCGTACTGTTTTCGTTGATACTGGTGTCTGGAGATGTAGATTGAGTTCTGCACTAATTTTCGGCGCCGTGTTTTTATTATTAAGGGTAACAATCCTCTTTAATGCTCTCCTATCTCTATCAATCAGGGTCGTTTTCCGGCTGCTCTTGTGTTTCGAAGACGAGGTTTTGCCACGAATACGGTACGCTGTCATAACGCAAGACACGGTAGCTCTCGATTCCCCCACTACCCTAGCGACTGTTGTCACGGAGGCACCAACTAGCTGGCCACCAACAATTAGCCCTCTTTCGAAGTCTGTTAGGTCGCTCATTTCGTCGGCACCTTGAAAGAAATTTTGCAACAAGACACTTTTAAATGCACTTAAATAGGACAGCGAGGTTCTAAATAAATCTATTACAATCAAAAAGTGGTGGATAACTTTGCGTATTGCGACGAACGCAGCTGCGTTAAAAGTCACGTCTCTGAGCGTGGTGTTCACATTTTTCTGGCCAACCCCATTGTATGTGACGTACCTACTTCAGCGGTAATGCACACGAAAACCGCAGTAACAAGCCTTCGCCTGAGTAGCTCAAGCCGCGGGAATGTCCCACCTGGTGAAGAAAGATGGGGTTTCGAGTTCCATCACCGGCAAATTTGGACTTTTACGCTACAAGTTCGGCTAGCCATCTTCTTCGATTGTTAAAAAATGAAGGAACATAGTGTGGAGTTGAATGCTGATGTCTTAGAATGTAAAACCTTGCACTGTTACGCCCAAAAAATCGCGAAACTAGTTATTCCTAATAAAATTATTGTCAGGCCGAGAATTTTTGGGACAGCCTACAGGTATACCATTTAGCTCTTCTCTCAGTTTCAGAGGTTAGCTCCTCAAAAGCAAGATCATCTGCTAAAACAAAATGGTTGATGGTGTTCGATTCTACTTGCTGTTGACCATTAAAGAATCCATCAACCGAAATCTCGCACGTTCTTCATGATCCGCATTCGTAGCAGCTGACTTTAGATCGAATGTGAAATATCCATTCATCATTCAGCATCATGGGTTTGACAGAATAATATAATATAAGCACCACGCTCAGAGACGTGACTTTTTAACGCAGTTGAATTCGTCGCAATACGCAAAGGTATCCAACACTTTTTGGTTGAAATAGCTTAGTTAAGTACCTCAAGGTCCTGTTTAAGTGCATTTAAAGTGTCTTTTCGCAAAATTTCTTTCAGGGTGACGACGAAACGAGCGACCTAGAGGACTTCGAAAGAGGTCTAATTGTTGGTTACCGGCTAGTTGCTGCCTCCGTGACAACAATCGCCAGGGTAGTGGGGGTATCGAGAGCTACTGTGTCTAGCGTCATAACAGCATACCGTGTTCGTGGAAAAACCTCATCTGCGAAACACAAGAGCAGCCGGAAAACGACTCTGACTGATAGAAACAGGAGAGCATTAAAGAGGATTGTTATCCGTAATAAGAAGACCACGGCACCAAAAATTATTACGGAGCTCAATCTTTATCTCCAGACCGCAGTATCAACGAAAACAGTACACAGGGAACTGCATAAAATATTCATGGCAGAGCTGCTATTGTAAAACCTCTGGTGACCCGGGTGAATGCACAACGACGGCGGCAGTGGGGCCAGCAGCATACAACGTGGACAACCGATGCATGGAAGCGTGTAATGTTGTCGTATGAATCCACATTCACACTATTTCCTACAGCAGGGTGTGTTTGTGTGTGTGAACATCGTAAGAAACGTATTACCCAGACTGTCTGCACCCAACGAAGCAGCATGGTGATGGTTCTGGCATGCTCTAACGTCTAATGTCATAATGTTCATTAATATGTCTAATGACTGGGAATAAATAATATGTCTACTGACCGGGAAGTAAAAACGGTTTGCCCACAATGTTGCCAGTTGACTGACCGCACATGAAAAAACAGGTATATAACCATTTTAAGAACGTTGCCAGATTGTCAAGGTTAAAATACAGTAACAGTTCAAACAGTTTAAACACCGTGAACATGTAGTTTATCTACCGAAAATTTATTGTTGGCCGCCAGGTGGCGTGCTTAAGATCTGTAAACCGTCTTAATCCGGGTGAAACACTGACTATTCACGCACGATAATTGTTTACAGTGCAAACTGTCTGCTCCCAACGGAGCAGCATGGTGATGGTTCTGGCATGCTCTGGGCAGTCATATCGTGGTTTTCAGCTTGTTTTCTGATCACCTTTAAAGGATGGACGACTGGCAGGGCGTATGAAACCATTTTGGCTAACCAAGTCCATCCAATAGATCACGCATTGGACCATCTATCAAGAAGATAACACCCAAATTTACAGAACTCGGAATGTCCAATCATGATTTGAAGAACATGAAGACGAACTTTCACACTTTCCTTGGCCTCCCCAATCACCAGACTTAAACACCATCGAGCCACTGTGGTTTGTGTTGGGAAACGGAGTAACATCCCGTTATCCTCTTAATGTATCTCTCAAGGAACTGGAGCAGTTTATGCGTTAAGAATGGTATAACGCCCCCTAACCACCATCCAGGATTTTTGTGCGTCCATTCCAAGGAGGATTCAGGCGGTTTTGAATGCCAATGGTGACCCCACACCCTATGAGGTACAAGCTCTTTTCTTAGGTGTTCACATTATTTTGTCCAACCCTACCTAATATTTAAAAATTCCTATTAGCGTTTGTATTTGCGTTTAGTGGAACATCTGCTTACATAATCCAGGAGAATCCATCATGGAGATATGCCAGAACTAAAACAAAACTAAAATAGAAGGAAAAGTAGATGTCATAGCAACCAAATTTAAGTAGCTTTCCACTACTTCGTGATTACTCAGTGTTCCCTTCAAGTAAATACAGTCAAACCCCTATTTACGGACTGCGATTTAACGAATTCCTCGATTTTACGTGCATTTTCTATCGTCCCGACGGAACCACATTGAAATTAATGCTTTGCGTTTCCCGATTTGACGAACACATTTCCTCAATTTAGCGAACATTTTTTTTTTTTTAAAACCACAAAGCTGTGTTAACTAGCATTTTCACATTAGAAGTTAGCCCAAATGCAATTCCTTGATGTTTTCGATGAACAGATCGGACCAAATGCATCCGATTCTGATGAAGAAGATGAAGCAGAACTGAAAGTTAGCGGCTTTAGTGATGCTGGTAACAGTATAGAATGTGCTATTCTTGATGCCTTTCGATATTAATGATGACTTTTTTCATGCACTTCATAAAATTGAAGCTGCGATTTATAAAGCTAAACGTTCAGAAAAAACATAAGCAATCTTCTCTAAAGCATTTCTTTTCTACAGTGTAAAAAGGTAATCAACACATATTCTGTTTTTACAAGTTAATTAGTACTAAATTGATGTTCTGTTTCTACAGTTTAGGATACTGAAATCATTATTTATGAAACTAAATGCTCGGGGGAAAAATCAACAATCGTATTTTTCTTGCAATTTTAAATTACGCTTAAATTTTGACGCTAGATATTGAAGTCTAATATATACGAATTATGTATTTAATATGCAAAGTAAATGTGTACGTATTATAACATTTTTGATAACAAATTCGTAATTAAAAGTACTGTACATAGTTTAAATTTCACTGAAACAAAGAGAACTTAGCTGCTTACGTATTCTGTTATGAACACTAGCTTATTTGAATGTTTCATTGCCCATTGAGTTGCTCGCGTTGATCGTTAAACCTTCAATCATAAAAAAAAAAAAAAATGTTTCATTCGAAAGTCTTCCTCGGTTTAGCGAATTCCGCGATTTTACGTACAAGATTGTTGATCCCTTGAAGTTCGTGAAATCGAGGTTTGACTGTAATTAATCAGTTTCGCTAAAATTTCTTGAACAAGAAAGCTGTCAAACTATTCCAAAGTTCTTCACTTAGAAAAACTTTCATTTAAAATAGAAATGAGAAAGTGCAAGAATTTTAAAAATCTAGCGTTTTCCCTCACATTGTGGAGAAGTAACAACGCTAAAACAGAACTGTTCACGACGGAAGAACTCGATTCAAAATACACTAAACTCATTGCGATAACCTTGAAATTCGCCACTGTTTCCTCACTAAAATGTCCGCAGCTCGTGGTTTTGGGCTTCATACAAAGTGGTATCTCCCCACAAAACAGGGCATCTCCAGAAATCTTATTATCCTCCTTGGCTACAGACAAGGAGGATAATTAATCTGTCTGGTCGGCGTTCGGTTTGTTATTTTTCCTTTTAGAGAATACAATTAATACTGAGGTACACCGGGTTATAATAATCGAGTTCATTTCTCTCTTAGGATGAGCGTCATTCCTGGTTTCAGCAAAATGGCGCCAATACGAACCATGAAATCATTCGCATATCTCAAGAAATCATGCCCTCTTTGAGAGAGCTTTTTGACGAGCGTTTCAGTTTTAAAAGTTTTATGACCTCCAGGATCACCAGGCTCGACGTCTGCTAATTTATATCTCTGGGGCACACGAAAGAAGGGTGTATAAAACTAAACAACGCACGCTTGAAGAACTTCAGGCGAAGTCGAGGCTGCAATTCAAGCGCTATGGATGCAACGTTGTGTAAAGTGGTATCGCTTGGTCCGTCCACGTTCTCTTCGTCCTCAGAATGGATGGAATTTTTGCTACTACGCAGGAAAAAATGGTTAAAGGTCCAATCAAAAAACAATATATACACTGACGGAAAAAAATCCCAACACCACGAAAAAATAGTTGTAGAGGAATGAAATGGCGGCAATACATTTGTATAGGTAACATATTTAATCGATTAAGGTTTCAAGATCACAGCTTAATGTAAGCGCGAGAAGAGCCATTTTAAATGTGAAATGCTGTTACATTAATAACCGGTGTAACTGCCAGAATGTTGAAGCACGCAAACGTTCATGCATTGTGTCGTACAGGTGCTGGATGTCAGTTTGTGGGATGGAGTTCCATGCCTGTTGCACTTGGTCGGTCAATACAGGGACGGTTAATGCTAGTTGGGGGTGACGCTGTAGTTGTCGTCCAATGATGTCCCATACGTGCTCGATTGGTGAAAGATCTGGTGATCTAGCAGGCGACGGCAACATGTCGACACTCAGTAGAGCATGTTGGGTTACAACAGCGGTATGCGGGCGAGCGTTATCCTGTTGGAAAACATCCCCTGGAATGCTGTTCATGAATGGCAGCACAACAGGTTGAATAACCAGACCGACGTACAACTGTGCCGTCAGGGTGTGTGGGATAACCACGAGAGTGCTCCTGCTGTCATAGGAAATTGCTCCCCAGACCATAACTCCAGGTGTAGGTCCAGTGTGTCTCGGCCGCAGACAGGTTGGTTGCAGGCGCTCACCTGGCCTCCTTCTAACCAACACATGGCCATCACTGGCACCCAGGCAGAACCAGCTTTCATCAGAAAACACAACAGATCTCCACTCCGTCCTCCGATGAGCTCTAGCTTGACACCACTGACGTCGCAAACGGCAGTGGTTTGGAGTAAGTGGAATGCACGCTACAGGGCGTCTGGCTCGGAGCTGTCCTTCAAGTAACCGATTTGTAACAGTTCGTTGTGTCACTGTAGTGGCAACTGAAGCTCGAATTGCTGCCGCAGACGCGGTACGATGCGCCACGGCCATACGCAGTACACGGCGGTCTTCCCTCTCAGTAGTGCCACGTGGCCGGCCGGAACTCTGTCTTCTTGAGGCAGTACCTTCCCTTGACCCCCGCTGCCAATAATCATGCACAGTGGCTACATTCCTGCCAAGTCGTTCTGCAATATTGCGGAACGAAAATCCACCTTCTCGTAGCCCTATTACTCGACCTCGTTCAAACTCCGTGAGCTGTTGATAATGGCTTCTTCGTCTTCTTAAAAGCATTCTTGACTAACATCAACACCCTGCGTCGAATCTCAACGATAACTAACGCTCACGAACGTTACAGCGGGTATTTACAGCAAACCTGTTTTGCATGTTCCGAGGGGCGCTACTAGCGCCACACGTACGCGCCGAGCGCGAAATTTGCATAGACGTCATCTTACAAATGTATTCTCACCGCCTACCAACTGTCGTTTATCTAACACAACCCCGTCTTGGTGTTGGGATTTTTTTTTCCGTCAGTGTATGTATCTCGATACTCCGTCCTCAAACATTCATTTATTTATTTCACTTTCTTTTCACCGCACTGCCTCTCTATCCGTATGATTATCCAGCTTTTCAAACACTCTTGCGCAAAGTTGCATTCGGAGAGTTTTTTCCGGGGGAGGGGTGTTGGGACTTCACGGACATAGGGCGCAGCGGAGGCGGCCAACGTCAGATGTGAGAAGATGGCGGACATGTGAGGACGAGTGGAAAGGGCGGAACAGATAATACGGCGGAGGTCGTAATGTAAGAACTGATATTAAGACTTATAACGCGAAAGAAAAAGAACGAAATCTTCAGTGTGTGTGAGTGTTTGTGTATTTACATCTAATTCGTATAAAATGATCTGCAATAAATTAGTAGTATACCTTTGATGTGGAACTGTCTTGGAATATGATGTTCTTGTGTATTCGATCGTGTGCATAGATGTTGGATAAAGAAGTTCCTTACTGCAGGAGGGCCCGTGTACGATCTCACGGAAGAGGTAACAAGTTAAATATAAATACCTCTAATTACTGAAATTGAAATGGAATGCGAATGGAACGTGAAAAGTAAGAACAAGGGGTGCAATTACAAATTTTGAGAGGGCTGAAACGTATTGACTGATTATACAGGGTGTTTCAAAACTAATGGAACAAACTTTAATGGGTGATAGAACACACCGAAACAAGCACGTTTCGTCAGAGAATGCATGGTCGCAAGTTACGCGGTTAGGCGCTGGAGGGTGTTTTTTCCGTTTCCCCACACACACGCCGTCTTTCGCAATGCAAAGACCCACATCTTTTACCGGTACGTCTGAATGGGAGGACGTACCTTATTTTCCTTCAACAAATCTTGCCTGAATTGATCCAGCGTGTACCAGAAGCCGTACGCCGTAAAATGTGGTTCCAGCATGATGAAGCGGCAGCTCATTTCAGCCCTCAGGTGCGTGATTACTTGAACGCCACATTTCCAGGCCAATAGATTGGCCGAGGGATGTAAGGTCAGGTGATGCGTAACATCACAGCCTCTCCTTGACAAATGTCAACCCCGCCTTCTCGTGGTGCATCCTGTTCCCACTAAAGGGGCTCTGACGACCGCCAATAGCGGTATAACTATACCATCGGGATCAGAGAAATGCTATCCCACACTCACCAACCCGCTTGGCCAGCGTGGTGAGTTATGGCCAAACACCTCCAAAATGACTCTACAACTTAAATCTTGGCCCTCAGTCTTCGGCAGCTGGAATGTTCCTGGCCAAGGCAGCGGCCAGTGCGACATGAAGGCAGAGGGTGCTAAGAATCCCCGGAGGACCGGACTAGGCTGCCATTTGATGCTGACCTTGGCTACCTATAACGGACGCTCCCTATCTTCTGATTCAAGGCTTCTTGAATTGGAAGAGGAACTACAAAGGATCAAGTGGGACATCGTGGGGCTAAGTGAGGTAAGGAGAAAAGGAGAAGATCTCATTGAACTGAAAAGTGGACATCTCTTCTATTATCGTGGGACAGATACTGGCAGGACTAGTGGTGTTGGATTTATAATAAACAAGAAACTGAAGGATAAAGTGGTAGAAGTTGAAAGTTCCTCTGACAGAGCTGCACGACTCGTTATCCAACTATCGAGAAGATACCAGGCTCAGATTATTCAAACTTATGCACCCACCACAAGTCATCCTGAAGAAGAAATTGAAGAATTTTATGAGGAAATTCGTCATCTAAATAATAAAGGTAAGCAGCACTTGAAGATAATTATGGGAGATTTCAATGCAAAAATAGGGCACCGGCAACAGAATGAAACTTCAGTAGGTAAATTCGGTCACGGCAACAGAAACCAGCGTGGAAATACTCTCGTTGAGTTTGCAGAGGCAGAAGGATTTTTCATCTTGAACTCCTTTTTCAAGAAAAAGCCACATAGGAAATGGACATGGAGACATCCAATTGGGACGACAAGTGAAATTGATTTTATTATGTGTAACAAAAAATTCGGCGTCGAAGACTGCAGTGTTCTGACAAGTTCAACACAGGTAGTGACCATAGATTGGTGAGATGTAAGATGCACCTCAACACTAAACTGGAACGTGGCAAGCTCATAAGACAAACAAAATGTATTGACATAACCAACCTTAAAAAACACCATAATACTTTCAAGTTGGAACTGAAGAACAGATTCTCTGCTTTAGAAGGCCTAACATCGGAAGAAGTGGATATTTCGGAAGTTAACAGAAAAGTAACCAAAGCTCTTATGGAAACAGCAACAAAATTAGCTGGGTCTAAGAACAAGTTGCATGTGAACAAATTATCAGGAAAAACCAAAATGTTGATGCAAAAAAGAAGAGAGATGAGGACAACTAAAGAAGATGTGACTTCCAAAGTGGAATATATAGAGCTATGCAAGACAGCACGAAAAAGTATCACTGAAGACGTAAGGAAATTCAACTGTAAGCTAGTGAGGAAAGCAATTGAAAACAACCAAAGCCTTAAGATAGCAAAGGGACATCTCAGTAAGGGAAGAAAACAGATTATGGCTCTGAGAAAAGAAGATGGTTCTATAACAAGAAATAGAGGCGAAATTTTGACAAGAGTGAAAGATTTCTACTCCAAATTATATGAAAGGGATGATACATGTACTCCAGATATCATGAAAGGTACCAGAGTTCTTCCAGTACTCCCAGCAGAAGTTGCTCATGCAATCAAGAACATGAAGCGGGGGAAAGCTCCAGGAGAAGATGGAATTACTATAGACATCATACAAGAAGCAAGTGGAGAAATTGAAACAGTACTCGCCCAAATTTTCACTCGATGCCTTAATGAAGGGAAGATTCCTGAGGATTGGAACAATGCTACAATGATCCTGCTACATAAAAAAGGTGACATTGAGGATCTCAGGAACTACAGACCTATCAGCCTCCTATCAGTGGTTTATAAAATCTTCACTAAAGTTCTTTCACACCGCTTGAAGGTAACACTGGACATGGCTCAACCGAGAGAACAAGCTGGATTCAGGAGTGGCTACAGCACAATAGATCATATCCACGTACTGAGAGAACTAATTGAAAGAGCGAGGGAATATGAACTTCCATTGTGCATAGCTTTTATCGATTATGAAAAAGCCTTTGATTCGGTGAAACCATCAGCAGTTACCACGGCTCTGAAATCCTGCGGTATTGAAGATGCATACATTAATATTATTAATAACATCTATGAAAATGCAAGTGCAAAGATTCGGCTGTTTGAAAATACAACACACATAAAAATTGGAAAGGGAGTGAGACAAGGTGACACCATATCTCCGAAGCTCTTTAATGCCACATTGGAAAATGTCTTTCAATCACTGAACTGGGAAAACAAAGGGATAAAGATTAATGGAGATTATCTAACCCACCTTCGTTTTGCTGATGACGTAGTCATTTTTGCAACTACCCCATCAGAGCTGCAGAGTATGATCCAGGAACTTGCTGACAAGAGTAAAGAAGTGGGATTAAAAATGAACTTTCAGAAGACAAAAATGATGTTCAATGCTTTTACAAGAAATGAAGATTTATCGATTGATGGAGAAAAACTGGAGATAACAGATACGTATGTTTATCTTGGACAGCAGATATCAAGTGAGGGTCACATTGATGAAGAAATTAATAGGCGTACAAAACTTGCCTGGAGAGCTTTTGGAAGAAACAGCATAATTTTCAAGAGCAATATGCCATTATGTCTTAAAAGAAAAGTGTTTGATCAATGCATCCTTCCAGTGCTTACGTATGGTGCAGAGACGTGGACCTTAACTAAAAGAGACATACAAAGGCTGCAAACAACTCAAAGATGCATGGAGAGGTGCATGCTTGGTATAACCAGGAGAGATAAGAAGAGAAACTCGTGGATCCGAAAAATGACGAGAGTGGAAGACATCATGATCAGAGTTAAATCCCTGAAATGGCAATGGGCTGGACATACTGCCAGAAGGACAGACCATAGATGGACAGCCGAAATTTTAGATTGGATTCCAAGGGACAGGAAAAGACCCAGAAAAAGACCACATGGGAGATGGGTGGATGAAATTCGTAAATATGCGGGAGTGACATGGAGGAGACTGGCACAAGACAGACCGTTGTGGAGGAAACTTGGGGAGACCTTCGTCCAGCAGTGGATTGATAATGGTTGAAATGATGATGATGATGAGATTGGCCGAGGTGGACCCATCGCTTGACCCCCACGATCACGAGACCTGACCCCTCTGGATTTCTTTTTATGGGGACATCTTGTCGCCAGACTTTCAGTCGCTACTGCAGCAGTCCGGAAAATGCCTGATATTTTCCACAACAAACGGGCATCTTTCCGTCGACGATGCGAAGCGTGTATCAGAAGTGGGTTTCGCCCTTTTGAGCAGCTTTTGTAAATGTAATTAATTTCAGTATTTACTTATAAATGTTTGTAAATCTGATGTAATTTCGTGATGTCACGTTTTTTTTTTTTTTTATTTTGCCTGTAATAAAGCTTTGTTTTGATTTGTAGTGTCATTCCTGTCTTTGCGTTGCGAAAGACGGCGTGGTCGCCCTGGTGGCGCAGTGGTCTAAGCGATGGCCTCTGATCATTCGTCCGGAAAGGGGTCCGGGTTCGAATCCCGGTGAGGCATGGATATTGTGTTTGTCTTACGGCACTGGCTCTCTCCCTTCCCTGGAACCAGTGACCCTAAATTAGGCACGGATGACGGCTTATGCAGCCCATTGAGTTGCTCACGGTTGTCGTTAAAACCTCCAATCAGAAAAAAAAAGAGACGGAAACGGAAAGCGTCCTCCAGCGCCTAACCGCGTAACTTGCGAACATGGATTCTATGACGAAAAGTGCCTGTTTCGGTGTGTTCTTTCACCCCTTAAAGTTTGTTCCATTAGTTTTTAAACACCCTGTATACATATAATCACAATTTTATTACTTATATATACATTAATGTATATAAAAATTTTAAATAGATTATGAACATTTTTCTTATGCTCGTATGTCGCAGGTGCTGATTCGAAGAAATCTACACCTACAAGTAATTAAAAATGTTATACCTTTGCTTTAATTCAGTAATACACCACGGATTTTACGATGGAGTGGTGTAAAATATTGAGGGTGCTAGTAAGATAACGCTGTGCTGGAGGAAACCCCCGCCCAAAAAAAAAAAATTGGGGGTAGTAAAAATGTCCTCACCTTAGCCTTACTACAAGGGTGTTTCTGATTATTAAGGAATCATTACAGTGTTACCTGAAAACGTATAGTGTAAGCCATACCCCTGCCATTTGGTTTCCTTCCCTTTAGGTTATTTAGATTAGAACATTGTAGTAAAAGAAAACAAAAAATACTAACTAACCGTTTGGATGCCAGTTTGAGGTGCTTCGATTTTACTTTCTTTTTTTTTTTTCTTTTTTTTTTCACAGAGTGCGTAAACCACCCACCGCTAGAAAAAAGGACTTTTTATGGGAACAATTTCTAATAACTTGCTATTGTTAAAAATTAGGTGGCAAATATTTTGCTGTATTGGAAGCACTAACGTCACGTTAGCTACACTGAGGCTTAATCGTATGCATGGAAAGTCGGCATCCAGAAGACTGAAATAAAGTGGAATGCCAGCTTGCAAATTATGATGATGTATTACAGTGCAAAAATCTCTACTATGCGGAATTAGGTTTTTATTGCGGAAGTAGTTCGAGTTGTCAGTGCTTAAACTGCTTAATGTTTGATTGAAGGATGACAGAAATTTCAGAGTGAAGTCCATGCGGATGTTTTCTTTTTCTTATTATAATATGTTTCATCATTTCCTCAAGTTTTTCAATTCATTTCTCCAAATATTCAGCTATAAACTAACACAATTAGACAAAAAGATCACCCAAAAACCTACGGGCGGGGCATGGATTTTCTGTGGGGCTAAGCACAAGGACGTCGCCAAGGGCATGCCGGCCTGAAATTTTTCTTGCCCATCCTGCTGCCCACCCAGTTCAAATTGCGCCATTTTTCAATATATTTAACTTTAGAATATAATCTGGACATTTCCAAGGAATAAGTCTTGAGTTCTATATTGTGTAGCCCTACATATTTCCCTCTAGAAAGTGCGTTGTTTACATCTCCGTAGAAAGGTTTTCAAAATGGCATCTGAAGGGCCATGAAAATTCAGTTGTTCTACACTCTTCCAACTCCTCAGTTTAAACCACTTTTTCATGTTTGTATGGCCACGGGGCTAATGAGGAGGGTGGATAGAAATTCACTGAGGGGGTCACTATTAATTGCTCTGTTTGTTTTCTTTACAAAATAGAGGATTCCAGCACGAAAAGTGGAGTTGTGAAAACACAATTTGGCGGTGACGGAGATCGCATCTCCTCTCTCCGGAGTGAGTTATTCTTACCGAATAAGCTACACCGACGAAATATATCGCTGCAGATTTGTCGTCTTGGCACGTGCTTCACCTCTGCAGTAAGCACAGAGTCTAAAGTTACACTACCGCACTTAAGACTGTCCCGGGACAGCTAAAGTTCAGGAAAGTGGCCGAAGACTGCTTTGTAGGGGAGGAGTGCAAGTCAAAGTCGCTGGTTTGAAGGAAGGGGAACATATTGTTTTTGCGTGGCACGACGTTAAAATTTCATTTAGATAAACAAAAACGACGTCTTCCTTCAAATTGTACAAGTAGAGTACTATTTTCGTAAGTAAAAATGCAAAATTTTGATAAGCAATTTAAGACGATGCGTTCTGTGAAAGCAAAAGTGGAAGGCGACATTCTAGTGACAATAGTATCTCACACCAATGGCGTAACTAGTCAGTGGCCGTGTGTGTGTGTGTGTGTGTCCATGTCGAGGGCTTGAGGATGGCACGAATTCCTTTGTAGCGGGTAGTAAAAAGCACTAAAATTTCTTTCTTTCCGTGTTTCGTTGAAAAAAATGCTATCAAGCTTGACCCACCAAAAATAATGCTCGCCCAACCGTCGGCCATCCAGATTTCGAAGTCTAGCGACGTCCCTGGCTAAGAACCCCCTAGAAGATGCCTGAATACATCAGCATCACTGCTCTTTCGTACCTCAGTCATAGAACGCCTAATTTTAAGAATAACTTTTCGTCACTTCACATTCTCAATAGGTTTCTTGTTTCCTGCGAGCGACCTCATCACAAAGCACTGATCTACGATCATAACGAAAGTGGCAGAATGCAGTGCTAGGGTTGGCAAGTGTCCGGCGCGCCAGATTAAAACTTTGGTTCACGTAACACAGCGTGGTTTCCAACCCAACTCCTAATGTAGATGGCATCATTTTGCTTTGTCTACAATTTAAAGCAGTTTAAAAAAAAACCAACATTTTATGATCTAGGTTTCTCTGATAAAAAAGTGGCTGCAGATCCTTTTTCCTGAGATGAGCTATTATAATGCAATTATTCAGGCTCACGACGAAATTGGTATACAATGCTTCTAAAAGTGTGTCAGAATGTCCGGGCGGTCTAAGGCGTCGGACTTAAGCTCTGGTTCTCGAAAGAGAGCGTGGGTACCAACCCCACTCCTGACAGTGCATGGACTTTTATTTGTATCCCTATTTTTCAGTTAGTGGAAATTTCTTAATCGCGGTTGCATCATCTGCGTTTCCGTGCAAAGCGGCGGTTTCACATAAGTTGGCAGAACAAGGATTGAGCATGATAAAAAAGCTTGCATGGCAAATGCTCTTGTGTCAAGATGGCCGAGCGGTGTAAGACGCCAGGCTTAAGCTCTGGTTCACGAAAGAAAGCGTGGGCACTCCTGACAATGCAATGACTTTTATTTGTATCCCTATTTTTCAGTTAGTGGAAATTTCTTAATCGTGGTTGTATCATCTGCGTTTCCGTGCAAAACTGCGGTTTGCCGCCCCGGTGGCGCAGTGGTCTAAGCGATGGCCTCTGATCATTCGCCCGAAAGGGGTCCAGGTTCGAATCCCGGTGAGGCACGGATCTTGTGTTTGTCTTACGGCACTGGCTCTCACCCTTCCGTGGAACTACTGACCCTAAATTAGGGACGGGCGACTGCTTATAGCCCATTGAGTGGCTCGCGGTGGTCGTTAAACCTCCGATAAAAAAAAAAAAAAAAAAAACCTGCGGTTTCACATATTTCGGGTGAGCAAGGATTGAGCATGGAAAAAATATTGCACGGCACGTGCGAAAGTGTCAGGATGGCCGAGCGGTCTAAGGCGCCAGACTTAAGCTCTGGTTCTCGAAAGGGAGCGTGGGTTCGAACCCCACTCCTGACAGTGCGTTGGCTTTTTTTATCCCTATTTTTCAGTTAGTGGAAATTTCTTAATCGTGGTTCTATCATCTGCGTTTCCGTGCAGAAATGCGGTTTCACATATTTCGGATGAGCAAGGATTGAGCATGATAAAAACGTTTGTATGGACCATTCTCTTATATCGGGATGGCCGAGCGGTCTAAGGCACATCTATTGTTATCAAAATATCGCTCTGGTTCTCGAAACAGGGCGTGGGTTCGAACCCCGTTCCTCTAGGTATTTTAATTTGGATCCGTATTTTCCAGTTAGTGGAAATTTCTTAATCGCGATTGCATCATCTGCGTTTCCGTGCAAAGCGACGGTTTCACATATTTTGGCAGAACAAGGATTGAACATGATAAAAAAGCTTGCACGGTACATGCTCTTTTGTCAAGATGATCGAGAGGTAAAAATAAAGTCTAAGGCGCCAGATTTAAGCTCTGGTTCTCGAAAGAGAGCGTGGTTTCGAACCCGTTCCAGTAGGTATTTTAATTTGTATCCCTATTTTTCAGTTAGTGGAAATTTCTTAATCGCGGTTGCATCATTTGTGTTTCCGTGCAAAGCGCCGGTTTCACATATTTTGGCAGAACAAGGATTGAGCATGATAAAAAAAAGCTTGCATGGCACATGCTCTTGTGTCAGGATGATCGTGCGGTCTAAGGCGCCAGATTTAAGCTCTGGTTCTCAAAAGAGAGCGTGGGTACCAACCCCACTCCTGACAGTGCATTGACTTTTATTTTTATCCCTATTTTTCAGTTAATGGAAATTTCTTAATCATGGTTACATCATCTGCGTTTCCGTGGTAAAGCGGCGGTTTCACATATTTTGGCAGAACAAGGATTGAGCATCACAAAAAAGCATGCATGGCACATGCTCTTTTGTCCGGATGGCCGAGCGGTCTAAGGCGCCAGACGTAAGCTCTTGTTATCGAAATAGAGCGTGGATAGACTTTTATATTTATCTCTATTTTTCAGTTAGTGGAAATTTCTTAATCATGGTTGCATCATCTGCGTTTCCGTGCAAAGCGGCGGTTTCACATATGTTGGCAGAACAAGGATTGAGCATGATAAAAATGCTTGCATGGCAAATGCCCTTGTGTCAAGATAGCCGAGCGGTGTAAAGCGCCAGACTTAAGCTCTGGTTCACGAAAGAGAGCGTGGGCACTCCTGACAGTGCAATGACTTTTATTTGTATACCTATTTTTCAGTTAGTGGTTGGTTGGTTAATAAATTTTTGTGGCGCAAGGGCCATAGTTGGCCAAAGAGCGCCAAACACAAGACACACAAAAAGAAAACAAAAATACTGAAAACCGTACACAAAGGAAAACAAAAATACTGAAAACCGTACGCATTTGTCGGCAAGGATGGCCTGCAGCGAAGTTTCGTCCTCAACCAACAGATGAGCATGAAAAAAACGAAGACGAGGACCACAAAAACGAACACAAGAGCACAAAACAAGAACAACAGTAAGACGACAGTTACACGTCTCGCACATCGGCGCAGTGTCGCCACACAGCAAAAAGCGGTGAGTGAAGCGACAATGCCCAATGCGGAGACGTGCAAGGACAACTTCCTCACGACGATTGACTCGAAGGCTGGAATTCCACAATCCAATGGCTGGCTTCAAGTGAAAAAGTTTGTTATTTATTACATAGAATGATTTCAGTTAGTGGAAATTTCTTAATCGTGGTTGTATCATCTGCGTTTCCGTGCAAAGCTGCGGTTTGCACGGAAACGCAGATGATACCGGTCGCGCAGTGGTCTAAGCGATGGCCTCTGATCATTCGCCCGAAAGTGGTCCAGGTTCGAATCCCGTGAAGCTTGGATCTTGTGTTTGTCTTACGGCACTGGCTCTCACCCCTCCCTGAAACCACTGACCCTAAATTAGGGACGGCCGACTGCTTATAGCCCATTGAGTTGCTGACGGTGGTTGTTAAACCTCCGATTAAAAAAAACTGCGTTTTCACATATTTGGGCTGAACAACGATTGAGCATGATAAAAAAAAGTTTGCACGATACATGCGTTAGTGTCAGGATGGCCGAGCGGTCTAAGGCGCCAGACTTAAGCTCTGGTTCTCGAAAGAGAGCGTGGGTTCGAACCCCACTCCTGACAGTGCGTTGGCTTTTGTTTTTATCCTTATTTTTCAGTTAGTGGAAAGTCCTTAATCGTGGTTCTATCATCTGCGTTTCCGTGAAAAGCTGCAGTTTGCCGCCCCGGTAGCGCAGTGGTCTAAGCGATGGCGTCTGATCATTCGCCCGAAAGGGGTCCAGGTTCGAATCCCATTGAGGCATGGATCTTCTGTTTGTCTTACGGCACTGGCTCTCACCCTTCCCTGGAACAACTGACCCTAAATTAGGGACGGGCGACTGCTTATAACCCATTGAGTTGCTCACGGTGGTCGTTAAACCTGTTATGGGGGGAAAAATGGATTGATGTTATTTATCAAAATAGACTATATTTATGCTGATATTGAAATTTATATGGAAATTATAGAAAATTTAAATTTGGGAGATGGGTGGATGCATTTCGAAACAAAACTGAAAGTTTGAATAAGGCCATGAAACAAATTAGGAAAATAAAATAAAATGCACCACTGAATTTGGTAACTCCCAAAAGTTACAATTGTATTGTTTGCGTTTGATGAGTAGATACACCTCAAAGTGTAAGAAAAGGTAACTATTGTTTGCAGTTAGTGGAAATTTCTTAATTAATGGGTCGTGAATCCATTCCCAGCTTATACAGTGTAGTGGAGCAAAGTGCGACCTAACCCTTTTCTGTTCCTTCACTCTGATTTGGGGACAACCCATATCACTCCCCTCATAGGTACCACCTCCTATGGACCGAACAAGCTTACTCGGGCAGAAAACAAATCCCCCAATTTGTTTCGTGCACCCTTTCAGACCCCCGGCATTGTCTACATAGGATAAAGTATCCCACAAGAGTTCTCTTGTCCCCAAAATATCTCTTCATCTATTTTCCAGAAAATTCAATACATCACCCTTTTTCCCAGAAAATTACTTCTTATCCTATTTTCCCCAGGAACACACTTCATATCCTTATTTTCCCAGGAACAACCTCATTTCCGAGAAAATCACTTATCTTTATTTCCCAGGAACACACTGTACATATTCATTTCCCAGAAAGCTCAATAACACCATACTTGACACACTATACCAAACCTTACTTTATTTCCTGAAAAATCTATACATCACCATACTTCCTAGATCACTCTTTTCCTGAAAAATCATCACTTCTTGAAGAAACACAACAGCTATTCGGGTTCTTTTTTAAGTCACACTATACATATGCTCATATCTGCCTGTATGCCCAATTCTTATATTCTTTCCCCCATAAAAACCTGTTTTTCTAATCTACGGGCTGAAACTAGAAATTAGCTCTCACTAATACAAAAATTAAATTTTAAAGAGTAATTTAGCACCTAAATTTACCAAAACACTAAACCAAAATAATTACCAGCCTACAAGAAAAATTCCCAACTACATGGCACCTACGCTAAGTTCATAAATACAAATTCTACTTCACAAATACAAAAATCACCGAGCACAAAAAGAGTTAAATTTCACCTAAGAGAAATACTGGTCTGGAGAGCTGTTCGTTCCGAAATAACTTAATATACTTATTATATCATCTATCCCTACATGACCCAGAAAATCATCCACTTCCACTTCTTTGTTTCGTTTTGTTTTTCAATTACCTATCCACAGAAGATGACATGAAATTTATTTAAACAGCCTAACATTAAATCAGGTGGTTTCATTCCTTAAGCACACCAGAACACTAAAATACAAAAAAACCTGAATGAAAACATTTACAACTTTTTTTTTCTTTCTTTGCAACATATTTTTCCGACAGCCCCATTTTAAAACCCACTCGTTTTCATAATTTTAAGGACCCCACAGCATAATACAAAAAAAAAAAAGGTCAAGGAAAAATTTACCTTTAAGACTGGGACAGCAACACTTCTTGACAAGCACACTAACCGTCGATAAATAAAAAAAAGTTTCACAGCTTAATAATTTTTTTAAACTTGACTTAACAGTCTCTCACTGAGAGAACATCAATGTCCCGGGTGATTTTTCTCTTTGCCTTTCTTCACCTCTCCAAAATGTTTTTTTTTTTTTTTTTTCGTTGACACCGCGTGCCTGGCCAACTCAACAGGAAACAGGACAAAGGCATTTTCTCTACTGTTGGAACCTCTGTTGTAGTGCAGCTCAAGGTGATGTCGTTCACGAAACCTGACTGGCTTTTTTTTTTTCGGAATTTCCAGTGCCAGGAGGAACTTGCCCGAAACTCTATCAAAGAGTCGTGGGTGTAGATGGTGGGCCCTCTCCTTCCGGTATATCAACAGAAGGAGAAAAAAAGTTTCTCAGCTCTCCCCTGGTAGGAATTGGGTCTGCTTCTTCCTCCGCCATCTTGAAGCGCACATACTGGCATTCAGATCCTACCAAGTGGTCGTCCGTTACTGGATCCATCATTGGGCATTTTTCATCTCTGGCAAGGAGATCCTTGCAAATCATCATTTTAGCTGTTGTCATCTTTTTTATTCCAATACGAATTTTCATTCTGACTGCCCCTCCCCACGAAAAAGGCGAGGAGAGAAAATTTAGCTTTCCGCTGTCAACTGCCGACCAGCTAGCGCAGCGACCAGAACAAAAGTGTCACAATTGTACAAAAGCACTCGGGGATGTTTTAGACTGCTGACCTCCCATTGGCTGACCTCTACATGATCACAGTAGTTCCTCCCACAACGGAATTTCTCTCCCACGCCTCGAGTGTGACCTCTGACCTTCACACGTAAGCAAAAGTGGGGAAACTGCGTATCCTTTCACCATGCTATTCTAAAAATAGCTTGCCTCACTGCCCAGAAAACCCTCTGCGAACACACTTTTGAAACCTCTAAAATCCTTTGCCTAAAAATGGCGGTCGCTGAAAGAAAGATTTTTCTTTTCTCACAATTCTCTTCAGAAACGCCTTTTCCCCATTCCGTGATTAACTGCGAATAATTTTGTTTTCTAAAAGGGGTTGATGCTGTCTTCTTTTGTTAGCCCCTTTTTTCCCCTTTTCTTTTTTTAAAGAAAAAAAATGAATCAGGCCAAAAGGAAAAAAAAAAGTTTAATGTCTATTATTCCCCTTTCTTTTAAGAAATTTTGTTTGCTTGGTTAGGGCATGTTAAGTAAAATGAATATGGCCATTTATTCCCTTATCTCACTGCCTCTTCCAAACACAATTTAGAAACGTGTGACTGTAGAGAATTTTCATTCTGTGTATTTTATTTATTTATTTTTTATTATTTTTTTATTTTTCGTAAATCCCAGCGAAGTGATCAGGTTCCCCAAGATTTACGAACATGAAAATTCTCGACAGGACAAACCTCCGATAAAATAAAAAAACTGCTGTTTCACATATTTCGGCTGAGCAAGGATTGAGCATGAAAAAAAAAAGTTTGCACGGCACATGTTATAGTATAGTCAGGATGACCGAGCCGTCTAAGGCGCCTGACTTAACCTCCGGGTCTCGAAAGAGAGCGTGGGCTCGAACCCCACTCCTGACAGTGCGTTGACGTTTATTTTTATCCCTATTTTTCAGTTAGTGGAAATTTCTTCATCGTGGTTCTATCATCTGCGTTTCCGTGCAGAGTTGCGGTTTCACATATTTCGGCTGAGCAAGGATTGAGCATGATAAAAAAGTTTGCACGACACATGCTGTAGTGTCAGGATGGCCGAGCGGTCTAAGGCGCCAGATTTAAGCTCTGGTTTTGGAAAGAGAGCGTGGGTTCGAACCCCGTTCCTGTAGGTATTTTAATTTGTATCCCTATTTTTCAGTTAGTGGAAATTTCTTAATCGCGGTTGCATGATCTGCGTTTCCGTGCAAAGCGGCAGTTTCTCGTATTTTGGCAGAACAAGGATTGAGCATCACAAAAAAGCTTGCATGGCATATGTTCTTTTGTCAGGATGGCCGAGCGGTCTAAGGCACCAGACGTAAGCTCTTGTCATCGAAATAGAGCGTGGGTAGACTTTTATTTTTATCCCTATTTTTCAGTTAGTGGAAATTTCTTAATCGTGGTTGCATCATCTACGTTTCCGTGCAAAGCGGCGGGTTCACATATTTTGGCAGAACAAGAATTGAGCATGATAAAAAAGCTTGCATGACGCATGCTCTTGTGTCAGAATGGCCTAGCGGTGTAAGGCGCCAGATTTTAAGCTCTGGTTCTCGAAAGAGAGCGTAGATTCGGACCCCGTCCTGTAGGTGTTTTAATTTTTATTCCTATTTTTCAGTTAGTGGAAATTTCTTAAACGTATTTGGATAATCTGCGTTTCCGTTCAAAGCGGCGGTTTCACATATTTTGGCAGAACAAGGATTGAGCATGATAAAAAATTCTTGCATGGCACATGCGCTTGTGTCAGGATGGTCGCGCGGTCTAAGGAGCCAGATTTAAGCTCAGGTTATCGTAAGACAGCGTGTGTTAGAATCCCATTCCTGACAGATCTGGGTGTTTTAATTTACATGCATTTTAAAGTTGTAGACAAAACATCCCTTCGTGGGATAGATTTCTGTGCAAAACAGCTGCTTTAGAACCTTTTTCTTGATCGTATGTTCATCATAAAATCAACGATTTACGATCATAAGGAAATTCGCAGAGTGCCACGTTGAGCATGTCATTGAGGCAAAATTGTCCAAGGCGTATGGTGTAAGATGCTGATCCCAAGAATTAGCGTGCGTTTGAACCCACTTCAGACAGCTGCTCTTTGTTTTACTTCATTTATTTATTTGCACTTCAAAGTTGTTGACAATCCAGATTTAAACTCTGGCTCCCGAAAAAAAAACGTCGTTTAGAACCTCACTCCTAGCAGGGTCTCGTTTTACTTTACTTACATTGATCGAGATTTCTACGGTAAAGCAGAGGCATTCACATCCTTCTTCTAAAGGAGAGCTTATCATAAAGGGAGGATTCACAATCGTAACGAAATTGGAAAAGTGCCCGGTAGAACGTGTCAGGGTGGGAGGGCTATGACTCCACACTTAAACTCATGCTGTTGTTAGAAACTGTGTGTCCCAACCAGGGGCGTTTTGCTGATTCGGAGAAGTGGGTAATCTATACTTAGTTTGAGATCTGAGGAATACAGATACAAACACACATTAAAAAATTCATTTTACCACAACCTTAAAATTTGCATTGCATTTGCACATTTAAGAGCGTTTTAGACATGCAATGTACATCGTAATTGTAATGTATATTATGCCCTCCCTCCCCCTTCGAAATGATTGGGTTCCGACCTCCATGCCCACTCCTGACAGGTAGTCTTGCATTTTCTCTATTTTCATTTTAAAGCAGTTACGTAAAAAAAAAAGTTAAGCTAAATATCATTTGATGAACTAGGTTTCTCTAATAAGCAATGAATTAAGATCCTTTTTCTGAGAACAGCGCTTATGATAAAGCAACAATTCAGGCTGATAAAATTTATAGAACGCCCAGCTCCAGCTGATCGAGTCAGAATGGCTTAGTGGCCCAAGCAGCCAGGCTTTATATCTGGTTTTCGAGAGAAATCGTGGTTTCGAACCATAAGCGCCGACTGTGGGGTTGGGGGGTGGACCTTGGGCTCCAATAACTCGCCGGGGCCAATGCCCACCCAGTATCTATCGTTCTGTTTAATTAAATATGTTTTTGTTTTTGTGTGTCATTATCGAAATGTGTGAATCGAAATATTTCTATAGAGAAGAAATGTTTTCCATGCTATTCAGGCTATCGTGCCCTGTGCTAACTGCAAAAATGCATTTCTTTCCGTTATACGTATTACAACATGAAAGTTCTGCAAACGGTCAAGATGTAAACATTTGTTTTTACAAAATGAAAAATATTGTACCACAAACAGTAATGGTCTTAAACTCTATTACAAAATTACAGTTTGAAATAAAATTTATAAATTTCGAAAAAACTAATAACGAAAATTCTAAATTTCTGTTTGCGAGCCTTTCCTTCTGAGAACTTATTCATAACGTCATCAAAATTCATTTGTTTGGCTATTCTTCACGTTTAATCTACAATAGAGCAAAATTTGACAATCTTGTCTGAGTCATGGTGGAACGAAGGTAGTTTTTGATAAGTTTTAATTTTGAAAAACTTCGTTCACTAGAAGTCACTGAGACACATTGTAGTGTGCGTGTGTAACCGACTTACTAGAACACTACATAAATCAAAACTTCACCTACAGTGAAATGCGAGTCACTCAAATAAAGTTCAAGAAGTTGTTACTTACAGCTAATCCTTTATTGCTGCCAATAGGCACTTGATCATGTGCACTTCAACAAGGTGAGATCACGAAAACTTGGATTAATATACACAATCAATTAACTATGAAACACAACATTGGAACTTGAATTAATCTCCACAAGAACACAACACTGTTATTTAAGTAAAACACATTGCCTTCACAAATACTTGAACGATAATCAAGCAGTCGGGTATCCAAAAAAGCCTTAACGTTCACTATCTCCCCTAACAGATCAGATCATATGTAGAGGATTTTAGGAAGGGAGTGTGTGGTGACCCTAGGTCTTAAAAAGCCCTTAGAAATAGGAAGCTAGGAGATTTGGGCTAGAGTGCCCGATAGGAAAGTGACACGGAAGCGAGGTAGATAGGGGGAGGAAGACGTCCTTATTTATTACCGGGGGGGGGCAATACCCGGTGCCCGACGGCTTAACGTGCCATTCCGACGCACGGCGGATATTTAGTGGTTCGAGGGTTCGTATCTGATTGGGATCGAACCTGAGGTTCTCTCCGTGGCAGTCACGAACGTTGACCAGTAGGCCATCCGCGGCCCTCTCCTAAAACAACCGCTGCATTGCCTTTTTATCTGTCGTTCTTATCCGGCCACACATACGTCACTCTTGTTCCGACCTCAGTGTGTTGCCAATATCATTCTCGTTTGAGGGAAAAGACATCACGTTAAGGTTTGAAAGTGTCTAAGACAACAAACTCAAATTTACAGAGAAAAAGAAACTCAAAAGGAAAGTTAAAATAAAATATACGTTACATGTCGTCAAAAAAAAAAAAAAAAAATTCTTAATGGTTGTAAGGGCGAAAACTAATAATGAGATGCATATCAATTAAGATATGATCTAGTGCTAATTTATGTACATAAAAATAAGGAAATAACTTTATTTCATTAACTGTGTGCATATACAATGCCTAAGGTTAGAAGGGCGCCAGCCTGTCTGGGAAGACTGAATACGTCCTTTATGTGAAAGAATGTCAGTATTGTTGTATGTTTTGTTCTGTTTGTATAGAGTCTGGTTTCCACGTGCAGAAGTCCGTTAAAAGGAATGTGAAGTATGCGGTCGTCGGACACGGGGACAATAAGCGAGGGCGAGCGAGTTCCCAGAAGCAGGAGTGGCTGGGGTGCGGATTCGAAGAAAGTTGGCCTGCGGACAAAGGTCAGGTTCGCTCCAGGACCTGACAAGGTCAGCGCCTTGTAGTAGGTCAGCGCCTCGTGGTAGAGAGGGGGCCGAAAAAAGAAATGAGGGGTCTTGCAGTGCGAGGGGGATAAGAGATGGCTTCGGACAGAAGAGTTGGATTGCGAGGTGCGCTTGGACGGCGGGTAGACGTGCGGCGTCTATGCTCCAAGGAACGCAGTTCCTGTTATTTGCGTGAAGCTGTAGGCTTCGGGAGAAAGTGAAAAGGATTTGCAACGAGCGTCTGGAAGACGGATAGACGTGTGGAGATTGTATGCTCCGAGGAACGCACTTCCTGGTTTTTAGCGTGAAACCGAGTGTTTCGAGAGACAGCGTGGAGTCGGAACGACTCGGATATTAGAGTGGCGTTAGAGCAACGGATTTGAGATTGAACAATTCGTGACGGACGACGCATGCGACACAAATTCATCGACGTGGACATTGGCACAGGAACCAGACTCTCACTAGTACTTTGATTCATTAAATTTATTACCTTTCTTATTCACGAAGTGTTTATTGAAGTTGATGAAGTGCCTTACAGTAGCCATTCTCTCCCTTCCTTGATTCGAGGATAATTACACAAAAAGGCGGAGGAAGAGGGGCCTGGATGATAAATTTATTATTAACAAATTACGAGAGTGAGAACCTCAGATGATTTGCTGTAGGGGAAGTTGTTAAATTAACTCACGGACGCCTATCGGAAAGAAGGCGGGACTTAGCACGAAAGTCTGTCTCACCCCTACAATGGTAGTGACAAGTTTGGTACAGAATCTCAAGAGTCCAAATCAACAATAAACTGTAAAAATAAAGATGTCCAGTCTTTGTATTCTTCTTTGGTGACTTCAGCTGCTTGTAGGTAACTCCTCAGTCGATTAATCTTAATGATCATTTCTTCTGTTGATAATTCGTCAAATGTTTGGGTGAGATTTGAAAGGAGTTATTCGATTTCTTCCTTTAATGCTTTAGTCAAACTGTGTGGCAGAACAATAGCGAACAATCTCTGATTAATTTTTTTCTATTGTTTGGGAACGCGTCTCAAATTCTGAGCGGAAGCGATCTGTTCATTCACACATGGCTCTTTTACGCTCTTGTTTCAGAGATAGACCAACATCCACAGCTTTGTCTTCTGGCATCATTTTTTTAATTTTCTTCTTTTTTTTTTCTCTCATTGGGAATATCCATTCTACAACACATATCAGTTGCATACAAGAGCGTATTCTCCACCGTGCCATTTTGATTTTCCTCAAAAAAAAGTTTCAGCGCTTTCATTTTTATTACATACTTGTCCAAGCCAATCCCATCTATTTGCAGGTATACTTTTGTGCATGATTAACCTCTTCCAATACTTTGTTCCAAAAGGAAAAGTAACGGAGGAAAGTAAAAACCCACACGGCAGAGTGTAAGACCTGAGATGATCCTCTTGTACCAACATTTTCTTCTGGGCTACAGCTTCAACATCTTCTCAACATGAACCATCATGTTTTTAACAGCATCATGGTGAACAACACTCCATCTCGTCTCAGAAAGTCATTTCATTGAAATCCCTGCGTTTTTTGACAAACAATCCAACGATGAGTTGATGCTGAAAAAATTTTATAAACACTTTTCAGGGGCTCCAAAAGTGTCACACAAGAAAGTACACTTTCAAATGAATGTACACCACAAAATTTCAGTGAATGATTAGCACATGGCACAGAGCTTTGGGGTTTACATTACAAATTATTTTCTGTACTCCTGTGTGGATTGCTGACATTGTCGAGGCGTTATCATAACCTTGGCTACAGCACATACTGATATCACGCCCATTCCAGGTTTTTTAAGATTTCATTTGTAAGGGCATCGGCGTTTTTCCCAGTAAGAAGGAAAAAACCTAAGAACGATTCCCGTGCTTCGACCTTTTCAGACTCAATATGGACATACCTGATAATCTCACACATTCGATCGATATGTGAAACATCAGGTGTACTATCCAAGAGGATGCCAAAATATCTAGCCTTCTTGATATCACAAACTATTTTTTTCTTTCACGGTATTTCCAAGAAGCATGAACTCATTCTGTGCCTTTGGGGATAAATAGGTAGTTATACTTTCCCAGAAGGAACTGCTTGATGAACAGGGACGAAATGTCCTTTTAAGATAGGATCATAACTTGACAGCAATTCGATCATTTCCCGTAAGTTGCCATTATTTTCTGAAAGTAGATCTTCCCTATGGCCACGAAAAGGAAGATTTTGATTTGCCAAAAATAGTGTTACGTCTAAAAGGTGGTTCAATATATTTCTCCATTTCTTTTTCTTCTTTTCTACGGTTTCTTGATGGGCATAGGCAGTAGTTTATAGTTTTGCTGTAACCGTGCTGCTAAAGTTTTCCATTTTTCAAGGGAAGCGAGATGCTGCTCTGAACCCTCATAGTCAGACACCTTTGGATTCAATTTCCACCAATTCTGGTATCCTGCAATAAATCTGGATGTCACTGGTCCTTTGTCATCGATAGCAAACAATCTGCAGCAAAAACAGTATACGTTTTGTTTACGAGAGAATATAACATCCATTTCCTCAGGACTTTTCTCACCATTTGGCATCTCTCTATAAAACCATGCAGTTGTCAAATGACGACTTCTTCCTTTGGTTTTGTCCCAGTGTCTCTGGATTGAAATAAATAGTCCGCCCATGTTTTGGAAAGGTTCACTTCCTCTCTTAATCAGGTCAACTCTCAATGCATCTGGCACAGGTATAGGCCAATCATTAACATCAGCATAAGAGGAGATTCGATTTATTTCTTCCTCTATATCGACACTTCTCGTTCCGGGGTTCTGCCAGGGTCCTCTTTGTCTTCATCACTCTGCTGCACGGATTTATCGTCAAATTCTTGCTGAATATCATCAAATTCTCCTTGTGCAGTAGATGCTGGTAATTTGACTCGTTCGCAATGGGAACTTCTTTCCTGAAGCGTGTTTTCTTTTTCACTGGTTGTTGATGGCGTCACAAACTGTAAGATGGATCCAGACATTTCCTGAGTCTCCTGTTCTGTAGCTTTCTTTAGTTTTCTTTGTTGCGATCCACTTGGTCGATGGCGCTTCATTCTGGAGGCCTTTTAACAGTAACTCATCACGATTAATTAGAGTTGACTGGGTGATACCAGTTCCTGGTATCGATAGTACAAATATCGGTACCCATGGTATTCGACACGAATTACAATGAATTATTGTAGAACATAAGAATTTATATCGTTGTAAGAGATTGCTGTAAATAACTTGAATACATAACAAATAGCTGTAACTGTAAGCGATATTGAACAAAATAAAATTTTTATCAGTTACTCAAAAATTATTCAGTTATTTAGTTAGTGAAGTACTATTAAGTTTTTATAATTTATTAATTAATACAAATTTCTTCATGATATATTCTTGTTGAAGTTGGCATCATGTTAATGTTAACTTTTTTTTTTTTGGTAAACACAACTTTATAAAAAATAGAAACTAATAAAAATTTCAAAATTTGAAATTACATATTTTTCCGGAATTTGTTTATACAACACATTTAAACTTTGCCCCATCTGTATAATGAAATTCTGAGTATTTTATTTATATCTTTATGTTTTTAATTTTAGTATATTTTGGTTTACTTAGTTCGAAATAATTTCATTTATGCTTCAATAAAAATGTTTTAATAAAATCCTTTGAACACAGAGCATATTAGGTTATAAAATAAAATTACCGTATATATATGATCATTGTAGCGGTGTTCCAATCCTCAGGAATCTTTCCTTCATTAAGGCATCGAGTGGAACACCGCTACAATGATCCTGCTACATAAGAAAGGTGACATTGAGGATCTCGGAAACTACAGACCTATCAGCCTCCTATCAGTAGTTTATAAAATCTTCACTAAAGTTCTTTCACACCGCTTGAAGGTTACACTGGACATGGCTCAACCGAGAGAACAAGCTGGATTCAAGAATGGCTACAGCACTATAGATCATATCCATGTGCTGAGAGAACTAATTGAAAGAGCGAGGGAATATGAACTTCCATTGTGCATGGCTTTTATCGATTATGAAAAGGCCTTTGATTCGGTGAAACCATCAGCAGTTACAATGGCTCTGAAAACCTGCGATATTGAAGATGCATACATTAATATTATTAATAACATCTATGAAAATGCAAGTGCAAAGATTCGGCTGTTTGAAAATACAACACACATAAATATTGGAAAGGGAGTGAGACAAGGTGACACCATATCTCCGAAGCTCTTTAATGCCACATTGGAGGGTGTTTTTCAGTCACTGAACTGGGAAAACAAAGTGATAAAGATTAATGGAGATTATCTAACCCACCTTCGTTTTGCTGATGACGTAGTCATTTTTGCAACTAGCCCATCAGAGCTGCAGAGTATGATCCAGGAACTTGCTGACAAGAGTAAAGAAGTGGGATTAAAAATGAACTTTCAGAAGACAAAAGTGATGTTCAATGCTTTTACAAGAAATGAAGATTTATCGATTGATGGAGAAAAGCTGGAGATAATAGACACGTACGTTTATCTTGGGCAGCAGATATCAAGTGAGGGTCACATTGGTGAAGAAATTAATCGGCGTACAAAACTTGCCTGGAGAGCTTTTGGAAGAAACAGCATAATTTTCAAGAGCAATATGCCATTATGTCTTAAAAGAAAAGTGTTTGATCAATGCATCCTTCCAGTGCTTACGTATGGTGCAGAGACGTGGACCTTAACTAAAAGAGACATACAAAGGCTGCAGACAACTCAAAGCAGCATGGAGAGGTGCATACTTGGTGTAACCAGGAGAGATAAGAAGAGGAACTCGTGGATCCGAAAAATGACAAGAGTGGAAGACATCATGATCAGAGTTAAATCCCTGAAATGGCAATGGGCTGGACATACTGCCAGAAGGACAGATCATCGATGGACAGCCGAAATTTTAGATTGGATTCCAAGGGACAGGAAAATACCCAGAAGAAGACCACATGGGAGATGGGTGGATGAAATTCGAAAGTATGCAGGGGTGACATGGAGGAGACTGGCACAAGACAGACCGTTGTGGAGGAAACTTGGGGAGACCTTCGTCCAGCAGTGGATTGATAATGGTTGACAATGATGATGATGATGATATATATGAACCGAGAGTAATGATAGTTTTTACATTGACTATCACTAATTACTTAGCAAAAGTATAATTCTAACACATGTTGGATATACAAGAAAGAATGTAATAACGGTGAAAGGACGAAGTAGAATGAAAACAAACACTTAAGCTAATTTCAACAATTAACTGTCCACCGTCTTACAGCAAAAAGCGTCAGTTTTGTCACACATAACTACAAAAACAGAATTATGGCGTCGGCGATAGCGTGCAGAGATGTTTTGTCGACCGAATCCTACTCTAAACTGACCTTGACAACACAGCCTCTGACGTTCGTTTATGTCAACAGTTGTGACCAAGGTTTCAAAATCGCTTTATTCTAATTTATCATAAGAAAACATAAGAGGGAGACGTACAGTATTGGGCGTCTCACTGGGAAATAATACAAAACTCTTAAAACATGATGGTATATACACTGCAATGACAATGGGGATGAATAACAAATGCTGCAAGCAAAGCTTATTGAATAAAAATTGCAGAAGTGATAGAGAGAAACACATCGTGTCACATGACATTGGCTGGGCATGATTTACAGGATAACACAGGCGAAA
The DNA here is from genome assembly GCA_039090855.1 of Macrothele yani. Lineage (NCBI taxonomy): Eukaryota > Metazoa > Arthropoda > Arachnida > Araneae > Macrothelidae > Macrothele > Macrothele yani. The sequence goes on along the minus strand of CM076995.1, from coordinate 148,399,957 downwards.
CAATAGTACACAATTAGAAAAAGAACAGCACAAACACCGCCGTGAAGATAAAACATTACATACATGAGATAAAAACACAGCGTGCACAATTGCGCAAGTTATTTAACGAGGGCACCAAAGCAACATAATACAGGCGGGGTGAAAGTAAGTAATGTACACGAGTAAGCATGAAAATACACTGAGATGGCATTAGCATTCACAATTCAACGGTAGTGTGGATTGCACGAGTCGTAGAGTGGAGGAGGGGCACCAGGGTGCCACGGAACTCAGCAAAGGAGGTGTAGAATGTCCTAGGGTACTGATAGGTGTAGCAGTCCAGAATCAACCGCAAACCATGGAGCGGCCGGCGCCCAGGTAGCATAGAAGGTGGCTTCTCGACGACTGGAAGAAGCCGACTGGTACTCCAGGCGGAGTCGAGAAAGCAATCGATCTTGAAAATGGCACAAAAGTGCTGCGCTGGCCTGGTGTAAAGAGACCTGCGAGGAAACGCTGCGGAGTTGTTGAAGGTATACGTAAATAACGTGTTTAACCAGCACGAAAAGATAGGCACATACTGACGGAAGAGGCGTAGGTGGATGAGCCCGCAGAAGAAGATGTCTGTAGGCAGTGAACGGAAGATCTTGAGAACAAGAGCGACTGGCAATCCGGAAAGCCTGGTGGAGGAGAGGCATCAGGATGGGACAGTAAAGGTAGACGTGAGAAGCGTCTGCCTCCTGTGCGCAGAAGGAGCAGAGAGGGGAGGAGAGAAGAGACATGCGAAAGAGAAAATACGGAACAGGGAGGCGATTATGCAAAAAGAGCCAGTGGGTATTAATTTCAAGAGGGGCAGATAAGGGTGAGCGGGCAGCGGCCCAGACAAGAGGAAGAGAAGCAGGGGGAACCTCCAGAATAGAAAGCGGTGAAGGGGTGGCAACGTGCACTAGAAAACGATAAAGAGATTTAGAGGAGAGAGAGGAGAGAGGAAGAACCGAGTTTGTGAGTCGGAGGAAAAACGGCAGCGGAAGAGGGGCAGAAAAGACAGAGACGAGACCGGTGGGGTATGTCGCGGACGGAGATGGGAGTCACTAAAGTACGGGAGCCAATAAAGTACGTCTAGGTCTTCGGGACCTAGACGACCATACCCACACGGCCCTATACTCGGGGCAAAGCTATCCTGGCAATGGGGATAATGCTACGGATCCTTAGCACTCCCAGTTGCAAGTATTACTCCGCACTAATTGTGTGTAATTAATCTTCACTCGGAAGTTTTGCGAGGGAGCCCACGGTGACAGACTGACCCCTCATTTTAGCACCATGTCCCAGCCCAGACCATATCCCCAGTACCCCCCCCCCCCCTGCGCGTGCTCCTCGCTGACCGGTAGACAAGCAATTTATCTCTCTCTCTCTCTCTCTCTATTTATCTTTTTTTCTTTTGAAATGTTACAGAACGTGTAACTTTTCTTTCTTTTGAAATTGCTAAACACGGGAAGAAGTCTTAAGTGGCCTAATTTTGTTTTCACATATTTTTCTATTTTTTTTTTTTTATATATATTTCATTTATTTATACTTACTGCTTGAAGATTACCAACTGTGGGATTTAATTCAAAGTATTTTTACCATGTCATCAGCTATGCGTAAAATTTCGTTCTTCCCAAAATTTTGCATTGATTAGATTTTTTTTTTATAACAGATACCCGTTAAATGTGTATGCCTTTTTAACTACACTGTGTTGCCATAAGTACTGGACAAGAGCCGGTCTCTGTGATTAATGATATTTTAGGGTTCACTGTAAACTGCCACACATCTTTCAGCAACTTGGAAAATTGCCACATGTTTTCCATTGAGGGGCCGGGCACAAATTGCTGTTCCTCTGAGGAACACTTTGAATGTGTGGCAATTTTCCAAGTTTCCGAATTATGTGTGGTAGTTTCCAGAAGTGCCTAACGGCGGGAAGGAACTCTTTCATTTGTCTGAATTTTGATGCCGGTTCATTCGCGTTTAGGCAACTGCGCACAAAAGTTGAAAAGGAAAAGATAGCCGTTCCTTGGCCTATATTGAGAACTGAATTGGGAACTCCAAACTAATTTCAAGAAAACGTTCTATGTAAGCCAAGCGAGAATTGTATTTTAATTTGAAGAAATAAATTGCCGATGGATCTGAGGTACTTCAATACTAAATTCAACCTTCATTCTCGCAATGGTGCGACTTGAAAAACCAGTGAGTTCTGCCGTAAGAACTGTTATTTCATTTTCCGATTTATTCGGCAAATGTTTTTCCATTAATTTATTGAAAACATTCATAACGATCACCTTAGCAGAGCTTCGTAATGGTTTCCCAGTTTTATGCGGCTGAAATACACTCGAGTGACCGGCAGATGCCATTCGAAAAGACAGAAGAGTGTTTTAAAACAACAATCAAGAAGGAGAAAGCAGGGGAGAAACGCGAAATGCCCTCGGAAACACTTTTTTCGCCCTCATCGTTCCGCTAATGACCCCCCACCCCCCACAGCAATAAATATCCACTGGATTGACAGCTTAACTCTGACATAAACAAGAATGCTGTGACAGAGAACCATCAGTGACGTCACCAAAACACGAATTTCTATATATTTTTTTTAGAAATGCCGCTAAAACTGAGATCTGAATTTTTTAAATGCACACACACACAACGTATGAACATCTGTGTCCTTTTTAGGTGCCAGTTGAAGCTGAAGTACGAGCTTTTAGACCGGAACTATTTTATGCAGTGGAAGTATACACTCTGTAGCCTTCCTTCCAATGACAGGTTAAGTTTGCCCCGAGTATAGACGATCGTGTCCTTTTCGCACGTACCTCCTACTCCCACACTAGCACCCCCGGGAAATAAACATTCCGGAGGTTTTTACAACTCGCCAATAGAATGTAGCACTTAGCACACTGTATTGTGCTGTAACCTGTGTTGTTTTAAACAACCAAGACATTGTATAATAATAAGTTTATTAATGCGGAATTCATTTTTTAACAAAAACTGTAAAATAAATACACATCGCGTTTACCTAATCTTCAGTTTCTCCAGTTCTACGTGTAAATTCGTTTATTCTTTAATTCTAAGTAAATGACAAACTGGCACCCTCTTCAAAGTAACACCCGGGGCGGACCCCCCCCCCTCGCATTGGTACGCCCCTTGTAACAGCAAGGGTTATTACAAGGGGCCTCAATTTCTTTTGAATAGCTGCATTCCTGTCATCCAGTTTTTATGAACTAAAGCAACGAAAATGATTTCTATAGATTACACGTATTTTATACAGAGAAAAAAATGCTTCTTTTCTTAATACTCCATTCAAAGCTGCCTTAATTTTTGGCTATTTCTTTAACGAGCTTTATAGAAAGTTTTGGAAAAAAATTTGTAAATTATCTTTTTGCTCAGGCTAGAGGCCCTTTTAACCATAAGCCCCCCCCCCCCCCCCCCACACACACACACACTGCGGGGGTTGTCCTGCGAGTATAATATATTATTATTATATATACGCAAGTACTGTATATATACAGTGCGTCAAAGAATTTTTAAGACTGGCGCTAGATTTCAGCCTACGGTGGCGCCACCAGTGTAATCGCGAATGCGTTATAAACCGTGACCATCTGCTTGCTTTCTGCCAAAAGTATTGCGCAGTTGTGAAAGTAACTCACACGAAACGGCCATTCATTAGTGAAGTAAAATTTTTTTCATGTTGAATTATTAAGATGGAACAAAGGGCTGTTATTAAATTTAACGCAAAACTTGGTAAAAGTGCCTCGAAAACGTACCAAATGATGGAACAAGTTTACGGTGAGTTTTGTTTAAGTAGATCTAATGTTTTCCTGTGGCACAAACGTTTTTTGAACGGAAGAGATACGCTAGAAGATGATAAGCATACCGGAAAACCAAGTTCATCTACGACACCTGAGATTATTGAAAAAGTGCGTGATTTCGTGGCAAACAATCGATGTTTATCACTAAGAATGATGGAAGAGTATTTAAACATCAACAAAAAAACGATTCGAACCATCCTGCATGAAGATTTGGGCAAAACACAAGTCTATGCTAAATTTGTTCCACACACGTTAACCAATGAACAAAAAATCAAGGAGAAGTGCACATTGCAGAGACATCATTTCAGCCGTTGAAAATGAACCAAACTTCTTAAAATCGATTGTGTAAATTTGATGAAACATGGTGTTTTCAATATGATCCTAAAACAAAGCGACAAAGTGCGGAATGGAAGTAAAAAAACTCGCCACAAGCCAAAAAAACAAGAAAAGTTCCATCGAAAATCAAAACAATGCTCATTACATTCTTCGATAGTAAGGGTATAATCCAAAAAGAATTTGTTCCAAGTGGACAAGCAATTACTGGCGAATTTTATTTAAAGGATTTGAGGCGTGTGATGGGCAGAATTCGTCGCATTCGTCCAGAATATCGGGATGAAAACTGTTGGTGTTTGTTGCACGATAATGCACCCAGTCACAGCTCACTTCTTGTTCGTAGATTTTTGGCAAAAAATAACGTCTGTGTGTTGAATCGTCCACCGTATTCGCCTGATTTAGCACCTTGCGACTTTTCTTTATTCCCAAAACTTAAAAGGACGTTAAAAGGGTGTTATTTTGATGATATTTCGACAATACAAACAGCTTCGACGCGTGCTTTGGAGGCAATTCCGCAAAGTGAACTGGAACAGGCATTCGAATCATTATTAAATCGCTGTAACAAGTGTATTGAAGCCGGAGGGACTTATTTTGAATAACAAACCAAAACAAATTATAATTTCTTGTTTCTATTTCATTTTACAGACCCAGTCTTAAAAATTCTTTGCCACACTGTGTATGTATGGCATTTGCCTGATGAATCAAGAGACGCTAAGCGCCATCTATGAATAATATTAGAAACTTACATAAGAAGGTTTACTTTTACATAACAGTCAAAATGTGGTTAAAACACGGGGCAGGAAAATTTTCATTCGGCCAATTTATCAGATAATTAAAAATTAATTTAAAAATATCTAGGAATATACAGGATTTTTATTTTTATGCAATTTTAAAGTTTTTCCTATTTATTAATTTATTGGTGAGTCCGTATTTTCACAACTGGTAGGAACCGTTTTGTTCACTGGGCCCACCAGTTACTATGTTAAAATATGCATTGCTGTGAAGACCGCAGAATAATCTATGGCGACATCTTTAGATATGGTTCTCATAACACAGCGTGGTTTCCTAATCCTAACCCTACCAGGGCAGGAACGTCGCTAGACTTCGAATTCATCGCTAGACTTTCGAATTATTTTTGGTAGGGCAGGCTTGATAGCAACTTTTTTTTTTACGGAACAATGAATGAATGAATTTTTAATATTGTTGTTTTTTCTTGCAACTCATTGGGGGCGGGGGCTGTAAGCAGTCGTCCGTCCCTAATTTAAGGTCACTAGTTCCAGGGAAGGGATAGAGCTCGTGTCGTAAGACAAACACAACATCCATCCTTCGTCGGGATTCGAACCCGGACCCTTTTTTTTATTGGAGGTTTAACGAGCACCGTGAGCAACTCAATTGGCTATAAGCAGTCGCCCGTCCCTAATTTAGGGTCGCTGGTTCCAGGGAAGGGAGGGAGCCAGTGCCGTAAGACAAACCCAACATCTATGCCTCACCGGGATTCAAACCCGGATCCAACTCGGACGAGTGATCAGAGGTCATCGCTTAGACCACTGTGCCACCGGGGCGGCACCCGGACCCTTCTCGACAGAATGGTCATAAGCCAGCGCTTGCGCCACAGGGGAGGATTTAATGTTTTCCACTACCGGCTACAAAGGAATTTTACGATGTAAATATATCAACTCTGAAAATATTTAATGTAAGACTACTTTAGTAAAAACAAATGAATAATGAGATAAATAATAAAAAAACACACTCGTAAAGCCAATCTGATATTCATGATCTTGACGTGGTCACGTGTTCACGTCTGTAATCCAATTGCTAGGAACGACACCTCTGAAATCCCACTTTGATGTTGAGATGCTGCTACTCTAACTGGCAGATAGACGTCAGAATGCGGAACTGCTGACGTCAGCTTTGACGATTCAACCAGCCATCTGCTACACTTTAAAAGCACTAGCCCGTCCCGGTGGCGCAGTGGTCTAAGCGATGGTCTCTGATCATTCGTCCGTAAGGGGTCCGGGTTTGAATCCCGGTGAGGCATGGATGTTGTGCTTGTCTTACGGCACTGGCTCTCTCCCTTCCCTGGAACCAGTGACCCTAAATTAGGGACGGGCGACTGCTTATAGCCCATGGAGTTGCTCACGGTGGTCGTTAAACCTCCAATCAAAAAAAAAAAAAAAAAAAGCACTAGAAATACAAATGTGCCTAACCGACAAATGGCCACGCCTACCGGCGATTGGCGTGGCCAGTTACCTTCACGTTAACCGTAACCGTTACAGCTGATTTTGTTTACGAAAATTTCAGATAAGTATTTGTTAAAATCGTGTTCACTATAAAATAAATATCTTTCAAATCAACTTTAACAATGTCGTGAGGGGCAATCGAGGGCATTTAAAAAATTATTTGGGGCCACAAATTTGGCTGTGCACAGGGCCCCAAAATTTCTAAGTCGGTACTTATTTATTTGCTTACGTGTGTTCTGTATTTTTCTATAAATCAGAAAAGGTAATTAGACACTGTCACACGGCAGTTACATGTTTTATGTGGGTGATCGTGAGGCATTTCGAAAACTGACCTTAGTTCTCTAAAAAGAGTAAAATTGGCATGATATGATTAACTTTGGCGTAAGTGTTCTGTAGTACTTTGTGATGGTATAAAACTAAGGCAATCATTTTAATTACAATTTGTGCATTTGTGTTACGTGTCATAAAATGCAGTAATTTGAGTTTTACGAAAACTCGAAAAGTACCTACAGATTCCAAAGAATTTGAATTATTAAAATGCCCACATAAAACCCAGTTAATAATATGGAATTTAAAAATTTCAGTAAGTGGAAGCTAATAGATTTTCGCAAGAAGTCCATGAAGATATTTTTCGCGCGGAGGAGTTTTCCCTGTACTCCACTGAACTCCACTCATGATAGGTGGTCTACTTTTGCTTTCCTTAAGCTTTGGAGTTACTGAAAAAATGCTGAACATCATTCTATGATCTGTTTCTGTGCAAAACAGCGGCTTCAGATCGTATTCCGAAGGGAGCTCATAATCATAAAGAAGTTATTCTAACAAAGTATGTAAAATGTATCGTACAGCGTGTCAGGGTGGCCGAGTGGTCTAAGGCGCCAGATTTAAGCTCTGGTTCTCGTAAGAGAGCGTGGGTTCGAACCCCACTCCTGACATATTTTTTTTTCTACTTCCTTTACTTTTCAAAGTTGTTTGGAAAACGCTAAAAATCATTATTTTTTATTTAATTTCTGTAAAAAGAAGTGGCTTCAGGTCCTTTTCCTTAGAGAATGATTATGATACAGCAGCGGATCACTATCATAACGAAATTGGTAGAATGCCTCATGATATCCATGTGGTCTATGTCGCCAGATTAAAACTGGTTCTCATAAGGCAGCAGAACCGTGGTAACATTTTATTATCCGGCTGGGTGAGACTTGAAATAAAAAGCCACTTCGAGTTCAAAATTACTCCCCCTTCGAGTTCAAAATCACTCCCCCTTCGAGTTCCACTCAAATAATACGTGGTTTTTACTTTCTCAAACACCGCCGTTAACGTTTTTACTTTCTCAAACACCGATCGTCCAAAAATCGCACTTCAGGTTTTTGACATAATTTTATTTAAAAATGTAAAAACTAGGTAAATACCAAAAAACCACCCAGCAAAAACACAAGTGTTGGGAAACTATTTGCCACCAGCTGGCAGTGATGGGTAACTGCTGGCTGAAATCTGCCGCTCACGGCCCGGTTACGGTCCGTTGGTGGCAGCGCCATCAGTTGGCAGCCATTGATAGCCCTGCAGCATCGCCGTGAATTGTGGGCCACCAAGCAAGTGCCATTAGTGGCCCGTAGCTGGCAACCGATGAAACCCCAACACCAGGTGGAAGCAACGGAACTGCGCATGCGCAGAAGCGACACAAGCTGTGTCTCTCGTAGTACCAGTTAGTTGAAGCAAGGCAGAGAGCCCTCGGCCGCAGATGCGCAGTGAGCACGTGCTTCTCTATGCGTACCACCTATGCGCAGTGGTCACGTGAGCAGTATAAAAGGACCGATCCGGCCGCAAGGATGCATCCTTCTAGAGAAGAATGGGGGCGTGGCTTGTGGCAGAAGGATGGGGGTGCGGCGTGCGACCGAAGCATGGGGGCGTGGCAGATGACGCTCGTGTGTATGGTCGGTGCTGCCCCTAGCGGTGCTTTTTGGAACTTTCGATGGATCTTTGAGTGATGGCAACGACCGAGTCGGGGAAAGGAGATGTGCTGCCCCTAGCGGTGCTTCTTGGAACTTTTAATGGGCCTTTGAGAGATGGCAACGACCGAGTGGGAGAAAGGGGGTGGATATAGGGGGATGTCAACTCGATGTGCTGCCCCCTAGCGGTGCTTTTTGGAACTTTTAATGGATCTTTGAGAGATGGCAACGACCGAGTGGCGGAAAGGGGGTGTACATTGCCCCCTAGCAGTGCTTTTTCGAACTTTTCTCGGGAGATTTATTGGACGTTGACAAATTTTTAAGAAGTCTTTCCAATATTTATTTTTTTAATTTTCTCGGGAGATTTACTGGACTTTGTCAAATTTTTGAAGGAAGTTTTTTTGTCGTTTCCAATATGTTTTGTTTTATTAAATTTATATTCTCAGGAATTCCCTGAGGTATTATAATTTTTATAGACGTTGCATTATTTTTTTAATTTTCTCGGGAGATTTATTAGACTTTGACAAATTTTTGAAGGAAGTTTTTTCAATATGTTTTTTTTTATTAAATTTATATTTTCAGGAATTCCCTGAGGTGTTATAATTTTTATAGACGTTGCATTATTTTTTTAATTCTTACATTTGTCCTCCCTCCAATTTTAATTTAGGCGAGGAAAGGCTTTGTTTGAAAAGATTTCGTTCCCGTTGATTCATGTTCCGCCATTTTAGTTTCACCACGTTGTCATTTTGTGAGCCATGTGTTTTGGGATGAGTCACAATTTTCTCTTTGACTCAGAAAATTTTGTATGACACGTGTTTTGGGATGAGTCATTATGATGAGTGACGCATTCGTGATAGCAGACATGACATCCGCCAACGTCCTTTTCTCCTCAGCGGGGTCGGCTTTATTTATTTTTTTTATTTTCTCGGGAGATTTACTGGATTTTGTCAAATTTTTGAAGGAAGTTTTTTCAATCGAAGCATTTCCTCAAATTTGTTTTATTAAATTTATATTTTTAGAACTCCGTGAGGTGTTATAATTTTTATAGACGTTGCATTACTTTTTTAATTCTTATGTATTTCTTCCCTACAATTTTAATTTAGACGAGGAAAGGCTTTGTTTGAAAAGATTTCGTTCCTGTTGATTCATGTTCCGCTATCTTTTGTGAGCCATGTGTTTTGGGATGAGTCATCATTTTCTCTTTGACTCAGAAAATTTTGTATGACACGTGTTTTGGGATGAGTGACTATGCCGGGTGACGCATATCGTGATAGCAGACATGACATCAGCCAACGCCATTTCCTCCGCGGGGTCGGAGGTTGACGTCATTTGAGATTCTGTAGCCATATTAAGTTCCAAGACTGATTTTTTTCAATAACTTGTTCATTTTGCAACGAATTTATTCCTTATTTTTTCCTCATAATTTCCCATTTTATATTCATAATTTTTCAACGTAACAATTTTTTTATTTTCTTTGACGAGACTTCACGCATTTTCAACGGACGTTCCAACATAAAAACGTTTTCCAAAGTTTTGTGCTGCAGACATAATCTTAAAACACGATTGTTTATTAACGTATTTACGTGTTCATGGCATTTTCTGTTACATTTTTTAACGTTGTACCTTTTTCCACCGTACAAAGCCACAATTTTTTATGCATAGTTAAAATGTTTTTTTTATTTCTTCATGATTATTCAGTGAAATGTACCCTTTAATGCATTATCTTAATCTTTTTTTACTAAATGCTTGCATACTCGTTAAACTTCTCGATGTACCAACATTATTTTATTTTCAAACTAACAACTACTTTTATCGAGGCTTTATTTTTTCTGTCTATGAAGAATTTTTTAGTTTATTCTCTCAAGATATGAAAATTAATTATAACGAAATCCTTTCACTTTTCTATCGCTAAGAATTTTCCTTAAAATAAGTCCTGAGCTATAGTTCGCTTTATCTGGTTACAGGTGATTCATCAATAGCATGTTTGTGACCAGATAAGGTTCCGTGCAGTTACTGCCTGAAGCGATGACGCATGGGTGACGGGTACGTCAATGTCATCCTTGTGAACTTGGAATTTGTTTCCTCGAATTTGTTTTTATTAAACTTATATTTTTAGAATTCCGTGAGGTGTTATAATTTTTATAAACGTTGCATTATTTTTTAATTTAGACGAGAAAAGGGTTTGTTTGAAAAGATTTCGTTCCTGTTGATTCATGTTCCGCTATCTTTTGTCCGCCATGTGTTTTGGGATGACTCACAACTTTCTCTTTGCCTCAGACCATACCATTTTGTATTACACGTGTTTTGGGACGAGTGACTATGATGGGTGACGCATGTCGTGATAGCAGACAAAACCATGACATCAGCCAACGCCATTTCCTCCGCGGGGTCGGCGGTTGACGTCATTTGAGATTCTGTAGACACATTAAGTTCCAAGACTGATTTTTTTCAGTAACTTGACCATTTTGCAACCAATTTATTCCTTATTTTCCCCCTAATTTCCCATTTTATATTCATAATTTTTCAACGTAACGATTTTTTTATTTTCTTTGAGGAGACCACGCATTTTCAACGGACGTTCCAACATAAAGACGTTTACCAAAGTTTTGTGCTGCAGACATAATCTTAAAACACGATTGTTTATTAACGTATTTACGTGTTCATGACATTTTCTGTTACATTTTTTAACGTTGTACCTTTTTCCAACGTACAAAGCCACAATTTTTTATGCATAGTTAAAATGTTTATTTTTTTATTTTTTCGTATTTTTTTATTTCTTCATGATTATTCAGTGAAATGTACCTTTTAATGCATTACTTAATCTACTTTTTATTTCTAAATGCTTGCATACTCGTTAAACTTCTCGATGTACCATCATTATTTTATTTTCTTACTTTTCAATCTAACAACTACTTTTATCGAGGCTTTATTTTTTTCTGATTTAAACAAGCAAACGTTTCTTCATTATTATTTCTTTTTCCTACGCAAAGAACTTTTCTTACTTGCTTTTAATGTATAACTTAATCTGGTTTTCTATATAGCTGTTTCATGTTTGCGCAAGAAATATACAGATCTATAGCAGATATGCATAAAATTCGTTCGTAACAGTATCTTTTTTTTTCAGATTTAAACCAACGTACGTTTCTTAACGACTTGATATCTGTTCCACAAGATGTGACAAAACTTCAGATTTTTAATTTTTTCTCCTCTTAAACTATTTTTTTCTTACTTGCTCTAAATGTGACTTAATTTATTTTTACATCGCTGTTTCGTGTATGTACGAGAAATATACAGATCTATAGCAGTTAAAAATTCGATTGAAACAGTATTTTCTTTATTTTTACATTTCTTTCTGACAAACATTTTTTTTTTCGCATTTTCCCCTATTTAACTTAATTTTGTGTTTTTGAATATTATTCTATGTTCACGATCACGATTCAGACTTTATTTTTTCATTTCATTTCAAATAATGTTTCTTAACGACTTGATATCACAAGATGTAGCTAAACTTCATATTTTTTTTTCGTTTCTTCATGTAACGTAATATTTTTTCAAAACTCACTCTTAAGTATTCCTAAAAGCTTACATTTATGAGAAATATACAGATCTGTAGTGGTAAAAATTGGACTGCAACAGTATTTTCTTTATTCCAATTTTACTTTTCTATTTCTTTTCAACAGGCGTTTCTTCATTATTATTTCTTTTTCATATGTAAACAACTTTTCTTTCTTTATTTTTAATGTATAACTTCATAAATTTTTCTATCTTTCCTTTTAGTGGGTATACGAGAAATATACAGATCTATAACAGTTAAAATTCGATTGTATTAGTATTTTCTTTACTATGACTTTATTTTTCATTTCATTTGAGTAAACGTTTTTTAACAACTTGATATCACAAGATGTACCAAACACTTCAGAATTTTTGTTTCCCTCACTTTCCAACTCACTTTTAAGTATTCCTAAAAACCTGCATGTATGCGAAATACACATATTTTTTCATTCTATCCTAATTTGCTATACTTTTCTTTAACTGACCCAACAGGAAAAGCATTCATTGTCAAGGCATTCATTCTAAAGCATTCTTTCTTACGATAAAATTTATATTCTTTGCAATATATTTTCAGTATATTTTTTCTAAATCAACAGAAATAACATTCATTCTGAAGACCTAGCGACCAAGTCCGTATTTCCACTAAACATCATGTTCTTAGCAAACATTTTTTCCCCTACATAACAATTTCCTAACTCGCCAGAAAAGCAGCTATTCTCAACATGTAGCTAAAATATCGAATTTCTCCGAAAAAATGTAATAATTTTTTTTAAAGAAAGACAGTTCTTTTCTCTGTATAACGACTTAATCTATTTTTCGAAAAACTGTTCTACGTTTACGTATTTTGTTTAACTTTGCTTTACACTGTACTTCGATTTTTTTTTCTTCGTAGCACTTTTTTCCTGTTTCATTCCAACAAACTTGTTTCTTTTCGACTCGATCACTCTCACATTTCCATACAAACTTTCCTAGCATCAGAAATGTAACAAAAACTTCAAATATATTTTATAACTCTAGAATAAGTCTCACCGACATTTATTATCATGACATAAACTAAAATTTCATACTTTCCCCAAAAATAATTTTCTTAATGAATTGTTTTTACACTTTTTTCATGTATACCCAAATGCTAATTGCTAATTCACCTAGTCAAAGTCAGTATGAACACACCTAACCACATTCTTTTTTTCCCCAATTTATTTCGCTTTACATCGAAATGCGTCAAAACTTTGCGTTTACTTCATTCACTCAATGATCACTTTTAACTTACCAGACATTACATGCGAAACATCTGTGTTTGCGGCATTTCCCTTCATACGTTAACTTTTGTTTCCCCTTACATTCATTTTTAAATAGGTTATCTCCATCGCATCTGTTTTTCTGATACAAAATCACACACCATTTATATAATTACTTCAAGAACATATTAATCTTGAACATAAAGAACAGCCGATCGTATTCTAAGTATGTTTTCTCTTGATTCTCATAAAGGAACAGACAGCAAGAAGTATCACACACTGAAACAAAAATCGCCAATTTGTTGCTTTCATTGAGAGGGCAATTTTTTAAGTTTTAGTTTTTTATATAGTCGCAAAAATCCCATAGAATAACATGAGAAAATCATTAACCTTACAGGAGCGTTTTCAGACATGTTAGAAATCTTAAAAGAGAAAAATATTTCACTTGAAAAGTTAAGGGGTACGTTTTTTAAAAGTTCATAATTGAGGAGGATTGCTTTTTTACAACTTCATTTTAGATAAGGTTTGTTTCGAGAAAGTTAAATTCCGTCTAGGTTAAAAATGTTTTATTTCATTTTACTTAGAGGATGGTTTTGGGAAAACATAGATTTGAAAAGCAGGAGAAAATCCCATAGAATAACATGGAGAAATCACTTGCCTTAAAGAAGCGTTTTCAGACATGTTTGAAATCTTAAAAGAACGAAATATTTTCATTTGAAAAGTGACAGGGTGCGTTTTCTAAAAAGTTCATAATTGACAAGGTTTCAAAATCGCTTTATTCTAATTTATCATAAGGACTGCTTCTATTTTTATTTTTTTAAACTTCATTTTAGATGTCTAGTTTTGAGAAAGTTAAATTTCGTCTAGTGATACTCGAACGGAAGAAATATACATCAAGGAAAGAAAACTGAAATTCCACACATGCAAAGAATTTGCTACGGCTGAAGGTCCCCCGAGCGATTAGTTGTTAAACCAATGCTCGTATTAGCCATTCAAAGATGGAGGTATCAGGACGACCAAATCCCTCGTTGTTGCCTTCTTGTAGCAAAAGAGGTGGTGAACTTCACCAATCATGGTTCCATAGTATTGGAGAAACACATTAAGGTTTACGGAGCAATTAAGCCCACGCCAGTGACCTTCTTCGTTCACATACACTCACATTCAAACAGAAAAAAATATATATAAATGAATGAAAAAATATTGAAATAAAATAGTCCTAAAATGGACTGTTTTGTAGTCTTGAAAAGGACTGTTTTGTAGTCCTAAAAAGGACTTGGTTTTCTTTAAACCTCGAAATCATCATCACACTCCATATTTTGAACAGTCTTGAGAATTTCGCAAACATCAAGATCTTCAAGAATAAATCTGGGAACTGAAACTTTTGCAACTGAGCAGGCATTGGCGTAAGCAATCCCAAGTACTTTGGGTTCGATAAGTGCAAATGCCTTATCAAAGCATCTATACCACCGATCGCTTGCTGTGGAATTCATACAGTCATGACCTAGCTGATTATTTGGCATAAGAAGCACTGAAAGATGACACTCTCTACAGTAGAAAACTTTTTCTACATTTTCCATAAAGGTAGCTCTTACCACTTCCACGAGAACGTCTTTCAGTTTTTGAATGTCTGCGGAAAAAGTAGCCAACATCAAGTTCCTTGATGTTGTAACACGGCATTTTGGAAGGTGGATCCAAACTGTAATTTTTTTACACTGATCCAAAGCTTTTTGCATGCATCTTTCAGAGTTTCAAATAGGTCACATGTTAATGACACTGATGCTCGATTCAACATAAACGAATCATCAGTCAGAACGTGAAGTTGTTGAAAACGGTAAGCAATTTCACGAGGGGAAGGGAAACAGTTCATCACCAATTCCTTGTTGAAAACCGCGATTTCATTACTTCCATCATACATATAGCAGTTTTCCATAAATTCCTTAAATGTTTTAGCTGACATGGTGACTCCGTACTTGGAAGGAAACAGTTTTTCCTTTTTCACAACATAACTTCGAATGTGTACTCTCACAGTGCCTGTTAAATCAGACACTTTTGCTAACTTATTTCCACCCAAGGAAACATGATGTGGAGGAAGGCTTTCTAATGAGATGCCTGATTCAGCATGAGACTCAGGCTTTGTAGGAACACACACCTTCTTTGTAGCAGTAGCAGAGGAAACTTCGGCAGGTCGCTTCATGTTCAAGGCAGTTCGATGAGTAACACAGTTCACGGTAGATTGGAGCGGTAGGTTGTAGCGATGATATTCCGTACGATAACACAACGTGTGAGCAGTTCGATGATTGAGAACAGAATAGGGAGCTGATTTGTCCTCAAGCAAAACTGATAAGAGATTTGCGCATGTGCGTCTGCTTGATGACGTCAGTCCTCCACGTGAAAAAATCATGACGTTAGATACACCCAACGTCTCACTGACCGACGCCATCTTGAATCACCACGTGCTCCAGCACAGCAGAATGACGGGAAGGAACTGATTTGTCCTCAGACGATAAGAGACTTGAGCATGTGCGTCTGCTTGATGACGTCAGTCCTCCACGTGGAAAAATCATGACGTCAGATACACCCAACGTCTCCCTGACCGACACCATCTTGGATCGCCACGTGCTCCAACATATATCAGCTCGCAAAACGCTTGGGGTGACGTCACGGAATATCTAAAGGTTAAGTTTAGACGAATATTGGGAGCATTCTTGCAGTGTGGTGATCCACTAAATGAGTAACGGACATGATTATCACCGTAGGCCACATGTTGTCTAGGAATTTTATATGTTTTTCCATAAATCTTAATTTTGCTGAGATCATCACCAAAATATTCAACTTCATTTTCAAGGCGGTTAAGATAATCTGTAGCTTCAGAATCAGAAAATAATTTCTCATATGAAAAATGGAGGCCATCCTTATGACATATCTTAGAAGAATGCATTTCTTCAGACGAAAGAAAATGTAGCAGTAATTGAAAAAAGCAGTATCTTCACACTCAGCAACGAAGCGAGAATGAAACAGACAGACTTGAGATAAGACGTACGACTAACGAATGCGTGAGTCATCGATGATGCAAGCAGGAGCACATTACGGACAGGTGCAAATGATCAAGAATTAAGCACGTCGCTTTAAAACCAGTGTCAAATAAGCAGTCAAAAAGTACAATTTCGCGAAGGGGAGAAAATGAAATTGACTATGTGTGTGAGAAAAATGGCGGTGATCGTGAAATGTCGAGCCCCTCCCCCACAAGAATTTAAATGGCGGCGACCACTAGCAGGATGACAACATCCAACATGGTGACTCACCCCCACACATGACGTACAAATCACATCTCAAAGACCAATCGCATTGCCTTTCCCGGCAGTCGTTCACCAAACTTAATGTACATGACCTATTAATAAAGAATATGCTGCCGAGGAAAAGGCAACGCGATTGGTCTTTGAGATGTGATTTGTACGCCATGTGTGGGGGTGAGTCACCATGTTGGATGTTGTCATCCTGCTAGTGGTCGCCGCCATTTAAATTCTTGTGGGGGAGGGGCTCGACATTTCACGATCACCGCCATTTTTTTTCTCACACACGTAGTCAATTTCATTTTCTCCCCTTCGGGAAATTGTACTTTTTGAATGCTTATTTGACACTGGTTTTAAAGCGACGTGCTTAATTCTTGATCATTTGCACCTGTCCGTAATGTGCTCCTGCTTGCATCATCGATGACTCACGCATTCGTTAGTCGTACGTCTTATCTCAAGTCTGTCTGTTTCATTCTCGCTTCATTGCTCGGTGTGAAGATACTACTTTTTTCAATTACTGCTACATTTTCTTTCGTCTGAAGAAATGCATTCTTCTAAGATGTGTCATAAGGATGGCCTCCATTTTTCATATGAGAAATTATTTTCTGATTCTGAAGCTACAGATTACCTTAACCGCCTTGAAAATGAAGTTGAATATTTTGGTGATGATCTCAGCAAAATTAAGATTTATGGGAAAACATATAAAATTCCTAGACAACATGTGGCCTACGGTGATAATCATGTCCGTTACTCATTTAGTGGATCACCACACTGCAAGAATGCTCCCAATATTCGTCTAAACTTAACCTTTAGATATTCCGTGACGTCACCCCAAGCGTTTTGCGAGCTGATATATGTTGGAGCACGTGGCGATCCAAGATGGTGTCGGTCAGGGAGACGTTGGGTGTATCTGACGTCATGATTTTTCCACGTGGAGGACTGACGTCATCAAGCAGACGCACATGCTCAAGTCTCTTATCGTCTGAGGACAAATCAGCTCCTTCCTGTCATTCTGCTGTGCTGGAGCACGTGGTGATTCAAGATGGCGTCGGTCAGGGAGACGTTGGGTGTATCTGACGTCATGATTTTTTCACGTGGAGGACTGACGTCATCAAGCAGACGCACATGCGCAAATCTCTTATCAGTTTTGCTTGAGGACAAATCAGCTCACTATTCTGTTCTCAATCATCGAACTGCTCACACGTTGTGTTATCGTACGGAATATCATCGCTACAACCTACCGCTCCAATCTACCGTGAACTGTGTTACTCATCGAACTGCCTTGAACATGAAGCGACCTGCCGAAGTTTCCTCTGCTACTGCTACAAAGAAGGTGTGTGTTCCTACAAAGCCTGAGTCTCATGCTGAATCAGGCATCTCATTAGAAAGCCTTCCTCCACATCATGTTTCCTTGGGTGGAAATAAGTTAGCAAAAGTGTCTGATTTAACAGGCACTGTGAGAGTACACATTCGAAGTTATGTTGTGAAAAAGGAAAACTGTTTCCTTCCAAGTACGGAGTCACCATGTCAGCTAAAACATTTAAGGAATTTATGGAAAACTGCTATATGTATGATGGAAGTAATGAAATCGCGGTTTTCAACAAGGAATTGATGATGAACTGTTTCCCTTCCCTTCGTGAAATTGCTTACCGTTTTCAACAACTTCACGTTCTGACTGATGATTCGTTTATGTTGAATCGAGCATCAGTGTCATTAACATGTGACCTATTTGAAACTCTGAAAGATGCATGCAAAAAGCTTTGGATCAGTGTAAAAAAATTACAGTTTGGATCCACCTTCCAAAATGCCGTGTTACAACATCAAGGAACTTGATGTTGGCTACTTTTTCCGCAGACATTCAAAAACTGAAAGACGTTCTCGTGGAAGTGATAAGAGCTACCATTATGGAAAATGTAGAAAAAGTTTTCTACTGTAGAGAGTGTCATCTTCCAGTGCTTCTTATGCCAAATAATCAGCTAGGTCATGACTGTATGAATTCCACTGCAAGCGATCGGTGGTATAGATGCTTTGATAAGGCATTTGCACTTATCGAACCCAAAGTACTTGGGATTGCTTACGCCAATGCCTGCTCAGTTGCAAAAGTTTCAGTTCCCAGATTTATTCTTGAAGATCTTGATGTTTGCGAAATTCTCAAGACTGTTCAAAATATGGAGTGTGATGATGATTTCGAGGTTTAAAGAAAACCAAGTCCTTTTTAGGACTACAAAACAGTCCTTTTCAAGACTACAAAACAGTCCATTTTAGGACTATTTTATTTCAATATTTTTTCATTCATTTATATATATTTTTTTCTGTTTGAATGTGAGTGTATGTGAACGAAGAAGGTCACTGGCGTGGGCTTAATTGCTCCGTAAACCTTAATGTGTTTCTCCAATACTATGGAACCATGATTGGTGAAGTTCACCACCTCTTTTGCTACAAGAAGGCAACAACGAGGGATTTGGTCGTCCTGATACCTCCATCTTTGAATGGCTAATACGAGCATTGGTTTAACAACTCCTCGCTCGGGGGACCTTCAGCCGTAGCAAATTCTTTGCATGTGTGGAATTTCAGTTTTCTTTCCTTGATGTATATTTCTTCCGTTCGAGTATCACTAGACGAAATTTAACTTTCTCAAAACTAGACATCTAAAATGAAGTTTAAAAAAAATAAAAATAGAAGCAGTCCTTGTCAATTATGAACTTTTTAGAAAACGCACCCTGTCACTTTTCAAATGAAAATATTTCGCTCATTTAAGATTTCAAACATGTCTGAAAACGCTCCTTTAAGGCAAGTGATTTCTCCATGTTATTCTATGGGATTTTCTCCTGCTTTTCAAATCTATGTTTTCCCAAAACCATCCTCTAAGTAAAATGAAATAAAACATTTTTAACCTAGACGGAATTTAACTTTCTCGAAACAAACCTTATCTAAAATGAAGTTGTAAAAAAGCAATCCTCCTCAATTATGAACTTTTAAAAAACGTACCCCTTAACTTTTCAAGTGAAATATTTTTCTCTTTTAAGATTTCTAACATGTCTGAAAACGCTCCTGTAAGGTTAATGATTTTCTCATGTTATTCTATGGGATTTTTGCGACTATATAAAAAACTAAAATTTAAAAAATTGCCGTCTCAATGAAAGCAACAAATTGGCGATTTTTGTTTCAGTGTGTGATACTTCTTGCTGTCTGTTCCTTTATGAGAATCAAGAGAAAACATACTTAGAATACGATCGGCTGTTCTTTATGTTCAAGATTAATATGTTCTTGAAGTAATTATATAAATGGTGTGTGATTTTGTATCAGAAAAACAGATGCGATGGAGATAACCTATTTAAAAATGAATGTAAGGGGAAACAAAAGTTAACGTATGAAGGGAAATGCCGCAAACACAGATGTTTCGCATGTAATGTCTGGTAAGTTAAAAGTGATCATTGAGTGAATGAAGTAAACGCAAAGTTTTGACGCATTTCGATGTAAAGCGAAATAAATTGGGGGAAAAAAGAATGTGGTTAGGTGTGTTCATACTGACTTTGACTAGGTGAATTAGCAATTAGCATTTGGGTATACATGAAAAAAGTGTAAAAACAATTCATTAAGAAAATTATTTTTGGGGAAAGTATGAAATTTTAGTTTATGTCATGATAATAAATGTCGGTGAGACTTATTCTAAAGTTATAAAATATATTTGAAGTTTTTGTTACATTTCTGATGCTAGGAAAGTTTGTATGGAAATGTGAGAGTGATCGAGTCGAAAAGAAACAAGTTTGTTGGAATGAAACAGGAAAAAAGTGCTACGAAGAAAAAAATCGAAGTACAGTGTAAAGCAAAGTTAAACAAAATACGTAAACGTAGAACAGTTTTTCGAAAAATAGATTAAGTCGTTATACAGAGAAAAGAACTGTCTTTCTTTAAAAAAATTATTACATTTTTTTGGAGAAATTCGATATTTTAGCTACATGTTGAGAATAGCTGCTTTTCTGGCGAGTTAGGAAATTGTTATGTAGGGGAAAATGTTTGCTAAGAACATGATGTTTAGTGGAAATACGGACTTGGTCGCTAGGTCTTCAGAATGAATATTATTTCTGTTGATTTAGAAAAATATACTGAAAATATATTGCAAAGAATATAAATTTTATCGTAAGAAAGAATGCTTTAGAATGAATGCCTTGACAATGAATGCTTTTCCTGTTGGGTCAGTTAAAGAAAAGTATAGCAAATTAGGATAGAACGAAAAAATATGCGTATTTCGCATACATGCAGGTTTTTAGGAACACTTAAAAGTGAGTTGGAAAGTGACGGAAACAAAAATTCTGAAGTGTTTGGTACATCTTGTGATATCAAGTCGTTAAGAAACGTTGGTTGAAATGAAATGAAAAAATAAAGTCTGAATCGTGATCGTGAACATAGAATAATATTCAAAAACACAAAATTAAGTTAAATAGGGGAAAATGCGAAAAAAAATGTTTGTCAGAAAGAAATGTAAAAATAAAGAAAATACTGTTTCAATCGAATTTTTAACTGCTATAGATCTGTATATTTCTCGTACATACACGAAACAGCGATGTAAAAATAAATTAAGTCACATTTAGAGCAAGTAAGAAAAAAATAGTTTAAGAGGAGAAAAAATTAAAAATCTGAAGTTTTGTCACATCTTGTGGAACAGATATCAAGTCGTTAAGAAACGTATGTTGGTTTAAATCTGAAAAAAAAAGATACTGTTACAAACGAATTTTATGTATATCTGCTATAGATCTGTATATTTCTTGCGCAAACATGAAACAGCTGTATAGAAAACCAGATTAAGTTATACATTAAAAGCAAGTAAGAAAAGTTCTTTGCGTAGGAAAAAGAAATAATAATGAAGAAACGTTTGCTTGTTTAAATCAGAAAAAAATAAAGCCTCGATAAAAGTAGTTGTTAGATTGAAAAGTAAGAAAATAAAATAATGATGGTACATCGAGAAGTTTAACGAGTATGCCAGCATTTAGAAATAAAAAGTAGATTAAGTAATGCATTAAAAGGTACATTTCACTGAATAATCATGAAGAAATAAAAAAATACGAAAAAATAAAAAAATAAACATTTTAACTATGCATAAAAAATTGTGTGGCTTTGTACGTTGGAAAAAGGTACAACGTTAAAAAATGTAACAGAAAATGTCATGAACACGTAAATACGTTAATAAACAATCGTGTTTTAAGATTATGTCTGCAGCACAAAACTTTGGTAGACGTCTTTATGTTGGAACGTCCGTTGAAAATGCGTGGTCTCCTCAAAGAAAATAAAAAAATCGTTACGTTGAAAAATTATGAATATAAAATGGGAAATTAGGGGGAAATAAGGAATAAATTCGTTGCAAAATGATCAAGTTATTGAAAAAATCAGTCTTGGAACTTAATGTGTCTACAGAATCTCAAATGACGTCAACCGCCGACCCCGCGGAGGAAATGGCGTTGGCTGATGTCATGGTTTTGTCTGCTATCACGACATGCGTCACCCATCATAGTCACTCGTCCCAAAACACGTGTAATACAAAATGGTATGGTCTGAGGCAAAGAGAAAGTTGTGAGTCATCCCAAAACACATGGCGGACAAAAGATAGCGGAACATGAATCAACAGGAACGAAATCTTTTCAAACAAACCCTTTCCTCGTCTAAATTAAAAAAATAATGCAACGTTTATAAAAATTATAACACCTCACGGAATTCTAAAAATATAAGTTTAATAAAAACAAATTCGAGGAAACAAATTCCAAGTTCACAAGGATGACATCGACATACCCGTCACCCATGCGTCATCGCTTCAGGCAGTAACTGCACGGAACCTTATCTGGTCACAAACATGCTATTGATGAATCACCTCTAACCAGATAAAGCGAACTATAGCTCAGGACTTATTTTAAGGAAATTCTTAGCGATAGAAAAGTGAAAGGATTTCGTTATAATTAATTTTCATATCTTGAGAGAATAAACTAAAAAATTCTTCATAGACAGAAAAAATAAAGCCTCGATAAAAGTAGTTGTTAGTTTGAAAATAAAATAATGTTGGTACATCGAGAAGTTTAACGCGTATGCAAGCATTTAGTAAAAAAAGATTAAGATAATGCATTAAAGGGTACATTTCACTGAATAATCATGAAGAAATAAAAAAAAACATTTTAACTATGCATAAAAAATTGTGGCTTTGTACGGCGGAAAAAGGTACAACGTTAAAAAATGTAACAGAAAATGCTATAAACACGTAAATACGTTAATAAACAATCGTGTTTTAAGATTATGTCTGCAGCACAAAACTTTGGAAAACGTTCTTATGTTGGAACGTCCGTTGAAAATGCGTGAAGTCTCCTCAAAGAAAATAAAAAAATCATTACGTTGAAAAATTATGAATACAAAATGGGAAATTATGAGGAAAAAATAAGGAATAAATTCGTTGCAAAATGAACAAGTTATTGAAAAAAATCAGTCTTGGAACTTAATGTGGCTACAGAATCTCAAATGACGTCAACCGCCGACCCCGCGGAGGAAATGGCGTTGGCTGATGTCATGTCTGCTATCACGATATGCGTCACCCGGCATAGTCACTCATCCCAAAACACGTGTCATACAAAATTTTCTGAGTCAAAGAGAAAATGATGACTCATCCCAAAACACATGGCTCACAAAAGATAGCGGAACATGAATCAACAGGAACGAAATCTTTTCAAACAAAGCCTTTCCTCGTCTAAATTAAAATTGTAGGGAAGAAATACATAAGAATTAAAAAAGTAATGCAACGTCTATAAAAATTATAACACCTCACGGAGTTCTAAAAATATAAATTTAATAAAACAAATTTGAGGAAATGCTTCGATTGAAAAAACTTCCTTCAAAAATTTGACAAAATCCAGTAAATCTCCCGAGAAAATAAAAAAAATAAATAAAGCCGACCCCGCTGAGGAGAAAAGGACGTTGGCGGATGTCATGTCTGCTATCACGAATGCGTCACTCATCATAATGACTCATCCCAAAACACGTGTCATACAAAATTTTCTGAGTCAAAGAGAAAATTGTGACTCATCCCAAAACACATGGCTCACAAAATGACAACGTGGTGAAACTAAAATGGCGGAACATGAATCAACGGGAACGAAATCTTTTCAAACAAAGCCTTTCCTCGCCTAAATTAAAATTGGAGGGAGGACAAATGTAAGAATTAAAAAAATAATGCAACGTCTATAAAAATTATAACACCTCAGGGAATTCCTGAAAATATAAATTTAATAAAACAAAACATATTGGAAACGACAAAAAAACTTCCTTCAAAAATTTGACAAAGTCCAGTAAATCTCCCGAGAAAATTAAAAAAATAAATATTGGAAAGACTTCTTAAAAATTTGTCAACGTCCAATAAATCTCCCGAGAAAAGTTCGAAAAAGCACTGCTAGGGGGCAACGTACACCCCCCCCCTCTTTCCCCCACTCGGTCGTTGCCATCTCTCAAAGATCCATTAAAAGTTCCAAAAAGCACCGCTAGGGGGCAGCACATCGAGTTGACATCCCCCTATATCCACCCCCTTTCTCCCACTCGGTCGTTGCCATCTCTCAAAGGTCCATTAAAAGTTCCAAGAAGCACCGCTAGGGGGCAGCACATCTCCTTTCCCCGACTCGGTCGTTGCCATCACTCAGAGATCCATCGAAAGTTCCAAAAAGCACCGCTAGGGGCAGCACCGACCCTACACACTAGTGTCATCTACCACACCCCCATCCTTCGGTCACACGCCACACCCCCATCCTTTTGTCGCAAGCCACGCCCCCATTCTTCTCTAGAAGGATGCATCCTTGAGGCCGGATCGGTCCTTTTATACTACTCACGTGCTTCTCTATGTGTACCACCTATGCGCAGTGATCACGTGCTTCTCTATGCGTACCACCTATGCGCAGGGATCACGTTCTTTTGACCGTTTGTCTGCGCTTGCCTTTGGAATATTAGTATGTGTGGTCATTCGGAAGATATGTTCTTTTAACCGTTTGTCTGCGCTAAATTTAAAAATCAAACTCGTTGGGGCACTCACAGGAGCATGTTGGATTCTTAACTATGTGCATTTATGTGGCGAAAAAACTGAAAACTAATGACGATCCATTTTTAGAAGTTATGAAAGATATCGTAGCGTATTGGTCCCCAGAGTGATATTGGTACCTAATGTGTAGCTATTTGTTTTCTTATGCTGTATATATTTTTTTCTTTTATATTTATTTTTAAGCAGCTTAAATTTTATTAAAAAGTGAATAAGTAGGTTTTTTCTATAAATAGTGCCATTTTATATACCAATAAAAAAAATTCCCGTAACATTTATCGTGTACTACTTTCTCCCATGTTGGGTGTGGTCAGGTTTCATATAAACAAAGCGGAACGATACACTCAAAATCTGGAACTGCTTGAAAGCGTTTTTATTCGGAAGTCAAATAGTGTCATTTTATGTAACAATGAACAAAAGCAAACAGCGGCGGGCAGAGAACAGGAAAGATCCCTAGTCTTAAGCATTTAGAGTTCTAGTGACTATCATTTAACGTCAGTCACAAAAAAATTGGCTGGACTTCCGAATCGGAACGCTTTCAAGTAGTTCCCGATTTCGAGTGCATCCTTCCGCTTTGTTTACTCAGAACCAAATCCCACCCAACGTGAAAGAAAGTAGTTCACGATAAATTATATGCATTTTTTTCTTGAATTTCGTTATACCAGATGCCTTAATGACTTTTTATTTGTAAATATGTTTTATGAAGGAAATATATCAAATAAATAATACTGCGATTTTTTAAAATAGTAGTAGGTGTGTGTGTTTTTTCCGGAGCTAGCGTGTTTTCTATGCGAAGCTGTTTCCAACTTTTGTTCGGAAAGTCCAAGTGGCTTGGACCTAACCGATGCCTCATTTTTTGGTAATATTATCTGGATTTTGTAAATGATGCCGGTGTGGTCGGCATCACTGATGGAGCCAGCCAAAAATTCATCGTCACTGCAACGAGAGGGCCCATTTTGTGGTACGAAAAACATCCCCGAAACATCACAGAACCCCTCCAGCTTCAACAACACCTTTGACACAATCAGGATTAAAGGCTTCATTGGACCTACAATGCACTCGCCACCTCCCGTCACTGGAGTACAAACAAAAAAGAGACTCATCAAGCAATAAATTACTCGTTTCCAATCCTCCACAGTAAAGTTTTGGTGCCTCTGAGCCCATTGATAACGTGCGACTTGGTGATTTGCTGTTAAAAGAGGCCTCTTCCGTGGTACTCTGCTCCAAATGTCATTGGAAGCAGTTCTCTTCGCAATGTCCTTTCGGGAAATGGTGGGAGTGGACTTTCATTGACTACTGTGAGCTATTGCTGCCTGGTTTGAACCCGATTTTCAGTTACTAGGCGTGAAACATGGAGGGGTCCCTATTGGTAAGAATCGTTTTCCGGCCACAGTTGCGTCACTGATTTTCAGTTGACTGCGAACTACGCCACTGTTTGTAGACCCGCTGGACAGTACGTTTCGACACACCAACAAATTGGGCGACTTCATTCACTTTGTGTCCGTGCGCACAGCCAAACACGATGGCTCCTTTTTGCCACTCAGTAACGTCTGTCTTACGACCCATATTGTAGACTACATTCAACACACACGTTGCTCTTCACCACTGCACGATACAGAAATCATCCTGTAGACTACGTCAGTGCTATTCTCACCCATGCTATCACGACACCCTCTGTGCAACCGGTAACTTCCTACTATCATTTCTGTCAGGGGTGATTAATTTTTTTTTTTTTTTTTTTTTTTTTGCTGAAGGTTTAACGACCCCCGTGAGCAACTCAATGGGCTATAAGCAGTCGCCCGTCCCAAATTTATGGCCACTGGTTCCAGGGAATGGAGAGAGCTAGTGCCGCAAGACGAACACAATACCTATGTCTCACGGGGATTCGAACCGGACCCTCCTCAGACGAATGATCATAAGCCAGCGCTTTAGACGACTGCGCTACCAGGTCGGCGACTAATTTTTGTCCAGTGTGCTTATGTCTTATGTAACAGTAGAGTTATGGTATCGTAGTCAATTTTTCTAGCTCAACGTACATCTTGAAATAAGAGCACTTGCTCCCAAAATCGCTCTTAATGTCTTCTAGATAGCAGTGTGCTAATTTCAGTGCAGCATTCATAATGGTTTGCCTCTGTGATACTAGAAGCGACAACACATCAAAGCGATTTGTCAGCACCTCACAGGCTTACCTCCTTCTTCCCAAGTTAGTTATAAATGAATTAATGATTTTGAGAAATATACCAGTTTTGAATTTTGCTCTTTCATCCAGAGTGCCTTCATTACCTCGCTTTTCATCCACAAACACTTCGCTTTTCCTACTTTCTGTGTACTTTGTGGTGTTTTACATCCACAAGTAATCAAAGCAGATTTTTCATAGCTTTCGAATTCATTCCTTTTTTCATTCAAAAACCCCTCCAGTGTTTGACGTTGCTCGGTGTCTGTTACAAGATTGAGAGTTCGTTTTTGTAAATCGTTGCTACACTTACTGATCCTTTCTAATATATCATCCCAGGCAGAAAGGAAAGCAGTTTCAAAATTACGAAATTTGAGTTCAAGACATTGAGCTTCCAACCGAGTTGCTAGTTTTATGGAAGAATCTTTAGACAAGTCCCGTAAAGCGTGTCGAATTTCCTTAAAGCCTCGTACTAAAACTTTTGTGCCATCTGCTCTGGCAAATGAACAAGTTCCAGATAAAGATTTTACCACAAGGGTATTTTTTTCAAGATACTGTTTTAAAATATCCCACCTGTGGGTTGATGCTAAGAAAAAATTATAGAGCTCCTGAACAAATCTGAAAAACACTAGACTCAGTACAGCATTACAGCAGCTGCAGATTCCACAAGATTTAGTGAGTAGGCAGCACAGGGGGCGAATTATGGTTTTTAATTCTAGCTTGGAATACTGAATAGGGACCTGACATAAGCACACCGGACAAAAAATTACGGAATGCTCGTTTTATTGGTTAATAGGGGTTACATCACCACGAGCTCGAAGCACAGCCTTCATTTTCTTTGGCATGCTGTCAATATGGGACCGGATGGCAATGTCCAGTTTTCCCCACGCCGCTAACAATTGGTCCCGCAGATCAGTCTAATTGGGAGGGTGTTGTTGTCTCTTCTTAACGGCCTGTTCGAGCATGTCCCGAATTTTCTCCATAACATTGAGATCAGGCGAATTGGCGGGCCAAGTGAGATGTGGGACGTCGACCTCATGTTCTGGAAACCAATCCTGCACAATGGCAGCTCGGTGGACAGTGCAGTTGTCGTCTTGATAACGTGGATCTGGAATGGCGGCATCTTGGAGGAACTGGACATATGGCAACACCTCGTTATCCAACAGTTTCACGTAATCCACCACTTTCATGCCATTAGACACGTGAACTAAGGGACCCACCCCAGCACTGGATATATACCCCCAAACATGGCACTCCCCCCCCTTTTGTACAGCCATTTGCATACACTCTGCGTTGGAGGCTTCTCCGGCCTTCCGCATGACCCTAGATCGACCATCTTTGGAATACAGGCAGAACCTGGATTCGTCCGACCAGATGATGCGTCGCCACTGTTTTGTGCTCCAGTGTCGGCGTTTCTTCGCCCATTGCAGCCGTTTTTTCTTGTGTATGGCAGACAGCTTGGGGCTTACCCTAGCTACACGACTGAATATTCCTACAAAATGCAGTTCTCGTCGAAACGTTCGTTCGGAAATAGGCTGACTGGGTCCCGCATTGTATTCTTGCAGCAATTCCTGCCGTGGTTTGGAACAGTTTTGCGGTTGATAATCGCCCCACATGTCGACGATCACGGTTGCTGATGATGGTGTTTCTGCCGCAGCTGCTCCGACGGGATTTGTCTCTGGCCGACTCTTTCTACTCTAAATGAACACTACTGACTGTGGACTTGGACACGCCAACGAACTCCGCCATCTCCCTCAGCGAATGACCATGTTCACGACGAAAGACGATAGCTCCCTTTTGCCACTCTGTTACGTCACCTTTTCTACCCATGGTACTACCCGTAAGCAACAATGAAACTGATTGGGCATGCACGTCTTACAAGACTGAAAAAGTATAAACAAGCAACATATAATACTTTCCATTCCATTATATGTACGCATTTTTCTCTGCCTGACCAGTTTCCAACTGTTCCTTCGGATGACAGCATTCCGTAATTTTTTGTCCGGGGTGCTTATTAGACGCATTGCCATCGCTTTGTTCCCTGACAAAACTTAATGTCTAAGTCCAGTTCTGAAAGGCAATTCATCACAGCCTCTTCTAACGAGCTACATGATTGTGAATATCCACAGAGAAGCTTGAACAAACGTTCTCTTGGAACTGCCTCTACCAGAGAGACATAACGCAGGACTGAATACAACTGATCAATATGAGAATAGTCAGGACTTGAGTCAACAATGAGGGAGTAGTATGGAGCATGTTTTATTCCGAGAATTTTCTGTAGTATACAATTACCCATAAAATGAAAAAAATCATCACAAATTTGAGTAGAGAGTGGTTTACTTACATTCAAGTGGTCTTACGTACGATAACTAGAGCTTAAATATTGCGCCCAAATCACTCGGTTATTCTGAAACGATCAATGTTTCCTGCCAATTTCGTTACGATCGTGAAACGTTGGTTTAAGATAACCATGCTCTCCGGAAAAAGATTTATATAAAATAATTAAATCACCTGTCAAAACCAGGGTTTGAACCCATCCTTGCTTACTACAAGTAAAACCTAAATGTGGCGCCTCACACCACTGGGCCATCTTGAACACTCAGCTGGTAGATCTACCAATTTCGTTATGATCCTAAATTGTTACTTCAATAACGGGCGCATCCTTAGAAAAAGATCTCAAACAGCTACTTTGCATAGAAATCTAGATAATAAAATAATGTGTAGAGTTTTTTCAACAAGTTTAAAATGCAAAGATCACAGAGAACCTGGTACGTTGGGGAGTCAAACCCACGCTCGCTTACGAGTACCGTTGCCACCCTGACACGTTTAACCGAGTGTTCTACGAATTTTATTATGAACGTCAGCGTTGTTTTACGATGAGCGCACACCAGTGATGTAGTTCTGAGGGAAATTATACCTTAGCGGTGAACGCGTTAGGTGAAACAAACCCAGAAATAGGGACCTTAAAATTTTCAAAAGCAATTTTGAATCTGATTTGTTATTTTCATCAGGTAATATTTTTATTAAAGTTTTATTACTAATTATTTTTATCAACTTTCATTAAAATTACTTAATTGGAGCAATTTTAAATAAAAGATAAAAGTTACGTAGTAGTCATATTCTAGAAATGCTAAGTTTCCCTTTAGATACTGTTCTGTCATTCTGTACCGTTCCAAATATTTAGTATGAATATGTCAGTCACACTGAATAGATGTAACTTATATGGTTGGTTGGTTGGATTACTGATTTTTATGGCGCAAGGGCCATGTTTGGCCAAAGAGCGCCAGACACATGACAAACAAACAGTATTTAAAAAACGTGGTATCAAGCTTAAAATCTGGCTGATCAAGTAAAACTGAATAATGAGAATTATGGAACGGCTAAAAAGACAATGAAACGAACCGTATTAAAAACGTGGTACAATGATTAAAAACTAGTTGATTCAGTTAAAACTAAGAAATGAGAATGATGATGGGGCTAAAATCTAGCTACGTTTAAAATAGTCAATTTCTTTAAAAACTGAAAAGACAGCAACAGTATCGCAGTGGTAATTGAGGAGCCGCTGCAGTGTAGCGGCGTCCTCGGTCAACAAATGAGAATGAAAGACATAAAAACGAACATCACGAAAACAAACACAACTACACAAAAGATGAGTGACAGTGAGTCGGCAATTGCACGTCTCACACATCGGCGCAGTGTCGCCACACAGCAAAAAGCGGTGAGTGAAACGACAATGCCCAATGCGGAGACGCGCAAGCACCACTTCCTCCCTACGGTTCCGACTATATGAGGATTTGCAGACTTCAAGATTAGGTTTAATACGATGCAGTTTATTTTCCACCTCCTGGTCCCACAGACCCTGCCACGTTCGCTTGATATGCTCGTTAAGAAGAAAGCGGAAATCCCGGTGAAACAGTGGCAAGGGCGTGACGACCAAAGAGGAAGCAGATCTAGCAGCCGCATCAGCACACTCGTTACCCGAGATTCCAACATGCCCAGGAATCCAGCAAAACTGAACCTGAAAACCGGCCTCGAGCAAGCAACGAAGCAACCGTCTCACATCCAAGAGAAAAGGATGGTCACGGTAATCTGCAAATGACAAGGACTGCAAGACACTTAAAGAATCCGTATAGACCATAGCACAATGATGAGAACTCGACTGAACATGGAGAAGGGCGAGATACACAGCATTCATCTCCGCCGAAAACACCGTGGCCTCAACTGGGATCCGCCCTACTGAAACGTCATCTACACAGACAGCCGCGGATCCAATGACTCCATGCATCTTGGAGCCATCAGTAAAAATAGGAGTGTAGTCAGAATTGAGGTCACGGTGCTCAGCGAAGAGCTGCTGGTACACTGACGCAGGGGTTGAGGATTTGTTGAAAGACGTAAAGGTGGTATCAATCATGACACCAAGTGGGTGCCATGGAGGATCCCCAAAGCCCCTGGTAGCTGCAGCAAGTGACAAGTCGAGCCCTGTATCACGAGCTACGGCCGCCATACGAAGACCGAAGGTTGGAATGCACGAGGGCCGGTTCTCAAAAAACGAGCATGCTGAGGATGGAAAACTGCACCGTACAAAGGATGGTCTGGAAGAGACCGAAGTTTTAAGTAAAAGTGAACAGACAGCTGCAGACGGCGTAATTCAAGCGATGGTTCGTTCGCATCAGCGTAAAGGCTGGGAATCGGAGATGTTCAAAATGCTCCCATACAAAGACACAGCGCCTGATGGTGAACAGCGTCCAAAGGCCGGAGAACGGAAGGACGAGCCGAGCCATACACGATACAGCCATAATCCAGTTTCGACCGAATTAAGGAGTGGTAAATGCGAGACAAAGAGATCCTGTCTGCGCCCCACAAAACTCTCGAAAGGATTTTTAGAATAGAAAGAGCACGCAGACAGGAAATCTTGAGCCGCCGAACGTGCGCACAGAACGTAAGCGCACGGTCGACGGTCAGTCCAAGGAACTTGGTCTCCGGCAAAACTGGTATGGCTGCACGGTCTAAATACAGCTCGGGGTCAGGATGGAGGGCACGCCTCCGGCAGAAATGGACGCACGCTGTCTTGTCGGGAGAAAGAACGAAACCATTACTATTCGCCGCTTTAAAAATCTGATTAATTGCAGACTGCAACTGCCTTTCAATAAAACGCATGCTCGATGACGAGCAGAAGATGTGCAAGTCATCGACATACACAGTAGCCGAAACCGCAGGAGGAAGATTTGTGAGGAGACAATTAATGCGCAGGATGAACAATGTGACAGATAAAATGCAACCTTGAGGAACACCCTGTGCAGGATGGAATGTTGCTGATAGCATCGCATCCAGGCGCACCTGGAACACCCGATTGCGAAGAAAATTTACAATAAATGTCGGAAGATTTCCTTGCAATCCGCATGCTTGGAGGTCACGGATAATCCCGTGCCGCCACGCACGATCATAGGCTTTCTCGATGTCAAAGAATACAGAAACCAGGTCCTGCTTACGCAAAAACGCCTCCCGCACAGATGTCTCAAGGTGCAGGAGATGATCGTGAGGTGAACGATGACGCCGAAAACCGCTTTGTGATGGTGAAAGTAATTGATGATGTTCTAAAAAATGAATTAATCGTGAGTTAACCATGCGTTCGAGAACTTTACACACACAGCTAGTGAGAGCAATTGGGCGATAACTAGAGGGAGACTTAGGATCCTTGCCAGGCTTCGGAAAAGGTAGAACAAAAGCCTTTCGCCAAGACTCCGGTAAACTGTGTTCCAACCAGATGCGATTGTATAAGATTAAAAGGTTCTCGAGAGACGACTGCGAGAGATGACGGAGCATGTTGTAGTGGATGTCATCGGGACCGACAGAAGTAGCGCCGGACCGATGCAGAGCCACCCGAAGTTCACACATGCCGAAGGGGGAGTTATAACTAGTGTCAGTATACGGCGCAAAAGAGATTCTCTGGTGTTCCGCGGTGGATTTAATCCCATGGAAGGAGGACGGATACGCCAGATCAATCGAACAATCGAAACGGAGGCAAACGCCTCCCCCAGACATTCTGCAATCTCCCCGACTTCAGCATATGTGCAGCCATTACTCTCGAGAATGGCAATCTGGTGTGAACTGTGGTTACCCCGGATCTTACGAATCCTTTCCCACACAGTTTTCGAATTGGCACGTGAGGTAAGAGATGATACATACTGGAACCAAGACTCCCTCTTGCTACGTCGACGCACCAACCGAGCATAGGATTTAGCTCGTTTAAAAGCAACGAGATTAGCCTCAGTTGGATAACGCCGAAAAGTAGACCAGGCCTTATGTTGAGCTCTCCTAGCCGCTGCGCATTCAGCGTTCCACCAAGGTTTTGGAATTCTGGGGAACTGCGTAGATGTTTTTGGAATTGAAAGATCAGCTGCCTGAAGAATACAAGTTGCGACTTCAAGTACAGCTGTGTCGATTGACTCTTGGGTCACCATGTCAGAAGATGTCACCGCG
Organism: Macrothele yani; assembly: GCA_039090855.1. NCBI lineage: Eukaryota > Metazoa > Arthropoda > Arachnida > Araneae > Macrothelidae > Macrothele > Macrothele yani. The sequence goes on along the minus strand of CM076995.1, from coordinate 148,366,849 downwards.
GACGATGTGAAGACCTCCCTTCTGGCACGATCCATCCTCCATCGAGGCGGGCGGAGAGGCAGAAGATGGCACGTTTGCATGGTGCCAGAGGACGATTGGGAAGTGGTCGCTCCCGTGGAGATCTTTACACACCGTCCACGACCAGTCAGCAATAATTGATGGTGAACCCAAGGTCAAATCGATCGCACTGAAGGATCTTGTCGGCTCATGGAAGTAAGTGTCAGCACCGGTGTTTAAAAGGCACACAGAGGCCGAGCACAGAAGAGACTCTATGCGACGACCTCTCGCGCTGGTGCTGACACTACCCCACAAAAGATGATGAGCTTTAAAGTCACCCAAAAGAAGGAAAGGTGAAGGCAGCTGATCAATCAAGCTCTCCAGAACAGAGACGCTAACATCCTCATCCGGTGGCACATAGACACTGCAAACAGTAAGAGGCACAGGCATAGAAATACGAACCGCCACGGCCTGCACAGTTGTGGAAACCGCGACGGAAGATACCGGAACCCTGTGAGGGACGAGAATAGCGACTCTCCTACAGGCCAGGCTATATTTCCAGACGAGTTATCTGTCCGAAATGCACTGTAGCCGCGAACAGAAAGCAGGTCTGATGTTTTAAGCTTTGTCTCCTGGAGACCAAGGCACGCCGGAGAGTACAAAGCAGATGTTTCACGTCATCAAAACTGGTGCGAAAACCTCGGCAGTTCCACTGAATTATTGAACCCATGGGTAAAAATGAAATGAAAAAAGAAATGGTTAAACTTGGTCAGCCTCCATATCCTCTGATGAGTGTTTCCCCAGATTTGGGGGGGTGACCAGGGGCCAAGATTGGGGAATGCTTTGTCCCAAGTGTCTTAGCGGAATTCTCTCGCCGTTGAGTGTTGGGCTGAGACTTTGGAGGAGAAGAAACGCTCTTCTTATTCTTGGCTTGGTGTTGATGTTTTTGCCAAAAGAAGTGGCTTGAGTTCCCTTGCTGGTGTTGGGGTGAGTCTGCTTCGGTGAAGGGGCGGGTGCCGCTTTCAGACCCCTAGCTTGCGACTGGAGTGCCTCCAGTCCGGCTGCGATGATTTCGTCTACATTGTATGGACATTTAGGGGGATCTGAATGTCGGTCTGAATGGCAACCGTAGATTTGGCAACCACCACTGAAGCGTATGATTGCCGATCAGATGTAACAGGAACTACTCTTCTTCTGGCCTCAGGATAGGAAATATTTTCCACCGTTTTGAGCCTTTGGATTTCCTTCTCCTCCTTCCACTTGGGACAATCTTTGGCTGATGCTGGGTGTGAACCCTTGCAGTTCACACAAAACTTGGCCTCGGCCACACATTCTGAAAGTAGATGCTCTGTGGCACCACAGCGTCCACACCTAGGAGTACTCCTACATGACTGCTGAGAGTGGCCGTACGACTGGCATCTAAAACATCTCAACGGGTTAGGAATGTACGGTTGTACTTCGAGGTGGAGATACCCTGCCTTGATAGATGTAGGCAGGGAAGGGCTGTTGAATGTCAAGATAATGTTCCAGGATGGGACAAACTGCCCATTCCTCCTAAAAGAAATACGCCGCACACCCGTAACATGTTGGCTCCTCAGTTCTTCGAGAAGTTCATCCTCAGTACATTCAATAAGATCCCGAGAGGAGACAACACCTCGAGATGAATTTAGGTAACCGTGTGGTGTTATTATTTTGACCGGAGGCTCAACCAGCATGCTGGTGTTGATAAGTGTGGAACTGTAGGCCACAGTAGACATCTCAACAAGAAGATCTCCAGACTGGAGCTTCTTGACACTCTTAGGAGAGCTTGCGATTGATTGAAGTGCTTTATGGATCCAAAATGGACTTTTGGCACTCAAAGGCTTTGAAGGGTCCAATGAGTGCACAAAAAAGAATCTAGCATTGGAAACATCAGCGACAAATTTTTTGGCGGAAGGACCTGAACCTTCCTCCATACCTCTTTTAGTTTTGGGTTCGTGGGAAACTTTATTGTCTTCCATGAAAAAATAAAGGATTCATCCGCCGACGTCCCCACCCACTACCGAGCCCAACAGGGGAGAGCCGGAGGTCCGCAAGCCCAAGTGGACGCAGGACACGACTCTAGGGATAGCAAGCGGATATAGCAAGTTGATAAGGCAGACATGCGCTCGGCGAGCACCCAGACTTTCCCATGCCTGGGGAACACCCTTTTGGCATGCCCACCCTATCCCCAGATTCACCCTGTCGTACGAGACGACAAGCCGTTAGAGGTCTGGACACCACTCGGCCACAAACCTCATTGACTAGGAGTGGGTTAGTTCCTAGCCGCCCGTTTAGGATGAAGCAGGGGGCAAAGAGGAGTGTTGGTTACTGGCGGCGCAACACCCAGGCCACCAGAAACCTCAGCCTCCAGCATCCCCTTTTCCGCCTTACGGGTCACCGCACACGGCAAACGTGCAGGCAGGTCTAGCTAACCAGCTCGGAAAAACAAAGAAGGGAACATAAAATGCAGAAGACAGAACAGAAAAAGATAAACTAAAATCCAGAGTTGGCGCATAATCACAACCTCAGCAACCTACAACTGAGGTGGGAGCGTGTCAAGTGAAAAAACAAAAAAACATAAAAAATGTGAAAATTCACATTTAGTACATGTCGGCTCGGGTCGTGGGGACGCCATCCCCCAGCAGCTGGATGAACAGCTGTCCCTTCGGTAACATAATCGTGCAAGACGAAAAAGTAAGATGTTCCGTCACAAGGTCAGCTCGGGCCGTGGGGGCGCCGCTCCCCAAATAACCGGAAAACCAGTTATCCCCGTGCGGGGGATGTAACTTATATGCGGCTCTTGTTAGGATTAGGGAATGGGAGTGGTGGATATCTTTTGCGTTACTTTTTGTTTCTTTCCGGGTATAATGACCACCACGAACGGCGGCTATGGCCCTACAGTCGCTGATCCAAATTTAGAGCCGTTGGTTCCAGATTAGCGCCGTGGGGTGGTTGCACCACCTATACCTCCCCTGAGATCCTCTCAAGAGATTGGCCAGAACCTAGCGCCTCTGACCACTCGGACCCTTGAGCGTCCTTTTGCGTTACTCATAAGGAATCATAGAATGAGTTCAGGGAATAACTTTTTATTGGAGCCGGTTGCGAGTTTAGGTGAAATGCCCTTCTCAACCATAAAACATTTTTTTATTGGAGTTTTGTTGGAGCCGGGGGCGAGTTTAGCTGAAATGCCCTTCTCAACAATAAAACATTTTTTTTTAATGGAGTTTTGTTGGAGCCGGTGGCGAGTTTACCTTTTTTTTTTTTTTTTTTTTGATTGGAGGTTTAACGACCACCGTGAGCAACTCAATGGGCTATAAGCAGTCGCCCGTCCCTAATTTAGGGTCACTGGTTCCAGGGAAGGGAGAGAGCCAGTGCCGTAAGACAAACACAACATCCATGCCTGACCGGGATTCGAACCCGGACCCCTTACCGACGAACGATCAGAGGCCAGCGCCTTAGACCACTGCGCCACCGGGGCGGCGCGAGTTTACCTGAAATGCCCTTCTCAACAATAAAACGTTTTTTTTTTATTGCAGTTTTGTTGGAGCAGGTGGCGAGTTTAGCTGAAATGCCCTTCTCAACCACAAAACATTTTTTTTTATTGGAGCTTTAACGACCGCCGTGAGCAACTCAATGGGCTATAAGCAGAGAAGGGAGACAGCCAGTGCCGTAAGACAAACACAACACCCATGCCTCATCGGGATTCGAACCCGGACCCTTCTCGGACGAATAGTCATAAGCTAGCGCCTAGACCACTGCGCCACCGAAGCGGCATAGTGGTCTAGGCGCTGGCTTATGACTATTCATCCTTTCTCGGGCGGGGGGGGGGATTTAACGACCACTATGAGAAACTTTGAGGAATATAAGCATCCGTTCGTCCCTAATTAAGGGTCAATGGCTCCAGGGCCGCCCCGGTGGTGCAGTGGTCTAAGCAATGGCCTCTGATCATTCGTCCGAAAGGGGTCCGGGCTCGAAACCCGTGAGGCATGGATGTTGTGTTTGTTTTACGGCACTGGTTCTCTGCCTTCCCTGGAACCAGTGACCCTAAATTAGGGACGGGCGACTGCTTATAGCCCATTGAGTTGCTGACGGTGGGCGTTAAACCTCCAATCAAAAAAAAAAAAAAAAAGGCTCCAGGGAAGGAGGAAAAATCTGTGCTATAAGACAAGCACACTACCTGTTCCGGGACTCGAACACAGGCCCACACAGACGAACGGTTAGTAGTCTAGGCCACCGTGCCTCTTGTTGCTGTTCTTTTTTTTTTTTTAATTGAAGGTTTAACGACCACCGTGAGCAAATCAGTGGGCTATAAGTAGTCTCCCGTCCCTAATTTAGGGCCACTGGTTCCAGGGAAGGGAGAGGGCCAGCGCCGTAAGACAAACACAACATCCATGCCTCACCGAGATTCGAACCCGGATTCATCACGGAAGAATCATCAGAAGCCAATGCTTAGACCACTGCGCCACCGAGCTGGCCTTGTTGCTTTGCCTAGATACGTGTTTAACTTTTCTGTGTTGGTGTTAGTTCCTTTTAGCAGTCGGATGACGCCTTAGTGCGCGATCTAAAAGTTTAGTCTCGTTCTTGCAATACGAACGTTGTGTTAAGGTACGAGTATGCTTTCATATAAATCAATGTTCTTCTTACATCATCTAAAAAAAAAATCTTTACCAAGCTTTTCTTCCCAAGTAAACACGAAAAGTGCCTTATTATCGCTAAGCCAAGTTGCCTTAGTGTCGCTAAGCGCCAGATTAAAACTCTGGTACACCATTGGCACACACTCAGGTAAAGGATCGTACGCTGCTGCTTAGCTCAGAAACCTAGATCATAATATGATGTTTAGTGTTTTCTGAACAACTCTAAAATGTAAACAGATTAAAAGACTAACCACCTTTCAACAGTGGGGAATTAAAAAACATGCTGTCTTACAGGTCCGTAGCTACCGGGAGACAATGGTCATTCCAGTGACGTAAATTCATGCTCTCTGGGATTTAAAAAATAGAAATCGTAATTAAAAAAGAAAGTTACATCCTTCAGTATTTTCTTTTTAAATACTTTTGTATTAGTCTCATGCAGTATTCCATGCAGTTAACCAGAGTACCAAGTAACATTATAAAGTGTGAACATCTCGTATCCATGAACGGAATTTTTCAAAACAATGAATGGATGCATAGAAAACAATATGCTGATATGCTTAACCTCCATGACCGTTCCGAACATGTCTTTGCAATGAAGAGCTAATTTATCATTTTTGCTCTGTCGCAGAAAGTTCTCTCAGCGTTTAACTTTCAACGGAATTTTTCCAAGCCCTAACCCTAAAGCTTATTGTTACGTTCACTATCCGATACTCATTCGTTCTTCATTTCTTTGGAATGTCGTGATGTCGGCTTTCATTTTACTTGGTATTCATAATCAGTGCCCACCAAAAACAGTCGTGATGGCCCAGCACTATGTTGCCGCTGCCGAACCGTCAATAAAATGTCCGAGCGGCCAGCACCTGGCCAACAGTTGCCATCCCCATCAGTTGTCATATGCCACAACAAAGCCATCAGTTATCCATCACAGGCAGTAGCTGCCACAAGTGTCCCTTCAGCGGCCCTGCAAGCACGTGCCATAAATGAGGGCTAGCCTAACGTGGTCCGCTAGTTTCCCGGCAGTGGCAGCCAGCAATCACGTGAGGTAACTGATGGCTTGCCGAAACTTGTCCGCCGATTCCCCAGTAGTAGCCATAAAAAAAAAGGATAACCGCAGTTTCCCAAAGCTACAACTACTTTTTCTTTCTCCTAACGAAACTTCTGAATTATAACACCGCGCTAGGGAAATTTTCTCAACAGGTCAGTAAAAAACCCCTTTTGGATTTGGTTGGAAACGAACCGGGGTCTCTACCAACTGGACTGATTTGGCACGCAGGAGCATGGCTGAAGCTGACCCTCTTGTCTGCGGAATGTATAATGAATGGTTCTCTATTTAATTTTACAATATTGCGAGGTATTTTTCATAAATGTCAGTTTCATATAATTCATAAATTTATTTTTTCCAACATACGATTTTTTTTAATTTTTTTTTTTTACCTTAATGGAACTTCACTTTTTCAACGAGTATACCAACTTAAAGGCGCTTTTCAAAGTTTCGAGCTGTCTTTGTCTTGAAAGGTGATTGTTGAATTAATATATTTACCCGTTCAAATCACATTCTGTTACATTTTTAACGTTGTATCTTTCCTTTCCGCTGTCCGAAGCTACATTTGTTTTTAAAGAGGAAAGATATTTTATTTTACTTCTCGTTATGTTTAGAAGTGAATGCCTCCAGTCTTGTGTATTCAACCAATGGATGAGTACATTATATCCACATAGCGTTTCTTTTTTTCAAATAATTGCTAAATTTTGCAAGCGTATAATTCTTCTTCTTTTTTTTTTTCAACATGACGCTTTTTTAATGTTTTTCCAGGACTTATGTTTCCAGCAGTTTAGTGAATGTTAAAACGAAAGATTACACAGAAATTATTTCTTGTTATTCATGGAAATGGAGTGGGTGTATTTTATGGCTGTAATCTAGTATTTCATTGCTTAATCTGATATCTTCGTCGACGTGGCATTTCATTAGGAAATTAATTCGCCTCTCTACAAATGATTTTTTTTTCTTAACATCCACTAAAATAACACGATGGTGATAGCGTCGTCTTCAACCAAAGCTGAACTCGTGCTCGATCCTATATGGCTGTAACATTAAGCAAAAACAGCGAAGACAAAAAGATGAGTTGGGACGCAGCGCCATCTATTGACGTTGTTCGCATTAACAAACTGATTCCGCATCATTATTTACATTTGAGATTTTATTTATATTCACTTTCACATTAACAGATGGATATTTGCATTCTGAATTCGTAGTACTTGGGCAAGGGAATTTTTCTGTAGAAACTGGTGTAATTCATGTGTAAATCTCATTCCTCCTTTATTCTTCAACGATCTAGGGCCGAGATTTTGGTAAATGTGAAGATTAGCGTCTTAAATTATTTCGTCGGAAAAATGTTAGTACCTGGAAAAAGTGCGACGTACAGATTTTACAGTATGGAAATTAATGGCAAATGGTGCAGAAATTTCGTATTTTAAATGTCTTTTTAAGATTTTTATCGTAACATTTACCTGCAAGTTCGATGCTGTGAAGAGACGTTGCCGTAGGCCTAACGTATCGAACGTACAGGTAAATGTTATGATAAAAATCTTTAAAGGACATTTGAAACAGAAAATTTCTGCACCATTAATTTTCACAATCTAAAACCCGTACGTCGCACTTTTCCGAAGTACTAATATTTTTCCGACGAAATAATTTAAAACGCAAATCTACATATTTACCTACTTATTTACTTTATTTTACGCAAATCTACATATTTACTTACTTAATATGAGCTTATATAGCTGAGGTTTTTTTCTAAAATTGAATTAGGTACGTAATTATCAGAATGAAAATGCTTACCACAAACAACAGTTTAAGGTAACTTGTCATTTGGAGCAAAATCCTGACGAGAAATTTCTTTCAGCAACAGTTGCTTTAGGTTCTGATTTGAGGGAAACTCATGAAATCAAAATCCCACGTTTTTCTTCTTAGATGTGCACATCGGCAAACAGCAGTAAACCATTTTTAAAATGGGTTGGATTTAGTTGTGAAAACAACAGTTTGGTGCTAAAACTAGAAGGTTTTTTTAAAAGAAACAAGAAAAAACGACGAACATACACAATCCCGCAATTCAAACAACGCAGAAACTGAGGTGTTTATACCTTGGGACGCAGTGCCATCTAACGGCTGAAATCGTCCCTAACGCCCACTGGCCAATCACCAAAAGTCTATTGTCTTCAACGGTAATGTTACAGCCTGATAGGATCCAGTTCAGCCTTGGTTTTACTTTCGAAACGGGACTAGCGTCTCGCGACAGCGATATCCACATGTATCGAGTTATCTCATTGGCAGCAATAAAACCGGCACCCACCAATTGGCGACCGGCACTGAAACAGCACTTGTAGTTCGTATACGTCGAAATCGTGACACAGGTTGTTTACATCTTAGTTAACATTAGTTTCTTCATTGGTGGTTGTCGGCACAAATCGAACAATTTAACCTGTTTGCAGTATACATCGAAATATAAAAATGGCTATTCTTCCACAAACGGGCGCATTCCTCATTTCTCACAGCTAAGACAGCGGAACGCTAGAACAGCTCCGCGAGCAATCTACTGTTTTCGATCTGGCAATGCATCTGTTGTTGTTTACATTCGAATGCAAACATTATGGGTGGTTATCTTTCCATTCTGTTCATATTTTTTTATTCATCAAGTTGGTTTCATCAAAAAAAAATATTTCGTGTACTAAATGAAAACTATAACTCAGATGTTGAAAAAGAACTAAAAAAATGAACGATCTTACCGCTATATACGTTGGGAGACTGATAAAAAATTATACTTTCGTATTTACAATAAGTATTTTAATTCGTACTGATAAATATATAGCAAAAGACAATTTAAGAAGAAAATCATCGATATTAATTGCCATTCGTGATTCCTTATTATTTCAAGGGTGGGTAGAAAACCATATCTTTTACACCATGATATGCATGTTTTTCTATCTCGTGCGACATCGTTAACGAGACGGTACAAATTCCATTGAGGCATCATAAAATACAACAGACCAATTCGACGACAACTTCATGGAATTTTAATACTATCGAAGGGTAATATGGACCACAGATATCGTATAAGGGACTAGATTGGCTGTCTGCTCTGTTGAGCATGGGCTTGTGCTGTGAGAAGCATGGAGCCACATTGAGCGGGTCAAGATGTCGGAACATGGCACGTTACGCAGGGTAGTTTGGATTTGGTTATTGTATAAATCATTGTGAAAGCTTCCTTAGATAAAAATCTTACGCAGAGAGACGAAAATATAATTGCTGTTACTTATTTGTCTCTTGCCCAATGCTGAAAACAATATATATATATATATATAAATATTTAAAGCTGGTATTGTATGCAAATATAGAAAATGATTGGAAAACCTTTTTAAGAACGTAATGCGGCAGCGATTTAAAATAATGGAAAAGCAAATAATTTATTTAAAATCAATAAGTAGCTATTAAATCCAGCAAGCTATTGATTTAAACCCGAAAAAAAAGGCTTCCACATACTTTACATAGAAAAGCTGAAATGTGAATTTTTTTCCTTGTTGCTATTATCTCTGTCATTCTGATTTATTTATTATGTTTGCTCAAAAAGTTTTGAATTTCACCATAAATTTTGATATTTCGTTTTGTTATGCACTAAGGAAATTTCAGTTTTTAACATTTCAAATTATTTATTTGGGCAATATAGCAACGAAATGGCGTATAAAATGAAAGCATTCATTAACAAGAAACGTCAAAATCATATCTCTCAGCAAATTAAAACCAGCGTGATATTTTTATATCGCAGATTCCGGAATGTCTTCTCTTGAATTTAAGCCCTGGCCGAATCTGAAATAATTTAATATTTTGCAAGACCCTTGGCATTCTAGTTAGCACTAAGGAATATTACTGTTTTTTACTTAAATATCATAACTTCCGCGACTAAATGGGTACTGACTGCTTTGAATCTCAATATAAATAGAATATCACAGTACCAAACTCGTATTCATTTGACTTAATGCAAAGTAGCCTTGCTTAAATGGATCGTCATGACCCGCTGAAAATGGCGCCTACCTTCTCACGCCTCATGGGCTGGATGTCCAATCTAGCTTCTTGAATATGATATCTGTGATATGGACGGACAACTTAATATTTACTGAGCGTTGCCAGATCGAAAACAGTAGATTGCTCGCGGAGCTGTTCTAGCGTTCCGCTGTAAACAACAAGTACCGTTTCAGTGACGATCGCCAATTGGTGGATGCCGGTTTTATTGCTGCCAATGAGATAACTCGATATATGTGAATATCGCTGTCGCGAGACGCTAGTGAAATCGGGAACTACTTGAAAGCGTTCTTATTCGGAAGTCAAATAGTGGCTGGCAGATAACAGGAAAGGTTCAAGACTAGCACTTCAATAAATATCCTGACTGTCACAGGATTCAGGATATAATACTAAGGAGAGGCAGTTAGAGCTTAGCAGCAGATGAATCACACCTTTATTCGTCGTTCTTATCCAAATACACTTGGTTAACAGAGCCACGACGGCACAGCGGACTCACGAATATTAGTACACTTCAAATTTGCACACATTAAGGTTTTTAACAATATCAGTACAACGAATGACACTCGAGACGTAACATGGTTAGCTCACTGGCTATCTCGTTACCTCTTGCTGATATCACACAGCTATAGTGTCTAGAAGAGATTGTGGGCCGTGCGCTTCTGCAGACGGGTTCTTGAAATCAGGCTATCACAGAGGGCGCTGAAGACAGCTTCGATGCTATTGATGTGAACTACGCTCATAAATATATGTGCTTCTCGTTCCGTGCAGTATAGTAATATCACTAAAATTTTACCAAAAATATATCTTTTCGTTATCCTGCAGTTATACTAAAAGTTATTAATATCATGCATGGACAGATATAAGTGAATATTCTTCCAAATGGGGGTTTGGGGGAAGTTTCGTCAACTTTAATCGGGAAATGCATAATCTTGCATTGAATGTACGCGTTCTCCGTAATTATATGTCTAATTAAATATTTGAATTTACGTAACTTTTCTATAAAATGTTAACAATTATATGTCCCTTAGAACGCTCGAGCGTTCATGAGCATTCCAGGAAACATCTCTCTCTCTCAGTAAGGATTTTAAATTGCTGTCCCGTTCGTATCTCGCTGGCGATTAAAAAATAAAAGTAATAAAATTCACTGATATCCCAAAACAAAATTTTATTGGTAAATTTAAACATAAAAACCATTGTTTGAGATCCGATTTTATTAAACCCTTGATCGAATAATAGCCTACTATTGGTAACTTGTTCAAAACGACTTCAGAGATAACCATATTTCTCGCAACAAATCCAGACAGAAATTTAGTTAAAAATGTAAAGTATGTGTCACATTAGTGACTTGATAATGTGATACATGCTGCATGAAGTTTACAGAAAAAACTAAAATTCAGAGCACTGATTTACCTATATAATATATAAGGGGGAGCAAAATAATTGATACAAGTAATCATTAATATCTTATTATTTTTAAAAATGCTTTTAAAAAAAGGTTTCGTCTATTTTAGTCTTTTAAATTTTTCAAAAATTTGGCTATACCAGAGGCTGGGGGAGGGGGGCGGGCTCGAGAAATATATAACACATCTCAGTGAAAAACTCTACCTGATATTCCTCAATAACTAAAGACTATTGGATCATTCTACATTTCACATCGTTACCTAAAATATGAAATAACCGTTACAGAATAAAAAAAAAAATCCAGTTCCCTTTATATTTTTGTATTTATATATTTATTTATTTATTTGTTTGTGTATGTAAATTTCTTTTATTTTTTAATCCGAAAGGCAGCGAACGACGAACATGAAATCACATAAACTAAAGCCGCTCAGATCGTATCTCAGAAGTAATCCCCACGTGACACATGAAGATAAGCCCCACCCATATGTGTCGTCACTGAAGCTGAAAACCGCCCTCCGATATCAAGCAAGATTTGCTTTAATGCGTCCGGGTTCGAATCCCGTGAGGCATGGATGTTGTGTTTGTCTTATGGCACTGGCTCTCTCCCTTCCCTGGAACCAGTGGCCCTAAATTAGGGACGGGCCACTGCTTATAGACCATTGAGTTGCTCACGGTGGTCGTCAAACCTACAATAAAAAAAGTATTCAATGTGAAAAAAACTATTATATTTGTGTTCCTCTAGGCATCACATGAGAAGCCCAACATTTTAGCTACTACGAGTGTTTTTAAAACATTTCACTTTAAGATTTTCGAAATTACTTTCATGTTCGTTGTGTAATAAAAAAAAACTTGCTCTAATTACATAACAAACGCGAAAGCAAAATTTCTGATTTAGTGAGCTCATTTTCAAAAAGGTAAAAGGTGCTCTGAAATTTTCTAAATCGAAAATCTTGCCTCTATTTATAGAAGAAAAAAATGCACTGTATACAAGTTGCATGTGAACAAATTATCAGGAAAAACCAAAATGTTGATGCAAAAAAGAAGAGAGATGAGGACAACTAAAGAAGATGTGACTTCCAAAGTGGAATATATAGAGCTATGCAAGACAACACGAAAAAGTATCACTGAAGACGTAAGGAAATTCTACTGTGAACTAGTGAGGAAAGCAATTGAAAACAACCAAAGCCTAAAGATAGCAAAGGGACATCTCAGTAAGGGAAGAAAACAGATTATGGCACTGAGAAAAGAAGATGGTTCTGTAACAAGAAATAGAGGCGAAATTTTGACAAGAGTGAAAGATTTCTACTCCAAATTATATGAAAGGGATGATACATGCACTCCAGACATCATGAAAGATACCAGTACCAGAGTTCCTCCAGTCCTTCCAGCAGAAGTTGCACATGCAATCAAGAACATGAAGCGGGGAAAAGCTCCAGGAGAAGATGGAATTACTGTAGACATCATACAAGAAGCAAGTGGAGAAATCGAAACAGTACTCGCCCAAATTTTCACTCGATGTCTTAATGAAGGAAAGATTCCTGAGGATTCGAACACCGCTACAATGATCCTGCTACATAAGAAAGGTGACATTGAGGATCTCGGAAACTACAGACCTATCAGCCTCCTATCAGTGGTTTATAAAATCTTCACTAAAGTTCTTTCACACCGCTTGAAGGTAACACTGGACATGGCTCAACCGAGAGAACAAGCTGGATTCAGGAGTGGCTACAGCACAATAGATCATATCCACGTACTGAGAGAACTAATTGAAAGAGCGAGGGAATATGAACTTCCATTGTGCATGGCTTTTATCGATTATGAAAAAGCCTTTGATTCGGTGAAACCATCAGCAGTTACCACGGCTCTGAAATCCAGCGGTATTGAAGATGCATACATTAATATTATTAATAACATCTATGAAAATGCAAGTGCAAAGATTCGGCTGTTTGAAAATACAACACACATAAAAATTGGAAAGGGAGTGAGACAAGGTGACACCATATCTCCGAAGCTCTTTAATGCCACATTGGAAAATGTCTTTCAATCACTGAACTGGGAAAACAAAGGGATAAAGATTAATGGAGATTATCTAACCCACCTTCGTTTTGCTGATGACGTAGTCATTTTTGCAACTACCCCATCAGAGCTGCAGAGTATGATCCAGGAACTTGCTGACAAGAGTAAAGAAGTGGGATTAAAAATGAACTTTCAGAAGACAAAAGTGATGTTCAATGCTTTTACAAGAAATGAAGATTTATCGATTGATGGAGAAAAACTGGAGATAACAGATACGTATGTTTATCTTGGACAGCAGATATCAAGTGAGGGTCACATTGATAAAGAAATTAATCGGCGTACAAAACTTGCCTGGAGAGCTTTTGGAAGAAACAGCATAATTTTCAAGAGCAATATGCCATTATGTCTTAAAAGAAAAGTGTTTGATCAATGCATCCTTCCAGTGCTTACGTATGGTGCAGAGACGTGGACCTTAACTAAAAGAGACATACAAAGGCTGCAGACAACTCAAAGAAGCATGGAGAGGTGCATGATTGGTATAACCAGGAGAGATAAGAAGAGGAACTCGTGGATCCGAAAAATGACGAGAGTGGAAGACATCATGATCAGAGTTAAATCCCTGAAATGGCAATGGGCTGGACATACTGCCAGAAGGACAGACCATAGATGGACAGCCGAAATTTTAGATTGGATTCCAAGGGACAGGAAAAGACCCAGAAAAAGACCACATGGGAGATGGGTGGATGAAATTCGTAAATATGCGGGAGTGACATGGAGGAGACTGGCACAAGACAGACCGTTGTGGAGGAAACTTGGGGAGACCTTCGTCCAGCAGTGGATTGATAATGGTTGACAATGATGATGATGATGATAAAGGAATCATAAATACAGTAACATTTTTCGATCGGCGAATAGAAAAAACAACAACAGTGCGACCTAATACTTGCTAAAACATAACAGTAAATATATTAAAAATCAATCATTTTTCTTTGCTCAGAACTGTTAATAGATGGCGCGACCTGTACATTGATGACGTCAGTAGACAAGCAAGTGTTGGATTGCGTACTTATGGCTATGTTTTAGCAAGTATTAAGTATCCCATGCTATAACTTAAAGTTAGTTTTATCGATGTGCAAATTTTCATCCTTGGGAACACGTTAATTACCAAGAAAATATGTAAAGAAGTTTTTTTTTTTTTTTTTGAGGTTTAACGACCACCGTGAGCAACTCAATGGGCTATAAGCAGTCGCCCGTCCCTAATTTAGGGTCACTGGTTCCAGGGAAGGGAGAGAGCCAGTGCCGTAAGACAAACACAACATCCATGCCTGACCGGGATTCGAACCCGAACTCCTTTCGGACGAATGATCAGAGGCCATCGCTTAGACCACTGCGCCACCGGGGCGGCGTAAAGAAGTTTTACCATTGGAAACATAAGGCAGCGATTTAAGGTGGAACCACCTTAAAGAGCAAGGAGGTTAGAATAAGATATCTGGAGATGCCCTTGTTAATGGAGCAGCACCAGTTTACATGAAGCCTACAACCGCAAGCGACGGCCGTTTAGTGTGGGAAAGCTGGTAGTTTTCAAGGCTTGCAGTGCATTTTGTGTTGGCCGAATCGCATCCTTTCTTCGCAAATGTTTCTAATTTTGCATCGTAACTTGCTGCCGAAGTGTGAGAAAATACTGGGTCACGCCCCGGTGGCGCGATGGCTTCTAATCATTCGTCAAAGTTGAGTCAGGGTTCGAATCCCAGAGAGGCATGGATGTCGTGTTTGTTTTACGGCATTGGCTTTCTCCCTTCCCTGGAACTAGTGGCCTTAAATTAGTGACGGACGACTGCTTATAACCCATTGATTTGCTCACGGTGGTCGTTAAACCTTCAATAAAAAAAATGGATTTATAAAATCTTTAATTATTCTGGGGCTTCTTCCCGTTTTTATTTTACATTGAATTACATGAACGTTACTGCGAATTCAAAACAAAACATAACGTTAAAATTGAAAACTTCACTCGTGTGTGAAGTATAATTCATTCCGTTTTGATACTAACACGATTTCTGCAACCAAAAACTACGCAATTCAAAAATACACGCAGCTGAAACTGCATGGGTATCATGTAAACAAATCAAATTCCTACACTTTGCAGCTTCACGGTTAGGAGACCAGGGCACCTCCAGAATTGTTTTAATTTTTTTTTAGCTGGAGGTTTAAAAAATCATTTATTGGAGCTAGTGGTACAGAGACATGACAAACAGGTAGACTTAGACAGGATACAGATGTTTCACATCAAGAAGTACATATCAAACATGGTTTTACAGTATGCTAAATGACCAATGTACACAGAGAGCCAGGGGTGATCAAGTAACAGATTATGAACAAGCACACATCCAACATGGTTTTACAGTATGCTAATGACCAACGTACAAAGAGAGCCAGTGTTGATCAAGTAACACATTGAGAGCCAGTGCCAAATGACAAACACAAACATCCATGCCTCACCGGGATTCGAACATGGACCCATCTCAAACGAATGATCAGAAGTCATCGCTTAGACCACTACGCCACCGAGGCGGCTGAAGTATTATTCTAACCTCCTTGTTAAAGAAAGACATATGCAAATTTTGCTTAAGTAGCTTACGTTACCTATACCATGATCTCACATGATCAGAACGTGCCTTTCAACAAACCCCTCATAAACAACGCATCTCCTTAAATGATCTCGGAAATCGTTAACAGTTTCAAAAAAATCTGACTCAAAGATTTGTAAATACCAAAAGCTGTTAAGTCGTGTTATCAGAGTGATGCTATAAACACGTAGTTCTTCAAAACACATGTAAAAATGCAAACATCATTTAACTTGATGTGGTATGACGAAATTTCCTATACTGGTGTTTGTTGGAAATGCAACACCAGGAAAAACATGTGTGATCGGACTGGAACTCGCAGAATAGATTGGTCACCTGAGGAGGTACAAATTATTACAACTGCACCGCACGTGCAAAGGATTTGTGCCAGCCACGCCCACGTAGCTGTTCCGCAGGAGATACAAAAGCGGGAACCAGAGGGAAAGTTGCCATAGTCGATTCGCGAAAACTATGGCAGTTAGGTAATGGTAGTAACTGAGTAAGCCTCGCCACAGCAGATGCAACCCGTACGTACAGCTGACGGACTTTGAGCGAGGCCGATATGTGTTGGACTCTGGGGAGGCGGACTGTCCTTCCGCGACATCGACACTTGTGTAGGACAAAAAGCAAGTAGTGATGCGAATATGGCATCAGTGATAAGAGCAATGTCTGAGGCACACAAGTTAAGGGTCTCGAGCTTAGCGACGGACGAATGCACCGGAAAACCGTCATCTCCACCGTATAGCGCTGCGGACCGAACAGCCTAGTCCCGAGGATTAGCAGAACAGTAGAGGTCTGTATCACATCAAGGGTTGCCTGCAAACTCTGTCGGACGCAGTTTGTCTCATAAAGTCCTCGTCTCTCGCCGTCGATTGCTTCGACATCCCTTGACCTTAAACCACAGGCGCCAGTGGCTGCAATGTGGACAAGAACGCAGATACTGGCAAGATGATGGCAGCGCAGAGGGTTTTCCGACGAGTCGTGATTCAATCTAATGACCCACGATAGCGAAGCGAACGGCTACTTAAGGCATGCATTATGCAGCGTCATACGGTCCTGACACCTGGCGTTCTAGTGTGAGGTGTTTTCCATTCACGTTTTCGCTTCCTACGCACTGCAGAAACTATGACCATCCAGTGGTACATCGCGGAAGTTGGGAAGGCTAAAGTGCTGCCATACCTGCAGATGGTCTCCGGTGTCATCTTTCAGCAAGACGATGCCCGACCACATATGGCACGGAATGTCTTACAGCTGCTGGATGCCAGACATGTTCCATGTCTTCCTTGGTCGACGCATTCGTTGCCCGTTGAACAAGAGTGGGATATGGTCGCTCAACGCCTGGCCAGTCAGGCTCCGTCGCCAGTTTTCCAAGATGAACTTTGGTTACGAATAGAGACAGCATGGAATGACCTTTGACAGTGCGACATTCAGAACTTCTTCCAGTCGATGGCACGCTGTGTACGAGCAGTTATCACAGCTGGTGATGGGTACACAAGGTACTGAGTATTGTGTGTTTCACATCTCTTACAGGTCTGTACTTCTAACGTACCCTATAAATCTCACTTCAATATCACAGGTCTTTCTTGGTGCTGCAATTTCAACAGACAGCAGTGCACTTCAACAGACAACCGTTACGCACGTAAACTGTCAGAATTGCCATATATTAAAAAAAACCACGTTTCCTAGTTTTAATAGATGAAAGCTCCAATGATGTACTCATATAAAGATGATGGGAAGAACTTAATGTAAGATATTAGGACAACGAATTTTTGTCAGAAACAGAAATCGCAAAAACAGGCTGCGTAAGTTTCAAAAGATATTATCCGCATACAGAAGTGGATTGGTACACTGGGATATTTCCCGGTGGACCACTCGAGAAATATTTCTCGTACCCTTCTTGTCTGGAATATTTGGAAAGTACGAAAAATAATTTTGGTACTCATGAATAAGAACTGTTAATTCATTTGAGCTTCATATTGATGCGAAAATTGGGTCTAAATTAGTAACTATTAAAAAGGGGAGACGGTCTTAATAGGCGTGGTTAAATTATGTCGATAATTAAATTAAATATTTGGCCTATTGTAAATTAAATTGGAAAACTAACTTATTTTAATTAGGGAAGTCTTGTAATTCTCTTTGTCTGAGTGATAACAAAGGAATTAGTGGATCATCTCTGGGGGTCTGTGATCATCATGGGACCACACACAGACGGCAATTGAGGAGTACTCAGACTCCCATAAAGACGGTTTCAAGTGGGCCATTAGTGCCAAATATCTGTTGGGAACGCGGAAAAAATATGATTATGAGGGGCAAGAGGCAACGACGCTCCGTGCGAAAGGCATGAGAGAAATCTCAAGTGTCTGGTGAAGAGAAACAGATGAGGCCAACGTGACGGGGAATGGCAAAAAGTAGGAAAAGAAAGACAGAGTGGTCTCGGTACGCTAGCAGGAGGACAGACGGGAAAAACTCGCTAGGAATCATCTCGGAATGCAGTTGTAAGCCAGGCCGAGAGATTGCCATGAGAGAAAAACCTCGCCAGGAGGGACTACGCAGCGGTCAGCCGCAGTGAGCCCGCTAGGTACGAAACCTGAAGTCCGACTCACACCGATGATAGCCCGGTACTTCTAAGCGCAGTGTAAGCCGCAAAAGTACGATGGAAAAGAGAGGGCTTAGTTAATACTTGGTGGCTGGAGGTAAGCCCGCCAGGTATAGTAAAATTCGTGAACTTAAGAAGAAGGTTCAACTACCGCAGAAAAGAGCTGCGATATTTGCCTATAAAAGGCCGTACTCTGATGACAGACCGACCAGAACGTTGCGAGAGACTCTCTTACTAGAAGTACTATTCCAGCTGATCTTCGCCCTACTGGGAAATAAGCATTGGTAAAGCCACGAAGAGCGAACACGCCGTCTCATTCCATAGAGGGAGGTCACCGACCTTTCCGGAGCATTGCTTGACGTTGTTTCTTTCCTGCAGAAGAACTTTCTTGACGGATTTCGAGGGAGAAATTTCCCTGCCGCCTTCGCCAGAGTCTCCTACGCCGAATTCTGGGGCAGGAAGCTTCATAGACGGATCGCCAGCAAAGAGGAGTCAGCTGTGGCTCCCCCCTCCCATCCCACGAGTGGACGGGGAAGAGCGGAGAAATTATCAGCGACTTCGAAAGAAAGAGGGGAAAACCAACACATTACTGATGACCCTCTGTTACCCACGGGTGAAACACCACTGTTTCGGCAGTCAAGGAAGGAAGTAAAAAAAGGATCCTCCAACAAAAATAAAATGTGTGAGTGAGAGTGCTACTAAAAAAATAGTGCTTCAAAAAACACCTGGATTATTATATCACAACAGTCAACCATACGTGAGTACTTTTATTTGTCTGTGTTATCCTATCACTGAGCGGAGGAACTGTAATCTTTAATCGATACCGGACTCTAAATTTAGAACTGCTAAACGCCCTTTTTTGGAGGCTAAAAATCTGATCTCGGAATCCCGAGTAGAAATTATTTTGGCTCATAATAAAGAAAAATACCAGTATTTTTATCTCCGTGTGCCCAGGCCCCGGAATAGAGTCTCCTCATAAAATAAAGAAATTCAATGGTTAATCTTGCTCTGTTCATTCTATAGGCTCTGGTGTATTACTTACCTGTATTTCAGCAAGCATAACGTGCTCGCCCATTTATGCCAGCTCCCGAATTAAAAAGAACCTTCAAGTCTCATTTTTTATTGATTGGTGACGAGTGTTACTAAATTATGCCGCTCGGCACGTTTTGATCAATATTATCAAATTGAAACATCATTGTCTTATAACAAATGAAGTTCCCTTATATATATATATATATATATATATATATGTTGGGCATTTACTCTAAAATGACAGTAGAATTTTGTTTGTTTGGAGGTTTGACGATCACCGTGAGCAACTCAGTGGCTAATTTAGAACTACTAGCTCCAGGGAAGGGTGAGCGGCAGTGCCGTAATATAAACACGACATCCATGCCTCACCGGCATTTGAACCCTGACCCATCTCGGACGAATGATCAGAAGCCATCGCTTAGACCACTGCGCCACCGGGCGGCATGAAAAATTCTCTCTACTTCAGTGAAAAATTCGCCGCCGGGCCAAGCACGCCGTTATAAATAGATTAAGCTAACCACGGTTAAGTGTAGGTAGTTGGACTAGGAGCCGACCCTCTTTTATAATCGTGAAATAAATAAGCTAACTACGGTTAAGTGTAGGTCGTTGGACTCGGAGCCAACTCACCTTTTATAATCTTGAAATAAATAAGCTAACTACGGTTAAGTGTAGGTCGTTGGACTCGGAACCAACCCTCCTTTTATAATCTTAAAGGAGGCACTGTTAACAATTTTAATGGTACCAGTAAATCATCCCTACTCCCTTATCCACGTACAGAGCAGAAAGCGATTCTTCTGCAGAAAAATGATCTGGGATCAAAATGGTGGTTCATAAGTTAAAATAATGAGTAGACTTAAAAAAGGCGGCTATTCAAGGAGGTGGTACGAATATCGTTGCACAGTAGACGATCAGTGACCAAATAAATGTAATTTATCTGAAACACCACCCACTTTTGAGCAGGTTGGATATGCTACATTCAATCATGAATGGATTTTTAAAATTCTTTCACCCTTAAATTGCTGTTTAAATTTATTTACGACTGAATTAGCTTTAGAATGATATTTTAACAGTTCTGTGTCATCCAGGAGTTAACAGAATTATGTTCACGAGGGATTTTCATAAGGTATATATCATCGTCATCATTGTCAACCATTATCAATCAACTGCTGGACGAAGGTCTCCCCAAGTTTCCTCCACAACGGTCTGTCTTGTGCCAGTCTCCTCCATGTCACTCCCGCATACTTTCGAATTTCATCCACCCATCTCCCATGTGGTCATCTTCTGGGTCTTTTCCTCTCCCTTGGAATCCAATCTAAAATTTCGGCTGTCCATCGATGGTCTGTCCTTCTGGCAGTATGTCTAGCTCATTGCCATTTCATGGATTTAACTCTGATCATGATGTCTTCCACTCTTGTCATTTTTCGGATCCACGAGTTCCTCTTCTTATCTCTCCTGGTTACACCAAGCATGCACCTCTCCATGCATCTTTGAGTTGTCTGCAGCCTTTGTATCTCTGCACCACACGTAAGCACTGGAAAGACGCATTGATCAAACACTTTCCTTTTAAGACATAATGGCATATTGCTCTTGAAAATTATGCTATTTCTTCCAAAAGCTCTCCAGGCAAGTTTTGTACGCCGATTAATTTCTTTATCAATGTGACCCTCACTTGATATCTGCTGTCCAAGATAAACGTACGTGTCTGCTATCTCCATCAATCGATAAATATTCATTTCTTGTAAAAGCACTGAACATCACTTTTGTCTTCTGAAAGTTCATTTTTAATCCCACTTCTTTACTCTTGTCAGCAAGTTCCTGGATCATACTCTGCAGCTCTGATGGGGTAGTTGCAAAAATGACTAAATCATCAGCAAAACGAAGGTGGATATATATATACAGTATATAGAATGAAAACATTACAGAACAAAGACACAAAATTTTAAAAAAGGAACTTCAAAACAAGTGAAAACTAAAAACAGGTTGCCGTCATCAGGAGAACATCAACCTGTAGAAGTGGCATTTCTAGTACCAACAAAACGACAAGGCAAGCCATAATTGTCGGTTGGTCATGCTCCCTAGGCCACAAAACCAAATTCTAATAAGCACAAGAATTCCAAGAATCAAATTTATACAACTAAAAAGAGTAATTAAAAACTTACCGGCAGAAAAAAACCATGACAAGAAATCAAACAAAACTGAACAGAGCACCCACAAGAACCCAAATATATACACTGATATAAAAGGTGGTCACGGTTAATCAACTACCTAATAAGCCGAAAAATGTGTGAATTGACAAGATGCAAAACTGTGTATGTAGATAGGATCTTCAGCTATTAGGGACCCACCAAATAGCATTTTATGTTACCTATATACTTAAGGATGTAAGGTCAGGTGATGCGTAACATCACAGCCTCTCTTTGACAAATGTCAACCCTGCCTTCTCGTGGTGCATCCTGTTCCCACTAAAGGGGCTCTGACAACCGCCATTAGCGGTATAACTATACCATCGGAATTAGAGGAAATGTTATCCCACACTCACCAACCCGCTTGGCCAGCGTGGTGAGTTATGGCCAACCCCTCAAAAATGACTCCACAACTTGAATCTTGGCCCTCAGTCTCTGGCAGCTGGAATGTACCTGGCCAAGGCAGTGGCCAGTTCGACATGAAGGCAGAGGGTGCTAAGAATCCCCAGAGGACCGGACTAGGCTGCCATCTGATGCTGACCTTGGCTACGTATAATGGACTCTCCCTATCTTCTGATTCAAGGCTTCTTGAATTGGAAAAGGAACTACAAAGGATCAAGTGGGACATCGTCGGGCTAAGTGAGGTAAGGAGATCTCATTGAACTGAAAAGTGGACATCTCTTGTACTATCGTGGGACAGATACTGGCAGAACTAGTGGTGTTGGATTTATAATAAACAAGAAACTGAAGGATAAAGTTGTAGAAGTTGAAAGTTCCTCTAACAGAGCTGCACGACTCGTTATCCAACTCTCGAGAAGATACCAGGCTCAGAGTATTCAAGCTTATGCACCCACCACCAAGTCATCCGGAAGAAGAAATTGAAGAATTTTATGAGGAAATTCGTCTTCTAAATAATAAAGGTAAGCAGTATTTGAAGATAATTATGGGAGATTTCAATGCAAAAATAGGGCAACGGCAACAGAATGAAACTTCAGTAGGTAAATTTGGTCACGGCAATAGAAACAAGCGTGGAAATACTCTCGTAGAGTTTGCAGAGGCAGAAGGGTTTTTCATCTTGAACTTCTTCAAGATAAAGCCACACAGGAAATGGACATGGAGACATCCAAATGGGACAAGTGAAACTGATTTTATTGTGTAACAAAAAATTCGTCATACAAGACAGCAGTGTGCTAAACAAGTTCAACACAGGTAGTGACCATAGATTGGTGAGATGTAAGATGCACCTCAACACTAAACTCGAACGTGGCAAGCTTATAAGACAAACAAAATCTATTGACATAACCAACCTTAAAAAACACCATAATACCTTCAAGTTGGAACTGAAGAACAGATTCTCTGCTTTAGAAGGCCTAACATCGGAAGAAGTGGATATTTCTGAAGTTAACAGAAAAGTAACCAAAGCTCTTATGGAAACAGCAACAAAATTAGCTGGGTCTAAGAACAAATTGCATGTGAACAAATTATCAGGAAAAACCAAAATGTTGATGCAAAAAAGGAGATCAGGACAACTAAAGAAGATGTGACTTCCAAAGTGGAATATATAGAGCTATGCAAGACAGTACGAAAAAGTATCACTGAAGACGTAAGGAAATTCAACTGTGAACTAGTGAGGATAGCAATTGAAAGCAACCAAAGCCTAAAGATAGCAAAGAGACATCTCAGCAAGGGAAGAAAACAGATTATGGCACTGAGAAAAGAAGATGGTTCTGTAACAAGAAATAGAGGCGAAATTTTGACAAGAGTGAAAGATTTCTACGCCAAATTATATGAAAGGGATGATGCATGTACTCCAGACATCGTGAAAGGTGCCAATACCAGAGTTCTTCCGGTCCTTCCAGCAGAAGTTGCACATGCAATCAAGAACATGAAGCGGGGAAAAGCTCCAGGAGAAGATGGAATTACTGTAGACATCATACAAGAAGCAAGTGGAGAAATTGAAATAGTACTCGCCCAAATTTTCACTCGATGCCTTAATGAAGGGAAGATTCCTGAGGATTGGAACAACGCTACAATGATCCTGCTACATAAAAAAGGTGACATTGAGGATCTCAGGAACTAAAGACCTATCAGCCTCCTATCAGTGGTTTATAAAATACTCACTAAAGTTCTTTCACACCGTTTGAAGGTAACACTGGACATGGTTCAACCGAGAGAACAAGCTGGATTCAGGAGTGGCTACATCACTATAGATCATATCCACGTACTGAGAGAACTAATTGAAAGAGCGAGGGAATATGAACTTCCATTGTGCATGGCTTTTATCGATTATGAAAAAGCCTTTGATTCGGTGAAATCATCAGCAGTTACAATGGCTCTGACATCCTGCGGTATTGAAGATGCATACATTAATATTATTAATAACATCTATGAAAACGCAAGTGCAAAGATTCTGCTGTTTGAAAATACAACACACATAAAAATTGGAAAGGGAGTGAGACAAGGTGACTCCATATCTCCGAAGCTCTTTAATGCCACATTGGAGGGTGTTTTTCAGTCACTGAGCTGGGAAAACAAAGGGATAAAGATTAATGGAGATTATCTAACCCACCTTCGTTTTGCTGATGACGTAGTCATTTTTGCAACTACCCCATCAGAGCTGCAGAGTATGATCCAAGAACTTGCTGACAAGAGTAAAGAAGTGGGATTAAAAATGAACTTTCAGAAGACATAAGTGATGTTCAATACTTTTACAAGAAATGAAGATTTATCAATTGATGGAGAAAAGCTGGAGATAACAGACACGTACGTTTATCTTGGACAGCAGATATCAAGTGAGGGTCACATTGATGAAGAAATTAATCGGCGTACAAAACTAGCCTGGTGAGCTTTTGGAAGAAACAGCATAATTTTCAAGAGCAATATGCCATTATGTCTTAAAAGAAAAGTGTTTGATCAATGTATCCTTCCAGTGCTTACGTATGGTGCAGAGACGTGGACTTTAAAAGAGACATACAAAGGCTGCAGACAACTCAAAGTAGCATGGAGAGGTGCATGCTTGGTATAACCAGGAGAGATAAAAAGAGGAACTCGTGGATCCGAAAAATGACAAGAGTGGAAGACATCATGATCAGAGTTAAATCCCTGAAATGGCAATGGGCTGGACATACTGCCAGAAGGACAGACCATCGATGGACAGCCGAAATTTTAGATTGGATTCCAAGGGACAGGAAAAGACCCAGAAGACCACATGGGAGATGGGTGGATGAAATTCGGAAGTATGCGGGAGTGACATGGAGGAGACTGGCACAAGACAGACCGTTGTGGAGGAAACTTGGGGAGACCTTCGTCCAGGAGTGGATTGATGATGGTTGACAATGATGATGATGATATACTTAAAATTGTTAGGTCCTAGGTTAATAAAGGAAGTCAATGTGCAATTTGAAACTCTTGGACACCGAATTATAGTTCAAAATTAAATGGTTAAAATGAGGTCTTAAGAAAATTTTAGGAAAGTTGTTAGATTGCAGTTTAGAAAGAAGAGCTTTCAGATTTTTTACAAGAACTGTGTAGAGCACATTTTAGCTATTCTATGAAACTGAGAGATGAGTAGATTGCGATGTATTACTTTTGAAATGTTGGATGACCAGTGAGTGTAGTGAATATCAGACTCAAAAGAGTTTCTTTTATCAAATAAGTTCACCACACCTCTTCCCTCCTCGTCCACCTGAACCTCTAAATCGAGGTAACAAACACAAGTAGACGATGTGTTGGTTTTTTCTGGGGTAAGGTCGTCAGGATACAAGTCAGTGGCGCAGCGCAACGCAAAGTCCGGAATGTTAATGACAATGATGTCATCAACATATCTTAGTGCAATCCCAGGTAAAGGATGATTGGCAACAAATCTATCCTCAAAGAAATGTAGATAGAGATTACCCAAACTGCTAGAAAAGCGACGGCCCATCGGGATACCACGAGTTTGGAGGTATAGCCCATCGCCCAAACTCGTGGTATCCCGAAAAGAAACTGTATCGGTTACCTCTGGGGGTAGTGGGTAGAAGGACACATTCATCGGCCGCTCGGCAACTGGGCTGGGAACAAGATTTTGATCGCCAATGGTGAGGCCGGCATTCGTCACGGCACAAGCAGAGTCGACCTTGGAAAAGTATACGACAATCGTTCGGTATCGCCGAAACATGTGCGAAATGGCATGTTTTGGAAATTGCCGCTTTAAAGCGGTGGAATAATCTTTGAATGTGTTTGGCAAGGATTCAAAGACAAAACCTCTGTCTAAGATTGTAGTGAAAGCAGTAACTGCTGGAGAGTCCTGAGGAATTTCCAAAGAAATGGTATTTCCGTCTCGTTGTAGTTGTGACTGGAGAGCTTCGGCAGCACGTAATAGGAAAAGTGACTGGAGAGCTTAAACAAGACGTAATAGGAAAATAAAAAGGCAACTCACCAATCTGGGAGTATTTACAAACGATAGCGGAACCTTCCAAAGGCAAGTGCTTTGAAACTTGGGATTCACAACTCACTAGAAACACACAAATACGCAATTGCCGGAGCTCAGAAGTCGCAACTCCTACCACCGTGAGCAACTCAGTGGGCTATAAGCAGTCGCCCGTTCCTGATTTAGGGTCACTAGTTCCAGGGAAGGGAGAGAACCAGTGCCGTAAGACAAACACATCCATGCCTCGCCGGGATTAGAATCCGGACCCTTTTCGGACGAATGATCGGAGCCCATCGCTTAGACTACTGCGCCACAGGGGCGGCGTATCGTTTTTGATTAAAGGTTTAACGACCACCGTAAGCTACTCAATGGACTATAAACAGTCGCCAGTCTCTAATTTAGGGTCACTGGTTCCAGGGAAGGGAGAGAGCCAGTTCCATAAGACAAACATAACATCTTTACCTCGCCAGGATTCAAATCCGGACCGCCGCCCCGGTGGCGCAGTGGTCTAAGGCGCTGGCCTCTGATCGTTCGTCCGTAAGGGGTCCGGGTTCGAATCCCGGTCAGGCATGGATGTTGTGTTTGTCTTACGGCACTGACTCTCTCCCTTCCCTGGAACCAGTGACCCTAAATTAGGGACGGGCGACTGCTTATAGCCCATTGAGTTGCTCACGGTGGTCGTTAAACCTCCAATCAAAAAAAAAATCCGGACCCTTCTCGGACGAATGGTCATATAAGCCAGAGCTTAGACAATTGCGCGACCTGAGCAACATATTCATTGTTCCTATACTACGTACAAGTATGGACATAAAAACTTTTTTTTCTAACAATAGCATTACCAGCTAGAAAAAACCAACTTTTATTCACATTTTAAGGTGGTTCCACCTTAAATCTCTGCCTTATGTTTCCAATGCTAAAACTTCTGTACATATTTTCTTCGCAATTAATGTATTCCCAAGGATGAAAATTTGCACATCGATAAAACTAGCTTTAAGTTATAGCATGGGATACTTAATACTTGCTAAAACATAGCCATAATTATATTAAAAATCATCATTTTTCTTCGAGTAATGTTCAGACCTTTTAATAGATGGCGCGACCTGTACATTGATGACGTCAGTAGACAAACAAATGTTGGATTGCTTAATTATGGTTATGTTTTAGCAAATAGTGTCCCATGCTATAACTTGAAGTTAGTTTAATCGATGTGCAAATTTTCATCCTTGGGAATACATTAATTGCGAAGAAAATATGTAAAGAAGTTTCACCATTGAAAACATAAGGCAGAGATTTTAGGTGGAACCACCTTAAGGTCTAATTTATTAAGCATTTGGGTCGGCTTCATCAGGACAATGCCTATTTGTTCTGATGCAGCCGCACCAAACGCTCTGAGAAAGTATAGATCTTAAAAATATTTGTGAATAAACGTTGCTGATTTATTCTATCTCAACAGCACAAGTGTTGTAGTCATAAAATATATTCAGCAGCTGGTAAAATATACACTAACGGAATTATTTCTGCCAAGCACCTTAAAAATCTGTTTCCCCCAGTTCTGATCGGCTGACGTCGCCACTGACGATTTTTTTTTCTTTTCTGCATTGTTTTGGTACTAGTACAGAATAAAATTAAGAGGTGTAATGCCTGGAAGCTTCATCCTCCCGAGGAAAGTAAGATTAAGAGTAAAAAAAGTTCTAGCTCGTCGTTGTAGTTCAAATTACGTAAATGAATTTCTAATTCCGACCAATAGGTAGAGATCAGATTTATTTTCAGAGTTTAGATCCCCGTATCTTCCACAAGTTGCCCGTCCACAGTTGTCATATTAACAGCATGAATTCCTAGTCTTAAAAAACGTAATGAACATTAAAATGGAATACGGACATGTATGAAATAGGCTCAATTCCACTTCAAGAAACTTGAATAAGAACATACGAAAAAAATACTGCACATTTAGTATCTATCATGCAGTTTAACATTCCATTCATACTGCCAAAAACCATCTGCGGTTTCTCGAGGTGCCTTAGTTCTCTGCAGCACTTGAATGAGTGGGGGTAGGTAACCTGTTCAGGGGCCACATTGTGAGTACTTTTTATTTATAAAAGTTTGATGAAATTTACACATCAATGCACATTTTACGCGTGCTTTTAAAACCTAAGCATGCATGCATGGCATTTCGATTAATCTGTCCAATAGTCTTGGAACAATAACCTAGGGTACCAGGGTAGGAAGCGGCGTACGGACAGTACCCCCGAGCCTTTCCTCTCCACAGCCAACATGTACTACTTATTTGCAGTTACTACAGCGACAGTTTACCAACTATTCAGTCAGTTTGGAGAAAAGCGATAAGCCAAGGTTTTTACTACTCCCGTGGTAACTTAGAACTAAGATTCGCCTGCCCGCTGGTTTCAGGGACGGGTCAGAGCCATTGCCCATGCACCAAGTTTCGAAACCGGACCTACTATGGCCATTTACCAGAAAACCGAATTTGTCGACGAATAGTTTTTTCGATTAGACGGTTACGCTCCCACGGTGATCTAAGCGACTTTTGAACACTCATGCAAGTAGGGGGGAGGTTAGAGACCCATATTATGCTTGGGCAGTGCGTCTTACGGCTCTTTTCCATCGCGGGAACCGGCCCTAAGTTAAGGACTAGCATCTGGTCGCCCACGGTTGTTAAATTCTCCGAAGCCTGAGCATTCCGTTAAAGGACACGGGAATTTCAAGCAGGGGCGCACACCAGTTTCACGTTTCTTCTGTGTGGTTTAATTAGAACAACGAGCAACAACTCAATGATCTCCAGTCCCACTCCTTTTATATAATTATTTTAGTTCCCATGTTACAAAAAAAATGACAACAGTACACATCCAGTTGCTTTTTTTCACATTTTCAACAAGGTTTACTCAAATACAATCAGAATACTGGCTACAAATTCTTTTACACTTCCACAAACAAAATATCCAGAACACAATGTCGTTAAACTTGCAACTTCCTTCTCACCAGTATGAAGTCAAAGCACTTATTTTCCTCTCAAAAATTCACTTCCCTGTGAATTCTCATTAAGCATCAGATCTGCACAACACATTTCACAAATCTGATCTTTTAACACTGAAAGGCAGAAATTCTCATTTTGAGAACTGAAATACCTATCTGAAACTTTTTCAGATAAGTCTTTCGAAGAACACTCATCGTGCCGCAATTTCAACTTTCACTTTTCGACAAATATAGAATTCAAGATCACTTCTTAACTTCTGTTTCAGCTGACTGCAACCTTTTTTTTTTTTTTTTTTGCACTAATCTGTTAAATTACAAGGCACAAGTTTGCAAGACGTAGTTTGAAAGTTAAAGATTATTCAGCTCAATTTCATTCATTTGAGGATTCGAAATTTTCGTTCTAGTCCGTCAGCAATTCACACCTTCACAGTATTCTTTTCGAATTTGCAGCATGGTCAACATAAATCTTCCACTCATCCTAGTATGTATACACTCTGTAGACACTGCTGGGTGTGCACAATTCATACAAATGTCTTCCAACGATGCCCATGTTAGTGTTCTTGGCCATAAGAGATCTTGATTATGCCGGCAATTATGGAAGAACTGCTCCGTATAATTTCACCTTTAACACAATTTCAATCAAATGGCAATCACATTTTTTCATATTTAAGATAAATTAGATGAGAACTAAGTTGTTCTTAACACTTCACATTACACTGGTAGCTAAGCATCATGTGGAGAAAAAAATTTAGCACGGATTTTTTTTTCATGCTTTATGTTCTTTCCAAAATGCAGAACCTAAAAAAAAGAAAGAAAAAAAAAAGAATGAAACACATATGAAACAAAAGAATCACAACAAGACCTGGTATATAAATTAAACTACGAATTTTAAGATTTTCACGAACTTACTTTGCAATGAACATTAATGCAAAACTGCATGAAGTTCTTGTGCACATTGTATGACAATTATTATATAGAGGATGTTCACACATTTTAAGAACAATTTTCCAGCAATAATTAGTGTTCAAAATAAGATTATTTCTTTCTTAAATGTTCTACCTGATAGCCCTTTCGCTGGACTACGAACTACGTTTAGATTTCCAAAATAACAGGGCACTTCTTAAAATTGGTAGTGGTATTTTTTTCTACTCCTCTTCCACTGCTTTCTATAGTCCAATCACTCTTTTTAGCAGTCCAAAGGCACAATAGTCCATTGGGGACTTTGAAGGAATATAAGCAAAAGGTATAAACTTGATACCTGTCTCTTTTTCAAGAAATACAGTAATAGATTTGTATGTGTAACTGGTAGCCTTATCCTGATGGAGTTTTACTTTTCAAAGACTCTGTGGATAAAGGAATATTTCATCTTTAAATACAGGAGTTAAAACATTGTTTTGGAAATACGTAGAATTGATTTTAACATTCTTTTCAACTGTTCCTAACTTTAATTTCCCATTGTACGAGAAACTCAGCAATAATCATTAATCCTTTACTGAAACTTTCTTTGGAACCAAGTTTGAGTCTTTTTCTGCTCTTTTGTGATAGCAAATCAACGACCTTTGCTAGTCATTCTGGTAGATCCATGCTCCATCAATAGTTACAATAATTTTCCATCTGTCTCCAGCTAAGTGATTTTTATAAAGTCTACACCATGTCTACATGCCTAGGCAAAAGGCGGTTAACATTTTTTCGGATTCAAATATTTACCTTGTTTACAGTTGATAAAGAGAGTTTTAATGACTCAGCGATTGCTCTTTAGGTTAGTGAATTTTCTTTTAAATACCAGAGACCTTACTTTTGAAATAGTCGTAAAAGTACGTCCTTCTTTGGATATTCGTTTGGTATTGTTTTTCCTGTTAGAAGCAAAGCTTAAAGAATTGTTCTTTCTATTATTAATATTGCTTATTTTACATTTAGAAATGCTGATTCCATGATATTCACAGCATATTTTAATTACAGCATACAAATACTTCTTTTTGTAAAGAGCAAAAACATAACCTTCTACCACAGCTTGTTTACATGTGCCATTTTCTTAGCAGACAATATTTAACTGCAGCAGATGTTTCTTTTGTGTTCAACGAACATGCTGTTGCCAATTTCAATTCTTTGCACTCTTATTTTCTGTAATTTCTTATCAAAGCGTCTTAAAAATGTGTGACCATCCTCTTACTTTTTCTCAAAACTACAAGTAAAATTATTTAAATCATCAGCACAAATATACTAGACATGTATGTACTCATGCATAGTTAGTACCAAATAAACATTTTGTTAAAGATTATTACCTCACAGTAGAAAAGCAATCTGATTGAAAGGGTTGACAATAGAAAAAAGAACTAAAAAAGACATGGATTTTTACTGCCAAAATGGAAATTTTGGCAGTAAACAAAATGAACAGAGCACAAATGGTGCACACTAGATTACCCATTTTCTTCTGCTCCAAGGTTTAAAAATCTTTATAAACATGTAAGGCTATATAGTCAATGTGGTTCAAGGGAAAGAACAGAATCAGCACCACAGAACAAACACCATCCATGTCTCATCTGGGCCAGATGATCACCCAAAGCCCACACTGACTACTTGGGCATGCAATGGGTGCCTCAGATACTTGAAGCAAAGGTCAATAGAAAAAGCATTCCATTTTCCAAAAACAGAATATAAAGTAAGGTTAGCAATGCTACAATATGAAGCAGCACAGTGAAGAGACTTTGCACATTTTATGTCAAGAGACTGAAAAATTATCATGATTTAACTTGAAGCTATTAGGGATAAACAAGGATGGAAACAGGGAGCATCTGAATCTTAATTTCAATAAAAAAAATTGTCTACAAATTATGAGCCGTGGATGGCTTAGTGGTTAGCCAGTCAGACTATCAATGCAAGGTCCTCAGGTTCGAACCTGGGCTGATCTTTCAGAGACAGTGTGATTTACTAACCCCGTCCCTAATTTAGGGTCACTGGTTCCAGGGAAGGGAGAGAGCCAGTGCCATAAGACAAACACAACATCCATGCCTCACCGGGATTCGAACCCGGACCCCGTTCGGACGAATGATCAGAGGCCATCGCTTAGACCACTGTGCCACCGGGGCGGCCCTGGTTAAATGGGTATCCTTCCTATGCTCCGCTGAAATTCTCTCACCCCTCTGTGTGCAACATCATACTTGTACTGTGGCACCATCTACTGTACTCTAATCTCACTACAAACTGTTCTGTCAAAGTCGCTAGACTTGCTCTCATTCCATTCCGTTTCTGTGTCCTGCCCAAAAGGCGATCTCGCTGTAGGTGGCTGGGACCTAAACTTTACTCACTGTGGACGGAAGTCCTACAAAAAAATGATGAATACTGTGTCTACAAATTATTTTTAGATCTAAGAAGTCAAAAGGATCTTTGTTTTCTTGCTCTTGGGCCTAACCTCCAATCAGCATCTGAGACTATATGGAACAGTGAATCTCTAAATTTGAGCCACTAAAATACAAAGGAAACTAGGAAGACCAGCATCAATAGAATAAACACAAAATCCATGTTCTGCCCAAGATTCAAACCTAGTCCCAGTAGTAAAAAATAAGCCCTTCAGCTAGACCAGTCAACCACTAGAAAATGCCAAAAGAAATCTTGCAGCCCATTTAGCATACTGTTTCTCCAAAAATGTATGCACAAAGCAGTTTTTGGTATCAGTTTCAAAAGAGATCAAACTTGTGATTGGAAATCAAAGGAAAGGGGTTTGTTTTTTAATAACACACCTTGATAAAGATCAACAGAAATGTCAGAAAAACTAAAGAGAACTCAGAAAATGAGAACACTTTAAATTCTTTGAAAACTTTACATAAAAAGTTTGTCATCTGAACTTTAAAAGTCCAGAGATGAAAAATTGATGAGAATCTATTTTTTATTTGGAGGGGAGTTTAATAGCCACGACTGAGGGCTAATAAGCAGTCACTAGTCCCTAATTTAGGGCCACTGGTTCCAGGGAAGTACAACACAACACCCATGACTCATCTGGGTCCCAAACCTGGGCCAAGCTTAAATAACTAGTCAGAACTAGTATCTAACACTTGGCCACTGGGATCATGAGGAATTGATTTTATTTTGCATTGAGTTCAGATGGTCCTTGTAGATTCTAAATGGATGGGAAAGCTTTTCATTACATTTCATACAATCCCAACAATGAAAAGGAAATTACTTTCCATTGAGCTTCATGTAACTGACACTCAGGGATGCAGTCAAAGCCTTGCAGTGCAGGTTACTTTTTACCTAACTCAATCAAACTTTTTAAAATTTATTTATTCAGTCATCACTCATTGAGGCCAACATTTTTTTTAACACAAATAACCTTAACCAAGTTTGTTTTTTTTTCTTCTCTCACTATTTATTATTAGCTTTTTCATGGTGGCTATGCACAAATCCATAGACCTTTTGTTTACTGAAACCACCTTAGAAATAGCTAGTGAAGTGGGTACTAGGCAGTATATACATATTCAATCAAAAGTTTCTTGCCCTTGGAGTGCTTCTGACCGACTTCATGGAACCACAATAATGAGAGAGCTACAGTGTGAAACGCTAAGAAAATTGTGCATGGCGATTCAGAATATTAAAGAGGAATGCTGACATCAGGAGTTGTGCTCTGCCATGAAAACATGTGGCCATACACAGCTGCATGCACATGAACTATTTGGTTGGGAAGTTTTCAAACAGCCTCTGCATGGCCCGGATCCGGCACCACGCAATTATCACTTCACCTACATGAAATCCTGGTGAGGACTGCAGTGCTTCAATGACAACGAGGAGTTGACTGTTTAACTGAAATTTGCCAGTTGTGCTGGGAGTTAGCATCCTTCTAATCCTGAGGAACCATTCCCATCATAATTGTTCTTTTGTATAAGGGAAAAGGTGATCAGACTGACTGCAAGAACTATCGTAGTATTAGCCTATTGAGTGAGTCAGAGAAAGTGTTTAGTAAGGTTGTTATTGAAAAAGTATGGGGTCTTACAAAGCAGAGAAAGTGTGGGATGTTCAGAGTGGTTTTATGCCTGGTAAAGGCTGCATGAACCACATTTTTTATTACGCATGATGATTGAAAAGCATCTGGCTGTTGGTAATAAAGTTTTTGCTGCCTTCATAGACTTAGAGAAAATGTATGACCAAGTGAATAGGACACTTTTGTGGAAGGTATTGAATAAATATGGTGTTACTGGGAATCTACTTAATAGTGTAAAAGCCATGTATGCTGGCAGCAGAGCTTGTATACAAGTGAATGGTGTTTTATCAAAATGGTTTCCTATTGGTGCAGGAGTCAGACAAGGTTTTGTAATATCACTATGGCTGTTTAATATATTTATGGATACATGCATGCATGCATAATGCTAAAATAGATAAGTGGTTTATGTCTTGGTGATATCCATTCATGCAGATTACTGTATGCTGGTGACACTGTCCTGTTGGCAGAGAGCAAAAGCGAGTTGCAGAGTATGTTGTCTCGGATGTACGAAGTTTGCATGAAATTCAAATTGGGAATAAATAAGGGAAAAAAAAAGTTATGATTTTTGAGAGAGGAACTGGTAGTACTGAATACAATATAAGTCTAAATGGCACAGTGATTGAGCAGGTGAATGAGTTTGTGTACTATTTAGGAAGCATGTTTGACAGAGAGAACAAATTAAACGATGAAATTAGTAGGAGCGTGAATTCTTCATTGAAAGTCATGGCTGCTTTGGGAGGTTTTTGCAAGAATGATGGGTCCTCAAGAGAGTCCTGCGTGGCTGTGTATGAACATGTAATTGTTCCTACTGTGATGTATGGCAGTGAGACCTGGGTACTACAGAAGAAACATAGGAGTCGTTTGTGTGATGGAGAAATGCGTTATTTACGTGGAGTTTGTGGCAAGACATATTCTAATTGTGTGAGAAATGAAGATGTGTTGCAGTTGTGTAATGTGAAGCAAAATGTTGTTAGCAAGGTGGAGACTAATATGCTTCGGTGGTTTGGCCATGTTGAAAGAATGAGTGATGAGATGCTTACTAAGAAAATCTTTTTATCCCAAGTGGCAGAAAGGAAAGGCAGATGAAGGCCAAGGAAATCATGGGAGGATCAGATTCAGGAGTGTCTGCATGAGAAAAAGATTATGAGAATGAAGTATAGAAGATCTTGTGTACAGCGTGTGATGGATGTCAGTGAAGCCTGAGTTGTATGTCATGACCATTGTAAATGGAGAAGTTTGATATGGCAACAGTAAGTAAAAATTATCTGGTAGTTTGTATTTCTTTGTGGAGCTAACCTCTGAATCTCAGAGAACAGCTAAGTGATGATGATGATGACTAGCATTTATTCATCACATTTCAATCCAAAGGCAAAACACATGGTTATAAGAAGCATTATTACTGTAGAAATATACTAATTTTAAATATGAGAGTAAAAAATCAATGGCTTACTTGCAGGGGGTTGCATACTGTATGTGGCATATCAGCATTTTAATAATCCTTAAAACTGCCTTCGAGTTCATCACACACACACACACACACAAAAAATGCTAGTGAGTGCTAGTTATTTTGGTTGCTTCAGAGTAACAAATTAGTTCACGAAGTTTGTTGAATCCTGATAAATGATGCACTCTTGAGCACACTTTTGTTGGCGTGTCTTGCAGAAAATTCTTTACCTTTTTGTTCAGACTGTGCAAAAAGATCAAAGAAATGTCACACAAAAAGTTCTTTTGCACACAGCTGATGTCTCCTTTGTTTATTTAACACACTTGAATGGCACTGATTGTGAAACACTAATCTGCTATTTCAACACAACTATATGGTACTCTTCAGGCACAGATGACCCTAGATAACAGAAATAATACATAAGAAAACATCTACTTGCAACATTTTTTTCTCTTCATAAAATACAATCATGGTGTTTCTTACTGTAAGAATATAACAGATGGTTGGCAATGTGTATTTTTTTTAGAGAAATCACTTTTTTACTATACATGTTAGTTAAACAGAAAAGATAGATGATACTTGTTTTTCATGTGTTACTAATTCTCCATTGAATCCCCCCTTGTTGACATGAGGTACAATTGCTGATGTGGTAGTGTTCACTGTGATACAGAATCTACAGTGCTCTTTTCCAGTGTCCTGACATACTCAGTTAAGGATGCTAAATTTTACCTGAATTTTATCAAATTACATAAATGTGACATTTCTCATTAAACATACAAACATTTGGTTGCCTACAGTTGATATATCACCTACAATGAATAGTAACTTGTAATTACAGTATTACTCCATCAATAACTCTAAGCACTCAAGTAGTTAGTTATTAAGAGTTATCTAGAAGTCTTACTACAACATGATTGAATGCTTCAGAACATATTTGATCTGTAATGAATTTATTATGAATTTGTGAGAGAAACTGTCTTCAATTGAGACACAGTCAAATTGATCCTGATTGTTAAAATTCATTCACACTTTACAGTTCTTTGGTATTACATTTAATGATAAACTATTAGAGAAAATCCATTCTTCAAGTTCATTTAAATCTGATGCCACAGTAACCAGTGGTGAAAGAAAAGAGACAGCTGTCAACAGACCACTAAGATATATATATGGGATGTAAGGTCAGGTGATGCGTAACATCACAGCCTCTCCTTGACAAATGTCAACCCCGCCTTCTCGTGGTGCATCCTGTTCCCACTAAAGGGGCTCTGACAACCGCCAATAGTGGTATAACTATACCATCGGGATTACAGGAAATGCTATCTTACACTCACCGACCCGCTTGGCCAGCGTAGTGAGTTATGGCTAATCCCCTCCAAAATGACTCCACAACTTAAATCTTGGCCCTCAGTCTCTGGCAGCTGGAATGTACCTGGCCAAGGCAGCGGCCAGTGCGACATGAAGGCAGAGGGTGCTAAGAATCCCCAGAGGACCGGACTCGGCTGCCATCAGACGCTGACCTTGGCTACGTATAATGGACGCTCCCTATCTTCTGATTCAAGGCTTCTTGAATTGGAAGAGGAACTACAAAGGATCAAGTGGGACATCGTCGGGCTAAGTGAGGTAAAGAGATCTCATGGAACTGATAAGTGGACATCTCTTCTACTATCGTGGGACAGATACTGGCAGAACTAGTGGTGTTGGATTTATAATAAACAAGAAAGTGAAGGATAAAGTTGTAGAAGTTGAAAGTTCCTCTGACAGAGATGCACGACTCGTTATCCAACTCTCGAGAAGATACCAGGCTCAGATTATTCAAGCTTATGCACCCACCACAAGTCATCCTGAAGAAGAAATTGAAGAATTTTATGAGGAAATTCGTCTTCTAAATAATAACGGTAAGCAGCACTTGAAGATAATTATGGGAGATTTCAATGCAAAAATAGGGCAACGGCAACAGAATGAAACTTCACTAGGTAAATTCGATCACGGCAACAGAAACCAGCGTGGAAATACTCTTGTTGAGTTTGCAGAGGCAGAAGGGTTTTTCATCTTGAACTCCTTTTTCAAGAAAAAGCCACACAGGAAATGGACATGGAGACATCCAAATGGAACGACAAGTGAAATTGATTTTATTATGTGCAACAAAAAATTCGTCATAGAAGACTGCAGTGTGCTAAACAAGTTCAACACAGGTAGTGACCATAGATTGGTCAGAAGTGAGATGCACCTCAACACTAAACTTGAACATGGCAAGCTCATAAGACAAACAAAATGTATTGACATAACCAACCTTATAGAACACCATAATACCTTCAAGTTGGAACTGAAGAACAGATTCTCTGCTTTAGAAGGCCTAACATCGGAAGAAGTAGATATTTCTGAAGTCAACAGAAAAGTAACCAAAGCTCTTATGGAAACAGCAACAAAATTAGCTGGGTCTAAGAACAAGTTGCATGTGAACAAATTATCAGGAAAAACCAAAATGTTGATGCAAAAAAGAAGAGAGATGAGGACAACTAAAGAAGATGTGACTTCCAAAGTGGAATATATAGAGCTATGCAAAACAGTACGAAAAAGTATCACTGAAGACGTAAGGAAATTCAACTGTGAACTAGCGAGGAAAGCAATTGAAAACAACCAAAGCTTAAAGATAGCAAAGGAACATCTCAGTAAGGGAAGAAAACAGATTATGGCACGGAAAAAAGATGGTTCTGTAACAAGAAATAGAGGCGAAATTTTGACAAGAGTGAAAGATTTCAACTCCAAATTATATGAAAGGGATGATACATGTACTCCAGACATCGTGAAAGGTACCAGTACCAGAGTTCTTCCAGTCCTCCCAGTAGAAGTTGCACATGCAATCAAGAACATGAAGCGGGAAAAAGCTCCAGGAGAAGATGGAATTACTGTAGACATCATACAAGAAGCAAGTGGAGAAATCGAAACAGTACTCGCCCAAAGTTTCACTCGATGCCTTAATGAAGGGAAGATTCCTGAGGATTGGAACAATGCTACAGTGATCCTGCTACATAAAAAAGGTGACATTGAGGATCTCAGGAACTACAGACCTATCAGCCTCCTATCAGTGGTTTATAAAATCTTCACTAAAGTTCTTTCACACTGCTTGAAGGTAACACTGGACATGGCTCAACCGAGAGAACAAGCTGGATTCAGGAGTGGCTACAGCACAATAGATCATATCCACGTACTGAGAGAACTAATTGAAAGAGCGAGGGAATATGAGCTTCTATTGTGCATGGCTTTTATCGATTAGGAAAAAGCCTTTGATTTGGTGAAACCATCAGCAGTTACAATGGCTCTGAAATCCTGTGATATTCAAGATGCATACATTAATATTATTAATAACATCTATGAAAATGCAAGTGCAAAGATTCGGCTGTTTGAGAATACAACACACATAAAAATTGGAAAGGGAGTGAGACAAGGTGACACCATATCTCTGAAGCTCTTTAACGCCACATTGGAGGGTGTCTTTCAGTCGCTGAGCTGGGAAAACAAGGGGATAAAGATTAATGGAGATTATTTAACCCACCTTCGTTTTGCTGATGACAGTCATTTTTGCAACTACCCCATCAGAGCTGCAGAGCATGATTCAGGAACTTGCTGACAAGAGTAAAGAAGTGGAATTAAAAATGAACTTTCAGAAGACAAAAATGATGTTCAATGCTTTTTCAAGAAATGAAGATTTATCGATTGATGGAGAAAAGCTGGAGATAATAGACACGTACGTTTATCTTGGGCAGCAGATATCAAGTGAGGGTCACATTGCTGAAGAAATTAATCAGCGTGCAAAACTTGTCTGCAGAGCTTTTAGAAGAAACAGCATAATTTTCAAGAGCAATATGCCATTATGTCTTAAAAGAAAAGTGTTTGATCAATGCATCCTTCCAGTGCTTACGTATGGTGCAGAGACGTAGACCTTAACTAAAAGAGACATACAAAGGCTGCAGACAACTCAAAGTAGCATGGAGAGGTGCATGCTTGGTGTAACCAGGAGAGATAAGAAGAGGAACTCGTGGATCCGAAAAATGACAAGAGTGGAAGACATCATGATCAGAGTTAAATCCCTGAAATGGCAACGGGCTGGACATACTGCCAGAAGGACAGACCATCAATGGACAGCCGAAATTTTAGATTGGATTCCAAGGGACAAGAAAAGACCCAGAAGAAGAGCACATGAGAGATGGGTGGATGAAATTCGAAAGTATGCGGGAGTGACATGGAAGAGACTGGCACAAGACAGACCGTTGTGGAGGAAACTTGGGGAGACCTTCATCCAGCAGTGGATTGATAATGGTTGACAATGATGATGAATGATAATATAAATATGAGAAATGCATAGATTACCAATTTGAGTTTGGACTGAGATTTTTTAACCCTATGCTACAATTTTATATGAGTTTCATTCATGTAAAATTAATAACAAACTGCATTTTTCACTGGGTAGCAGCATAAATTTTTGTTTAACCTTACTATTCCAATTTTTAGTTTTTAAAAATGAGATACCTAGCCTCTTATCACTTTTCTATAACACATTGCAGAAAAATCCTAAGTCAACAAGGTCCCCATTTGTTCTATTTTATTATTTTATTAGTTTTACTAAACATTTTTTGCAGTAATATGTCATAGAATATGGAAGTACATTGTACTAAAAGTTCCACATTATTCAATTTTTCATAAAAATTTTAATACAATTCTTTGAAACTTTTAGTACAGAGTACTTCCAAGTTAAACAACTTGCATAATCAGGAAGTATCATAATTTTTAGGCTAAGTCATGGGCTCTTATTGTAAAAAAAGGTCAGATGGCCTGCCCTGTGGCCCTTACAAGCCAATGCAGTACTTACCACCCCCTAAACAGCAGCTCAACCTAATAGCAACTAAAAATTTATATGTGATATCATTCACAGAAAATAACCTTTAATCTCTCCCAGTTTTTGAAACATAAGTTTATCTCTGCAAGGTTTTTGAGAATGAGGGGGAAATCCATCATCCCCACTTTTTCCCCAATGACATATCTTTTCCACTTTTCTTATAAAACTGCACTGAGCAAGTTATAGAACACAGTAAAATCTAGCAATACTGAAATTCTGTATTTTGTCACTAAATTTAATATTAATGAGACAAACTGATTACAGCTTGAACGCATTAACAATTTTTCATTATTACATGCTGTTATAGTGTCTACAGAAGTGCAGTGAAACCTCTGAATAACGGTCGCTACTTGGACCGGGAGAATGTGGCTATTGGGAGGTGCCATTGTTCCGAAGTTAGGCCTAGGTTAACACTGCTAGTCTGTTGCTTTGGAACAAAAGGAGAATAACTGTGTAAAGCTCATGCACACAGAGAACGGTTTCAGAGCTTTCACCAAATTCAGAATGTTGAATAAAACTCTAAATAACAATTAAAAAAATCATGGTGTAGGTGATTTTTAGGAAAGTGATGTCTGACCCATTGTCTTAAACTTCTCCTTGGAAATAGCAAGCTAAGAGCCGCGAGCTAAAAGATAGGAACAGAACCCACAGGGACCAAACAAAGATATACCACTGCGAATGGAAAACTTTTTCAGGCAAACCCCCCCCCCACCACCACCACCACCACCACCACCACCGCAGCCACCCCTAGGGTGCGACTAAAACATACACGTGCTGGAGCTCACCTCACGTCGAACTAAACTTTAAACTCCCTCCTTTTCATTTAAGGACACCATTGTACCTGCTGTAATCCAACCCATCCTTCGAGACATATGTCCTTTAGAAATAATAATTTTTTCCTATATTATCCTTTTTGCCGAAGTACCGGAAGAACTCCAAAATCCATTAAATCTCTTTCAGAACTGATTAAAGTGTTTGTTGGCCACTGTTGCAATGTTTCTCACAGGTGCCATAGGATGAACATCATAGTTAATGTTAATCCTATGGCACCTGGTCTGTACCAATCAAGACTTGCCATTGCTTGGGGATTACTGTTGCTTGGAGTTATCCATTACTTGAGGTTTCACTGTATTTAATTTAAAATATAAGTACGTGTGTATTCCTATTTAACAATAGCAGCTCACAGAAATCTAGACCGTCTAGAGTAGGCTCTCGGTTACATGAACTTTGTAGCAGCATTTGTCTTCCATTTGTACACCATAATTTTTTAACCTTCACCTTCTCTCTCTCTTGCCAGCGTTTTCCTCTCGGGGAAGTGGCAAGTTGAATTTGTGTTTAATGAGTACTTCTCACTCACTGTATGGCATTACTGACATTCAGGTTGGTTTCTCTTTTGTCTCCTCCTTAGCTTGGATGATAAAGCCAAAGACAGCAACTATCATTCATGATAAAGCTTGGAGATATTTCTTTCATACATGTCACAACCTGCAGCAGCACTTTAATGTTCTAGAAAACGGGGTTAAAACTTATTTCAAAAATAGTATTTGTGGTAAACAAGGGCAGTAAAAGTACTTGAAATTAAAAACAGAATTGCCATTCTATTTCTCCTTTCCAGCACACTTCTGCAATATTCTTTTTTTTTTTTTTTGATTGGAGGTTTTACGACCACCGTGAGCAACTCAATGGGCTATAAGCAGTCGCCCGTCCCTAATTTAGGGTCACTGGTTCCAGGGAAGGGAGAGAGCCAGTGCCGTTAGACAAACACAACATCCATGCCTCACCGGGATTCGAACCCGGACCCCTTACGGACGAATGATCAGAGGCCAGCGCCTTAGACCACTGCGCCACCGGGGCGGCTCTGCAATATTCATTCATTTATTTATTTGTCCTTTTTTCATGCACATTGCTCTATAAGAAATGGCTATTTAGTATCTCATTGTATTTTTGTTCAGATATTTTTTGATAGCACACACCAGTTTTTTCAACTAAACATAACACCAGGAATTCATGATGTGAAAGTTGTATTAACAAGCTAGAATTTATAATCAGTATCACCCAAGAATGACTATTAACTGCAAATAACATAATAAAAGAAAGAACTTAAGAAACTTTTTATGCCATCATCTACACATTCTTATTTTTATTCCTTAACTTACTGAAAATAACTTAGATTATAAAATTATGGGAAAATGACTAAAAATATGCATATAGTGACCCAAATGTGTTACAATATTATTTACAAGAGATCTTACAAAATTTGGGATTATGGTGCTTATGCTGGAGCAGCTATGACAATGAATTTGTTTCCTAAATTGTGCTTTTTGTCAGGTGTAGCTCTTAGCCTAAAAATTATGGTATGCGTGAACAACATAAACATAGCATCTCAATGATGATGTTATGGAAAATAATATAGCACTCACCTTTAGAAAGAAATAGAATCCCAAGTTAATTCAGCATAAAAAGTGAATGAAATGATTGTTCCAATGATGGAGAAAATCTTCTGAAACATGATGAACTTTTGAAGAGCATATGTTCTAAAAAGTGTGTATACGAATGATACAGTACTACATTAATGAAAAAACAACCAACCATATATGAAAAAAACAAAATCTATTGATTTCATACAGCACAATTGACAAAAAAAATTAAAATGCTGGACAAGTTAGCAAACTTTTAAGCACAATGAATGTGAAATGCAACATGAATAAAATGTAATGACAAAAGCATGTCTCCACAGTGAAATAAAAAAATAAGTCTTTGGTAAATTTACAACAAAAGATATAAAACACTGCTCAACAATAATAGTTATCTGAATAGTGGCATGCTCTTCAAAAGCACTACATTAAAATCCTTTATCTCCCTGTAGCACAATTAATTGGATTAACAACACTACAGAGAAAAATTACAAACATTATACAATTTTCTAACCTGGCAGTTCCTTAAATTCCCCAAAACA
This sequence comes from Macrothele yani, assembly GCA_039090855.1. Lineage (NCBI taxonomy): Eukaryota > Metazoa > Arthropoda > Arachnida > Araneae > Macrothelidae > Macrothele > Macrothele yani. Next base: position 148,323,615 of record CM076995.1, on the reverse strand, counting down.
CAAACACAAGAGTTCTGACTCAACATATTTGGCAACAAGCATCTAGTAATGCAATAAACAAAAAGAAAATAATAAAAAAATCTGTGAACCAAAGTAAACAAATATATACAATAAATGCTTCACAAAAACAGCACACATTGAAAACAAATGTTTTTTTTCTTTGAGGGACTGTTTTGTAAATAGTTAACTCAACAAAATGAGAGAATAGAAAGAAAAACCCCTCTTTAATATGAATTTTTTGTAAGATTAAACATTGTTTTTCCAAAAATGGCAAATTGCAGACATTTTAGCAAACACCGTACAGAACATTAGCCAAAAGGCATTAACGGAACTTTTCATGAATAGGAAAGTTTAACTGATTATATCACACACACACAATCTGTAGAGAGAACAAGAAGCATTGTATTGGGCGGGAGGTGCAATATTCAATATTTTTAGTCATCTTAATTATCTGAGATCTAAGAATTCCAAATCTACATTGATTCATTAATTTAATAATGATTTTCAAATATTTCTGATTAAAAGTAGCAATGTTTGGTGTAATTTTGTAGTCACTTGACTACAAAGGTATAAATATAACTTATGAATTGATAAGATGCATATCATTTGCGGTAGGTAATGATCGCTTTTTCACTTTTATGATTTTACCTTCACTGTTACACTATACTTCACAGCCATCTATAAAACAATTCATTGTTCTTCATGCTACAAACCCCCCCATCCACTAACTAAAACTGAATGACCAGAACAAAGGTGAATTTTTCCAGAACACCTATGAAGTATGATTGCAAAAAAATGTGTGCAAGAGAAAAAACAGTATCCATTTTTAAATAAGCACCACCAATCAAGGTATGTTACTGCTTAACATCTGAGCAAACACAGTAGACTTATTTGCATAAGCAAGCATCAATACAACAGACAGCTGTAACTGACCCAAATAAATAAAAAAATAACACTTTTAGCACATACTGGCTCCTCAATCACACAATTTCAATTTCTTGGCTTTTCACTCATTAATCTCACTTTTAATGCTATATAACTATGACACTTAAGTATGTGTCTAAGCACTTTCCTAAAATTCCCTCTATATAAGCCTGACAGGGGCAGGGGATACTAAATGCAAATTCACAGAATGAATTTGAAAATTACTTAGAATTTCAGCATCTAAATCACTATATGAAATAGCTCAAGGTGCTTAAATATTTCTAATGATTCCACACCACAGTATTTTATTTTCACCATATATCAGTAATTCTAGTAGAAATTAGAAATATGCAATACACACATAATAAATAAATAGAGGTAGTTGGGTATACATGCTAGTTACAATAAGATGAAGTTGACTTTCACAAACCTGATTGGGTCTTGATCACCTGTAAACAATCAGACTGAGATTGGTTGACAGATTTGGATTTTCAAGTACTTTATTATGGTTACTACCAAATGATAGGAGGGATTTCTAAATGATGGGGATGTAATTAGGACAATCGCTAACTCTTGTTTAAAGGTGATCAAGACCCAAGCCACGTTGAAAGTCTTCTGCCTTTTCCAAAATTTTCTTAATGTAACTAGAGTGCGTATGCAACAAGGAGGTTAGAAATCAGCCATCTTAAGACTGACATGAGCAGACTATACAATAGTTGTTAACACTGTGCAAGCCATGAAATTGGCAATTTGCTTTTAATATTAATAAATTAGCCCTTTATTATATTAATTGTTGATATACTGCTCTTAAGGATATTATTAGCTGATTTACTAATGTTTAGGGCATTGCAGCTACTTCCAGTTATCTAGAACTTAGGAAACATTTCGGCTGGTTTCGGGGGATCAGTGTAAGTACAAACTATTAACAAAAACTATTTAATATTTATTGCTGTTTTTTGGCTTTTACTATTCCTACTGACAGTTATCACACAGATCGCCTTCATTTCCCCTTTTAGGTTTGGTAAAATTTACTATGGTTGCTGTTTAATGTTTAGTCAGCACTTTGGTGCACCTACACTTTTCCCCACCCAATGCCCCCTTGTGTAGGGAGTATTTTTAGGGGTGTTGAAACGTTCTTTGGGTCTAAAATGTAGTGTGTTATCTATCTCCTTCACCTTTTAGTAGTATTTTGGTCTCCTTAACCCTTCTGGTTTTTTCAAGGAGAGTTAGCACATACTGGCTCCTCAATCACACAATCTCAATTTCTTGGCTTTTCACTCATTAATCTCACTTTTAATGCTATTTGGCTGAGGGTGTTGGGTTTTTTTTTTTTTAAGCAACACTTATATAAATATGCTATTTTGCACCAAAACCACTGTTCAATGAAGTTCTAGAACATCAAGATTTTTATTTTAGGGCTGGAGCACACATTTTCAGAAAAATACAATTATTGGCTAAAAGTATGACCCGAATGCCTGAATAAAAATCTTTTTGGTGTTTAGGCCTGTTTACAGACCGAATAAATGAATTATAAATAATAATTCATTTATCTTCCATTTGAAAATGTTTCATATACAAGCTTTGACTACTATCTGCTCTTCAGAAATTAAAAAATTTGATATTAAATGTTTCTCCGTTACTTACCTATGAAAAGTAACTCCAAGAGGTGGTCGCCCGGAATTGTTGACATCCATAAGAGCAACACTACACTATTTCTAAAAAAAATTATAATAACTACAAATTTCGAAAACCAAAAATTGTCACGTACATAACCCAATGACTCAAAACAACTGTCAGAGCCTTAAGATGTTTGTCGTTGTCTGCTTGGTTGTCTGTTGAGAAAGCTTCATGTTTGTGATGTCATACTTTCTCCCCTTATTTCAACCTCCTTGATATGCTTTTCTTATTTATCTGTTACGTTTCTTATTTTCAGCTACATATACATATTCCAACAAGTTTAACACCAAGTTAGTATACAAGTAGCTTTATATTTAATAACAAAACTTGCATAGATAGATAGCTCTGAACTGTTTAGGAATGTATTAACTATTTATACTAACATTAAAATATATCTTAAATATATATATATATATATATATATATATATATATATATATATATATATATATATATATATATCAATCCTTGTGTATATCTATGCCATCCCAAATGAAAAATTTACGTTGCAAAACCTTCCTGCACAAAACATCATGGGAGAACAGAGCAGACTATACACAGACAACAATGAAGGTGAAATAAGATTTCCTATAAAGCAGAATCTGTAGACCAGAATAAATATTTTTTTTTAAGTTAGCAATATGCTATATGGTGCTGACTGGATACTAGTAATTAGTTTTAGAAAGGTCCTTCTATAATTCAATCTTTAAAAGGCAGAAAGGAAAAAATCATATCCAAGATATTTTATACAAGAACTCTGGCTGATCCAACTGTTATATTTAATACTTGCCTACAGAATCAAAAAAAAATCCTTGTCCATTTTTAGACTCCCCCCTCCCCTCCAGCTGACTTAAATATTCTACCATATTAATAATGAGGAACTGTAGACCCACTATGCATTCAATAGTAAAACTACACAAGTAATCCAATGAATCAGATTATTAGTAAAGTTTCACTATTCTACCACAGTTTACCATATACACTGAACAGCCAAAAACAGCTCTTACCTGGTGAAGTATGGAAGCTAAAAATATTTCTAAATGTGTCTGGTCGTATCTGGTACAAACACATTACTAGCAGATCTTTTAACTCTTGCAAGTTACATGGTTGAGCTGCAGGAGATCGGATTTGCTGTTCCAACACAAACAACTCATTATTGATTGGATTGATGTCAAGGGAATTTGGAGGCCAGAGAAATACCTTGAAATCTTCATGTTCTGAGAACCATTCCCTAACAATCCAGGCAGTGTGGAATGGCACACTATCCTGCTGAAAGAAGGCACTACCAGAAAAGAATACCATTATCATGAAAGGATGTACCTGATCTGCAATAATGTTTAGGTAGGTAGTAGATGTCCTAGTTTTCTGCATATGAATGACTGGATCCAGGGCTTTGAAGAAAAATATTGCCCAAAGCATCACACTTCCTCTACTGGCTTGCTTTCATTCCATGGTGGATCCTGGTGCCAACACTTCCCCAGGTAAATGATGCACATATACCTGGCAGTCCACATGGTGCAACGGAAAACTAAATTCATCGGACCAGACAACCACCTTCCTTATCATTCAAGGTCGAGTATTGATATTCATGTGGCCATTGTAGAAGCTTTTGATGGTGAACCAAAGTTAGCAAGGGTACTTAAAGCAATCTGCAGCCCCATCTTTAGCAGGGTTTAATGTACTGCATGTTGCGACACATTACCACAGTCACCAGCATTCAAATTAAGAGGGGATGCTGAAAAGTTCTTGGCCTAACCCACTTCCTGTAATTGTAGCATTATTTTGTCCCTGCAGCTCGAAAAAGTGTTCTTTTGTATTGTAAGGTGCCAATTTTCAGACTAATAGCTCTTTTTTTTTTTTTTAAGATGTTTAACGTCCTCAACTTAATCATGTCAATGCAATGTGTTGAATTTTTGAATGTGGAACTCTGGGCTGTCATGAAATTTCTGTTCCTGCAGAAGAAAACTGCAAAGGAAATCTATGAGTGTATGATGCAAACATTAAGTGACAAGTGCCCTTCATATTCCACTGTGAAGAAATGGTGTGCCAACTTTCAGCGTGGAGACTTTGAGACCGAAGATGCAGCAAGATCAGGGAGGCCTTCAACAGTGACAACACCCGAAACTGTTGATAGTGTTTGTGATTTGATTTTGTCAGATCAGTGAATCTCGGTTGAAACAATAGCTGAGACACTGGAGATATCCAGGGAGCGTGTTGGGTTCATAATTCATGAGCACTTGGATATGCAGATGTCGGAGAAGTGAGTGCACAAATGTTTGAATGCCAATGAGAAACGAAAATGAGTGGACACTTCCAAATCAGTTTTGCAGCATTTTGAGAGATCTGGTTATAATTTTTTTTAGTGACTTGTCACTGTTGATGAAACGTGGTTACATGACTACTATCCAGAGATGAAACTAAAGTTTAGATTAAGTGCTCTTACACAACTTTTCAGTGTAAGTGAAATGCTATTAAGCTTTTTATTTCTCTTGAGCCACAGGAAAGTGGCTCAAATGTGTTAAGACTTACCTCATCTTTGGACGAGGGCGACGGACGATATGCACACCCCCTTTTACTAAATTATTATGTTATATTAAAACAGAATTACAATTAGAGTCCCTGAAGTAACAGCACTTGGGTTCCCCATGGCCAAAGAAATTCAAGATTCAAAGGTCTGCAGGAAAAGTCATGGCAACATTTTTTGGGGATTCAGAAGGTGTTTTACTGACTGACTATTTCCCGAAAAGCCAAACAATAAAAGCTGAATACTATTCCCACTTGCTGTGTTGATTAAAGGAGGCATTGAAAGAAAAAATATGAGGAAAATTGCGGAAAGGTGTTCTCTTTTTGAAGGACAATGCGCTGGCTCACAAGACAATGGATGTTTCGAGGGATCTGGGGTTTAAGTGCATAGACCATCTACCCTACTCACCAGACCTTCTGCTCCATCGGACTATTTCCTGTTCCCAAACCTTAAAAAAAGTTTGAAAGGGAAGCATTTTTCAAATGATTCGGAGGTGATGTCAGCAGCAGAGCAGTATTTGAGTGATCAGATTTTAGAATTTTTTTGGAAGGGTTAAAAAAACTCCAGAAATGCCATGCCAAATGTGTTGAACTTCAGGGTGAATACATGGAATAGTCTAAGTTTTATGGCTCTGGCTGATTTCCTTCTTGGTGAGGCCAAGAACTTATCAGCATCCCCTCGGTACCAGCGAGTTGCGCCACAGTATCCCTTATGTCGGCTCATACTACATGAGATAGCCTTCGCTCACCTCTAACATCGAGGTGCTGTGGTTGGCCCACACCTTGCTAGCGGTTCAAGGTTTCTTTCCTCGAACCACTTTTTAAAGGTACTAACCACACTTGGCCATAAGCCTTGCCATCTTGCAAATGCTCTGGACCCAGTCATCTGGCCATTGCAATTTGGCCTTTGTCAAACTCTCTTATCCCTTGCCTTTCCCATCTGAAGAACAAGAATAACACTGATCAGCAGAGTTCAGTATCAGGTTTTGTTTAAACCAGTTTATGACCTTTACATGTACTTCTGTTTACCCGCAGTTGCTTCAATTTGCATAAAGACACACTGGTCGTAATGTTTTGGCTCTGCAGTGCATCTTATACAAAGAATGGGCTCTTTTTGAAAGCTTGCAGCAATTCTATAACATGCTTGTTAGATCTGTGTTTTTGTACAGAATGTTTGGGAAATAACTCAAGCCCAGTTTTTGTAATTCCATATTTTGTGTGAGTAATACGGCAAGAATGCAAAATTAAATACTACCATTATTTTATTTATTTACCATTTTTAGCTGTTACATGAGATATTACTACAATTAATACAATTATTTACATATCAATCTGGAAATACTGAAACAGCACGGAGAATCAAGGAAAAGGTTGACATAGTGACCTGACTTAGCCTTGAAACCCCAAAGCCACACTTAAATAGTCAAATAGCGCCCAACGTTTGACATATCATGAAAAGAAAACTGAAGTATCAACATGAAACAGGCAATGTTCATTTTACGATATTCACCCACCTCTTCGACCTTGCTGTCCCCTGCTTCTTATTTTTTTAATATAATAATAATAAGATTATACTTTTAACAGAATTTTTATATAATAATAATATTTACTTTTTTAACAGAATTGGTAAAAGCATAAAACTACTATTTTGGCAGTCTATGAACATGTGGTGGCTTTTTAGTGATGACAATAGAATTTCCTGATTTTTTCAACTTTTTAACTTTCTGTGTGCTTTTAATCACTATACCATAATGTCAGGACAAATGATTTAAACAGCACCACAATCTCTAAATGGCACAGGCAGAATGCACTAATGCCCATGAACTAACTGAAATCTACAACTACTGTAAGATGTAACTTTGCTTGAAGAATTTAATTGCTCACAGGAAGAATAAATGTCATAAAAATGGCAACAGTAGTTAACACATATCCATAAAATTCAACAGTAGGTATTATTTTCATGAAAGCAGCATGTGAAACTTTAAACTCCACATTATATTCAGTCATCATTTCAACTATAAGTAGAATACACTTTCATAACAAATATAAACTAAATGTACTGACAATAAATGTGCCATATATATTCATGCATAAGTTGAAAGTTTTTTAAAAGAAATAATTCTTTCAAAGTGGGGGAAGGGTTGGCTTATATGTGAGTCAGTGAAAAATATGGTTGGACTTTTAAATTATTACATGAATTCTTCCATGAAATGTACCAGCGGGTCTGCTTACACTTTAGACCACAGCTTTCCACATGTCACTGTGTGATAGATAGTTTTCTGACCTCCTGTCAATCATATACTCAGCTGTGCTCTCCACTTTGAGAGGAGCATAACTATGGATAATAACTAATAGGTACGATTGTTCTGCTCAAGGCATTGTGGAGAAACAATACTCCTTCCATCTGCTAATGGCATTCATGCAATTTAAAAGGAGACTTTGATTTCACACCGAAGTGAGAAGAAAATTATGATTACAGAGGTTTTTTACATTTAATTCTATGTATTTTACTTGTATGCAGTGAAATATATATGTATGTATTCTTAAAAAATTCCAAACGCAGTTTTGCATTTCACTATTGTATAATGTAGTGGCACGTGGAAAAAGCCACGATCTCAAAGTAAACAAATAGCCAACAACTGCAGCGTAAGAACTCGTGTTAACACTTCTTTTGAAGTATTCAAAAAAAAAAAAAAAATATGAAATATTTTTCCACCCAAAATTTGATTCCTACGGGAATACGTGCCGCTAATATGATAAGCGAAAAACCTAATCCCGTTTCAACTTGAGATCATGAAATTCCCTGGTTCCAAACATGGAATACTTCATTATTTTCCTGTGTGGAACCATGGGAAATAATGAAGTATTCCATGTTTGAAGTGTGGTTTTTTTCTTTTTTTTTTCTTTTTGAAGTTACAAGGCCATGTTGGCCTTTCAAACTGGACATGCAGTGAGTCAGACACTACATAAATCACTTAGCTGTTGAAGTGAGCCACAGCATAAAATCTCTCAAAAAATGCAGCACAAGTAACGCAATGGGTGTTACTGGAGTTATTTCGAAACTCCGAGAGGGAATCATACTTTGAAAGTTGTCACATAACATATCTCAGAAATTTGCATAATTAATTTCAATAAATAGATTTTCTGAAATCTTGAAATTTAAGGTAAGCTTATACACATGTCAAGGTTTTTCCATAAAGTTTTAGCTCTTGAAATGAGGGGTCAGCTTATATGTGCAATTGGCTTATTCTCAAGTATGTATGGTTAATGTAACTGCACTTGGTGTTACCATAGTCCTCATATATCCTCATGCAAGTGTATGTACACATAAATGCCAATTTCTGAAACTACTAGTCACTATATTTTGCAAAAATTTTAATTAATATGGCACACATAACTGGTAACAATTACCAACTTTCATAAAATATGATGACATTCATTGCAATTATCAACAGCATTTAAAATCCCATCAAATATTAAATTATGTGCCTTCTCGATCATCCTGACCAGGCAAACACCTCTGCATTTCAAAACGCAATATTAAGAATGGTTATTTGCAACTCCTTTCAATATCTCTTGACTAGCTTTTGTGAACCACACAGTTTTTCCTTGTTTCATTGATGGTTGATTAAATGCAGATTTAAAAGAACTTCCTTTAATATATGATTGCTCCTTGTCATTTTAAATAAATTTGCTTCCACTATTGCAATGTTTTCTGCCATTAACTAGTATGTGAATTCAAAGCTGCATGCTGGTAAAGGAACTATTTTTAGAACTTCATGTTAAAATCTCCACTGAAGGATAACCAAACTGCAAAATGTGTCACAAAGAAATAACATACTTGTTAGTGCAGCATGAAAAAATATTACCCTGTAAATGGTAGACTTTTTATGCCCACAAAAAAATATTACGAACTTCATATACACCTAGTCTCTGCGTATTGCAAAGGCAAAAAAACATAAGCATGATCCATAAAAAAAAAATCAGTACATGCAAATTATTATTTTGCAATTATTTGCAAGTTTAAAAACACCCATAATTTATACCACAAATTCACTTCAGAGTTACTGGCTACAGCAAAAATGAAGAAAAAAAAACAATAGTTATTTGGTAAAAACTATGTTCACATTCTACAAAAATAAAAAATAAATCATTAAAACTAAGAGGTTAGATTCACTTGATCTGCTCTCTACCAGGTCCAATCCATTTTTATTAAATAATATCTATAGTAAATCTACTGATGTATATTCATTGGCTGACCAAATACTAACAAAAAATTAATAATAATAGGGTCATCCCAAGTCAAATTTGCAATCAATGAATAAAAAATATTTTTGGACCTTGATGTCTCATATTTCAATGATTTTTTTGTTTATAGTTTGTGCCTATGGAGTATATGAAAAACCTAAACTTTCAGATTTTTTGGGTCAGCAGTTTTTTATTTCTGAGTTTCAAAAATGGCAAAATATGGCAAAATTTGCAAAAATGTCATTCACACACACAAAAAAAAGTCTGCAGTAGTGATGCTAGAGGGCTCATCTATAGCTCTTTTTATGGGCTTTAATTTGATATACAGCACAACCCACTTTCAAGCATAAAACATATTTGACAAATTTTCAAAATCTCAAAAACACCCCTTTTGAATTTTTTTCAAAAAACACAATCTTATACATGTTGGCTTTAAGACATTCTGTTTAGGCAAAGACACTTCCCCATCATTCAAAAATGACTAGAAGGGATATTCAGTACACAAAGAAGAACAGTCTTTTTGATTTCTTTTTGGACAACTTCTTCATACATTAACCAAAGGCAAAACATTTTCACATTAAGCCATTACATAAAACACTTTCTAGTTTTTTTTATATGAAATATGAAACTTAAATTCAGAAAAAAAAAATCACACCAGAGAAAATCACTTTTTGTAATCTTTGTGTATTTTAATTTTATATGCATATGTGAATGTATATATCGCTTTAATAATCTCAAATACAGAATTGGTGGTGGGAATAACTCATTAATCAGCATTCCAAAGAGTACACACACACACACACACAAAAGGAAAGATCTGCGGCAATATTCAATGCTGCCTTATGTAGCCCAACATTTCCTCAACAATCTAAAACACATTTAAAGTTGGTTGTGGTTAAACAAAACAGTACATAATTTAAATTGTCTTTGTTCAATTTTAACGAAATTTAATTTACGGCAAAACTACAATAAATTTCAATTTTGTTAAAATTGAAATTTACTGCATTTTTGCCGAAAATTCGACCAGCTTCATCGAGACAATCAGTGCAATCAAGCTGAGCCAATGCTAGGCAAAACAACTGTAGTATACAGTTAACTAAATTGTACCTAAAAAGTTCAAAGTCATACTCATACACAAGCAGTGTTAATTTTGAACAAGTGAAAAGCTTACATAGACAGAGGATTTTGACCTCAGTAAACTGGAAATATCACTGCCAACATCTTTACTCCCCACATGTTTTCTTTCATTTGAGATTTCGGAATACATAAACTTTGCTAGCAAAATGGGTCTTACAATACATAATATGGAGTCATGCAACCATATTATACTAATACAATTTTGCATTAATATATTTTAAAACAAACACTCCATAAGTTCACAAGTTTAAACATATGCATCATAAGTCTAAGTATTAGGAGAATTCAAATTCGTGCAGAAATAGTCAAAAGTAATCAAGGTAGTTGCCTTCGATGCACGATCTTAATAACAAGAGTCACAATACAAATTTAAATTCGTTGGCTGAATTTAAATATTTTATTGTATATACAAGTATTAGAACTTTCAGGTTTCCCTAGAATCCATCATCAGATACAGAAGAAGGAATAAGTTTAAATAGAGTGTTACGTGACATGATATAGACATCAGATATTAATATGGCATAATGCCACGTGGCATCAAAGTGTCAAACAATGTGGCATGTATCATGAAATAAAGGAAATGGAATGCAGGTATGAATACAATACTGCATTGTAAAAATAAAGGAAGGTTAGTAGGTAACTAAATTAATTGTGTTGTTCTCATCTGGAGATACAACAAGGAGCACTATACCAGAAATCGAGATTAAGTGATTTCGTCCTCAGTTTGCCTCATATTCGGACCTGTAAATAGTTTCCAGATAGTAGGTATAGATACTGAAACATTGTCATTACAGCATAAATGTCTCTGAGTAGCAATTACAAGGCTCTCAGTGAACAGCAATGAAGAGACAGCTACTAGGTGTTACGATGATGGAAGCATCATTCCAAATTGGATAGTGCAGGCCATCACACACGAGTTGAGACGATGCAGAATTTTTAAGTCCATTATTTACAGCGTATTTATGCTCATTCACTCTTGTTTCTAGTGTATGTTTTGTAGATCCTATATATTTACTATCGGGAGTGTCAGCATCAATACTTTTTAAGGGAATGCTGTCAACGCCAAATTTGCTTAGCTTTGTTACCTGGTCTCGATCTTTTTTAATCAACTGGAATATGTTTGTAGTACGCATTCCGAATTCCAGGTGAAAGTTTCTGCAAATGGCTTTGAGAACAGGTGTTATGGTTGAATAATAATCTATGGCACCTACATATTTACGAAGTTGTTGATCCCTCTGGAGAGTAGTTGAGTTTTCTTGGTGGAGCTTCTTAAGAGCTTTTTTATTATAAAGGTGGGAAAGCCATGGTTGAGGGTGATGTTGAATATTTTGTTAATTTCACATTTATGTCTACTGAAACTAGATTAATGCATGATGGCTCTGCGTAGGAGGAAATTGACTGAGGAGAGTTTATAGCTTTTTGGATGTGCTGAAGAAGCCAGGATCAATGTAGGTATAGAAGTGGGTTTCCTATAATTTATAAGTGTAACACATATATAATATGACCTTCAAACTCATTTAAAACTTTTAACTAAGAAAGTCATAAAAATCTGGGAAAATGGAGTCAAATGCAATCTCTATAGTTAAAATTTCAGGCTTCTGGTTAACCCTTTATCAACCAAGAACTTTAAATCTTGTGTCGCTCAGAATACCCTAATGCCCAAAACTGTCTGTTTCTCCTTCCATAATTTCTCCCCTTTACAAGTTAACAGAAGAAGGATTAGTGTTCAGTCACAACACTAAACTTCTAATCTGTAGTCTTGATGTGCACTGACCTTCAGACTTTTCCCGGGGCAAGATCACTTCATTCTTCCACAGAGATGACATGCAATGTCATGACAGTAAATAATGTAACCCTAGGAGATACCTATGCCTGGTTTGTTTATTTGTTTAATGACAACAGTGGTGATTGAAAATGACCTGCTAATCATGTAGAGGCCATTGAAATTCAAAGAACAGTTGGAGGTAGGAAATTCTACTCACAGGAGTTTCCAGGCAGTCATGGTAGTTTGGATGTATGAGCGTTATGGTTGTTAAAGGGTAGCCATGAGAAAACTGTGAAGCCGTTTGCACATATTTTACATACTGCTGTGCTGAAAGCCTTTAAAAAAAAAAAAAACAAGACTTGCATTCAAGACAAAGATTACAGAAGCCTTTTTTTGTTTTTTGAAACAAATTTTAATTACAAGGGAATGCTCAAGGCACATATTTATACATATTGCAATCTGTAGAATCAGCAAAGTAGGTCTGTATAGGATTTCAATGAGTGCCTTAAACAATCAAAATGAAGTAACAGGAAATATAAAAATATTGATTATTGGGGGGAAGGGGGAGGGGATTTCATTCAGATTTTAAACTTTACATGTGTTAATTCCTACCATTTAAAGAAAAAATAAATTATGCTTCCATTGTTCCACAAAAAACAACTATTTTCCACAGGTGTTACCAATTTCTCTCAATTTTGAGCATTTTGTTTTCACCAGGTTCAACAGTTCACATATGCAGCTTTTAAAAATCAATCAGGAAAATGCATAGCACATTTTCAGTAGACAGAGATGACAAGTTTATGTGAATGTATGTTGAAAATAAGGTAGCATTAAAAAAATAAATTTGCAAGTTCCTGCAGCAAAAGTACTTGCTGTGCTCATGTCAAATGCTCAAAATGACAGGCTTCCAGAATGGAGCAAGATTGACCAAATTTTTCTCCTTCACTTAAGTACAACAGGCGTAGTTCAAACAATTATACAAATGCTTTAAATGCTTCCAGAAGGAAAAGTTACATTTACTGCTAATGAACGACTGATATTGCGTGTGGCCATGCTCTTAAATCACCTCATGCAATTTACTGCTACGAGAAATGTTTATCCTGCTACGCTTTAAGGACTGCAAAGTGAAAGCCATTTTCAGCAACATGAACTGGGGCAAATATAATGGTTAAAACTTTCATACTACCCTTTGTTTAAAACTCTAAACAGTTGTCCTCCAACCTGCTCTAATACTAATGGTTTAGTTCCTCAAAGTGATGAATTCCAGAAGTGTGTATGTGTGTGTCTCAAATGTTACTACACACCATCCAGAGTGATTTATACTTGCATGACATTTTCACAATGAAAGGTGCAAAACTCACTTCTCACACAGCAAGATCATGTGGCTTAATTCGACATTTAAGTGAAACAAACAAAAATGGAAATGTATAGCCAACAACTTAAGTATTTGTAACAATGGCAAATATTTTAAATACACACACTTCAATTTCAGTTATTACAAATACAACAACAAAAATGTATTTTTATGTACAGTTAACATGAATATACATTTTATACATATATGTACATCAAAAATTTATTTTTATGGACAGAATCCTTACTCAGCAGTGCCTTTTTGTCCTAAAAAATTATGAAATGTCATACAAAAATAATGTTACTTTCATTTATAAAAAAAAGATTAAAAGCAAATCACTACCTAATCTGAACTTGACTGTATACCCTTTGATAATATGACAAATCATAATTGAAACTGGAAGCAGTTTTTGACAGAACCCTAGAACTAATGTTTGGATCACCAAACAAAACTAACTTGCTTACGCCATATAGTAACGGAAGTAAAGTTTCCAATTCTGTACACTGGCTAGCATCATCTATTATGCAGCAATCTAGCGGCATGTCCGAATTTTTCCCACACACATTGTCCACTTCTAATTGATGACAGTTTGATACTGTAGACAATATGACATCACGTGTTTTAATAACAGCTGACTGACCTTCACACACATAGCGCTCATGGCAGGTATTATGTTCATTTAAAATCCTTTCCTTATCCTTTTGCTTTTGTGCGAGTCTCTCCTGATCAATAAGAAGCTGTTTCTTTAATTTATCTGCCAGCATACGTGACAACGTAAGAAGCGTTTTGTGATGAGTTTCGGTCTTGGTGCACTTCTGAACAGCTTCGTTGTATTCAGCCTCTGGAACTTCCAGTTCTTGTCTTTTTCTCTTCTCCACCTCATGTTTAACAAGTTCTTCAAAAGAGAACTTTCTCATTGCTGGATGAATATCACTCTGCTTTCCCAATCTGACACACGATAATTTATGCTTTTCCTCGATTTCATCTTGTGATAAAACAAGATTGCAACCAAGGTCGTCGACCACCTCGTTAGTTCTCGAACACAAGAGTACACGCATCTTTTTCTCATCACTTTCTAAGGACTTCAAGTGATGTATTAGTTTTACAAGAGTATTGACCTTGTCCGTGCCTGGAAGAGCTTCTATAACAATTATTTGTGGAACAGGATGTGGTTTTGTAATTAAACCAGCAACTTCTTCCACAATGGATGCAGTTGCTTGACTCTTAGACTTCGAACTGTACGTTCTGGAGAGGGAAACAACTCTGCACAATGACGAGTCGGGGGATAAAACAGCCTTGCACAGAGGCGACTGGCGTAAATTCAGTAGTGCTTCATATTGTTTCAATACAGGTCTCACAGAATGTACAACCTGTAATCGAGGCAGAACACTGAAATCAATTTTGTCACACTTCCACGACGTTTTGATTGCCATTGATAAAACACAAACATCCTCACCAGGTTGATGAAGATAATACTTGAGGCACGGATGACTGAAATCAGATTTGATAACAAATGGTCGAACAGAGTGACGCGACACATAACCATACAATTTGGTACTACCAGTGCTATTTAGAAGTCCAAACTTGATGATAACGAAACATCCTTCAGAAGGGTATTTTCCTTCAGACAGGGTGGCACTACTGACAATGGTATCACACTGTATTTCAAGAAGCCTTCCATCAGGTTTATGCTGTTTAATATTACAGAAGTAATGAACAACTTTCACCTGCCTCCATGCTAGAAAAAGCCCTTCCCACGCTTCAAGTAATAACAATGGAAAATAGGTCTCATAATAGTCTTTGTAGCAGCCATATGATGATTCCACTGTCTTAACATTTTCTGTTATGGGTGGAGGTTCAGTAATTTGAATTTGCTGTGGAAGCCAACTGACATTCCATGACAACATCAAAAACAGCAGATCTTTCGCGGTAGAATTGTCTTTAAAAGTTGTAGCAGGCTTGGAAGAAAACTTCTGACTACGCCCTTGCACGTGACTATCTGATGCACGTCTTGATATGGCAGAAGTCACTTCAGGAGTAGGAACTTTAGGAAAATTCATGCCATCTCTTGTAGAAGAATCAGCGACTTCTGCAGAAGATGGAGGACGTGAGAAAAGCAGTTCTGGTGTAGAAGATGGAGTACGCTGATACTGCTGTTCTGGGGTTGGCGATGGAGTGTGTGCAAAGTCATTTAGGAATGTCACTTGAGGTGGTGATGCCAGAAAACTAGAACTCTTTGCTGAAGCTGTAGACACAAACTCTAAGTGCTGCAACGTTTTTGAAGGGCTAGCCTCAAATGATGGTGGTGGGCTTGATGCAGGTGGTGACAATGATGGAGAACTTGAGGCTAAACTCATTGACTTGGCTGGAGATAAATCTGGTGGGGGAGAAGCTGGTGGAGGAGGAGGGAAAAATCAGGTGGTGGTGGAAGAGGTGGGGGGAGGAACATCAATATTTGGTGGAGGCTGGGATGGCAAAGGAGGAGCAAATGACTGCATAGGTAACATAGTTTCTGCAGATGCAAAACAGCTACGCAATTGTGAAGAATATCCTGTATCCAGTGGAGGTGGTGATGACACTGTTGAGAGAGATGGATACTGTGCTTTACGTATAGGAGGGGGTGGAAATGTTAATGGTGGAATTGTTGATGACAGAGAGGAAACAGAGGGCACATTTCGAGTCATGCCTGGCAAATTTGGCAGTGGTGGTGTTTTTGGTGTCAAGTCTCCTAAATTCTGTAGAGGACGCACTGGTTGCACTGGTACATTTCGGGTCACACCGCTTAAATTCTGTGATGGAGGTGGCATTTGATTTTGAGTCAGCGTCATCATATTTGGTCTTGGTGGAACAGGCTGCACAGGAACACTTGATGCAATATTTGGCATATTCTGTGGTGGCACCAAGGATTGCATAGGCAAATTAAATTGAGTTTGATTTGGTATGAATGATTGTGAAGATGGAAAAACTGAAGGAGAGTTATTAAAAAATGATGTTTGTGTTCCAGGACACTGGAATGTTGAAAAGACTGGATTCCTAAGTGCTTCAGTTGATTCCATGGTAGAAAGTTGTGGATTAGCACCGCCCATAGGATTCCAGAAACTGTTAGTCTGAAAGACTGTTTGCTGTGGTTGAATGTAGTTACTCGTGCTGACAGGATGATACACCTGTTGAAAGTCTGTACCACTGGGCACAGTATTTCTGTACTTTTCCTTATATTCTTCAATATTTAGTTTTGAATGTTTTCCACCGAAAGCATTTTCACGATTAAGCCGTGGATCAAGAGCCTGTGACATATGACCCCCTCGCACAACTACTTCAATTTTATTTCTGCTGTCACCAATGTGAATATCACCAATTTCTGGAGACTTTACAAGTAAATGTCCTTCTTGGAAGTTTGCTTGTTCATTCTTTTTTGTTTTGAACCATTTGTACTTGTTCTTATTGCTTTTTGATGAAGACTTATCAGGAAGCATCTCTTTTGTTAAAAATGCATTTCTTGAAGCAAATCTTTGAACTTTGTTGGATGATTTTGATGACACAATGTCAGGATCATTTTCAACATCAAACAAAGAACTTTCCTTATCATGTGATTTTCTTTTGGGTGAAGGCAGTTTTCTTTTCAGTTTTGACTGATCTGCTTCGCGAGTGGTGCCACTTTTCCCCTTTGAAGCTACAGGCTGTCCTTTTCCAGAAAGTTTAATTACTTCTACGATGCTCTCATTCAACTTTTTCCTCACACTATTACTCTCAGTTTTAGGAAAAATTTTTATCTCTGGTTTTTCTGGTGAAACATTTTTTTCTCTGGTTTTTCTGGTAAAACATTTTTTTCAGTTTTACCTAGTGGGGCATTTTTGTCTAGTGCAATGTCAGACATTTTTGAAGATACAACTTTCTCATCTTTAACTGAATTCACATTGTGACCTTCTGCTGACAAATTAAGATTTTTCTCATCCAAGGCAGCTTCACTTATTCTGTCTTGTTTAGGGCAATTACGAGCAGGATCTCTTTTGAACTTTTTACCTTTCCAAGGTCTGGTACGTTTGCGATTCCTCCTCTTTCTAGGACACCTTACAGCAACATCTTCACTAGGTGGAGAACAATCCATGCTTTGAGAAGAGTCTTCATCCACATTTTCTGTTTTACATTTTTTTGTATCTGAGTCCTCATTAACACTTTGCTCTTTCTCAGGTTTAAGAGCACTATTGCCCTTAGCTTTGGAAGAAGGCTCAGCAGTATCACTTTCATGCTTCACAGTTGCTGCTATGCCTGCAGCCTCAAGTTTACCACATGACTTTGAAGAATCTACTGTGTTGCTATCAGATTCAGCTTTTTCAGACTCAGGCCTTTCACTGCTAGGTTGACTTCCATCTAATGAGTCTGATTGCTGCTGACCCTGGACAGAGGCTTGTATATTTTGCATTATAGAACGCAACACATCTTTGGATAGCGCAGAAAGCATTTTTTGATCCTTATTTTTCTCACAAGCATTACGTTCGCTATAATTTGGGAGTTTATTTTCTGACAAGTTACTTACTCTACATGAAGATATGCTTCCTGAATCAATAACAGAAGGTTGCCTTGAACAAGCTTCATGATGTGTACCATTACCACTTGCCACATTTAAAATACTCCTCAGATTTTCAGCAGATATTAAATCACTACCAACATTACTTCCTTTATTTTCAGACTTATGAGGAACTCCGATTTCCTCCATTGTAGCATCTTTATTCAGGCGGTCAACCATACCTTTATCATCACTAGCTGGTTGTCTCAATGGCTCAGCTTCTTCACCACATGGAAGTACACTGCTTGAATCTGAGCATAACTCGCTCTTGTTATTCTCGCCCTTAGATGTTGACACAACCTGATCTGCAGTTTTGTTATTCACTGTTTTGGAACTAAGGCTACCAGCACAATTTAATTCTGTAGTAACAGCAACAGAACTCTGACTCATCTTAGTTTTCTTTTCAGACTCTGTGATTGGAGAACATGCTCCAGCACTCTTTGTCTCAGGTAGTTCAGATTTTACTCTTACACACTCATTTGCAAGCTGTGCATCATTGTTCTTTGGCATTTCTTCAGCATTATCAATCGAATCTTGACATTTTCTTTCTGATAACTTGCCAGTTTCTATCTTCACTGGTTTATTTTCAAGAACAGGTTTCAGGTCTTTTTTGCGTTTTTCAAGAAGTTCAAGAACTAATTCTTGTAGTTGATCTGCACGAAAATTGTTGATAAATTCAACTGCATCACGCACAGTGGGGTCACGATTTCCTATTGTGTCTGATTTCACAATTTTTTTAGGAGATTCCAATATTTTATCAAGTGATTCATCAGCACTACTTTTGCTAACCTCACTGCTACAAGCAGCTTTTGTATTCATTCCAATTGATACTGGATCAGTATTTCCTTTCTCACATTCTTCAGTAACAAAAGTGACATTCTTTTCCACTAAAGGATCTTCTTTTACCTCTGAAGTTAATGAAGTAGTCATTTGTTTTGTAACACAGGTATTTTGCAGATCTTTGCTGGAAATACTCACAGATGCTTCGGAGTTATCTTTGCAATTACTTTTTTCAGCAGTGATGTCTTTTTCAGCAGTGATGTCTTTTTCAGCAGTGATGTCACCTGCAAGTTTTGCTTGTTCCTGCAAAATATTTACAGTGCTACTTTTCTCAATGACCTCTTCACTGTCTGACAAGGGCTCCTCTTTTATTTTAGCACTCAAAACTGTAATATCAGATGTATTGCTTACAGATAATTTTGCAGTATTTTTATTAGGAACAGCTTCACAAATTTTATTCAGTGTATGACTGCTGTTTACATCTTTTCCACTTTCTGACCTGTTAGAAAGACAATCAGTCTTCTTAGCAGCATCTTCCTTATTATACAAAGGTTCTCTTTTAATTTTAGAATGACAGGCGGTAATATCACATGCACTACTTGCAGATGGTTTCGTAGCATCTTTGCAAAGAACAATTTCACAAACTTTATCTGGGGTCTGACTGCTGTCAATGTCTTTCCTACTTTCTTCATGATCAGACAAGGGCTCCTGTTTAATTTTAGCATTCAAACTGGATATAGTTGTATCCATCTTAGAGGTGCCAGCCCCTAAATTATTGCTAACCTTATCAATGGATACAATTGGTGGTGGCTCTGTGCTAGTGCAAATTTTTTGATCTGCTATTTGACTCTCATTGTTTACACTCTTAGCTTTTTCATTACATTCAGACTTTTTCAGTACTTCAGTTTCTCCTGAACATTTTTTAGATTTTTTATTCATTTTATGCACTGTTCCACCCACCTTTACAGCTTTGTCTGGTTCTTTAGAGAAAGATTCAAAAACTATTTTTGATATCATTTCAGAATTACCAGACATATCAATTTTTTCCGTTTTGATATTTGGTATCACAACTGGGCAATCTACAACTGTCTTCTTCTTTGACAGATCAATTTTAGTTTCTGCTGAACTTCTGCAACTCTTTGTTGAGTACAGCATGCTCAGAGGAACATCATCTTCATCATCTGTTTCTTTTTTAATCTGATCTGGTAGAAGCAGCTTTCCCGAAGCCCAGTCTTTGCGAGAATCTGGGGAGTTTTCATTGTCAGATTCACTTTCAAAATCCACTGGTTCTTTTTTAATGTTTTCAATACTAATAGTCATCTCAAAAGTTTCATTACATTCAGACTCAGAAGCCAGTTTCTGATTTTTTAATGAGCTGGTAATTTTTTGAAGGCCCGATGAGAAATTGACACCACGATTTCCACAAGGGACACTGGGCATGCGATGCTCATCATTTTTACAATCATCTTCATCAACACTGAAAGTCATTTCTACAAAATTAGACTCTGGAGTTGTAACAATTGTGTCATCATTATCCAGTGTAATTATTTCAACAGGTGCAGTCTTCTTTTTAACAGCTATAGGAATACAATCTGGACTTCCTAAATCTTTATCTGCAAATGGATCATTTCCACTGGGTAACGTATCTTCATCACTTAATGGAATATCACGATTTCCTCCAGGATCATGCTTCTTCAGAGAACGCTTCCTTGTAGGAGATTTAACTTGTTTTGTCTTGGACACACTGGTAGTTTTCTTCCTACTGGTGGTCCTTTTTCGAGCCATTGCAATGACTTTGCAGGGACCTTCTCACTGAAAAAAACAAACAAAACAAAAAACATGATTAATACTTAAAAATGTTTTATAAATTTATCTCGCCAAGAAAACAACAGCCACATAGCCAAAATGGAATTGTGGTTCTAACTTGGAACTGAAGATATACTAATAATGGATGCTAAACCCTAAGGGAATTGGGACACTTAGACTTCATGTAACTGTAATTACAAGATCAACTACACAATCTTGTAATTTTTCAAATTCAAGGGGTAAAACTATTACAGTAACTGCACTGTTGGTGCAGTGTTACTATATTCCAAAAACAGAAGGTACATAACTTGAATAGAACCAGGGGTCATTCCAGGTTACATTTGATACCATTAGACGGTATCTTTGCAAAAATATTTTTTGTTCAAACAATATCTTCACAAAAATATTCCGAATTTAATGGTATCTTTGTTTCCCGTAAAATTTTAATCTAGCATAAATATTTTAGTGTAAGAGTCATCTTGAATATTGTTACGTTTAACTACTATGCCCTCTTTTTTTCTTCGTTGAACTGTTGCTTTCAGAAAAATGGCCTCTGACAGATGCCTATCAATTACTGCATCATCACTACCAGCAGCTGAAGTGACATTTGCTGAAAGGAATCCCAAGGATTGTGTGAGCACCTTTTTATGGAGAACGTCACTGGTTCTCTGTCCTTCCTCCCTTGCAGCAATTTGCATGTAATGTGTTGCACACCTTAGATTTCTGTATCCATCTCCCCAAACAGAACTTCCTCGTGCTGATCACTTCACAGTCTTTGATTTCTATGGTTCTTGTAGACAAGGAGGAAAGTTGGGAAGTGTACTTATTTAAAATCTTTGCCACACTGACCGTGATTCCACGAAATATATTCACTATTATGAGGAGAACATGGTGGGAAGTGGCAGACTGTTCACTTTATGAGGAATTGGGATGACATATAAGTGACTTTTTATATTTTGCGTAGCGAGTTATTTCATTTCTACCAGCATTTAAAAACTTTCGATCTTTGATGACTTTCCTTTTTTAATACAGCGTGGAGTGGGGTTTTGTTGTCCACCCCACCCCCCCCCCCCAAGAGCAGCTTGAACGTAAATTCGCAGTCTTAATAAAAGATTATATTATGGGACCTAAAAAAAATTGTCGCAGATACCGCATTTTTTTTATATATATATTTTTTTGCTTCAAGTTCAGTAATTTGCCGTAAATACCGCACTTTGTTGCATAATCTGTGAATTATCAGTTAGAAAGTTTAAATTTTAGGTTCTGTGGATAATACATAATATAAAAAGTTCTTATGGTACTTTAATTTTTAAAAATTCCGCATGGGTTCAGGACAGCTGGTGGTGTTGGAAAAGTATGGAAAATGTGTTAACAGCAAAAAACAAAAAGGGAATGCAGTATGAAGCTTGAGAGCTGCAAAGAGATAGAAATATGTTTGTTTTTTCGTTGTTATGAGCATTTAAATAGAAAATATTTTGTGTTCAATTATGTGGTGTAGAATATCTGAGGGCCAGGCTAAGTGCTCTGGAAAGCCCGCTGAACTATTCCACACCACGTAATTGTTGCCATCGCAGAAGCGTAATCTCATTTTGAATTGCATTCATTAGTTTTGTTGCATTAATCACATTAGTGTTAAGACTTATTCGTCCTTCAGTTTTTGAAAAATATTTTTAGAAATGCCAAATACTACAGATTGTCCACAGTTTCTACAGATTTTTAGGTCTAACTAATGAACAATGGTAATGTTGAAAAAAATTAGGAATTTTCGTTTTTTCATTTGAAAATAACAAAAGTATTTAAAAATGAGTTACTTGTTTTTAATAAGATAGTTTCTTTTGTATTTCTTTGAACTTTTGAACATCTTGTGAATCACGACTTTTCTGTCGAAAATTATGGTACAGGATCAATGACATAACAGGTGCAGATATTTTAATTCTGAATTTCACAGTCTGCAGATAACACTATATAACTTTTTGTTCCATCATCACACATTACAATTTTTTTTTATTTGAATTTGCTTCTCCTGGCACCTAAATTTTGGAGCTGGCTCCTAGATCTGGAATATATTTTTCCAGCCCTGGCATATACAATCATCAAAACAGAAAACTTGCTGCAAACCCAGGAAGCTGGGGCTATTATTAGCAATAAAATAAGATGAAATTAAAATAATTAAAAAATACCTGAAAAAATAAAACAATTTTTATTTTCAGAATAATAGTTATAGAGATTAAAATTGCTCTAAACACAAAGACAGGCAAATGTCTTTAGAATATGCTAAATTTCACAAAAATAGGCAACATTTTACAAAATTGGGTATCATCTTTAAAAACCTGGATCGATGCCTGAGAACACCTATACTTATACTTCACCTCTTCCAAGGGAAACCGAAATTCCTTTCTCATTCATATTTTATTACTGGTAATTCATAAATGAATGACAATCAAAAGTGCATTTTAGAGTCTGAAACACCAACAAAGAAACGAGTGCAGTGTGGAAATTTGTAATTTTTTTCACAAGCAAATTCTGCTACAACAGGTAGTTATTTCTCATGGAATTCATCAGAAATAACTTAAATAACCTGTCACAATGTATTTGCATTTACTTTCATGCTTAAAATAATTTGAAAATTGCATTAACAATTACAGATCATATAAAAGTCGCTCCAGATGCAGATAGGTAGCCCTAGATAGAATGCATGCTGTTCACGAGACCCAAGCCCTAGATAGAATACATGCTGTTCATCCGGATTTACAATTTTTAATGGCCATTCTAGATGTTGTTTCCCTTTTCCCCAACATCCCTGTGGACACAGCCATAGATTTAATTACCCCACAGCTACCTAGCTTGGGTTTACAACCTTCTGAACGCACTGTCATTGTATCAGCCCTCACTCTCATTACAAACCGAACTTATTTTAAGTTTAATAACATCATTTACTGCCAAGAATACGGTTCTCCAAAAGGATCACCCCTCTCTTCCATATTGGTAAAGATTGTTTTACAATATGTTGAAAATCCTTCCAAGCCCTACTTTACACTCAATACGCTGATGATGTTTTGGTGTTTTGGCAGTATCCCCTTTCCGATTTAAGCATCTTTACAGAATCCCTTTCTTCCGTCCTCACTTCGATTACTTTTTCCTCAGAAATTGAATCTTCACATTCCTTACCTTATTTGGATATATTGTTGAAATGCAGCCCAGGCAGGCACATTCATACCTGTTTATCGTAAGCCAACCTTTCTTCTAGTTATGATTACATACAACTCGTTCACCCCCAACAGTTACAAATCTGGTTCACTACATTCCTTGATTCACACAGTCTATACACATTTTTCATCAAACTCTGATCTTTCGCTGGAACTTCAGTGCATTTCCACTATGGCAGAGTCGTTTGGATATCCCCGTCGATATTTCACTAAAATTCTTCCTAAGTCTCAACGCTATTATTTCACCACACTTCAACCCCAACGTGAATTGCCTGTTACCCGGTTCATTGGCTTCATTCCTTACCACCTAACCTATAGTATCCTTACTCTACAAGACGTGACATAAGTTTAACTATAATGTTGGTATTTCCTCGAAAAGCCTTTTCAACCTGGTCAAGTCTGATCGTGACCATTTTACAATTATGGAAAAACATGGTGTATATTCTGTACCACTACAACCGGTCAATGATTTTCTCCCTACGACAGCCTACATCGGATTAACCTGCCAGTCACTCGAGGTGAGAATCTCTGAACATAAATACAACGTTCGCAACCATTCATCCGCAACGGCCTTAGTGTGAACAGTCAACAAGGGTGATTATTTACCACTATGGAATGATGTTAAATTATTGTGCTCAGCGAGAACTAAAACTGCAGTGCTCTTTTTGGAGTGTTTGTATATTTTGAATTTTGACGAACAGTGCTGTAATGAAGAAACCCTGCAAACCATACCTGCTCCTTGGAGGTTCCTGCTGGAGAATCCCTCTTCCACTGCAAAGATGTTTTGGCTATTTTACTTACTGTCTACAGATTATTCGTTTTTATGCATTTGTACATATTTTCATTTTTTATTGTTACTTTCTGTGTAAAGCATACTTAACCTTTTTAGTGTGGCGCATGCATTGTATCTCGCCTATGGATATGGGTGTGTGTATATAAGGCAATGTGCCCCCTGTAAATTCTCGTTGTGCCTGAAGATGGGTCTGTGGAGACGGACCTGAAAGATCTCGCACATTGGTTTTAATCATTTTTAACCTTTAAACAAGTTTTATTTTGCAAGTAAAAGGTGATTCACAGCTTGCGATGATTTGGCTTGGTTACTTTGTGTTGAAATTGGTTACGTCTTGTTTTTCATGCTTAAGACAGCAAAAAACGATCGTGCACTAGTAAATCTCATTAGCACGATAAAATTCTTCCACTCATCAATCATATAAAAGGTTAGAATTGTAATTTAATGAGACAGACTTTTCCACTTCCTTTTAAAATAACAGATAGGGCTACTGTATACTTTCCCCAATTAGATTTTAGCACTTTGACTGACTTGAAATATCAGTCATGTAGAAAGCAGAGTGATTCCTTCAGATTCTAACTTGGAAGGTATGGCAATTGTAATAGGATGTTCGAAACACATTTCATTTTGGATGCAACACTTGTTTTTTCACAAGAAAATTCTGCTACAGCAGGTATACATTGTAATGACTAATTTTCACAGTTACCAACTCTTGCATACAATGGACAGGCTCAAAGATCGACATTAACCTAACAGTGAACTCTACCTTTAAACATTCTGAGAAGCCAGAATGGTATGCGGATGCAACAAGATTCTGTTGACAACCTAATAATAAGACTTCACTGATTTTTCTATTAACACAAATTATAGAATCTAAGGCAAATCTGCATTGCATCTCATGAACATTTTTTTAAAAAGATCATAAAAATAAAAAAAAGTTACTTCCATGAGTGGACTAAGAATGTCCATTTCTGCAGATAGTTTCTAATTTTTGTTTGTGGTAACAACCAAAGCAATAAAAACATACTTAGAACTCCACTTTTAATGTCATTGTTTGTTGTAAGAATCCTCTTTGAGTATATAATACTTGAGAATCTACACTAACACTTAATATGCTGGATCCCAAACTGCTTGTGCCTACGCGCAAAATTTTTCTCGGGCACTTCTCTACCTACCTCACTGTATACTGTCCAAATGATGCAATGCTGTTGAGCTTCAAATCAGCTGAGGCTTAAAAGTGTGATCACCCACATAAGTGCAGTGTTGGTGTATGGAGGTACATGCACCCCTCCCCTCCCCAAATTAGAAAATTTAAATGCTAGGGCAAGCCTACAATGGGGCAGGAAATATGAATGGGAGGTTTAATGAAGTTCAAACAGCAAGTCAGTCAGTCAACTCACTCACTCACTCTACACACACACACACACACACACACACACACACACACACACACACACACACACACTGTTATGTTCACCTGTTAGATTTGGCAATGATTTGTTTTTGTGGGGAAGTAAAACCAATGCTATCAATGCAGAGAACTCATTATATAACATTTTTCATATACCAGCAAAAAGATATGTAACATTTAAATTTTTAAAAAGAGGATTTTATTTACAGAAATCTTAGCATCTTGTCAAAAATGCACTGGACTGTTCATCATCGTTCACTATCAACAGTGATTGAAGAGTAATGCATAACAAACAATGTTTGTCATGCACTAAAAAAGACCCAAATTTTGTGATGTTTACAGAGAAACTGTTTTCAAAGATGACCTCCCCTCCCTCGAAAGATAACGTCAGTTTACACATTTTCGTGTCCCCACCAAAAGAAAACATGAGTTTACACTTATTCATCCCCACCCCCCACCAAGAAAACATCAGTTTATGCTTGTTCGTGTCCTCATCCCCCGAAAAATAAAGGGTCATGCTACACCTGTGATTAATCGCCCAGCTGAAATTTTAAACACCCTGGCAGATCAGGATGCCTGCAAACACACACCACAGGAGTTGATAAACATTCCCCTGTGGAAATGAAGAAGCCCCTCCATTGCAGGATGTACAGCAAGGTTGCTCATAAAGTTTATCACTTAAGATTTTTAGTCAATTGCCAATGAAAAAATTAATACATACGTACGTACATACATATCACTAAGCTGTTCTCTGAGATTCAGAGGTTAGCTTCAAAAAGAAATACAAACTACCAGATATTTTTACTTACTGTTGTTGTATCAAACTTCTCCATTTACAGCAATCTTGACATACAACTCGGGCTTCACTGATATCCATTACACGCCGTACACAAGATCTTTTATACTTCATACTCATAATCTTTTTCTCATGCAGACACTCATGAATCTGATCCACCCATGTCTTCCTTGGCCTTCCTCTGCCTTTCCTTCCTGCCACTTGGGCTGAAAAGATTTTCTTAGTAAGCATTTCATCACTCATTCTTTCAACATGGCCAAACCACCGAAGCATATTGGTCTCCACCTTGCTAACAACATTTTGCTTTACACATCAAACAACTGCAATACATCTTCATTCCTCACACAATCATATCGTGTCTTGCAACAAACCCCACGTAAGTAACTCATTTCTCCAGCACACAAACGACTCCTGTGTTTCTTCTGCAGTACCCAGGTTTCACTGCCATACATCAGAGTAGGAACAATTACTGTTTCATACACAGCCATGCGGGACTCTCTGGAGAACCCATCATTCCTGTGAAAACCTCTCAGAGCAGCTATGACTTTCAAAGAAGAATTCACTCTCCTACTGATTTCACCATCCAACTTGTTCTCTGTCAGACATGCTTCCTAAATACACAAACTCATTCACTTAGTCAATCACAGTGCCGTTTATACTTACATTACATTCAGTGCTACCAGTTCCTTTCTCAAACACCATAACTTTGGTTTTTCCCTTATTTATACTCAGTTTGAATTTCATGCAAACTTCGTACATCTGAGACAACATACTCTGCAACTCACTTTTGCTATCTGCCAACAGGACAGTGTCATCAGCATACAGCAATCTGCACATACGGATATCACCAAGACATAAACCACAATCATCTATTTTGGCATCACGCATGCATGCATCCATAAATATATTAAACAGCCATGGTGACATTACACAACCTTGTCTAACTCCTGCACAAATAGAATACCAGTTTGATAAAACACCATTCACTCGTACACAAGCTCTACTACCAGCATACATGGGTTTTACACGGTTAAGTAGATTCCCAGTAACACCATATTCATTCAATACCTTCCACAAAAGTGTCCTATTTACTCGGTCGTAAGCTTTCTCTAAATCTATGAAGGCAGCAAAAACTTTCTTACCAACAGCCAGATACTTTTCAATCATCATGTGTAATGCAAAAATCTGGTTAGTGCAGCCTTTACCAGGCATAAAACCACTCTGAACATCCCACACTTTCTCTGATAAGACCTCGTACTCTTTCAATAACAACTTTACCAAACACTTTCCCTGGCACACTCAGTAGGCTAATACCACGATAGTTCTTGCATTCAGTCTGATCACCTTTTCCCTTATACAAGGGAACAATAATAGCATCCTTCCAATCCCGAGGGACCATTCCTAACTCCCAGCACAACTGGCAGATTTCAGTTAACCAGTCAATTACAGAGCCACCACCATATTTCAACATCTCGGCAGTTATGCCATTAACTCCCGGAGCCTTACCATTCTGAAGAGATTTTAGAGCTTTACACACTTCTCTTGAGATCCCTACTGTGCTTCCATCCCTCACTGTGACATCTGCATCTGTCTCAGAATCATCTTTGCTTTCCTGATCTAATAACTCGCAGAAATATTCACCCCATCTTTTACTTAACTCATTGGGCTCCCATATCATTTCCCTGATCTCATTCTTCACACAACTTACAACTTTGTTTCCCCTATTTTTCCTGACTCTCATGTACTTCCAGAAAGTCTTCCTATCTTTCCAAAAAGCCAGTTCATGCCTTTCCACTTTCTCCTTCCTATCTTTTGCCTTACTCTGGCGAACTAGCTTAGCAGCTTCACGCTTCTTACAGCGATATTCATCCACAGAGACTCTACCTTGCAACATCCCCAAATTGGCTTCCTTCTTTCTCTTTACTGCCTCTTTAATCTTACTATTCCACCAAACATCACCTCTATTGTTACCCACTATTGTGGTGCCACAGACCTCTTTAGCAGCAGTGACAACACAGTTCTTAAAACATTCCCACTTCTTTTCTACATCCCTCTCACCAGACTTCAGCTTGTTCAGTCATTCTCCGAGTAAGTCAGAATAACGCTGATGATCTTCAAGGAGCCTACCAACCTTTATTCTTTCTATCCTGGGTCTCTTCCTATTCCTTTTCCTCCGACCAACATTAAGTTTCACTCGTGACACTACCAAGTAATGATCAGAACCAACATCCGCGCATCTCATCACACAGGTGTCAACAACTAAGTGTTTCAGGCGTTGATCGTACACAACAAAATCTATCACACTCTTTTGACCAAGAGTACGATTTTCCCCAAGTATATGTGTAGATAAACTTGTGGTTGAAAAATGTATTAGATACACACAAGCCATTCTCAATGCAGAGTTCAATTAATCTTTCACCATTATCATTCACACAAGGATCATTAAACTTACCCAGAACATTGTCAGAAATTGCATTCTGCACACCTACTCTAGTATTGAAATCCCCTGCTATTATAACTTTTTGTTTAGCACCAAACTGGCTCAAAACAGCTTTTAGCTCATTCCAGAAATCTTCCTTCTTATCAGAAGGTTAAGAGTCACCAGGAGCATACACCACAACGATTACGATTCTCTGGTTTCACTTTCAAACGAATCCAGAGAATTATCTCACTTATGCAACTATAGTGAATCAAGTTGTTCTTCATCTTTTCACTTAAAATCACACCTACACCAGCCTGTCGTCTCACATTATCCAATACTCCAGACCACACACTCACTGTGCCATTCACTTCTTCTACCCCATTTCCTTCTTTTTGGTTTCACTTACACAGCACATCCAGTCTACACTTTTTCATCTCCTCAATCACCTCATTCATCTTGCCATTTATACCTCTAGTATTCCATACACCAATCTTACATTCACTCAGCAGAGATCTCTTTCACATACGCCGTTTAGAAAGCCCAGGTTGATTCCGTGGTGGACCGCCCTTCTCAAGTGTGGTAGGTCCACCATATCTCACATTTGAGTCTGGATATTTATTTCCTTTTGTCTTTTTAATCAAGTAAGTACATCAGTGTGGGGTATTAGCCCACAGCTGAGGGTTCCAGTTGGTCATTCAACCTAAGGATTCTGGAACAAAACCCAGTGAGTTGGGGTCTTTTAGTCAATGTCACAAAGAACTAGCTGGCACCTCTCCAAGATTCACAGAGGCCCCCTAGTTGCTGTTGTGTGTGCCATTGTTACCACGAAGTGCCCCGAGGAGGCAAACCCATTGCTCGATCATTACAATATATCCTGAATCCTGATATAATACAAATTTTGAAGATGACAATCTGTGTTTTTGGTTATAAGTATGACAAGGATGGTAAGTCAGATACTATCCGAAAACTTGAAAATTTTGTGTTCCTGATATTTTTTCTTTTTTACATCTTTCGCATTACTTTTTCTTACTAAGTTGTTTGGAAAATAATGGACGATTTGGTGGGTAATAATGAAAGATACGTGTATACCTCATAGCACACAAACTTGTTTTATTCAAAATCGGTGCCTTCAGCAACTACACATCTCGGTCAGCGAGGGACAAGTACTTTAATTAAGGTTCATACAAAATTTTTAAGAATTAAAATTTAGCACTTTTTAGGGGCTTTTTAAGCACCGTTCAAAAAAAAATTTAAGGACTCACAGGATTTTACGTATATACACAAAATATATATAAAAATATACACACTGAAAGGACAATTTATTATACACACAAATGTAATGATGTGCAAGTCTACCTTTTGCCCTCACAACAGTAGCAACATAATGTGGTATGGAATCTACAATTGTTGGAAATGTTTGGGTGGCATTTTGGCCAATGATTAAAGGACAGAAGTCAGTGAAGCAACGAAAGTTGCCAGTGGTGGGTTTCAGGCTCTAATGCATTGCTCAGCCAGAATAACGTATATGCTGGCAGGCTCCATTCTATTTAATACTATGTATACCTTCAGATTCTGCAGCCTTTGTATGTCTCTTAGTTAAGGTCCACGTCTCTGCACCATATGTAAGCACTGGAAGGATGCATTGATCAAACACTTTTCTTTTAAGACATAATGGCATACTGCTCTTGAAAATTATGCTGTTTCTTCCAAAAGCTCTCCAGGCAAGTTTTGCTAGCCGATTAATTTCTTCATCAATATGACCCTCACTTGATACCTGCTATCCAAGATAAACGTATGTGTCTGTTATCTCCAGCTTTTCTCCATCAATCGATAAATCTTCATTTCTTGTAAAAGCATTAAACATCACTTTTGTCTTCTGAAAGTTCATTTTTAATCCCACTTCTTTACTCTTGTCAGCAAGTTCCTGGATCATACTCTGCAGCTCTGATGGGGTAGTTGCAAAAATGACTACTTCATCAGCAAAACGAAGGTGGGTTAGATAATCTCCATTAATCTTTATCCCTTTGTTTTCCCAGTTCAGTGATTGAAAGACATTTTTCAATGTCGCATTAAAGAGCTTCGGAGATATGGTGTCACCTTGTCTCACTCCCTTTCCAATTTTTATGTGTGTTGTATTTTCAAACAGCCGAATCTTTGCACTTGCATTTTCATAGATGTTATTAATAATATTAATGTATGCATCTTCAATACCGCAGGATTCCAGAGCCATTGTAACTGCTGATGGTTTCACCGAATCAAAGGCTTTTTCATAGTCGATAAAAGCCATGCATAATGGAAGTTCATATTCCCTCGCTCTTTCAATTAGTTCTCTCAGTACGTAGATATGATATATTGTGCTGGAGCCACTCCTGAATCCAGCTTGTTCTCTCGGTTGAGCCATGTCCAGTGTTACCTTCAAGCGGTGTGAAAGAACTTTAGTGAAGATTTTATAAACCACTGATAGGAGGCTGATAGGTCTGTAGTTCCTGATATCCTCAATGTCACCTTTTTTATGTAGCAAGATCATTGTAGCGTTGTTCCAATCCTCAGGAATCTTCCCTTCATTAAGGCATCGAGTGAAAATTTGGGCGAGTACTGTTTCGATTTCTCCACTTGCTTCTTGTATGATGTCTACAGTAATTCCATCTTCTCCTGGAGCTTTTCCCAGCTTCATGTTCTTGATTGCATGGGCAACTTCTGCTGCTGGGAGGTGCATGCTTGGTGTAACCAGGAGAGATAAGATGAGCAACTCGTGGATCTGAAAAATGACAAGAGTGGAAGACATCATGATCAGAGTTAAATCCCTGAAATGGCAATGGGCTGGGCATACTGCCAGAAGGACAGACCATCGATGGACAGCCGAAATTCTAGATTGAATTCCAAGGGACAGGAAAAGACCCAGAAGAAGACCACATGGGAGAAGGGTGGATGAAATTCAAAAGCATGTGGGAGTGACATGGAGACTGGCACAAGACAGACAGTTGTGGAGGAAACTTGGGGAGACCTTCATCCAGCAGTGGATTGATAATGGTTGACAATGATGATGATGATGATGATGATACCTTCAGATTCACTCAAATCGGACAAAAACTCTGCTACAGACCCTTTGTTATAAAATCATATCCTGCTGTCATTCAACTTCTTCATAAAGACAGATATCCTCTTGCTTCTCTAGAAGTTTAGTGCTTTACTTATAAAGAGCTCTTATCAAAATGTGAACAAAACAGGGTTCGTACTCATTTTCAGAAATTGAAAATAAGGAGTTTCTAAGGGCTTTTTAAGGACCTTAAAAGCAATTTTTAAGGACCTTCATTAATTTTATAAGGAGTTATAAGTTAATTTTTACCACTTTTAAAAAGGCATTCATATTAAAAAACACCCTTAAAACATACTTTTAAAACAGCAAAGATCGCTTAAGTAACACGATTTTTAATCATTTGGTGAGATGTAAGATGCACCTCAACACTAAACTGGAACGTGGCAAGCTCATAAGACAAACAAAATGTATTGACATAACCAACCTTAAAAAACACCATAATACTTTCAAGTTGGAACTGAAGAACAGATTCTCTGCTTTAGAAGGCCTAACATCGGAAGTTAACAGAAAAGTAACCAAAGCTCTAATGGAAACAGCAACAAAATTAGCTGGGTCTAAGAACAAGTTGCATGTGAACAAATTATCAGGAAAAACCAAAATGTTGATGCAAAAAAGAAGAGAGATGAGGACAACTAAAGTAGATGTGACTTCCAAAGTGGAATATATAGAGCTATGCAAGACAACACGAAAAAGTATCACTGAAGACGTAAGGAAATTCAACTGTGAGCTAGTGAGGAAAGCAATTGAAAACAACCAAAGCCTTAAGATAGCAAAGGGACATCTCAGTAAGGGAAGAAAACAGATTATGGCTCTGAGAAAAGAAGATGTGTTCTATAACAAGAAATAGAGGCGAAATTTTGACAAGAGTGAATGATTTCTACTCCAAATTATATGAAAGGGATGATACATGTACTCCAGACATCATGAAAGGTACCAGAGTTCTTCCAGTCCTCCCAGCAGAAGTTGCTCATGCAATCAAGAACATGAAGCGAGGGAAAGCTCCAGGAGAAGATGGAATTACTATAGACATCATACAAGAAGCAAGTGGAGAAATTGAAACAGTACTCGCCCAAATTTTCACTCGATGCCTTAATGAAGGGAAGATTCCTGAGGATTGGAACAATGCTACAATGATCCTGCTACATAAAAAAGGTGACATTGAGGATCTCAGGAACTACAGACCTATCAGCCTCCTATCAGTGGTTTATAAAATCTTCACTAAAGTTCTTTCACACCGCTTGAAGGTAACACTGGACATGGCTCAACCGAGAGAACAAGCTGGATTCAGGAGTGGCTATAGCACAATAGATCATATCCACGTACTGAGAGAACTGATTGAAAGAGCGAGGGAATATGAACTTCCATTGTGCATGGCTTTTATCGATTATGAAAAAGCCTTTGATTCGGTGAAACCATCAGCAGTTACCACGGCTCTGAAATCCTGCGGTATTGAAGATGCATACATTAATATTATTAATAACATCTATGAAAATGCAAGTGCAAAGATTCGGCTGTTTGAAAATACAACACACATAAAAATTGGAAAGGGAGTGAGACAAGGTGACACCATATCTCCGAAGCTCTTTAATGCCACATTGGAAAATGTCTTTCAATCACTGAACTGGGAAAACAAAGGGATAAAGATTAATGGAGATTATCTAACCCACCTTCGTTTTGCTGATGACGTAGTCATTTTTGCAACTACCCCATCAGAGCTGCAGAGTATGATCCAGGAACTTGCTGACAAGAGTAAAGAAGTGGGATTAAAAATGAACTTTCAGAAGACAAAAGTGATGTTCAATGCTTTTACAAGAAATGAAGATTTATCGATTGATGGAGAAAAACTGGAGATAACAGATACGTATGTTTATCTTGGACAGCAGATATCAAGTGAGGGTCACATTGATGAAGAAATTAATCGGCGTACAAAACTTGCCTGGAGAGCTTTTGGAAGAAACAGCATAATTTTTAAGAGCAATATGCCATTATGTCTTAAAAGAAAAGTGTTTGATCAATGCATCCTTCCAGTGCTTACGTATGGTGCAGAGACGTGGACCTTAACTAAAAGAGACATACAAAAGCTGCAGACAACTCAAAGAAGCATGGAGAGGTGCATGCTTGGTATAACCAGGAGAGATAAGAAGAGGAACTCGTGGATCCGAAAAATGACGAGAGTGGAAGACATCATGATCAGAGTTAAATCCCTGAAATGGCAATGGGCTGGACATACTGCCAGAAGGACAGACCATAGATGGACAGCCGAAATTTTAGATTGGATTCCAAGGGACAGGAAAAGACCCAGAAGAAGACCACATGGGAGATGGGTGGATGAAATTCGTAAATATGCGGGAGTGACATGGAGGAGACTGGCACAAGACAGACCGTTGTGGAGGAAACTTGGGGAGACCTTCATCCAGCAGTGGATTGATAATGGTTGACAATGATGATGATGATATATTAAATTATGACACATTCATAAACAAAGACAATTTTTGCATTTGATTACTGTATTTAATTAAATTAAAAATTTATAAGGTACAATTATTTGTTAACAAGCCTTTAATAAAAAAGAAATAAATTTTTAAGTTATTTTTTGAGTTCTATCTTTGAATCAGTGGCTTCAAGTTCTAATTTTTTCTCTTTCAGTAATTTTCGAAAACTGTTGCATTTTATAAAAAGATTGACATCTCTTAAAGCTTCTGCTTGTTCAGCCATGTTATCAGCAGACTTTTCCAATTGGATAAAATCCTTTTCTACCTTAATCCTTTTAGTTTTTAACATATTTAGGTCATCACTTTGTTTTTTTCTCTTTCCTGAGATTACAGGCTTTTTCTTTTCATTCTTTTGCTCTTCCAAATGTTGCTTATATCTATGACGAGCAGAAGATACTGAAACTTGCAACTCCTTTGTGAGCTTTACATTGTGAATTCCCCCACACAAATTAATATGATCATAAACAATTCTTTGGCTTATGTAAGAATTTTCTTTTAAGTTTTCTACTTGTATCTGCCTATTAACAGAAAACCCCCTTTCGACTGTTACTTGGCCATGTGACAATACTAACAACATTTTCATCACATTCCAAAGATCATCAAAACCTTTTGATGAGTATTTAGTTAATAAAGCATCTAATTTGGTTTCAGAGGCATTAAAATCAGAAAAATTAGTAAAGTCTCCTTTTGTTTCATTCATTAAGAAGCCTCTAAATTGCAATAAAATATTTTTACATTATTGCTCTTCTAATTTTTAACTTCACTCAGACGGAAAAGGATTTTTTCATCTTAGCTAAACAATCACTATCATTGCTTGCCATTCTTTTGGGGTCTAAGCAAACTATATTGCGTACAATTGAATAATTGACTGGGCATTTTTCAATAAAATTTGATAACACAATAAATTTTACTACAATAAATTTATAAATAAATATTTTACTACATAAATTTATTTATAAATAAATAACTACAATAAATTTTTGGCAATCATGTTTAAGTGAAAGAACTTCATTTTCAGTAACCTTTTTCATTTTCTGTAGATGATTTACAATTTTGTCACCTGTGAATCCACAACTGATATCACTAATTTTAGAAAAGCCCGATTTGTTATCAAATTTGAAAGGGTTCTTCTTACTGTAGCAAAATCTTATTCACTTTCCATCTTTATCATAGCAAACGCCATACAGTAAAAATAAAAATTCTCAAAAGAGTTTTTAGAGGCAGAAATAGGCAGCAAACGGAAGTACATAAACACCACCAGGCTGCAAAATTGTGAACCACAAACCTCCTCAAATACAAACCTAAAGTGTTCCATAAGATAATTGTATCTGCTGTTAAAAGAATTTTTAAATAGGACATTTAGAAGTACAGATATTGAGAAAAATAGATTAAATATTTGTGCACCTAGCAGTGAAATTGTGCATTGTTTTGGGAAAAAAATACACACAAGGAGTTTTCATAGTTGGTATTATCTGGTCGAAAGAGAATATTTGTCAATCGGGTTATTAGTCACGTAGATATTGCTGTAAACGGAAACGTAAACTTAAGCCCTCTAGTAGCGCGCTTGTGCGTTAAGAAATATTTGAAATTATATGAGAAACATTTCGCACCAAAAATGTTCTCAAACAAAGAAAGAATTTTTCAAATCATACTCCTAAAAACAGAGATATGGACATACTCCTAAAAACAGAGATATGGACAAAACTAAGGTATACGTATACGCCCCTCGTGGGAAAATTATGCACTATTTAAGCAAGAAGTATTCTCAAAAAGGTTTTGGAGGTGAGCGGTATCGGTCCACGGAGGAATTTTTTCAATCGAGTTTCGAGCTCATTTTATTGCAAATGCATCAGAAGCAAAATTAACACTTACGTCCCCCTGGCGGCCAAAACATTCTTTATAAAAAATAAGGAATTATATGCAAAACATTTCCCCTGAAGAGCTGTATCCAACGCAGGAAGAATTTTTTTCAAATCGGACTTTTAGAAGTGGAGATATTGGGGGAAATGCGATTTACCGTTACACCCACTAGTGGAAAATTATTTGTCCTGTAGATATTGCTGTAAACGGAAACATGAACTTACGCCCTGTAGTGGCTCACTTGTGCGTTAAGAAATATTTAAAATTACATGAGAAACCTTTTGCACCGAAAATGTTCTCCAACAAAGAAATAATTTTTCAAATTGTACTCCTAGAAACAGAGATATGGACAAAAATAAGATATACGTGTATGCAGGGATCATAGCATACTTCTGGAAAATTTTAGGTAGGAATTTTAGAACTTTTTAGAAAAATTTTAGGAAAATTTTAGGAGTGTATTTCAATAAAAACTAGATGTATATTTGTATACATCTAGTAAAACAACTTTGTATACATTGTAAAGAGTTTGCTTCACACCCTTCAACCATATATACTGATAGACTGCGCATGACATCAAAATTTCTGGCTCCAACATAAAATCACATGACAACAGTCAAAAAGATGGGTTACACATGCTGTGCTTATGGTTGCTCTGAGCGATATAGTAAAGAAAGTTCTATGATTTTTCATGGGTAAGAAACGAATTAAATACCTAAGTCAATAAAGTTCAATTACTTAACCAGAAACTTGCAATTGCAACTATTGATATAAAAATATAGTAACTTAAGAAAAAAATGGAATGCATGTTCCAAATTCTTCGCAAATGTTCATCACATTATAAATCACAAAATGTAAACAACCCAATCATGCATGTATATAGCTCATAAGTAAACTTACCTGAAGAGTTTTCATTATATATGAGGCGCATTCACATAATACACCGAAAACACTGAAGTTCTGCAGCGTAAATTAGTAATTATAACAGCATTTTTACACGAAATTTGGAGTCTGATGATGACGTGCCCAATGTTTGAGCCATGGCGGCTTTGATGCAGCTATTGCCAATGCGCAGTCCATTAGTATATATGGTCGAAGTTCACACCCAAATTTTTTGCATAACGTCTAATGTCTAAAGTTTAAGTATGATTTACTTCTAATGTTCAGTTCTTATCTTTTCACGTGTTATTATCATATTCAAGTATATTTACCACATTCAAGTTTCACTTTGAACATTAATATGCTGTTGAACCAGAAGCAACTCACGATTTTCACAGTAAAGTTTTCAGGTTTCACATTAAATTATAATATCCTAAAAAGGTAATTGAAAACCAAGAACTATGTACAATTGTTCACTGAATTACTTTTTTCATATTATTGTTTTAACCTTTTCCTGATTAGCCTATCTTTTTCTGCTTCTACCACAACTAATTTACTTTCAGTTTTCTTTATTTCAGCTGAACCTTGTATGATCAAGTTAGAGGCAACTGCTATTTCAACAGTATTTTGTTTTTCTACAGCTTTTCTCATTCTTTCTGTTCCCTCTTGAATTACTGCTAGGGAGGCTCTTTATCTTTTTAAGCCTATTTATTTCTGCATCATTTTCTTTTATTTTGTCATCAAACTCAGCTTTTCTTTTTTTCTCTAGCTGCTTTTCCTTATTTTCCCTCTCTTTCTGCTTCCTTTCTTTTACCTTTTTTGATTCTTCTTCCTTCAGCTTATCAACATACTCTTTATAAAATTTATGTGAATCACGAACACTATTTAACAAATTTCTTGTTATGGGAACTTTACTTACACCTCCATAGTGTTTAATGGCCCCTTTAACTATTCTTAATGATGTTATAGTTGAGTCTTTTAAGTTAGCCTTGTCCTTCCTTAACATAGTGTTAACCGAAAATCCCCTTTCTGCATCAGCATTACCATGAGGTAAAACTAATATTGACTTGATGAGTTTAGCAAGATTTGAGTATTTTTCTTTTCCACTAGAGTCTTTAATACTAAATATATTACGCCAGTAATGCTCAATCCGCACTGGAATATGCCCTTCCTCTGAAAATTTCACTAGTTCATCTAGAGTTGGCTTATTGCAATTTAAAAGTTTCCACTCTTCTCTTACTCTATCAATTTGTTCCTCAGAAAGATGCAAAACACTTGAAATTCTGGTTATTTCCGAAAGTCCTTCAGTGACTGAAAGTTGAGTGGACTCTTTCTTTGGTTCTTTTACCTTTAAAACTTCTATGCCTCTTAGCTTTTGATTGCAGAATGGCAAATTTGACTTTAAATATTTTGTGGTTGCAATTAGTGATGATCTTACATCTAAGAGAATTTCTGCCTGGTCTCCTGAACATTCCTGAGGAGATTTTTTGTCTTCATACCAACTTCTAACTCTCCTAGTTTTTTCCATGAATTTTTGTTTTCAAAATCTACATTCTTTAGGTCTTCTCCAAATTTCCCTGCAATAACATCATCTTGGATAAACTGAGCCATAACATTCCTCATTAAAGTATTTAAATCAGAATATAACTGGTGTATTTTTGGTTCTTCACTCTGATAACATAATGAAAACTTTTCAAAATTTTGGTGTGAAAATGAAATTAATGCTAAATAGCAAGGAGTTAGCTCATTTTTCAGGAAACAGTGAATTCTTTTATACCTTGCCGAATTGCGTAGTTGTTTTTCAAAAAATTTTTGAGATGGCAAGAAGTTTAAAAAATATTCTGTAATATTTAGCCATTGATCCAAGAGCCTCTGGGCTACAGAACCAACGGTTAACAATCTGTTGCTGACATGACGCAAAAGAAATTTGGCTGTGACCAATGTTATATCCTGGACAGATTTATAATCCTCTCATATTGCAGCACTACTCTTTAAAAAGTAATGCATATCAGTAGCAAATTCGTCAAAATCTATATTTCAGCTTGTCAAAAAAAATTAAATGCATTACTAACAAACAACATGCAGGTTGCAAAAACTTAGTTCCAAAGATTTCTGGCCTGTTTCTTGTTTTACAACTTCATTGAATTTGCGTAAAAAGCACTTATTTACATTTGGGCTGTCCATGGATACACAAATAATTCTGTTCAACGAAATATTGAAGGATGATAACACATCAAGAATTTCTTTTAGCAAAATATCTGCTGTTATATGACCCAGAAAAATGCTTGTTAGGTATCGGCAAGAAACTGAATTTATTTCTGAAGACCAGTACCTGAATACACATCCAACTGCCGTTTCACTTGTGTATTTGTAGTTTCATCAAATGCTATAGTAACCTTTCCTGGGCTACTAGATGCAATGTCTTTTTTCAAATCCTCTTCAAAATATTTTGACAATCCATGTGATATCACATAAGCAACTTTTTTCTTTAAGTTGCATTTTGGCTGCAATAGCAGAATCAGGAAACATTTCTTTGAAAAGTTCAACTGTTTCAGTGCATGAAACAAAAGACATTGCCCTTAGCAACTTTCATGGCCCATAATGCTTCGGCTTTAGCCAACTGTAAATCATGACTCAGTACTTCACTAATATTTGTTTTGGGCTGAAGATTCCGTCCTCCAAAGGCTTTCAGGGTGGACTTATTTTGAAATTTACTTTGAAATTTCTGCAAATGTTTTTTTTCCCTTTATGATGCGCTTTTTACTTGTGAAAAGCCACTATTAGAAATGTTGAAAATTTCTGAACACAATATACACTTAGCAGAAAATATTGTTTCAGTTGCAAAACACCATTCTTTCAACTTCACTCCGTCCAATTCTTTGGCGAGCCACGCATCTTGAAATTTCGTTTTGGATTTAGGCATCTTAAACACTTGTATTACTAACCAGAAAATGAAAGCGAAGAACAAAAACACGTTCTAATATTGCAAAACCAGACAACTTCCCGAAATTTGGCTGCGAGGATGTCAGAAGATATGAAAAAAAAAAAAAAAAAAGCAGGTCACCACTAGAGAACTGAACCTGCACACAGCACAGAGAACACCATAAAAGACGCAAAACCAGAAACTATCATACGCATCTCACGCAAGTTCAGTCAAAGCGAGTCGGAGCCGAGATATATTGCGCATCGAAGGTTGCTGTCGCCGACGCACGATCGAAGGTCAATGATCACGTGCTCTACTGCCTGCCACGATAACACTCAGCTACCATCCCATCGTCATTACCGGAGGTTACGGAAGGAGACCACATGTTTCCTCTTTGCTTCCACCCACCTGCGGTTTACAATAACAAAACATCAGCAGAAAGAGGAGGTTCCACAAGGCATGTACAAAAATAAAGTACGATCTTCTGCGTGCCACGGAGTTCGTCTGCAAAGCGCAAACCAGGGGTGAAAATGACCCCTCCCCTTTTCCCTTAGATCTCTTGTTACTCTCGAAAACTGAGGTTCCACAAGGCATGTACAAAAATAAAGTACGATCTTCTGCGTGCCACGGAGTTCGTCTGCAAAGCGCAAACCAGGGGTGAAAATGACCCCTCCCCTTTTCCCTTAGATTTCTTGTTACTCTCAAAAACTGTCCGAAGGCAAAAAAGTGGAGCGCCCGCCCCGAAGCAAGTGCATCTCGATGGAGTCATTTTTCCCTCCCTTCAGCAGCACAGCATATAGGCTGTGTTTCTACAATAACAGGTCTTTTTACCTTACCGTAATGGTAAATTTATTGGCGTTAATAACGGTTGTGTTTTTAATAAAAATAAGCTTATGAAAATTTTAGGATGAATAGCAAATTTTAGGTATAATTTTAGGAATTTAGGGAGGGTCACAAAATATTAGGAATTTTAGGAGGAATGCGATCCCTGGTGTATGTCCCCTGGTGGGAAAATTATGCACTATTTAAGCAGGAGGTATTCTCAAAAAGGTTTTGGAGGTGAGCGGTATCAGTCCACGGAGGATTTTCTTCAATCAAGTTTCAAGCTCAGTTTTTATTGCAAATACATCAGAAGCAAAAATAAACACTTACGCCCTCTGGCGGCCAAACCATTTTTTCCCAAAAATGAGAAATTATATGCTAAACATTTCCTCTCAAGAGCTGCATTCAACGCAGGAAGATTTTTTCGAATCGGACTGTTAAGAGCGGAGACATTGGGAAAATCGCGACAATTTATCTAGCAGAAAATTTATGCATTATTTGAAAAAGGGACTGTAACTAAAATAGTCTTTGATATAAATGCCATCGAAAGGAAGAATTTTTTTTTTTTCAATTGGATATTTAGAAGCAAATGTATGAAATAAAATGCATTTTAAATTCGATATCATCTTCATTTGCGCCCCCTAGCGGCGAAGTTGTGCATCGGAATAAATCTGGAACAAATGGATCATCATTCTCACATTTTAAGCTTTCCAATACAAAAAGAATTTTACAAATCGAACTAATAATTGCAGAGATATGATATAGTCTACTCAGTCGGACAAAGTGACAACATAAGCATGACGCCAAAAAATGCTAATAACGCAGCTTCAGTCCTCTTAACAGACAAGAAAACCAACAGGGCCCCCCCTGCATTTTGCAGGGGGTAGGGAGGAAAATTTGTTAGACATAAGTTGCGTCAGTAGAAAAATCTTCAACTACAAAACATTGTGCAGGGACAAAAAGGCCGGAATGGATAAATTTCCAGGACTTTTCCAGGACAAAATGGAATTCCAGGACTTTTCCACAATTTCCAGGCCGTGTATGATGATAGATAAATAGCATTTGTTCCTGCTAGAAAATGAAAAAAAAAAAAAAACCTGCAGAAAGCTGAGGATTTCAGAAAGATTTCCATGCCTGTTTTAAGGGCCCTTAAAAACATTTAACAAAAATAAGGAGTTTTTAAGTACTTTATAAGGGCCCTTAGGAACATCCAATGAAAATAAGGAGTTCCTAAGGACTTTTAAGGACCGTACGCACCTTGCAAAAGAACTGGACACAAACTGATATCCCCAACAGAAAATCAACTCACTTTAGACAATACAGCTATTTGTCTGTAGAATCATACTGAAAAAACTTGTGTGTAATTATAGTATCAATAACATAAATAATAATGTAGAAGAAGATGTGGAAATAATATTCTAATAATTATTTCGTAATTTTATCAAGTTAAATGTCAGACCTTTAACTTTATCACTAATTTGAAAAAGAAAAATTTCAGACATTTTTCAGGTCAACCTGTTTCTCAGAAATTTTTGATTCAATTTCACCTAACTGATAAATTTTTTCTTTAGCAGTTTTTCTAGGACTCTTTGACCTTATAAAACAAAGAAATGTCTCTAGTAGACACATTCTCTGCAATAATATAAGCAGATGTCTGAGTCTCAGCAATAGCTAACTGCAAACACACCTTTGTTTTAGATAATCAACTTCTTCAATCAACTTCCTCTTTCTTTGGATACTTTTATTTTTCTGCTTCGCCCACTGATCTAAATGCTGCATAATTATATTCCATTCGAGCAAAAGATGTTGTAGTTCTCTTTTCCTTAGCTATCAAAAATGATGTGCCACCATAAGACTTCACATGGCATAGATAAGGCGCTGTGAAACATATGTTTCTTTTAGTTTTTCAAATTTTATCAGTTTATTGACGGAAAACCCTCTTTCCACTGAGGTTTGTCCATGAGAAAGGATTATCATTATCTTGATTATGTGCCATAACTTAATATACAGTTATGGAAAAATTAATAGCAACTCTGGAAATTTCTGATGTCAAATTTGCAATTTTTTCAAATTTGACATGTTGACAATCAGAAAGAAAGAAGCTAAAATGTTGGAGGCTTTTGAAATGTGGTTATGGAGAAGAATGGAAAAAATTAAGTGGATTGAAAAAATTACCAATGATTAAGTGTTGCTAAGAGTTGAGGAAGAAAGGAATATTCTAAAGACCATAAGAAAAAGGAAATATAACTGGATAGCACAGGTGTTAAGAGGAGACACCTTATTGAAAAGAATGATAGAAGGGAAAATTGAAGGAAAGCAACCAAGAGGAAGGAGAAGACTAATGATGCTTGGTGATATCATGGGCACAGAAAGCTCTCAAGTATTGAAGGAGGAAACAAGAGACAGGGAAAACTGGAGGA
Organism: Macrothele yani; assembly: GCA_039090855.1. Taxonomy (NCBI): domain Eukaryota; kingdom Metazoa; phylum Arthropoda; class Arachnida; order Araneae; family Macrothelidae; genus Macrothele; species Macrothele yani. The sequence goes on along the minus strand of CM076995.1, from coordinate 148,279,722 downwards.
ACAGAACTTGTTGAGTTACCGTTGGACCTGTCAAAAGACAGAACACTAGTGATGATGATGTAGAAGCAGAGATATTAAGAAAAACAGGTTAAGCATTTGTGCTACCAATTGGATAAATTGTTCATTGTTTAGGGAAGAAAATACACACAGAGTTTGCATTGTTAGTAGTATCTAATAGAAAACTATTTTCAATTGGGTTTTTAGTCTGGCGAATATTGCTTTAAACAGAAATTTGAACTTACACTCTCTGGTGGCAGACTTCTGCATCACGAAAATTTTGAAATTATAAAAGAAACATTTCACATTGGAAACGCTCTTCAACAAAGAAAATTTTTCAAATCCGACTCTTAGAAGCAGAGATATCGACGAAAATAAGATATACATCTAGGACCCCTGGCGGAAAAACTATGCATTATTTTAAGAAGAAAGTATTCTCAAGAGGTTTTTGAAGAGAGTGATATCGGTCCACGAAAGAATTTTTTCAATTGAATTTTCAGAACTCAGATTTTTCTGCGAATACAACTGAAACAGAAATAAAAACTTTCGCCCCATGGTGGTGAAATCGTTCTTTACCGAAAGTTCGAAATTATATGCCAAACATTTCCCATCAGGAGCTGTATCCGATATAGAAAGAATTTTTGAAATCAGAGCTTTAGAAGCAGAGATAGCAGGGGAAATGCAATTTACCTTTACGTCCCCCAGCGGGAAATCTATACATTACTTGAAATTTTTGAAATTACACTGAAAACATTTCACACCGGAAACGCTATACAACAAAGCAGTAATTTTTCTAATTTGACTCTTTAGAAGCAGAGATATTGACAAAAACCATGCACTATTTTAAGAAAATATTATGACAAGGTTCACAAACATGAGAGGTATTGGTCCACGAAAGAAATTTATCAATCCAGCTTTTAGAATCTCAGATTTTGCTGCAAATACATTAGAAGCAGAAATTAACACTTACACCCCCTTGTGGCCAAACCATTACTTACTGAAAATTAGAAATTATATGGAAAACATTTCCCATCAGAAGCTGAATACAGTGCAGGAAGAATTTTTCAAACTGGAGTTTTAGAAGCAGAGATATTATGGAAAACACAATTTAACTTTAGACCCCTAGTGGAAAATCTATGCATAACTTGAAAAGTGGCTGTATCTAAAAACAGAATCGAAAGATAAAAAATGAAAATTTTCAATTGGATATTTAGAAGTAAATATATCGAATAAAACTTATTTTGAATTCAACATTATATGCATTTGCGCATTCTAGCAGCAAAATTGTGTATCGTAAAAAAATGGAATACAAGGATCACCATTCCCACATTTTAAGCTTCCGAATCCAAAAAGAATTTTTCAAATCGTACTAATAGTTGAGATATGGTGCCCAAAGATGGACGAACAAACCGGTTACATAAGCACGATTTTTTTACAAAAGATGTGCTAAAAAAATTAAAAGTAGTTTGATAATCTGTAACTAATAAAAGGGCCGATGATCAAATGAAACAAAGACCATTCATCATCACCAGATCCTCCGCTAAGAACAATGACGACATCACTGCAGAAACGCATTTTTCAGGTTGTAGTTATGAACACTCTCTAGATCATGGGAAATTTCCCATCACCCCACACTGTGCGACCCTGCGACACGACACACACAAGAAGCAATGAAGCACTGCATCTATAAGTTGGAGGTGTTTACTTGAACATGAAATTGCAAATCAGATGTTCCATGTTCTTTTAAAGTAAAATTAAGGACTTTTTAAGGACTTGATAAAATATTTAGTACTTTTAAGGGCCCTTAAAAAGTCAAAAATATTTAGCAGTGTTAAGCACTTTTTTAACCCGTGCAAACCCTGTTCAATGCCAGTCCAGAAGAAATCTGGTTCCTTGGATACAAGAAAAATGCGGAATGCAATTTCAACCTCCTTTCAGTTCCTGAAGGTCCTGTCCTTGAGGAAATTGCTAAAATGCTTGAACAGGTGGAAATCAGTAGGTGCCAAGTCAAGCGAGTAAGCTGGATGTGGGAAGGTTCTGAACCTCATTTTGTGTAGTTTCTGTTTTTTCATTTGTGACAAGTGTGGTCTCGCACTATAATGGAGGGCCCTTTCTGTTCACCAAAGATGGCTATTTGGAACACAACTTCTGGAGCATTTTTGTCAATTTCTTCACAGTGTGCGACTGAGCATTCAAGAACTTGTAGTGTATGACACCATGAACAGTCTACTACACTGTCAACAAAACCTTATTTGTGCATAAATGGATGTTATGGATGTTATTTATTAACGTCAAATTTTCAGTAATCCTACCCTTCATCAGGACTACACTATAGTAAGTGTTGCCAACCTCTTTTCTGAATTTCTAGACCTTCCAGCAGTTTTCTTTTGAAGAAATGTTGGTGGGTCAGAATTTCTACTGAGTCCCACAGTATTTTATGTCCAGTAGATTGAACATGTCTGTCATAATGAAAGGCACATAGCACACAAACTTGTTTTATTCAAAATCGGTGCCTTCAGTAGCTACACATCTCTGTCAACATCCATTTATTCCTAAGTAAATCCCATAATCTAAGTGTTTTATCTATCATATTATTGTCTAGGAATGGCCATGACTTCAATTATTACTAGGTTTAACCCTCCTTTGGCATCAACCTTGGTTTAGGATGTTTTGGTGGTCCACCATGATTCAGCCACTGTTCAGATCACTTACAATTGTCATCACAGGTTACAATGCGATCAAGCAGAGCCTCCTTTTCGTTTGAAAGCAGAAAGTTACTGCACATCTCAAACAGTTGTTTTTTCTGATGCTCCGTCAGTCCATGTAGGACCCATGTATTGAGCTTTTTGACCTTAACAATTTGGTGGAGATGTTCAGAAATGGTTGATACCAACATATTGTACTGTTTGGTAAGGATTCTGTAATTTACTGTACATGCACATTGTTTCATCACTTTGACGGTTGACAATTTCAGTATAATGGAAGTCTAAGTTTCATTTAACCTCTGAAGAGGTTTGCCCGGAAAAATTCCGGGGCTAGCTCTACTGCCCGCACCATTCAATCCCAGAAGATTTCCGTGGTCTGTTTAGTGCTCAATGCATTCACACACGAAACATTTCCGGGCCCATTTTACTAATTTGAAAGTTGTTCATGTGTTGGCGAAATGAAGGGGTTAATGGAATGGTTAATTCAAAGATTCAACTGTTCCGTTAACCACTGAAGGGGTTAATACTCCATTATACAAAGTAACCAGTATTACTTTTTATTGTGTGAGTTGGTTTAATTTAAGAAAATTAATTATATGCATTTTTCCATTATATGGTATATAACTGACAGCTTTAGATGGTTAACTAGAGTTACAAAAATGTTTGAAAGTTCAATTAACTCTGAGAATAAGAACAGTAATGCAATTCTTAACACAATGGCTGAAATGTATCACAAAAATGAATTCTAAATCAGTTTTAATGGTGTAAAATAATAAAGTAAACAGACAGCAAGCTTTCACCACTCACTGGTGGCTTCATCAGGCATAACTGAGGTAAAAACAGTAAAACAACAAAACAGTAAACAACAAACAGAAAGTAAAGAAATTCTGAGTAATTCAAACTTAAATATATAATCAAAGTTGATTAACGCTTATGTCAAGTCTTGTTAAATCCTCAAACATTAGTGTTCTCCCTAGATATTTTTTACAGCTGGGTGGCAAGAAATTTTAGCTGGATGGTACTTTTAATGAACCCTCCCCCAATCGAGAAGAAAAAGAATGTTGTTTTGCTTAACATTATTATACTTATTAAACATCTTTAGCAGTGTGATAGGCATTAATGCAACATAACATGACTAAAAAACATTAGAAAATTGCATATAAATGGTAAAAAAAATGAATTCTTAACTAATAAATCATGTTCAACACAGATTTCAGGCAGTTTTCATCAATATTTATGGTGTATTAAAGTAAGTTTTTGTCTAAAGTAAGTTTTCCACTCTTGTACATTGTAAAAGCTTTCATTAAATGAAATTTAGCTGGGCGGCAGAGAAAATAAGCTGGGTGGGCCGCCCGGCAAAAAGGCTCTAGGGAGAACATTAAACATGGTAGATATGTCTTATGCAGAACCCATAAGCTAGCATGATTGATGACGTGGATCTTTTATTAGCATGTGCCCGATATAGGGGAGGTCAGTTTATGTTTCTTCATTGCAGGCACCCGTGCTGGTTATTATTTATTTCTACCAATTCTCGTATTGTTGTGGCGCTGAAAGTTGTGTAAGCAGCTATTTTTTTTATTTATTTCTTCAGGTTTAGCTGCACTGTTCTTGACCTCTCTTAAGAGCTAGCGCTATGGTAAGCTTTTCCAATTTGACATCACGATTATGCTCTGAAAGCCTCCATTTAAGGGAGCCTATGTACCCTTTCCTTGATCCATTTGGGTATTGCAAGGGGATAGCATAAATTCCTACATCTGTTAGGTTTGTGCTATATTGCTTATTTGTTGTTAGCCAGGAGGAAATCGATTTAGGCGCTTTTATTCCTATGCCAAATCCTAGTTTTTTAAAGTCATTTTTTAGGAAAAAGAAGAAGCCTGGGACATAAGAGCATGCATCTATGAAATTGAATTTAGGGGCAATTGTTTGCCCAGTTGCCTTATTAAATGAAGCTTTTGCTTGCTTCATAATATGCTCAATAATATAAGTATCAAATCCTGCTGCAGATGCCAAAGATTCAATTTCAAGATTTTGCATGTTTTGATCTGAGCTCAGTACTATGGCTTGCTGTATGTCGAAATAAGGCTAATTTATATGCAGCTGGGCTTGAAGAAGAAGGTGTGATGACTTGTAGGATACACGTTGGTTTATAGTACACTTGGGTATGGAGATCTCCGACTGACTTTTTAACAAGAACATCAAGGAAAGGTAGTATGCCTTCTTTCTCCTTTTCAATGGTAAATTTAATATCAGGATGTATTAAATTTATGGTACTAAAAATCTTCATTAATTCATCTTCGTTGTGATTCCACATGCAGAATATGTCATACATATCTGTACCAAACTAGAGGGGTGGGTGGGCTTAATATCAGGAAACTTTTTTCTAAAGGTATGCAGGATATCTTCTGCTAACATTGCAGAGAGTGGAGAGCCCATAGGCACAACTTTGGTTTGTTTATATATCTGATTTTGAAAGGTAAAGTAGCTATAAGTCGTGATCATGTCTATTACACTAAAAATTTCTTGTAGCATATTTTATGTGAATAGAGCTGAATCAGATAGGGCTTGCTTAATTAAATTTGTAGCTTCTTTTACTGGAATAGATTAATATAATGAGACTATACCTAGACTACCAATTGTGTGGTTAGTTGCCACTTTTAAGTTCTTTATTCTTGCGAAAATAAAGAACAGCAATACGAGAATCAGTAGAAATAATAACCAGCACGGATGCTTGCAATGAAGGAACATCAACTGACCTCCCCTATATCTGGCACATGCTAATAAAAGATCCATGTCATCACCCATGCCAGCTTATGGGTTCTGCATGAGACATATCTACCATGTTTGATGATTTCATGAAACACGACATAAGCGTTAATAAAGTTTGATTATATATTTAAGTCTAAGTTTGAATTACTCAGAATTTCTTTACTTTCTGTTTGTTGTTTACTGTTTTTACCTGTTATGCCTGATGAAGCCACCCATGAGTGGTGAAAGCTTGCCGTCTATTTACTTTATTATTTTACACCATTAAAACAGATTTAGAATTCATTTTTGTGATCATTTTGACGCAATCTGCCATTCTTATTATCTTGCTCAAATGTAATTTCTGACAGAAGATAAATCAATATGTTACATTTACTTTTTGTTATTTAAATGTATGAATGTAATCATGTGTGCCATGTGAAAGCAATTTCATAAATATAGCTTACCTATTACATTAAACTTTGTAGCCTGTCTTAGACTGCAGCTTTATTGTAGAACCATTTTCATCAAGATGAATTGAAATCCTATGTACCTGTAACATCAAATAATAAAGCATGTAACTTTCAAGATTGAACGAAATTATCTTCAATTTAATAGACCAGTTACCATTCAGTAAGTACAACAGATGTTACACCAAATTATGTCTTTGAACAATTTATTTTCAATTTTTCATTCGTCTTTGTACGATGAAGTAAAGATTTAATGCTCCTGCATTTCACACTGTTTCCCTGTAGTTCCAAAGCAAACAAAGCACATACGAATAAACTTTTTCTTTTGTAAAGTTACACGAGATAAAAATTATGCAACAGTAGGGAAGTTCTTGCCTGCTGAATTATGTCGATGAAGTATAACTGTTAATGGGTACAGTGGATATCAAATATTAGCATTTCAGAAACCTCAGAAGCAAAAAATGCTTTCAAAAAAATTGACACATTGATAATGGAGAACTCACCCCCACCCCCCACGAAGCTTTTTTCTACGAGGAAATAACATTTCTTTAATAAGTAAAGGAAGTAATTTAATTACAAGAGAAATATAACAATGAAAAAATCTGAAATATTTTCAAATATGGATGCACTACATTTTATATACAATTGTTTTTATAAATTTTCAAGAATTCTATCCTGTACACATTTGATTTTGCAGATGCTATTGTTTACTGAAATTTCTTATAAAGGTCAAACAACCCCAATGCTTATTTTACGATCTCCAATAATCATTGCTCCTTGAAGGACTTTTCAAAGACTTAGATTATGTCAAAGCTCTCAACTTCTAATGTATTCTGCAAAAGTGAATGTGTTTAAAAAGTGATGTCACTAATTACAAATATACTGTCAAAAATTCATCAATCTGCTCACGTGGATTTTCACTTAATCAACTTTACAGCCATTTTATTTAATCCAAGGCAGAAAAGGCCTCTGTCAAACATTTTCCTAAGCTAAATCCACCACCACAGTTACGCAGATATCTAACATTTACTTTTTAATCTGAGCAATAATTATTGCTCATACATAAATGAGAAACTTGTCAGCACGTTCACGTGGCAGAAAAAAAGACCAGAAACAACTATGACATACTTTCATACTGTAATGATTTCTTTTCTTTGTATGGGGCATCAATGACATTTTCAGAAATATTTTACTTCAATGAACAATAGCTTTCTTTCTAATCATGTTGCAGGAGTTACAGAATTGCACACCAATAGAATTACACAATACTAAATTATCAGGTTTTTTTTTACCATTTTGTGTTTTCTACTTTAGTAACTCAGCAACATTAGAAATTGATATTCTATGGAAAACATATTGCTTTTTTTGCAGGGTTAAGCAATTCTGGTATTTTACATGTGATACTGATCCCTTTTCTACAAAAAGCAACCACATTATCTGAGCAAATTACTGTGAACACTGTGGGCTAAAGGATAGAATATGAAGTTGCTAATCATATCTTTACCACTTGCAACATACAGGATCATAGTCTTACATGTTTGATCAAATTACAAATCAATATTATTTAAGAAACTGTTGCTGTTGTGAGAACATTTGTAGGAGTGATGTGAAGAAATTCTTCAGTATAATGAATACATCTTCCAACATGCGTATATATATGAGAAGTGCCCGAAAAGTATCTGAATTTTTATTCCTGTAGATATATAACCATGCGTATGATCATATGTATGTGTGAACTATTATGACTACTTTCAGTGAAGCACCATAAAAGCAGAGCAGCTTGATACTAATGTTAGGTGGGGCTGTCTTAAAGATGAGGCACGGTCAGGTAGGCCTAACATGTTGATGACTAATGAAAAGATTAAACGGGTTGACAACTTGATTAAAGGTGACAGATCCATTCATGTTCAGGATATTGCCATGGAATTGGATATCAGTAAAGATACTGTTGAACAAATTATTCATGAACATCTCAACTATAGAAAAAGATCTGTGCCAGACTGGTACCCTGAATGCTTACAGTGGTGCATAAATGCCGAAGGCTAGACATTTGCAAGGAACTGGTACAGCGCTACTATAAGGAGGGCGATGTATTCCTGGAATGCATAACACAGGTGATGAAACAAGGATTCAATTCATCAGTTCAAACTGAAGACCAAATGGAAAAGTATGCAATGGCGTCATCTGAATTCTCTCCCATCAAAGAAGTTCAAAGTTGATTCGTCCGCATCCAAGGTCATGGCTACTACTTCTGGGACAAACATGGTATCCTAGTTGAGTACTTGGCAAAAAATGAAACAATAAATGCAAAGGCCTATGTGAAGACAGTGAGAAAGCTTGTGCAGCATATCCGGACCAAAAGGCCAACATTGAAAAATAATCAAGTGTTGATTCAGCATGATAACGCTCGCTTGCATATTGCTAAACCAGGGCAAACAGAAATCGCAAAACTGAGGTGAACCATTGTTCTGCACCCTGCTTATAGTCCAGCCTTGGCACCTTCCAATTTTCATGTTTTCGGTCCTTTCAAGGATAGCCTTCATGGCCACCACGAGATCATGGACGATCTGCGAGCAGCTGTCCATCAATGACTTCACAACATCCCTGCTGATTTCTTTGCTACCAGAATGAATTGACTTGTTGATCTGTGGAGGAAATGCATTATGCTGAATGGAAAATATGTGAGAAAGTGACTTCGACTGTTCGTACCACTGTATTCATTCAGGGTTGGCAAGTTTCTGCCAAGGCGGTTAAATTAAAACCACTGGTCATAACCGGTTAAAACTGCCATGGCAGAAACTAGTTTGTGCCATAAAAGTGGCAATAACTGGTAGAAACACAGAAAATAATTATGTCTTGTAATAAAAACTTACTGAAGTACCACAAATAGCATATAATGAATTACTGAAGTACCACAAATAGCATATAATGAATTACTGAAGTATCACAAATTAGCATATAATGAATAGCACAGGGAAATGCATTTTAAAGTAAAACAAGTTCAGTTACAATGTTTACAGTATTTATTCAAAGGTTACATCGCAGTACATTCACCATTCAAGTGCACTTTTTCCACGGAGTAGTCGATAGCAAAAGACCAATTTTGCTGCTGTTTCCAAACACAAACTATTTCTTAATTTATTGTGAATAAACAAAAAGCTTGAGAATATTCTTTCAAGCCCAGTAGAACTTGCAGGCAATGTCATCATTGTGCAAGCAAGAGTTATAAAATCTTCATTTACAGTTGTTTTCTTTAAACTAGACCACCATGTAGAAGCTGAGACATTTTCTAAAACTTCATTGGAGAATATGTTTCAGGAAAAGGAGCTGATTTTGCTTGAAAAGCTATGATGTAAGGCACAAAATTTGGGTTGATGTCAATTTCCTAATACTTTCTCTTCCTGCTTAAGTGACAATTTAGATCTCATGTACTTTGGATGAAGCATATAAGCTAGTATATGATGTTGAGTTATTGCCTGACTAAATCTACTCTTAACCTTGCTTTCATTAGTTTTCATGAGGTTATCATCATCCATTAGGATCAACCAAATTTCACATGCATCTGCAATAGAATAGTCCTCTTTTTGGATCTTATCCAAGGCAGCAGCAGCAATCGGTTTTAAAAGTTGCAACAAGTGTTTTACTTCTTTATTAATCACCCGATTATTTGACTTGAACAACACCTTTGTCATCTATATTGTCTACATGACCTTCAAAAGTATTTGTAAGTAATATGGACGATTCTTTATGAATGACTCCAAGCAATCTACCTGACTATTCTATCTCGTATTGCCGGGTAATTGTGGCTTCACAGCATTCAGATATTCCTTAAGCCAAGCACTTAGTCTGTGATGAGTTCTGAAATATTTCTGAACAGATACCACATACTTCAAAACAGACTCTGGTGTAATATCTTGTCCAAGAAAGTCAAGATAGTGAGCTGAACACCCATAAATTGTAACTGATGGGTTCTCTTCATTAATCATCTTTCTCATTGATTCCATTTTATTTTCATTATCTGTTACAAGAGCTTTCACTTTACATTTGTATTCCTTTTCTACTTCTGTTATTGCTGCCTTGGCTAAATCAACACAGTAACTTGCTGTTTTTTTCTTGGACCCTGTATTTACAGAATTAAAGAAGATGCATTCGGTACCAGTATGAATACAATTAGCAATAACTGGTTCATTGTGGATGTTACTTTAACCATCTTAAATCAATGTAACTATTTTATCACTGACTTTCTTTTCAACTTCTACCTGCAATTCATTGTGTACTTTATCTAGCAAGTCCCAAGCCAGTCGTTTCCTTTTTGGAAGTGTGTAATTTGGTCTTAGTAAACTGATCATTCTTGTAAAGGATGGATGCTCACTAGCCAAGAATGGAATATTGAACTGCAAAAAAAAAATTGCAATTGCCACATAAAAAGTCTTTGTCCTTTGAACTTGTTTTAATGACAAAATTTTTCATACTGGCCTTACTTGTTGAAGGTCTGTCTTCTTCTGGTTCTTTTTCTCCTCCTTGTCTTGGTTTCTTTGCAGCTGGAGTTGAATTCTTTTCTGAACCACTAGGTACTTCCACTTCCATAAGTTCCACACCAACAGGTCGGCCTTACTACTGCTGTCATCACAGCACTTTTTCTGGTGCTCCTTCGTTCTGTAAGGTTTAGCACTAACAACTTTCTTGCAGTTGATACATTCAACTATTAGCTTATTATTTACTTTTTTCTGCACATGAAACCCCCAAATTGGGTCTACTGGCCTACCACCTCTAGAAGTAGACATGTAGCATCATAAACAGAAGTCAACAAAACAAACTACATTCAAACTTTCTTTTGACAAAATGGCTCCTCTTGCTAAAACATAGAACCACTTCTGAAATATGTAAGACAAGCTGTGATTGGTGGTTCAAAAAATTGTGGTCCATTGGCTTTAATACAGCTTATCTGGTTGGTGCACTTGAGACAGAGTCATAAGCCAATGAGGTTCTTCCTTACAGCCAGTCTGCCAATCGTGTTGCTTCTTATATTATAGCCAAGGATCAAGCATGTCTAAAAAATATCACTACGTTCAAAAAGTTCCGGAACTTTTTATATTAAAAAATAATTAGTACAGATAATACCTGTTTATGCAGTGTTTCCTTCGAAGTAGTTATCCTGTGCAACTATGCATTTTTGCTAGAGCTCATACAAAGATTTAAATGCAGATTGCAAGCTTTCTTTTGCCACATCCTCCAGTGCCTCCATCGCAGCTCATTGCACTTCTTCGGAACTTGAGAAGCGTCGCCACTTGGGCAAATTTTTCATCCGCAGAAAAAGGGAAAATCACATGAGGGAGAGATCAGGGCAATAAGCTGATTGTAGTAGAACGGGAATGTGATGTTTGGACAGGTAATCGGACACCAGGAGGTATCTGTGAGCCTGCGCATTATCGTGATGGAGCACCCACAAGTTGGTCTTCCAAAGATCGGGTTGCTTGCGTTTCACTGATTCTCGGGGACGTTTCAGGACATTGACGTACTCTTCTTTAGTGACTGTACAACCATGTTGAAGGAATTCCTCGTGTACAACCCCCTTGAAATCGAAGAAAACTGTTAACAAGACCTTTCCTTTGGAGAGGTCAGCTTTGAACTTTTTGGTCGTGGTCACGACGGTGATTTTCACACTTTTGACTGTCGGTTGGATTGGGGGTCATACAGAAAGCACCAAGTCTCATCGCCAGTGATCAATCGATTCAAGAGATCGAGATCTGAATCCAATGCATTGATGTTATCCCTGCAAACTTGCATGCGCTCATCCACTTTTTCTTGTGTCAGTTTTACCACAAGAGCCTCCCACACTAACAAAATCATTAACATTACAGCAAGCAATGAGACAATAGACCCTCAAGAAGAAATCACATTTCAAGCCAAAAATCTATCTGGATAATCCGAATAACGGCATCAACTGCTCTATCACAGGAAGGAATTCCTCGTGTACAACCCCCTTGAAATCGAAGAAAACTGTTAACAAGACCTTTCCTTTGGAGAGGTCAGCTTTGAACTTTTTGGTCATGGTGACACAGCGATTTACACACTTTTGACTGTCGGTTGGATTGGGGGTCATACAGAAAGCACCAAGTCTCATCGCCAGTGATCAATCGATTCAAGAGATCGAGATCTGAATCCAATGCATTGATGTTATCCCTGCAAACTTGCATGCGCTCATCCACTTTTTCTTGTGTCAGGTTTTTGGGAACAATTTGTTGGCACACGTGATGCATGCCCAGTTTCTCTGTTAAAATGGCATGGCAACTTCCAACCGAGATGCCGGCAACTGCAACAGTTTTTCAACGGTCATTTTTCACAATTTCTTTGATAATGGCAAATTTTTCATTCGCTGTGGATGTTGAAGGTTGTCCTGACCTCTCATCATTCTCGATACTCTGTCGCCCGTTTTCAAATCGTCGATGCCACTCATAAACTCTAGTTTGACACATTGCACTCTCACCGTAAGTTGATTTACATAAGTGTCAGAGAAAGATTTTCCGAACAGAACACAAAATTTTACACTTTTTTTTTACACTAACAGAACGCTGCTCAAAATTCGACATTGTTGTCCTCGCAACGGAGAGCCTCGAATGCCTGTAATCACGAACTATGCACATACACTGTGCATGTTGGATCTGGATCAAACCGGTTCTGGCTCGGTTACATCATGCTTTTCGCTTGCTTAGTGGGGAATGATGTAATTCACTGACATTTGGCAAATATTCAAAAAGTTCTGGAACTTTTTGAACGTAGTAGAATATGTAATATATTTTAATTATTGAAATGATTAATCATTACAAATTACTATAATACTAAATTACTGTAAGAAAAAAATATGTCATCTCTGATTTACTGTAAATTTCATGTACTTATTGATACAAAAATGGTTTAAGTACTTTTTTTAGTTTCTGCCAGTTGCTGCCATTTTAAATTCGTTATATCCCGTTTCTGCCACCGACACTGCAAAAACTAGTTTCTGCCGGCAGAAACCTAACCCTGACCGTATTACATATGTGAGTATCATACTTATGCATCCTGTACTTCTTTTTTTTTTCTTTCTCTCTCCTGTAATTGATAGGACTAAAAATCCGGATACTTATTAGACACCCCTCGTATATATGTACATACGGACTGGATTCTGAAGGACAGGAAAAGACCCCCATGGGAGATGGATGGATGAAATTCGAATGTATGATGGAGTGACATGGAGGAGACAGGCCCAAGACAGACAATTGTGGAAGAAATTTTGGGAGACCTTCATCCAGCAGTGGATTGATAATGGGTTGATGATGATGAGGCTCAAAATTTAAAATCCTACATTAACAGGGTGAGTTAAAAGTTTGTCCCATTTAGAGCTACACATAATATTGGGCCCTGAGTGTATCTTGTGTCAGCTTCAATTGGGTATTGCAATGAATTGGAACATACAAGGCTAAGGCTGATGATGTGCCCTTGGACAGAGCCACATTACATTACCAGTTGAGCAGGAGACGTAGGTTGAGGAGTTCCTACATCATTATCAAAAAAGGGGGGAGGGTTAAATGCTACAGCAACAGTGAGAAAAATTTGTGCAGTTGTTGAAGGTGAAAAAATAGTGGACAGCAGCACTGTACAAAAATGGTTGCAGCATTTCAAAGCTGGGGACACCAGTCTCTTGAAGACAAGGTGAGGTGAGAGCATTCAACGACTACCAACAATAACAATCTGGTTAGAGCTGTGACAGCTAACTTCAAGTACCAGTACACAAAAATGGGCAGCTGAGGCTGGGACATCACAATTCACCATCATTTGTCATCTGCACCAGTTTGGTTTCTCCTCCAGGTGCCCTTGAATGGTTTCTCATACACCGACATCCCAGCAGGTGGAACGTGTCGCTCTGTTGCAGATTGCTATCAAATCCACAAGATAGGTTTTGGAATCTTATTATAACAGGTGATGAAAAGTGGATATTCCTAAGTTATCCTACCACTGGGAACCAGTGGTGGAGGCCACACCAGACAGTACAACCAGTGGTGTAAAGGGGTCCATTCGTTCAAGAGAAAAGTACAGCTGTGTATTCGATGAAATTGTGAGGGTCCTGTGTACTAGGAACTCATGACAGATGGTCAGCAACAAAAGAAACTGCAGCATGTCCATTATGCTCTGCACCAACACTATTCAGTGTTCATAAATAGGAACTGAGTAGTGCTGCAAGTGGATAACACTTCAAGACTGCCAAAAACTACAGGAACTGGAAGGGATTGAGATCTTCCACCCATCCTCCACACACAGTTCAGACCTTGCTCCAACCAATTATCACCTGTTTTGATCCATGGCCCATTTCTTACAAAGATGGCACTTTGCTTCAGTAGTGGATGTGAAATCTGATGTGGTACCATAATGGGATCCCTGCTCTGGTGGAAAGCTGGCAAAGGAATACATAGAAAACAATGCCCTATACTTTGCAGAATGACGTGAGTGTATTGCTTCCTTGCATCATTAAATTCCTCAGCTGTAAACTGGATGAACTTTTGACTCACCCTGGTACATTCTGAAAGTACTACTGAATCTTTCACAAAAATCCAAAACAATACTTAAAACAAACACCCAGTCCTGATAATCTGATTGACACCTTAACTTTTTTTTACATCAAAACACATACATTTCTAGTTTTTCAACCATTTACATTAAACAGTGCACTGATACCTTACCTCAGAAAACACTAGCTAAAATTGTTTTAAATGTTTTTGCTTGCTGTTTCACTAAAAATAGGGGTATTTAAAGTAATAAAATTTTGTTTCACAATTAAGTTCCCAAATACATTGTCGTGTTTTGTTTTTCTTTTAAATAACAGTCGGATAACTACTAAAATGTCAGAAATCTTTGATTTCCTATGCAGCAGGGATGTTCAGAAATTCACATCCTTCCCCACCCCCTCCCCTCCCCTCGCACGAAAAAAAGTTATTGGGAGATATTGCAGATAAAACACTACTACTCCTTGAAAAACTTGGGACTATTTTGGACACTTCTATGAGAGAAAACTCTTTTCCCAAAACTTGCTTTCTCCGATACATGTGTTCTCTCCCACACAACCACCAATTTTTTTTTAACTTTGGCACTGGTGATCAGTGAGATATGAAAAAGGCTCAAATCAGCAATGTAGGCTGTCATAACCTTTTCCTAGCTTTTAAACATTTAACAGGCTTCTCAACATTCAAAATTGTGTTCCTTCTGTTGTACATGCTTCGTCACTTTTTTCTATATGAAGGCATGTTTATAAAATCTGTGTGTATATGCATAAAGATACTTACCCGGGTTCCTCTTAACATTCAAATTTACAGCACTAATGCTGATGTTCTTTTCATTCACCATATGTAGGTCATTTCAAAAGTTTTGCACACTGTGCAGGCACTGCCTGTAGGATGATGCAATTGCTCCAATTGCTGTGCCAGTTGTGAGCAGAGCAGCAGAAGGTAGGCGTACGCTGTACGCGGATATTTTCCAAATTATTAATGGATTTTGCAGATAGTTTTTGCTTGTAGATTAAAAAAATTAAAAACGTTATTTATAGCAATTAAAACACTTGCTCAAGGCTATGCTGAGATTAATATATTTAATTCTATTTTAACTTTAACTTTGAATTGTTTTTCACATTTTCTGCAAGTTCTTTCTTTTTTACAGATGTTTCTGGCCTCAAGATTTAATCAAGGCCTGTTTGTTCTCAATGTATAAGAACTGTATCAAACATTTCATTTATGCAGAAACAGTTTAAATTTTATTGCCAAGTTCCTCTTGCAGTTTCCAGTTATTAAATTAAAATATTTTCCTTATATGTATATGTATTTTGTAAGTTATGATTTTTGAATTAAGTTGTTGAAAATGCATTTCATAATTTTTGAATGTTCGTTAATGGAACTGCTTTTCTGGATATAAAAACTTTCCTTAATTAGTCTTGTTTTTATGAGGTTCACAGTCCAATATTCTAATATTTTGCAATAAAGGTCTATTTCACACATTGCTGCACATTCAATTGTAATGTACTTATTTTGTTCTCATTGGAATCTAATGTTCTAATAATAATTTTGTGTTTTATTATTTTTTTTTAATTATTCTATTGTTACTGTGGTTTGCGTTTCACAGGTTTGCAGCAAGTTTTCTATTTCAACGGTTGTGTACGCAGATACATTTTATTTTTATACAACTCTGGTTGTGAGTCAGACTTCAGTGTACAAAGTTGAGTCTACTTTTGCTGGCCAATTTGTTCCTGTTTCGAAAACTTCCACCTAAAAATGGAGGAAGAACGTGAGTCAGGTCAGATCTCGCAATCCTACATTAAAATTGAAACTTTGCAAGGAAAATCCCCTACCAACATTCATAAAGCTTTGTGTGAAGTTTGTGTGGTTAGTGTAGTGGATTGTAGCACAGTGTCACGGTGGGCTTCTTGTTTCTGCAAAGGTCAGGAAAGCATAAAGGACACCCCAAGAAGTGGCCAGCCGTCAGATGCAACAGACGACACTTCTGTGGTTATCGTCAACAGCATTTTGGAAGGAGATCGATGGAAAACATGTGAAGAGATTGTGCATGAAGCAAACGTGTCTACTGCTTCGGTTTTTAGAATCCTAACTGAAAAATTACAGAAAAGAAAAGTGGCTGCCAAATGGCTTCCGCATAATCTGAGTGAAGAGCAGCAAGCAGTTCGCAAAGGGATCACAGAAGAATTGCTTCAGCGGTACGAGACAGAAGGCAACAAGTTTTTAGACAGAACTGTTGCTATAGACGAAACCTGGATACGAGATTTTGAACCAGAACTGAATTTCAGTCCACTCAGTGGAAACATCCAGAATCACCTCACCAGAAAAAATTATGTTACCAACAATCGAAGGTTAAGCTGATGATGATTATGGCCTATGACGAGGTTGGAGTGATAGCCACAGACAAAGTGCCCAAGGGGACCACTGTAACAGAGGAATACTATGGAAGATTTCTGCAAAATATTTTACTCCCAAAGATTTGCGAAAGAAGGCCTGACATGCTCGAAGCTGATGTCACTATTTTTCACAACAAAGTGAGACATGTTACAAGTACAGTAAGAGACATTCTGGAAAAGTATGGATAGGAATTGCTTCCCCACGCACCATACAGTCCTGACATGAGCCCACCAGACTATGACTTGTTCCCAAAACTGAAGAAGCCACTACGTAGGAAACGATTCAGGATGTTTCTAATGAGGTGACCCAAGCAATCTGTTGCATCAACAATGGAAATGTCCTGAGTGGAGCATAAGACTTGCCCAAATGTTGGGCTGCTGTCATAAAAGAACATGGAGATTACTTCAAAAGCCTGTAAAGGTATGTTGTGAAATAAACTTGTTTTTTAAGAGATAACCCACAGTGTGCAAAACTTTTGAAATGACCTTTGACATGATTATGAAAGAAATACGGGATTACGCCATATAATACAAATTTTGAAGATGACAATCTGATTTTTGGCTTTAATGTGACAAGGATGGTAAGTTGATCAGAAACTTGAAACTTGGTCGTTCTGGTTGGTGTAGTGGTTAGCATACCCAGGCGCTATCTGGGAGACGCGGGTTCATGTCCCGCTCCAGGACGAGGAAAATTTTCAAGTTTTTTCGGATATTATCTAACTTACCATCCTTGTCACATTTACACCAAAAATGGAATTGTCATCTTCAAAATTTGTATGACTCTTGATCTTTATATTTTGTTTAATACAGAATACAATCACTTTTTTCTTTTTGTGTGTGTGGGGGGGGGGGGTAAAGCTAACCTTCAATATTCAAACAAAAGAAAAAACTCAAATTTTCCCAATTTTTTTAATCACTGTGGTAAAAGTTGTAATAACAAGTGAAACTAATTCTAAAATGTCTTACTACTCAAAAATGAAAAGTAAAATCTTCCAGAAGGAATTCTTTAAGAATCAGTAATAGAGTTCAAATGCAGTGCCTTTATAAAAGAAAAAAAAAATGACAAAATAGCAAGTGCTTAAATTGGAGCTGTTTACAAACAGAAAATCAATATGAAAATAAGCATGTTACTTTAGTGAGTAGTTAATTGATAGTACCTTCAACAGCACTCCACTGATGTACTTCAACTGATGTACTTCCACTGCACTCCATTGATGTACTTCCACTGCACTATCTCTCTATATATAAAACAGACTGTGCGTGTGTGTGTGTGTGTGTCGGTTGGATTTCACATAGAATTAGGCGACCTAGAGCAACGAAATTTGTTATGAAGGTAGCTGTAGACATCTTCTGGTGCAACTGGAAGCAATTTTTTTTTAATTTGAATTTGATTTTTAGTTATTTAATGTTACGCGTTTCTACCCGATCTGAGTGCATCTTTCCACTTTGTTGACATCAACCTGATTACACCGAACGTTAAGGCATGCAGAAAAGTAGTTCACCCTAAATTTTAGGAGATTCTTTTTTAGAATTCCGTTACGACTATTTTCATTCGTAAATACATTTATTACGCCCTTTTTTGTAAGCGTTGCTTGCAGATTCTATTATGACCTAGAGGGCAGAGAAGAAAAAAAAAAGAAAATAGAACGTAGTTTTTCAATCTGCATTATTAATTCAAAAGTGTCATATGTCAGAAGGTCATCATACTGTGATGACCTTGTGAGCTAGAAAATAGAACATTGTTTTAAAATAATTCTAAAAAAGAAATCTCAAATTTATCGTGAACTACTTATCTCCGCGCCTTCGCATTGGGTGTGATCAGGTTGCACGTAAAGAAAGCGGAAAGACACATGTTTTTTGTTAAGCATTGTTTGCCTTGAGGGTGGAGAAGAAAAAAAGAAAATAGAACGTTTTTCAATCTTCGTTATTAATTCAAAAGTGTCATAAGTCAGAAGGTCATCATACTATGCCTCAACCTCCCAGAAAGAAACAATGTGTAAGAAGAACACAAAGAATGGATAGAGAAAATCAAAGAAGGAGAAGAGAACAAGAAACAGCAGAAGAACGAGAAAGAAGGCTGGAACAAGATAGGATTTCCACAAGGAGTTTTGAGGTGCACCAGATGATGTCTACAGGTACCTTCATAACAAATTTCATCACTCTAGGTCGCCTAATTCTAAGTGAAATCCGACCGACAGAGCATTCCGAGTTGTTTGGATGGACAGTATACACTCGACCGAGTGCATCACTGGACCCGATTCCTGAGTGGTCATATTCATCAACTCTCTGTACGTATATCCTATCTTTAAGCCACACCAGAATGTGGGAATGAGGAAGTCCTCGCTACAAGAATAAGGTACTTTTCATCTCAATCAATTTCATTGCATAAGCTTTCTGCTTTCAAACTTTTTGAATTATTTACATTGGACGTGACAACTACTAAATAATTCAAATACATTTTTTATCCTATTTTCATTATTTTTTTCAAATGGCTTCTCACTCATATTTTTTACATTTTCCACATTCTCCTTTGTGATATACATCAGCAGATTCAGTATTTACTAGGTGGGGGGTCAAAAAATTAACTTTCATGCATAATTTAAACCGCAAAAATAAGTTCTCACTCCAAATTATGATTGAAAATGAGCAAATACCATGGAATTATGAAATTAATGGTTTTCTATTCTTGTAACATGCACGAAAAATTATCTAACTAAGAACAGGAAATATTGACATTAAACTGACATGCTGACAATTATCTAAATGTTTTTGCAAAATATTCAAAGATATTTTTAAAAGTTATGAAAGGGGGCACACGTGCCCTTCCGCTGGATATGTAGTCTCCTCGAAACGTCTGAACTAAAGTAGCCACCTCTCCTCTGCCACTAAACCTTATAACTTACAACAGAATTTATTCCTTTATTTGAATCCATTCAAAATAAAATAAAGCATCTCCAACTATTTGCTCTAATTGTGCTGCATGTAAAATAACTTTATAACTCATTTGAAACTCCTCATATCATTCAATAAACAGTGAAACTGCCGCCCCGGTGGCGCAGTGGTCTAAGGCGTTGGCCTCTGATCATTCGTCCGTAAGGGGTCCGGGTTCGAATCCCGGTCAGGCATGGATGTTGTGTTTGTCTTACGGCACTGGCTCTCTCCCTTCCCTGGAACCAGTGACCCTAAATTAGGGACGGGCGACTGCTTATAGCCCATTGAGTTGCTCACGGTGGTCGTTAAACCTCCAATTAAAAAAAAAACAGTGAAACCTGAGTTACACAAGGTTCCACTGTTATTTATATGTAATACTACATTAGTTCCGATATTTACTGCTGTTCCCACAGCTTTTTTAACTTGGTGATACAATCGCACGTTGAAATATGAATTTAAGATTATCAAAAATACACAGTTCATTGATTCTTTTATACATAACCCAGGATGTTACAACTCTGAGAGAATTGAGACAGCATTGTTGTGTTACTTCTTGCTGTGGTTGAACCTTGATCCAATCTGGGAAGAGTATGTTGTTTACTTTCAGTTTGGATGAAAAATTGGTTTCGCAATTTATGACTCGTTCACATATGCGCTATTTAGAAATTGATAAATCCCTGGGACCAGCGCCGGCGGAACAGCCCGGGCAATAATTTTAGCCAAGATTTTTATTTGGCATATGTACAATTTTTTATAGTGATGTGCCTTAGAAAGTTGCTCTAGGTAAGTGGTCAGGTGGTCCTAATCCCTAACAAAACTCCTTAGGCATTGTTCTTCTGTTTGCTCCGGGAAGCAGAAAGGGAGAGGGGTGCACCACGATGGCTTTCACATCGGCATCAGATCGCCGAACAGTAAACACAAAGCAGTGGCGAACACGTGCAGAAACCCAGACAGGAAATTGGATGCAAGAGTGTACATGATACCTCTGATGTACCAGAACGGTTCGTTGAAAATTTACAACCGAATGACGAAAAGGTTGATTGCTGTGAGGTCTAAGGAGCACATGAGAGACATCAGATTGGGAAAGACCTTAACATCCTTGTCTAAAGAAGTAGCACAGAAAAACGCAGTCCCGTTATGGGATAAAGTAAAGATAATTGCACCGTATACTGGCTACAAAGGTACACTGATCAGAGAAAGTACTGAGATTTCCACACATCCCTACGCATGCAATGATACCCAATCTGTTGATGTTCCATCCGCGTGGAGGCACATGCTGAGATGATTCTCCGCATGAAAGAAACCCGTGTATCACCTCGTGCCTCAAGCATCAAATTTCAAAATAAAACGTTCCCAACCACCAGTGGTTCGAAATGTTTTGTTTATACTAGCCAGACTTGTTAGTAACGTCTGCAACCCTTGAGAAAGCCTCCCAGTTAGAGAGGGAAAGCTCAGGAGATACAATTTTTTCCTTGTATTTCTTCATGAAATATACTTTCACACCAATAAGCGGAGTTTGTATAGATTTGTTTATTGTATTTAGGTGTGAATCCCATTCAACAAGTGCATATTTAAATGGTTAAGGTTAATAACTAAGACTTTAGTGATAGTTACTGGATTTGGTTGAATACAATTGATAATTCAGTGTTCTACACAGCAGTAAAAATGCAGTGTGGACTTTTTTGTTGTTGGAAGTTTAATTACCACAGTGAGCAACTCAATGGGCTGTAAGCAGTCGTCCATCCCCAATTTAGGGCCACTGGTTCCAGGGAAGGGAAATGCCATAAGACAAACACAATAGCCATGCTTTAACAGGATTTGAACCCGGAACTAACTCGGATGAATGATCAGAGCCTGCGCTTAGACCACTGCGCCACCAGGACAGCAGTATGGACTTGCAGAGGTATAAGTATTTATTTGCATGTACGACAAAACATCAGGAGTGCAGGCCAGGAAAAAATGGTGGGTGCGGAAATACAGTGTGTATGTATGTGATGTGTTGAACAAATGTACAATGCGATATAACAACTAACTATACATATGATATAATATAAATTATTATTACAAAATTGCAATACAAACAAAAAAATATTTTATGATAAGAGGAAATTTTCATGTTTTAAAGTTT
The DNA here is from genome assembly GCA_039090855.1 of Macrothele yani. NCBI lineage: Eukaryota > Metazoa > Arthropoda > Arachnida > Araneae > Macrothelidae > Macrothele > Macrothele yani. Next base: position 148,257,816 of record CM076995.1, on the reverse strand, counting down.
AAGTGTTTCTTTCTGGCATTCACTTCAGCGAACACATATTCCACAGGGAATTCTCATGTGGCGTCAAAATTTTCCTCAGCAGCGCACTGAGATGGCGATTAGAAAGAGATTGCATTATATACAAGGGAGAGTCACAAATGAAAACCTTAAATAACATTTTACTCACAATTTATTGAACAAAAGTGGTACAGATCTGTATCATTTTGCAATGTAATCTCCATTTTGAGCAATACAAGTTCTCTGGCACTTACAAAATGCACAGATTCCTGTAGAAAAAAATTCTTTCGGTTCTCTGTGGAACCACTCATGCACCACCTGCTGCACCTTTTCATTGGACCTGAAAGTCTTTCCTCCCATCGCATCTCTGAGTGACCCAAAAATGTGGTAATCATAAAATCCGGATTTAGGGGTTTGGAATGTGACAAAAACCTGGAATTCCGGGCTACACCCGGATTACAAACAGGTCTGCCAGGGATTGACGGGTATAAGGCTTCCACATCAAAACTTCCCATCACATCACATCCATGGTTGATAGCTTGAAACCTTTCAATCTATCAACAAAGTCTTTAGATGACACTAGGACATGATTCGTTGCCGGAAGAAACTGCAGGAAAACTCTTGCCATTGCTTTGTCTAAATTTGCCGATGGCGCCTTCTTGTTTGATACAGTTGGTCACATCGGAAACCCACTCTTATGATGTTTAACGCGGCCAAAGATCCTTGGGATGCTGGGACTTGGAGGTGGCTTTGGCTGCGTTCTGAATTTCAGTTGGCAAATTTGGCATTTTAGAGGCCCTTTTGGATTTTCACCAACCAAGAGTTCAAAGGATTTCTTGATACGAGTATGGATTCTGATTGCGCAATAAATTCTTCCAATTTCGTTTTGTATTCCGTTCTATTCATCACGGCAATCTGACCAGAACGATCGGTGAGAGTGAACATGACAGGCAGTTTTCGTTGTTTGGACAAAGTTTCTCTCATCCTTGAATTGGAGCCTCCATTATCTGCTTTTAAGGCCCTCTCTAGCAGGTGTGCACACTTGAAACGGATGGTGTCCCTTTCCTTAGTTGGAAAATTGTGGAGGACTCCCTCTATGGCTGAATGACCCGCTTAGGTTGTACTGTGCTTGGGGGTGCAAATTTTGGGCCTTTCTGCAGGATCTTCATTTCCTCTCTGGAAAAGTGTGCACACCTGTTGGAGAGGGCCTTAAGAGCAGATAATGGAGGCTCCAATTCAAAGATGAGAAACTTTGTCCAAACTACGAAAACTGCCTGACATCGTGTTCACTCTCACCGTTCGTTCTGATCAGATTGCCATGATGAATACAACACGAAGTTGGAAGAATTTATCGCACCATCAGAATCCGTACTCGTACCAAGAGATCCTTTGAACTCTTGGTTGGCGAAAATCCAAAGGGCCTCCAAAATGCCAAATTTGCAGACCGAAATTCAAAACACAGCCAAGCCGCCTCTAGGTCCCTGCATCCCAAGGATCTTTGGCCACATTAAACAACATAAGAGTGGGTTTCCGATGCAACCAATTGTATCAAAGAAAAAGGCACCATCGGCAAATTTAGAAAAAGCAATGGCAAGATTTTTCCTGCAGTTTCTTCCAGCAACGAATCGTGCCCTAGTGCCATCTAAAGACATTGTTGATAGATTGAAAGGTTTCAAGCTATCAACCATGGATGTGATGGGAAGTTTTGATGTGGAAGCCTTATACCTGTCAATCCCTGTAACCAAAGCAGCCGATAATCTACAGAGATCACTAGAAGCTTCCAATTTGTTCCAGCAGGCTTCCATCAACGCTGTTGCCAAAATTCTGTACCTACTTAAGGATTCAAACTATTTTGTTTTAGAATCCAAAATTTATCGGCAAATGAAAGGAGCCCCAATGGGATCTGCTCTTTCCGCTGTGTTAGCTGAAGCTGTACTGAGACCTTTGGAAGATTCACTACTGCAGTTGCCAGGACCATCCCCAAAATTATGACTTCGTTACGCAGATGATATCTTTTTCGTATGGAGTCATGGACTTGAGGCCTTAAAAAGTTTCTCAATGATCTGAACGCGGCCCATCGTGACTTATGTTTCACAGCCGAATACGAAGTACACGGAACCCTCCCGTTCCTGGATGTACTAGTATCAAGGAGGCCCACTGGAGAACTGCACACTAAAGTTTTTTATAAACCTTCTCATGTGCAAAACCCTATCCTACCTGAATCAGCGGAACCTCTTGAGCACAAATACGCGCTCTTCAGACATCGAGCGAGCACAGCCTATGACCTCACATCTACCTCTGATGATCTTGAAGATGGTGCGCAACCTTCGCGTCCTAGCACACAACGCTGGATAAGACAAGGGCATATTGAGCGAATAATCCCTAAAGCAGCTAGGAAAGATGACAGAAGATCGCTAATTGGTTTGACGCAGAGAAGAAAGTTCGTTGGATTCATCCCGTACATTCCTGGGCTTACTTATGCGATCAAAAATTCCTTAAAAAAGTTAAACCTTGACATTGGAATTCAGTCACCGAAAACTATCACTGCCCTACTCTCACCAAATTGTCATAATATGGAGGTCAAGAATCAGGAGGGAGTGTACGCCGTACCGCTCCAATACCCGGACTCATCTCAGAAAGTCTACTTCGGTATGACCAAGAGGTCATTCAAGGTCCGTGTAAAAGAACACCAGCATGATGTGAGGAATAGAAAACTGAGCACGGCTCTAGCTCAGGATGCCGCCAGCCTGAGAGCCTTACCCATTTGGTCATATCTGCGTATGTTAGTCCCTTACGATGGATACGCGAAACTATCGAAATCCTGACGCACCCTGAATCTTGCAACACTGACATCACGACGGAACTCTCTCCGATTTGGAGCAGAATTCTAGGTATACAGCAAGTGAGCCTGTCATGAGCAACATGACCATTTTTAGCTCGTGAGCACTCGCGCTTCTGTTTGATTGTTTGACATATTTGAATTGCATTTATGCTCTCTGATTCTGTTCTGTTTTATTTTTCTGCTGCCTGATGAAGATGAAGCTTCTCGTTGGAAGCGAAAGCTTGAAAAATAAATTAAGTTTCTACACCTAATAACGGATCTTTAAGTTCTTGTTTATATTCACTTTAGAGTGGTGTATTCGAATCCAATTCTCTTTACAAAGTAGTAATAAAATGAAGTTATTATGTACTGTCAAATCAAACTCAGGACTATCTACAGGTATGTGAAGTTTTAATACTATAAAACCTTTTAGATTAAAAGAGATAAAAATTTTGATTTGATTTTATGTAAAACAGATTTGGCCACAGTTAAATTACACTTGAACGGTCAACATTCTTTGAAATCAATATTCACTTGGCTATCACTTAACATAAAAATTTCTATAAATGCATTCACATGTTGCAGCAGTAGCAAAGCCATAAAAATTAATTACGGAAAAGGAAATAAAATGTTTAAAGACTGCTTACCATTAAAATCTGTTACTTAGGCTTTTGTTCACACCAGGAATTTTTTGTCAGTATCATGTGAACCCTCTTCAAGCAACTAAAACCTGCAATAAAAAAAAATTATTAATCAGCAACATTCAACAACAACATTACATCTCTTCAAAAAGTATTTGCATCTCTTCACAGTAAAGTAATTTTGTAATAAGTTGTGAACCTTGGGAAAATTAGATTTTACATTTCAATAAATCTACATTTCAGTATTATCTATCGTCCATATATCAAATGTGAAAATTATAATGTATAATTCTGATCAGTGGCACACACAAGATTTCAATATGGGAGTGGCCCAAAATATTGAAGATGCAAATAAAACAATACTCAGGAGAAAATCTCTCAAAATACTGGGAAGTGATAAAATTATCTCTACCATATTACACTTCATTTCCAATTGTAAAATATATCTTTAAAAAAATATACAAACATATTTAAAAAGTTGCAGCCAATAACAAAGAACCAAGTGTTATCTCATGGGAAGGGCCTGGGACCCTGGGCCACCCTCACTTGAGTGCACCACCGATTCTGATTACTGTATCCAAGTACAGTAGAACTCCAACTATCCGGATTAACTCGAACCACAGCCCATCTGGATATTTCAAAATGTTAAGCAGAATGTGCAAACTGACTAAATATGTGAAAGGCCTCTTCAACTCTGTCATTTAACAATATCAGTTGACTTTTACACCTCAACTTGGATATTGAAAAAAAAATAGTGGTGTATTATACCCACTACTGTAGATTTTCACTGGGAAAAATGCAATGTTTTATCTAATTATTCAGAGTCAATAAACCAAACTGAAAATTTGATGGCTCACAGCAAAAAAAAAGTTTACAATCTTACTAGATTCCACCCCTGAATTTGGGAAGGACACCTAGGTTACAAGTCAGACATTCAAGGATAACCATGAAAAAGAACTACCATTAAATAACTATGACAAAACCTAAGGAAAACTGCAGAATTAGAACTCCATGCATCCGTAATATACAGATCAGATGAGTCTTCCTGCATTTGACTAGTGTAAAAAAAAAAAGTGGTTTGGTCAAACACAGCAAATTCAAAAACATTTACAAAGACAAACCAGTATTTTGGAAAACATTTAATCTGCATTTTTTGCGGTGTGTTCCAGAAAACCTCACTTCCAATATCATCAAAAGCATATAATATAACACATTTTGAAATGTGCAAGAACGATATAGAAAAGCAACAGAATGCAAATTCAGTTGTTAAGGCTACAGTAAATCCACTATCAAAGAAATTATCATTTTAATGTTCATGCATCTATTTTACTGCACTAAATGAATGTTAACCCCCTCCCAGGCGGTAATCTACATATACCACTACTCCCAACAGCAAAAGTATGAAAATTAAAACTAATGACGTCAGTCACATGCAATGTTCAGGCCATGAAGATTACTGATAATGTTCTGTATCACTGGGAATAATAAAAAAAAAAATCTTATATATGAGAAAAATCTAATGAACTGGTCTTGTTATAATGACTTGAGAAAAACTGTCATTAAGGATGTTCCATGGGAGTACCTACAAGGCTCATAAGTGGTCCTAAAGCAGGAATACAAGGGAACAAAGATGGGGGGGGGTAAGTTAACTACCATCGTAAGCAACTCAGTGGGCAATAAGCAGTTGCCTGTTCCTAATTTGGGTTAACCTATTCCATGGAGAGAGCCAGTGCAGTGGAGCACTAAGGAATTCCTGTTGGGGGAGGGCTGTATCTGTATGCACAGTGTATATATATATGTGTGTGTGTGTGTGTGTGTAGTATATACATGATATATATGTAATGTATACAGTAAATAGATAAGGAGTTGACGTACATCATTCTTAATCTTTTGGGGGCTTTTGGGAAGATTAATCCCCTGTGCGGCAGTGCCATAAGACAAACACATCATCCATGCCTCATCTTGGACAAATGGTCACAAGCTAGACAACTATGCTATTTTACAATTCCCTAGCTCCCCTATTTCCTTCTCTACAAGCATTTCTGATCTTCATACTCAATATGGAACTTCCAAATCATAGATGGCCGTTTTACCAAGCCAACTTTTCAAAGCAAATTTTTGCACCAGTCAATCTACATATGCGAAATATAGCCGACAGTAGCATACTTATATGCCCCGCAATTCCAACACTGTTGAATCAGTAGCAGAGTGGTCAGAGGCACATGTTTCAGGCTAATCATCTGGGCCAACGTTTAAGTCCGGATTATGCATGGGTAGTGTGCTTGTCACATAGCACTGGTGCCCCCTTCCCCCTTAAAAACAGTATATAAATATGGGCTATGCGTCTGTTCATCCATTCGCCAAATGTTTTCTCTTCCTCGCCCCGCACTTTCTTGGATCATGTTCTGATTATGAATAAGTTTACCTTCCTTATCAATGATGGCACAACAATTCACTAAGCAATAATTTTACTGGCATTCTTTTAAAGTGCTAGAAAAATCAAAAGCTCCATTACAAAAATTTGGCTATTGAGCTATTCTTATTTTGAAATCTGGAGGGACAAAGAAACAGTTTGAAATTACGAGCTGCTTCAGTTACTGGATCAGTATGTAAGCCATTTTACTCTGTTTTAAACCAATCAATCTTCAAATTGGTTAGTTGGAAGCAGAGTAAAGCATAAGAAAATTTATAAGTAAGATACATTAATTTTAAAATATGCAAAATAAATTTTACAGATAAAAAGAGCAACAAAACAGAAACCACCAAAATGTACATTATGAAAAGGAAAGTGAGGCAACAAATCATACAAAGTATACTACATTACACTTTACCCTAGTGAACTTTTAAGGGGGCATTGGTCTTCCCCTTGTACCCACAGCAGCTTACATTTTACATACAGACTCTTATATTGAACCAGGATCTGGGGATAAAGCCCTACAAACAAATGTATAGGTACAGTACAATTCACTTGGCTTGATCCACAACAGAGTGCTGTCAACATGGTACTTACTCCTCACACACCATTAACTCTCGCTTCTTTATTCTTACAGACATCTCGTCAGCCACAAAAATTGCTTCCTTAAATTTTAATTTCCAAATACAAATTTAAAGTCTGAAGCAACTATTTATGTTCACATGTAGCTGCGCAACACAATATAAATACTCATCACCAGAGATTGATGTACAGAAAAATTCCATAGAACATTTTTCTATTTTTGTGATGCCACTGGTGTCTATGCCTCCAAAAATAAATTGTTTTTATTGTGAGGCAGTGCCGTAGCCAATTTCTTAAAAGGGGGTTGATGGATTTGGTTCATGGGTGAAAGCCTGGTGCGGGAAAAATACCCCAAGCAGGCCTCAGCCGAAAATCTTTAAATGTCAAAAAAAAAAATACTGAGAAAAAGCTTTTGTAATATGTATCCTTTTAAATTTGTACTCATGGCGCAGAGGTCTAAGTGACGGCTTCTGATCATTCGTCTGAAAGGGGTCAGGGTTCGAATCCCGATTGGGTATGGATGTTGTGTTTGTCCTACGGCACTGGCTCTCTCCCTTCCCTGAAGCCAGTGGCCCTAAATTAGGGATGGGCGATTGCTTATAGCCCATTGAGTCGTTCACGGCAGCTGTTAAATCTACAATTAAAAAAAAAAAAAAAAATTACTCAATCCCCACTAAGGGGAAGTCCGGACCCAAGGACACCTCCTGGCTATGCCTATGTTGTGAGCATACCTAAGAAAAAAACAGATATGTTTAATTTGAGAACAGCAATTTCTTTTTTCTTAATAAAATGTAGGGGTTTGAATCAGCACCCCATGTAAGCCACCCTGGTTTAGTACAAACAAGTTTTACACAACAGTGAACTCTGATTACTTTTCAATAAATACATATACATACATTTGATGGAATACTGCCACCCAAACTGAATCTGCACTAACATGTGCACATTACTGAACAGAAATAAAATTGCTGTGCATACATGAATTATACTTCACATACAATGGTTATTACAGCAGGCTAGTTTTTATTCTGAGGTACCATAAATTACTTCATTTATTCTACAGGACCCAAGTAAAACATTGTTAAATGTTATTCTAGTACAAGACATTTGCAGCAATGAGCTGAACTTCATGGTGCAAACTCAGCAACTAAGTTATGCAAAGTTAGCTCCTGAATTCTGCAACACACAATCCAAATATATAGGCACAGCAGCAAAAATATCCAATGAATACAGCTATCACAAATAAACATAAGTAACAAAAGATTACTGCTCTCAGGAACTTCCAGAAATCATTTAAATTTCAACAGAACAAAATTTAACTTAAAATAATTTTTGAAAAGTATTTTAAATAACCACTGGTTTCCATCTTAATATAATTTATAAACAATAGTTTTTCCTGTGGTTTAAATGCCACTGTTTATAGATTTCATTACAGCATCACAGATAGCTGAATAAAACAAGAAACATTAGATACCCGCAAATCATAAAAAAAAGTTCGTTTTTACCTTGTGCACAGAAAAACTGACAAAATGGCAGTTCAAAACGTATTTAGAATTTATTTATAACAAACTTACAGAAAACGCCGTATACAAAGCTTTATTAGTTTCACAATAGTTACTAAATAACGACAGCGCAAAACAGGCTTTTTTTTTTTTTTTTATGTAATATAAAATTTCGAAGAAAAAAACGAACAGAAAAGATAAGAGGACAACAAAACTGGTACCGCAAAAAGCAAACTGGCCAATGTTCGTTGCGCACTTCCTCTTCGGAGGTAGTGTTATGCGCATGCGCGAATCGAAACTGAGTACAGGATCCTTGTTTTTCGGAAGACTTGAAGTTACCGCTTGCGGCACACCGTGTCCGGAAGACCTTGGCATAAGTACACCGTGCATTTTAGAGTGGAAGAAGAAACTTAATAGTTCAAATAGGTTCCTATCAAAACGGATGGTGTTGACAATCAACCCAAGTGTCTTAACATCTGGAGTATAATGGTATGTATAAGAACACCTGCGCATAATGGTAGTATTGCGATAAGCTTGAAACAAATCCGCTCTCGGAATTGCACTTCGATTTTACATTGGCTACTACTAGATGGTATCACACCAGGATTTATTCAATCAGGGAATTCATTCCCGCAAGATTAAACTTTTAATTCGCGCAGTTTTATTCTTTTAATTAAGCTGGTTCTTTTTTTTTCAACCCCTTGAATAAAATGTTTGATTACAGAAATCCGTAGTATGCGAATTTATCTTTCATGAATACACATTTCATATACATATGAATCCCAAAACATGCCTTAAGAACAAAAGAATTGCTGGGTAGCACAAATTTAAGCACTGTGCTAAGCAAGGTGGGTCCACGATTTGGATTGTCCAGTTCCACACATGGCCCACTTGTTTGCACAGACATTGCCCTACATATGATGGGAATTTTGCTGCATGGGTCCCTAACCTGGTGCACTTGGAACTCCCACCACTGAAACAGGCATTAAATCAGAACAAAACAAATGTATAGGTCACATTAAAATTACCTTGTAGCCTGAAATACACTACAAAATAACTAATATTGTTCTTCTATTAATAGATTGGGCAGTATTCCAATGTTGTGCTCAAAACCCACTATAGAAAACTAATCCCTAAAAAAATCTTAAAGTGTACTATTATCAGCCCTTCCATCCACTTTTAATTAATAACTAAATATTTCTACATTAGGAAATGGATTCTGTATTTTCAATAGCTGTTCACCTTTGAATCTGATTTCATTATTTCCCAGTTCTTCTGGTATACGACTTTGAACGCTGACACATTATTCCAAACTTGTCCAGCAGGTAACTTCAGATATCTTGTGCGTCATTCCTGCAACACCTGTCGCCCCCATCTTATTAGGCCATATTGTAGAAACTTATTCATGGGAAAATCACAATCTTCACTGAATGGTGTTGCACCCATTTGCAACAACTGTTAACTTCACCTGAAATACTAGATTCCAATGTGGCACTGTGAGCAAATTGGTGAATGTGCCATGTCATTCATTCATTCCAAGCTTGTAATGTCCAGAACTCCTGGTTTTTCTGTAGATATTCCTGACTGAAGATTTCTTTGCAAAGTTTACCTCACATAACCTAGTTCTGAAGCCACAGTAAGAATATTTGAAACTATCATCAGAATTTTACTATCCCATAAACTTGACTCTCAGTTCAACTTGGACCACAAAATGTTAAACTTATCTGTTGCAAACACATACTGTATGTATTCCTTTCCAAATTTTGCTTGGAATTCTGCAGTTCATGTTTAACTTGTAATCAGCCATGCCAAACTCTACCTGTGGCCAGTATAATGTCCAATTACTCAACCTCATGTTGGTCGCCCCGGTGGTCTAAGCGATGGCTTCTGACCATTCGTCCAAGATGGGTCAGAGTTCAAATACCAATGAGGCATGGATGTTGTGTTTCTGCACTGGCTCCCTCCTTTCCCTGGAGTCTGTGGCCCAAAATTAGGGACAGGAGACTGCTTATAGCCCATTGAGTTACAGTGGTCGTTTAACCTCAAATAAAAAAAAAAATGTTGAACACATGGTAGCTCATAAATTTGTATCTGCTGACTCATGTTACAACCTTTATGGCAATTGTTCAGTGCTAGCAGCTAAAATAAAGTATAGCCGTTTTGGTGCGCGTTTTTTAAGGAAACAGCATTTGGTATGAAGTTCACATGTTCTGAATCCACTGCTGAATGATGGTCTCCCCAAGTCTCTTCCACAGCTATATTGGGCAATTTTCTTCAATGTCACTCCAACATGCCTACAAATTTCTCTCGCCAATCTCCGACATGGTCTTCTGGATCTTTACTTCCCCTTGATAACCAGTCTGTCATTCAGTTGCCTAACAGTGGTCAGTATAAGCAATATGTCCAACCCATCACCACTTGAGGGTCTTTACTTGGATCATTTAAGCTACTTTCCTGATCAAAGTTCCTTTTTTCCAGTCTGCATTTCGCCATGCTATTTCAAGTTGTTCATATCTTTTGTATGTCTTTTACTCAAGGTCCACGTCTCTGATCCACAAGTCAGAACGCATCGATTAAACACATTTAAGACAATAATCTTAAGAATTGCACCGTTTCTTCCAAAGGCACTCCACCCAAGTTTGACATGCCTATTAATTTCTTCTTCAATGTGAATACACTGCACTTTGATATTATGTTGTATTTATTGTCTTTAGAATGATAGTTCTCGTTTACCTGCAACAGCATTTCTAAGCATCCATAAATTCACAGAACCAATGGCCTCTGTTATCAACCGATTGATTTGAATATCCTTGAATTATTTTTAAACTGTATAGCTCAATGCAGTTAATGAGTGTTGTGGCTTGTTTCTTGAAATAATCTACACAGGAATAGTTTACTTCCCTTGCTGGATTAACTGCAAGTTAATCTCACTGGAAGTTCCATATAAGTGATCCAAGTTCATTGAGCTCTGTTTAATAAGTTCCTTATCTGCCTTTTACAACTAGCAATGATAAACTGAATTTCTTTTTTTACATATAAAATATATCATTCAGGCTTACTTTTTGAAAAACATTTTTCTGCAGAAATATCTTTAAAATTTATTGGTCATCAAATAAACCACATGTGTACATCATTCAATTTGCTAGGCAGTAACTATTCTTCTTGCTGTGTTCTATCTTTATATACAAAACCAATTTAGATGTCAGCAGTGCTTTTCTTTGCAATTTACATGGATTAAGTAAATTAATATTGCAAGATTCATCTTTTGAATGTAACAGTTCAGATTTCCACCAGTTTCAAATGATTGCCATTCACAGGAACTTTTGTATACTGAAAACTAGTTTATTCTTTACTCAGGCTCTCCAAACTTTTCAAGCACAGCTATCTTTCTTTACCCAAATGTTCCACTAGAATTCTTTCCATCAACTTGGTGAGGACAAGTCTTCAGGTTAACACTGCCACATCCAGGACAACCCTGAAACCATGTTCCTTGATACAAACAGCACCTAATATGTTATTTCTGTTACTAGCTATTGTTCATTTTTTGTGGGAACTGTCACCACTCAACACAAACATCACTTCTCAACAGCAGTTTTGCATATCTTCAAACTTTCCTTCCCAGTGGTGTTGTTCACAATACCTTTGGTGTTGTCTCCTTGTAGACAGAATTTCATAGTTCTCAATGGAAAGCATCTATGCAGCACACTATAGGGTCCACTGAGACTGCCTAAAAAGAAAAGAAAAATCTAATTTCTACCATACCTGTTAAAGTAATTTTTCCAGCCATGAATAAAACAAATTCGAAAACGTGCTTGTAAAAACTATCAGTGGAATATATAATGATCTAACAGAATAGATTTATATAACCCACATTCCAGCAATGAAATGATCTGGTTATGGCCTATGTTCTGCAGGCAGATTACTATTAAAAATCCCTTTGCTGTTTTTTTTTTCTCCTTGCATGCGTCACGTGCTTTGACGTCAGTGTATTGAGTAGACCAGAGTTCAAATAGTGCGGCGAATTAGGTGTTCTAACTTGCGTCGCCATCACTAAGCGTGGATCTAGTTTTTTCTACCTCTGAATGCTAAGGATTTCTTTTATGTAACAAAAGTTCTCTTTACTTAAAAACGTGGTTGTTGTGTGTGCGTGTCATGCTTCGGGAAAAAACCCAAAAATACCGTGTCATCTTACAGGACTTAATTTTTCTTTTGATTGGAGGTTTAAAGACCACAGTGAGTAACTCGATAGGCTATAAGCAGTTGCCTGTCCCCACCTTGGGGGACTGGTTTCAGGGAAGGAAGAGAGCCAGTGCCGTAAGACAAACACAACGTTCAAGAGGATTCGAACCCGGACCCAACTCGGACGAATGATCAGAAGCCATCGCTTAGACCACTGCGCCATCGTGGCGGCGGACTCCTTTAGAGATCTTGCAGTAATCTATAACTCTTCCCGGGATACTGCCTGAATACATTAGTGAAATCTGCCGCCCTCAACACTTGAATACGTATAGTTTTCGAACTGCATATATAAAGCTTCCCAACCTAGCCGAGAAATCTGTGCAGAATATCGCATCCCTCTGCATGGAATAAGGGTGTGCACGGGGGAAAGGAAGATCAACAAGCATGCTGTTACTATGTATTATTATACATATATCACGCGCTCAGTCAATAATTTTAGCCAAAATTTATATTTTTTGGCATGTGAGATTTTTTTTATTTTGAGATGTGCTTTAGAAAGTTCCTCTAGGTAAGTGGTTCTAATCCTTAACAAAGCTCCGTAGGCAGTTTTTCTTGTTTGTTCCGAGAACCGGGAAAGGTTCGAAATTTCGGGCTCGGTCAACGAACTTCACTTTCTGCCGCCCCGACATATTATATACGTAGTATTGGAGGTTTTTCGGCATTGCAGCAGTTTACATTGTTAAAATTACACCTGACGAATTTGGAAATCGTTGAATTTGTACGTCATTAACGTTATTATTTACCAATATTGCAAAAGAATTCTCCATAACTGGTTTCTGGCTCTGAACAATCCTGTCAGCAGCGAACTATTTATCACAGTCACGCTCAAAATACTATTGAGCAATTCAGATTATAAATTAAAAAATCTGATTTAAGTACTCTGAACAGTACAGCATGCACATGCTACTTAAGTAAATTTACAACGTGCACTTACCTCTGTTCTGTCCCCTGAAAATCCCGTTAAAACGAAAAATGCCATTAGAAAGAATCCAGTTAACTTTTTAGGTCTTGACATATTACATCCTCCTATCACATTCTTTCGCACGAGTCATATATAAACTGGACGTTTTATCAATATTATAGTAAGGGACAACCAATCTTTGATTTAATAATATGAGCCATTCAGATGTGAAAAAAAATTTAGAATTTAAGAACCTAGCATATAAACTCCTAAGGGCGAATTCTCCGAAATGTTTTACGATAGAGATACTTGTAATTTACAAGACAGTTCAACAACAAATAGCCTTCGATTTTGTTTCGCAACCTACCTGCAACTTACGTGTCGGTTAGCCAAAAACTCATTAACGATGCTTTCCCAAAATATATGCTGTTTTTATTATTTATATTTATTTATAACATATCTCAAGTAGAACGCATTTAAACCGTTCTCAATAGTGACGTTCTTTCTTTCAAAATAGTATTAATTGAAATTATGGACTATCAGATCAGAGCACAAACTGTAGGCAAATAAATAAGTTAATGACGTACAAATATTTCAAAATGGCGCGTTACCGTTTTCCTTTGTTCGACGCCATGTTGGAATCCCACAGGCCACGCATGCAGTTTACGCGACTCTAACCAGCAGTTCACAATCCTAACGAAATCCACGTAAATTAATGTTCACAATTGGCAATTTTCCGCAGTAACATTAGGATAACCAAGTGGCGGGACGGGTTGACCAACTAGCTTCAATTCTAAATTATCAGCCTATTATGAAACTATCAAAACTTCTTGGATGGATCGAATATGTCAGCTGCTGCAACACGGGCAAATTGAAAAAAAAAAAATTCTAAACATATCAATCACGAGAGAATTATATATCCATTGGTCCAAAAGCTCCGTTGAAATTACAAACAGCAGTTAAGGGCATTCGTAATTCGTTCGGATTTTCGCAAGAACGAACAACCAACGCCTCAAAAATGCCACGTAGCACGATTTCGGAAAAGTTGAGCTTCACTGAATGCTAAATACTACTTTCAAACGTATACAACTTCTATCAACATGAAATTACACAAACTTTTGCCGTACACTCATAACTTTTTAATACGACGGTATAAATTTACAGATGAACAAAACGCACCGTGCGACACGCATGTAGAATAACCTAATACCTACTAAGTTCTATTGCTTTCGTGGAAGAATGCAGTTCCCCTCTCGCGCATGTGCAGCACACTCGGCAGATGGAGAACGGAAGCTTCCACGAAAGGAACAGGGGGAGACGAAGTGGGCGCTCGCTGATATCTCTGCTAACGAACCAGAAGTTGCTGTTGCTATGGTGCCTGATCAAGGTCGATGACGCATTCAAAATGCCTTCTCATTTCCTGCCTTCGAGGGAGCGGGAATGTGATGTGACTCGGCTGTGAGTCTGCCAAACAACGCTATTCATTGGTTACTTTCTTTTGTCCTGCCGTCTCGACGGTTGGTGGTGGTATTTCGTGTTCGGAACTAAATTACAAGCTTTATTTTTGTTGCAAGAGTGAGATTTTAAAGCACTGCAGACGTTGAGATTTTAGATGTTCGTAAGTGGTCTGCGATTTCGCAGCGAGCATAGCTGGATCCAGTAACAACGTAGGTGTTTCGATGAATCAAGTGTCGGGGACGGAATACACTGGGGGGGGGGGGGGCATCTTGAACGTAAAGGAGCAGCAGAGTTGCAGGGTAACCTCAAGGGCAAACGAAAGCCGAATAGGCGTTATGAAATGCCAGCTGTCTGACGGTTGAATGTGCTTGTTTCCTTTTTCTTCCCGTAAATTGTAAGAAATATCTTGTCTTTTAGCGTCTGCTAATTTTTGAAAACGGTAGCAATAATTTTGTTTTAAATGCGAGTAGAATGTATTCCTGATCACACAGCACCAGTGAAGTTATTTACATTTTCGTTGAAACAAATAACTTATAAATTTAAAAATGTATTTTTTTTTTTTTTTTTTTGATTGAAGGTTTAACGACCACCGTGAGCAACTCAATGGGCTATAAGCAGTCGCCCGTTCCTAATTTAGGGTCACTGGTTCCAGGGAAGGGAGAGGAGCCAGTGCCGTAAGACAAACACAACATCCATGCCTCACCGGGATTCGAACCCGGACCCCTTTCGGACGAATGATCAGAGGCCATCGCTTAGACGACTGCGCCAGCTTAAAAATGTATGATTGAATATTTTACATGTGCACATTTTCCGAATTGGTTTGTTCTCACTCAGAAATTAATAAGTGAGCTTACTTTATCAGTTTTCTAATAATAATTCATGTTTTGCCCTGCTAATAATCCTTGAATGGGAATGTTGATCTCACTAAAAATTAAGTGCACGAAAAAAAACTTTTTATCTAACCCAAAAATATGGGTTTTACACTAAATTCGCATAACGAGCAAAATGCCGTTACGACGGATATTTTTCTTCGTAAGCACTGCTATTAAAAAAAAAAAAGAGATGAGGTGTCAAAGTTTTTGCCTGAGCTACGTCATAATTTGCGATTCGTGCTGTTCTCTTGATTTCGTTACGCTTTTTTGAAATATCTGTTCTGACTTGAGTACGTTGCGTTTTTTTTTTTTTAATTTCGGTTCAAGCACATGAATGTACTACGAATTTAAAACTGGCGAAGAATTATATGATTGAGGAGATACTTCACAAGGACGTAACCTATATCATACGTATATATCATCAAAAAACTATTTTCAACCCACTGCTGGATGAATGTCTTCCACAAAACTGTCTTGAACAACTGTGTTCCATGTCACACAGTACACTTTCGTATTTCGGCGCCCCGGTGGCGCAGTGGTCTAAGGCGTTGGCCTCTGATCATTCGTCCGTAAGGGGTCCGGGTTCGAATCCCGGTCCGGCATGGATGTTGTGTTTGTCTTACGGCACTGGCTCTCTCCCTTCCCTGGAACCAGTGACCCTAAATTAGGGACGGGCGACTGCTTATAGGCCATTGAGTTGCTCACGGTGGTCGTTAAACCTCCAATAAAAAAATTAAAAAAACTTTCGTATTTCGTTCACCCATCTCCCACGTATTAATTTTTTTTTTCATTGAAGGTTTAACGACCACCGTGAGCAACTCAATGGGCTATAAGCAGTCGCCCGTCCCTAATTTAGGGTCACTGGTTCCAGGGAAGGGAGCGAGCCAATACCGTAAGACAAACACTGCCTCACCGGAATTCGAACCCAGACCCCTTCACGGACGAATTATTATAAGCCAGCACCTAGTCTTCTTCAGGGTCTTTTCCGGTCTCTTGGTATCCAGTCTAGCATTTCAGTTGCCAACGCTGGTCTGTTCTAGCAATATGTCCACCCCGTTAACAGTCGGATCATTTTTTTTTTGATTGATTGGAGGTTTTTTTTCTTCTTTGGATTGACGACCACAGTGAGCAACTCAATGGGCTATAAGCAGTCGCCTGTCCCTAAATTAGGGTCACTGGTTCCAGGGAAGGGAGAGAAACAGTGCCGTAACACAAGCACAACATCCATGCCTCATCGGGATTCGAACCCGGACCACTTTCAAACAAATGATCAGAGGCAGAGCACTGCGCCACCGGGGCGGCCTCGGATCTTTACTTTGATCATGATGTCATCCACTCTTCTAATTTTCCTCTTTTTCTCGGTCACACTAAGTATGCATTTATCCATGCTTCTTTAAGTTGTCTGCAGCCTTTTGTATAACTTTTTTTTTAGCTAATGTCTTTCATCCATAAGTAAGAACGGAGAAATATTGATAGTAAGAATGAGAGGACACTTCTAACGTTCTAAGACATAATGGTAAATTGATCTTTAAAATTGTGCTGCTATTTATAAATACACTAAAGCTATGCTTCATACACCTATTAAATTCTTATTTGATGAACGCATCACTTACTTCTAAATTTCCCCCATCAACCTATACAACTTCAGTTGCTGTAAAAGCATTGTACATCAATTTTGTTTTCTGTAAGTTGATTTTTAACCCCACTTCTTTACTCTTGTCAGCAAGTTCCAGGATCATACTCTCCAGTTCTAACGGGTACTTGCAAACCTGATTATGTCGTCAGCAGAACTTGAAGGTGAGTTAAGCAATCTTCACTAATACATATATAACAAAGAGCCCAACATTATGACCACCTGCCTAATTTGATGATGGTCCTTCACGTGACGCTAAAACAGCTCCTACTCGGTCAGCCATGGGCCCTACAAGATTCTTTAAAGTTGGGGTATCTGATACCAACAAGTTACCAGCAGATCCTTTACCTTTTGTAAGCCACGTGGTTGAGCCGCCGCAAATCGGATTTGCTGTTCCAACACAAACCGCAGGTGCTTGATTGGATTAATGTCTGTGGAATTTGGAGGCCTTGGAAGTGTTCAAGTTCCGCGAACCATTCCCGAACAATCCGGGCAGTGTGGCATGGCGCATTATTCTAGTGAAAGAATGACTTACTAGAGGAAAAACCTGTTGCCATAAGCCTTTGTCTCAGTTTTTGAAGCCACGTGTGAAAATATGCACGCCGCCCCGGTGGCGCAGTGGTCTAAGGCGCTGGCCTCTGATCATTCGTCCGTCTGGGGTCCGGGTTCGAATCCCGGTGAGGCATGGATGTTGTGTTTGTCTTACGGCACTGGCTCTCTCCCTTCCCTGGAACCAGTGACCCTAAATTAGGGACGGGCGACTGCTTATAGCCCATTGAGTTGCTCACGGTGGTCGTTAAACCTCCAATCAAAAAAAAAAAAAAAAAAAAAAAAAAAAAAAAATATGCACAACAAAGCTTGGTGAGATATCCTTTCTGCAATTCCAGTCCTGCGCTTTCATTAATGCAGTTTCAGTCCTTGTGATTAGGATCGTACGTTTAGAATAAAACTTCATTCGTGTATGAATTATAATCAATTCCGGTTTGATATTACCACAATTTCTACAACCAAGAACCACGCAATTCAAAAATACACATTGCTGAAACTGCGTGGGTGTCATGTAAACAACATCAAATTCCCACACTTTGCGGCTTCACGGTTAAGAGATCCAGGACATCTTCAGAAGTCTTATTCTCCTTAGTGTTCAGTGGCGGATCCAGCTTGAGGCGAACGCCCCCCCCTCCCGTTCCTTAAAAATCAACGGTCCTGACTTCTGTTTTTTTAAATATGCAGGTAAAATATTTTTTTTTCCTGATAAAAATCAACTGAAACAAAGGCTTATTACAAAATATTAAAGAAAACGAACGGAATTTTGTTCTATAAATACAAAACTATATTATATGCGTGTATATATATCTATATACAATCATCATCACTGTCAACCATTATCAATCCACTGCTGGACGAAGGTCCCTCCAAGTTTCCTCCACAACGGTCTGTCTTGTGCCAGTCTCCTCCAAGTCACTCCCGCATACTTTCTAATTTCATCCACCCATCTTCCATGTGGACTTCTTCTGGGTGTTTTCCTGTCCCTTGGAATTCAATCTAAAATTTCGGCTGTCCATCGATGGTCTGTCCTTCTAGCAGTATGCCCAGCCCATTGCCATTTCAGGGATTTTACTCTGATCATGATGTCTTCCACTCTTGTCATTTTTCGGATCCACGAGTTTCTCTTCTTATCTCTCCTTGTTACACCAAGCATGCACCTCTCCATGCTGCTTTGAATTGTCTGCAGCCTTTGTATGTCTCTTTTAGTTAAGGTCCACGTCTCTGCACCATACGTAAGCACTGGAAGGATGCATTGATCAAACACTTTTCTTTTAAGACATAATGGCATATTGCTCTTGAAAATTATGCTGTTTCTTCCAAAAGCTCTCCAGGCAAGTTTTGTACGCCGATTAATTTCTTCACCAATGTGATCCTCACTTGATATCTGCTGTCCAAGATAAACGTACGTGTCTGTTATCTCCAGCTTTTCTCCATCAATCGATAAATCTTCATTTCTTGTAAAAGCATTGAACATCACTTTTGTCTTCTGAAAGTTCATTTTTAATTCCACTTCTTTACTCTTGTCAGCATGTTCCTGGATCATACTCTGCAGCTCTGATGGGGTAGTTGCAAAAATGGCTGTCATCAGCAAAACGAAGGTGGGTTAGATAATCTCCATTAATCTTTATCCCTTTGTTTTCCCAGTTCAGTGATTGAAAGACATTTTCCAATGTAGCATTAAAGAGCTTCGGAGATATGGTGTCACCTTGTCTCACTCCTTTTCCAATTTTTATGTGTGTTGTATTTTCAAACAGCAGAATCTTTGCACTTGCATTTTCATAGATGTTATTAATAATATTAATGTATGAATCTTCAATACCGCAGGATTTCTGGGCCATTGTAACTGCTGATGGTTTCACCGAATCAAAGACTTTTCATAATCGATAAAAGCCATGCACAAGAAGTTCATATTCCCTCGCTCTTTCAGTTAGTTATCTCAGTACGTGGATATGATCTATTGTGCTGTAGCCACTCCTGAATCCAGCTTGTTCTCTCGGTTGAGCCATGTCCAGTGTCACCTTTAAGCGGTGTGAAAGAACTTTAGTGAAGATTTTATAAACCACTGATAGGAGGCTGATAGGTCTGTAGTTCCTGATATCCTCAATGTCACCTTTTTTATGTAGCAAGATCATTGTAGCGTTGTTCCAATCCTCAGGAATCTTCCCTTCATTAAGGCATCAAGTGAAAATTTGGGCGAGTACTGTTTCGATTTCTCCACTTGCTTCTTGTATGATGTCTACAGTAATTCCATCTTCTCCTGGAGCTTTTGCCAGCTTCATGTTCTTGATTGCATGAGCAACTTCTGCTGGGAAGACTGGAAGAACTCTGGTACTGGTACCTTTCAAGATGTCTGGAGTACATGTATCATCCCTTTCATATAATTTGGAGTAGAAATCTTTCACTCATGTCAAAATTTCGCCTCTATTTCTTGTTACAGAACCATTTTCTTTTCTCAGTGCCATAATCTGTTTTCTTCCCTTTCTGAGATGTCCCTTTGCTATCTTTAAGGCTTTGGTTGCTTTCAATTGCTTTCCTTACTAGTTCACAGTTGAATTTCCTTACGTCTTCAGGGATACTTTTTTGTACTGTCTTGCATAGCTCTATATATTCCACTTTGGAAGTCACATCTTCTTTAGTTGTCCTCATTTCTCTTCTTTTTTGCATCAACATTTTGGTTTTTCCTGATAATTTGTTCACATGCAACTTGTTCTTAGACCCAACCAATTTTGTTGCTGTTTCCATAAGAGCTTTGGTTACTTTTCTGTTAACTTCAGAAATATCCACTTCTTCCGATGTTAGGCCTTCTAAAGCAGAGAATCTGTTCTTCAGTTCCAACTTGAAGGTATTATGGTGTTTTTTAAGGTTGGTTATGTCAATACATTTTGTTTGTCTTATGAGCTTGCTACGTTCGAATTTAGTGTTGAGGTGCATCTTACATCTCACCAATCTATGGTCACTACCTGTGTTGAACTTGTTTAGCACACTGCAGTCTTCTATGATGAATTTTTTGTTATACATAATAAAATCAATTTCACTTGTCCCATTTGGGTGTCTCCATGTCCGTTTCCTGTGTGGCTTTTTCTTGAAAAAGGAGTTCAAGATGAAAAACCCTTCTGCCTCTGCAAACTCAACGAGAGTATTTCCACGCTGGTTTCTGTTGCCGTGAACGAATTTACCTACTGAAGTTTCATTCTGTTGCCGTTGCCCTATTTTTGCATTGAAATCTCCCATAATTATCTTTAAGTGCTGCTTACCGTTATTATTTAAGTGACGAATTTTTTTATAAAATTCTTCAATTTCTTCTTCAGGATGACTTGTGGTGGGTGCATAAGTTTGAATATTCTGAGCCTGGTATCTTCTCGAGAGTTGGATAACGAGTCGTGCAACTCTGTCAGAGGAACTTTCAACTTCTACAACTTTATCCTTCAGTTTCTTGTTTATTATAAATCCAACACCACTAGTTCTGCCAGTATCAGTCCCACGATAGTAGAAGAGATGTCCACTTTTCAGTTCCATGAGATCTTCTCCTTTTCTCCTTACCTCACATAGCCCGACGATGTCCCACTTGATCCTTTGTAGTTCCTCTTCCAATTCAAGAAGCCTTGAATCAGAAGATAGGGAGCATCCATTATACGTAGCCTAGGTCAGCATAAAATGGCAGCCTAGTCCGATCCTCCGGGGATTCTTAGCACCCTCTGCCTTCATGTCGCACTGGCCGCTGCCTTGGCCAGGTACATTCCAGCTGCCGGAGAAAAAAAAAGAAATATATATATATATATATTACAGGAAATGAAGGTTTATTGATTGATGGAGAAAAGCTTGATATAACCGATTCCCACGTTTATCTTGGACAGCAGATAACAAATGAGGGTCACATTGATGAAGAAATTAATCGGCGTATAAAACTTGCCTGGAGAGCTTTTGGAAGGAGAGGCGGCGATCGTTGACAGAGAGAGCAAGTATGTGAACAATGGTGGGTGTTAGACAGACCACCACGCCCTTCTTTTTCATGTTTGGCATCGAGATGGTGAGAATGGATACTGCTCCGGCATTTGGATTTTGTTGCGGTGAGTTTTCAGTCACACACCACACCACACCACACCCCCGGTTACGTCGGCGGCCGGGTGGTGGTGTGGTTCTCCGTTATGTTGTGCGGTGCTCGCCCCCCCCCAACTGTTGTCACGGTTCATAGTTTGAAAAATGTCACCCTCTCCTTTCACTCATTTTTCTGTTTATCTTTCCTATTAAGTTCACTTACTCAGATCTCCTAGCTCCCTATTTTTAAGGGTAGTTGTAGACCTGGGGTCAGACACTCCCTTCCTAAAACTTCTTCAAATAACGTATCTTATCTTGACGTTCCATAAGGCCGCGGGTGGCCTAGTGGTCAACTTTCACGACTGCCACGGAGACCTCGGGTTCGATCCCAGCAGGTACGAACGCTTGAGCCACTAAATATCCGCCGTGCGTCAGATGGGTACGTTAAGCCGTCGGGCCTGGGATACTGGCCCCCTGGTAATAAATAAGGGCGTCTTCCTTCCCCTTTCTGCCTCGCTTCCGTTTCACTTTCCGATCGGGCATTAGAAATAGGAAGCAAATCTCCTAGCTTCCTATTTCTAAGGGTTGTTTAAGACCTGGGGTCAGACACTCCCTTCCCAAAATCCTCTACATATGATCTGATCTAAAAACATATCACTCGTTGCTCTCATGGAGAAAAGGAGCGATTTATCAGATTTGCAAAAAAGGGATGATTATCGGCTTTAGGGCCAAGGGTGGCAGTATTTCTGAAACAGCGCAGTTTGTAAACTGTTCGCGTGCTGCTGTGGTTAAAGAGTATCGTGATTGCAGAAATGGCACCATTGCGACTAATTGACGTGAAAACTGTGAAGCAACACTTGCTCCACAGTTGAGAGGTGAACGTCGCCTTCGAAGGTGCTAAGGACCGATCGACATGTTACAGTGGAGCAACTCGCTGGCCGAATGAACCAGGGGGCTACCGGAAGTGTATCTAAAACGACAGTTCAGCGAATCAGGACCCTGCTGCGTTATGGGGCTCTGATAGAGATGGATGGTCACTGCACCTATGCCAACGAAGGTCCACTGGCAGAAAAGGCTTACATTTTGATGGCAGTATCGGAATTGAACCTCCGCTGATTGGCAAAGGATTTCCTTTTCCGATGAGTCACGTTTTCTGCTTCACCGAACAGATGGACGTTGGCGTATAAGGCGAGAACAAACATTCTTCAACCATTGCTGGAATAATACAAGCTGGTGGGTGCAGCGTTACAGTCTGGGAAATATATATATATATATATATATATATATATGTCAAAATCTATTGACATAACCAACCTTAAAAAACACCATAATACCTTCAAGTTAGAACTGAAGAACAGGTTCTCTGCTTTAGAAGGCCTAACATCGGAAGAAGTGGACATCTCTGAAGTTAACAGAAAAGTAACCAAAGCTCTTATGGAAACAGCAACAAAATTAGCTGGGTCTAAGAACAAGTTGCATGTGAACAAATTATCAGGAAAAACCAAAATGTTGATGCAAAAAAGAAGAGAGATGAGGACAACTAAAGAAGATGTGACTTCCAAAGTGGAATATATAGAGCTATGCAAGACAGTAAGAAAAAGTATCACTGAAGACGTAAGGAAATTCAACTGTGAACTAGTGAGGAAAGCAATTGAAAACAACCAAAGCCTAAAGATAGCAAAGGGACATCTCAGTAAGGGAAGAAAACAGATTATGGCACTGAGAAAAGAAGATGGTTCTGTAACAAGAAATAGAGGCGAAATTTTGACAAGAGTGAAAGATTTCTACTCCAAATTATATGAAAGGGATGATATATGCACTCCAGACATCATGAAAGATACCAGTACCAGAGTTCCTCCAGTCCTTCCAGCAGAAGTTGCACATGCAATCAAGAACGTGAAGCGAGGAAAAGCTCCAGGAGAAGATGGAATTACTGTAGACATCATACAAGAAGCAAGTGGAGAAATCGAAACAGTACTCGCCCAAATTTTCACTCGATGCCTTAATGAAGGAAAGATTCCTGAGGATTGGAACACCGCTACAATGATCCTGCTACATAAGAAAGGTGACATTGAGGATCTCGGAAACTACAGACCTATCAGCCTCCTATCAGTAGTTTATAAAATCTTCACTAAAGTTCTTTCACACCGCTTGAAGGTAGCACTAGACATGGCTCAACCGAGAGAACAAGCTGGATTCAGGAGTGGCTACAGCACAATAGATCATATCCACGTGCTGAAAGAACTAATTGAAAGAGCGAGGGAATATGAACTTCCATTGTGCATGGCTTTTATCGATTATGAAAAAGCCTTTGATTCGGTGAAACCATCAGCAGTTACAATGGCTCTGAAAACCTGCGGTATTGAAGATGCATACATTAATATTATTAATAACATCTATGAAAATGCAAGTGCAAAGATTAGGCTGTTTGAAAATACAACACACGTAAAAATTGGAAAGGGAGTGAGACAAGGTGACACCATATCTCCGAAGCTCTTTAATGCCACATTGGAGGGTGTTTTTCAGTCGCTGAGCTGGGAAAACAAGGGGATAAAGATTAATGGAGATTATCTAACCCACCTTCGTTTTGCTGATGACGTAGTCATTTTTGCAACTACCCCATCAGAGCTGCAGAGTATGATCCAGGAACTTGCTGACAAGAGTAAAGAAGTGGGATTAAAAATGAACTTTCAGAAGACAAAAGTGATGTTCAATGCTTTTACAAGAAATGAAGATTTATCGATTGATGGAGAAAAGCTGGAGATAACAGACACGTACGTTTATCTTGGACAGCAGATATCAAGTGAGGGTCACATTGATGAAGAAATTAATCGGCGTACAAAACTTGCCTGGAGAGCTTTTGGAAGAAACAGCATAATTTTAAAGAGCAATATGCCATTATGTCTTAAAAGAAAAGTGTTTGATCAATGCATCCTTCCAGTGCTTACGTATGGTGCAGAGACGTGGACCTTAACTAAAAGAGACATACAAAGGCTGCAGACAACTCAAAGAAGCATGGAGAGGTGCATGCTTGGTGTAACCAGGAGAGATAAGAAGAGGAACACGTGGATCCGAAAAATGACAAGAGTGCAAGACATCATGATCAGAGTTAAATCCCTGAAATGGCAATGGGCTGGACATACTGCCAGAAGGACAGATCATCGATGGACAGCCGAAATTTTAGATTGGATTCCAAGGGACAGGAAAAGACCCAGAAGAAGACCACATAGGAGATGGGTGGATGAAATTCGAAAGTATGCAGGGGTGACATGGAGGAGACTGGCACAAGACAGACCGTTGTGGAGGAAACTTGGGGAGACCTCTTCGTCCAGCAGTGGATTGATAATGGTTGACAATGATGATGATGATGATATATATATATATATATATATATATATATATATATATATATATATCGTGGAATTCTCTGGGTCCACTCATACTTGTGGAAGGCACTATGCACCGAATTCGTAATGAATCAATCCTTGCAGACCACGTACACCCATACTAATTGTGGTCCCTGAGGCGGATGGGATGTTTCAGCACGACAATGCGACGTGTCATACAGCTACAAATGTACGAGAGTAGTTGGAAAAGCACGATGAAGACTTCAAAGAACAACACGATCGAAGTGGTCCCAGAGATGCCCTATTGAGCATCTCTGGGACCACTTCGATCGTGTTGTTCGCTCTATAGATCCACCACCACGCACTCACCAGCAGCTGTCAGATGCAACGCGGTCAGCATGGCTCCACATACCTGTGAACACCTTCCAGCACCTTATTGAATCTCTCCCATTCCGTCTAGTTGCTGTCCGCGCTCCACACGTCGGTTATTCTGGATATTAGCTGGTGGTCACAATGTGACTCGACCGTGTTAGTGGTATCGCGGAAAGAGTTGCAAACTCTTGAGAAAAAAGAAACAGACAGACGGTTACGGTTCGACGTTTTCGTTCCATATCCATCCGCTCGCGCGCTGTTCTATTGAAATCTTCGGGGTCATATTGTTGCCATCTGTTTCTATAGAAGATTAACCTCTGAGTCTCCTGCTCTGCAGGTGGCAGTATTTCCGTGGTTTCTACGATATACTTTCTATACAGATTTGGAAAAACAGCTGCTTCGTAAAGTCTCCATAGATACGACTCCCCCACGTGACGTCCCCCTTCCAACAAAATTTCGTTCGCCTCAGAGAACCAAAAGTTTCAAGTTAGGACGTTTTGCCCCCATCTGCGTGCTAATAAATTTTAAAGCAAAATTTTTGAAACAGAAAATGGTAATTTTTAGTCGAAAAAGACTTCGTTATATACTCGCAGAAATTGATTTTCGTAATATGGAGATTAATTTACATGTAAATGATGCTCATAGTCAAGGTTCTGCGGAAAATTTCGCTAAGTAGAAGATTTGGTTAAATGGAAGTTTTTTATACAGAGACTCTACAGTATATACACTGGCGGAAAGTGAAAAACACCAAGAAGAAGTCTGATACCAACAAAATTTATACAGCATAATAACGGAATACAGAGGATAACGTGATCAAAACATTATAGCAAAATACAGCTGTATTTGCTGGTAAATTGAAAAATAACATTTCCATGTAACATGGTTAGTACGAGGTTGAACTGCGTCACACTGTGCAATTCTGGCATGGAGTCTGTCGTACAGATGTTGGATGTAAGTTTGGGTTATTGAGTTCCAAGCATCCTCATCCTGGACGCGTAAATCGGGGATGGTCGTGGCTGGCCGTGGAGACCGGATAAGTCGTTGTCCCATAAAATCCCACACGTGCTCAATGGGGGACAAACCCGGTGAACGTGCAGGCCATGGAAGTTGTCTCACACCCTGAAGTGCATGTTGCGTTGTACGTGCCGTGTGTGGGCGTGCGTTATCTTGATGGAAAACACCACGATGGACCGACCTTACAAATGGCACAACAACGGGCTGAATGATGTTGATGTAGGAGGTGCTGTTTAACGTACCCGGTACACAACGGGCTGAATGATGTTGATGTAGGAGGTGCTGTTTAACGTACCCGGTACACAACGGGCTGAATGATGTTGTTGATGTAGGAGGTGCTGTTTAACGTACCCAAACACTAGTGTACGGGAGTGATAGCTGTTCGCTCCCCACACCAGACCAGGTGTAGGCCCTGTGTGTCGCTGGCGGATGCAAGAAGGGTGGAGACGCTCCCCTGTGCGTCTGCGAACACGCATACGGCCATCGGAGGCTCCCAAGCAGAATCTGCTTTCATCGCTGAGCACGACAGATTGCCATTGCGTTCTCCAGTGCAGACGTTGGCGACACCACTGCAGCCGTTCCTGACGGTGGGCTGGAGTCAGAGGTACACATGCCAGAGGCACACGTGCACGTAGTCCTGCATCCTGTAGACGGTTGCGGATTGTTCGCACAGGCACCTCAGGTGCAACGGCAGCTCGGATTTGTGTTGCAGTGGATGTTCTGCTTGACAACGCCGCACTTCTTATGCATCGATCGGTCCGCTCATCAGTCCGTCTGTGACTCCCGGTTCCACGTCCTTTCGTGTGGGAATGTTTCTCGGACCATCTACGCCACCATCGATACTTCCCGTCCAATTCGCTCCGCAATACGACGATACGACCACCCGACCTCGCTCAAAGTCCGATAACTGCTGAAATCGTACACGTCTTCCATGTCCATGCATTGCAGCTTCTTCAGGGTCTTCGCACGTGTCCGTACGCCGACTACTGATTACATTCACTTCGCCGTACTCCTTAAATACCACCGAAGATAATTTGCATATTATGCCGTGCTGTGGCGTAAGCGCTCACCGGTTGGTCCCGAAATTAACATCACAACTACGTAAACTCGTCCCCATTAGCATATGTAAATTTCATGATCGTCCGCCAATTCCTTCTTGGTGTTCTTTTTTCACTTTCCGCCAGTGTATATAAGTATGTAACGTGTGTGCGAGTAGTGATAAAAGGAGGAGGGGGAGTTCCGTAACAAAGGAAGTGCCCCACAAAACTATATAAAATGAAAATGGTGTGAAAAAGAAAATATTTTAACGAAAACATTGAAAAACATGGGAAAATTATGTGGTGCGAAACACTACGGAAAAGAAAATGTCTTCTGAAACACGTGTGGTGTTCCTAATAGCTGAGTGGGTGACTCATCGCTAACAGACGCTTGAACACGTGGTGTACAAAATATCACAATGAGGACACAACGAAAAATGGCGACTCACCCAAAAACACGTGGAAATAAATACGGAGCTTTTTTTTTTTTTGGGAACATCCCGCTATTCATTTTGGTCTACATGAAAATTCGATTATAAAAGTACTGGAAACATTTTCCATTAATTTTTTTATCATCGAAAAGAAGAAATAAACTTTTAACCCTTAAAGAATGCTGAAAGAATAAATGCGGAACTTTAGAAATTTTGTTAGTGGAACATACTGAAAAAATAACGATCGTTTTAACTGAATCTCAGTTTACTTTCACTAATCTCCCCATGTTCTTTCCAGGTGTGTATACATATCACACTTGGAAAGCACATAACAGAAATGGAATCCCAAGGTGAAGCGATGTTGTAGTAAAAATAAAAACACGCTTTTTCGAACATTGTTACAACTAATGATTTTATAAGACTCCCACATAAACACCCACCATTTAGTCGACTTCTAATGTATTCCCTCCCAAATCAGTATTAGCATGATATATTAGGAAACTTGTGGGTAACATTAACAATACATTCATAAGTTACATAAAGAATAAAGCATGCAAATAAATAATAAAAACTTACATCACTGGCATACTGAAGATTCTTGATTACGATGCGGAATCCATGGCTGTAATATCGTCGACAACTCAACGAATAAATCAATGAATTAGTTGTGTTGCTCACGGTGGTCGTTAAACCTCCAATCAAAAAAAAAAAAAACAGGATTAGAAAACAACTCAGCAAAATGCTTGAAAATGGCGAAGAAATAGCAGGAATGGAACGTAAAGCGCTTGGACTCGGGCTTTTATATCCCAGCTCAAGCAGCGATGTCATCCCAAGCACGTGTCCGAACTGATCAGTCATTATCAATCGCGTGAGGAAGAAAAACGGTGCTAATCGAGCCAACTCCACTCGAATGACGTCATGCGAACAAGCCCACATCGATCCTCCACGTGGGGACTGCTGACGTCACGATTGCTGAGGGAGGATAGACACCCCTTTTCGAGCAAGCATCTGATTTCATAGTCGAGTTGGATAATGCATCTGCCTAGAAACCCACTGGAGAGGGGTTCGATCCTAATCTGATCAACTAAGGATTTTTATGCCCTTTGAAAGAAAATTTTTCCAGCGTCGTGACGTCACGTTGTAAAATTTCCCGATGGGAAAAAATAGCATCGATCGCGTTCGAAGGAAAATAAAATGGCGGACAAAAGATGGTGATGAAAACGTCGAACACAAAAGGAAAATGGCGACTCACCCCAAAACACGTGGCACACAAAATGTTATAGTCGGAGGCAAAAGAAAAATGTCGGAGAAAAATGGTGACTCGTCCTCAAAACACGTGGCGCACAAAAAATGTTATGATTGGACACAAAAAATAAATGGACAAAACATGGTTGCAAAGATCCCACGGCGGCCAGCGTGCTTCGCTAATGCAGCCCGGTCAATCATGGCCGCAGCCGGTGTATTTTGTCCACGTCCTACCGATGTGGGTGTGGTCGATTCCTGATCAATCATGACGTCAGTCGCAGCCATTTTTTGCCACGTGATCTTTCCAACCATCTTTTGTCCACCATTTTAATTTTTGTGTCCAACCATTGCATTTTTTGTGCGCACGTGTATTGGGACGAGTCACCATTTTTCTCAGACTATAACATTTTGTGTGCCACGTGTTTGGGGTGAGTCGCCATTTTTCTGTTGTGTCCATCGTTTTCATCGGCATCTTTTGTCCGCCATTTTTCCCCAGAGGAAAGTTTACGACGTGATGTCAGGACGCTGGAGAAATTTTCTTTCAAGGAGCATAAAAACCATAGTTGATCAGCTTAGGATCGGACCCCTGTCCAGTGTTGCTAGACAGATGCATTATCAAACTCGACTATGAAATCAAGTACGGATGCTTGCTCGAAAGAGGGTGTCTTTCGTCCCTGAGCAATCGTGACATCAGCAGTCCTCCAAGTGGAGGATCGATGTGTTCTTGGTCACATGACGTCATTCGAGTGGAGTTGGCTCGACTAGCACCATTTTTCTTCCTCGTGCGATTGACTATGACTGGTCAGTTCGGACAGGTGCTTAGGGTGACATCACTGCTTGAACTCGGGCATGCACTTTACGTTGCAAGCTAGTGATGGGCATAATCGAGAAGAAGTAATCGATTCATTCGATTATGAAAATCTCTCGAAACATTCGATTACGCCAAATTCATTCGAATGAAGAGAACTCTCGATTGCTCATACGCTGTCTCGTTCAAACGAGTGCATTCGAAAGGCGAAATCGCTCGTCTCTTCTCGAGAACATAGGTTCCAAGCAAAATCACTCGTCTACCCGAAAACATCTCGAGAGGTTCGGAAGTACTCGCTTTTCACGTGATCGAATTATCTCTCTCAGGGAGAATCACTTGGGCTCTTTTTAACTTCTTAAGCTAGGTTATGCTATTCGAAAAATTCAGGTGTCCTTAGCGTTATTCCGTCCAGCGAAAGAAAGCTCTGAGCGTATAGCACCACTTACAAATCATTCGAATAATTATTTCGAATGAATATCTCCATTTGTCAAACGCAGACGGCGGCTCTGAGCGTATCGCGCCATCTTCCGGTAAATTCTAAAATTAGAAATCTTTCGAATTATTATTTCGAATGAGTATCTCGATTTGTCAGATCTCTTGATTGTAACCTTTCGATTCTTAAATTCAATCGATTATGCCCAACACTATTGCAAGCGTCTAGGGACAGAAGGACTTGACCGTCGTGCGCATGCTGAAGTTTAGTTGGCGTAAGTACTCGATAATACTTGTTTACCTGCATATCAGTGTTGTTTTTGTGGATGAACGTTTAGTAGTCTGTGCTGTACTTTATCATTTGGGAACTTAAAAATATGAAAAATAAGTGCTTCATTTGTGATAAGACTTTTAAATGTTCTTTATTAAAGGCTGATTTTCGGTTCACTTAATGTTTCCCAGGAACCATTTTCAATACGCTGTTGCAGCCCCAGTGGCACAGTGGTCTAAGGCGCTGGCCTCTGATCATTCGTCCGTCTGGGGTCTGGGTTCGAATCCCGGTGAGGCATGGATGTTGTGTTTGTCTTACGGCACTGGCTCTCTCCCTTCCCTGGAACCAGTGACCCTAAATTAGGGACGGGCGACTGCTTATAGCCCATTGAGTTGCTCACGGTGGTCGTTAAACCTCCAATCAAAAAAAAAAAAAAAAAATACGCTGTTAACAATAACAAATTCAAATTTGTACATTCTGTTAAATTGGTGACTGTCGGCAGAGCATTGAAAATCTAGCTCCTTCACCGAGTTTAAATTTATGTGTATAAGGCCAATTACTTGTTTCCCACAACATGTTGAAATACGAAATTTTCGGGTACAGAGAAAGTGGCCACACGGAGAACTGGACACATTGGAATTTCAGTGCCATAAAATTGTTCTGCATAAACAAATTTCGTGTGGCTATATTCCCCACTACTTGAGCAACTATTGTTCATAATTTTTTTTTTTTAATAGCCACCCGGAGAACTGACCACAAAAATTTTAAGCAGTCGTATAAAAATTGCGTTCTGGATTGCTCCGTGGCCACGTCTCCCGAGATTGGTCATCTGAAACACACAACATTTCCGCAATTTCGTATTTTCTTATTTACGATATGTTTCTATAAACTACAGGTAAACAAATTCTCTGTGGATATGTGCAAATTCAAGAACCTTGTCGGGGGGTGTGCTTAAAACCTAAAATATGAAATATAAAGAATTTCTGGTCCGATCGGGGCATTTTCAGCATTTACAATCTATAAGTCAACAAATTATCTGAGGGCATGTGCCTACCCAGGAAACTTGTCGCGGGGGGAGATTCCAAAAGTGTAAAATGTAAACAATTTCTGGTTAGATCGGGAGATTTTGAGCGTTTACAAACTTGTTGAGATGTATCTGAACAAGCTTTCTGCGGACATGAGCTAAAGCAGAAAATCTGTCTCGATCGGGGGGAGGGGTTTCCAAATTGTAAATATCATGAATTTCTTGTTGAGATTTACTTTGTAAACGCTCAAAATCTTCCGATCGGACTAGAAATTCTTTATATTTTACACTTTTAGTGTGAACCCCCCCCCCCCTTAACCACCCCCCCCCAAGTTTCCTGAATCAGCATATGCCCTCAGATAATTTGTTGACTTGTAGGTTGTAAATGCTGAAAATCCCCCAATCGAACCAGAATTTGTTTCTATTTTACACTTTTGGTATTAACCCCCCCCCCCCGCGACAATTTTCCTGAGGCAGCACATGCCCTCAGATAACTTGTTGAGTTGTAACTTGCAAAGGCTAAGAATCTCATTATCGGAGCACAAATGCTTTATATTTTAGGTATTAACCCCCCCCCCCCCTCCCGATAGGTTGCCTGAGCAGGCACATGCCCTCAGATAATGTGTTGAGTGAAATCTTTTGTTGAGTTGTAGATCATAAACATTTTTTTTATAAAGAATTATATTAATTATCGCAATTAAGAAAAGACGAAATTAAGGAAACTTTATATTACTCAGATAACCAGACTCGGAAGGTCTTGGCCACGAAGCGGGTAAAAACGCAATTTTTATACGGCCCCTTAACATTTATGTGGCCGCTTCTCCTACACCAAAAATTTGAAAGCAGAAATGTTTATATTCACTTATGAAAGCTGCTGCAACCTTGGGAACGACACTGCTGGACGTAACAATACGAATTACTGTTCTTCGGGGAATTCTCCAGTATACTACCCTCTAATTCCAGAATCAATGTTACAAAACAAAAAACAAGCCAACCAACGATAGCACTAATTTTGGCCGCTAGAGGGAGAGTGGACCGCTGAGATGCCAATCGACTAGTTACGCCACTTCAAGTTGTGTATGTTTTTCAGTCCAAAAGCATTAGGCATCCTTCTGCACCTAGACGCTTGCCTTTACGTTTTCTTAGTCAGTGTTGCGAACTACCAGGTGTTCCGGCAGGACAGAGATCCGGCCCTCTACAGGCACGCAGCAGGAGGTAATGTCATTTTAGTCAGAAATGGTTTAAATGCATCCATCGCACCCATCAAAGATATTGAGGCACTGGCTGTTAAGCTAAAAACAAGCTGAGGCTTGATTAAATTAGCTTCCGTTTATAACAGTCCAGGGGCGGTACCTTCTAACGAAGATCTTGACATCCTCTTTGGGGACCGCATCCCACTGTAGTGGCTGGTGACTGGAATGCTAAACATCCTGACTGGTTTTGTAGTTCAACTCATAGTGATGGGGTGGCATTATCGCAATACATTGACAAGCTGGATCTTACAGTTGCAAGTCCGGTCCATCCTACTTGCACCCCGTCACACGCAGGGCCTGATTTACGCCTAGGCACGCAAGGCACATGCCTAGGGCCCTCAAATTGAAAGGGCCTCAAAATCTTGGTTAAAAAAAAAAAAAAACTTTCCCTTTTTCAAAATATTTATACATGGGTAGATGTGATGTGGAGTAACTATATATAAATCGCTGGCAAAACACAAGCAAGTACTGGCAATATAATATGTGATATTTCTAGTTAATATCAGTAACATTTTCCAGATAATTTGGGGAGGGTTTCTGTGTGCGATTAAACAAAAAATTGTCGTGTTGTGTAATAAAAACTAGCAGTATGTGTATGTTTGTAATTATGGCTTACTAAGATCAACTATATACTTCAATTTCAAATACTGCATGGTTCTGAAACAATTTTTAAACATTTTGACATTTTAGCTCTCAAAAGTTATATTTGAAAAATCTTTGGACTTAATTCGGGCAGGGTTTGAATCCCCCAAACCTCTCTCTTAAATACACCCCTGGTTAATATGGTAATAGTATAGTTTAGACACACCTGGCAAAAAGTCCAATGTCCAATTGAATTTTACCCGTCATATGGCTTTGTCACGCACAACTGTTTCATCGATGAAGGTTCAAGTCTTTTCAGATGCAAATCAGTAGGACAGCATAAAAATCTAGGAGAAAACAATATTTTTACCAGGTACTACCGTAATTTAATGTCAGTCTTATAAATGTATTGTGTTTATTAAATTATTACGCTGGATTGTAATACAGTCGCCCAAAATGGTCACACTACCTACTCGACTCCGTAAAGTAAATGTCGAGAGGAGGGTGCCTCGTTTTGGGTTGTGCCTAGGGCCCAATTCTGTGTAAGTCGGGCCTTGGTCACACGGGGTTGGCGATGCCATTGATTTTGCTGCCCTCCAGTTTGTGAGGCACTTTCATCAGGTCTCTGTGGTTTCTGGGCTTGACTTTTATCATGACCTAGTGCAAAACCCCCAGAAGATTAAGAAAGCCACCGAACTGGTCTGTGAAGTCAGAGCTAGTGGGCCGAGCGACTCGAGTACCGCGGTGTTAATGCAGAGAAATGATTTCTCGAGTGCGATACTAGACAATTTGCGCACACAGCAATAAATCGACCATGTTTTTTCTTCTCTATAATTTTTATCCTTAGATAACGTCGAAAGATTACATCTTTAGCTTTTAGTTGTTGTTGCTTTTTCTCAGTTTACAGCAATGATACCTGTAAATCGGAGAATTCTAAAGTTTTGCTCTTGTGCTGGGAAATGATTTCATGTACGAGTCTTAAAACTAAATATTTCAGAAAAATTTTCCTTTTGTTTGCAATTAGGCTTAGCACAAACAAGTTTTTTCACGCATAACGTGAAAAGCCCAGCATTTTACGTTAAGCATTTTTGCAACTACGATTTTGTTAAGTGCGTTAATGGCCAATTGGTAGGACCAGGGATCGCGCTGCCGATCGCCATCTTCGCAATTTGCGAAAAAAAAAAAATCGTTTTGGTGATGGAAAAAGAGCTTTGGCGATTACTTTTTTTGTACTGTTATAACACTGGCGATAAAAAATTTAGTTTGGCGATTACTTTTTTGTACTGTTATAACACTGGCGATAAAAAATTTAGTTTGGCGATTAATTGGCGAAAACTTTAAAGGAGTCAGCGCGACCCCTGGGTAGGACTTTATGAACATAATCATTTCACTTAAAACTTTCAGAAATTCCCTTCGCGTTCGATTCACTAAAATGACTGAAAAAAAAAAAAAGAAAAAAAAGATTTTTCCTTAATTACGTAACGAACGCGAAAGCAAAATTTCCGATTTCGTGAATATATTTACTGAAAATACGGTAAGATGTGTGCGCAAATCTTGCAAATACTTCTAGAAGGTAAAAAAAATTAATTATAAATTAAAATAGTTTAAGAAAAAGTTCTTTGTCAAATGAACATGGAATTTATTAATTTGGATATCTTCGAATTCATGCACATAACATTGCAAATTTTATGCTGGAAAATCTGAATGTCACATTTTTTCCCCATTTTTCAACATCTGTAAAGATATTGGAGATATCAATTAACACATTAACAGACTCCCTAAAAAGCGGAGAACACATGCATCAACAAATATTTTCCTTCATTATGCATAAGTACTTTCTTTTTTGCACGATGTGTTTCTGGCAGGGAGAAATGTTTCACTGCCAATATTTCTGAAACTATCCTTATACGTGTGGCTGTTACTAGGAATTAAAGTGCTGCTTTGCAAAAGAGTTCAATGTAGACAATTCAAGTTCATACTTCTCTAATGCGAACCTCAATCTCTACCACAATCCTCAACTTAATTTAAATTAAATCGTACATTCACTAACTTAAAAAAGTTGTAAGCCCGTGAATACATGTACATACATACATTTTTACTTTTTTAATTGGAGGTTAAACGACTACCGTGAGCAACTCAATGGGCTAAGGCAGTCGCCCGTCCCTAATTTAGGGCCACTGGTTCCAGGGTAGGGAGAAAGCCAGTGCCGTAAGACAAACACAACACACATGACTCATTGGGATTCGAATCCGGACACCTTTCGGACAAATGATCAGAAGCCGTCGCTTAGGCCACTGCGCCACCGGGCCGGCACATTTTAACTTATCAGCCACTAAACTTTAGGGATCGTGCGGAAGTTTAACGATATAAGTGAATTCTTTCGGGCGGCCCCGGTGGCGCAGTGGTCTAAGCGATGGTCTATGATCATTCGTCTGAAAGGGGTCCGGGTTAGAATCCCGGTCAGGCATGGATGTTGTGTTGGTCTTACGGCACTGGCTCTCTCCTTTCCTTCGAACCAGTGGCTCTAAATTAGGGACGGGCGACTGCTTATAGCCCCTTGAGTTGCTCACGGTGGTCGTTAAACCTCCAATAAAAAAAAATAAAAAAAATTCGGATACATTTGTTCGACATTCCAATAAACTTTTCTTTGGGCTGGCCTTCAGATTATCAGCGCATCAAGTAATTTCGTACGGATTCTTGTTTTAATTAGGACACTGATACACAGCAGTTTTGTAAATACAAATTATATTTGTTTTACGTATATGAAAAATTGATTAATGAATAACGTAATTATTTTTTGCCAGTTTCTTTGCCTGGTTAACCTTAGTACTTGATGCGCTGATAAAATTTGTACATCACCTTTGTTTGTTTGTTTTTTTGTTTGTTTTCAATTTGAATACTACTAACTACGAATTTTGTAAAGAAAAATAACATTTATTTTATAGAAATGAAATGTTGAACGGTAAGTAATATCATTATTTAAACGACAACAAATAATGAGCTGATAATCGAAAAGCTAGCCCTTAAATTTTACTCCGTCAATCAAAATAACCACTAACAATTCACTAAATTATAGTTGTATTTACAACGAAAGCAGAATATGCTATCATGAGAACAATTAGGCTTAACTAACCTTTGAATTCACGGTGGGTTCAAAATTCTTTATTCGTATGGAAGAAATCCATCTTCTTCGAAGGCTTTCACCTACAGGAGAGCTAAAAACAGTGGCTTTTGGGTGTGCTTTTAATTAGATCTACATGAAGGCACTCAATATTTTACCAGGCATGTTGTATAAAAACGCTAGCTCACGTGCACGACTACCGAAAGCTCAATACTGACCAATGCCGCATGAACGCGAAGCTAATATTGGCATTCCCCTTACGTTTGAACTTTGACCTCTCTGGAGATAGGGATTGCGATGGCGCTCTGACCGTGACGTCACACCCCTTCGCAGTTCGCGCGCTAGGTTAGCTGGGGCTTGCTCAACAGGGGGTTTTGCCCAGTCCTACTGAGATTGAACGTAGTCGCAGCCACCCGGCGGACGATGATGTACACTGATTGGAAGTTGTTCCAGGAAATTATTGCTCAGGTTAATCCGCCTACGGTGAACACTAGTACTCGCTCGAACGTCGACAGTGCGGTGGAGGAACTCACTCGTTGCATACAGGCAACCTTGGATCGATGCAGGAAGCCCTCGGCTCCTGCCCGAGACCTTTATGCACTTTTTCCACGTATTGTCCGAATGATCCGGGAGAAGAACAAGTTCCGGAGTATCTGGCAGCGGTCGAGATCAGTCGACGACAGGATTCGTTATAACTCGTGTCGCGATCTCGGCAGGGCAGAAATCCGCGCGTTCAGAGAACTCCAATGGAACAAGTACCTTCTCAACGCGGGTCAACCTCGTCAGGATGATGTGTGGACCATCCTTCGAAAACTCCAGTGTAGTAAGACTGTCATACCGCCCATACTCGGTCCACAGGGTTTGGTGTACGGTGATGACGAGACGGCTGGAGTCCTTGCTGGTGCCCTGGAGGAGCAGTTCTCACCTCATGACATCCAAAATCCTAGTTACACGGATACGGTCATGGAGGCTTTAGCTACATACGATCTTGATGAAACAGACTGGGTCATCTCGCCTGTTAGTTACCTCGAGGTAACTCGACACATCAAAAAGCTAAAGGTAAAGAAAGCTCCCGGAAGAGATGGAGTTTCGGCAAGAGCTGTTCAACTGCTCCCTGAGAGCTGGATTCTGGTACTGGTGGAAATTTTCAACTGGTCTCTCCGGCTGAAGTATTTCCCTGGGGACTGAAAAAAGGCAGTGGTAGTTGTGTTGCCTAAACCTGGAACAAATCATACCTTACCTGAGAACTACCGTCCAATATCTCTCTTGCCCGTTCTGGAGAGGGTCATCCTCTCTAGGTTTCTAGAGTTCTGTGACACTAATGGTGTGATTCCTGAAGAACAGGGTGGCTTCCAGGCAAAGCATGCTACGACCCACCAGTTGATCAGACTTACGGAATTCGTTTCTGAAGTAAAAGATAAGAGCGAGTATTCCACTGCTGTCTTCCTGGACATCAGCAAGGCTTTTGACCGTGTTTGGCATGACGGACTCCTACACAAGTTGCAGAAGCTTAGATGCCGTCGCGCACTTGTTGAGCTGATTGGCTACTTCAACAGTCGCAGTTTCACTGTTAAGATTAACGGTGAGCTTTCTTCGGAAAAGAAGATTTGAGCTGACGTTCCTCAGGGTTCAGTTCTTGGACCAACGCTGTTCTCCATTTATCTGCACGACTTACCCAAACAAGGGCAGGTCATGATGTACGGCGTACGCAGATGATACATCTGTTGTCATCAGGTCCCTGAACAAAGCATAGCTGTGAAGCTCCTCCAGGACTTTCTCAGCTGGAAACCTATTACACTGACTAGCGGATCAAGATCAATCCGTCTAAGAGCAGTGCGCTGTTGTTTTTTGGATCTGTCCAAGGAGTACCGAAACTCGTTATGTTTCAACTCCTTGGGCTACCTCCACTACGTACCTAGGGCTCCAACTAGATTGTCGACTTTCGTGGGTGGTGAACACCGGCTACCACACGAATAAAGCTAGACAATGCCTTAAGCAGCTAGCTCCACTTCTCCACTGGAGAAGCTTCCTTACACCACGGCACAAAGTACTGCTGTACAAGACTGTCGTCAGGCCGCTGTTTACCTACGCCTCCTCCATCTGGATTGGTATCAGTAGGAATCAGCGAGAGAGAATCGAGAGGGTGCAGAACCGAGGACTTCGAATGATCAGTGGGGCTTCCCCTTGGACCCCACTTCGGAACCTGAGGAATAGACTTGGAATCGAGAAGGTACATGAGTATTCCACCTGACTCGCCAAGAAGATCTTCGAAAAAGCGGAAATCCACCATAATGGACTTGTTAGGGGAGCGGTTGATTACAATCCCAGCTAATTCCTTAGGTATCCCAGAACTAAGGCGGCGATCTTTGATCCCCCTTGACAGAGAGAGTAAGTATGTGAACAATGGTGGGTGTTAGACAGACCACCACCCCCTACTTTTTCAGATTGGCATCGAGATGGTGAAAATGGATTCTGCTGGGGCATTTGGATTTGGTCTCGTTGAGTTTGTCACACCCTGGTGCGTCTGCGGCCGGATGTTGTTGTAGTTCTCTGTTATGTTGTGCGGTGCTTGGTTTCCTTCCCCCGGACTGGTGTCACTGTTCACAGTTTGAAAGATATATCACCCTCTCCTTTCACTCAATTTTTCTGTTTGTCTTTCCTATTGAGTTTACTTACTCAAATCTCTTAACTTTCTATGTATTTCTAAGGGTAGTTTTAGACCTGGGGTCAGACACTCCTTTCCTGAAACTTCAAATATCGTATCGTATCTTTACTTTCCATGGGGCCGCGGGTGACCTAGTGGTCAACGTTCGTGACTGCCGCGGAGAAGACCTCGGGTTCGATCCCAGGCAGGCACGAACGCTCGAACTACTAAATATCCGCCGTACGTCGGATGGGCACGTTAAGCCGTCGGGCCCCGGGTACTGGATCCCCGGTAATAAATAAGGGCGTCCTCCTACCTCGCTTTCGTGACACTTTCCTATCGGGCACTCTAGCCCAAATCTTCTAGCTTCCTATTTCTAAGGGTTGTTTACGACCTGTGGTCAGACACTCCCTTCCTAAAACCCTCTACATTTGATCTGATCTTTACGTTCCATTCATTCGAGGTTTGTTTTTAATGCGCCCGTCTGAAAGTTATTTTTTCGCCATTTCCAAGCATTTTGCTGAGTTGTTTTCTAATCCTGTTTTTTTTTTTTTTTTTTTGGTGATTTAACGACCACCGTGAGCAAGTCAACTAATCCTGTTCATCGATTTATTCGTTGAGTTATCGACGACATTCCAGCCATGAATTCCGCATCATCATCAAGAAATCTTCAGTCTGCCAGTGACGATGTAACTTTTTATTATTTATTTGCATACTTTATTCTTTATGTATAAATGTATTGTTAATGTTACCCACAAGTTTCCTAATATATATCACGATAATATTGATTTGGGAGGGAATACATTAGAAGTAGACTAAATGGTGAGTGTTTATATGGGAGTCTATAAAATCATTTATTGTAACAATGTTCGAAAAAGCGTGTTTTTATTTTTACTACAACATCGCTTCACCTTGGGATTCCATTTCTGTTATGTGCTTTCCAGGTGTGATATATGTACAGGGCTCGACAAATATGTTTTAGATCTAGGAGCCAGCTCCAAAATTTAGGCGCCAGGTGAAAGGAAGTCAATAACGCATGAACAAAAACATGTTTGGTTATGACGCTGGAACGAAAAGTGGTAAACCATATTTGTTGTCATTTCTTTTTCTTTTTACGTAACCAAACCACTTATTGCAAAATAAAGTTCCAATTTGCTTCATAATTTTCTTTTTCCATTCTTTCAGTAGACGACCTCAAAAATTAAAATTTCAGATTTCGATTTTATTAAAATACTGTTGCGGATGTCATATTTTGTACATATTATTTAAAAGTACCATTTTTTTTCTTTGTATAATCTGTAAACCATAAAATTCAGACAAAAAATTTGTTCCTGAGATCCACAAGGGTGTTAAATCCAAAGATAATCCGCTGCGGCATATGATCTGTAGATCGTGAAATTCTGAGAAAAACAAGTTTTTCCTTCACATAATCTGCGGCAGGATGTCTCAGACCATGATACTTCAAAAAAAAAAAAAAAAATGACAGTCCATACCTGCCAACATTGCCAACAGCCTTGTTACTAATAACTGTATTGCGTGGCATACACGGACTATTTTACGAAATGATCCATCTCTTTGTAAAAAACAAATATGCGCCTCAACGAAATGTTACAACAAACAAGGATTCTAATGAAAACACTTAACGTGTGGGAAACACAAAGTTGATTTCCCAGCGAGGTTCAAAACTTCCACAGTAAAAATCAGTAAGATGCGTTCAGAATTCCACGATGCTTGACAGACAGGAAATCCAAGCAAGGGAACGCACAGTGCACGAACCTCCACTTACCATATGTAGCCCCTAAAATTGCAATTTAAGGAGAAGATTAGACCAAAGAAGGGGGGGGGGGCTGAATATTTTAACTAGTGAAAAATCAAAACAGACAGAAAGAATGCGTACTACTGTCAGTTTGTTTTTTATTGACTGCAACTTCACAGCACCACTGCTTAATTTTTCTTTCTGCTGATATCATTCTCTCCCTACTACTTCATTGTCACTTTTCTTTTCTTGTTTTTTATGCCCTCTGATAAAAACCATCCATGTCTGAGGACCATGAGTGCATGATATCAAAGCTTCAACTATTTTAGATAAATGGTGTAAATTTGGGAATATTAATACTTTTGAACACCATGCATCAATTTATACAAATTTTCGTCACTTCCGTTTTCGGTAATTTCCTTCTTCCTTTATCAAGATTAAATGCAAAAACTTAAGGTGGAGGGGGATGGGGGAGATTTAACAGCGCTGGAGAATGAGAACATCGCGCGCGCGGTTGGGGATACATACCTGCCAACATTGGCAAGAGCCATGTCAGTAGTACTAGTATTATTGCGCAACATAGATAGACGCAGGAGAGTGGGTACATCGCAGGAGAGGGCGATTACGGAAGAAATCTTTGCTTCGTACGACTTCCGGTTTTGGAATTTTTCCCCTACTTTCAAGCTGAAATACAAATACTTATGCAGTAAAATGTTATTTAACAATAACACTGGACAGAGGTAACATCGCGAGAAAAATGAAATTACGATTACGGAAAAAATCTGAACTCCGTCGATCTTCCGTCTTCGAACGTTTCATAAAGATGGAATTCCGTCCTCCGAATACCTCCCCCCACCCCTCTAAATTTCTGTTCACCTGGGCGTCGATCGCGTAAATGACCAAAATAATAGTGAAAAAGGCGGAATTCCTCGAATTCGCGGAAGAATCTTATGCCTGAATATTACGGGGAAATTTTCGCGGCGTCTAACTTCCGTTTCCGCAAAATCTTGCCTAGGCTACAGTTTCAAGCTGAAATACGAACATCATCATCATCATCATCATTGTCAACCATTATCAATCCACTGCTGGACGAAGGTCTCCCCAAGTTTCCTCCACAACGGTCTGTCTTGTGCCAGTCTCCTCCATGTCACCCCTGCATACTTTCGAATTTCATCCACCCATCTCCCATGTGGTCTTCTTCTGGGTCTTTTCCTGTCCCTTGGAATCCAATCTAAAATTTCAGCTGTCCATCGATGATCTGTCCTTCTGGCAGTATGTCCAGCCCATTGCCATTTCAGGGATTTAACTCTGATCATGATGTCTTCCACTCTTGTCATTTTTCGGATCCACGAGTTCCTCTTCTTATCTCTCCTGGTTACACCAAGCATGCACCTCTCCATGCTGCTTTGAGTTGTCTGCAGCCTTTGTATGTCTCTTTTAGTTAAGGTCCACGTCTCCGCACCATACGTAAGCACTGGAAGGATGCATTGATCAAACACTTTTCTTTTAAGACATAATAGCATATTGCTCTTGAAAATTATGCTGTTTCTTCCAAAAGCTCTCCAGGCAAGTTTTGTACGCCGATTAATTTCTTCATCAATGTGACCCTCACTTGATATCTGCTGTCCAAGATAAACGTACGTGTCTGTTATCTCCAGCTTTTCTCCATCAATCGATAAATCTTCATTTCTTGTAAAAGCATTTAACATCACTTTTGTCTTCTGAAAGTTCATTTTTAATCCCACTTCTTTACTCTTGTCAGCAAGTTCCTGGATCATACTCTGCAGCTCTGATGGGGTAGTTGCAAAAATGACTACGTCATCAGCAAAACGAAGGTGGGTTAGATAATCTCCATTAATCTTTATCCCCTTGTTTTCCCAGCTCAGTGACTGAAAAACACCCTCCAATGTGGCATTAAAGAGCTTCGGAGATATGGTGTCACCTTGTCTCACTCCCTTTCCAATTTTTACGTGTGTTGTATTTTCAAACAGCCTAATCTTTGCACTTGCATTTTCATAGATGTTATTAATAATATTAATGTATGCATCTTCAATACCGCAGGTTTTCAGAGCCATTGTAACTGCTGATGGTTTCACCGAATCAAAGGCTTTTTCATAATCGATAAAAGCCATGCACAATGGAAGTTCATATTCCCTCGCTCTTTCAATTAGTTCTCTCAGCACGTGGATATGATCTATTGTGCTGTAGCCACTCCTGAATCCAGCTTGTTCTCTCGGTTGAGCCATGTCCAGTGTTACCTTCAAGCGGTGTGAAAGAACTTTAGTGAAGATTTTATAAACTACTGATAGGAGGCTGATAGGTCTGTAGTTTCCGAGATCCTCAATGTCACCTTTCTTATGTAGCAGGATCATTGTAGCGGTGTTCCAATCCTCAGGAATCTTTCCTTCATTAAGGCATCGAGTGAAAATTTGGGCGAGTACTGTTTCGATTTCTCCACTTGCTTCTTGTATGATGTCTACAGTCATATATGCCATAAAATGATAAATAACAACACTAGATAGACACAAACGCAACATTGGGAGAAAAAAATTACGATTAGGGCAAATTCTGTTTACTCCATTTAACTACTGTTTTCGAAAGCTTTGAAACAAAATACTGTCCCCCAAAATGATCCCCCCCCGCAATTTTTTTTTAAACAAAGTGAAGATTCGTAGAATCCATATTTTCGAGCCTGAGTTCCGTAGTCAGACAACGAAATCCGTAGAAACTACAGACATTCCGTAATAATTGGCATGTACGACAGTCGTATAATCCGCACCTATCATGTTAATCGTGAATAGTAATTTCCGACAGAAAACTGCGATTCACAGGCCCGCCTCAGAAATCCAAAGATGTAAGAAAGAAATGATGGTCTTATTGGAAAAGTAACTGCCATTTTGAAGTACTTCTGTGCTACTTTTAAGTAAATAAAGAACTAAATTCGCTAGCGCCAGCATTACCGTAGCTCATTTACATTAGTTACACTAAAAAAAAT
The DNA here is from genome assembly GCA_039090855.1 of Macrothele yani. Classification (NCBI taxonomy): domain Eukaryota; kingdom Metazoa; phylum Arthropoda; class Arachnida; order Araneae; family Macrothelidae; genus Macrothele; species Macrothele yani. The sequence continues at coordinate 148,213,841 of CM076995.1, read as the reverse complement.
CCGTTCAAATTGCAGACAGTCCATAATAGCATTGTCTTATTTTTGGATACGTTTCAACTGAATACCGCAAGTAAAAAAAAATAATAATAATAACTAACACAATTAGCGCACCAAAACTAGGCAATGCGATTCGCAGAAAGGTTACATGCTACGGAATAGCTTTGCGGGATTCCGAGAGTAGCGGATTCTCACACCACGTAGGATTCCGCACGCGCGAATAGTGCCTCCCTTACGTCATATTTTCTGTCAAAATGCTTCTAAGTACAAATATATACTATATATATAAATATATATCAATCTCTTTGCGGTCTTTTATTTCGCTGATATGTTACATTTTTTCTGTTACCGCATTTTTGGTGCTTTCCCAATAACACCACCTCTCCTGGCAATTACCTCGCGGACTTTTTAAACGCCGCACCGTTTTTTTTTTTTTTTTTTTTTTTTCCTTTATCGGTGTCCGCAGTAGCTAAATTTATAATTTTTTAATAGATAATCTATGGATTAAACAACCGAAATTACAGTATTTACTGCAAATTACGAAATTTCAAGTAAGACGAAAATTAGTCGCCACAGCCCGGGATTTGTCGAGCCCTGTATATGTATATATTACAGGGAGGAATTAGTGAAAGCAAACTTTGAGATTCAGTTAAAACGATCGTTTTTTGTTTTTTTTTCAGTATGTTCCACCAACGAAATTTCTGAAGTTCCGTACTTTCAGCATTCTTTAAGGGTTATAAGTGTATTTCTTTTTGATAAAAAAAAAGTAATGGAAAATGTTTCCAGTACTTTTATAATTGAATTTTAATGTAGACCAAAATAAATAGCGAGGTGTTCGAAGAAAAAAACGGTTTCTTTCAAAGCTACGTGTTTTGGGTGAGTCGCTATTTTTCTTTGCGTTCTCACTACAACATTTTGTACGCCACGTGCTCATGCGTCTGTTAGCGATGAGTCACCCACTCAGCTATTGTCAGGAATGCTACACGTGTTTCAGAAGACATTTTCTTTTCCATAGTGTTTCATACCACATAATTTTTCCATGTTTTTTAATGTTTTCGTTAAGATGACATTTTCTCTTTCACACCATTTTCATTTGATATAGGTTTTTAAAAGTTTTCTTTCAAAGCGCTGTATTTATTTGCACGTGTTCTTACACGCATTTTCAATGAGTGATTGCTTTAGCTATTGTTGGGAACACCGCACGTATTTCAGAAGACATTTTTATTTGTGACTGAGACGACTTAATAAACATCAAATTTATGTTTCACACGTTTTAAAGATATTTAAACACCATGGAACGCTCTTGTATAACACACATCTATGAGAAACACCATCTGACTTATATACCAATATTTACTCATGGATCCTGAACGTTATATTATAATACATATGTACATCTGAAAATAATAAGCATGGTTCTGACATGGAATAGCATACAATCATTCCCTTTGTTATGGGAGTACGAATAGCCACGTAATATAGCGTTACGAATGTATTGATTCTTAAACTAAATTAATTAATCTGATCTGGACATTTTTATTTCCTTAGTGTTTCATACCACATAATTTTTTCATGTTATTGCTGTTTCATTTAGGGTCATATTTTATCTTTCAATCCATTTTCATTTGATATAGGTTTTTAAAAGTTTTCTTTCAAAGCTCCGTTTTTATTTTGCACGTGTTTTGGGTGAGTCGCCATTTTTCTTTGTGTTCGACTTTCCTCCCCCTTTATACCTTACTTCCGTGTCACTTTCCTATCGGACACTCTAGCCCAAATCATCTAACTTCCTATTTCTAAGGGTTGCTTAAGAACTGCGGTCAGACACTCCGTTCCTAAAATCCTCTACATATGATCTTTTCTGATCTGATAAGCACCCGGCATCTGTGATGTGCTGCAGGGGGAGAAACGGCACCTGCTCCTTCGGGCCACGCCCTCAGCCTAATGTTAAGTTTATGGGGGCTCCTTGTTGCTCCGGCTGCGCCAGTAGCCGTCATTTCCCTCTACTGATCCATCTACAACAGACAACTGCAGGATATGGGATCTGAGAATTCTCACGCATTCACATCAATAATATCTCGTGCTGAGTAATTCAAGTAAAAATTGTAGGAACAATAGCTGTCAGAAGCACGATTCACAAACACTTTAGCCGAGTTAAACTGCAGAAATAAAAAGATTTTATTTACAATTGAAATCAGCTAAAAGACACAGGCAAGGTCTTTCACAGCCGCGACGGCTGCATCTTCAGGCCTAATCAGCAACACTGGTGTGCATGTAGAGCATTATATCTCCCTACAATTGCCACAATGCATAGCGTGGCAAGTTCAGGTTGCCAGGTAACAGTATGATTAACAGAGGTTTTTACAAATATAGTACATAATCATTAAAAGTTTTTAACCGTGTCAGTAATCCTTGCCAAATAGAGTTCACATTGATCGGCATTTCCTCATTGCAGCACTCTTCAGAAAAATACGTAATGTATAATGCCTCTGTAAATAGTATTGTCTGTTTATTACTAGCAGATGTAAGAATCCTAACTCCATCCCAGTCCGGTTAAAATATTCCGTTCGCAGAGAGTCCTGGTTAATGATGTTGAAAGTAGTATTGGAACGAAGGGAGTATTCATGTTCCGCCATATGTAATCTAAGATTTCTCAAAGTGGATCCTAGGTAGCAGATGTCCTTGTTTTCCGGGGAAGTAGAACGCAGTGGGATTAAATATACCCCACAGCGTTTCTTTAATTGCTCAGAGTCCGTCTTTCATTAGGTCAAAAACATTAGTTGTCCTGATGCCGAAACCCATCGCTTCCTTCCCGCAGAATGTTCACAAGTGGCTAGTAGAAGTCCATTGAACATACATAGCGAACGTTGAGTACATCTCGTTGTAAAGTTGTAGTCATGCTTCTTGGTTTCTGACGAATTAGGTTGGAGACCTTATGCCGAGGGAAGCCTTGCCAACTGGTAAATTCCATTTAATTTTTCAAGACGCAATCCAATAGAAGACGAGTGGGAAAATGCCCTATTGATCAAAAATCTTAAGTGGGCTAATTTATAGGCCGGTGGGTGGGAAGAGTCATGTGGGATTAAAGAAGATGCCGAAGTGAGTTTTCGATAGACTGAGAATTGTAACCGATTCGAGACGGGATTTTTACTTAGAAGAAAATCCAAAAAAGGGGAGAGAACCAGAGTTTTCCCATTCAAGGGAAAAACAGATACTAGGATATTGAGAAGACAAAACATCTATCAGTTTTTGAAGCTGGTCCCGGGTATGCTGCTAGAAGACCAACACATCAACATAACGTATGAAAAGTAAAGATTTCAAAGAGAACATAGCCAATACTTTGTCTTCAAGGTGCTGGAGGAAAATCTCTGCTAGTACCGGGGACAGAGGTGAACCCATTGGTGTACCAGCTTTCTGTCTATAGATAATACCATTGAAGCAAAAGTAAGAACGATTCGCAACAAGGCGAAGGGCTGACATGATGGCCTGCAGCTCCAATAGGATTAGTAGAAGTCAAAAGTTTTTCTTCAATGATATGGCGCACCTGGTCCACCGGAGCATTGGGGAACAGGGACACCACATCCAGGGAAGCCATTACAAAAGAGGGATTAACCCCCGACACAATGGGTCTGATTCACTCCAAGTCTTGCGCCGAACTTCGAATGGAAAGCTCTGAAGTAGTAGTAAGTGGTTGCAAAAATGAAGCAAGAGCCGACTCCAAAGCACGGGTTGGGCTCGTATAGCCCGAGACAAGAATACGCATAGGGTACCCCGGTTTATGGGTTTTGAGTTTCCCAAAGGCCTCAGGTACCCGGGGTCCTGGTGGAGGATGCATGTTTTTGGCAATATATGGTGGAAGATAACCCTGTGAAAGAAGTTTAGTTAAATGATTAATGGTCCAAACAGTGTGATCAGACTTCACTCTATCATGGGGGATATCATTAACTACTTCCATTATTTTGGTGATATAAATATTTCGACACCATTAACCAGGACTCTTGCGAACGGAACATTTTACCCGGACTGGGGTGGGGTTAGGATTCTTACATCAGCTAGTAATAAACAGACATTACTATTTACAGAGGCATTATACATTAGGTATTTTTCTGAAGAGTGTTGCGATGAGGAAATGCCGATCAATGTGAACTCTATTTGGCAAGGACTACTGACACGGTTAAAAACTTTTAATGATTATGTACTACCTTTGTAAAAACCTCTGTTAATCATACTGTTACCTGGCAACCTGAACTTGCCACGCTATGCATTGTGGCAATTGTGGGGAGATAACAATACAATACCGTACATGCACACCAGTGTTGTCCGATTAGGCCTGAAGATGCAGCCGTCGCGGCTGTGAAAGATCTTGCCTGTGTCTTTTAAGCTGATTTTAATTGTAAGTGAAATCGTTTTATTTCTGCAGTTTAACTCGGCTAAAGTGTTTGTGAATCCTGCTTCTGACAGCTATTGCTCCTGCAATTTTTACTTGAGTTATCACGCATTGATAGAGCTGCAACGAAATAGCCCTAAAGTGAACGTTTGGTAGGGTCTCAGTGTGCATGTAATCATCGGCCCGTTCTTCTTCACTGAGAGAACTATAACTGCAGATGTTTACTTGGTTATGCTGCAAATTTATGCCATACCGCAGATACCAGACGGATTCTTTTTCCAACAAGATGGAACCCCCTCTCATTAAACAACGCATATCAGGGCTTATTTGGAGGAAATTTTTTCGGACCACTTTTTGAAGGTAGTAACCACGGCTGACCGTAAGCATTCTACAAGCCCTGCCATCTCGGAAATGCTCTTATTCAGTCGTCTAGCTATTACAATGTGGCATTTGTCAAACTCCCGCTTTTTACTCTTCCAATATGATGGGCGTGTTTGGATTTGGCGACAGCCTGGCGAACGATTTTCGTCGGACTGTGTTCTTCCAACTAATAAGTTTGGCGGAGGCTCCATCATGGTATGGAGTTGTTTCTCGTGGATGGAATTCGGCTGGTTGATTATACCGCAAACCATGAACTCTGAAGTGTACCTCGACGTTCTGGATAATTATGCCCTACCAACAATGTGGCAGTATTATGGAAGTGACCGTTGACTCTTCCCGCATGATTGAGCTCCCTGCCACACTGCACGGCATGTGCAGGACTGGTTTCTTGAAAACGAGGTGCCGTTGTTACACTGGCGTGCTCGGAGGCCTGACCTTAATCCCGTAGAAAACCTCTGCGATGAACTGGAGCGACGGATGCGATAACTACAACGACCGTCTTCGCTCTCCACCCTGGCAGGAGCTTTGCAGGACAAATGGCCAGCCATTCCTGTCGAGACCTACCGGAAATTGGTTGATAGTATGCCTCGACGTGGTGCCGCTGTCATGCAAGCAAAAGATGGACTAACTAATAATTGTGATGATGAAGCCATTTAAAATATTGTGGTGTCCGAATACCTTTGATAATACAAATTTGTATAATGCATTTACAAATGCAAAGAAATCATTTTATGCTTAATCACCTAACAACTGAAATACAGTTCAAGGGTCTGCTCGGACGGTGGGCCAGTCCTATTACGGCACTGGCCTTAACCAGGAGACTGCAAATAATCCTCAAAGTTACTTACACAATATTAGTTAACCGCACCCCCACTCCACCCCATTCTCCGAAAAGAAGTTCAGTGCACCCCAGCCTCTGTTAAAAAGAGCACTCAATGAAATTCAGTCTTCCTGGGCAGCTAGCTCCACTATTCCACCGAATGCCTCTGTTAAACAGCACTCAATAAAATTCGGTTCTTGGGTAGCTAGCTCCACTACTCCACCGGGGAAGCTTCCTTGCAACACGGCACAAAGTACTGATGTACAAGACGGTAGTCAGGTCGGTGCTTACCTACGCCTCCCCCATCTGGATTAATAGGAATCAGCGAGAGAGAATCGAGAGGGTGCAGAGTCGAGCACTTCGTATAATCACTGGGCTCCCCCTTGGACCTCACTTCGCAACCTGAGGAACAGACTTGGAATTGAGAAGGTAGTTTTCCACCTGACTCGCCAAGAAGTTCTTTAAGAAAGCGTCAGCCCACCCTAATGGACTTGTTAGGGGCGCGGTTGATTACAATCCCAGCGGATTCCTTAGGTATCCCAGGCGGCGATCGTTGACCTCCCTTGACAGAGAGAGTAAGTACGTGAACAATGGTGGGTGTTAGACAGGCCAACCCCTCTTATGGCATCGAGATGGTGAGAATTGATTGCTGCTCCGGCATTTGGATTTGGTTTCGGTGAGTTTCAGTCACCCCTGGAGGCGTCGGCGGCCGGGTGGTGTTGCGGTTCTCTGTGACGTTGTGCGGTGCTTGGTTCCCCTTGCCCCCCCCCCGACTGGTACCATGGTTCACAGTTTGAAAGATATGTCACCCTTTCCTTTCACTCATTTTTCTGTTTATCTTTCCTGTCGAGCTCACTTACTCAGATCTCCTAGCTTCCTATTTCTAAGGGTAGTTTTACTCCCTTCCTAAAACTTCTTCAAATATCGTATGGTATCGTACTTGCCCAGGATCGAACCTGAGGTCTCCGTGGCAATCGTGTCATCGATGTACGGCGCACAGAGATATAAATACAAGTAAACGCGACCATCACGCACTGGTTAGTAACCCCCCTCCCCCCTCCCCACGTACACACAGAAGAACAGTGAAGTACACCCCTTAATAACCAAAAGAATAACTTGACAAAAGACATAAATATCGATTCACACAGATAGATAAAACAGTAATAGGAAAAACACCCAATAATAAAGTCTTAAGAACTTAAAAATCCCGATTTTTTAGCTAAGACTTTAACTTTTGGGTATTTTTTCTATTACTGTTTTATCTATCTGTGTGAAATCGTATTTATGTTTTTTGTCAAGTTACTCTTTTGGTCATTAAGGGGTGTACTTGATTGTTCATCTGTGCGTACGTGGGGAGTTGGGGGGCTTTGAAAAGCTAGTGCATGATGGTGGCGTTTACTTGTATTTATATCTCTGTGCGACGTACATCGATGACACTTTCGGCTTGAAAATGAGCTTGCAGCAAGCTCGCAAGATCTCGTGTTCTTTTTAAGTTTTCTCGGCTTTTATCTGTACATATGTTTTAGTGTAAGTAAGCATGCTTTTTACTACGGCATGTGTGTTAGATGGAAGTTTAGTGGATCGTGCTGAGACAGAGGTGACTTACAAGGGCTGTCCAAGATAATGGAAACACCTTGAAACAATAGGTGTTACGCTTCTAATATGGTGTGAGAGCACCCTTCGCATTTAAAACTGCTTGAATCCTTCTGAGAATGGACGCATACAAATCCTGGATGGTGGTAAGTGGTGTGTTGTACCATTCTTCCTGAAGAAACTGCTCCAACTCCTTGAGAAACGCAGGAGGAAGATAACGGGATCGCACTCTGTTTTACAACACAGACCACAAGGGCTCAATGATGTTTAAGTCCGGTGATTGTGCAGGCCAGGGAATGTGCGCAACTTTATCCTCATGTCCCTCAAACCATGAATGAACAGTTCGACTTCTGTGAATTGGGACATTATCATCTTGAAAGGTGCCAAGGGTGCTCTTACACCATATTAGAAGCGTAACACCTATTGTTTCAAGGTGTTTCCATTATCTTGGACAGCCCTTGTAAGTCACCTCTGTCTCAGCACGATCCACTAAACTTCCATCTAACACACATGCCGTAGTAAAAGGCATGCTTACTTACACTAAAACATATGTACAGATAAAAGCCGAGGAAACTTAAAAAGGAGACGAGATCTTGCGAGCTTAAACATTTATTTTTTCTTTAAGGGGAAAAAAAAAAAAAAAACCTTAAAAAAAACTCACTTTTTGCTTCTTTGCAGTATCTCGGAATAGATTAATACACAAAAAGATAAAATGAAGCTATTTCCGTCTCCCATTAACATCTGCTAATACTTTCAGAGTATTCTACGTAATAACACAGTTATCTTTATATTTGTCAAAGCTGTTCATATTTACCAGCCAAATTTCATTTTCCTTTCTAAATATTAAAGCATATTAAAATAATTACTAGTTCGTAATCCGTGCCATGCACGGTTGAAAAAGCTGTGACTGAAATTTTTTTGTCATATAACACGAATCGTAATAAAATGCATAAATATAATAAACGGTTGAATTATTATTTGGCAGTGTATAAGATGTGACACCAAGAACAAAATTTCCGTAATATTCCGATTAACTTTTAATTTTTCCAACTACTCGTATACGAATTTAACGATGGCGTTCCTCATTACTGTATAAACATTTGCTTACCCGTCGTTGAAGGACTTACATTGGAATATTGAGGTATTCTTTCAGTGACCCGTATTGATATCGTGTCTAGATATCTACACAATGGAGTTAAAAACGTGTTTTATTTTGCCAGTTTGGTTTTAACAATTTTTTTTATCAGTATATAATCTACACTAATATATAAAGAGAGAAACTTTGTGTGTTTGAGGTAATCTCGAAAACGACTGGATCGCTTTGGATAATTCTTTCACTGTTGGGAAGCTTATTTCTTTCCGATGGACCTAGGCTATTTCTTTTATTTTTTATTATTTTTGGCTGTACTATCGAATCAGATCGCTTTCAAGTAGTTCCCGATTTCCCGTGTATTGTTCCGCTTTGTTTACATACAACCTGATCACGGCCAACGCGAAAGAAAGTAGGTCACGATAGTATACGGAATTTTTTTTACTGAACCGATACGAATAATTACAATTACGTAGTTGATAGCGGAGAAGCTGAGATAAAAGAGAATGCTAGCCATATTTATAATTTCAACACTAAATGTATGTCACAGCCATTTTTTTTTTTTTTTTTTGTAGATTTTTTTTTATTTTTTTTTTTTTTGATTGGAGGTTTAACGACCACCGTGAGCAACTCAATGGCAGTCGCCCGTCCCTAATTTAGGGTCACTGGTTCCAGGGAAGGGAGAGAGCAGTCGCTATAAGCAGTCGCCCGTCCCTAATTTAGGGTCACTGGTTCCAGGGAAGGGAGAGAGCCAGTGCCGTAAGACAAACACAACATCCATGCCTCACCGGGATTCGAACCCGGACCCCAGACGGACGAATGAACAGAGGCCAGCGCCTTAGACCACTGCGCCACCGGGGCGGCTTTGTAGAATTCAAATACCTGGAATAACCTTAAAGAACTTCAGCTGCGCAGAGCATACAAGTTCCGGATCCAGTAGCCTTTTTTACGCATGACATCCTATGTGAGGACGGCACTTTTGTTACTCTCCTGGTCAAAGATGTAATCACTGTGTTCTCACTCTCTCAGCGAAGAAGGACAGCAGTTACTAACTGTCATTTTGCACAAGAAGCTATTCCCTGAGAATTTATTTTTAAGCTTCGCTCTTGTCTTCGGAATGAATATGAAATCGCTCTCCTAAATGTAACTTCTACCTAATTCTGCCAAGTGTGGAATTCCACTGGTTCGTTATTTGCACTTAATTTACAGTTGCAATTGTATCTTGTAAGAATCGAAGCTGTTGCAGACTTATTCGATGTCATGATATTTTATACTGTACATACTGTGTCTTTCCAGGAAAAATCAGCATGCCATTGCGCTATGTAAACTGTTTCTGATTTATGTTTTTCCTGATGATTGAGGTATTATGTTCTAAAAAAGGTTTTTGAGGGAAATACAGTATTTAGGATGGGGGTGATACTAAATGGAAAGCCGGAGCTTCAGTGGTGTCGAAGAGCCTCTATACTACCTTATGACATCTCGTCGTGGAACGCAAGAACGGTATCCATCTGCTTTAATGTACTCTTCTACAGTTTCCTTTCTGATCCCCCCACCCACACATCTCACAAGCAGTGGGGATTGTGTCAGTGGGGGTTTGGTGGTGACCGAACTGCTCCCCCTACTGCCTTCGAGTTTCCCCGATTGTCAATTTATTGCCTCTGTGTTGTTAATGTTGGGAGAAGTCTTCCACCCTTTCCCCCTGTCCGAGTTGTATCCCAAGTGGGCAGAAATAGCCGAAAGTGCGAAGCTCTTGATTCAGCAACTTCTCACATCAAATGTATTTTTAAAAGCGCTCTAACTTCTAGAATTTTTTTTTAGATAGCAATTTTGTCTGATAAACTGTTCAGCAAACAAAAATGGACTCTGAGCAATAATTCTGATGCTTTTTGCTCTAAATGCTAGGGACTATTTTTCGTAGCGGAGGTAGCTGTCTCGTACCCTTCATAGTGGTTCACTCTCAGAGTCTAGGCTTAGCGTGGCCAACGAGATAATGAAGGCCTGTGCAGCTGGGGTGGGGAGAGCTGCTGCATCACGACCATCGTCCCTTCTGAGGGCTCTCCTCCCGGTCCCGCGCATTCTTCAAAGTGCTTCAAGTCGCAGAAGTACATTATTTTTAATTCGTTTTAAATTCGTGGAAAGTCAAGATGATGTTGATTACATTGAAGTATTACAAATTCGTGGACATATAAGAAAAATAAAACAAAAAATAGCGCTACAAAGGAAACAAACTAAGATTCTCTAGCCCATCATTGCTCAGGTCATAAAAAATAATTATAAATATGTGTGCCTATGTTCATTCTCACGTGGGATTTCTGTAATCGCGCCATTTTTGCGGCAGAGCGGACGAAATCTGCATGTTTTAAGACTGTTGGGTGTATGATACACGAGGTTAGCAGCATCACTGTCCATTCAGAACATAAGTGTGTCAGTATTTGAAGAGCATTGTACCTGTCTTGTGTAACAATGGTATTATTTCAAGGGCGTGCTAATGATCAGATCAGATCATATGTAGAGGATTTTAGGAAGGAAGTGTCTGACCCATAGGTGCCGACTATAGGCTAGGTGAATCTTGCCACTCCAATAATTTTACTGGGGGCAGCGCCCACCCAATGTTTTTCATCCTGTTTAATTAAATAACCGCTTTAGCCTCATAAGGTGGAGCAAGCTCCACCTTATGAGGCGGCCAAAGCAATTTATTTCCCAAAAGTTAATAAATAACAAAATAAATAAACTTTTTCCCCCATTCTCCGCATTGCTCATTTGATAAGAAACTGGATTGCTAACCCCGTATTGTGTTTGACATGTCCTCGTTAAAAGTGGTAAATGTTTAAAACAATTATCAAAAATAAAATAAATAACAATGCAGAAATGTACAGTCGCTAGCGCCTTTATTTATCTATTTATTTTTTTCCGCTTATTGTTCTTTGGTTTTTTTGTTTCTGATTGGAGGTTTAACGACCACCGTGAGCAACTCAATGGGCTATAAGCAGTCACCCGTCCCGAATTTAGGGTCACTGGTTCCAGGGAAGGGAGAGAGCCAGTGCCGTAAGACAAACACAACATCCATGCCTGATCGGGATTCGAACCCGGACCCCTTACGGACGAATGATCAGAGGCCAGCGCCTTAGACCACTGCGCCACCCGGCAGTGTTCTTTGTTTGAGTAACCCAGCTAATTTGTCATTTTTTTTTTTTTTACTAAACTTTGGAAATAAAATTTCTCTGGATATTTTTATAAAATCACAGGCTGGGATTTTATTTTTGAAAATAATAATATTCTGCGAAAAAATATTTCTGTTTCCTTGTTCATTTGCTGATGAGCAATTAAAATTGCATTTTAAAATATACGTCGAATCTCATAATTTATCTTTTTGCCCCCTTTTTATTTTCCTCACGACATTGAAAAATACATGCCCCACCCACGTCTTATCTCTTCACGCCCCCCCCCCCATAATTTGGAGAAGTCTGTGCCCCTGGTCCGACCCCAGGTCTTAAATAACCCTTAGAAATAGGAAGCTGCGAGATTTGGGCTAGAGTGCCTGATAGGAAAGTGACACGGAAACGAGGTAGAAAGGGGGAGGAAGACACCCTTATTTATTACCGGGGGGCCAGTACCCGGTGTCCGACGGCTTAACGTGCCCCGGGCACGTTAATGAAAGAAACGCAGGCTTTAAGAGAGAAGGGTCACTTTCCAAGTGGAAAGAAGAGAGACGGGACTTTGGTTTTTTCAGAAGAGGTCGGGTCGTGGAATTGGCGTCTGAGGGGACGATGCGTTTTCTGAAAGCGTGGTTGGTACTGCGCCGGGTAGCTGCAGCGTCGATTTACGGGGAGCACGAAAAGTTCGGGCATAGGGTCCATATAGCACGGACGAAGACCAAGTCAATCAAACATTCCATTAATCTGCCCTTCGATAAGTTCCAAGCCACATAGTTTTAGTGAAATATACCGGGTTTTTTTGTTGTTGTTGTTATTTTTACAAAGGGCCCGAATTGTATATCTTCTCAGAGCCGTCACATAATTTTTGTTGGTTCGTTTCTACGGAACGAACCAACATAATTATGTGACGGCTCTCGTTGGATCGCAGCTATGACAAGAAAGAGATAGAAAGGAGCGAGGGTCGTTACACAAACAAAAATCACGGACTTTCTATTTAAATGTTTTATTTTTTAATGTTCAGTTTAGTATTTACCTACTCAAAAAAGAATGCTTATCGTATGTAAAAAAATAAGTGGAGTAAATTCAAGGAAAATTTCTAAAAATAATGTACAGCAAAGTTGCCGGCCGGTAGGTATATGTGTTTTTCAGAAATTTCCGTTTTTAAAAGTGCCCGTTTTTTTGAACTTCCGTATTTTCACAGATATTCCGTAGACAGAAATTCCAGTTATTTCTGAAAAGTCCATTTCATATTTTTTCGTATTTAAACTGAAATTCCGCAAAATCGATAACCCTGTACAGCACCCAGATAATCCTTCCAATGAGCTCAGGATCGAACTGCCGTCGTTATAGCTGTAACTTGCGCCTTTAACAACTGATCCACAAACGCTGGACAATCCGACTCACGAACATCGTAAAACGAATTCCGCGACGATGAAATTTTGTTTTTTGTCATTAATGTGAGTGATTCAGTCATTTTATTTTCTGTTAGAGCTTATAATTTTTCTGAATAGGTTTGTATTTTTTTTTTTTTTGTGAGACTTTTCACAAATTAAGCATTTTTCATCGTGATTTTTCGAAGCTACTAAATGCTTTGCAACACGATTTTTTTAAACTGACAATGAATTTCAGTTTTCTTTAAAAAAGGTGAAATGTACTTTTTATAGCATTATTTTACAAGAAAAAAAAAAACCTAAATATAAAATTTACTTTTGATAGCTATAATGGCTTTTTGTTTTAAGTTGTCCAAAGACTGATACACAGACATCGTATCGTATGAGAACGGAGATTTTCTGCTAATCTGTACAATAAGTTCCCGGTTTCTTACAGTAACACAATATATAATAAGTAACTGGTGCACCAAATAGGGGAAAGCAGAAGAAATATCCTGTGCAATAAAAAAAAAAAAAATCCATGCGATATACTATCCACAATATCCGATCTCGCTAACGGAACTTCAAAATTCGACAGACGATTGAATTTTAATCAAACCTCAAGTATTCTCACGAATCGCCCCTATTACCGGAAATTTCTCGTCATACGGATATGGAAAAAATGAGAACAGAGATTTTCTGCTAATATACGAAAAGAATTGCGGAAAGGTTTCTGAAAGTTCAGAATTTTTCGTTAACACATCTCAAAAACTGTAATTTACCGCCAATATAAGAAACAAACTATGGAAAGGTTTCTGAAAATTCAGAATTTTCTTGTGTTTAGGTTTCTTTCAGTCATTTCACGGAAAAGGTTGTATCAGAAACATGCTTCGTTAATTCACGAAAGAAATGACGGAAATTGTCCGTGAATTTCAGAAAACTTTTTACAGTGTAGAGGTTGCTGCTTTTTTCATGCATTTAACCGAATAAAACGTAATTCTGGATTAACCGCGTTTTTCAATTATCCGTACTGCAGCGTCACGCAATTACCACGGATAATTGACGTTTTACTGTATGTTTGAATGCCTATTATTAATGCTTTTTGTTTCTGTCTTAATCAAATGTAATATTTTTGTCTTAATACTTGCATAAAATACGATGGTGGATCGAAAAGTAACGCACAGCATTTTTGTTTTTCTCTTTGCAGTTTGCAAGTCACAGGTGGCAGACAACGAGTTGAATACCACGCAACAGACCGGTTCGGCTGGAACAGGTGTCGCTGTGGTGGAAGACAGTGTGAACCGGAGTGTGTAAATTGCGAACTAAAATCGGACCGCTCTCAACCGGAGCCGCTCAACCCCGATATGTAAATTGCGAACTAAGAGCCCCCCTATGTGTAAATTGCGAACCAACTTTTCTAGACCCGATGTGTAAATTGCGAACCAACTTTTCTGCTCCCATTCTGACGATATCAAAAAATAAACCAGTATGAAAAAATAATGATAAAAACAATTTAAAGCAATGTGTTTACGAAAACAACAAAACTAGTTTGTCATCCTTGCGCAGGGGCCATATTTAGTATATGTACATTTGCACGAAATTCATTTTATTCGCGAAAACAGCAAAATTAGTTTGTCATCCTCGCGCAGAGGCCATGTAAATGTTCTGTGTGATGTTCAATATTTAGTATATGTATATTCATTTTTTTTCTGTGATTGTTCCATATTTAATATGTGTACATTTGTACGTAATTCATTTTATTCGCGAAAACAACAAAACTAGTTTGTCATCCTTACGCAGGGGCCATGTTAATTTTTTTTTCTGTGATGTTCCATATTTGGTATATGTACATTTGTACTTAATTCATTTTATTCACGAAAACAAGAAAACTAGTTTGTCGTCCTTGCGCAGGGGCCATGTTAATTTTTTTTTTCTGTGATGTTCCATTAATATATGTACATTTGTATTTAATTCATTGTATTCACAAAAAAATTCACAAAAGGGATGTAAGGTCAGGTGATGCGTAACATCACAGCCTCTCCTTGACAAATGTCAACCCCGCCTTCTCGTGGTGCATCCTGTTCCCACTAAAGGGGCTCTGACGACCGCCAATAGCGGTATAACTATACCATCGGGATCAGAGGAAATTCTATCCCACACTCACCAACCCGCTTGGCCAGCGTGGTGAGTTATGGCCAAACCCCTCCAAAATGACTCCACAACTTAAATCTTGGCCCTCAGTCTCCGGCAGCTGGAATGTACCTGGCCAAGGCAGCGGCCAGTGCGACATGAAGGCAGAGGGTGCTAAGAATCCCCGGAGGACCGGACTAGGCTGCCATCTGATGCTGACCTTGGCAACGTACAATGGACGCTCACTATCTTCTGATTCAAGGCTTCTTGAATTGGAAGAGGAACTACAAAGGATCAAGTGGGACATCGTGGGGCTAAGTGAGGTAAGGAGAAAAGGAGAAGATCTCATCGAACTGAAAAGTGGACATCTCTTCTACTATCGTGGGACAGATACTGGCAGAACTAGTGGTGTTGGATTTATAATAAACAAGAAACTGAAGGATAAAGTAGTAGAAGTTGAAAGTTCCTCTGACAGAGCTGCACGACTCGTTATCCAACTATCGAAAAGATACCAGGCTCAGATTATTCAAACTTATGCACCCACCACAAGTCATCCTGAAGAAGAAATTGAAGAATTTTATGAGGAAATTTGTCATCTAAATAATAAAGGTAAGCAGCACTTGAAAATAATTATGGGAGATTTCAATGCAAAAATAGGGCAACGACAACAGAAACCAGCGTGGAAATACTCTCGTTGAGTTTGCAGAGGCAGAAGGGTTTTTCATCTTGAACTCCTTCTTCAAGAAAAAGCCACACAGGAAATGGACATGGAGACATCCAAATGGGACGACAAGTGAAATTGATTTTATTATGTGTAACAAAAAATTCGTCATAGAAGACTGCAGTGTGCTAAACAAGTTCAACACAGGTAGTGACCATAGATTGGTGAGATGTAAGATGCACCTCAACACTAAACTTGAACGTGGCAAGCTCATAAGACAAACAAAATGTATTGACATAACCAACCTTAAAAAACACCATAATACCTTCAAGTTGGAACTGAAGAACAGGTTCTCTGCTTTAGAAGGCCTAACATCGGAAGAAGTGGACATCTCTGAAGTTAACAGAAAAGTAACCAAAGCTCTTATGGAAACAGCAACAAAATTAGCTGGGTCTAAGAACAAGTTGCATGTAAATAATTGTATTATCAGGAAAAACGAAAATGTTGATGCAAAAAAGAAGAGAGATGAGGACAACTAAAGAAGATGTGACTTCCAAAGTGGAATATATAGAGCTATGCAAGACAGTACGAAAAAGTATCACTGAAGACGTAAGAAAATTCAACTGTGAACTAGTGAGGAAAGCAATTGAAAACAACCAAAGCCTAAAGATAGCAAAGGGACATCTCAGTAAGGGAAGAAAACAGATTATGGCACTGAGAAAAGAAGATGGTTCTGTAACAAGAAATAGAGGCGAAATTTTGACAAGAGTGAAAGATTTCTACTCCAAATTATATGAAAGGGATGATACATGCACTCCAGACATCATGAAAGATACCAGTACCAGAGTTCCTCCAGTCCTCCCAGCAGAAGTTGCACATGCAATCAAGAACATGAAGCGGGCAAAAGCTCCAGGAGAAGATGGAATTACTGTAGACATCATACAAGAAGCAAGTGGAGAAATCGAAACAGTACTCGCCCAAATTTTCACTCGATGCCTTAATGAAGGAAAGATTCCTGAGGATTGGAACACCGCTACAATGATCCTGCTACATAAGAAAGGTGACATTGAGGATCTCGGAAACTACAGACCTATCAGCCTCCTATCAGTAGTTTATAAAATCTTCACTAAAGTTCTTTCACACCGCTTGAAGGTAACACTGGACATGGCTCAACCGAGAGAACAAGCTGGATTCAGGAGTGGCTACAGCACAATAGATCATATCCATGTGCTGAGAGAACTAATTGAAAGAGCGAGGGAATATGAACTTCCATTGTGCATGGCTTTTATCGATTATGAAAAAGCCTTTGATTCGGTGAAACCATCAGCAGTTACAATGGCTTTGAAAACCTGTGGTATTGAAGATGCATACATTAATATTATTAATAACATCTATGAAAATGCAAGTGCAAAGATTAGGCTGTTTGAAAATACAACACACATAAAAATTGGAAAGGGAGTGAGACAAGGTGACACCATATCTCCGAAGCTCTTTAATGCCACATTGGAGGGTGTTTTTCAGTCACTGAGCTGGGAAAACAAGGGGATAAAGATTAATGGAGATTATCTAACCCACCTTCGTTTTGCTGATGACGTAGTCATTTTTGCAACTAGCCCATCAGAGCTGCAGAGTATGATCCAGGAACTTGCTGACAAGAGTAAAGAAGTGGGATTAAAAATGAACTTTCAGAAGACAAAAGTGATGTTCAATGCTTTTACAAGAAATGAAGATTTATCGATTGATGGAGAAAAGCTGGAGATAACAGACACGTACGTTTATCTTGGACAGCAGATATCAAGTGAGGGTCACATTGATGAAGAAATTAATCGGCGTACAAAACTTGCCTGGAGAGCTTTTGGAAGAAACAGCATAATTTTCAAGAGCAATATGCCATTATGTCTTAAAAGAAAAGTGTTTGATCAATGCATCCTTCCAGTGCTTACGTATGGTGCAGAGACGTGGACCTTAACTAAAAGAGACATACAAAGGCTGCAGACAACTCAAAGTAGCATGGAGAGGTGCATACTTGGTGTAACCAGGAGAGATAAGAAGAGGAACTCGTGGATCCGAAAAATGACAAGAGTGGAAGACATCATGATCAGAGTTAAATCCCTGAAATGGCAATGGGCTGGACATAATGCCAGAAGGACAGATCATCGATGGACAGCCGAAATTTTAGATTGGATTCCAAGGGACAGGAAAAGACCCAGAGGAAGACCACATGGGAGATGGGTGGATGAAATTCGAAAGTATGCAGGGGTGACATGGAGGAGACTGGCACAAGACAGACCGTTGTGGAGGAAACTTGGGGAGACCTTCGTCCAGCAGTGGATTGATAATGGTTGACAATGATGATGATGATGATGATTCACAAAAACAACAAAACTAGTTTGTCGTCCTTGCGCAGAGGCCATGTTAATTTTTTTTTCTGTGATGTTCCATTAATATATGTACATTTGTATTTAATTCATTGTATTCACGAAAACAACAAAACTAGTTTGTCGTCCTTGCGCAGAGGCCATGTTAATTTTTTTCCTGTGATGCTCCATATTTAGCATATGTACATTTGTACTTAATTTATTGTATTCACGAAAATATCTTTATTTTGCTGTAAATGTAGGCGTCTACGATTAACAAATCTTTTCCTTTTTCAGAGATCGTGAGCGTCACTTGCATAAATAAAACTTGTCGGACAACAAAATATATATGTAAAGCAAAGCAATCAAAACAGACGTGCTAGCTTAGGTAATTCCAGCAGATGTTCACAGAAGTCGGTTCGGAATTTACATATAGCGGTCATGGGCCTTGGTTCGCAATTTACATATAGAGTTTTAATGACTGTCTGATTTTGGTTCGCAATTTACATACCACAGTGTGAACGACGGTACAAAGAAAGATGCCGCGTTTGTTAGCGTCATCTACGAATGAAGAGCAACGCGGTGTAATCCGTTTTTTGTGGGATGAAGGGGAAACCTCCGACGGAAATTCACAAAAAAATGGTCGAAGTGTATGGTGGTGATTGCCTGGACCGCAGCAACATCTCCAGATGGTGCAGTCTTTTTGTTTTGTTTTTTGCAGAGGGCCGTGGCAACCTTACCGATTCGCCACGTTCCGATTGACCTGTAACCACGTCTTCATCTGCCACTGTGAAAGGCATTGAACAGGCAATTCTGAGTAACCGGCGGATCCATCGGCGCACATTGGTAGAGAAGTTCAACGTTTCGTACGGTATATAGTGTCCAATATTGTGCATGACAAATTGCAATTTCCCAAGGTCAGTGCGCGATGGTCGCCTAAGAACTTGACAGACGACAAGACGGGACATTGAGTGATGTCATCTTTGGACCACTTGATGCGTTACGCAGAAGCAGGACATGAATTTCTGGCAGGTGTGGTGATGGGCTATGAGTCCTGGGCATACCACTACACTCCCGAAACAAAGAAGGCCAGTATGGTGTGGAAACATTCCGACTCCCCCGCCACCAAAAAACTTCAGAGTAACCCAATCTGCACAAAATGTCTTCATGACGGTGTTCTGGGACATGCATGGCCTTCTCCTGGTGGAGTTTCATCCATCGGGGCTCACTGTGAATGCCAAAACCTACGCTAACACATTGACAAAGTTGCGTCGAAAGACCCAACAGAGACGCTACAAATGTAAAACTGCTACATGACAACGCTCGTCCACATGTTGCGCAACACGTTTGTGATAAAATGGCGCAATTTGGCTGGGAAGTGCTCCAGCACCCACTGTACAGTCCGGACCTGGCTCCTTCGGACTTTAATCTGTTTGGTCCCTTGAAAAGATTCCTGGGCGGTCAATGCTTTTATTCGGCTGCCGAAGTCAAATCGGCCGCCCCGGTGGCGCAGTGGTCTAAGCGATGGCCTCTGATCATTCGTCCGAACGGGGTCCGGGTTCGAATCCCGGTGAGGCATGGATGTTGTGTTTGTCTTACGGCTCTGGCTCTCTCCCTTCCCTGGAACCAGTGACCCTAAATTAGGGACGGGCGACTGCTTATAGCCCATTGAGTTGCTCACGGTGGTCGTTAAACCTCCAATCAAAAAAAAAAAAAAAAAAAAAAGTCAAATCGGTTGTCCGCAGGTGGCGATATATGCCCAGAAAACGGACTTTTATGAACACGGTATACTAAAACTGGTACCACGATGTGATAAATGTCTCGAGCGTCTCGGTTCTTATGCTGAAAAATAGCTAAGAAATGTAGTTTCACTGTGTGTATGTTTTCTTTTGCCTATCTATTAAACTGTTGCCAAAAATAAAAAAAAACATTAATGTGCGTTACTTTTCGATCGTAATGTAACTTTTCAAATTGAAAAAACAAACAAAAAAACTTTTAATACCCTCCAAGAAAAACTGCTGGTTCTCATCGGACATTTTGATAAGCACAGCTAAATATTGGTCGATGCCGGTATCTTTTGCTATACAATATCCTTAATTCAAAACGCAGTGAGTTGGCAGTCGTAAATAAACACGTTACTAACGTTAAGGAATTTGCATTTGAAGTGAATTACTTTCATTCATTCCATGTATAAAAAATAGCTTAAAGTAATTAACTTCTATCACCACGATATTATCCTCCATTTATACAAACTATTACATCGTTGAAATGTTGATGATTCATATCGTTTGCATCTAATCTGGCAAAAGCAGATGAATAATCCCGAATGTTGCGGTTTATTTTCTGTTGAGTTCGTCGTGATTACTCGGAATGACGAAAGTCGTTCTTGGTTATTGCTTCCATGGCTTTTCCTGGCACTTTATTGTTAGCGCCATAACAAACTGCATGTAAAACCAGACTTTCTGTAACGGTAAACATTTCCTTACCAAAGTGCGGCACAAATTCCGTTGATTTCTGCGTAATATGTATCCATGTTTTATAACATTCGTTAAAACTTAAAAAAGTTATGCTAAAATAAACATTTTGAACGTAAAAATAATGTTGTGAAGCGTGTCACGCTGTGGTTACTCCGTCAGTCGAAGCTGCCAAGGTGCAGAAAAATACATTTCGTGTGCTGATCATAAATACCTTTAGGTCTCTTATGATCGGAAACAACACCCCACT
The DNA here is from genome assembly GCA_039090855.1 of Macrothele yani. Classification (NCBI taxonomy): domain Eukaryota; kingdom Metazoa; phylum Arthropoda; class Arachnida; order Araneae; family Macrothelidae; genus Macrothele; species Macrothele yani. The sequence goes on along the minus strand of CM076995.1, from coordinate 148,193,179 downwards.
TCCAGAAACTACAACGTGGGGTGGTTAGGTCAAATTACAGAGTATGCTTAAACAACCAGTACAAGAGCTGCTAGAGAGAAAAGAATTGTCGATGAGACTTCGAACATTCTTCGTCTGCTGATGTTTCTTTATTTCTTTTCTCCCCCTCCCCAAACCTTTTTTTTATAACTTTAATGACTCCATTATCACAGAGGGCTGAACATTGTCGGAGGAGTTAGTTTTCCTAACTGGTTTCAGAGGAAGAAAAGAACTGAGCCATCCCAGTTCTTTTCCTTCTCTGGCGCAGTGGTCGACATAGATCCGGGTTCGAATGCTGGTGAGGCATTGATATTGTGTTCGTCCTACGCCACTGGCTCCTTCCCTTCCCTGGAACCAGTGACCCTAAATTAGGGACGGGCGACTACTTATAGCCTATCGAGTAGCTAACGGCGTGTGTGTATGTGAAAAAGAGAGAGAGAGAGAGAGATCGTTAAACCCCCAAAATACAAAAAGAACCGGACGCAAAGAGAAACAGCAAATTCAATGTAATGTCGTCGCGATAGAACACGTGTGATCGTATATACTGTATAATATACTGACAAGGAACACCCCCAGGGTCGAACAAACAAAACCGCACCAAACTTTTGTTATAAGTCATTTACGTTCCTCCGAATTCAATGGCGATATTCGTTTTTCTGTAAAACTTCGCAGTTGCTCACTAGAGGGCTCCGTTGAGTTACCCGTCGCTCGCGGCTGCTACGCCAGTCGAGAGTGTGCAGGTGTTTGTATCACATGCCTTGTTTGTCTGTTTTCGTAGTGAGACGACATAATGGTTCAACGATTAGTAATCAATCCACTTCATGTATTGAGGTTGGTTGAGCTGAGAGTAACGACGTAAGGTGTGCCATGAAGATGGTAGTGGTCTGGAAGATGAGTCTTTCGCATGTTTTCTTGCGTCCGTGATTATGAACAAATATGAAAACTTGTTAGACAGTGATAGTGTCCTAACGTTGGATCGCAGTTACGATAATGGTGATGAAGGTAATGATGAGCAATGCATTGAAAGCAGTGATTGCGCTTCAAGTCCGAAGAGATAAGATGGAAGCATTTCAGCCACAGTGAATATGAATTTTCAACTGTAAAAAAGGTCAAAGTGTCAAGTGTAGTCACAATGCTCGATGAAAAAGCATTAGACAAAATTTTTGACGATTATTTTCGTTGGAAAGGAGTGCGGTTTGGAATCCCGGTGAGGCATGGATGTTGTGTTTGTCTTACGGCTCTGGCTCTCACTGTTTCATTGGTGAAAGCCTCGTATAGACATATATATCGCTTTAAATTCGTGCTCAATCTCCCCTCAAGGAGGGTTCAAACCTCGAACCCTCCCCCTTGACTACGCCACTGGGTCGAGTACTCAGAGGTGCGGGTTTCTGGCTAATCTTCCGAGAGCGGCTCGTGTATGAGTTGAATTACTGATGAGGCATAGGTTCTGCGTTTGTCCTACGTCCCTTCCTAAATGTGAACTGTCTTAAATTCGAGATGTAATGGTCACGTAACATTTGATTATTTTTATTATTGTTTATTATTCTGTTGTAAGGTCAGGTAAGGTAACATTTGACTACGCTTAACGTGCCGAGCAGCAGAAGACCTTCAAAACGTAAAACTTAAAAGATACGAATTTTGCATGCGTATAGACGTAGCAACTCGAGGTATCACCCTTCAGCAGTTTCAGACTGACATGTACTCTTTACGTCATGCTTCATTCCAGTATTCTTTCTTTCTCTGTTTTATTTCATAACCTGGAAGCGAACCTGCGCCAAACACCGACGATTAGCCAAAAGCCAGAGCCACTAACCACTCGGCCACCGGGGAAGCTTCCAGGTGGTCCCCATATTCTTGCAAACAAGAAGTTTGAATTTGAACGTCTTCAATTTCTGGTTAAGCTGCCTTTGTTACGTCACGAAAGAACACTCAAGACATGTCACTCAGAATAGCTGGAAAGGCTAGGATCCTTTACTTTTCACATTAACTGCTCTAAAGGTGAACCAGAACCGAAGTGGGGTGACTTGGAAATTTAAGACAGATCACTGAAAAAAAAATGGGGGGGGGGCGCACTGTCCCACTCCGTTGATCCCTAGGGGGAAATCGGCAGGAAAGACTTGCATTTCATATTTAAAATTGATGCGGCGAACCTCAAAGCTGTTACCTTCTCCGATTAGTGGCCCTTTTCCAACCAACTTAGTCTCGGTACTCTTTCAGCTCTACACTGGATGTCGCCTCACCGGTAGCGCCGTGGTACAAAGCTCTGGCTGCTAATAATTTTTTCGAGATGGGTCCCAGTCTAACCTTGAGAGAGGCATGAATGATGTGTTTGTCGTATGGCACTGGCTCTCCCTTCCCTGGAAACAGTAGCCCTAGATTAGGGACGTCCAACTCTTTATAGCCCACTAAATTTGCCCACCGTAGTCGTTAAACCTCCAAACAACAACTAACCTACTGGACGTTCACACATTATAATTGGGCAGCACGAGGAAACTAATGCTTTGTAGAATTCCTCTATAAAAAACATTCTCGACACACGGAAAGATTACGAACGTGCTCCGTTGCAATAACTGATTTGTACAGGTCTTAGCTGTAGCTCCAAAACGCTCTGGAGAACCAAATGTGACTCACCATAACATGCCGTACTTCGCGGTAGCACGTAGTTCTAATCCCCCCTCCCCCGCTTTTTTTCCTCCCAGGCGAAATGAATGTTTCCACACACATTTCGTTAATTATCCCTTAATCCTCTGAAGTAAGTCCGTGCTGAACGACTTCAAAGGAAATGCAGAAACACTGACCAATTTCTTTCGTTGGCGTTGGAGAAGCGTTTTAACCTTACTCTCAATAAAGAGCCCTTTTATTTTGATCAAAAAAGAGACCATTAGTTCTGATCGAATAGATACCTCGTATTTCTTATCGTCGAAACTTTAAAATATATTTTCCAGATTCTTGTATGGTTTTATAACTGGCAGGGAACTCTTATTTAGAAGCGTTACAGTACAATGAAGTTCGGTTCAGTTCAGTCACGTGTTTCTGGAAATCTTGATAAAATGATATCTGCTTTGATTTGCCTGCGATACATGTATTTTCGCATCACTTCCAACCCCACACCAAGATAAACGTCGGCTGGATATATGGGTACCCACACCGCTCACCTGCACTGAAAGGGTTAACATAAAAAGCTGACTGAAAGCCTGGTGATTGCTAGAGTGGAAGTTTTTTTTGTTAAAGGAAGGGATCCAAAAGTTTATTATCTACATAGGGTGTGGGATAAGCTCATAGTATGCCACTGGTGCCAGGGGTTTAATTGGAGGATGCTGGAAAAGTGGGGGGGGGGGGGTGAAAAAAATTCGTGTGTTGGAAGAAAGTAAATTTTCTTGAAAGCTGAAAATTTGTATAGTGAATATTTAGAAATTTTAACCAATGATTAAATAGGGCTAAAATTCATAAAAAGGGAGAACTGTTTAATATTTTATAGTTGGTTAAAACCGGATATCTTTTTTCGAAAAGTACACTTGATCAATCATGAAAGAAATAAGGGATTACACCATATAATACAAATTTTGAAGAAGACAGTCCGATTTTTGGTGTAAATGTGACATGGGTGGTAAGTCAGATAATATAAAAAAACTAGAAAATTTCATCGTCCTGGAGCGGGACTCGAACCTGCATCTCTCAGATAGCGCCCGGGTATGCTAACCACTACACCACCCAGAACGACCAAGTCTCAAAGTTTCCGATTAATTAGAATATAACCATCACAGGATTCGTTAGTCGAAGCAACCGGCATTCATGTTTAGCGAATCTGGATTTTAAGAATCCTATCCCGTGATTGCCCGGAGAAGCAGATAAATCATGAAAGAAATACGGGATTACACCATATAATACATTTACACCAAAAATCGGATTGTCATCTTCAAAATTTGTACACTTGATCATTTCGTTTTTGTGTAATTTTATTTTTAATTAGTCATGTCTAAATGTTTCCGAAAAAAGGCAAAAACATCTAAGTATCAAACTGTTTCACGGTTGCTGAAACAGTAGAGACTTACATTTTCACAAATCTTGTTCATGCTGAAAAAATTCAGAAGAATATCTGCAAAATTTGTAGTAGACTAAAATGAAGAGATACGCAAATGCGCTTTGGGTCGCAATAAATGACATTGAACATACGTTTTAAACGAGAAAAACTAAAAAAATAAACATTAGATCTCTATTTACATAGACTTCAAACATTTAAAAAAGATATTTTGCTTTGCTTAAGAAAATATCTCATTCAAGCCAAAGCTGAGATATTCACGTAAATGCTAATTGCTATTGACAACTCTGCTATATCTTCAAATGGAGGGGTGTTGAGATTTTTTGTCTGAAGTTGGAGCGCGTAGGAAAGGTGGGTATAAATCTCTGGCTAGTGTCTCCTGGGTAATTATGAGCATGCAAACTTCATTCGCTTTTATATTTTCCATGCTCCTCGGATTATTTTTTTTCTTTTCTTTTTTATTTGGGGGGGGGGGGGGGAGTTAACGACCACAAACCAAAAGCAACTCAGACGGCTATACGCAGTAACCCGTCCCTAATTTACAGCCACTGGTCCTTGAGGCAGGGACGTTGCTAGACTTCGAAATCTTGGATGGGCGAGCATTATTTTTGGTGGGACAAGTAAAAGAACGAATCCTTAATGCTTTTTTAATTGAAAGTTTAACGACCACCGTGAGCAACTCAGTGGGCTATAATCAGTCGCTTGTCCCAAATTTAAGGTAACTGGTTCCAGGGAAGGGAGAGAGCCCGAGCCGTAAGACAAACACAACATCCATACAAACATTCGAACCCCGACTCTTCTCTGACGAATGGTTATAAGCCAGCTCTTAGACCACTTCGCTACCGGGGCGGCTTTAATGCATTTCACTACCTGCTACAAAGGAATTCGTGCAATCTTCACCCCTTCGACCCGAATACACACACATAATGGATCTGACTAGTTACGACACTGGTGTAAATATAGAAGTGTTAGTAAAATGTCCCCTTCAACTTTTTGCTTGCTCTGAATGCATTGTCTTAAACTGCTTTTCAAATTTTTTTATTTTTTGCATACGGAAATAGTACTGTACTTGAACAATTTATTTAAAAGAAAATGCCGTTTTTGTTTGTTTAAATCAAATTTTAACGTCGTGCCATGCAGACACAATATCTCCTTCCCCCTTGACTTCCTTTCATTCCTTCCAGAGGTGCCGCCCCGGTGGCGCAGTGGTCTTAGGCGCTGGCCTGTGATCATTCGTCCGTAAGGGGTCCGGGTTCGAATCCCGGTCGGGCATGGATGTTGTGTTTGTCTTACGGCACTGGCTCTCTCCTTCCCTGGAACCAGTGACCCTAAATTAGGGACGGGCGACTGCTTATAGCCCATTGAGTTGCTCACGGTGGTCGTTAAACTTCCAATCAAAAAAAAAAAAAAAAAATTCCTTCCAGCCAGCGATTTTGCCTTACACTCCTGTCCTACAAAGCAGTCGTCAGCCACTTTCTGCACCTTCACTGTCCCGGGGAATTTTAAGAGTGCTAGTGTAGTTTTAGACTCCACTTTCCGTGTTGGAATCCCATATTTAGTAACTAAAACAAACAGCAGTGCAATTAGTAATGATCTCCCTCAGTGAATTCCTGTCCACTCTCCTCGTTCTCCCCTGGGGCCCTGGCCATACTAACATGAAAAAGAGGCTTAAACTAAGGATTTAGAAGAGTGGAGAACAGTTAAATTTTCATGGCCCTGCAAATGCTATTTGGAACGAGGGTCAATTGCACCCCTCACAGAACCTGTCAATCAAATTCAAGGGTGAATTGCACCGGACTCCTCCTATCGCATGGGGTAGTTGCACCGGATCCCCCACGAGGAAGTTGCAGACTGTTTCGTAGACGATTTGATCAAGGTACTTAGAAAGAGGAGAGGTAGGTCCAATCGCCTTTGTTTCCGTGCCGCCGGCGAGCTGTCACCTTACGAGCTGGAGTGTGACGTCACATGGCCATAAACTATCTCTTGAGCATTCGGAGCTTGTGCTGTAGTGTCGATTACTCGCTGCATTTCATTGTCAATTTTAAACCTGCTTTGCAGTTTCATTCATTTTTTTTTGTTGTTGTTTACAACTGTCTCGAAAAATATCTGGATAAGCTGTTGCACTTTGTCGTAATAACAGTTCAAAGGAAAGGAAGTTAGATGTTACATACCATGTTTTGTTTTCCCATCGGATAGAGATTTCTTGAAGCAATGGGTAGCGAAATACTGTCAAAAGGATGTATTCGATGCAAAGAAAGCTCGAATGTGTTCAGAACACTTGATGTCACGAAGTAAGAGCGAGATCATAGAGATTAATTGCTGAACGTGCCTCCCAGAAAAAAATTGAGAAAAGTTGCCGTGCCTACAAAAAATATGCCTTAGCAGATGGAGGAGCAAACTTCTGTTCGAAGTGAACGGTTTAAGATCGGAGAGGTCAGAAATAAAATGCATTAAATCGAATTGAAAGTATATCTCCAGTTAAACGTCAAATCACAGGTCACAATGAAAGTGACATCATTCCTGACCAGCATTTATCATACCGTCAACGTTATGTGAGAAGTGTGAATGTCTGAACAAAAATATAAGGCAGCTGAAGAGTGAAAATAATTCACTACGGGAAGAATTGCACCCACTCCCGATATTTCGATCATTTCTACGAAGGAGAAAACAACTCACTTCTTAGGGGAAAATAGGTAGGGCTGCATTAAATAAAACCTAAGACTTGACAAAATGCAGATTACATTTTAAAGTTAAATATACTGAAAAATGGCACATTTTGAACTGGGTGGGCGGCAGGATGTGCCAGACAAATTTCAGTTCAGCCCACCCTCTCACCCCCTTGGCGACGTCCCTGCTTAGAGGGTATCGTCATCGGGCAAAAACATCTAGGATTCGAACATCTGCATATATGTCTGATGAATGGCCAGAGCCTCAGACCACTTGGAAACCGGAGCGGCTCCTCGAAATTTTCATTACACCTGCCATCATTACACCTACATCTAAGGGCGAATGAGTTTACTACTTTGTTCTAGATCTCAGTAGAATTACTTTTCGATGCTAGATATCAGAAAAAGATTACGTATTTTAACGATGTTAAAATTCCAGTCAAGTTACTCATTCCTCCTTCCTTTTCACACGCACGTACATTGGCTTCGTGCGTCACTGGCTTGCTACGTTGTATGTACGTCTGCTTCTTACGTAGGGCTGACATGTTTGCCGAGCTGCACTGCGAGTCCGATTGATCGCGAAAGACTGCGGGGTGGGTAACGTTGGGTGGGACAGTCTTCTCAGCAGATGATACACAACGCCTACACAAGAAACAATGGCTTCCGTCTGGTCGATGCGCGACGCAGCACTCAGCGCAAACAACATTGCTTTAGAAGAACTGCATCTGACAAAATGCCTCACAGCAAATCACTGAAACCACAAAGGACGTGCGCTTGAGTAGCGGTTCGGCACAAATTCTTCACTCCGCTAACTCCAGAACTCAAATATTTACGTCCAGCCAGTTGCACGGAAAATGCAGTAAAAGAAAATGAAAGCAAAAGAAAGGACATGAAGAAATTCGTAATGGGGGAATTTTCAATGATCGTTGCTTCAGAGAATCTTTCTACGTAAAGTTCAGCTGCGAACTGAATAGATATTTAAGAATTTGAAAATATCTCGCTAGCGAGTAATATTTATTTTGGTAGAATCTCTGAGACATTACATCAAAAACAAACAAATCAACAAAGCTCCGATAGTGGATTTTGGTTGCAGTTTTCTGTTGACATATTTTCACTGTATCGCATTTGAAAGAAATATGTAACTTTTTCGCATAAAGAAATAGCACAGGACTCCATGCTTGAAATACATACAGTATTTTTGCACATTTTAAATAATTTTCATTAACGAAATAAAATATTTTATTAATACAAACTGAAAAGCCTACTTCGAACCTCTAAGTAAGTAATTCTTCGTTAGATAAATTACTTGTCCTACAATTTGCATTTTCTTAGAAGTTCTATTCCCGAATTTCCTACACAAAATTGCATGTTAAAGTAAAGGGTTTCATAAATAAACTATTTCAACACACTGTCTTTTGTGCTTCTTATGTCTTTAAACATTCGGGCTTGGACTCTTTTTATTTCCTTTTCATATTGCTATCATTATCACATGATTGTCCCCTACGGTCCCATAAATTAGAATATTCCATTTGTAAACAAAACAGAGGGAGAGTGACATGGGGTCCGTCCCTCATTTAGGGCCGTTGGTTCCAGGAAACAGAGAGAGCCAGGACGGAAAGACAAACACAGCTTCCATGCCTTACCGGAATTCGAACCAGGAACCATCTCGGACAAATGGTCAGAAGCTAGCGCTTACACCACTGCGCGGCCTGGCCGGCAGATGTAGATAAGCCAATTAAAATTAAGTATATGCCAACAGCATTAATAAGTGGTACACAGGAGACAAGTATGCACCCCTTATTAAGGAGTGGAAAAGTAAAGTAGATTACAAGAAATTATTAATTAAGAAGTAACCGAGAAAGATAGAGGGCAGTTGACTTACGCGAAGCAAGGCACCGCTTGCATCCCCGTATGCAGACATCCCATGTAACTTTATTAGGGTTTAATGACCACCGTGAGCAACTCGGTGGCCTATAAGCAGTCGGCCGTCACTAATTTAGGGCCACTGGCTCCAGGGAAGAGAGAGACCAGTGCAGTAAAATAAACACACCAGATCATAGATCAGTTCATATGTAGAGGATTTTAGGAAGGGAGTGTCTGACCCCAGGTCTTTAACAACCCTTAGAAATAGGAAGCTAGGAGATTTAGGCTAGAGTGCCCGATAGGAAAGTGACATGGAATCGAGGTAGAAAGGGGAGGAAGACGCCCTTATTTATTACCGGGGGCCAGTACCCGGGGTCCGACGGTTTAACGTGCCCATCCGACGCACGGCGGATATTTTGTGGTTCGAGCGTTCGTACCTGCCCAGGATCGAACCTGAGGCTATTTCCATGGCAGTCACGAACGCTGACCACTACGCCACCTGCGGCCCTACAAACACACCATCCATGCCTCACCTAGGACTCGAACCGAGACCCATCAGCACTGAAACCACTGCGCCACCGGAGTGACACCTAGTAATTGAAATTTCGATAAATGTACACTGCAGTGCCAGGTGAAAATTTACTGGTATCGCATCGCATTTCGCGATGGAATTACGATGCAGTTTGATATTTGTTTCGAAAATACTTACGATGCAAGTTTTACAACTACACAACGGCATTTCTTTTAATTTAATATGGAGTCTTTTTTAGAACATACTTTTGACAGACGATATAAGCGAGCGAGCATATTATTGCATTCCATTTTTCAGTTGTGCGATGGCATGTTCCAAATACACTGCTGGCCACCCAAAATGCAACACTCAGAAGAACACGAGATAGCAAAGCCAGATTTACTGGACACATAACAACAGATACAAAGATATAACGATTGAGCTTACAGGCCCATGCGACTTGCGGAACATGCAGACATCAATAGTTCGTGTGGCCCCCATGGCAGGCAATAAGGCCGCGGCATCGAACGAAAGAGGCTTTGGATGTGGGCTTGGGGTATGTCGGTCCAGGCTGCTTCCACACGTTGCCACAGTTTATCAGGCGTAGCCACGGGTGGTGCTTGCCGGACCACTCTGTTGCCGATCAGCGACCAAACGTGTTCGATGGGCGACATATTGGCAGAACAGGCGGGCCACGGCAGCAGTGACACCTGGTGGGCCGTGAAGAATTGTTGCACGATGCGTGCCACGTGCGGGCGCGCATTCTCCTGTTGAAACGTGGCCGCTGACAGATTCTGCAGGTAAGAGAGGACTACAGGCTCCAAAACGTCGGAGATGGTGCGCTGGCTGTTGAGTGTACCGGCGATGCATACCAGAGGGGTGCGGGTGTCATATCCAATTGCGCCCCAAACCATAACGCCAGGCGACGGACCGGTATGACGATGCATAATGCAGGCGTCATACAGTCTCACGCCGCGGTGCCGCCACACGCGGATCCGACCATCGTGGTATTACAGGCAGAAGCGGGATTCCTCGGAGAAGGCAATGCCGTGCCATTCCGTAGTCCAGGTGCGGCGTTCAACGGCCCACTGCCGCCGCACTCGCCGGTGGTGTAACGTCAATGGTAATCGGAGCAATGGGCGCCGTGCGACAAGTCCCCGCTCCTGCAGACGACGTCGAACGGTACGTACTGACACAGGTTGTTGCGTAACACACCCTAATTCCTGCGCTAACGTTCGTGATGTGGCGGTGCGAGCCGTCAATACCCGCCGCACAACCACACAGAGACATATGCGGTCCTCTCGTTCGGTGGTGTGCCGCGGCTGCGACAATCGCTCACGTCGGTCCTTCCGTCCCTCCTGCACCCATCGAATCCATACTCGCCTCACTGTGGCTGGATGTCGTCCCACACGGGCGCCGATGCCTCGGTACGATAAACCGATGTCGCGATAAGCCACTATTCGTCCTCTGTCGAACTCCGAAATGTGCTGGAATGACTGCCGTATTCTGCGACGAGGCATCAGGAAGCTTCCCACGCACAGGTCCGGCATCACAACACACTTCCACCCCGCCTTCTGTGCACCCTTCTTATAGTGCGTTTCGGTGGCGTGCCGGGCGCACATAATTTGCATATGTCGTACAATGCTAATCGTTTGCATATCCTCTCGCGGGCGACGCATGCTGAGAATGTCAGGCCAATCGGATGCTTCCTTCTTGGTGTTGCATTTTGGTGGGCCAGCAGTGTAGAAATTAACACAGCGCCAGCGGCACAATTTCTCAAAGTGAACTATTGCATGAGTGCCGGACAGGGCCTATGGCGAAAGTCTTTCCCATCCTTCCACGTGGCCCGCAAAGTTTATTACTGAAACAGTGAAGACGAACTGTTTAGATTATCTTCTTTGAATTACTTTCCAGGGCTCAGAATTCAAAGATTCGAACCCGCAATCAGCTTGCGATTTATTTTTAAGAAAGAAACATAGACATCCTAATGTCTAAACGTCAACGCGAATCAGAGTGATTCTGAATGATGCCACCTTTCGCAAACATCCTCTGTTCAGCGTTATTTTTCCTTTTTAAGTACACGATTTCTTTTCCACGAGTGTTTGATAAATTACATTTTCATTTCCAAATATTATACACGGTCGTATCAAAATAATGTGACCACCCCCGGAATCACACTGTACCCGCCCAGGCACGTCACAGAGTGCACGTGACAAGGTCGAGCACACGGAGACATAAGCGGCCGGCCAGGACAGATGAGCCATAGTGCATGACGTGAGCACAATGGGCGGACGATCAAAGGGGAATGGTAATCGGCTACTGCGCCAAAGGTGGAAGCCTCTCAGAAACAGCAGACTTCATGGGCTGTTCGCGAGGTGATGTAGTAATGGTGTTCGAAGCATAGACCGCTAGCATTCCGAGTACCTCGCGACGTCATAACTGTGGAGCGCCAAAAGCCATCGACCCCAGAGGAGAACGTCGACTGGTAAAGGGCAATCGACGCACAACAGTACAGCAATTTACCAGGCAGATGAATGCTGGGGCACCCAGGTACGTGTCCCCGATAACAGTAGAGCGAACCCTGTTACGCATGGATCTCCGGAGTCGATGCTGCGTCCAGGCGCCCATGTTAACCCAGGTCCATCGGCAACGACGCCTGCAGTTCGCATGGGACTACCGTCATTGGACAGTGGAAGAGTGGGAAAAGGTTGTCTTATTCGACGAATCGAGAGGTTTCTACTCCACCGAAGTGACGGGGGATGGGGGATACACGAGAACCAACACCCGGACACGCTCGTCGGTCAAGTACAGGCCGGCGGTGTCAGTGTGCATGCCTGGGAAATGTTTTCCTGGTATGACCTTGGACCGCTGGTTCCACTGAATGGGTCCCTGAACGCCAATGGCTACCTCTCCATCCTCGCTGACCACGTGCATCCCTTCATGTTGGACGCTCACATTGGTGGTGATGGTGTCTACCAATAGGACAATGCGCCATGTCACGTCGCTAAATGGGCGTGGGACTGGTCTAGGAACACGACAGCGATGTCTCCGTTCCCCCTTGGCCGGCGAAATCACCCGACCTCAATCCCATGGAGCACTTGTGGGACTATTTGTATCTACAGGTTCAACGTGCCGACCCACAACCACGTCATATCCGGAACCTCCGTGCTGTGCTACGGTCCGAATGGGCACGTGTGCCTCGGGCAAAACTAGCGTCTCAATCCTACAGCGGCCGAATCCTCATTCCCTGTAATGCGCATGCCCGAGACTTGGAAATTTCCTCCCCATCTGTTGGTCTGGCACTCTTTGCTTAGGAGTGGACAGTCAATAACGCTCCAGATTAATCCCACAGTGGCTGAATCCTCATTCCCTGTAATGCACATGCCCGAGACTTAACAAATTACTTGATCCTCAATTTTTCATATCACGTATGCCTTTTCTCTAATCTACTGTGGATGATGGATGGTAATACTGTTGAAGCACCTTGTATGGAGAATAAAGATTGTTTTTCTTGCTCGTTTTGTAAGAAAATATTCATGAAGTCGTTTAATTTGTATCGACATATGAAGAATATTCATCCTGACCAAAGCACTGATTCATCGTCTTCAGAAAAAAAAAAAAAAAAAGGTGACTACAGATGTTCAGGGTGCGAGAAATCGTTTTCTCACAAACAGAATTTTTATAGGCATATGAAAAATTCCCATCATCAAGTAGTAGAAGGTATGACATCTGAGAGGAAGGTATATTCATGTTCGTTTTGCGAAGAAACGTTTTTACAGAAATATAATTTGAATAGACACGTACATAACGTTCATCCATCGCAAATCAAAGGTGTGCCCCTTCGGTCGTGCACCATTTGTGAAAAAACGTTTACTTGTAAAAAATCTTAATGCTCATTTTCTGAAGAACAAAATACTGTAGTAACGAATATGACATGTTGTATTTGTGACAAGAGTTTTTTTTGTTTTTATATCTCTGAAGATTTTGCATACACACATTGAGGCAGAATATTTGGATATCTCTCTGTCATTTGAAAATAAAAAGTTTAATTGTATGAACGATTTTGCTGTGTGGAAAGAGAAAATTGAAATTGAGTCTCGGTCTCATTTTGTTAAATGCAGATCAGACTTCCTGCTAGCAGATGGTAGAACTGCTGTCCAATATAAATGCCATCGAAGTGGGTGCTATGAACCCGTGCAATGCGCATGCCCGAGACTTGGAAATTTCCTCCCCATCTGTTGGTCTGGCAGAGACGTCTAAAATTATGATCGACAGAGACGTCTAAAATTATGTGGAATTCTCACAAAAAATGAAGAAGTTGCAAAATATGAGCACATTTCACCACTCACGTTGAAACATGAGATATGGGAATCATAGAGGAACAGATATTTCTTTACCCAGCGCCATATTGTGACGTCACACTTAGTATTAACACAGCATTTGAGCATAATGTTCAACGTGCACCTTAATCTGGGGCGTATATCGACTATCCACTCCTGGGCAAAGAGTGCGAGACCAACAGATGGGGAGAAAATTTCTAAGTCTCGGGCATGCGCATTACAGGGAATGAGGATTCGGCCACTGTAGAATTGAGACGCTAGTCTCGGGCAACCACCTTCCAGGGCCTCATTGCGTCCATGCCACGCCGTTGCCGTCCAGGCCAAAGGTGGTTATTTCAATTATTAGGTAGGCGGTCACATTATTCTGATACGACTGTGTATATTTTCTGATATATTCGAATTTTTTTTTTAACTGCTTTTAGGAGAAAGAAGGCGTGAAAGAACATTAGTGTGGAAGACTAGGAATTATTATAAAAAAATATATATATAGTCAAGCCCTCATGAAGTAATGTTTTTTGTTAGTACTGTTGTGTACATACAGAAAACCTGAAATTTCTAAAAAAATTGCTGTGCAAAATCAAAAAATCACTGCATAACAAATTTTACCCAGCTGCAGAGACCAAAAAAGAGATTAACCGCTTCGAGTGAGTGAGTTACTGCTGTAAACAAGTTTTGCGTTCTCTCGTTCAAGGGAACATAAACGTGACTACGAAATCACAACTATCAAATGCAAAATTACTTTTTCAAGTAACTTCTTCAGAAGCAGAATATGTCAAATATATTACCTGTTAACAGAAAAAATGTACATGGAACGTTTTTCACATAGCTCAAAGCAAAATTATTATTTTTTCCAGTCAAACATTAAGAAATGTGGATATCATGGCAAATATCAAAATATTGTTACGCCACGTAGCAGACAAATTGTACATCACAGTAAATCGAAGGTGATGGTGTTGCCATCCCCATAATTAATGATGTACAAGTCTTCCGATCTTACGTAGAAACAGGGGCGTCGCTAGACCATTTCAGGGATGACTGAAGCCCCTTTAATAATCTACGTTTTTCATTTCAGTTTTAAAAAATACATTTCTAAACCTCTACTAAGTTGGGAAAACTATTACTTTAAATCAATCATCAAGAAATAAAGAACACAAAAAGTCAATGGCAAATTTACATTTGACCATTATTATACTACCGAAGGATGTCTCGCCTCTTGCTTAAGGACACGTCCCACGGCTAAATAGGGTGTGTAATGAGGTTTGCGCCGCCCGGTTGCGCAGTGGTCTAAGCGATGGCTTCTGATCATTCGTCCGAAAAGGGGCAAGGTTCGAATCCCGCTGAGGCATGGATGTTGTGTTTGTGTCCCATTGAGTTGGTCATGGTGGTCGTTAAACCTCCAATCAAAAAATAATAATAATGCGGTTTGTATCATCATCATCATCATCATCATTGTCAACCATTATCAATCCACTGCTGGACGAAGGTCTCCTCAAGTTTCCTCCACAACGGTCTGTCTTGTGCCAGTCTCCTCCATGTCACTCCCGCATACTTTCGAATTTCATCCACCCATCTTCCATGTGGTCTTCTTCTGGGTCTTTTCCTGTCCCTTGGAATCCAATCTTATATATATATATATATATATATATTCTATAAAGATACCTAAGCAAAAAAAATATACAAATATAATTTTGACTCACACCTAGTACAACATAGAAAAGGTTATGTATCTACCTGTGTGAGTAAAAGGAGAAAAGAAAAAAAAATAAAATAAAACAACTGAATGTAGAAGGTGTCGAGAATACTGAGCCTTGGCTTTATCAAGGACCAGCAAAAACTCTGCATTTTCTCACTTCCACAAAGACCTAGTTGGAAATGGGTTTCTGCAAGGCCATAGATGCAAGTAACATTCCCACCTAAAATAGTTTAAAATATATATATATATAAGTCATGTCCTCCGTAGAGTAGCATGACCTAGCACTAGTTAACAATTTCGCTTGCATCCATTAACCTTCATGGCCCGACCCATGCTCTTCATCTGTTACTATTAAACAGAGAGAAGAAGATTAAAGAGAACTCAAGCTGTGAGAGTGACATAATAAATAGAAATGATTTTCAGCTATAACGAAATTCCAAGTTCGTTTGAGAGAGAATTTAAACCTGAAAAACAAATTTTACATTGCAATTAAAAAAGGAAATGTTAATTTATAACGAACAGATTTTTGAAAGAAAACTTGAGTCTAAAACCCCCTACTCTACAACTTATGACAGCACGAAAACGAGAATAAGTTAAAGATAATAATTAACTAAAGAAAACTTTGTGAAAGTTATATACCTTAAACAGTTAGTTGCAATATGTACAAAGTATTTCAGCAGTGCTTTAAGTGCATAATTAATTAGTTATTAAGAACTTAACTACTTTGAAAAAACAGCGCATAGACAGCGCATAGAAAAGGAACAAGCTTAGCCATCTTCTGTTCCTAGGTACCACAAAAGACGCTCAAAGTTACAAAGAAAAGTAAGAGTTAAAACCCGCATAAATGTTAACAGACAAACCAATGCTTAAAAGCTGAAAAGCTAAAAAAATACAGAGAAAAGGTACATGAAGTACTAACATTGAACTTATAAAACCTAGAGCCCAAAAACAAGGAAGAGAGCTTACCTCTTGTGTTACAAAAACTTTTCTCCTCACAAGAGGAGAACATGGCTGACCTCTTCCGCCACTCCCTAGACGCTGATGCACTTAAAGCACTGCTGAAATACTTTGTACATATTGCAACTAACTGTTTAAGGTATATAACTTTCACAAAGTTTTCTTTAGTTAATTATTATCTTTAACTTATTCTCGTTTTCGTGCTGTCATAAGTTGTAGAGTAGGGGGTTTTAGACTCAAGTTTTCTTTCAAAAATCTGTTCGTTATAAATTAACATTTCCTTTTTTAATTGCAATGTAAAATTTGTTTTTCAGGTTTAAATTCTCTCTCAAACGAACTTGGAATTTCGTTATAGCTGAAAATCATTTCTATTTATTATGTCACTCTCACAGCTTGAGTTCTCTTTAATCTTCTTCTCTCTGTTTAATAGTAACAGATGAAGAGCATGGGTCGGGCCATGAAGGTTAATGGATGCAAGCGAAATTGTTAACTAGTGCTAGGTCATGCTACTCTACGGAGGACATGACTTATATATATATATTTTAAACTATTTTAGGTGGGAATGTTACTTGCATCTATGGCCTTGCAGAAACCCATTTCCAACTAGGTCTTTGTGGAAGTGAGAAAATGCAGAGTTTTTGCTGGTCCTTGATAAAGCCAAGGCTCAGTATTCTCGACACCTTCTACATTCAGTTGTTTTATTTTATTTTTTTTTTCTTTTCTCCTTTTACTCACACAGGTAGATACATAACCTTTTCTATGTTGTACTAGGTGTGAGTCAAAATTATATTTGTATATTTTTTTTGCTTAGGTATCTTTATAGAATGTGAATTCTGAATTTTCAAAACTGCTGCGTTGCGCGTTTTGATTTTCAGGTTATTTTGCACCCTTCGTTCTAAATTCTAAAATTTTTTCCTTAGTCTTCAGTTTTGCTCTTAAGTATATATATATATATATATTTACTTTTTAGCCATAGTTTCTTTTCAAGAGTTGGCAATACTGTATGCGCCTGGTGGACGTAGACATCAATTGGACGTGCTCAGAGATTTTAGATCTCATACGCTCAATTTGGTGTTACAGGTCTACTTTTCTTGTCTTACTTTGGATCTCTCCCTCTCTTTATTGCTCTTAATTGTCCTTAACTCCACTGTAGCACTGCTCAATACTCCTCATCGCAGCAAAGCAACTGCGCGTACCATCTCCATACTCGCAAAAACCCACCGGTGATGGGGAAAGGATCAACATTTAAATTATATGAATGCTGCGTTAAAACTATTCCTAAAACTGGTTGTAAGAAAAATTTAATTAATGAGTTTAATTATTTTAAAACGCTGTAGTTGTTTTTGTTTTTTCCATTGCTGAAGAAGGTGCATGAGGTGAGTACATGGAAAAAAATTAAATCCTGTTTAGCCCGATGCCGTCGCTTTCGCAGGCACTTCCTTATCGTAATCTGGAGACAGGGGTACAACATAGTGAGGACAGACAAGCGTTTTGTTTTTAGCTAAAAGGTAGAAGCTTCAAAATCGTCGACTTTCCTTCATCAGACTGACTCCATTTACACCCACAAAAAACCTAACGTGTTTCGAAGTCATATATTTTTTGGTTGATTCTTTTCATATTCGTTTTTTTTTAATCTCATTTCTCAAGAATTTTGTTAATTCTTTTAATATCTTTTATGCTTCTACATTTTTGACAAGGGTTAATCTGGAGAACCCCGGACTTCTTTTGGGAGCTGGCCCGAAATATTGGACATGCAAATAAAAATACCCCAGAGAAAACATCTCCTGAAATACTCAAATAGATGTTACTGGCAGATGAATGCCAAATTAATCATCCAAGTGAACATGCCTCAGAGCAGTGACGTAACCAGAAATTTCTTAAGAAAGGGTTGGAGGTCCATGGATTTGGTTCATTGGTGAAAGTACATTTATACCGCTCGCAATCCACTTTCAAGCGGGTCCAGACCTGAGGGACCCCCCCGGCTACGCCTCTGCTTCAGTCAACCTGAAAATTACATCGCCCTGGAACGGAAATCGAACATGCATCTCCCGATTTACGTGTTTCGATTGCGCACAGCAAAGCGTTTCCCCTGAGTCCTGAAACACATTCTCAGTTGCTTGGAGGTTCCTTGTTCTGGGTGGTGTAGCGGTAACATACTCGAACGTAAATCGGGAGATGCGTGTTCGGTTCTCGTTCCAGGACGAAGTAATTTTCAAGTTTTCTGAGACAGGTCCACTTGCATTTCCTGAAATATTGGGAAGCGATAAAAATATCTCTGCATTATTAAAATGCATTTTCAATGATTCGTTAAATATATATTTAAAAACATATACTAATGTATTTAAAAATAAGCAATCAATAACAAAAAACCAAGTGATATCTCATGGGGAGAGCCCAGGTCCCTGGGCCACCCCCACTGAGGGCGCCACTGACATAGTAGCCTTCAATCGTCACACTTTTCACTCTTTTCTTTCCAGAAATTCCACATCATCAAGCCATTCTGATTCTTCCTTTTCATCCTGTATTGATAATTAATCATCACATAAAGCACAAGTGTCCAGTCAGACTGCGCGATTTATAAACCATACAATGTCTTGCCTTCCTCCTGCAATCGGTGGCGGTGGAAGAACACAAATGGTACGGGTACTTAGAACAGAGGCTGCTCCTTCAGTAAAGATAAAGATCTATCTGAAGGGGAGTCAAAATAGAGGTGGCTGCATAAGTTACGGTTTCCAAATCTGGCAGCAAAAGCGCCCACTTCGTTTTATTAGTGGCATCAAAGCCAGAAAGCCACGTTGTGGGGGGGGGGCACACACACACCAAATGTTCTTTGTCTAGCGACGCCCTTCAGTATAAATGCAGAGATTTTGTGTCTACATATGATAGTAAAACAGACAAAATGATACTACAAGTACATACCTTTCTTGTTTGTTTGTTTTCGTAGAAAAGAGATGCTGGAAAAACAGGATAACCTAATTTAATTTTAAGTTTTAATGGGATGCCGTTGTATTTCCTCAGGTTGTTGACCTAACAACGAATGTTTACTGCATTCCGTGTTATCCCAAGTACAAGAGAGGGAGAAAGGCTTTGCCGGGATTACAAAACCGGTTCGGCTTCAGTGAAACCACAGTAATTTATTGCTTCCCAAGAGTTGAACAGCTACGGATACAAAAGACTACACAATGGGCACTTGAGAACGAGTACCTACTGTGATAATTAATACTGCTTAAATATTCTGAGAAAGACTCGAGAATTCTAAGATCATAGAAATTTATTAACGAAGTACTCAGATAAACTAAATGTGATCCGTGCCCTAAAATCAACGAACTTTAAAAAAGAGAGAGAGAGAGAGAGAGAGAATTTTGTGAATACCAAAGATATTCACAATCCACCGAAAAAATAAAATAAATAAACACTTGTGTTCTTTATAAAAGGGTTAGAGATGATCAAAATTGTTGTATAAAAGTGATCATAAAAAAAGAACAAAATTGTTTTCATCTGTATAATTATCAGTGTGAAAATCGAATGATAATTTCTTAGATGAAATATGTGTGAAAAGTATGTAAGACACCCTCCCACCCCATCCCCGCTAAAAGAAAAAAAGGCTATTACTATGCAGGAGAAATAAACTCCACCCTCTAAATTTAAATTTGCAGTTTTCTAAGTTTCTTTTCTGAGCCAAAATTTGTTCTTCAGGCTGGCAGCTATAAAAGTAAATTTATAGGGGGTACAAGAGATACATACACAGTGGCGGACTGCCCAGGGTGTCAGCTTGGTGGATGGCAAGTGGGTCCCTGATGAAGTGGGCCCCCTTAAACATTAGACAATATGTGCAAATCATTGCTGTATCTTCTAACGAATGTGAAAGGCGTTGGACTGAGACGAATTTTAGAATCCCTTTAGTTCAGGCTTCTATTTCAATCACAGCAATGAACTCATTATTATTCTTAATAATTGTTGGGCCTTCTCTAACCCAGTTTAGTTCTACAAAACACTCTTCTCGATCGTGGTTCCTTCGAGGTCACCATTCGGTAGTGGATAAGAAAATTAAGAAGCGGATGGGAACAGTAGAAATATCTCAAGAGTTGAACATATTCTTAATAGGCCGCGGGAGGCCGAGTGGGCAACGTTCGTGACTGCCACGAGAAGGGCCTCACGTTCGATCCCAGGCAGGTACGAACGCTCGATCCACTAAATACTCGCCGTGCGTCGGATGGGCACGTTAAGCCGTCGGACCCCGGGCATTGCCCCCCTTCCCGCGTCTCCCCCCTTTCTACTTCGCTTCCGTGTCACTTTCCTATCAGGCACTCTAGCCCAAATCTCCTAGTTCCCAATTTCTAAGGGTTGTTTAAGACCTGGGGTCAGACACTCCCTTCCTAACAATCCTCTACATTTGATCATCATGATCATATTCTTAATGATATATAGAACATACTTTTCCTATCAGTCAACGTCAGCCATAGATTACTAAAACTCAAAATTGATATATTCAAAACACACAAAATGTTAATGGCCTTTTAGTAGCTTGAAAATATAATAGAAGTTCCAATATTATTACTGTATGCAATAATATTGGAGTTTCACTATACTGTACATTTTACTGCCAGCAATATGTACAATATATGAACACTGTAATTATTAAAAAATATAAATTTATTTTGCAAAAATTTTTACTGTACCTTTTCCCCACTTATGTATTTTTTGAAAAAAAAAAAATTCTTATAAAAATTCAATTACATCCTTATAGTTGTGGGTGGGTCGGGCACCCTTTGTCTCCTGGCAACCAATATTTTTAGACCCAGTCCGCCACTGTACATACATGCTGTGTATAAGCATATCCTGTAGCTATCCCACCAACGGGCTTTAAACATAATTCCCACAAAAACAATTCAATGTTTTTACCCCACCACAGACTATCACATAGTATAAAACCAGCCTGTCAGCAACTGTGGGGAAGGGGACAGATTTCCAAGGCAAGTGGTACAGCAAGGTTGGATTAAGGCTTTAGTGGGCCTCTAGGCTAAGACATTTGAGTGGATCCCCTAACAGGGACGTCGCCACTAGTCTTCGAAATCAAGGTGGTGGACGAATGAGCGGTTATTATTTTTGATGGGGCAAGTATGTTAGCAATTTTATTTACGAAACACTGGAAGAAAGAATTTTTCATGCTTTTCACTACCTGCTGCAAAGGAGGAATTCGTGCAATTCCCACTGCCACCCACAGGACACACCCACACGGAACTGACTAGTTACGCCCACTAGTGTAAGAGTAAGATACAAGTGTTGGTAGAATGTCGCCTTCAGTTTTTTTCTTTCTGTGAATGCATTGTTTTAATTGCTTTTCAAAAGTCATCAGTTTTGCTTATGAAATAGTAATGTACTTGAAAAATTTCTTTAAAGGAAAATGTCCTTTTTGTTTATCTAAATCAAATTTTAACGTCATGACACTCAGACACAATATCATACCCATCGTTAAGTCCCGTCCTTCAAGCCTGCTACCTTATCTTGCACTCCTCTCCTTTCCTCTAAAGCAGTCGTCAGCCATGTCCTGCTCCCTCACTGTCCCGGGAAAGGCTTCAGCGCACTGGTACAGATATTTTTTGTTTGTTTAGGGGTTTAACGACCACCATGCGCAACTCGATGGGCTATAAGCAGTCACCCGTCCCTAACTTAAGGCCACTAGTTCCAGGGAAGGAAGAGAGCCAGTACAGCATGACAAACACAACATCCATTACTCATCGGGATTCGAACTAGGGCCCATCTTGGACGAGTGGTCAGAAGCCAGCGATTAGACAACTGCCCCGCCGATGAGGCATGGTATAGCTTTAGAATTTTACTTTCTGTGATGGAATTCCGTACTTAGTAGCACCAACAAACAGCAGAGCAATTACTAATGACCTCCCTCAATGAATTCCTATTCACCCTTCTCATTCGCCCCAAGCCACACTAACATGAGAAATGGCTTAAACTAAGGATTTGGAAGAACGGAGAACAATTGTACTTTCATGGCCCTGGGGATGCAATTTTTATAACTTTCCTACGGAGACCTAAAAATTGCACTTCCCAGGGGGGGGGGCGAAAAACACGAGATTTATTCATATTTGGCATAGTCCAGATTATATTTTAAAGTTAAAAAAATTTGAAAAATGGCACATATTGAACTGGGTGGGAAAGACAAATTTCACCCCTTGGCGATGTCCTTGCCCCCCAGAGAACTAACTTATGACGGATAATCATTATGAATTCCGTTAACACACAAAACTGCACAGCAATATATTTGCGATAATTAATACGTAGTGCATTAAACTAATAAATTACTTGCAGAGTTTTCATAAAAAGAAATCGTATTTTCCACTGTCCTCACAAGAACATGAGTTAAAAGCTTAAGATTGCTAGATTTTGTATTGGAATTTTTATTAATTTAGCATTATATACTTGGTGCCCCTTTTTTGTTATGCAATGTGAAGACCCAGTGGATTTCGTCCATTAACAGTTTCAAGTGCAAAATGGGAACTGTGGGTAGATGGTAGTGAAATAGTTGAAACTGTTTCGTCTATCCCGCTGTACACAGCAACATGAAACGTTTACTCTTAGTGACTTGTTACCTTGAAATCTGTTCGTCTTCTAGCCACTGTTTGTGACTGAGTGAAAATCATACGAGACAAAACTGAAACTATTTTACTTCTCTTTCTTATATAAATATATAAGCTATATATGCCTCCTGGACCCTTGGTAATGATGGTCGGCCCCTAAACTATAGCCCCGTTAGACCCCCCCCTCATTCCGATCCTGCAAGGCGCTACAATGACAATGCAAATTATAAACAGCAAAAAAAAAAAAAATGTGGATAAGACATGGTAAATGTACTGTGAAATTTATGTAAGATGAACAGAGTTCTTGCATAGAAATAAATGCAAATTAACAAATTAAACCCCCCCCCCCTCCCTCACACGCATCCACCAATTTGTGAAACGTATGTTTCGAGGAAGTCTAAAGCGCTGAAATAAGTTTTCACTCAATAATTTTTGTGAAGCAATATTCTCACACTGTCGCCCCACCCCCTGAACCTGAAATAAAATATTGGTCTTGACACTGCAAAACAGTTTTTATCTGTGATCACTCATATGCGAACTGAGGATAGGGAAAAGCAGCGTGCCTGTAAGTTTAATTATTTTGATGCCTTAAAATGGTACGCACTGGCGTTACCAAAAATTTCTTAAGGCAGTTCATAGATTTGGTTCGTTGGTGAAAGCCTCATATATATATATATATGTATTGCTTTAAATTCGTATTCAATCCGAGGGCCGCGGACGGCCTAGTAGTCAAAGTTCGTGACTGCCGCGGAGGAACCTCAAGTTCGATCTCGGGCAGGTACGATTCGAACCACTAAATATCCGCCGTTCGTCGGATGGGCACGTTAAGCCGTCGGACCCCGGGTACTGGCACCGGTAATAAATAAGGGCGTCTTCCTCCCCTTTCTGCCTCGCTTCCGTGTCACTTTCCTATCAAGCACTCTAGTCCAAATCTCCTAGCTTCCTATTTCTAAGGGTTGTTTGAGACCTGGGGTCAGACATTCCCTTCATAAAATCCTCTACATATGATCTGATCTAATCGTACTCAATCCACCCTCAAAGGGACCCGAAGACCCCCCTAGCTACGCCTCTGGGAGGTACGCGTATTTCCAGTAATTCTCTAGCACGCGGTAATAGCACACATTTCCGCTTTTTAAACGCATAGGAATTTAAGATTCTCTCATAGTGTTTTGCCATGAGTTACATGTTTCTCAAAATACTCATGATAAGTCTATCTTTTCTTTGCTATGTTTTATTAATACATACAGCTATTGTGATGGCATGTGAAAAGAAGGAATTAGGGTGAGAGGGACCAATAAACCAGGTTGAGAATCGAAGTTAAGCAATATTATTTTTGTAGCAGTCCCATGGGCATTTTTTACATTATTTCGAGGTTTGGGCATTCCTTCCGTGAAAATTTTTCATGGACGTTTTTTTTTCGATAAGCATTTTTCAGAGATACTCAAAACTTATAGAAAGGAACCGGTAAATAGAATTCCGTTTCCAATCAGCATCAGTATTCTTTACGTCTCAACGTATAGTTGATATTTCTGTTGTGTAAAAAAAGTCATGCTAAGTGGAGACTGCTTTGTACGTGAGAGAAGGGCGTGGTGACAAAAGGTGATTGGCTTTTATTGTAGAGATTCTCCATTTTTTTTCTCGGAAAATGCATATTTCTATTACCTTTGAACTCTTTTTTCGCTTTTGGGCGGAAGTTTTTTTTTAAACTGATGTTCTACCATTAAGTTTAACATTTTCTTTTTTTGTCCTGCAATCCTTTTAAACTGGGCCTGAAGTGGTTTCAAATTTTGGGAGGCCGCTCACTCACGCATCTTACACGGAACAGTTAAAGGTATGTCCATAAATATTTTTTTTTTTGCAAACTAATAAATAAAATATGTTATAAACAGATGGCGAAACCTGTAAAAATGCAAAACTTAGTATCGGAAGAAAGAAAAAATAATTTAGGATGTCAGTACGTATAAAACTTGAAAAAACGCTCGCCAGACAATGTTTTTTGCTGCCATTGCTATATGGCATCCAGATTTGAAATAAATATACGATGCCATCGCTCTGTCTACGTTATTTTATAAACAACGAATAGCAACTGAAAAATTGTTCATCCGACACCGATGGGATTCATCAGTTGCTGGGCACATTAATATTCATTCATCAGTTCCTGAGCGCATCAATATGGATTTGTGTAGTCAGATGCAGACTGATAAACCACACATAGCGCTGTGAATTCTTGGCACCGTAGCGTAAAGCAAACGCACTCGGCTGGTTAGCGAGAGATCTGGGATTCGATCCCAGCGGTGTCGGATGAGCAATTTTTCAGTTGCTATGCGTTGGTTGTAAAATAACGTGGACAGAGCGATTACATCGTCTATTTACATAATCTCCACGTATTTGAAATATATCCACCATCCAGATTTAATTTGATTTGCTTTATTTTATTTTGCTACGTGATTATAATCGTGCAAAAATTATTTCACTACCTTTATTTTTTAGGCTGTGAAAACAGGAA
Organism: Macrothele yani; assembly: GCA_039090855.1. Taxonomy (NCBI): domain Eukaryota; kingdom Metazoa; phylum Arthropoda; class Arachnida; order Araneae; family Macrothelidae; genus Macrothele; species Macrothele yani. Next base: position 148,167,993 of record CM076995.1, on the reverse strand, counting down.
TTTGTCGGTGACGAGGAGCTCTTCGCTCCGGAGTGAGTTGCTCTAACCAACTAAGCTACACCGACGGAATGTATCTCTGCAATCGTATGTAGAGGATTTTAGGAAGGGAGTGTCTGACCCCAGGTCTTAAACAACCCTTAGAAATAGGAAGCTAGAAGATTTGGGCTAGAGTACCCGATAGGAAAGTGACACGGAAGCGAATTAGAAAGGGGGAGGAAGACGCCCTTATTTATTACCGGGGGGACAGTACCCGGGGTCCGACGGCTAAACGTGCCCATCCGACGAACGGCGGGTATTTAGTGGTTCGAGCGTCGTAACTGCCTGGGTTCGAACCTGAGGTTATGTCCGTGGCAGTCACGAACGTTGACCACTAGGCCACCCGCGGCCCTGTATCTCTGCAGATTTGTCGTCTTGACATATGCTTCACCTCCAGGGACGGATTGTCCCACCACCCGGTGGACCACTCGAAGAATGACCCACTTTTTCTTGATTTTTTTTTTTTTTGTCTGGATTTTTTGGAACGAACGAATAATTTTTTGACGCTAATGAATAATAATCGTAAGCTTTATTTGAGTTATTATTTCTGCCTGAAAAGTTACTTCCTTTACAAAAAGTTTCCTCTTAACAATATGTTGGGCTTTTGTTCTGAAATGACGTATCAAAATTCTCTACAGTTTTGTAAAAAAAATGCAAACGGACCAAACACGCTTTTATAAATTAATTACGCTAAACCTAACAAACTATCGTTAGACGTAGGTCGTTGCCTTTGGAGATAAAACTAGTTGTGATGGCCATCATCCCAATCCCCTTATTCACAAGCGGACACAGAACGCACGGTGATTCTGCGGCAGAGATGTTCTGAAATTCGTGTCCGATCCACATTTATCTTAAAAGAAACAGCGATTTATCAGTACTGGCTCATGGATGAAAATAATGGTTCGTGGATTAAAAATGATGAGTAGACTTAAAAAAAGGTGTCTACTCAAGGAGCATATACCAAACCCATTGCGCAGTAGACAATTAATGACCAAAGAAATATAAAAATTAATTGTGTAGGAAAATTGCTATGTGGCATGGGCACATTTCAACTTTCAAAACGATCTTCATGGTGATTTAGTTTGAAATGAGGTCCGCGAGGAACATGGGTTTCTTGTTCTTTTTTGTTAAGTCAAAACAACATTTTTCAAGAAAATAACATCTGGTTCGATGCTACATTCAATCATGAGCGGAGTTTTAAAGTTCTTTCGCCGTTAAATTGTTATAATTTGTCCAGAGTTGAACTCGTTTTACAATGCATATTTCAACAGTTTTCTTTCATTGAGTATTTAAGATAATTTTTTTTTCATGAGGGAATTCATTAGGTGGTGTGCTGTAGGTATGAGTGTTTTTGTAGTGGACCGCGAGACTAAATTTCCCGGCCTCGTTTGGTCGACCCAATCATCTGAAAGGACATCGACACCGGTTTCCGTGGGTGGACGTTAAATATTCAATTTTCGTATTTTCCGGAAATTACGTATCTATTCCGCGGTGTGCAGCTATCGTAGCTGAATTGTCATCTATTTGCTGCGTAATTGCCCTTTTCACTTTACTACTACGACCAACCGTTACTTTCCTGTTTCGATTTGGACACTTTTCGTGAAACTCCCTATATAAATAACTCTTTCATTTATTTTGACTGGACCAATTTTTTTAATAGTAGGGGCCAGTGGCGCCCATATGAGTACTTTTAGGGGGGGGGGCTAAGAAAATCCTTACCTCCTTCAAGGCTGTCAAACATTTTAGTAAATGTACAAAATATTAAAATACAACAAAAATAATTGATACAATCAATCTTTAATATGTTATTATTTTTTTAAATGCTTTAAAAAAGGTTTCGTCTATTTTAGTGTTTTACATTTATCAAAATTTTGGCTATACAAACGGCTAGGGGTGGGGGCCCTAGGTAGGGGTTATTGACATTTCAGGAGGGAAGTATGAGGGCCCGCTCATGTGCTTGTATTGGGGCCCGTAAATTGATGGTCCGGCACTAAAAACAACAACAGAGATCTGATACTGAGGCCAAGTGAAATCAAGCGTTTCCTGGAACCAGTGACCCTAAATTTGGGACGGGCGAATGCTTATAGCCCGTTTGAGTTGCTCACGGTGGTCGTTAAACCTCCAATCAAAAATCAAAAATTAAAAAAAAAAAAATCAAGCGTATTAGTGTGTCGAAATTTTTTTTACCATTGCAGGGTTTATTTTTTATTTTATTTTTTTTAATTTAATGTTACTGAACAGCCTCTTTAACGATAGTTCTTTTTGGATTGGAGGTTTAACGACCATCGTGCGCAACTCAATGGGCTATAAGCAGTCGCCCGTCCCTAATTTATGGCCACTAGTTCTAGGGAAGGGAGAGAGCCAGTGCCGTAAGACAAACACAACATCCGTGCCTCACGGGATTCGAACCCAGACCCCCTTTGGACGAATGATCAGAAGCCATCGCTTAGACCACTGCACCAACGCTTGAACACTTCGTAATACTAAAAATTATCATTCGTTTAATAAATTACATACCGTAAAGATGCGTGCCGTAATAAAACAAGTAGCTTTGTTTATTGTTCACGTGAAAGCGACATTTACAATTATATTTAGGAACAGGTTCTGCTCCCAGAGCGATGAGTTGTTATAAAAGTCACACTGATAGTGGTGCAAAAAATAGCAGCTACTTGTTTGCCTCGTCAGCTTTGTCCTCGAGACGTACCAAGCAGTTCGTTCGTAAGACGGTTAAAACAGCAGATTTGATAACGCTAACGGAAGGCGATTGGAGGAAAAGAGGCGCGTTAACAGACTGGATGACAAGTTTTGAATATGCCATTTGTAACGTGTGAAAAGTTTTGGCTGATAACAGGCGCTTGTTTTATATCTAATGTTTGTTTTCAGTGCAACAGATTTTTATTACTTACAACGCTGCCCATTCGACATTCCCATTATCATGGAAATAAATACAAAAAAAAAAAAAAAAAAAAGGAACAAGAAACAACACACCGAATTCTCTGGTGTAATGAGAATGGATTTGATAAAACTCTCAAACTTTCCATGATACCAAACAAACTTCATTTAAAAAAAAGATGTTTTAATTTTACACTGCGCGATCAAGATTATTCTAAGAGTCCAATTTCGCGCCATTTTAGCGAGAACATAGGCGCCAACTGCATGGTGCCCCGAGGATTAGGCACCCATTGAAAGTCATTCACCAGTGAGTGTGGAGCATCCATGAAGTCATTATTAACAACAGAGGCTTTAAAAAAATTGAATTAACTGAGCATTTTTGAAATTTTAGGTAGCGAACGCTTCTATTTTCTGCTTTTCAGTACTTCTATAAAGTTACTTCTTACAACATGAGCGTATGTTAACAACTAATCCTTTGGTTACAACAGCTGATAATATTTCAGCTTTAGTAACAGTTTATGGTTGCCACAGCAAAAATATACTATACTATACGAAATACATTTTAACGTAAATGCGCATGCAAAGAAAAATTTACACGATTTATATAGCAATTCGGAATTTGTTTCCGAATGAGTAATGAATTTTAAGATTGCAAAAATAAATTTTTAATATCGATTTGTTTAAATCGAAACTGTATAGATCAAACAAGTTCTTGGGACCCGTTAATCTATAATTCATAAAATCCCTCAAAATTACAGAACTTTTGTAAAACGTTAACAAAACAGATAATTTGATATTTTTGTTCTGCTTTTTAACCTCCTTTAAGCTTTTTTTTCGCTTTTTTTTTTTTTTTTTTTCCTGACCACAAGCCGAAGAACTATAAACTCGTGACAATTCTGATAAGTCACTTTTTTCGGCTATTTAAAATATATACTTGTAGGGGCCTTGCACTGCTAGGCCACGATTTGAAGAAATGAGGGAAGAAGAGTAAAAATAAGTGGGGGAAGTGGTGAACTAAATGAGTGAAATCTGCATTCTTCCTCCGATTTTTCTCTCGGAGCTTCGTTCGTAATTACTCAAAATATGTGAACTTTAGTGTTAAAGTTTAGTTAATATTTTTAGGCTTACATAAACTAAGTATTTTCAATAATATTTCATTATTTAATTTTCACAATTTAATAAAATACAATAAAAAGACAAAATAATACCAAATGGCACATCCCGTGCCGGGCCGGATCGGGATGAGTGTTAATATCTGAAGCAAGCCGGACCGGAACGGGCCTTAAACACACGGGCTTAGGCCTGACCGAGCTCACTAAATAAGGCCCGTGCAGACCTCTTACAACAGCTATCTGTCGTGGGATCGATTCAATAAGATGTCGGAAGCAGTTGGGAGGTATGGCCAACCAATCCGTGTGTAATGCGGCATTCAATGCAGGTATGGAGGTGATTGGTGTAAACAGACGCCTGATATGCCTTTCCATGGTGTCCCACAAGTGCTCTACAGGATTGAAATCGTGGTGTTCGGACGCTAATCGATATGCTGGAAGTCTGAACTGTGTTCCTCAAACCATTCCTGCACAACATTGGACCTGCGGTTCGGTGCATTGTCATCTTGCGCTGAACACCGTCGCCATTCGGGAAATAGTGCAACTTTATTGGGTGTACACAGTCGGCAAGCAATTCACGATAGTGGACACGAGTTATACGTTGTTTCACATGCACCAGAGGTCCAAGTTTCTGCCAGGTACACCAAACAACCGCCTCCACTGGCTTGTACTGTGAGACTATGCAGGATGGATAGAGTTTGTCGTGTTGTTTGCGCCAAATACGTTCACGACAATGTATGGAGTGGAGTAAAAACGGGACTCGGCAGACCAGCGCACTTTTTCCCAGTGATACGATTTCCAACTTACATGATCTTTGCACTAGGCGAGTCTTTTGCGCCGATGAACCGTGGTTAGGAGAGGATGTCGTCGGGGTCGTCTGCTGTAATGACCTTGCATCGGCCATACGTGCGATGCAAGGTCATTACGAACACTTATCCGGGTTGACTTCTGTTGTATTGGGTGATCAACTGTTGAGCAGTGCTGCTGCGTCTGTTGCCCTGTACGAGACGTCGGACAGGTGCTCACCTCTCACATCAACCTTCCGCTGTCCTGTATAGTTTTGCCTCCGGGTCGTTGTTGACCATTTACACCCCTCGTGAACATGGTCAACAACGACCACCATTTCAGCCGTTTGGGAAATCGAGGCACCCGCTCTCCGAACTCCCACAATCTGTCCTTTCTCAAAGTCCAACAGTTCAGCCGTTTGGGTAATCGAGGCACCCGCTCTCCGAACTCCCACAATCTGTCCTTTCTCAAAGTCCACCAGTTCAGCCGTTTGGGTAATCGAGGCACCCGCTCTCCGAACTCCCACAATCTGTCCTTTCTCAAAGTCCAACAGTTCAGCCGTTTGGGTAATCGAGGCACCCGCTCTCCGAACTCCCACAATCTGTCCTTTCTCAAAGTCCACCAGTTCAGCCGTTTGGGTAATCGAGGCACACGCTCTCCGAACTCCCACAATCTGTCCTTTCTCAAAGTCCGATAAATCCTTCCGTTTACCCATCACGCTCCGAATTTTACTACTGCTTCACTCACAACCTTATACACGCCATGTCGGTCGACTAACCGTGCCCTCGGAAATCACGTGGTCAACAGGTTGCCTCCAATTTTGATAGGGGTGGTCATCATTCAGTGATCACTCGATGTACAAGTACACTGAAGAGCAATTAAATTAGAGACAGCTGGCGTTATGCAAATGTGGCGCTGTGGGCGGCCCTGTAAACGGAAACGACATGACGTATGCAGCGATCCGACAATATAAGGAGTGATGCGACGGGAATCAGTAAGAGCCGGACGTAGTATGGGTAAGACGAAGGATCTACACGCATTTGATCGTGGGCAAATTGTCGGGGCCCGACGAATGGGTCACTCCATCTCGGAAGTCGTGCAGGCACTGGGATTTTCACAAGCCACTGTGTCACGGGTGCACCGTGAGTACATCGAATCCGGCAAAACCATCCCTGCAAGGGCCAACTGCCGTGGACAACAGCGTGTGGATGAGCGGGGTCATCGTCAGCTAGCTCGCATTGCAACACCGGATAGACGGGCCACAGTGCAAGAAATCACTCGGCAATTTAACGCTGGTGCACAAAAACGTGTAAGCAGCCGCACCATCCAGAACCATCTCCTCCCTATGGGGTACAGAAGCTATCGTCCCACGAGGGTACCGCTGCTGACCGCACATCACAGGGTGCAAATATTTGCATGGGCGCAGGAACATCGCCACTGGACCCTAGACATGTGGGAAAATGTTGCCTGGACTTATGAGTCGAGATTCACGTTGGTACATGCGGATGGCAGGATGCGAGTACGGCGCAAATCACATGAAGCGATGGATTCTTCTTGCCAGCAGGGTACTCTTCAAGCTGGTGGCATTCGTGTCTGGGGACTGTTTACGTGGACTGAAATGGGACCCCTGGTACGTGTGACATCGTCTTTAACAGGTCAACGTTACCGGGATATCCTGGACGACCATTTGTTCCCGTTTGTGCGTCTTCAACATCCCACTGGGGACCTCATCCTGCAACAAGACAATGCGCCGTGCCATCGCTCCCGAATTGTATCCAAATGGTTGGATAAACACTCCACCGACGTGACCACGCTTCCTTGGCCAGCTAGGTCACCTGACCTCAATCCCATCGAGCACACCTGGGATGCCATCGAGAGAGATGTTCGAGGCTCTGATCCCCCTGCATCAAATCTTCGTGAACTGTGGGAGGTTTTTCAGGGGTCGTGGATCCGTACGGCTTCCCAACGCTTCCGGTGTCTTGTCGAGTCCATGACGAGACGAATCGCCGCCGTCATCAGGGCGAAAGGTGGTGCTACACGTTACTAGAGAGTTATCTCTAATTCAATTGCTCTTCAGTGTATATTAGAATATCTACGTATGCTTCGGAATGAAGCCAAAAGAGGCTACGAAGAATATTTGTGATTATTATTGTAACTTTGCTGAGAAATCCCGAATTGATCTTAAGAAACTTCCGCCCAACACCAACGTTAATAAATTGTAAAAAGCAACAGACTATTTTGTATTGCTAAAATAATGAGCAATGTAATTATCAAAAGTAATATATTTAATTGGTAATGTTATTTGTTAAACATGATTTTAATAAACACAAATGATAATACCAATAGGCAATCTATCAATTATCAACGTTTTAAATAGATGAAATGTGACAAATACGAAGAAATGTACACACACACAAAAAAAAAAGTAATGATACTGATAAAAAATACAATATGGAGAAAACTTAGCTTTTGCGATATTACTTAGTTCTTTAAAATGTTACATAAAGTTAAAAACACGTTAAAATATTTTCATAACGTTATTTATTACCACGAAATGCTTTTCGTTAAGACTTTCCCGCAACAGCAATTCAGAATTTCGCGCTTTTCTTAAATGCAGCTGCTGGCTAAACATGTGACTGGAAAAATTAGTCACCAAAATAATTATTTTGTAAGTCCTATGAAAAGCAAAAATAAAAAAAAAATTTTTAGCTGAAGAATCAAGCACAATGCAATTCTAAACCAGAATTTCTTAATTTATTGACTTTTCTGCAAGAGAGTCTTTTAGGGTAAAAATTAGACACCAAATTGATACCGCTTAACTTGTACGACAATAAATACTAAATATAATATTTGTTCTACCTAAAACTAACCTTTGTCTTCTCACAACATCACTTTAAAATCTGAGGTTTATCTTACACTGTTTTTCGCAAAATTACTCGAAATTTGAAACAGAATTGGAGAAAAAACTGTACGCAAAGAGGAAAACAAAATTTAAGAGTCAAACTTGCTTCTTAACCACCCCTCTGACCGAAAAGGTTAAAGTGCAGATTGTTTGAGTACTTCTAACTGGCAGATTACAGTTTTTATGGAGAAATTTGCCGAAACTCGGTGTTTGCGGTTTCTCTTAGCTTTTCAGCGATACTTTACGTGAATACGAATACGCGCTAGGACATCAAAGAGTGCCACTATTTTCAATAGCTCAACATTTAAAACTAAGTGGATTGTTAGGAGAATTCCGCATGACACATTGACGATGCCAGAAGTTCAGATCGGGGGGGCTAAGCGCGATGGCGGAGGGCACAAATTTTAAAGTGCTTGGCGGAAATTTTGGCAAAAAATTCCGTTCATGTACATTTTACCCGACGCTGATGTTGTTATCCCCAGTAAGAAAAAAGTTTTCAGGTACATATACCTTTACTGTACATAGCATTTATTCAATGTATGCAGTACTATGAACCATGGATAGGAATCTCTGTAGTCTTTTATAAGTTACTGTTTCTCTGCAATTTTAGCTTCTTACGTCGTTTTTTTTTTTTTTTTTATTCTTTTGTAAATATTTGCTGTCATAATGTTGCTGTTTGCGACTTTTAGTTTGTAACCTGACAAGGAATATCTCTCTCTCTCATCTTTAAAAACTATAATTACAAAAAAGATACCTTTCCAAGCACACCGGACCAAAAATTAGTCACCCCTAACAGAAATGACAGTAGGAAGTTACCGGTTGCACAGAGGGCGCCGTCATAGAATATTTGGGAGATAAATAGCACTGACGTGGTCAACAGGATAATTTCTGTCTCGTGCAGTGGTGAAGAGCAACGTGTGTGTTGAATTTAGTCTGCAATATGGGTCCTAAGACAGACGTTACTGAGTGGCAAAAAGGAGCCATCATGTTTGGCCGTGCCCACGGACACAAAGTGAATGAACTCGCCCAATTTGTTGGTGTGTCGAAGCGTACTGTTCAGCGGGTCTACAAACAGTGGCTTAGTTCACAGTCAACTGAAAATCAGTGACGTAACTGTGGCCGGAAAACGATTCTCACCAATAGGAACCCCGCCATGTTTCACGCCTGGTAACTGAAAATTGGTTTCAGGCAACAATTGTTCCAAATAGTCAATGAAAGTCCACTCCAACCATTTTCCGAAAAGACACTGCGACGAGAACTGCATGCGATGGACATCTGGAGCAGAGTACCACGGAAGAGACCTCTTTTAACAGCAAATCAAATACATTTAAACACTTAGGCATCCTTATGCACTAAGTCGAATCTAATGCGGCTAATCGCTTGTTATCTGGCACAAACAGCCTTAAAGCATGCTTGTTTCGTCCGATGTAGCCTAAAATGTCACGAACAAAGGAATTTCATGTGGAAATGAACTACTAGCACATGCTTATAATTACTTTTCCTGAACCGGGGTTAGAGAACCTTAGTCATGTTCCTTATGTTAAGTGGTGAGTCTTATCCTTTGTGCCGTAAAACCCAAGAAAGTCCATCCTTTGCGAAAAAAACACTGATATTAAAATTCTAACACTTTAAAATGCTAACATCTTACAATATATTAATTATTGAATTTCTTGGGTATTCGTTATCTACGATGAATAATCAAATAATATATATTTAATAGTAAGCGATTTTCTTTTTCAGTTCATAGGTGAGTGAGCGGAGCTTTCACCAAACTTCCTCCAAAGAAAACCTCGAAGCACAAGTTCAGCAAAAGACAGAGCGTCAAATATTTACACAGAATCACTGTCAAATATTTACACAGGATCTTCCTTCAGATACCGCGTAATCAGTTCTGTGAAATGACGACAGCTCCTACGTGAGCCTTGACCTAGTTCTTTGCGAACATTCAGGTAACATATGTCATTCTACATGTACGCCTGATGACGAAGGAACTGCCGAGAAGTACGAAAATTCGCACGGGTATGCATACACAACAGATTGCATTTCAGAATAAAACATAAAGTTCCGCTACGAAGGGCTAAGTAATCAAAGCAACGTAACGCACGAAAAGAAACCAGCTGCATTGTATTCTTGAGAGATTATTACCACAACGCTCCCTCTTCTTTTGACGTAGGACTATACGTCACTCCGCGGATAGTATGGGGCGACTTACGGCCGACCGCTTGTGACAAAAATAGTTCCCAATTGAAATCATTATAGCGTTGACACTACGTGCCTCGCACACTAATCGTGTTAGCATGTTCGTAAACAACATGAAGTCCAATTCGCGTACCGCGCAACTCATCGTGCGCGCGACGCCCTCCCCGCTTCCTGTGCGCGGGAGAGATGATGAAATATTCCTGGATGCGCCGCCGCATTTGACTCAGTCTATCTCGGCTACCGTAAGCGCAACTCGACTGTGCGTGGTATCGTTTTAAAGCTCTCGACGAGATCTATTCAAATACCTTAGGGCCGCGGGTGGCCTAGTGGGCAACGTTCGCGACTGCCGCGGAAAGGGCCTCAGGTTCGATCCCAGGCAGGTACGAACACTAAATATCCGGCGTGCGTCTGGCCCCCCGGTAATAAATAAGGGCGTCTTCCTCCCCTTTCTACTTCGATTCCGTGTGACTTTCCTATCGGGCACTCTAGCCCAAATCTCCTAGCTTCCTATTTCTAAGGGTTGTTTAAGACCTGGGGTCAGACACTCCCTTCCTAAAATCCTCTACATATGGTCATTTGATCATCATATTCAAATACCCGAAAAACATTTCACAATGGTTTGAACTGAACATTTAAAAAAAATGTTATCTTGTGAACAGGTTAAGATTTTCGACAATGCCGCGGAATTCGCAGAATGAACGCATGTAAATGTAGAGAAAATCAAAACGAGAGGCAAAAGCAAGCGTTAAGTAATGTAAGGAGCTCAAGAAGACAGAGCACTACGTCGGGTGATTCGTGTATCGATCTGCTTTGTGTTCGCACTGTATCCAGCATTATTTGTAAAAATTATGTAAGCTACTTTTCATATTATAGACCTGTGCTGGTTATAACAAATTATACGATTTTAAACCACACTCGACTATAGCTCATTTCAACCCACCGGTCTGCAAGTCATAGTCCTACGTTCCAAACTGGCGGCTAAATCAGAACTGAGCCTATCTGAATTTGTTTTTTTGTTTTGTTTTTTGACGATTCCCTCGAACATCGGAGGTGTCGACCATTTCAAATATAGTTCGCAACGAATTCTGTGGAAATCATGGTATGAGAATTGTGAGAAAAGCAAAACGTCCATGTCTCAATGGGGCTGGAACCGAAGGCGTCAAGGGGAGACGCCCGTATATTAAAAATGAAAACCCTACAGCAATTCTAAGGGCTGTATGGAGTGGTCTGTCCTTAAGTTGGGCCCATTGGGAAGAAAAGTACACCACCCATGCCTCACCGGGCCCAGCAGCCCGAAACCTACGCCTTTGACCACTCGGACACGGGAGCGGCAAATGGGCTTTTAGAAGCTCAGATGTGCATAGGAATAAAATATGTTCACCCAGCTGAAAAAAACTGCGTTATTCAAAGTACACAGTGTGAGCAAAATGTTCTGCATAGAGAAATTTTGATGATTATTTTTTCAAAAAGGTTTCTAGATCCTGAGTTATATGTGCAAATGCGAACATACAACCAAGCATGCCCCCAGTTGAAAAACAGTGTATTATTTAAAACAGAAAATATAAGAATATATACCTACTAAGTGAAAGCTGCGCATTGTGAAAAATTAGGAAGTATAAGCAAAAGTTCCTTATAGGGGAAAGTATATGATGCAAAAATAATTTTTCATGTATGATTTTTAGCTCTTATATTGAGAGAAATCGAATGAATATATATATTTGTGCCCCTAAACTCGCATTATTTTAAACAGATGGTGTGCGTAATGTTATTCGAAATGAACGGTATCCTGTACAAAAACAACTTTTTCAATCAGACTCTTAGAAGCGAAAATACGATTGCAAATAAGAAGGCACATTTACGTCCCTCAGCGGCATAACTATGCATTGTGAAGAATTAGAAAATGTGCACAAAATCTTTCTCATAATAAAAAACAACTGAAGCAGACTCTAGTTTTCGAATCGGAATTTTAGAACAGAAATAGTGACAGAAATATGCAGGTAATGTAAAGTTCTCCCCAGTTGAGTAGAGAAACTTTACATTGCTTGATTTTCATTATTAAAATTTATAAAATACTTGCAAAACGTTTCTCACTGCAGAGGAGGATCCAATGCAAAAATGGATTTTCAACCTTCGCTTTTAGGAGCAGAAAAAGCGAGGTAAATATAAAATATTTCTTTAGCTCCTACCGAAAAAACTGCATTATTTGAAGTAGATAATGCCAGCAAAATGTTTCTTCCCCAATTTTTGGTGAAAGTGATACGGCATAAAATAAAGATCCAAGAAGGTTATCATGTCCACTTGCACCACCTGTCGTCAGTTGTCTCCAGTAAAAAAAAAAAAATCAAAAGGAATAAATCATTGTTTGTTCACAGTTGAAGCAGACCAACGGAAAACGGGTTTTCTCAATAGGCCTAATGTGCCTCTGCACATTAGTCCGATAGATGCCTAAGGACAGACGAACGAACAAAGTGATACTACAGACGCGTCTTTTTTTATTTTTGTCGAAAATGTGCTAAAAGCACGCCAGTGGCGTAGCCAGAGGAGGGTTAGTGGTTTGAACTCCCACCCCCACCTTGAGGGAAGATTGAGCACGAATTTAAAACGATATATACACTGACGGAAAAAAAAATCCCAACACCAAGAAGGGGTTGTGTTAGATAAACGACAGTTGGTAGGCGGTGAGAGTACATTTGTAAGATGACGTCTGTGCAAATTTCGCGCTCGGCGCATACGTGTGGCGCCCCTCGAAACATGCAAAGCAGGTTTGCTGTAAATACGCGCTGTAACGTTCGTGAGCGTTAGTTATCGTTGAGATTCGACGTAGTGTGTTGATGTTAGTCAAGAATGCCTTTAAGAAGACGAAGAAGCCATTATCAACAGCTCACGGAGTTTGAACGAGGTCGTGTAATAGGGCTACGAGAAGGTGGATTTTCGTTCCGCAATATTGCAGAACGACTTGGCAGGAATGAGGATGTAACCACTGTGCATGATTGTTGGCAGCGGTGGTCAAGGGAAGGTACTGCCTCAAGAAGACCGGGTTCCGGCCGGCCACGTGGCACTACTGAGAGGGAAGACCGCCGTGTACGGCGTATGGCCGTGGCGCATCGTACCGCGTCTGCGGCAGCAATTCGAGCTTCAGTTGCCACCACAGTGACACAACGAACTGTTACAAATCGGTTACTTGAAAGACAGCTCCGACTTGCATTCCACTTACTCCAAACCACTGCCGTTTGCGACGTCAGTGGTGTCAAGCTAGAGCTCATTGGAGGACGGAGTGGAGATCTGTTGTGTTTTCTGATGAAAGCCGGTTCTGCCTGGGTGCCAGTGATGGCCGTGTGTTGGTTAGAAGGAGGCCAGGTGAGCGCCTGGAACCAACCTGTCTGCGACCGAGACACACTGGACATACACCTGGAGTTATGGTCTGGGGAGCAATTTCCTATGACAGCAGGAGCACTCTCGTGGTTATCCCACGCACCCTGACGGCACAGTTGTACGTCAGTCTGGTGATTCAACCTGTTGTGCTGTCATTCATGAACAGCATTCCAGGGGGTGTTTTCCAACAGGATAACGCACGCCCGCATACCGCTGTTGTAACCCAACATGCTCTACAGAGTGTCGACATGTTGCCGTGGCCTGCTAGATCACCAGATCTTTCACCAATCGAGCACGTATGGGACATCATTGGACGACAACTCCAGCGTCACCCCCAACCAGCATTAACCGTCCCTGTATTGACCGACCAAGTGCAACAGGCATGGAACTCCATCCCACAAACTGACATCCAGCACCTGTACGACACAATGCATGAACGTTTGCGTGCTTGCATTCAACATTCTGGCGGTTACACCGGTTATTAATGTACCAGCATTTCACATTTAAAATGGCTCTTCTCGCGCTTATATTAAGCTGTGATCTTGAAACCTTAAGCGATTAAATATGTTACCTATACAAATGTATTGCCGCCATTTCATTCCTCTACAACTATTTTTTCGTGGTGTTGGGATTTTTTTCCCCGTCAGTGTATGTGAATACGAGGCTTTCACCAATGAACCAAGCTCATGTACCCCCCCCCCCAAGAAATTTCTGGCTACGCCACGAAGCACGCTATTCAAGAGTCTCAGGATTAAGAATTGCATTCGGCACGACTGTTTCTTTCTTTTTTTTATTTTGCTAACACATCGTTTTTTGAGCAAAATAAAATGGCTCAAGTTTTGATAGCAAATATATAACCAGATTACATTATGCTGTTTTTGTTACAATCGAAAGACTGGATAATGCGCATAAATTTATAACCGCTTTGTTATTCGAAACTGATGTACAAAAGTAAATAGCAGTGAAATATTGTGTTAACTTTATTTTAGGCATTATAAATGATTGGTAAATGGTGCTATTATTCTTTCAGCATGTATATTGGTCACCGGTAAATATACTAAGAGATTGCCCAAGAAGTAAACAAGTAAAAATATGAACCACATTTTGACTCCTACAAGCGATGATTTCTGTGAGAGTGGAGTGGTCAGTGACACGGGCTTCTGATTTCTGGTAAGAAATGGATTTAGATTCGAGTAAGGTAAGAAGTGAATGATATATTTGTCATGCCACTTTAAAGCACCTAAGCTGCGTGGACCCCCTTCTTCCATTTCGGACAAACCCGAAGGAATTGGCGTCATTCAACGCAGCCACGGGTCGCGGTGCTGATAATGGCCTCTTCTGATGGATATGGGAAAAAAGGGGGGGGGCAAGGAGTGAGGTTACTTGCTGCTAGATTCTGGAGAAACCTGCTCTTTACGCTCCATTGTCAGCCACATCACGTGATCCCCGCTGCCCCTACGCTGCACCACAGGAGACGGACGGCTCTTCTGGCTCTTCGCCATCTCAACCTGTTCTGTTGCTGACGTCACTTCCGCAGCATAATTGACGGTCTTCCACACCCAAGCTGAAACGTCCAGCTCAGCTGAAAGAGATGTGTCATTTCAATAAAATTCTTCCTAAACTCTCTTTTTTTCTTTTTCTGTACCTGTTACGTTCGAGCTGTTCTTTCCTTCATAAGAAAATTAATTTTCTTGTTTTTATTGAGTTTAAACAACTTTATATTTTTCTTTTCTTTCTTTCTTTACAGAAATTCTAGCACCACCATAGTATTGACGGTGACTACATAATTCAGGCCTGGATCTTTTAAGTGCATGTATGTGTCTGCAGCCGAAAATATTTATGCTTATGTTAACACTTTGTTCGCTTATTTGCGTAGACGATTATCTATGCTTACAAAATTCGTGTTAGAAAAATATTTTTTTTTTTTTTCTTTTTTTCATTCGGCAGATTACTCATGTATTTCCCGGTGCGCTGCTTTTCCGCCAGATAGTTCAAGTTACTCACCATAATCAACCACTCTCAATCTATTGCTGAATGAAGGTCTCCCCAAGTCTAAATATTTAACTCGATATCTCTTTTTGTTTGTAGGTCCATCGGCTATAAGCAGTCGCCCGTCCCTATTTTAAGGTCACTGGTTCCAGGGAAGAGAGAGAGCCAGCCACTGCCGTAAAACAAACACAGCATCCATGCCTGACCGGGATTCGAACGGACCCATCCATGCCTCAGTGGGATTGAGCACATGGGCGGCTCGAAGCAGATAGAGGTGCCATAAATTCATTTACAACAAGGTAGTAAATGCGACTGGCTTAACGCAGAGGGATGGGGAAAGAAAGAAGGGAGGTCAGATGGAGGGGAAAGACGAGGGACTGAGCTGCTGGCGATGCGGTGCGACGAAACGGGTAGTATTTGCGACCATCACGTGAACTACTGAAATGCGTTTTCTCTACACCGTAAAAGAAGTTGCTTTGTACCAAAGTACGTACTTCAGTTTGAATGCGACGGAACTTCAGTGTTGTGAACGCGTGTCTGGGGACCCACGGTTTCTCCCACATGAATTTTAGTATCTCCAGAAAATATTAAATAATAATAAGGATTTTTTTTCATTTGTCATTTTTATGAACAGCTTATTCATGCTCTGACTTTATTACAACCACATAATAACAATTGGTTAGAAAATGTCATTCCCCAGAAAATATTTCTACCTTCATGTATTGCTCTTTTAATTCCTCATAGATTATTTTACACGTATCCGGAATTATTATTCCTAAAAAATCTGCAGAAATAGCTGTTGTAAATTTCAGATCTTCATACGAACGCTCAGTATTGGACTGGCGATCCACAAACAGCCCTGGAAGCAGATTTTTTGCGGCTCACTGTTTGCAAAAAATCTGCCCCAAACCTAAAAATTAACGGTATGCTGACATCACCATTTCATGTTTAATAGTCTTTTTTAGCAAAAGTCTGATAATTATTGTATTGTTTGTATTTACAAAAGAAGGTTTTATTCATGTTTCTGGATTGCAGCTGAAGATACCCCCAGTAAAACTTGATCTGTATATAAAAAATAAAACACTTCCTTTTCCCAAGCAATAGCACTTTCTCTACGACAAACTGCCGGAGATTTTATTCCAGTCGTGTGCGAATTTTATTGCGATAGCTACATTCAGAATTGTAAGCTTCTTCGCTTTTAGTAAGAAAGGAAATCGAAATCCCCAAATATAATTTTTTTTTTTTTCAAGACTGAAGAACAAAGTAAATTACGAAAGCATCAAAACATCGATGACAAAATTTAAAATTTCTGTTACTGCAAGAATTACAATGATAATTCATACATAAAGCAAGAGAAATTAAAGAGTGCGAAAATTGTTTATTCAATTAATTCTACAAACGTGATCTGCTCGGCCCTGAACACATTCTTTGGAACACAGGTAGGTCCATAAGCCGGTCGAGCGGTATTGGCTGCTAGGTACCACACCCCTGTGACGTCAAAGGTGCAAAGCTGCTAAGGACCGAAGTATTCTGTTTAGCGTTTTACAAGCTTTTGAGAGAAGACTTTGGTGTAAAACTTCAAGACTTTATGGAAAACGCTTAAGTAAAATATTTCAGAATATTTTACACTGCTTTAATGGAAAGTATCTTCAAATACAAGGCAACAAAATGTATTTCGATTTCCAAAAGAAGTATAAATATAATGAAAAAAATGTCAAAAAATTAAAATTTGCGCTTAGAAACTTTTTAAAGTGAAAACTAAAATCGCAATAAAATTAATTATCTCAGTACTTTAAAAAAAAATACTGCCGTTTATATAAACCATACAAATACCTCCGCCATTTTTTTAAACTAAAGATTAAGAGCTATGAAAGTTGATAAATTTTGTGTTTAATTTTCAGGTGTGTACATGAAATTTATACTTATTTTCAAACTTTCAGCTGGGCGCTGGGTGTTGAATATTAAAAAAATTAATTCATTTCGTGAACGCGTTATTCTAGTTGCAATAAATAAAAGATCAAATGTGGTGTGTTATCATACATATAGCTGCAAAGAGCGTGAAACAAGATCTCTACATTCCGGATAAAAAAGAAATTCCGATGTTTATATTAAGATGCTGTATGATATGATTCGTAACATTTAACAACTGTGCGTATATTTATTCATTTTCATAAAAAAAAATGCTACATTTTAGGTAACAGATATGCAAAGAGTATACCTTTTTTGAGTTTCAAGTACCTCTCATGACGAGTTTGTTTTACTTTTGAGAACTTTTGCCCACTTTTACTTTTGAGAACTTTTTGCCCACTTTTTATTTTCATATTAATACTGAAGTTTCGATCGTAACTCAGTCATACAATTATTAAGGAATTTAATCCTAATAAAAACGCTCAATTTTGGATGAAGATGTACGATTTTTTCATCCACCTCTGGGAACACCTTTTTGTGTTCCAAAGATAAATGCTTAACTGCATGATGTTTCGCAAGTTGTTCTCCTTGGGCTTTCAGGAAAAACACTTTCAAATTTTCGAAGAATTTCCATACAATAACTTGTAAGATACGTATGACCACTTCTGCTGATATGCTTTTTGAAAAAATGTTGCTCAAAGTTTCTTTTGCTTTTTTCACCGTTTTCCTCAGCAATAACAGAAAATCTTTTTTTTTTTTTTTTTCCAGATTGTAGATTCTTAGCTTTCAAATAATTGATTTTAGCTTTGGTATTCCAACACTGAAGTTTCGATCGTAACTCAGAATTTATTTTATTGAGCTTTTCTACATATTTTAATGGTGCAATTTTCTTTCCTTATTCTTCTATTTCGACTTTCAAGCTAAATGAAAAGAATCACTTTCACTAGTCGTCAACAGACTGAACTTGCAAATATGGACTTAATCTGGCATTCTTTGATATAAAATTCTGCATTACTTCTGACAAAAACTGCTGAGATTTTTTCAGCACGTTTTGAGCTTTCTTGCTTTGTGCTTGAAGCACAAAAACCAAATATATTACGTGAGGAATCAGACCTGTTTCCAGGCGAGGCGAGAATTGCAGCATATTAATTCACTTCTTAAATCTCTTTCAAACTCCTCAACAAAATGGGCGCACAGCATATTTTGGCGTTGTCAACGTTAAATGCGTCTTTTCGTCGACATGAGTTCATCCGGGCTTTTCTCAAACTGCCCTTTGGAATCCCATGAAAATTTAAGTTGGAATCTTTCGATCTTTTGCTGTTGCCGCAACACGCAACGGGGCATCCAGGCATATCTATTAATGCACAACGCACAAAAAGATGCTTTGACCAAATATATTAATAAAAAATATTTATTAACTCACTGCAAAAATGTGTATCATTTGCAAAATACTGGACAAAAAGTCGCTGAAACTTGGCATAAATTCTAGAAAGCACACGCAGCCGCCCCGGTGGCGCAGTGGTCTATGCGATGGCCTCTAATCATTCGTCCGAAAGGGGTCCGGGTTCGAATCCCGGTCAGGCATGGATGTTGTGTTTGTCTTACGGCACTCGCTCTCTCCCTTCCCTGGAACCAGTGACCCTAAATTAGGGACGGGCGACTGCTTATAGCCCATTGAGTTGCTCACGGTGGTCGTTAAACCTCCAACCAAAAAAAAAAAAAAAAAAAAAAAAGCACGCACCTTAGGCAGGATGTCAGTCTCAACTTTGACCCACTGCTATCCGTTTGCACCTTTGACGGCACAAAACTGACCCGTAGCCATCGTCACCCCGCCTGACGGTTTAGAACTACTAGCTTCGAAAACCTGCTCTCGGACCTACCTTCTATAATCTACTTACCTTGGAACCCACCCCACCCTTGCCCCGCACCTACCATCTGACCTTTCAACCCCGGTCGCATTGACCGCTGGAAGACCCCAGGTGGTCAACACCTAATCTCCCCACCCTGCCTCCCTTTTTCTAACTCTCCCCTCTTTGCCCCTGCCGGCTGCACAGGCTACCTGTAATTTCAACCCCGCTCGCAAATGCAACGACACCGGGCGGCTCTCGGTATCTGTACTTCGATATGATATTAAATACTGTATGGCGTAAATAATGTTTGATATTTGCCACGATATTTTTGCTTCTAACAAATAAACGGGAAAAATTATTTTTCTGTTATACAGAGATAATTATTACAAACGTTTTCTAGTTTCGCATAATACGGAATTTTTCCTCAGAACTTACAGTGCTTAAAGAAAACAAAAGCATACAATGTCATATACCATTAGAGACGAAATCAGTGTTGTGTGAAATGTAATTTGAAATGTAAACTCGGATTTGAAATGTAAACTCCTCTTTTGTCATCAGTGCTGCCAACTCACTCATTCTAAAAGTCCCCAATACAGAATTTTTCTAAAACAGTCTCCAAAAATGAAAGAAAGTTCCTAAAAATCAGATTTTAAGTATGTTAAATATTTGTGCGTATTTACTGTATCTGTGTCTCAGTTAAAATTTAATAAAGCATTATTATCAATATTATTATTATTATTGTCATTGCTTACTTGGCACTTTAAATTAACTAGTTAGTAAAATCATGCAATGCATTGCTTTCCAACATACCAGAAATCATTACTCAAGTTATGAGGATAATGGCTGTGGAATAAATCTCGCTCCTGTGCACTGACCTTTGACCCCATTTCGATTATATTAAACAGAATTGCTTCAGTATACCCCGGAACAACATACTAAAGTTTTGTCACAATAGAAGCATTTTTAGTCAAGTTATGAGGATAATGGCTGTGGAATAAATCTTGCTCCTGTGCCCTGACCTATTTCAATGATATTCAACAAAACCGGTTCAGTATACCTTCGGAACAACATCATAAAGTTTTGTCGCAATCGAAGCATTTTTACGTAAGTTATGACACATAAAGGCGATGGAATGGATCCCGCTCCTATGTCATGGCCTTTGACTCCATTTCGCCCATTTTCAATAGGATTTGTCGACAGGTTGTCCCCTACCACATACTAAAATTTCATCGAAATCGAACCATTTTTACGCGAGTTATCATGCGGACAGACAGGCGGTCAAAGCTGGAGCATATATGCTTATTCAACCTACGGTTGGAAAGCATAAGTGATGTAAAAATAAAACAAGAAAGATGACACCGAATTTTCGGGTGTAATAAGCACGTCTTTTGAATCCGTTCTGACCCAAATTAAATTTATCAAAGCAATGGAACCGGTATAGAAAACAATAGCATCTGAAGGAAGAAAGAAGTTTTTCAGCCGAGTTTTTAATCCCTCAGATATTGCTGTAAACGGAATCGTGAGCTTACGCCCTCTGGTTGCAGACTTGTGCGTTAAGAAAAACATGAATTTATATAAGAAACATTTCGCACCGGGAACGCTCTCCGACACCGAAAGAATTTTTCAAATCGGACTCTTAGAAACAGAGATATCGACAAAAATAATATGTGACTTTACGTCTCCTGGTGGGAAAACCATGCATTATTTTAGGAAGAAAGTATTCTCAAAAGGTTTTTCCATATGAGCGGTATCGATACAAGAAAAAAAAATTGTCGAGCTTTCAGGAGCGCAGATTTTGCTACAAATACATCAGAAGCAGAAATTAACGCTTATGCCCCCTGGTGGCCAAACCATGCTTTACCAAATATTAGAAATTATGTGAAAAATATTTTTCATCAGGCCTTGTGTGCGATACAGGAAGAATTTTTCAAATCGGAGTTTTAGAAGCAGAAATAACGCTGAAAACGCAATTTACCTTTGTGCCCCCTAGCGGAAAGATTATGATTTACTTGAAAATTTTGAATTTATGAGAAATACATTTCGCATCGGAAACACTATCTAACAAAGAAGGAATTTTTCAAATCGGACTCCTAGAAGTAGAGATATTGACAAAAATAAGATATACATCTACGCCCCCTGGCGTAGAAACCATGCATTATTTCAAGAAGAAAATGTTCCTAAAAGGTTTGTCGACATGAGTAGTAACGGTCAACAAATGATTTTTTTGGAATCGAGATTTTAGAAGCTCATATTTTGCTGCAAATACATCAGAAGCGGAAATTAAGACTTACGCCACCTGGTGGCCAAAATATATATTTTTTTTTAATTATAAATTATGTGCAAAGAATTTCCCATCAGAAGCTGTAGCCGGTGCAGAAAGAATTTTTCAAATTGGAAATTTAGAAGCAGAGGGGGAAAAAGCAATTTACTTTTACGTCCCCTAGCGGAAAGTCTATGAATTACTTGAAAATTTTGAAACTATATAAAGAACATGTCACACTGGAAACACTATCTAACAAAGAAAGAATTTTTCAAATCGGACTCCTAGAAGTAGAGATATTGACAAATATAAGATATAGATCTACGTTTCCTGGCGTAGAAACCATGCTTTATTTTAAGAAGAAAAATTTCTAAAACGTTTGTCGACATGAGTAGTATCGGACTGCAAACGACGTTTTTTCCCATCGAGAATTTAGGAGCTCATATTTTGCTGCAAATACATCAGTAGCGGAAATTAAGGTTTACGCCCCCTGGTGGCCAAACATTTTTTCACAAAAATTAGAAATTATGTGCATGTTGCCGCGAAAATTCTTCTAATTTCGGGCACATTGCTTTCGGCAAAGAAATACTCAAATTCTGGATTCAAATACCAAATTAATTGTTTTAATTAATTATGTAATTTCTTAATTGGAGTGATTCGTAACTACGTAAAAGAAATATTATCCCAACCCAGGCTGCATAGGGATTCGCTGGGTTCTTTTCTTTTTTTTTTTCTTCGCGTGGGAAGGAGATCCGAAACGCAAACGCTAGGCCAGGTGCAAAATTTCGCAAACGAAGCGAAAGGCATTTTCTTCTATTTCCCGGCATTTGAGAAGCAACAGCACAGCGAATTACATAATGCTTCCTTAACTAACAATGGCGCGTCTTGACTATACGACGGAAGTCTAAGAAAGAATCTTAAATCCGGTAGGTAGGTAAGGTTAGGCAAAAAATGTCACCCAGGCTCGGTGTCGGAGAACATACATATTTCAGTCGGGCATACGTGCCTTCGAGCAGTCTTCAAATTTTAAAAAGCGTTTTCTCGGATGCTCCGATAATAGAACTCAATAACGGGGTGACAGTTACGGCCAAATAAATTTTTAAAGGGCTTAGCTCAGCAGGCCCGGAGAACATCTGCTCAAAGTAGCCACTGGCCGGCAGCAACTGGACGGCAGTCCACTTGCGAACGAGGGGGAATCTAGAAACCAATGAAGGGGTAAGGGACGTCTTCTCGAGGTAAGGACACGGCTCGCAGCGGGACTGTAAGGAAAGCGAAACTAAAATAAAATGAAAAAGTTGGGAGAGCGGTCGCGCAGGTTGTGTGGTCTGAGTGGGTTGTCGTCATTTTTTTTTGGAAGTCGCAACTCGACGTCAGCGGTTGGCAAGAAATGCCTAACTGTCCGTGGGTCAAGAAGTCGGTCGTCACTGAGGCAGGAGGTTAGATCCCACAGAAAATTAGAGGAAAAATCTTAGAAAACTACCGGCTGTGTTTTATCCACGGAGGATACCAGCCAAAGACTACGGCCACCAGATGACAAGCGCCTTCTTCAACCGCCGGATCGGTGCAGCACAGTAGAAGTTCTATTTAGGGTAAGACATCTTCCAATTATTTCAATCCCTTGCATGCTGAGTATTCATTGAAAGTTTAGAAATGAAATATTATTGCTCACCTCGTACTAGTTGGATTGATAGGGACGTTTGTAGTTCTACAATTCTCAGGTTAAACCATAACTTCTTTTAGTAGAGATGTCTTATTATAACTTAAACTGGTTCCACCATTAAATTGTACCTAAATTAAGAATTATACACAAAATAAATTTTATATTTGTTTCTTTAAACCACGTGTTTTTCTTCTAGCTGCTCTGCAAATGAGTACGAGTGTCGATGCTCTGATTTAATTTAAAGTATTAGTTTCCTTTCTTCACAGATACCTACATTCAAGCATAAAACCGAAATGTTAGCTTTTAGATTAAATTTCTTTGCGGCACATGAGTTCTTGCGACAACCTCGTATGAAATACAATGCTTTCAAGTCCTAACGATGAGACTGGGTCGCCCATACTAGGAAACCCAATGTCATTGTTGCCAATCTAGTCGATCGAAAATTGTTAACAAAATTTATGCCCTCAAGTTCCCCAACGGGACTTGGCGTGGTAACATGCAAACGGTTTCCCATCAGGAGTTGTATACGGTGCAGAAAGAATTTTTCAAATCGGAGATTTAGAAGCGGAGATATAGGGGGAAACACAATTTACCTCTACGCCCCCTAGCGGAAAGTCTATGAATCACTTGAAAAATTTGAAATTATATGAAAAACATGTCACACTGAAAACACTATCCAACAAAGAAGGAATTTTTCAAATCGGACTGCTAGAAGTAGAGATATTGACAAAAATCAGATATACAGTGGAACCTCGGTTTTCGTGATTATTCCGTTCGAAAAAGTCTGACGAAAACCGAATGTACGAAAACTGAAGCAAGATTTCCCATAAGAAATAATGTAAATCCAATTAATCCGTTCCAGACACCCAAAAATATTAACAAAAAAAAAAACATTTTATAGAGAATAACTATATTTTTACATACAGAAAACAATGAGAAATAAATATAAATGACTAATGAAATAGATAAATGAACATTTAACATCCCTTTTACCGTTATTGAAGACTTGGCTGAACTTTTACCGTTATTAAAAATCTTAGCTGAAATTATTGACCGGGCCCGGGCGGTTCCGCCGCCACTGGGTTGAAATAGTGGACCCATGTTTCATCGGCAGTTATTTCTGTATTGAGAAAGTTTGGATCCTTTGCAATCATTTGTTTCCACTCATGAAACACCTGAACTCTAGCTAACAATTGTTCTCTCGTCAGGTGATGAGGCACCCATCTGGAACCAGCGTTGCATTCAGAGAGTTTTTCCGGTGGGGGGGGGGGGGGGCAGAAATTTGGGACTTGATTATATATACATAATCACAATTTTGTTATGTTATTTACATAACTTATACGTTAATACACATAACAAATTTTTAAATAGAGTATAACAATTTTCTTATGCTCATATATCGCAAATGCAAATTCCAAGAAATCTACACATACAAGTGATAAAAAATGTAAAAATGTTATATACCTGTACTTTAATTCAGTAATGCACCACGGATTTCACCATGGGGTGGTGTAAAATATTGAGGATGCTAGCAAGATAACGTTGTACTGAATAAAAAAAAAAAAAAAAAAAAAGCTCACCTTTAGGATTGGTAAAAATATCCTCGCCTTACATAAGCATGTTTCTGATTACTAAGGAATCATTACAGTGTTACCTGAAAACGTATGGTGTAAACCATTCTCCTGCCACTTGGTTTCAGCTCCTTTAGATTAGCACGTAGTAGTAATAAAAAACAAACTAACCAACTGTTTGAATGCCAGTTTGAGGGGTGTCAGTTTTTCTTGTTTCTTCTTTTTTTTTTTGTCATAGAGTATAAACCACCCACTGACAGGGAAAACAAACCTTTGATGGGAACAATTTCAAATAAAATTTGTTATTGCTAAAAATTAAGTAGCAAATATTTTGTTATATTGGAAGCAGTTTAATGTTTTACTGAAGGACGATAGAAATTTCAGATTAAAGTCCATGTGGATGTGTGTGCTTCTTTATTATTATAATATTTTCTCTCATTTTCTTAAGCTTTTTTAATTAATTTCTTCAAATATTCAGCTATAAACGAAAAAAATTAGACTAAACATGAGGGGAGATCACCCAAAAACCTACGGGGGGAGGGGACTTTAGTGGATTTGGGGAGGTAAGCACCCCCGAGAAGATGCCTGAATGCATCACTGTCTGGAACACACACGATGCAGCAGTAATTTGTCGCGTAGAATACGGAATGTTGACGTTTTTGAAATATTAGTTTGACGCCGCTATTATGTCTTCACACGTCATTCGTCGATGTTCTTGCAGGATTTCCCAAACAGTGTTAACAATACGCTCCGTAACAACACTTTCAGGTCGACCAGGTCTAGGAGCGAGCTGTGCTGACAAACGCCCTTTTTTAAAATCGTGGTGCCATCTAAAAATCTTTGACTCACTCAAACATTTATCTTTGTAAGCTTTTTCATTAAATCAACTGTTTCTGGAGCCGTTTTACCCAAACGATAGCAGCATTTTATCGCAAAACGCATTTCACTTCTTAACTCTGAATCACTCACCTGCATAGCTGTATGGCGAAATGCAGACTTACCTTAAACAACTGCGCAATAACAAAACCAGAATCGTCTGCCACGGCTAATAACTGTTGCCATAGATACTTCCTTAATTCAGTTAGTCGTCTGCGTGGTTATTTTTCCCCTTCGCACTGTAGCCAACTAAAAAAATTACTCTGTTTTTGTGGAACGGCCTTTGTATTTGTATGTAGTAGAGAGGATACGGTAGCAAATTTTAAATGGCTAAGAAGACTAGCTAAGAACTCTTAGTGTCCAAAATGAGGTGGATCAGTAAATTATAGCGTTGAAGATGGAATTATTTCTTGTAAAACAAAAAGAAAACATGTTTGTTTCTGTTTTTCAGTTATGTGTTACTGTTATCTTGATTTAGATGAAACAGAACTTTTGATTTCAGAATAAAATATTTCTGCGAAGGGAAACACTGAAGTCTCACCCCCATCACATTCACTGCCTAGGGGATCCCAGGAAAACTCAGTGGGTACGGCAAGTATTCTGCGACTGATAGAAACAAAATAGGGAAGGAAAGGGGATTGCATTCTACAAGCATTAAGATTCACGATTATGATTATTAGATCTACAGAAAATGAAGAAGATATTCTCCTGATTCAAAAACCTCATTTTAAGTGCTTCACACCGTAAATATAAAAAAAGTCACTGAAATCGTTAAAACATAATAAAATCCCCTATAAAAATAGCTAATCCCAAAATAATGTTTTTGTCGATAACTCCAGTCAAAAATCCCCTAAATTTAGCGACTTTTTTTCCAAAATTGGAAACACTTTCATGCTTTGGATGATCAGCCTAATGCCACTGAACACCGACCAATTAGTTTTCGCGTGACGTCACTAAACGAGGGAACTCATCCCTCTAATGTCATGGCCGTGGTTAAATTCGCTTCTCCTCATCTTCGCCATGCGTCATTGACACTGACAATATGAGCAGTGCCGTATATTCGAGGCTAGCTAGGCTAGCTGCGAAGCCCAGAGAACGCACAAATAAAAGTCAATTATCAACGGTATTAAGATATGTCGAGGCTTTCGGTGCGATAAAAACACGAGCGGATTCGCTTCTTTCGATTATGACAATCAGTCTGGCGAACGATGACCAACGGCATAACGCAAGCAGGTCTTCGAGTCTTCGCTGTTCTGATGCGATGAATTTTGATACGATCGCCTGCTGGCGTTTCCATGACAACATGAATGAGCGTATGGAGGGGATTGGACCATTGCTTTGCGCAACGGTTCGGTCAGAAAAGAGAAGACTTCGACTATCTCAGTCACTCGTATGCTTCTGCATGTGACAGCGCGTGGTTCGCGAGAGTTGTTTCAGTTTGTGTGAAGTGTCAATGAATTAAACTCAGTGGTATTTTATACCTTAAATTCGTGGCTTTGTTGGATTCGAACTGTGTTGATAAATTTTGTGTAAACTTCCCTGAACATGTACTGTCAGAACTTAAAAATCTCTATGCTTCAAATTTTGGTACAGATCGATTAAAAAATGAACTGAAGGTGTTTTATTCCCTTGATGAATACAACAGAAATCAGTAAGACATTACTTGTTACATAAAGTTGAATAAATTGGACATAGTATTTATTGAGGTGTACAAATTAGCAGACCTATTATTAAACTTTTCGTCAACAACTGCCGAAAGAAGTTTTTCGGTATTAAAAAGAATCAAGATATATCTTAGAGCCACACAAGCACATCTACATTCGAGCAACTTGGCTGGTTTGTCAATAGTGAAAAACATTATTTTTAAATATGAAAAAGTACTCGGAAGAAACATTTTTGTGAAAACGTGACACTCAAGTACACTCACACAAAAGGGAAGAAGAATGGAGTTCATGTACAAATAAGTGTTCAAATCCTAATCCTCATAATTATTTGGTATCATGTTAGCAATAGCATGTACCTGAAATTTAGAACAAAATGTTACTTCTATTACCTAACAATCAAAAATTAAACTTCTCAATTTAAAAAAAAAAAAACAGTACTTGGAGGGGGGGGTATATAGTCCAGGTCTCGGGCCCAAGATACGCCACTGAATGTGAGTGTTCCAGCACCTGGGCACACACACACTAAAAACATTGGTAACAATCCCAGCTTAAGAGAGAGAAAGGAAACAAACAAACGAAAAAAAGGATTCAAGAGTTCTTTTAATTTTTTTGTTCTTTAATTTTTTATTTTATGTTTTCAAAAAAATTCCTTCAGAGCACTTTTGATTTTTTTGAGGATTAACACTTATACTTTCCTCTCAGAACTAAAATGACTCATTGCAATACGGCTGCACGGTATCCATAACGCTAATATTTAAGTGTTTCTAGCTTCTGACGTTTGAGTAAGATGAAAATTAGGTGATTCTGGTTCACGCAGTTTGGGAGTATGTAGGCAATTATAAAGGAGTTCATGCTCAATAACTTTTACGAAATACAGTTGCAATAATAATAATTATCATTATTATTTAATATTTATGAAGATACGCAGCGTTATGGCGTATTGGCACCTTTTCTTACGGCGGCATATCAAATGTACGGTGGTCAGTTAACTACTTTGAACTTTTCCAGCTAGCAAGAAATAAGCACCAAGATTTTTTTTTTAAAGCAAAAAAACATAAGTCTGCTCGGACTTCATGTCGAGTGCGCACACATTGGATTTCTGGAAAATATGAGTGTTTTTGCCATGCCTACTTTCCATCTGTCCTTAGAGCCTCCAATAAAAATGATCAAACCTGCATTCAATACAGTTCTTTAAAAATTCTTTACGATGAAAACATCAACTTGGAATGTAGGAAGTCGATTAATTAAACCTTACCTTGGAAGTAAAATCTCTACAATAAGTAGCACTAAATACCTACTGTCTTCGAATTTTCTAGAATAGTTAGGTAACACTGCGTTTGAAACTTGAGCCTTTCTTCTTATTATTACTCATTTTTTTTTTTTTTTTTTTTGCATTTTGCTATCAAAAGATGCGGCCGTGATCCAAAATCGTTGTCAGGAGTTATTTTAACTCACAACTGCACTAACACGGTAATATGAAACGAAACTGCTGCAGAGTTTATAGCTCAATCTTCTTAAATTTACTTTCTACCGCGTTTTACTATGCCTAGTAAGTTCAGTTCCTGTTTTAATTTTATAACTAATTAACAGCGTTGAATTCCTCTTCGTTCGGATAAATTTAGTCCACCAATTCGAACTTCGGTTTTTCTTGTGGACTCCAATCTTTATCGATTTCATTCAGAACTAAGCTGCGCATGTCCCTATCTCGTCGAATCACAAAAGCCAGACTTGCACCTTAATCTCCGATATCGCGTGACATGACATCGGACTACGTCCTATAGAATATTAGCGATGACTCAGAACAACTTCCCTTTAAAAAAAAAGAAAAAAAAAAGAAAGAAAGAATGAAAAAAACAAGAGCGATAAGCTGAAGCAGCAGATGGTCCATTTCCAGAAAAAAAAAAAAAAAAAAAAAACTCTCCCTTGAGCGTCAAAACGAGAGCAGTCCTTACCGAAAGGACACTAAAACACACAGGTTGGTAAGTATCGATGTCGAAGATGTTAAAGGCAGCTTGCATAATCAGCTTATTACATCAGTAAATCAAAACGAAACAAATCAGTAAATGTATACCAGTCTGTGGACGCTGTGTCTGTGTCTCTCCTTCTTATAACCGTTCCCCAAAAATTCATCTTTTATCAGATAAGCGCAAGCGAGAACAAAATTTTCCACATTTTTGTTTCAAAGTTGAATGTACTACTTCATAGTATATTTCACAAAACTCCTAAATATAAAATTTACCCTTGATAGCTATAATAGCTTTTGTCCAGAGGCGACTTTAAGGCCCTAGGCTCTAAAAGATTATTTTAAGGCCCTAGGCGCTGAAAGATTCACGGTCTCCCTCCTCTTCTTATCGTCTCAGAAATTTTCAAGACAAAAGTTTTTACGCTTTTTAAAATGCCATTCTATCTTTCTATTATTAGAACGCTTTGTAAGAAACTGTCCCTGCTCATCGAACTTTTTGTTTTTAGAGATATTTAAACATTTTTTTTTTTTGAGGCTAATAGGAAATCAAAGGATATTAAGTTTGGCATTTTAAATATCCCATATACTTCTGAATTGAATTCACAGCTAAGAGCTGTCAAACTCGGAAATTCAAAAAAAAAAAAAGTTTTGTTGTGAAGAAACTATTCAATTTAGAGGAAAAAATAATGTTTGTGCCTCTCAGATTAAGCTTGACTGTTCCTTCTCAAATATTTAAATTTTCCAATTGTTCGTTAATTTATTGCTAGAGGCCAAAAAATTTGGTTTACACAGATTTTTCAAAAATTATTTTTGCGAATCATAGGACATAAAAATTCTTAAATTTTGCCCATTTTAAATTTCACTGCTAATCATAAATTTCCCGCTAGGAGTTTTCAAAGTGGTAAATTTGTAAATTTGAACTTTACGCCATGAAGATACTATTTCTGTTACAGTAAAAGTTCTTTTTGAGTCTGATACGTTTGTCAATTAATACTGGTGGTTATTTTAGCACCTTTTCAGTTCCAAGTTACTTGGTAAATTTAACGCTCAAGGGCGCTCAAAATGGAATTTCGCAAAATTTCTCAGTACATTGCATATTAATTGTCACAAAATTGAAATACGTTTCAATTACAAAACGTGCTCTTTTTATTGCTTCAACTTAGGAAAATCATATTGTTTTTTACGTTGTAAGCAAATTAGTAGGCAACAAGCATGGTATCCAGCAAAAATAAAATACTTGAGGACAATAGCAACCAGAAAAGTCCTCCACGTTAGAAAGTACGGGTCAAATGCAATTTGTGCACAATACCTTCTTACTTGAGAATTGTGGATGACTTTCCGTGGAGGAATTTTCCTATGGCCAACAATTCCCTAAATCGAAGAGATTCCGCAGTCCACGGCATAGACGAATACCATGGACCAAAAAGTTTGGACAGTAAGAATTTCATCAGTCAGTGCAGGAAAGCGAGAATGTGAAGAGTTTCTTGAAAGCATTTTATCTTATTATTTTCATCGGAAAATCGAGAAGGTTTGTATTTTTTTATTTTGTCAAAAAGATGCATGAGATTTAAACAGAAGCATAGGGATTAAACGCAAAAGATCCTGTTTGAAAATGGAAAATTAGGAACCACAGCTTAAAATTAGGAACCATAGCGAGTAAGAGCAACATTGAAACTTTTCTTGCTTTTTCAAAAGTCAGTTTTATGACGATAAATAGAAAAGGTGAGAACACTTTATAACTATCAGTTTAATCCAGGGAAGGAGAAAATGTTTTTGCAATCCAATAGAAATTTCTTTTAACACTATTAAATAAGAAAAAGATAAGTAGTGTGACATTCTCCAATTTCTTTATTTTTTCGGCGACCGGCTAACTGCGCTCCCCTTAATCCCTGTTTTGTAATCTTTCGTCCGAACTCCACTTGACCTCACTTCGCCATATAGGGCTGACTGTGCTCCCCTTAATACCAAGGCTGTTTAATACACTGGGGTTAAACATGACATGACATTTACTTTAAGAAATCGTATTCTTAATGGATTAGAAGTTACAAAGGTCCCAATTGCGGACAGGGGAAAAAACAGTGCCATTTGCGGACAGATCCAGTTCTGTCAGCAACTGGGAAAAGAGGAAGAGTTTTTATGGGGGATTAGGAAAACACCCCCTGCTAATCCCGCCCTAGAAGGGTTTAGCCAGGGAGATAAAAGTTGCTATTTTCTCAAGCTCTTCATTTGCAGTTCGGATTGAAGAAGTGAAGTAACGAATTTTTTCGATTGTTATATGTTATTTATATGATTCTAAGGGCAGTTTTAGACCTGGGGTCAGACACACCCTTCCTAAAACTTCTTCAAATATCGTGCTATTTATATGATTGGTTTTTCGATTGTTATATGTTATTTATATTTTTTTACATTGTAATAAAAGCTGTTCGTTTCTTCCAATGAATGAGTTTGAAATATTTGAGACCGAAAAAGGGAAACCATTAGCTGCATGTAATGGGCACAGGTATGAGATTCATCGTACACGTCAGCAAAACGTTATAACTTGGGCACGTGTAAATGAGAAGACGGCAAAATGTGAAGGTCGTATGGCAACGAAAGCAAACAATAATATATTACGGTCCTCCAGCCACGTATGCAAACCTGATGCTGCGTTAACAGAAGTGAAAAAGCACGCATCCATCGCGAAGAAACGAGCTAGAGAAGAGGATCAAGCTCTATCAACCATTTATCGCACGGAGTTTGGACCATTGTTTCACCGAGGATATGATATTGTAACCGAAATTCCACAATTTTCGTTAATAAAAATCAGCTTATATCGATCAAATCATAAAAATCGAGGAGCCAAGAAATGCGCAAGACATCGAGTTAAGCGAAGATATTCTACTTATGGAAAATAAAAAGCAGCTTATATCGATCAAGACATAAAAATCGAGGACAGTCGTTGCCAGAGATGAGAAATTCGCAAGACATCGAGTTGGGCGGAGATATCCTACTTATGGAAGGCAAGTTTCATTTTCTCTTATTTGATGACGGGGTAAAAGAATCTTAGCATTTGCAAGCAGAAAAGGAAGGGAAGTTAATGGAAAACAGCAAAATGTTTTTCATGGACGGAACTTTTAGGAGCTGATTCCACAATTGTCGTAGCAGTTGCTGAAATCTACACAGTTCATGCAGATATCGGAAGCTCAATGGAAGAAATAAACATTATTCCAGCAATCTTGGCTTTGTTGTCAAAAAAGAGAAAAGTAACTTATGAGAGATTTTTCACACTGTTGAAACATAGATTGGACAACTGGAATCCGGAAGTAGTTGTGATGAATTTTGAAACAGCTGCAATCATACCTCTGACGATTATTAAGAAAATTACTGCATAACAGATTTTTCTATGCGATTTTTTCAGCAAATTTTATGATGAATATAACTTGTTGAATCGGAAATGCTTGACCTATTTCTGAAGGTAAGAGCTCGAAGCTTTTCACGTACAGTAGATTCCGGTTAATCGGAGCAGTCGTTTATTTGGGACAATTCTTAAAGAACATCCCAAATTAACTCTCTGGGATAAAGCTTCGCATAACTGGAGAAGCCGCTTAATTCAGCGAAAGAGCTCTAGCTCCGATGTGCCCCAGTTAAACGGAATCTACTGTATTTTGCTCATTGGTATGCAATTTGTTTTTTGACGATTTTTTTTATTATTATTCTTTTTGATAAAACGCGTAGAGAAATTTCTGAGTAGTGGATCTTTATTAAATCGTCAGCATTCTAGAGGATTCGGTTTAATCAAAATCACTCCCTTATCTGGTGCTTGTCAAATAGTTTTAACATATTTGCTTTTCTTCTTTTTCTTTATACATATTTACTCTGAAAATTTTGCACTTGATTTCGTTGCAAGTGAATTCCTTTCACGGAGAAAAACGTTTTTTGTAGCTCCGTCAGGTTTAATTTCAGAGCAATCACATAGAAAGGAGAATGTCTTTTTATAAAAGCCTCTTTTATGTTTACTTTGAAGTAAGGCTATTCAATTCAGTGACGCGATTGTTAAGCAACTCAGAAGCATTTGAAGACATAAGTGGCCATTTACGTTATTATTTTGTGTGTGTGTGTATCCAGCATGTGTCACGGGTAAAGTATTGCGTGACATATTTTAAACAGATGATGCGTCAATCAATGAAAGAATATTAGCCGACAAAAATGGCCATATTTACGCATAAGGTTTCTTTGTGTTTTTTTTCACTAAATGTTTTTAATATGGATAAGTGCCCCAAAGAATGGCGAAAAAAACTCAACAGATTATCGTGAGATTGGAAGTTTATGATGTTATTGATGTTTGTGTATTAGTGAATGGGGATGACACATGAAATGGAAAGAGATTGGTGAGTTGTGTACACAAAAGGCGTAGTCCAATTTTTTCGGGAAAAAAATTAAAAAACAATCACTTGCATGCATGCAGTTTTATACACAGCCTGTTATTATCTAAGAGTTAGGTGGTGAAGATTTACGATTGCCGGTCGTTCACCGCAACATTTCTTCCTCAAGATCTTTATTCATCTTCCGTAATTTTAGTACGACAGTATAAAAAGCATTGGAAAACAATTTGCCGTGCAATAATGTAATTTCAATAGGCGTCAATATACCATGGGAAAACGAGAGACGTGATTGCAGGGTGAACGCCGAGTTAAAAACCATGTCCACCCAATGAATGAAGATGCATTTTCCGATAATGGATCAATTACAATCCAGTTTATTGGAACCGTCAATGCTGCTATAGCGCTGAACAGTGAAGATGCAGTCAAGGAGACACAAGAATGACTCAAGAATTGTTTCTCATATTATATATATAAAAAAACTATATGCTACTCCCAGCAAAAACAATCTTGCTGAGCCATTGCTGGCAGCCAGCACTGCCAACAATGGCCCAGCACTATGTTGCCGCTGCCGAACCGTCAATAAAATGTCCGGGCGGCCAACAGAAGGGCCAGCAGCTGGCCAACAGTACTTATCAGTTGTCATATGCCACAACAGGGCCATCAGTTATCCATCACAGGCAGTAGCTGCCACAAGCGGCCCTGCAAGCACGTACCATAAATGATGGCTAGCCTAATGTGGTCCGCTAGTTTCCCGGCAGTGGCAACCGACAATCACGTGACGTAACTGACGGCTAGCCGAATCTCGTCCGCCAATTTCGCAGTAGTAGCCATAAAAAAAAAGGATAAGCGCAGTTTCCCAAAGCTACAACTATTTTTTCTCTCCTTACGAAACTTCTGAATAAAAGCATTGCGCTGAGGAAATTTTGTCAACAGGTCCGGAAAAAACGCCCGTTTGGATCTACGTGGAAACGAACCAAGGACTATCCGCGTTTGAAGCACGCGCTCTACCATCGAGACTGATTCGACACGCCCGAGCGTTAGCTCGAAGCTGAGTCTCTTTCGTGCGGAATGTGTAATCGAATGGTTCTCTCTTTAATTTTACAATATTGCGAGATATTTTTCATAAATGCCAGTTTCATATAATTCATTTTTTCAATGTAACGCTTGTTTTTATTTACCTTAAGGGAACTTCAATCATTTTCAAGGAGTGTACCAACTTAAAGGCACTTTCCAAAGTTTTGTGCTGTCCTTGTCGTCTTGAAACGCGATTATTGAATTAATATATTCACCCGTTCATGTCACATTCTATAAGATTTTTAACGGTGTATCTTTCCTTTCCGCTGTCCGAAGCTAAATTTGTTTTAAAGAGGAAAGATATTTTATTTTACTTCTCGTTATTTTTAGAAGCGAATTCCTCCATCTTGTGTATTCAACCCATGGATGAGTACATTATATCCACATAGATTTGCTTTTTTTTTTTTTTTTTTTTTTTCAAATAATTGATAAATTTTGTAGGCGTATAATTCTTTATTTTTTTCCAACAAACTTTTTTTAATGTTTTTCCAGGACTATTGTTTCAAGCGGTTTATTTAGTGTATGTTAAAACGAAAGATTACACAGAAATTATTTCTTGCTATTCATGGGAATGGAGTGGATGTATTCATGGTTGTAATCAAGTATTTCATGGCTTAATCTGATATCTTCGTCGACGTGGCATTTGATTAGGAAATTAATTCGCCTCTCTACATATGGCTTTTTTTTTAACATCCACTAAAATAGCACAATGGCGATAGCGTCGTCTTCAACTAACTGAGAGACACAGCATGTGTTGCACCACGAGAGACACAGCACGTGTTGCTTCCACCTGGTGTCGGGGTTGCAACGGTTGCCAGCTACGGGCCGCTAGTGGCACTTGCTTGTAGGCCCGCAAATCACGGCGATGCTGCAGGACCATCAATGGCTGCCACCGACGGACCGCTGCTGGGCAGTGAGCGGCAGATTTCAGCCAGCAGTGACCCATTACTGCCAGCTGTTGGCCAGCAATTTCCCAACACTTGTGTTTTTTCTGGGCTGTCATGTGGAAAACAGTTGAGGCCAGGTTTATGAGTTAGAATACTATTTCAATAAAATTATTCACAGATTTTTAACAATCCTCTACGCCAGACCTGATCCTTTAAATTTAGATCAATAGCATTTATTTCTGAAATGCTTGCATTTTAATTCGGGACATTCAGAAACGAATACATGAGAATAAGCATTGCCGCTATAAGCTCGATGTTGTCGCTCAATGCTAATTCGACACGCGCAAACGCAACGGCTGGATGGCGGCAAACCAATGGTAGAGCTACAGGGAAAACGACAAGCAGGGCTTGTTCACATTTCTACACTACGAATTCGGATAACTAGTATAGTTGTACTATCTTATACAAATGCATTGTTTATTTATTATATGATGTCGCAAGTAAATGTTCTTTATTAAAGAATTTTTTTGATGAGTTCACACAATCACAGTGGCATAACTTGTTAAATTAGCTAATACGTTTCATTCAGTACATTTTCCTAAGCGCTAATATTTAAAAAATTCAAAACTGGACAATAAACAGTAACGGAAATAAGAAGCTAAACCGGTAAAAAGGACTTGAAAAAAGGCTCTTCCTGAATTTTAATTTCTCTTGGCAAACGAATCTCATCTTACGTAATTACTCCAACTTGTAAGTTGCGTATAAGTTTCATGTTTCCAACTTTGTTTGAAGAATATTATATGGTTTCTTCCATTTTTTTGTTTTTTAATCTTTTCCCGGAGGAGGTTTAAACAGATATTTTTTTCAGTTCAGAGAAATTCTTGTTCCCACGAAAACAAAATTTCGTGGCGTGATAAAGCACCCTAAATAGAAAGAGCAACAGAACAGAAAATATTTACTTCTGGCACAGTTTGTTTTAAGTTTTTAATAGCTGTAGTTTAAGTGATTCACTAAGTAGCTGGCTAATGTGGGTAGAGAGCTTCCTATAACGTATATTCACATTTCTTGAATAGCTAAGAAATATTAACGGCCAGACAGAAAGAACAAGCAAAAAGGCTTATGCATAACGATAACGTCTTTCTTTATTGTTCCACTCACTGGAAGTTCAAATGGCATCAATATAATCCACTGACACAAAATATCTCGCTTAGACCTCAATCGCATGACAACAGTACGTATTCGATGATCACATATACATCAAATAGGCTTTAATCCCTTTCGCAATATCCCCATTAATCTCCACACTTCACATTCAGTGTCGTTATTTTATGTTTCTCTGGCTCACTGTCAGCATTGCTAAAATGTAAAAGTTATTGGTTACAGCAACGTGCCGTTCAGTTAGAAAATGTTTAACCAAGAAGTAACGAAATTTGCATAAGAAAACATAAACTCAAAATGAAGTTACACAGAAGTTAGTGATAACATAAACTCAAATGAAGTTACACTTAATTATTGTTTCACTTTTTAAGGAGAAAATGTTTACCATAATATTACACACGTCTACATTCCAAGTTTACATACAAATGTACGATTAATGAAAGCACTATTGAATAATGAGAGACATTTTTACCATGGTAATGCGGCCTAAAAAAGGATGCTTCAGAATGCTCTGAGCATAAATTATGCAATCAAGGTTCTTCACCCAAGTTGAAATGCAAATACTTCACAGTAATTTCATATCTTTCACAGAAACTTTTAACTTTCATATGGAATTAATTACATTCTAATAGTTCAGATGATTTACTCTGACAGGCATTAAAAAACACTGCAGCTTCGCATGCACATTCATTCCATCCATGTTTGTGCTAACGAAGAAAAATAGTTTTTCAATTACTTATTACCACCCCCTACTCGAGGTGAGGGCGAACCATCTGCTGCGTCCTATTCGCTGCAGTGGGATTAATTATTAAGAAGGCCGTTAATTTTCGTAACTCTTTACTCTCTATTATCTTCCGCCTATGGGTGTCTACCGTGAAGTTGGGTTCCCTAATGGAGGGTCTCCAAGTTCAGGGTTGACGGGTGCATTGCGTTGTGTTTCATATGGGAGAACATGGGAAACCCATATTCCTCCATATGCCGCTTGAAATTTAATAAACTCATGTCAGATTTGGACCTTTTATTTTCCTGCGACTGGGTTTGCTAAATGTTAAAAGTTATTTTCTTCTTAAAATCTTGGAGTTGTTACTCTACCAAAACTTTACGATTGTTCTACTTAATTATTCAGGTTAAAATAAACAAAGATTCACTTATTTTGAATTTTCAAAGATTTGAGAAACTCGGGTAAATTTCATTATAAAATACAGAATTTATTTTCATTTGTGTTTCCTTAAAATCTATTACACTGATCGGTGGAGATTTCTATTAATTTAAACCAAAATATATTTTAAGTTCATTATGCTTTTTGATATTCGCAATCATATTTTAAAGTTCACCTTCCGCAAAATATAAGACACATTATGTTATTCAGCACTTGCAAGAGATTAAAATTATCTTTTCTACCGAGGATGTATAGGAGACAAAATCATGATCATGCTAACGAGATATTGGGAATTATGAAATTTTTCTCACCAAATTCTTTTCTTTTCATCTATTTCGTTGTCGTCCGGTATTACTTATAGGTATAAAGTCTATGGTTGGGACCTCATCCGGTCCTGCTGAATGCACACTGCCCGCATGAAATCACTCGGCTATAAAATTGTATATCTTGCCCTCGCTGCCATAATCGTAAGTCCCTTTACGCCTCTTGAAAGATTGTTCTATCGTGTCAACATCCTCGAACTGCGAAAACGTCCTTCTCAGCTATGCCAGTGGACCGCATCTCTCTCTCCTCTCGATCGCCCGGAATATAGAACTGATATCTTATCCTCGATTAGACTGTCAAACCTTTTGCATGCGTTCACCCAGAATCTCCCGTCATCATTCCATTCCGTGTTCTCTCCAAATCATCTCCGCCTAAAAAAAAAAAAAAACTTTTTCTCTCGTCTATGTTTAAGGGGTTCGGGGGTGTTCCTGTCCTACCCAAATGGTTCTCCCCTTATTGGTTGGGCCGCTTTTCCTCGCTTCGGCATTGGTTTACATCCCTGTATGGGAATCCCTCCGATTCGTTGGCAAAGGCTTGAGAACATCGAGTTTTCTTGAAGATGAATATTCCTTTATCTTGTCAACTGCTCCGCGGGATGTCCGCGCTGCCTTAGAATTTTCACGTACGCTTCCTGTATGACTCTTTCTGTTGGTGTCAACCAGTTACGCCCACTACGAGAAATATGCCCTGTTCGTTGCCCGCTAGCGTGCGTAAAACGTGACTTCGTTAATAGCGAAAGGTCCAGTAAATTGGCCCCCACCTGTGATTGCGAGCATTTCATTCTCGTAGCGTTGCTTGCTAAAACCTCCGAGTTTTCTCTTTACTAACCTAGGGGTGTGTTTCGTGCGTATTCTTACTGGAATTTCCGGAGAGCTCGGGGAACACAAAATAAAATAAAAAAAACAATTCAAAAGAATGATGAAAAAAATAAGGAATTTCCTCCTCAAGAAAGAAATCTGCTCAGCCAGGTCTTAGAAAAATTATGAAATAGGTATTATAATTATCCTCTTAGAACGCCTGTCCACATTATGCTTCTCGGATTTTCTTTCCCAATTCCCGCGCTCTCTAAATTGTTTACTTGGTAACTACTCTTCCTCGTTTAACTATTTCCTCGTACTATGCGATACCGTAGGAATTATTTGGTGAATATATTGCTTTCCCACACTTACTAATTTGTAGGCCCCCTTTCCGAAATTCATACCTACGAAATCATGGTCCTCCAATGTTACACGATATTCCGGAGGACATACGGGTAACATTATCTCCCTCTCCCATAGGGTTGAAGAGCTTTGTCCCCCAAAGTTAGGTGCTGTGGATTCCTTCCTCTCTTGCAAGGCTGCTCGTTTTCGCTCATTTCAACATGCGATGAATTACAATTATTTGCGAAAACTTATGCACACATATGACACATAATGTAATTATAAGCACATACAATAAACATAAAACTACGAGTAAGATTATTATAATAATGTTCAATAATTATTAAATTCCTCCACCGAATCTAATTCTAAGTTTGACATTGACAGATAACATATGCACTGTATATATATATATATATGAATTCTTTCCGATAGTGACAGATTTCTTCAGCCGCCGTCTTCTCGGCGACACACAATATTTGCTCGGGTACGCGCCTCCGTTCGGCGATATGGTTTCGGTTTTGGGCGTTCCCATCTCTTAAGCACTCAGCTAGTTTCTCAGAGTTCCTTTGGAGATCAGCCCAACCGACGGGAGTGATGTAGGCTAACACCATCTCCACGTTCAGTTCATATGGGTGCCGTGCCATTGCGCCGAGGAATAGTTCCTGGTAACATTTATCTTGATCGTTCGTCTTTCCGTCTGTAGTTTTACCGATCGAGTGTGCACCGTGAGTTTTTCGAAGTGAACGTCCACAATCCCGGCTGCGCACGATGAGAAAGCTTCGATCTCTACCGTAGCCAAGGGCTCGCATGCAAAACAGCCTGTTACCTTGATTTCTGCCTCCGTGAATTTTGGGCAGACAGTTCTGGTTTCGATCGAGTACTTGTACTTCTGGAATTGAAGATTTACCACTATAGGGGCTGAGTGTAACAGTTCCGAAACAAGTTGGCCATTTCCGTCAACCTTCAGTTGATGCCATGCTGATGCCATTGGTAAGGCGCTCTTTTTGTTCTATCATACTCAGTAAATACGACTGTTGTCGGTGGCATTTCATAGAGTCCTCATAATAGCTACAAGAAAACATGCTTTCGTCGAAGATAAAATTTTTCGACATCGATTCGTTGCTCTGCGTATCGCCGATATGTCCTTTCATCGGTCGTGAAGGTAAGCTTGCCCTTTCAATATAACTCTCTTGAGGGTTTCCCACTCGAGAGATCAGATGGGTGTTCACGATTTGTGTAGGCTGGTCCAGTGATCCGACTACTTGCACTGTGATGCCCGTAGAGGTCGTGGCTTGGTTCTTAACCGTCAGAGTCTCTACGGTGTCGTTGTTGTGCTGTTGAATTAGTAGCTGATAACTACACTGCATCGATACTATTCTGCGTACGTCGTATGCTCGCAGGAAATCTGCTTCCAGCCATATTCGAAAGAAATGGCAATGTTGCGAGTCAATGATCCAGCATGACGTGGACCCACTGTCGGACGGCTGACAGCCTGTGATGCCGGGCCAGTCTAGCGATTGTTTTGTCAGTGCGTCAAATTGTTTTGATCGCACACATCCTTTTCCCCAATTGCAAGTCTCGTGATTTGCACAAACCAATTGGCTGAGATAACGCATTGTAGTCACGTGCGTAAAATAGTCTCTCGTCGTGTGCCAGATACAGTTTGCCTGCTGGTAGGTTACTTTCAAGGAAAAAAGTGTATGGTCATTTTCCTGGTCCGTAAACCATATGCATTGTTCATGCCCCAAATTCATTAGGGTTACCTGCGCATTAGTAGTTAGACGGCAGTTGTGCTCTACCTCTGAGTCCGTGCACTCCTTCACCTTTGATGCAACAATCGAATGTGCGTTACATTCCGCGGAAGTTCCGTTTACCAACAGAAATAAGCTCAAAAGTACCAGTCCGTGTAAAGGCGGTTGCGCCGCTGGACGGGCAACTTGCCTCTCCAAATATTCGTGCATCTGATTTACTCCGTTACGTAAAACATTTCCTGTTAGGGCTCCTGTCTTTACTGCCACAAACGTTGTTCCTCTGAGGAATCTATATGACTTCCAAAGAATTATTCCGACTCCACACAACAGCTTCCAGATGCTAATTACTACTTTCCTGGCATATAGAAAGGTTACCGCTGAAATTAAAACTAGCACAATATACACTACATAAGTGACTGCGTGGGGTAAACACTTTAGCTGTCGTAGCATCTCACGACACAGTATGCACTGTAGGGGTCTACACGTTGTTCTACCTACGATTTGCAAAGCACCCCTTAGGGTTTTTCCATCCGTGGTAACGAAAATCAAAGTTAGTTCCGCAGAAAGCTCTAGTAGTTCCGGTGGCAATGATGTCTGATACGGAGCGTTCCTTAAAGTGATAACCCGCTCCATACCTCTAACTCGAATCACCAGGGTTCCTGGAAGTGAGCTGGTGATGATTGGGTCGTTGTATGATACTTTGATATTTTCCCTTTGAAATACTGCCTCTTCGTCAGACAGCAAATGTCTCTGGTGACGGCGCCGAGGTAAAATATTAGTGCGCGGTTTTCCAACGCACTCTGTGAAAGAGATCAGCGCTGGGTTCGAAATCCGTAGTCCTTCCGCTTCATGTATCAGTGTAGATACTGCTGGCGTCAGGCGGCAGTTGCACGTAGTGACGGATTTATTCACACAGCTCGCCAGTGCACAATATTCGCTCGTTCCACTGCACGGTGCATCGGCTGTGCAGGCACAGTGTAAACCGTCTCTTGTGCACTCCATTAATGAAAG
Source organism: Macrothele yani (assembly GCA_039090855.1). NCBI lineage: Eukaryota > Metazoa > Arthropoda > Arachnida > Araneae > Macrothelidae > Macrothele > Macrothele yani. The sequence continues at coordinate 148,126,089 of CM076995.1, read as the reverse complement.
GGCTCCTTGTGGGTTCGGTTCCTGCTGAACGAAGAAATTTCTCGGTTCGATAAGCTCATGGTTGTGCGTAATGAATGTCCTCCAGGCTTTCACGCACTCGTCGCATGAATGTGCATGACAAGCACTCCGCGGCATTCCTAGTTTCAAAAGTTCGGCACGAGATGCTACAGTGCACTGATATTTATCTCCCTTGAAATGACAAAGTTCGTGATTAGCAGCTACTCCGCTAACCGTCCAGATTACCACGGCGAACGCAATCACGTTCATCTTGTCCATTTTATTGACGAATGTCACTCTCTTCAAATACCCTAAAAGTGGTAATGGTTCTGTCAACACTTGTCGGCCATAATTATCTCAAAACAAACATACACATGAAATCACTCCTTATCACCTCGGTATTTCTCTTGCACATGCATTATATACACTTTACATTAAGAACTAGTAATATTTCCTTCGAAAAGCTCGTTTCACTCTGACCTACGAGAAGCGAGGGGTTTTTATGTGCATATTTATTTATATATATTTTTTTTTTTCGAAATTCCGAAGCGCATTCCATCCCAGGCTTCCCTTTTCTCTAATTGTATTTTTTTTTCCTACTTGTAGGTTTTCTCCAACAACAACAACAACAACAAAAATAAAAAAATCTCATCACTCGTGTTTCTTAAGCTTACTAAATTATAATTAAATAACGGTTATTTACTTCCCATGTATCTATTCTGCAGCTATTATTTCCATTCGCTGGTGCGTCTACTACTTCTAAAAGAAAAATTATTAATTTCCCTTTTCGTGTTTGTCGTATTGTCTACCAGATATTACCCGCGTATAGTCGCTTATTTCCCTTTTACGTTGTTTAACTTAATCGTTAGTTCTTTGCTGAACTATTTCTTGTCATTTTATCTGTCGTGCTTTACTCTCTTTTTTTTTTTCTTTTTTTTTCTCGCGTATTACAATTGTATTCTCATTCCTGGCTATTTCTGATTTTACGACCAGATGCTTTTCTTGTGTATTCGCAGGTGTGCGGCGACCATTTAAGGAACGCCGATGATTTCGGAAAATAGGGGATTTCCTCGAAAATGCTTGCGAGGGTCCCCTTTGGGCGATGTCACCCCTGCAAATTCGTCGATCCAAAAATTTTGGGTCGTTCCTGTGTTGACCGTTTCTCACGGCTCGAAATCTGAAACACCTGCGCTGATGATGCCTGTGGGTGTAAGTGAGCGCACAATAGCGTAGCCTCTTGCATGTTTTGCTTACATCGGAGGCTTCTTGTTTAGCCTATGTAGAAGCATCCACTTAGCATTCTGTTACCTGGGGCTAAAACTACCCTCTAATTTCTGCAGGTCAGTGCTCAGTTCGCTGACGGATTTCATTGAAACAACACGCTTCTTTTCGTCTGGTGAACTTGTCATTCAAATTTCCTCTTCTGCTTTATCTCTTTTTTTTTTTTTTTTTTTTTTTTTTTTTGGTATCGTTGCACCATGTCTGCACGTATTAATCCTCATCTCACCTCGTCGCATTTTTCGCATGCTCGACGCCAGTTGTGGTTTGGGAGAATCTGCAACTGCTCCTCGTGTGCTGCGGTGGTAGAGGATGGGAGCTGGGCCTGGTGAATTTGTCATTCACATTTCCTCTTCTGCTTTACTCAACCTCTAACCTCACGATGTACCTAGTGCATTTCTACCTCGATTTCATTTCTATACTTTTCCTTCCGTTATACTTGCCTTCCTTATCAATTAAAACTGAATTTTCCTACTATCCACAAAACAAAACAAAAAAAATATAGTACCTTTGGATATTTCACTTCAAGGTAAGTGCTTTTTACTGTCATTTCGATAGGTTATGGTTAGGCTATGTTAGGTGACGTTTAGGCTACGCGTCGATCATGTTTGTTGCTACTTTCTTATACCATGTTTTGTTTCAGGTTCGCGTATTTTAATTGCTTTGAATACCTGCCATGGATACTAATTTTGAACCACTGCATTATCCGATACGCTGTTAATCTCATTGCATTCCGTCGGTGTTTCCGCACGGCTATTTCTCCGCAGAAGGTGCTTACGTTTTTTTTTCTCTAGTGATATATTACTCCGGCCTATGCTTCTGCTACAGAAAGTTTTGAGAGAAAAAAAAATATTTTTTTTTCGTCGTGCTGTGCTCCCGTTTATAGTTTCCATCCTTTGAAATGCTCGGCCTTTGCTGTACAAAATATCTTACTGAACGTTCCCGTTCTTTTACCGATAAATTTTCCTTCTTTGCATTCTTGCTTCAAGATGGCGGCCCAAGATGGCGTCTTCCCATTCTTCCTTTTGCTCCTTGCCAGCCAGTTTGAGTACGGGGTTTCTCAAACTGGAAACACGGTCCGTCCGTTCCTCTACTCTTGCAAGCCCCGTGCATGAGCGACGTCATTCTGCCTACGATTACCTTCGCTTATCCTCCTACTGCCTATCATTAATAAAATTTGAGCGGAAAATTATTATTTTTTCTCTTTTTTTCCCGCGCTCTCTAAATTGTTTACTTGGTAACTACTCTTCCTCGTTTAACTATTTCCTCGTACTATGCGATACCGTAGGAATTATTTGGTGAATATATTGCTTTCCCACACTTACTAATTTGTAGGCCCCCTTTCCGAAATTCATACCTACGAAATCATGGTCCTCCAATGTTACACGATATTCCGGAGGACATACGGGTAACATACTTTCTAAAAAGTAGTTGTAGAGAAACTACTTTTAAGAAAAAGCAGTTGTAGGGAAACTATTTTTAAGAAAAAGTAGTTATAGAGAAACTACTTTTGAGAAAAAGTAGTTCTGTACACTTTTTTTTTTTTTTTTTTTGTAATTAGTAACTGTAGTTATAACAATTACTTTTCAGTATTAGTTTCCCTAGCACTTTTCGACGCCACAGGGACGACCTATGGTTCCATAATGATGCATCAAGGAGTTTATTGCATGATATCAGACATACCCACACAACACAATCACATCTAATAGTAGCCGAATTTACGTTCAACACGTTACGTACGGAACTTTCATGGACATCCATGAAAGCCCAGATTACGTCTATTAAACGTAATCGGGAGAACCAATGGCTGTCCAATGTCTTACCAGATCATGTTTAATCTACGTAATCTCGAAGTTACGTATAGACGCTAAATGGACGTGAGTCTAGATGCGTCCATCACATGTCATGTGTGCTAAACTGTAAAAAAAAAAAAAAATAGTAATAACAAGTGTCTTGAATTAACCCGTTCACCGTACCAGTCGGACACAACGAAACCTTCCTCACTCGCTCCAGCAGGATTTGAACCAAGGATCTCGCGATTGGGAAGCGGGTGTCTTACCACGGAGCCACAAATTCCTGTTAACACCGCTCGTGTGCAAGGTGCAACACTAATTTCACGATGCTTATTTATTAAGTTAGTTGTTATTAATGTGGGTGAGTTAGTCATTTTATTTTCTGTTGGGCCTTATTATTTTTCTGAATACGTTTGTAATAATTTTATTTTTTTCTGTAGGAGGATTTATTACAAATTACGTATTTTTTCACCGTGATTTTTTTTTCTTTTCGAAATAACAGAATGCTTTGGAACTAGATCTTTTGTTAAACTGACAATGACTTCCATTATCTTTAAGAAAAGGGCGAATGCACTGCTTTATAGTATTTCATAAAACTCCCTAAGTATGAAATTTTCTCTTGATAGCTATAATAACTTTTGTCTTAAGGGACCTCAGACATACATAAACATCATATAACTAATTTAGTAGTTAATCAAACCTCAAATATTCCCACGAATCGATCCTGTTAGCGAATTTTTTACATCATGTGGATACGGAAAAAGTGATAACAGAATTTTTCGTTAATATATGAAAAGAATTGCTGAAAAGTTTCTGAAATTTCAGAATTGTCCGTAAACACCTCTTAGTAACGACAGTTTACCGTAACTATAAGAAAAGAATTGCACAAAGTTTTCTGAAAATTCAGAATTTTCTTTGAATTCGTTAGAAGTCTATAATCACAGCACTTGGTAGGTTGTACAGAACTGCTTCCTGCCAACTTTAAACACGATCACAAATACACATAGAAAAACAAAAAATAAACAACAAAAAAGAAGATAGCACCTGGCTTAGTTCTAATAAGTGAGCAACTTCAAACTATTATTAACTTCAAACTTCTATTCCGCTTGGCTCAATGGTCTCGTACTTTATTGATATTTAAGGTGCGCATGCGCGAATAGCTCCACAATTCATCCATAAAGGACGTCCATTAGATGTCTTATGAATGACATCCAATGGATGTCCAAATGTGGTAGCTCCAGAATTCGTCCATTATAACGACATCCACTGGACATCTATACGTGATGTCTAATGGATGTTTATACATAGACGTCCACTGGACGTCTATATTTTATCCATGGCGTATACTGCACCAGATGGATGTAATATAGACGTGCATTAGGCGTCGCTGGCTGTGTGGGTATATGTCCGACTAACCTTAGAGCCATGTTTCTACTTTTAGGGTAGTATACTCCATAAGCAGTTGTCACGTGATATCAGAAGTACGTCCGACCAATCCTGATGTAGTGTTTCTACTTTTAGAGTAGTTCACTTTATGACGGCGCAGCAGAGAGTTTGTCACATGATATCAGAGGTGCGTCCCATAAATCCTGGTGTAATGTTTCTTCTTTGATGATAGTTTACTCCATAACGACACACTAGGGAGTCTGTTACGTGATATCAGAGGTACGTCCGACTAATCTTGGAGCTATGTTTCTACTCTTAGGGTAGAACACACGATTGAACCATATCATCATCATCATCATTGTCAACCATTATCAATCCACTGCTGGACGAAGGTCTCCCCAAGTTTCCTCCACAACGGTCTGTCTTGTGCCAGTCTCCTCCATGTCACTCCCGCATATTTACGAATTTCATCCACCCATCTCCCATGTGGTCTTTTTCTGGGTCTTTTCCTGTCCCTTGGAATCCAATCTAAAATTTCGGCTGTCCATCTATGGTCTGTCCTTCTGGCAGTATGTCCAGCCCATTGCCATTTCAGGGATTTAACTCTGATCATGATGTCTTCCACTCTCGTCATTTTTCGGATCCACGAGTTCCTCTTCTTATCTCTCCTGGTTATACCAAGCATGCACCTCTCCATGCTTCTTTGAGTTGTCTGCAGCCTTTGTATGTCTCTTTTAGTTAAGGTCCACGTCTCTGCACCATACGTAAGCACTGGAAGGATGCATTGATCAAACACTTTTCTTTTAAGACATAATGGCATATTGCTCTTTAAAATTATGCTGTTTCTTCCAAAAGCTCTCCAGGCAAGTTTTGTACGCCGATTAATTTCTTCATCAATGTGACCCTCACTTGATATCTGCTGTCCAAGATAAACATACGTATCTGTTATCTCCAGTTTTTCTCCATCAATCGATAAATCTTCATTTCTTGTAAAAGCATTGAACATCACTTTTGTCTTCTGAAAGTTCATTTTTAATCCCACTTCTTTACTCTTGTCAGCAAGTTCCTGGATCATACTCTGCAGCTCTGATGGGGTAGTTGCAAAAATGACTACGTCATCAGCAAAACGAAGGTGGGTTAGATAATCTCCATTAATCTTTATCCCTTTGTTTTCCCAGTTCAGTGATTGAAAGACATTTTCCAATGTGGCATTAAAGAGCTTCGGAGATATGGTGTCACCTTGTCTCACTCCCTTTCCAATTTTTATGTGTGTTGTATTTTCAAACAGCCGAATCTTTGCACTTGCATTTTCATAGATGTTATTAATAATATTAATGTATGCATCTTCAATACCGCAGGATTTCAGAGCCGTGGTAACTGCTGATGGTTTCACCGAATCAAAGGCTTTTTCATAATCGATAAAAGCCATGCACAATGGAGTTCATATTCCCTCGCTCTTTCAATTAGTTCTCTCAGTACGTGGATATGATCTATTGTGCTGTAGCCACTCCTGAATCCAGCTTGTTCTCTCGGTTGAGCCATGTCCAGTGTTACCTTCAAGCGGTGTGAAAGAACTTTAGTGAAGATTTTATAAACCACTGATAGGAGGCTGATAGGTCTGTAGTTCCTGAGATCCTCAATGTCACCTTTTTTATGTAGCAGGATCATTGTAGCATTGTTCCAATCCTCAGGAATCTTCCCTTCATTAAGGCATCGAGTGAAAATTTGGGCGAGTACTGTTTCAATTTCTCCACTTGCTTCTTGTATGATGTCTATAGTAATTCCATCTTCTCCTGGAGCTTTCCCCCGCTTCATGTTCTTGATTGCATGAGCAACTTCTGCTGGGAGGACTGGAAGAACTCTGGTACCTTTCATGATGTCTGGAGTACATGTATCATCCCTTTCATATAATTTGGAGTAGAAATCTTTCACTCTTGTCAAAATTTCGCCTCTATTTCTTGTTATAGAACCATCTTCTTTTCTCAGAGCCATAATCTGTTTTCTTCCCTTACTGAGATGTCCCTTTGCTATCTTAAGGCTTTGGTTGTTTTCAATTGCTTTCCTCACTAGCTCAGAGTTGAATTTCCTTACGTCTTCAGTGATACTTTTTCGTGTTGTCTTGCATAGCTCTATATATTCCACTTTGGAAGTCACATCTTCTTTAGTTGTCCTCATCTCTCTTCTTTTTTGCATCAACATTTTGGTTTTTCCTGATAATTTGTTCACATGCAACTTGTTCTTAGACCCAGCTAATTTTGTTGCTGTTTCCATTAGAGCTTTGGTTACTTTTCTGTTAACTTCCGAAATATCCACTTCTTCCGATGTTAGGCCTTCTAAAGCAGAGAATCTGTTCTTCAGTTCCAACTTGAAAGTATTATGGTGTTTTTTAAGGTTGGTTATGTCAATACATTTTGTTTGTCTTATGAGCTTGCCACGTTCCAGTTTAGTGTTGAAGTGCATCTTACATCTCACCAATCTATGGTCACTACCTGTGTTGAACTTGTTCAGCACACTGCAGTCTTCGATGACGAATTTTTTGTTACACATAATAAAATCAATTTCACTTGTCGTCCCAATTGGATGTCTCCATGTCCATTTCCTGTGTGGCTTTTTCTTGAAAAAGGAGTTCAAGATGAAAAATCCTTCTGCCTCTGCAAACTCAATGAGAGTATTTCCACGCTGGTTTCTGTTGCCGTAACCGAATTTACCTACTGAAGTTTCATTCTGTTGCCGTTGCCCTATTTTTGCATTGAAATCTCCCATAATTATCTTCAAGTGCTGCTTACCTTTATTATTTAGATGACGAATTTCCTCATAAAATTCTTCAATTTCTTCTTCAGGATGACTTGTGGTGGGCGCATAAGTTTGAATAATCTGAGCCTGGTATCTTCTTGATAGTTGGATAACGAGTCGTGCAGCTCTGTCAGAGGAACTTTCAACTTGTACCACTTTATCCTTCAGTTTCTTGTTTATTATAAATCCAACACCACTAGTTCTGCCAGTATCTGTCCCACGATAATAGAAGAGATGTCCACTCTTCAGTTCAATGAGATCTTCTCCTTTTCTCCTTACCTCACTTAGCCCGACGATGTCCCACTTGATCCTTTGTAGTTCCTCTTCCAATTCAAGAAGCCTTGAATCAGAAGATAGGGAGCGTCCGTTATAGGTAGCCAAGGTCAGCATCAAATGGCAGCCTAGTCCGGTCCTCCGGGGATTCTTAGCACCCTCTGCCTTCATGTCGCACTGGCCGCTGCCTTGGCCAGGTACATTCCAGCTGCCGGAGACTGAGGGCCAAGATTTAAGTTGTAGAGTCATTTTGGAGGTGTTTGGCCATAACTCACCACGCTGGCCAAGCGGGTTGGTGAGTGTGGGATAGCATTTCCTCTGATCCCGATGGTATAGTTATACCGCTATTGGCGGTCGTCAGAGCCCCTTTAGTGGGAACAGGATGCACCACGAGAAGGCGGGGTTGACATTTGTCAAGGAGAGGCTGTGATGTTACGCATCACCTGACCTTAACCAATATATATATATATATATATTCTTATGCTGTGCTGAGAACAGCAGTGTGCCTGATTCACAAGCACACCCATCACTGACTGAATCTCTCAGACCCTGTGTCCGGTAACACATTACATCGATTCGACGTCGAATATTTGATCGATTTTTGGTTGATATGAAACGTCGAATATAGATATCCATGTCCACTTTTGTTACGTCTTTTCGACGTCGAATTTTAAACCAATTAAGTCGATATCAAGTCAACAGTAGAAGAAGATTCGACCTTCAGAGAGAAACATATAAATCGTTGCTACGTAGTGTAGACGTCGATTCTACGTTGATATTACGCAGTTTAGTCATTGATTCTAGTACTGTTGTAATGTCGGTGAAATGCTGAATCGCAAGTGTGTTAGTGAGGCGGATTGGTGACCTTTGGTCTAGGATATCTACAGGTTGCACCCCAACGTGCCGTGTTATACATCATTTTAAAACTCTCGTCAATAGCAGGTAACCCGATCGAGAGTAAGCCGAATTTCGGTACGACGCACCGTTTCCATAGAATCAAAAATGCATTTTTGTAACGGTTTTCATCACATTTAGTATCAGGTTTTCGAAATTTACGTTTATGTGAAACGTGATGAAATAATGTTCGGCGGTAGTTTAGTAAAATATATTGTTGAGTAACAATGAAATTAACTATTGTTACATCACGTTATGCGGCAGCAATCAGAAATCAGAGATTTCAACAATAGTTTGACTACTTCCGTTATCCATTTTCATTACATCGAAATTGTTTACTTGGGATTTATTTTACGTCTGGAAAAGAAAAAGAAAGAAAACTACTAAGTAGGAAAATTCCGCGTCACATACATCAAAATCTTAAAGATTTAGAGCTCAAATATCCGGGCGCAAACACGTCAACACACTAGCGACTCCATACAATGGCGGTTATCAAAATATACCAGAAGTAGCATGCTCTTTTCCAGTCTATTCTCTTCTAATGTCTTTGGTCAAAGATCAGATGCGTGACGTCACATTTTCGAAATACTTTCGTTTGTAATTCGGTACGAACATGTTGTGCTTAGTTGCCATAGCAACTAAACCCGGTTTTCACAGCTGCTTCTGTGACGTCATCTCATCGAAAGCATTCTCACATGATGTCAGAGATTACGACATTATAAGATCAGATTTCAACAATGGTTTTCATTACTTCCGTGACACATCTTCGTTACATCGATTTTATTATATATATATATATTTTTTTTTCATGGGATTTACTTTAATGCTGGCGGGAAAGATGCGTAGCATCAAAATGTCGGCAGACTGATTTTGTCTCTCTGAAGGTCTCACACACTACGTCGGAACGGAAACGAATTTAGTCCACATACTAGGTTGGAACTACACAGACAGAACTAGAATCACTCATATTGTAGACGACGACCGGGCTAAAAGTAGTATAACGCGTACTATAATTGCAAGTGTTATAATATCTTTTACACTTAACTGTTATAATTATAAGTTGTTTATTTAGCAAACAACCTGATCTTAGCAAAAATCTGCTTGCATTCCTACGAGGAGAGAATAGCCATGCACTTAGAGATGCTTGCCTAGGGTAGGCGATAATCCGGCACTTGAAGGTTTCAAAATAAAAGAAAATTTCAAAGATTCCTTCATTTGAACAGAAAGCAAGGTAGTCTGGTAAGATTTTGTTTCTGTTGCTTTTTTTGCTTGGGAGTTTAACGACCACCGTGACTATCTCAGTGGGCTAAGCACCAGTGTTGAGTTCGGGCTCAAGTTTTGGAGATCGAGACCGCCCGTGCCCGAATCGTATATTGCAAATTATAGCCCAGTCCCGAACGAACCCGAAAACAATGACTAGCCTGCTTAAGAATTAATTAAAAGAATATCCTTTATCAGATTTCCACTCTTTCCTCCCCTGCAATTAACCGATGTCTTTCTGGACTGGGGAAGGGACTTCTATCTATTTCTACAGCATATAGTTGCACGACTTTTTTTTCCATACATTTCTTCCTGAAATCTTTCGGGTGACCCGAAAGATTGGGAGGCACTACAATCTACGTACTTTGTTTAATAGAATAAGAAATAGATTGACCTGCAGCGGGTAGAGAGAGGAACAAAATTTCATCGGTGGGCAATCTGTTATTTAGAATCTACACCGTTGAGCCATTCCATTATGACCACCACCAGTCTAGAGAAATGAGCGCGCCTGGAGACCAAACGGTGGCACAGGTGAAGTTCACAGATCAGCATATATCCAAGTTCGGAGTCAGAATGAAAAAGCTGCTGATTTATTGGAGTTTGATAAAGAACAAACTGTGATGACACGGTGCCCCGGAACTACGATCTCGGAAACGGTGCGGCTTGTGTGCTGTTCACGTGCCGCTGTAGTGAGTATGTATCAAAAGTGGCGCACAGATGGCCGAACGACGAACCGTCGTCCAGCCGTATGTCCTCCGTAGCTCATTGATGCCAGAGGGGAGCTGAAATTGTCGCGCATTGTTCACAGCGACCGCAGGGCCATAATGCGACAAATCACTCGCAGCTACAACAGTGATGCTTAGGGCAATGTGACACAGCACACAGTTCATCGCAGCCTTCTGCGCATGGACCAGCATAGCCGAAGACCCAGCCGAGTCCCCATGCTCACTGCACGTCATCGCCAACAACGCATGTAATGTGCCCAAGATAATCGAGATTGGAAGAAAGTACCCTGGTCTGACGAATCAAGATTCCTGGTGCATCACGTAAACGGCCGAGCGCGGATACCCCGATTACCAACGAAGGTTATGGATGCACTGTTGGGCGGAAACAGGCCAGCGGCGGCGGTGTTCTGCTGTTGGCGATGTTTTCTTGAAACGCTTTAGGTACCATTATCCCAATAGCACACAATCCCTGACAGCTGTCAGGTATCTGAACATCATTGCGGACCACGTTCACCCGTTCATGGCAAATGTATTCCCTGATGGTGATGGCCATTACCAAAAGGATAATGCGTCCTGCCAGAATCGTCAAGGAGTGATTCGAGGAACATGCTGGTGACTTTCTGTTAATGCCCTGGCCCCCAAATTCACCTGACATGAACCCAATAGGAGATCTGTGGTTCGACTTGGAGAAGCTTCGCACTACCCCCCTCCCCGAAATGTACGGAAACCTACTTCTGACATTATGGTACGGATACCCAAGGATACCTATCGCCACCTCATCGAATCGATGCCTCACCGTGTGGCCGCTGTTTTGCAGGCTAAATGGGGTCCTACAGCTTATTACGTAGGTGGTCATAATGTAAAGACTCATCGGTGTATAGTTCTTGAAGAAGCTTTTCCTTCTCCGCAGACATCTACTAATACATGGTCTATGGCATTTGCTGCCCTAACCCAGATTAAGTAGCCCCTTAAGAGTCCCCACTACCAGCCCAGACCCAATTGCCTAAAAATTCTCTTTATCAACTAGAAAGTGTAAAAATAGTTTCCTATGCTAAATCATACAGACTTGTATTTCAAAAAAGAAGAAATTTCTCTTTCTCTCTCTCTAAGAACCTGAGCCCTATTAGAGCCCGCCTCAGCGAACTGATAAACAGTTGCCGGTCCCGAATTCTGGTCCATTAGCTCCAGAGTAGGTAGAGAGCCAGTGCCGCAAAACAAACCCACTGTTCACGCCTCACTCCAGATTCCAACCCGGATCCATCTCAAGCAAATACTTAGAAGCCACTCGGCCACCGAGGCGGCATATGAGATGATCAACAAAGGAAAGCGAAACATGGAAGAAGTGAAAATATGTGGACTAACATGTCTCTTCTTTGTTTGCAGAAAAAACTGTGGGCATTGTGACGTGCCTGCGCCGCAGGGTGTACACGAGACAAAGGCAGATAGTAGCGAGAGCATACGTCCGCGTAGCTCAGTTGGGAGAGCGACTTACAGGGAGGGGACCCGAAATCGACAAACCTGTGTTTTCACATTGGCACCCAAACTTCAAGGATGACCTGGCCGTTAAGTTTCTTGCAATCATTGGCGCACCCGCGGCGGGGGCTTTGGGGGCTTAAGCCCCTTCCAAGGAGATTAAGAACGACGTGCGTCACAAATTAAACATTTAAAAATATTATTTTACACGTTCAAAATATTACATAGTGTCTTCTTCCCAATCCCCAAAGAGATTAAGAGCGACGTCGGTCACAAATTGAACGTTTAAAAATATTATTTTACATGTTCAAAAAATTACATAGTGTCTTCTTCTCAAAGCCCCAAAGAGATTAAGAGCGGCGTACGTCATAAATTAAACATTAAAAAATATTAGTTTGCATGTTGAAAAAATTACATAGTGTCTTCTTCCCAAAGCCCCATAGAACATCAAACAGAAGTCATCGCTCTTTCCACGTTTATAGGTGAGTCACGAAAAACTCTCATTGGCCGCCACCGGGAATCGAACCCTGGGTCTTCCACTTACCCCAAAGAATTTAAACATTCAAAAATACTATTTTACATGTTTAAAAAATTACATAGTCTTCTACTACACGGGGTCTTCTTCACAAAGCCCCAAAGAGATTAGGAGCGACGTACGTTACAAATTAAACATTCAAAAATATTATTTTACATGTTCAAAAAATTACAGTGTTTTCTATTACATGGTGTCTCTTTCGCAAAGCCCCAAAGAGTTAAGAGCGACGTACGTCACAACCATAAATAAACTATAGGCGTACACTGCATATATGTACACACATTGTGTACGTATACTATATATATATAGCCCCCTCCAACAAGAATTCCTGGGTGCGCCATTGCTTGCAACGGTGTTACATCTGAATGGACACAAAATAAAATTATACTGATATGACTACATGCTACAAAAAAAAAAAAAAAAAAAAAAAAACTAAAAAAACATAGAATGTAGTAAATTGATCCCACAGCAGCAATATGCACTATCTACGCAAGGTGCTTTTCTCGTGTATTTTGTTTTTAACTAAACATATTTTTATTAAATGCGAAATCAATAAAAATAAGTCATTTTCAATTAGCAGATTTGACGAGATTTCCTTATATTTCATCCCACATGTTGTCTTTCACCGCGCCATTGTAATAATATTTATGACCGATTTCGTACAAAATTGGATGTGCTTGCGCAGCGTTGATTAATATTTCGTCAATAGGCATTTCCAAAAGAATAATCAAAAACAACTTCAAAGCAGAACCAGTGAAAGCGGGAAAATCAGGAGGCGCCAAGAGCCTCCCGTGTGATGACGCAATAAAATAAACAGCTGAGGCCGGTGACCTTGATTTAACACACGTGCATTGCTTCGGAAAAAATATTCTCATTGAGCAGTGTCCAAAACGTTTGTTCAGTTCCGAAAGGAAAATTCCGAGACGTTAATGTGCGAGCTTCTGTTGAAAATTATGGTTACCAATTTTTCTCGTCGTTTCTGTTACACTTCGCTTCCGTTTCGAAGTATTGTGCGGCCAACTTTTGGCTCCTAAAGACATGGCATCAGCATCAAACAAATCAGAGCAGAAGGCATCAGAGCAATGCACTACCTTAATCTGGCATTTTTAAAGTACCCATTGTTCGCCTACGCACTGAACCCAGATCCGTGCGGGTGTAATCGCAACCACCCAGGATTTCGGTGACAAAGCAAACTGTATATAAATGTACATGCGAGGTACACTCTGACTTTACCTATTATGTTTAACATCCTCCACGCCGGTGCGCTGTTCGATAGTTATTGATATTTCGTACCTTATTAACTGGAAAATATAGTATGTAGACTTTCACACTAACGTTTTCAGACTAACAAATCTGAAACGTAATTTCCAGACTAATTACGTTTGAGACCGAGACACACACATTGCCTTCATCATAGCATCGACAGACTGGACTTTGTTCCATTGTCTCGGGAAAATTGTGTACCAAGTACGGAGCACTGATCGATTTAAGTCAAGAGTCAGACGCAGTTCGTATCGTAGGTAACCGATGTTTTGTCCATAATCTTTCGCCTTGAAGGGAGGGGGGAGTTTCATGCTGCAGGTTGGCAACTTTTAGCACAGCCCCCCCCCATCCCAGAACAAGTTTAGCTGCAAGTGCAGCCCAGAAGATTTCTTTTACGAAAGGAAACAAACAGTTGCTGCTTCAGTTGTATAATGTAATAATAGTGAACACACATTAAATATACTTTCGCAGAAAACATCTCGACAAAAAAAAAAAAGAAAGGAAAAAGGAATATGGGGTTTGGGGCAATCAAAAAGATGGAGGCGGGGTGATGTTGCATGCATAACCTGCGTTCAATACATTTTGCATTTACTTACAGAAGAACGTACAATCGTCACATTTATTTTGTGATAAATTATGCCCTGAATTTCGCTTTTGTTCAGGAATGTTTTGCACATGCGTACTTCTCAGCATCGATAAACTGTCTTGGATAAAAATATAGAAGAATAACGCTGCATTACGGAGTTTACTGAGAGAGACTTTTGGATGAAGTCGATCTCATGCATTTTTTTTTTTTTTTTTTTTCGATTGGAGGCTTAACGACCACCGTGAGCAACTTAATGGGCTATAAGCAGTCTCCCGTCCCTAAATTAGGGCCACTGGTTCCAGGGAAGGAAGAGAGCCAGTGCCGTAAGACAAACAAAACATCCATGTCTCACCGGGATTCAAACCAGGACCCATCCGGACGAATGATCACAAACCAACGCTTAGACCACTGCGCTATTCGGGGTGGTGGCTTCTCATGCTTAGAATTGAATAAGAAATACTTTAAAGATAGGCTATTAAAATAATTTCTTACAATTTATTCACATACTCAGGTAGCACAGCCTTGCAATTTAACGTAGGTCTAAGCACTGAGCCACTGTCTTTTAGGAATAGAAGACAGCGGTGGCTCAGTGTTGGACCTACGTTAAATTGCAAGGCTGTGCTAAATGGGTAATTTTCTTCGAAGTGGAGAAACAATACATTTATTTATTTATTTATTTTTTTGGATTGGGGGTTTAACGCCCACCGTGAGCAACTCATTGGGCTATAAGCAGTCGCCCGGAAGGCCGCTGGTTCTAGGGAAGGAAGAGAGCCAGCCAGTGCCGTAAGACAAACACAACATCCATGCCACACCGGGGATTCGAACACGGACCCCTTTCAGACGAACGATCAGAAGCCATCGCTTAGACCTCTGCGCCACCGGGGCAGCAAACAATACATTTGCATTTGGTAATATATCTGCGCTTCTATGGATCTCATTTGAGAAATTTTACTTGCCGCGGATAGGTGATGCCATAACTGATATTATCCATAAATTGTTCAGTTTCACTTCATTTAAGAATTTTCCGGTACGAGATGGAAATGCGTGCTTCACTTGAGCACAATATCTCCTCTCGTGGAGAGAGAAAGAGAGAGAGAAATCGGACTGGACACTAAAAAAAAAAGCCTCATCGGGTAGCTGTTACCGTCAGCAAGGTATTCCATAATTTTTGAGCACTTCCCACATGTTTACTTTTCTTGCTAGGTGACGTAGCTATATTTAGCCCCATTTCTTCATTATCAGTCATATTTGAAAATTCTTTTTTAAAGTGGATAGCTGACAAAACGGTAAAGATTATCCACATTTTCTAAGCTGTTCTTGATGAAAAGTTGGCCCGGTAGATGGCGTAAATGTGTATTTTCAATAGGCACGATGCCGCCCCGGTTGCGCAGTGGTCTAAGCGCTTGCTTATGACCATTCGTCCGAGAAGGGTCCAGGTTCGAATTCCGCGAAGCATGGATGTTGTGCTTGTCTTACGGCACTGGCTCTCTCCCTTCCCTGGAACCAGTGACCCTAAAATAGGGACAGGCAACTGCTTATAGCCCATTGAGTTGCTCACGGTGGTCGTTAAATCTCCAATAATTAAAAAAAAAAAAGGGCACAGTATCTGTATTTCTATTTTAAAGGACTGAACGCACTCTTTGGCTCACAGAGCCTCTTGAGGACACGAAATTAACAACAACAACGAAACAAATAAGAAATTCCTCCGGACCTTCCCTTAGCTTTTACCTTCGCTATGATTTTCCATACGTTTCCGAGTTTTTCTGCTGCACATTTGCTATTTGATGGCTCACATGCGCATTTGAATTTACAGTATACTTTGTGCGATATCTCTGCCGCTGCGAGACAGAATGGAAAATTTCTTTTTGTATGGACAAGTTTACCTATACATCGATGAGGCATTATATTATGACCTCTCCCAGCCTAGAGAAATGAACGCGCCTGGAGACCGAACGGTGGCGCAGGTGAAGTTCACAAAGCAGTATATATACAACCCGAGGATCGGCTTTCGGTTAGTAGAGTCTTCGGAGTCAGAATGAAAAAAACTGCCGATTTATTGGAGTTTGATAAAAGACAAATTGTGACAGCACCGCGCCTCGGAACTACGATCTCGGAAACGGTGCTGCTTGTGGGTTGTTCACGTGCCGCTGTAATGAGCACGTATCAAAAGTGGTGCACAGATGTCTGCAGCTCACTGATGTCAGAGGGGAGCGGAGACTGTCGCGCATTGTTCACAGCGACAAATCACCCGCAGCTACAACAGTGGTGATCAGGGCAATGTTTCACAGCATACAGTTCACCGCAGTCTTCTGCGCATGGGCATGCGTAGCCCAAGATCCAGCCAGTTCCCCATGCTCAATGCACGACATTGCCAACAACTCATGAAATGGACCTGAGATCATAGAGACTGGACCGTGGATGATTGGAAGAAAGTGGTCTGGTCTGACGAATCAAGATTCCTGGTACATCACGTAGACAGCCGAACGCGGAAACGCCGATTACCAACGGAGGCTATGGCACCTATAGACGCACAGTTGGGCGGAAACAGGCCAGCGGCGGCGGTGTTATGCTGTGGGCGATGTTTTCTTGGAACACTTTAGGTACCATTATCCCAATAGCACACAATCCCTGACAGCTGTCAGGTATCTGAACATCGTTGCGGACCAAGTTCACCCATTCATGGCAACTGTGTTTCCCTGCTGGTGATAGTCATTACCAACAGGATAATACTCCATGCCACACTGCCAGAATCGTCAAGGAGTGGTTCGAGGAACATGCTTGTGACTTTCTGTTAATGCCCTGGCCTTCAAATTCACCTGACATGAACCCAATAGAACATCTGTGGTTCGACTTGGAAAAGCAGGTTCGCGCTAAATCACCCCCTCCCCGAAATGTACGGGAACCTGCTGTTGACCTTATGGTATACCAGATACCCCCAGGATACCTATCGCCACGTCATCGAGTCGATGACTCGCCGAGTGGCCACTGTTTTGCGGGCTACAGCTTATTAGGTAGGTTGTCATAATGTAATGGCTTATTGGTGTACGTTTTCTCGGAAATCTTTAGTCTGTGTCTAGGAAACTACCAACTACGTACTCAAAAATAACTTGAAGTACCTTTAGCGTAGACGTCGAAACTTCTGTCAAGAGATATATGCTTACACCCCAGAATTCGTGCCAATTTTCTCGCTAAGGTGTGCGATTAAATAGCTTTTTGAATTTTTTTGTTTTTTGTCAATCCTTTTTATTTTACTTGAGGGCGCTACATATAGTGTTGAATACAAATATAGACTTACCACAGTTATCTGAACATCTACACGCCAGGAAAATAATGCACAGAAATAATCTTTGGTAATGGTTACAGCTTACAGCTATTAAAGCAGAAATTTTCCATTAAGACTTGTAGAAGTGGAGATATAGTGCAAAATATGAGAATGCAGTAATGCCAGAAGGCGATAATGGTCTGACGAAAAAAAAATAGTACTACAATCTTCATAATGCGCAAAAGGAATTTTCCTGGTCTTACGTAACAGACAAAAGGACGGTTAGATCAGAGATACACGTTACACAACAGTGAAGGTTAATTTTTATTCAAAGAAGAAAAAAAAGAAGATCCGGACCAGTAGTAAACGATTAGTACTAGCACAGGGTAGAGGTAGAGTTTTTAACGCTCCAGAGGTGAGGCGCGAAACTATATTAGCGCTACGTAATCCAAATCATCACAGTCAAGAGGCTTTTCGCACAGAGTATTGAAATACTTCAAAAATTTAGGAAACGATCTAACTGCCACGACGCATTAGTTCAATTGCTGATACGCAGCTCTGTTGAGAATGTCGAAGGCAACCGATTTCTGCAAACTTGAAGGGAAGAAGTTGTAGCGGAAAGGTCTCTTCAAATTGTGTGATTACTGGACCAGGCCCTAAAATCAACCCAAGAGGAGGGAAGACTGGTCCCACGAGAAGCTGATCAGCATCGACACGAGCTGATTTTGCCCACCAAACACACATTATCGCTATTTTTGTCTCCCCCTTTCAGTATCTTGGGAGTCACGTCCTTGGCTAAGCAATGTTCGCCGCCGTTAGTCCATAGACCATAGTTCGAGTTCGAAACACAAGGGACTGGATACGAACGGAGAGGAATGGCACAATGACGACTCCAGTTGTTCAGAACTTGAGGGTGGTTTATTTTTTTTTTTTTTTTCGGGGGTTACGGATCGTGAGGGGGGGAGACAAAAATTGGAAATGAAGATTTTGCTCGATGCTGATGTACCCAGTAAAAGGAAGTCTTCAGATACATACTTTAGGTAGTATTTATTCAATGTATGTAACACTGGGAACCAGGTATATGAACCTTCATGGCCTTTAACAAGTTAAAATCCTTCTTCGCAATTTTAGTTTACTTAGTTGTTGTTTTTTTTTCTTACTTTTTTTTTAATCTTGTTTCAATATTTGCTGTCATAAGGCAGTTTCTGAATTTTAGTCTGTAAACTTACAAGGAATACCTATCTCTCTATCTCGATTTTTTAAACTATAATCACGAAAATGGGGTGTCTGAGGCATTTGCTCAGAGGACGCTCTCCATTTCACAGAATGGAACACTAAATTTAACAAGAAATTCCTTTTATGTAACAAAAATTTCTGTGAATTCGAAAAATCCACATACGTTTATCCAAGTTTCCTAAAATCTTAAATGGTTGCACTTGCCGTGTGGTCTGACTGCTTAAATATTGGGAGAAGGAGGTAAGGGTGGGCTCAAACAAAAGTTGAGGCGGAGCAGAAGCCCACCCGTAACGTCGCGCCTGTGTGGCACTGCTCTTCTATTCGACCCTTCCTATACATAGGGTAAGTTAAAATGATGATCCCGATTTAAATGATAAATATCAAATCGAAGTCATCGCTCTTTCCACGTTTATAAGTGAGTCCGGGAAAAATGATCATCGGCCGCCACCGGGAATCGAACCCAGGTCTTCCAGTTAGCGCCGGACATGCTTCCACTGCACCACAGATGCCTCGAATTCTCCAGACTCACATACGACAAACTGCCAAAAATTTGGTACTCAAGTTTAATGTAAAGCACATACACACAACTAGTACAGTTGAAAAGCACATTTCATAAAGTTTTGTTCAACTTACTTATAAATGTTCACACATCAAGTTGGTAATCAAGTTCCTGCCAAACTCTTTGTAGCATGTCGATGTCAATTTCTGTGATGGCTGCTGTGATGCGAGCTTTCAAATCAAATAGCGTCGTTGCAAGTGGTGGACATAGTCACGATCCTTTAGGAAACCACCCAAGAAAAATTCCCACGGGATGAGTTTTGGGGATTGTGATGGCCAACGCAACAGTTCTTCATCCCCCTCAGCTGAACAGCTAATCCATCGTTTTGGCAGCCTGTCATTGAGGTGCCCCCGAGCCTCGTTATGAAAATGCGGTGGAGCACCATCGAGTTGAAAAATGAAGTCATCAATGTCTTCCTCCAAATTTGGGATAAGTCATTGTTCGAGCATGTCGAGATAGATAATTCCTGTCACAGTGGCTTCAGCGAAGAAGAAGGGCCCACACACCTTTCGATGAGTAATTGCACAGATGACATTAACTTTTGGAGAAGCACACTCGTGCTGCAAGATCGCATGGGGATTTATTTTCAGTGCCCCAAATTCTCACATTATGTCTGTTCACCTTTCCTGAAATGTGGAATGTTGCTTCGTCACTAAAAACTAACTTTTCAGAGAAACCGTCATCCTCCATTAAAGTGAGAAATCTTTCACAAAAAGACGCTCGCAGGTGGCGGTCATCCCTCTTCAGCTTTGGAATCCACTGCAGGCAATACGGTTGCATGTGCAAACATTTCCTCAGAACCCGCAGTGCAGTTTTCTGCGGAACACCAAGTTCTTACCTAATCGATAAGTGGATTTCTGACGGCTCCTTACGTAGATTGCCCGAACACGCTCCACTACGTCGTTTCCTGTTGACGGACGTCCAGTCGATTTTCCCTTGCAAATGCAGCCCGTGTCTTGAAATCATGAATACTAACTACGAATTGACCTACCACTGGGTGGGTCTATCCCAAATTTTGTCCGAAAATGCCGTTCAACAATCACAGCTGACTTGTTTGTATGAAAATCCAGAACACAAAATGCCTTCTGTTGTCCGCTTGCCGCCATTGTATGACTGGTTCCTTCTGCCGAACTTATCATGCTATCTACAGACCACCCACGGAATCGGTAGCGGGGCATTGGAACTTTGAGAGATTACCTTCTAAATAAAAACGCTCATTACATGTCGTGTGGTAAAGCATTGAAATCGGGAACATCATTTCGACTTACCCTGTATTTACAGTACGCAAAGGCTGGGGTGTGTAGTTTATCACTATTGTTGTCTCCCTTTCACAGTGCGACTGACGTATCAGATAAGGATAAGAGATTAAGGTGAGTGCAACTGACCCATGCCCGGCGGAAGCACTGTCCATCCATTCGTTGCCGGAACCATTCAAAGAAGAGACCTTCATTGTCTTCATATAGGTAACAAGAGAGATGGCACCGAATTTTCGGTTGTAATGAGCACGTTTTCAGAATCCTTTCGACACGAAAAATATAATTTGAAACAGGTGTTTTGAAAATCTAAAAATTCAACAACAAAAAAACAAAAAAAAACAGCAAGTAATTGCAAATAATTCAAAATACGCAATATGAGCAGGGTTGTTCATAGTTAACGGAACCGGTTAAAAAAAAAATCCATCGGATTTCTGTAATCGGTAAGACAACGAGAAATAGAAATAGCTACTAATACCCACCAGCGACTGAAAAATACGTTGCAAAAATTAACAAATTGTGCACCAAAAGCTTCTCACAGCAGAAGGAAAACGTCAGAGACAAATGGGTTTTCAAATCGAACAGTTATAAGAAGAGATATAGGGGGAAAATTATATAATTTGACACCCCCAAGCGGAAAAGCTTTGAGTTACTTAAAGAAGGAAATGGGTTTAAAGTACTCTTCATAGTGAAGAGAATCTTATTAACAAAGAACGTATTTTTCTGAGGGATTCTTAGAATCGAATTAACACTTTCAAATAGAAATATGCGGTAACGCCCACTGGTAGAAGAATTTTGGACAATGGAAAAGTAGAAAATATGTTAAAATTATTTTTCACAGCAAAAGCTTTATTAAGGGAAAATAATTTTTGAAATACGACTCTTGAAAGCACAGATAGCGAGGAAATAATTTTGATATTTACGCCCTTAACGGGGCATTATATGAAGAGGAAAATGTTCCCCATTTTAACTCTACAGAATGGCATACAGCACAAAAATAAATTTTTCAGTAGGATTTTCAGAAGTGGAGATACGGTTGCGAACATAAATACACACTAACACCACCTAGCGCCAGAACTGTGAACTTCGAAAACTCACGAATATATGTATAGTGTTTCCACGTGGTGAATAATATGCAATGTTAAAAGATTAAATACGACGTTTAGAAGCGCTGATATAGAGAAAAACAAATTAAATACCTGCGCCCCTCTAACGGGGAACACAGCCGCAACTAGGGCGGGGCAGCTGAAGTGAGGGCGCAAAATTCAGTGCTTACCATCTGATTAAAATTGGAATTGAAACTTTGCACCAGTTTCTGCTACATTTTTTATCGTTTTCCCTCAAAACGTTCAGGGGATATTAATTGCTCACATTCAAAAATGAAGGCGCAGTTGTACGTGTGGTGCTAAGTATGTCGTTCACCATTCTCAGGTTACTGTTTAATGATTTCTGTGACTTTGAGCTTCGACTTCCATTTGATGTGGTACCGAACGTCGTGAAGTCCTAAGCCGTGCAAACACGCACAGTCGGAGTTTTTCGGCTATAAGCAGTCGCCCGTCCCTAATTTTGAGCCACTGGCTCCAGGAAAGGGAGGATCCGTCCCTAATTTACGGTTACTGTTTTCAGGGAAACGACATTCATGCCTGCCTCACCGGGATTTGAACTCGGGCCGATCTCAAACGAATAGTCAGAAGCCGGTGCTTTGACCACTGCACCACTTTACGGCAGTTCGATTATGCCTCCCCATACAGGTAATAAGATAGATGTGTGTGTGTGTGGGGGGGGGGGGGTATTTTGTGCTTTGCCCCGTGTGCAGAAATGCCTAGTTACGCCTCTGCGGGGAAACTATGCGTTATTTTGGGCAGGAAATGTATACAATTTGCTTTCGTAGTTAGTGATATCTGATTGAAAAAGGTTTTTTCAAATAGGGTGCTTTACCGCGTAGACATTGCTATAAATATGCTGTAAATAAAAAGGTGAGCTAATGTCATCTTGTAGTAAACTTGTGTGTTAATAAAAATTTGGACTCATATGCAAAACATTTCGTCCCAGAAATGCTCTCCGACAAATAATTTTTCGAATCGGACTATTAGACGCAGAGATAACGAGGAAAATAAGATATAAGACTACGCCCCTGCTGGAAAAACTAAGTATCATTTTAAGAAGAAGGTATTCTCAAAAGGTTGCATGTCGTAGTATGTGACGTACTACTGAGTAAAGCACGTGTCAAGAAGACAAATCTGCAGTGATGCATTTCGTCCGTGTAGCTTAATTGGGAGAGCAACTTACTCCAGAGTGAAGGGATCCGATTTCCGTCACTTACAAATTTGTGTTTTCACAAGTGGTATCTGATCACAAAAGAATGTTTTCAACTCGGTTTCCCAAAGAGGAGATATCGCGGCAAATACATCAGAAATATAAATATATGCTTACGCCCCCAAGTGGTAAACCCCTTTCTTTACCAAAAGTTAGAAATTATATGGTGAACACTTCCCCACCATGAGTTCTATTCGATGCAAAAAGAATTTTTCAAATCGGACTTTTAAAAGCAGAGAGCACAGATATCGAGGAAATCGCTATTTAATTGTGCGCCTCTAAAAAAAAACATAGGCATACGTGAAAAAGATACTGTACCCACAATTGTCTTCGTTATAAACACTGTCGAACAGAAGAAAGCATTTTTTCATTTGGATATTTAGAAGCAACGATATGGAACAAAATACATTTTGAATTTGATAGCATCTGAATTTTAAGCCCTCTAGCGGCGAAGTTAGGCATTAAAAAAATAAAAAATAAAACGGAAAGCAACGACCATCATTCTCGCATTTCAGGTTTCCCAATGCAAAAAGAATTTTTCAAATCGGTCTAAGAATTGCAGAGACATGGTGTCCACAGACGACTGACGGACAAAGTGATAAAACAAACGCGTACTTTTTACAAAAGACGCACACATGAATAAAAACATTAAAAATTTTACTTGATAAAACAGTATAACTTCCGATCAGGAAAAATTTGTAAATATGTATATTGTATAATATACAATTTATTCAGATATCTATATACGAGGGTAGTTCAGAAAGTAATACCCGTTATGAATAAAATAAAAGAAGAAAAAAACCCCGACGTTGTCGAAGTTTTTGTATTTTCACTAATACTACATATAATAACTCATTTTTCTACATAATTACGGCCGGCGTTTAGGCACTTGTCTTATCGTGTGACCAGTTTTTGAATACTTTCATCACATACATCTGCCACCAGTCCATTACAAACCACTGTTGCAGTATGTCTTTCAAATCATCGTCACTAGTGAAGCGCCGTCCTCCCAAAAAGTCCTTCAGTTTGGCGAACAAATGGTAATCACTGGGAGCCAAGTCCGGACAGTAGGGCGGATGATCCAGAACCTCCCATTTGAAACCCTGAAGAAGGTGTTGGGTCTGACGTGCCACGTGAAGTCTTGCATTGTCGTGGAGTAACACCACACCCGTAAACATCATGCCTCGCCACATGTTTTGGATGGCCTTACGCAGCCTCTGCAGTGTTCCACAATAGGCGTCGGCGTTGATGATTGAGTCTCGGGGCATGAACTCAACCAGAAAGAGACCTCTGCTGTCCCAAAACACTGCCATGACTTTTACCGAACGCGTTTGCTTACACTTGTGTGGTTTCGTCGGGAACCGGGAATGGTGCCACTCAAGTGACTGGCGTTTGTTCCCCGGCGTGAAATGTCTGACTCACGTTTCATCTCCTGTCACTATGTGGTCAAGAAATTCATCGCCCGTTTCTGCGTAACGGTTCCTTTGTGGTCATTAGTCAACATTCGTGGTACCCGGTACCCGCCTCGCGCAAATTTTCCGGTAGCCAAGGGGTGTTCCGTAACGACTTCACGGACAAGCGCGCGAGAAACTTGTGGGAAACGGGCATGCAATTCATCGAGTTTGATGCGACGCTCATGTCTGATGAAGTCGTTGACATGTTCCTTGAGATCCGCTGTAACGAGCAATGGGCAGCTGGAGCGTTGGCCATCACGCACATTTGCTCTCTCCGCATTAAGCATCGGAACCCACCGCCGTACCGATGATTCGTTCATCACCCCTTCACCCTAAACAGACGTAATCCGACGATGAATGTCTTTGGATAAACGCGTCCAGCATGCAGAACACACCTCGTTCTCCGCGGGATTGTCAATTGGCTTCGCCATTTTAAACAAGCACAACAACGATTCCAATCACAGCATTAACACGAAACTTGTCACGAGCCTCGCCAAAGTCTAGTATTCTTTGGTCTGCTGAGGATGGGCGGACTTGATCAAAGAATATCTAACTGAGAAGTTAAGGCTCGGCTAGACGTAACTAGCGCCGACATATCCTGGAATACAAGATGCAGTGCACAGAAACCAAAGATGCCGGAGCAGACTGCGCATGCGTTTTTGTGTTATTTTGTTGGCTTCACTTCTGGCAAAGAACAATCAACCGAGCTACTCACACCACGTGATTGTTGCCTTCTCGGTAGCATAATAACTTCGCAAATTGGATATGTTAATTTTCTTGCGCCAATCGGGTTAGTTAAGGCTTTTGTTCGCTCTTCAGTTCTTCAGAAATGCCAGATACTACGGATTGTCTGCATTTTGCACGGATTCTTAGGCCTATCTATAATATCTGCTAAAATTTAATTTAAATAGCAATATTAATTGTTATTGCATATTTGTTTCACCAAAATAAGGGACGGGCTGGATATCAGAAAAACAAAGGAAACAATCGTGGATCAAAGAAAAGCTTCCAAACGGTTTTTGCTCCTTAATGTTTGCTTTCCGGCAGAGCACAAAAGCTCACAGCTCGCGGGGACGCTGTTGTCGTATGAAGCTTCGCGAGAAGAACGTCAACGCTCTCGCGAAGCTTCATATTCTTTGACTTGACTGCGCGGCGTCCGCCGCCTCGTGCGTCCTCAATGCGCAAATGGGTATTACTTTCGGGACGACCTACGTATCTAATAAAGTAAAATGCCTTTTTCTAACTAAAAGAAAATAGAAAAATACGATAAAAAAAACTTCGTTTTCTTTTTTTTAGTGAATAATTAATAAACTACTTTTCATATTTTTCAAAAGCTTCTTTCTAGGACAAAACTGCTAATAAAAAAAAATGGCAAAGTGCGCTTGTGAATCATTAATCAGTTGTTTTATCTTCATACTCCGCAGGACACTCTCCCCATAACAAGGCATGTTAGTGTGCATGCATACGACTCTTTTTCTTTCTTTAAGAGAACAAATTCTGAACACCATATCCATCGCATCAGGACGTTATAATCGATGCACTGACTGCACACTGAACACAGTATGAAAAAAAAAAAAAAATCTTCGGTACATGAAAAATACACACGAAAGGGGAAAAGTCATTCGAAAATCACAAAGGTGTGTGTTGATAAATATAGATAAAACACGAGAACGGGGGAAAAACAAAACAGAATGAGAAGAAAGTACAAAATAAATTAAGAGGCATTTTATCCAAGCACCATTAACAGTACACGTAGCAAAAGGGCCGCAGATATAGGAGGGGGGGGGGGGTTAGCTTAATTTGTCTACGTTGTTTTCACATAACTGCTTTGAAATCGACTTGTGTTGTAGTTACTAGTTACCAAGCAAGGCATTCTATGAAGGCACTGCACAGACTACTGTTGCTCCAGCCACGCATTATGACCATTAACAAAAGGAAGAGTACACGGACCATCTCAGCAACAGGCATGCTGGAAAGATCGGGGAGGGGTGGTACTGTCACGCACAGAAAGAACGTTACATCTTCCACGATAAAGTATAATTTTGCATTTCAGTTCAGTGTAGTGGCTTCTCCAGTATAATTTATCCAGATTTCACGTTAAAACTGAAACAGCAAATTATTGCTACAATCATTTTTACGAACAAGGCTTTCGCGATTTCGAAAAACAAATGAATGACAAAGCATGATGACGACAGAGTAACTACCTGAACTTAAAAGCAAAAGACAGACGTGCGGATAAAATTGTTATGCATAGGAATAGTAAGAAAATGAGTCAAAGCAGGGTAGTCGGCAATACAGACTGTGGTATACAGCACTGCTGAGATGGGCCGAGCCCGGGCCCGAACTGGGGTCGGACTGCATAATACTTACTCGAGATCGGACTCGGGCGGGCTCAGACTCTGAGAGAGGGAAATAATTTTCTTCCTTTTTTTTTTTTTTTTTTCTTAATGTAATTTATTATGATGTTATAGCACACGAGACTTTTTTGTACCTTCTAGTTGTTAAATAGAATTATTCGACAACTGGGTCTAAATGGAGAGTGGGAACTCGGCAGGGCTACTCATTTCGGGTTGGGTAACAAATACCATAGGCCATGAATTACTGAATTTCTGCGAAGGAACGGTTTTTTAAGAACTACAGATAGTAAATAGCAAGCTGACGAAATTTTGCCCTCTTGTACGTTGCTCAATAGAATTAGCAGCTCCCTGCTAATTCTATTGAGCAACGTACGACGTAGATTGTTGTGCCTCCCAATTTTTCCTGCCCCCCTCCCCCGAAATATTTCAGGAAAAAATGAATGGTCAAATAAACAATAGAAACAGATAAACATCCCTTCTCCACTCCGCAGTTGAGAAAGACATCGGTTAATTGTGCGCGGGGAGAAAGAGTGGAAGTCTGAAAGAGGAGATTTTTTTTTTAATGCCTAAACAGGTTAATCATAGTTTTCGGGCTTGTTCGGACTCGGGCTCGGACTGACATACTTCGGGCTCGGACTGACATACTTCGGGCTCGAACTGACATACTTCGGACTCGGGCTCTTAAAATTGAGCCCGAACTCAGCTCTGGTATACAGAAGTCAGCAATACAAACTGTGGTAAGTAGAAGTCGGCAATATACGAGCGAACTGCGGAAGGTGGAACACTCACAAAGAAAAACATACACTGTTAACCCGTCGTCGGTCGCGATATGAGCATTTCTCTCACGCTTCGCATTTAAAGAGCACGATTTCTTTGGAAGTGGCACTGGGACACCACCACCGCTCTAGCTGACTTTTAGAATCTTCTCAACAATCTGTTATCAGTTCCGATAAGGACTGGCGTGTCTTTGAACTTCAAACAGTCTGCCCTTTGCTCTCGTGTGAACATTTCTCTCACCAAGCGACCGCTGGCGTTTGCGTCACGTGAGAGCTTTTCTTATTAAGAGACCACTGGTATTTATGTTTTGTATTTCTATAAATAATGCTATGATACGAGTGTGTTTTTATTTTTATTTGATTTGTAACTATACGTATTAACTATATTCATACCTGCCAAGTTTTACGGTTTACCCGTAAAATTTACGGAAATTGTTATTTTACAGATTTTTTTTCCCAAGTAGATTAGTGTCATTTACATAAATTCGAAAGCTTGCCGTCGGAGTAACATGGAGGCGACTGGCTCAAGACAGACAGTTGTGGAAGAAACTTGAAGTGACCTTCATCCAGCAGTAGAATGATAATGGTTGATAATAAATACATACAAATATATATATATATATATATATATATATATCATCAATATTGATGAGGAAATTAATCGGCGTACAAAACCTGCCTGGAGAGCTTTTGGAAGAAACAGCATAATTTTCAAGAGCAATATGCCATTATGTCTTAAAAGAAAAGTGTTTGATCAATGCATCCTTCCAGTGCTTACATATAGTGCAGAGACGTGGACCTTAGCTAAAAGAGACATACAAAGGCTGCAGACAACTCAAAGAATCATGGAGAGGTGCATGCTTGGTGTAACCAGGAGAGATAAAAAGAGGAACACGTGGATCCGAAAAATGACAAGAGTGGAAGACATCATGATCAGAGTTAAATCCCTGAAATGGCAATGGGCTGGACATACTGCCAGAAGGACAGACCATCGATGGACAGCCGAAATTTTAGATTGGATTCCAAGGGACAGGAAAAGACCCAGAAGAAGACCACATGGAAGATGGGTGGATGAAATTCGAAAGTATGCGGGAGTGATGCCATCATCATCATCATCATCATTGTCAACCATTATCAATCCACTGCTGGACGAAGTACTCCCAAGTTTCATCCACAACGGTCTGTCTTGTGCCAGTCTCCTCCATGTCACTCCCGCATACTTTCGAATTTCATCAACCCACCTCCCATGTGGTCTTCTTCTGGGTCTTTTCCTGTCCCTTGGAATCCAATCTAAAATTTCGGCTGTCCATCGATGATCTGTCCTTCTGGCAGTATGTCCAGCCCATTGCCATTTCAGGGATTTAACTCTGATCATGATGTCTTCCACTCTTGTCATTTTTCGGATCCACGAGTTTCTCTTCTTATCTCTCCTGGTTACACCAAGCATGCACCTCTCCATGCTTCTTTGAGTTGTCTGCAGCCTTTGTATGTCTCTTTTAGTTAAGGTCCACGTCTCTGCCCCATACGTAAGCACTGGAAGGATGCATTGATCAAACACTTTTCTTTTAAGACATAATGGCATATTGCTCTTGAAAATTATGCTGTTTCTTCCAAAAGCTCTCCAGGCAAGTTTTGTACGCCGATTAATTTCTTCATCAATGTGACCCTCACTTGATATCTGCTGTCCAAGATAAACGTACGTGTCTGTTATCTCCAGCTTTTCTCCATCAATCGATAAATCTTCATTTCTTGTAAAAGCATTGAACATCACTTTTGTCTTCTGAAAGTTCATTTTTAATCCCACTTCCTTACTCTTGTCAGCAAGTTCCTGGATCATACTCTGCAGCTCTGATGGGGTAGTTGCAAAAATGACTACGTCATCAGCAAAACGAAGGTGGGTTAGATAATCTCCATTAATCTTTATCCCCTTGTTTTCCCAGCTCAGCGACTGAAAAACACCCTCCAATGTGGCATTAAAGTGCTTCGGAGATATGGTGTTACCTTGTCTCACTCCCTTTCCAATTTTTACGTGTGTTGTATTTTCAAACAGCCTAATCTTTGCACTTGCATTTTCATAGATGTTATTAATAATATTAATGTATGCATCTTCAATACCGCAGGTTTTCAGAGCCATTGTAACTGCTGATGGTTTCACCGAATCAAAGGCTTTTTCATAATCGATAAAAGCCATGCACAATGG
Organism: Macrothele yani; assembly: GCA_039090855.1. NCBI lineage: Eukaryota > Metazoa > Arthropoda > Arachnida > Araneae > Macrothelidae > Macrothele > Macrothele yani. The sequence goes on along the minus strand of CM076995.1, from coordinate 148,096,420 downwards.
AAGTTCATATTCCCTCGCTTTTTCAATTAGTTCTCTCAGCACGTGGATATGATCTATTGTGCTGTAGCCACTCCTGAATCCAGCTTGTTCTCTCGGTTGAGCCATGTCCAGTGTTACCTTCAAGCGGTGTGAAAGAACTTTAGTGAAGATTTTATAATATATATATATATATATATATGTGTGTGTGTATATATATATAATAAAGCCAAGGCTCAGTATTCTCGACACTTTCTACATTCAGTTGTTTTATTTTATTTTTTATCTTTTCTCCTTTTACTCACACCGGTAGATACATAACCTTTTCATAATGTTGTACTTGGTATGAGTCAAAAATATATATATATATATATTTTTTTTTTTTTTGCTTAGGTCTCTTCTTAATAGAATGTGAATTCTGAATTTTCATAACTGCTGCGTTGCGCGTTTTGATCTTCAGGTTATTTTGCAACTTTCGTTTTAAATTCAAAAGTTTTTCCCTAGTTTTCAGCTTTGCTCTTCAGTATATATATATATATATACATACATACATACATATGTGTGTATGTATGTATGTATGTATGTATGTATGTATGACTTAAACATTTTTTTCGAAGAGAAAATAATTATCCCAAAGGACTACAGCACCTGTATGTTTCTGATTTCCCGGATCATAATTTCATCTAAACCTCTCTGATCTCATCCAATTTGGAGAGAGACCGGAATAAACTTTATAAGATTAAGATTAACGCTAACTACCAAAAAAAAAAAAAAAACGAAAAATAAAATAAAAATAAAAAAGAGGAAAAAGAAATTGCTTTTTCTTAAAGGTATTTTAGCATGCTGGCACAAAAATCTAAGTTCAAAACCACTTGTTTTTAATCGATATGCTCGATAGATTTTATCAGTATGTTGGATACGTTAGTCAATCTGACATCGATTAAACGTCCACTGAACTTTTTTTTACGGATTTCAATTCTTGAAAGTTGGTAGGTCTGTATATTTCTTGCAAAGAAATAATTCTGAAGTGTTATTATTGAGTAGACTACTTAAAAGAGCTGGAAAAAGTAGTGTGAGAAAAACACTCACGTGCGACCACTGGCGTTCTTTAATGTGCAGCGACCAAGGATGGGTTAAAAAATTACCAAAAAGTGGTGCTACACTAGCTGCACCACTTTTGAGGAAAAGGTAAACCATTGTGTGATGCACGAAATACGCAAAAACGCGATACCATTGTGCGCCATAGAATGGTATTCATCCTTAATGGTCCGAAGTCGCACCAGTTGCCCCATGTTCGTGTACTTTTATACATCACACAATGGTTTATCTTTGCCCCAAAAGTGCTGCAGCTGTTGTAGCACCACTTTTTGGTGCAACTTACTGCAAAATTTTTAACAGTGTAGAACGTATGCCGAGCCGAGATAATTGCCGAAGACGCATGTTCAAAGCTGTGCACTGTGAACTACACATTACTTCTAGCCTACAATATAGAAAAAAAGTGTGTTATATTACGCCAACCAGTGGCGTAGCCAGAAATTTCTTAAGAGGTTGGGGTGGGTGGGGTGGGGGGGGTGGTTCATCGGTGAAGCCTCCCGGAAAAAAATACTCGAGTGGAAAAAAGCCAAAAATCTTTACAAAATCAAAAAACGAAGAAAACATTACTGAGGAAAAACCTTTCATAATATATATACATATATGCATATATATCGCTTTAAATTCGTACTCAATCCCTTTCGGGGGAGGGTGTCAGCACCCGAGAACCACTCCCTTGGCTACGCATGTGGCATCAACTAGTGGTGCTCAATAGCAGCACCACATTTTGGGGCAAAGATGTGGTGTATTATTAAGCACACATGGTGAAATTATGCCCCAATCAGGATGGACGGTGGTTCAAAACAAAAAAAAACAAAAAAAAAACAAGTATATTATAGTGCGGAAGAACACTTTATTTTGGTGCAACTCTGCACCAAATAAGTTGGAAACCGGTGCAATCTTGCAGCACACTATACTACGGTGTGGAATTTGCACCAGTATCCAACATGATTGGCGCAAAGTTACATAGCCAGCCCGGTGACGCAGTGGTGTAAGCGCTGGCTTTTGACTATTCGTCCAAGGAGGGTGCTGGTTGGACTCCCGTGAGGCATTGATGTTGTGTTTAGCTTACGGCACTGGCTCTCACCCTTCACTGGAACCAGTGGCCTTAAATTAAGGACTGGCGACTGCATGTAGCCCCTAACGGTGGTCGTTAAACCCTCAGAATGGCAACAGTTACATACAAAACGTTTTACATCAAATACAAAGGGTTCGCTTATTTATTTTTTAGCTGAACGGCGCGGCGCCTTCTTACACATTTTTTAACACAAAATTTTTGGTTTTGAGTTTTGGAATAATTATTTAAAGTACGTCCAAATAAAGAAACAGAGATCTCATTGACATCAATAAAGTCCGAGGTTCTTCTTTAGTTGAACGGCCTATAATTAAAATGCGTTATAACCGTAACATGTAACAACATGTAATTACCGTAACATATGAGGGATAGTGATGACATGAGTTAACTCTTTGTGTTTGGTTTTTTCCCCCAAAGTTATACATGAAAAAGTTTCTTTCCTGTACATAAATGTATCGCTGTAGAACTTTGTACAACGATACATAATTGATAATATGTAAAGGGGAATATACTATATGGCAGGGATAGCCAAAGCGTCGACCGCGGTTTACCAGTCGGCTGCAGGGCGGAAAATGGTAGCCTGCGGTGAAAAATCGTATTATTTGCGGAATTTTAGCATGGTCACGTTTCTGAAGGCAACTCAAACGTGGGATCCAGGCCTTTGGAAACGCAACGGATTTTCTTGGTTTCCGGTGCTCTAAAAATACGTTACGACTCGGCGGAGGTGCCAAATCTTTTCTCCTTCCCCAGATTGCTGGGCTTTCGCACTGCGCATGCGCGTCGGAGATTTGGCGCGGAGAGACAGTGTTGCACTCTTGCAAGTGGACTTCGAGTTCAGTGGAGTGTATTGTTGCTGTTTGGTACTCCGAGTTCCACGTTATTAGGTACACTCTAATCAATATCAGTGCAATTTCCCAGGTGATAGTGAACTTCGAAAACGTGAACTTAAGTCGAATTGAAGCACTCAGCAGTCTGCATTCAGAAAGACTAATGTCTTGCGGTGACATACGCGTCATTCAAGATTACTGAAGTACTTATGAAACGGAACAAACCATTTGACGACGGAGAACTCATCAAGGAGGCTTTCTGTAGTTTGAATACATTCCCTCTTTCAGGTTGATCGCAGAAAAGTTTCATTATTCCTTTTTCTTAATGAATCTTTTTGTATTATTTTAAAAGCATTTTCAACGCTTCAAATATAAGTAATTATTTCATTTTGTGGTGTTTATTATGATGTCCTTGCCAGGTCATCCTTTCTCCTACGAATTTCGTCAGTTAATTTATTAGTCAACCGCCAATGTGTACTAAAATCGAAAGTAGCCCCAGGACCCAAAAAGTTTGTCCATCCTTGCTATATCGTGAACAGGAAATTACGAAGATAGTTAAGAGGTTTCAATATAATTTTACAGCTGAAGTCAACTTTGCAAACCATTGATGCATCTTCTAGTGAATGTGAAAGGCGATTTTCTCAGAAGAATTTGATAGCCACCCCAATCAGATCGGCCCTCCAGTACCACTTGACACTAAGCCTTCGTGATAGTTTGATGTTACTCTGCTGCTTTCTGGGAGCAGCCACCTCCTATAACATTATTTTCACTGCCATCTAAAGGAGTTCACATTCTCTTTGCACTAAAGCTCCCATGAGTCGTGAAAAGCCTACTGCACCGTCTCATCTCTACAGTACAGAAATATATCCCTCTAACTTCGGAACACTGGTTTCAGGGAAGGGACTGACCGTGTGTCATCAGACAAACACACCACCCATGCCTCGATCCGGGGCCTCAGCTCAGACAAAAGATCAGAGGACAGCGCCAAACACCACTCGACCACCACTGCAGTTCAGTATGAGCGCTCGGTTAAGATTTCGACCATGGTGGCAACACAACACAGTTTTTTTTTTCTGTTTTCTTTTTTTTTTTTTTTTTTTTTTTTGCATGCACGATCACCTAAATAAATTCCTTTGCTCTACTTTAGTTTTCAGCTAGCAACCAAAAGTGCCTTAGCGCCGCTACGACGCGCTTTGCTCCATTCTACATCATTGTCTGGGAGAGATTCTGAGTGATGCCAGAATCTCTCCCAGACAATGATAAATAGGCAAATCTTCTTGTCACAAAATTGTATTGCTTCAATAAGTGTGATATTACATATGAAAATTTGTGTCTTAAAAGAATATATCTTGCAGAATGTTGGTAATTTGTATTGGCAAAGTGGAACAGTGATGGCGAGAACATGTTAGCAAAAGTGAAATGATTTACCTTAGGTATATGTGCCGAATTAAGATCAAGCTGCACACCAAAGTAATCGCATAGCGAATTTTTCATTTTCTCGCCCCGGTGGCGCAGTGGTCTAAGCGGTGGCTTATGATCATTCGTCCGAAAGGGGTCCGGGTTCGAATTTCGGTGAGGCATAGATGTTGTGTTTGTCTTACGGCGCTGGTTCTCTCCCTTCCATGGAACCAGTGGCCCTAAATTAGGTACGGGCGACTTCTTATAGCCCATTGAGTTGCTCACGGTGGTCGTTAAAATTTCAATAAAAAAAAAAGAATTTTCCATTGTGCCAAAGTTTTTGTAGTAATTCAGAAAAAGTACACTCGAAATTTGATCGCTCAAGTGGTGCAGTGTCTTAGTGCTTGCTGGCCACTGACCATTCGTACACGTTCGTTCGGGTTCGAGTATGGGGCATGGCTGGTGTGTTTGTCTTACAGCACTTGCTCTTTCCCTTCCCTATAACGAATGTCTCTAAATTAGAGACCGGTGAGTGCTTATAGTCTTTATTAGAGTTGCTCGCGGTGGTCGTTAAACTCGGAAAGAAGAAACAGTCAAAATTTGTTTTCACAAAAAGCATGTTGGAAAATTAATACAACGAAAACTATTTTTAAAAACATTTTTCATTAGAAATCTAACGAGCTAATGCGGAAGTGTAAATTCGAGGACAAACATCAAAATTTGAGGACAATTTGTGTCCCCAAAGGCATTAGAAGTTTTGGGAGACAATAAACTAAATTCGAGGACTGCCCTCAAGAATTTGGGACTTCTGGTCAGCTGACACCTACCACTAGTGACGGATTCAGCTTACTTTTCAGATGGTACGTGCCCCTGTGTAAAAAAAAAAAAAAATAGTAAAGGAGAAATAAATACTTTATGGAAGGAATATAACTAACGAATTAGAGGTTCACAAATTCAGGTGAAACTGATGCAAACTTCTACCTTGGACAACAGATATTGCTAACTAATTAGAGGTTCACAAATTCAGGTGAAACTGATGCAAACTTCTACCTTGGACAACAGATATTAAGTGAGGGTCACATACAAGAAGAAACTAATAGGCGGACGTAACTCGGCTGGAGTGCATTTGGAAAAAATAGTACAATTTTTAAGAGTTATTTATCGTCATGTCTTAAAACGAAAGTGCTTAATCAAAGCATTTTCCAGGTTTTTATTGCGGATTATGGACTTGGATTTTAACTTGAAAAGGCATCCAGAGGCTGCGAGCAACTCAAAGAAGCACAGACAGTTGCATGCTTGGTGTAACGAAAAAAGATAGGAAAACGAACGCATGGATCAGGAAAACGACAAGAGTGAATGACATCATGCTCAAAGACCCTCACATGGCAATATTACTGGGAGAAGTGATCATGTGACGTACAACAAAGTTGAATGACGTGTCAAGACGACAAATCTGCCGCGATACATTCTGTTGGTGTAGCTTAGTTGGTTAGGGCAACTAACTCCGGAGCGAGGAGAAGAGAGTTCGATCTCCGTCATCGACAAATTCCTGTTTTCACATTGGCGCCCGAACGTAGAAATGGATCTACTGGTTGTAAGGTTCTTCGAAAAATGTGTGATGCTCGTTCCGCACATCGTCTGAAATTAATGAAAGGTTCCTTCTTCGCTTCATATAATAATTAGAAATTATGTGACGTACTACAGAGGTGAATCACGTGTCAAGACAAATCTGCAGAGATATATTCCGTCGGTGTAGCTTAGTCGCTTAGGGCAACTCACTCCGGAGCGAGGAGACGCGAATTGGGTTGTTGTCACCGACAAATTCCTGTTACGCGAATTGGGTTGTTGTCACCGACAAATTCCTGTTTTCGGAGTCATTATTGGACAAGTGAAACATTAGACTGGATACCAAGGGACAGGAAAACGCAAACAGAAGAAGACCACATGGGAGATGAGTGGGTGAAATTAGAAAGTATGCCAGAGTGTCACTCAGGTCACAGTTGTGGAAGTGACTTGGGGAGACCTTCATCCAGCAACGTGTTGAGGACGATTGATTGGATGATGATATCCTTCGAAAAAAGTACCTATCTAAATACTGAGCTTAATGTTTTTCGAATCCGCACGTCTGAATAAAGAGAACATCTCAAAATGAAATTTGCGACCTTATCACTCGTATTGCTTAATTTAATCAAAACATTTCTAGCTGGATTCGTTTTTAAGCAACCAGGCAGACAACTCATCTTCAAAGAACTCATTGTTCATGAAACCATGACAAAAGCGGACAGAACTGAAAAGTGCGACAGTTGAGGACAACTTTTCATTGCACGTGGCATTTGCGGACAAACACTTCAAGGGCAGGAAGTCTCTCCAAAACAGTAAACTGATACCGGAAATAATACCTAAAAACAAAATTATTTGTTTTGACTGTATTTTGTTGGCGTGTTTTTGGAACTTGTTGGTCGGTTGCTAAGCTGACGGTTAGGCAAGGTTAATAGTAAAGTTAGCTCATCCCGCATTCTTCGCAGACGAATAATCGTGACGTCACTAAGTGACATCCCCGTCCTAACATGTGAATCGCAGATCCAAAGTGTAGCTATGGAGGAAGATGTCTTGTCAACAATTTTTTTATAACTCAAACACAGAACAAAAGCTTACGCAAAAGCACATTTACATTACACACAGAAGAAATTCAGGTTCAGTCATGTGAATATTTTAGTAACGGAGATTTCGAAATTACCTCGAGCACATTTTTGTTACGTCATCGTCATCATTGTCAACCATTATCAATCCACTGCTGGACGAAGGTCTCCCCAAGTTTCCTCCACAACGGTCTGTCTTGTGCCAGTCTCCTCCATGTCACTCCCGCATACTTTCGAATTTCATCAACCCATCTTCCATGTGGTCTTCTTCTGGGTCTTTTCCTGTCCCTTGGAATCCAATCTAAAATTTCGGCTGTCCATCGATGGTCTGTCCTTCTGGCAGCATGTCCAGCCCATTGCCATTTCAGGGATTTAACGCTGATCATGATGTCTTCCACTCTTGCCATTTTCGGATCCACGAGTTCCTCTTCTTATCTCTCCTTGTTACACCAAGCATGCACCTCTCCATGCTGCTTTGAGTTGTCTGCAGCCTTTGTATGTCTCTTTTAGTTAAGGTCCACGTCTGTACACCATACGTAAGCACTGGAAGGATGCATTGATCAAACACTTTTCTTTTAAGACATAATGGCATATTGCTCTTGAAAATTATGCTGTTTCTTCCAAAACCTCTCCAGGCAAGTTTTATACGCCGATTAATTTCTTCATCAATGTGACCCTCACATGATATCTGCTGCCCAAGATAAACTTACGTGTCTGTTATCTCCAGCTTTTCTCCATCAATCGATAAATCTTCATTTCTTGTAAAAGCATTGAACATCACTTTTGTCTTCTGGAAGTTCATTTTTAATTCCACTTCTTTACTCTTGTCAGCAAGTTCCTGGATCATACTCTGCAGCTCTGATGGGGTAGTTGCAAAAATGACTACGTCATCAGCAAAACGAAGGTGGGTTAGATAATCTCCATTTATCTTTATCCCTCTGTTTTCCCAGTTCAGTGATCGAAAGACATTTTCCAATTGGCATTACAGAGCTTTGGAGATATGGTGTCACCTTGTCTCACTCCCTTTCCAATTTTTATGTGTGTTGTATTTTCAAACAGCCGAATCTTTGCACTTGCATTTTCATAGATGTTATTAATAATATTAATGTATGCATCTTCAATACCGCAGGATTTCAGAGCCATTGTAACTGCTGATGGTTTCACCGAATCTAAGGCTTTTTCATAATCGATAACTGCCATGCATTATAGAAGTTCATATTCCCTCGCTCTTTCAATTAGTTCTCTCAATACGTGGATATGATCTATTGTGCTGTAGCCACTCCTGAATCCAGCTTGTTCTCTCGGTTGAGCCATGTCTAGTGTTACCTTCAAACGGTGTAAAAGAACTTTAGTGAAGATTTTATAAACCACTGATAGGAGGCTGATAGGTCTATAGTTCCTGAGATCCTCAATGTCACCTTTTTTTATGTAGTAGGATCATTGTAGCGTTGTTTCAATCCTCAGGAATCTTCCCTTCATTAAGGCATCGAGTGAAAATTTGGGCGAGTACTGTTTCGATTTCTCCACTTGCTTCTTGTATGATGTCTACAGTAATTCCATCTTCTCCTGGAGCTTTTCCCCGCTTCATGTTCTTGATTACATGTGCAACTTCTGCTGGGAGGACTGGAAGAACTCTGGTACCTTTCATGATGTCTGGAGTACATGTATCATCCCTTTCATATAATTTGGAGTAGAAATATTTCACTCTTGTCAAAATTTCGCCTCTATTTTTTGTTACAGAACCATCTTCTTTTCTCAGTGCCATAATCTGTTTTCTTCCCTTACTGAGATGTCCCTTTGCTATCTTTAGGCTTTGGTTGTTTTCAATTGCTTTCCTCACTAGTTCACAGTTGAATTTCCTTACGTCTTCAGTGATACTTTTTCGTACTGTCTTGCATAGCTCTATATATTCCACTTTGGAAGTCACATCTCCTTTACTTGCCCTCATTTCTCTTCTTTTTTGCATCAACATTTTGGTTTTTCCTGATAATTTGTTCCATGCAACTTGTTCTTAGACCCAGCTAATTTTGTTGCTGTTTCCATAAGAGCTTTGGTTACTTTTCTGTTAACTTCAGAAATATCCACTTCTTCCGATGTTTGGCCTTTTAAAGCAGAGAATCTGTTCTTCAGTTCCAACTTGAAGGTATTATGGTGTTTTTTAAGGTTGGTTATGTCAATACATTTTGTTTGTCTTATGAGCTTGCCACGTTCGAGTTTAGTGTTGAGGTGCACCTTACATCTCACCAATCTATGGTCACTACTTGTGTTGAACTTGTTTAGCACACTGCAGTCTTCTATGACGAATTTTTTGTTACACATAATAAAATCAATTTCACTTGTCATCCCATTTGGATGTCTCCATGTCCATTTCCTGTGTGGTTTTTTCTTGAAAAAGGAGTTCAAGATGAAAAACCCTTCTGCCTCTGCAAACTCAACGAGAGTATTTCCACGCTGGTTTCTGTTGCCGTGACCGAATTTACCTACTGAAGTTTTATTCTGTTGCCGTTGCCCTATTTTTGCATTGAAATCTCCCATAATTATTTTCAAGTGCTGCTTACATTTATTATTTAGGTGACGAATTTCCTCATAAAATTCTTCAATTTCTTCTTCAGGATGACTTGTGGTGGGTGCATAAGTTTGAATAATCGGAGCCTTGTATCTTCTCGAGAGTCGGATAAGGAGTCGTGCAGCTTCTGTCAGAGAAACTTTCAACTTCTACAACTTTATCCTTCACTTTCTTGTTTATTATAAATCCAACACCACTAGTTCTGCCAGTATCTGTCCCACGATAGTAGAAGAGATGTCCACTTTTCAGTTCAATGAGATCTTCTCCTTTTCTCCTTACCTCACTTAGTCCGACGATGTCCCACTTGATCCTTTGTAGTTCCTCTTCCAATTCAAGAAGCCTTGAATGAGAAGACAGGGAGCGTCCATTATACGTAGCCAAGGTCAGCATCAGATGGCAGCCTAGTCCGGTTCTCCGGTTATTCTTAGCACCCTCTGCCTTCATGTCGCACTGGCCGCTGCCTTGGCTGAGAGCCAAAATTTAAGTTGTGGAGTCATTTTGGAGGGATTTGGCTATAACTCACCACGCTGGCCAAGCGGGTTGGTGAGTGTGGGAAAGCATGTCCTCTAATCCCGATGTATCGTTCCGCTTTGTTTACATACAACCTGATCACACCCAACTTGAAAGGAAGTAGTTCACGACAAATTTTACGCGCCCTGTTTTAGAATTTCGATATAATGATAATTATAACAAAATTCTAAAAAAAGATAATGAAATATATATATAATTTATATATGTACATTATTATATATATATACATAGATTATAATATATATATTATTATACTGTATATGGGATGTAAGGTCAGGTGATGCGCAACATCACAGCCTCCCCTTGACAAATGTCAACCCCGCCTTCTCGTGGTGCATCCTGTTCCCACTAAAGGGGCTCTGACGACCGCCAATAGCGGTATAACTATACCATCTGGATTACAGGAAATGCTATCCCACACTCACCAACCAGCGTGGTGAGTTATGGCCAAACCCCTCCAAAATGACTCCACAACTTAAATATTGGCCCTCAGTCTCCGGCAGCTGTAATGTACCTGGTCAAGGCAGCGGCCAGTGCGACATGAAGGCAGAGGGTGCTAAGAATCCCGTTGGACCGGACTAGGCTGCCATCTGATGCTGACCTTGGCTACGTATAATGGACGCTCCCTATCTTCTGATTCAAGGCTTCTTGAATTGGAAGAGGAACTACAAAGGATCAAGTGGGACATCGTCGGGCTAAGTGAGGTAAGGAGAAAAGGAGAAGATCTCATTGAACTGAAAAGTGGACATCTCTTCTACTATCGTGGGACAGATACTGGCAGAACTAGTGGTGTTGGATTTATAATAAACAAGAAACTGAAGGATAAAGTTGTAGAAGTTGAAAGTTCCTCTGACAGAGATGCACGACTCGTTATCCAACTCTCGAGAAGATACCAGGCTCAGATTATTCAAACTTATGCACCAACCACAAGTCATATTGAAGAAGAAATTGAAGAATTTTATGAGAAAATTCGTCATCTAAATAATAAAGGTAAGCAACACTTGAAGATAATTATGGGAGATTTCAATGCAAAAATAGGGCAACAGCAACAGAATGAAATTTCAGTAGGTAAATTCGGTCACGGCAACAGAAACCAGCGTGGAAATACTCTCGTAGAGTTTGTAGAGGCAGAAGGGTTTTTCATCTTCAACTCCTTTTTCAAGAAAAAGCCACACAGGAAATGGACATGGAGACATCCAAATGGGATGACAAGTGAAATTGATTTTATTATGTGTAACAAAAAATTCGTCATAGAAGACTGCAGTGTGCTAAACAAGTTCAACACAGGTAGTGACCATAGATTGGTGAGATGTAAGATGCACCTCAACACTAAACTCGAACGTGGCAAGCTCATAAGACAAACAAAATCTATTGACATAACCAACCTTATAGAACACCATAATACCTTCAAGTTGGAACTGAAGAACAGATTCTCTGCTTTAAAAGGCCAAACATCGGAAGAAGTGGATATTTCTGAAGTTAACAGAAAAGTAACCAAAGCTCTTATGGAAACAGCAACAAAATTAGCTGGGTCTAAGAACAAGTTGCATGTGAACAAATTATCAGGAAAAACCAAAATGTTGATGCAAAAAAGAAGAGAGATGAGGGCAAGTAAAGAAGATGTGACTTCCAAAGTGGAATATATAGAGCTATGCAAGACAGTACGAAAAAGTATCACTGAAGACGTAAGGAAATTCAACTGTGAACTAGTGAGGAAAGCAATTGAAAACAACCAAAGCCTAAGGATAGCAAAGGGACATCTCAGTAAGGGAAGAAAACAGATTATGGCACTGAGAAAAGAGGATGGTTCTGTAACACGAAATTTTGACAAGAGTGAAAGATTTCTACTCCAAATTATATGAAAGGGATGATACATGTACTCCAGACATCAAAAGGTACCAGTACCAGAGTTCTTCCAGTCCTCCAAGCAGAAGTTGCAAATGCAATCAAGAACATGAAGCGGGGAAAAGCTCCAGGAGAAGATGGAATTACTGTAGACATCATACAAGAAGCAAGTGGAGAAATCGGAACAGTACTCGCCCAAATTTTCACTCGATGCCTTAATGAAGGGAAAATTCCTGAGGATTTGAACAACGCTACAATGATCTTGCTACATAAAAAAGGTGACATTGAGGATCTCAGGAAGTACAGACCTATCAGCCTTCTATCAGTAGTTTATAAAATCTTCACTAAAGTCCTTTCACACCGCTTGAAGGTATCACTGGACATGGCTCAACCGAGAGAACAAGCTGGATTCAGGAGTGGCTACAGCACAATAGATCATATCCACGTACTGAGAGTACTAATTGAAAGAGCGAGGGAATATGAACTTTCATTGTGCATGGCTTTTATCGATTATGAAAAAGCCTTTGATTCGGTGAAACCATCAGCAGTTAGAATGGCTCTGAAATCCAGCGGTATTGAAGATGCATACATTAATATTATTAATAACATCTATGAAAATGCAAGTGCAAAGATTCGGCTGTTTGAAAATACAACACACATAAAAATTGGAAAGGGAGTGAGACAAGGTGACACCATATCTCCCAAGCTCTTTAATGCCACATTGGAATATGTCTTTCAATCACTAAACTGGGAAAACAAAGGAATAAAGATTATTGGAGATGATCTAACCCACCTTCGTTTTGCTGATGACGTAGTCATTTTTGCAACTACCCCATCAGAGCTGCAGAGTATGATTCAGGAACTTGCTGACAAGAGTAAAGAAGTGGAAATAAAAATGAACTTTTAGAAGACAAAAGTGATGTTCAATGCTTTTACAAGAAATGAAGATTTATCGATTGATGGAGAACAGCTGGAGATAACAGACACGCACGTTTATCTTGGACAGCAGATATCAAGTGAGGGTGACATTGCTGAAGAAATTAATCGGCGTACAAAACTTGCCTGGAGAGCTTTTGGAAGAAACAGCATAATTTTCAAGAGCAATATGCCATTATGTCTCAAAAGAAAAGTGTTTGATCAATGCATCCTTCCAGTGCTTACGTATGGTGTACAGACGTGGACCTTAACTAAAAGAGACATACAAAGGCTGCAGACAACTCAAAGAAGCATGGATGCTTGGTGTAACCAGGAGAGATAAGAAGAGGAACTCTTGGATCCGAAAAATGACAAGAGTGGAAGACATCATGATCAGAGTTAAATCCCTGAAATGGCAATGGGCTGTCGGACATACTGCCAGAAGGACAGACAATTGATGGACAGCCGAAATTTTAGATTGGATTCCAAGGGACAATAAAAGAAACAGAAGAAGACCACATAGGAGATGGGTGGATGAAATTCGAAAGTATGCAGGGGTGACATGGAGGAGACTGGCACAAGACAGACCGTTGTGGAGGAAACTTGGGGAGACCTTCGTCCAGCAGTGGATTGATAATGGTTGACAATGATGATGATGATATTTCATTATCTTATATATACATATCATCATCATCAGTTTCCGAGATCCTCAATGTCACCTTTCTTATGTAGCAGGATCATTGTAGCGGTGTTCCAATCCTCAGGAATCTTTCCTTCATTAAGGCATCGAGTGAAAATTTGGGCGAGTACTGTTTCGATTTCTCCACTTGCTTCTTGTATGATGTCTACAGTAATTCCATCTTCTCCTGGAGCTTTTCCTCGCTTCATGTTCTTGATTGCATGTGCAACTTCTGCTGGAAGGACTGGAGGAACTCTGGTACTGGTATCTTTCATGATGTCTGGAGTGCATATATCATCCCTTTCATATAATTTGGAGTAGAAATCTTTCACTCTTGTCAAAATTTCGCCTCTATTTCTTGTTACAGAACCATCTTCTTTTCTCAGTGCCATAATCTGTTTTCTTCCCTTACTGAGATGTCCCTTTGCTATCTTTAGGCTTTGGTTGTTTTCAATTGCTTTCCTCACTAGTTCACAGTTGAATTTCCTTACGTCTTCAGTGATACTTTTTCTTACTGTCTTGCATAATGATATATTTCGTAATAATAATTTGGATTGATATTTGTGGCTGTATATATTATGTTTGTGTTTTAGGATACTAATAAACAAAATCAGAATATATTATGTTTTAGTGCACTAATAAAAAAACTTGACATTTATCTCAGCAACTTTTTAAACACACCAACGTAATACAGTCAAAACAAATAATTTTATTTTTATATATTATTTCGGGTATCAGTTTACTATTTTGGGGAGACTGTTCTTGCCCTTGAAGTGTTTGTCCGTAAATGTCCCATGCAATGAAAAAGTTGTCCGCAATTGTCAAACTTTTTAGTTCTGTCCGCATTTGTCCCTTCCGCTTTTGACTGCGAATCATACTTCATAATGCATGTCTGCCTCATGTTTTAAACAGTACTACTCGTCTTTATTCCACTTTTTAAGCCATTATTGCATCATCTATTAGTTTACAGGTGATTTTGTCACCGATGTGTGAGAAAATATTAAAAATATTACATCATAACTTACATTTTCATATAAAATCTGTAAAACTTCGTAAACTCTCAACTTTTATTTATTTTTATTGCTATTGAAATAGTTGCGCCATAGACGATGTAGGTGTGTGTATGCAACCTTTATAAATTATGCATATATTTGCACGTAAATTCTACAAGGCACATAGAAACTTCAGCAGCCCACTCACAATCGGAACAAAAAGACAAATGTGGGAATATCGTTTAAGTGACAATACATGAAGATATTTTTTTTCATATCATTTAATCTTTCATGTAGTTGCTTTAGTCATCGCCATCTACTGAATTACCATAAATATTTTCCTCTCTTTGCATTGTTGATATAAAGAACAGAACTTCTGTTGCTTCAAATAGGTCATTCAAAGTCAAAAATTCAAGCACTGATATGTATCCCAAAGAAAAGTGACGAAACATTTTCTTTTTGTTTCTTTCAGTTGAAGCTAGATCGGGTGATTATTTTATTCATGAATGCACAATACAATTTAACTGTCATGAAAACGTTACGAAAGTATGTAAACGACGTAAATGAATGCACGGTTAACTATTTATGATGTTGGAAGAGACAAATCGATGCCAATTGCGTAAGTCGCTCAGCACGAGATCTGTTACTGCCTATCATGTCAACGATGTCTACTACTTCAATATATATATATATATATATATTAAGCACATTATTTCGTGTTCGTGAATCCCTCGTAATTACAGTTTCATTTCCAATGTCTTTTTTTTTTTTTTTTTTGCTCAATTTTTATTTTTGCGTTACCTAAAAAAACTCTACAAACAATTACGCTTGTAGATTGTAAGGATAGATGTAAAAGCTAATGGGCACAGAAGATTGCATGCGGATGCTCAGGATTACGACAGAAAATTTGCCCAAGGATTAGCATAGGGTTTTTATTTTTTTTATTGGAGGTTTAACGACTATAAGCGAGCAACTTATAGTCGTTAAACCTCCAATCGTGAGCAACTCAATGGGCTATAAGCAGTCTCTCGTCCCTAGTTTAGGGTCACTGGCTCCACGGAAATGGATAAAGCCAATGCCGTAAGACACACACAACATCTATGCCTCACCGGGATTCGAACCCGGACCCCTTTCGGGCGAAAGATCAGAAGCCAGCGCTTAGACCAACCACGCGCCACATATGATTAGTACTACTTACTGTCTCTAAAACGTTTCCATCATTTTAATATTTTTTTTTAAATCATCGCTTCAAATAATTCTCTAAGTTTGTTTTTATTTACGACCAGTCAAATCTGGAAAATAAAAAAAGAAAATAACTGGAAAGAAATCCAAAGATAAGAAATTGCTATAAAAAAAATTGCATGGCAGATTTGCTACACGAAATTTTCTAAGTAAATCTCATATTGAAGTGTACATCTACAGTAATACACAGTTTCTCCCATGTTCAGTACTGTACTATTCTCTTCATTTAACATGACGGGGAATCACACTAAATGGAAAGGGGAGTCATCCACCCGTCCTTTTATTACAACCAATGAATGGTTCTAGTAAACAGAACCACACCCAGTAGGACGGACGAACTGACCATCGTGCGCTACACTGCCCTAACAACGCACGACTAAAATGCATAGTGCCATATATCTTCTCAACTACCATGTTCACACCAATTTTCAAATCTGAAGGAATTTGTGAATGCTATATTTCATTCGAATAAAAATGTCATTCGTCCGCTTGCCGAAAACAAAGAATGCATATGTTGTTTCGAAAGGAACAGTTACAGGAAATCACGAATTTAGTACGCCTGAATCAAGATGTATCATGGTTAATTTTAACTCTCACAGATGTTTAAAAAAAATATTCCGAATTTGCGACTTTTTTTTCATCATAAGCTATAAATTTATAAACCGATAATTCTTCCATCTAAGCTGATAACAAGAGTTTGCAACTTCCAGTTGATGATGAAAGAATTATGACTCTATGTACTTCGGCCTACTTAACCATAGCAACCGATTATTTTTTTCTTTGCACGTTTCGTAAGCGGAAGTTTTACATGTACTTCGAACTGCGTGTGATAAATCTATCCGCCAGGCTTTCACAACATTTTTCAGAAGGAAGTTGTTTCATAAAGTCGAGCACAGTATTCTGTGAGACGAATGCAATACACAGACGCACGTTAAGAATACCGCAATGATTACTGGCATCATATGCTGTGCCCGAAACAATATGTTAAAAAACATTTATATATTTATATTTTGAGACATGAATTTAGCTTTAATAAAATCTTGGTACCATGGGCGCAGATTTGTCTCAAAAGTTGGGGGGGTTGATTAAACGAATATTTCAAGTAGTCTCTCTCTTTCTCTCTATATTGTATATTTGCATGTAATTATTTTCATTAAATAATATTTTTTTATGTCATACACATCTATAATTATTTTTCGTTACAGAGTGAAAATGGCCATTGGACATGCGGTCATTCCCAGAGTGGCTGACGGTGAGATGAACATCTCGGCATGGAACTAATTGAATGTCATGCCATAAAATGTAAAGGCAACTCTGGTCTCCATAACGCAACGCATCCCAAGCAAGCAATGAGGATTAGGAATGATACAATGCTGGAGGGCGGATACTCATACTATCGCCTCAATTCTACAGTGGCTGAATCCTCATTCCCTCTAATGCGCATGCCCCAGACTTAGAAAATTTCTCCCCATCTGTTGGTCTCGCACTCTTTGCCCAGGAGTGGATAGTCGATATACGCCCCAGATTAAGGTGCACGTTGAACATTATGCTCAAATGCTGTGTTAATACGAAGTGTGACGTCGCAATATGGCGCTGGGTACTCCACGATTCTCATATCCCATGTTTCAACGTGAGTGGTGAAATATGCTCATGTTTTGTAACTTATTCATTTTTTGTGACAATTTGACGTGGTGAAAATGCTGTGAAGTCATCTCACATCCAGTCATTTTATTATGAAACACATCGACGGAATCAATTGTCTGTTGGCATTGTCCTTATCTCGTACTTTCTTGATCTTCAAAATGCAGCGTAGTAAGTTTTTATTTGTACTACTTGATGATGGAAAAAGCACACCTGAAATGAGAAATTGAGGTTCAAGTAATTTGTTAAGTCTCGGGCATGCGCATTACAGGGAATGAGGATTCGGCCACTGTGGTATTAATCTGGAGTGTTATCGACTGTCCACTCGTGGAAAACGAGTGCCAGACCAACAGAAGGGGAGAAAATTTCTTAGTCTCGGGCATGCGCATTAGAGGGAATGAGGATTCAGCCGCTGTAGGATTGAGACGCTAGTATACTATCGCGCCCTGCCCACCCACGTCATCCAGCAAATCTCGTCCCCATGCGGTCACATACAAGCGGATATATGAAGACAATAATAACCTAACATTGATAAATTTGATATTTGAAAAATGTAGTGCTCAATTATTGTGAATTTTGGTTTAAATTCTAGAATTAATGAACTTTTGAAATTGAAAAAATTAAGGAAGCACAGTCATGTTCGGTGACTAAAAGCTGAGGTGGACGGTCCAGAAAAAGTTGAGGAGGATACGTTTATCTTGGACAGCAGATATCAAGTGAGATGAAGAAATTAATCGGTGTACAAAACTTGCCTGGAGAGCTTTTGGAAGAAACAGCATAATTTTCAAGAGCAATATGCCATTATGTCTTAAAAGAAAAGTGTTTGATCAATGCATCCTTCCAGTGCTTACGTATGGTGCAGAGACGTGGACCTTAACTAAAAGAGACATACAAAGGCTGCAGACAACTCAAAGAAGCATGGAGAGGTGCATGCTTGGTGTAACCAGGAGAGATAAGAAGAGGAACTCGTGGATCCGAAAAATGACAAGAGTGGAAGACATCATGATCAGAGTTAAATCCCTGAAATGGCAATGAGCTGGACATACTGCCAGAAGGACAGACCATCGATGGACAGCCGAAATTTTAGATTGGATTCTAAGGGACAGGAAAAGACCCAGAAGAAGACCACATGGGAGATGGGTGGTTGAAATTCGAAAGTATGCAGGAGTGACATGGAGGAGACTGGCACAAGACAGACCTTTGTGGAGGAAACTTGGGGAGACCTTCGTCCAGCAGTGGATTGATAATGGTTGACAATGATGATGATGATATATATATATACACTATATTGACAAAAGTCGCCGGGCACCTAGAAGAGAAACACAACATAACATTTATTGACATGCATAAGTACGGTGTCGGTCCACCTTTGGCCTTACTGCGTGCACTGACCCTTCGAGACATGCTTTCGACGACAAGGTTTTGGAACACAGCGATAGGTATGCGCTTCCATTCAGTACATAATGCTACCGCTAACTTTTGCTTAGTAGTAGGCCTTGATTCAAAACTTCTTATGCGGCACTCTAATTCATTCCATGGGTGCTCTATGGGATTAAGATCAGGGTTCTGTGCTGGCCAGTCCGCACACGATACGCAATTATCGTCAAACCACGCCGTCACACTCCTTGCTTTACGGCTCGGTGCATTATCCTTCTGGTACCAACAAGGCTCGGTTCCATAGTATTGCCGCAGAGTTGGTAGGACATAATTGTCCAGAATATCGAGGTAGATGTGCTGGTTAACAGGTTTGTCCACGATAACCAATGGGCCGGGACCATACCACGAAAAACACCCCCACACCAGTACACTGCCAGCTGCAAACTTGACCGTAGGAACAGTACACTGTGGTAAAAGCGCTTCCTCGGCTCCCACCATACCCACACACGGCCATCAGACTGATGAATCGTGTATCTGGATTCATCAGGCCATAGGACCCGTTTGTATTGATCTACGGTCCACGATAAATGTTCTTTACACCATGCTAAACGACGAGTAGCATTCCGAGTGGAGATGAAAGGCTTATGAGCAGCCGCACGGCCACGGTAACCCATGGAATGAAGTTCTCTGCGAATGGTACGTGTACATACCGAGGTTGCAGCATTTTTACTTACCTGTACACTGAGGTCTTTTGCAGTACTCCGTCGATTAGAGCTGTAACGAATCTCCTGAGGCTTCGACGTCCTCTATCACTGATTTTTCTTTGGTCTGCCGGTACGTTTTGCTGCTTCAGGCATGCCGTGTGTCTTTCACTTATTCAGTACATCCAAAACAGTTGACTTGGGTATGTTTTATCGCCTCTCGGTTTCTCTTATGGACAACCCACTAATAAAACATCCAACAATCTTTCCTTTCTCAAAGTCAGTTTTTTCCCACCGCGACATTTTCACTCAACCTCACAGTGCGATATGATCGCGGTCAGCTGCAGGCTTGTTTTTATACCGTTTGCATTGTACCGCGCATCTTAACAACCCAGCGGATCCGTTCATTTGCTTTTGAAGGGGTGTCCGGTGAGTTTTGTCAATATAGAGTATATATATATATTTTGTTTCGGGGTTTAGCGACCACCATGAGCATCTCGATGGGCTATTAGCAGTCACTCGTCCCTAATTTAGGGTTACTAGTTCCAGGGAAGGGAGAGAGAAAGACAAGCACAACAGCAATGCCTCACGGGATACGAACCCGGACCCATCTCGAACGAACGGCCAGAAGATTGCGCTTATCACGCTTAGACCACTGCACCAACGGGGACGGCTCAATGAAACATAGCATGATTCTATCTCTTACGCTAATGATGTACCAATAATTAGAGAATAATACTGATCTCTATTTTCATCGTAATCGCCGATTCACTACTGAATGATAATATAACCGTTTTTATAAACCTCGATTCTTTTTCAATAATCCTGGATTCATTGCTGGATGAAGGTCTCTCCCAAGTCTCTTCTACAACTTTGTCTTCAGCAATTCCCTTACACGTGACTCTGGCATGCTTTCGTATGTCATCCACTCATCTCCCACATCTGGGTCTTTCCTGTCCTTTGGTGTCCGGTCTAGTATTTCAGTTGTTCAACGGTGGTCAGTTCTTCTTCAAGTCATATGTACAGCTCACTGCCACTCTGATCATGATGTCAGTCATACCTGTCATTTTCCTGATCCACGAGTTACTTTTCCTAATTTTCTTGGTTACACTAGCATGCATCCTTCCATACTTCGTTCAGTTCTCCGTTGTCTCTGCGTCATTTTTAGTTAGTTCCAACTGATCGCCAGTGAAATCAAAACAGCAGAGCTATTTTTTTTTTTTTTACTGTAACAAGTGGGCAAGACCATAGCCGGATTAAGGGGAAGGGGAGGGGTGAGCATAGGCGCTGTAGCTTTGCGGTCCACCAATACCAAGGGCCCAGGAGGCATGCCTGGGAAAATAATAGATAGATAGAGAGGTTTATAAATCAGTTTTGCTAAATCATTTGAAAATCCAAGATATCCACTGTCAAAAACGCCTTGTACGATATCCACTTGGTCAGAAATAGAGGCTGGAAGACGAACAGATTTCAAGGCTGTAACTCAACAAGGGTAAAGGTTTATGTCGCTGTGTACAGCGGGGTCGGTGAGTAGTGGCGGTTCTAGATTTAAAAAAAAAAAAAAAAAAAATGGTGGGAGGGGGGGGCACAAGTTCCTGCATATACCGGTAATTAGTTAAAATTATGTAATTCCAAAAAAATCCGGTTATATTGGGGAAAGGCACCCCCAGCCCTGGCTTAGAACAGCCCCTGTCGGTGAGATATTGAAACTTTTTTACTATCATCCACCCAGACCTCCTAGTGTTTGCACTTGGAACCATTAATGGTCGAAGTCTCCTATGGCTTCACACTGCACCGTAAAAAAGATGCACTAAGAAAAGTATACAATGCTAAATCATTAGAAAATCCAAGACAAAATCTGGGAATCTTAAGCTTTTAACTCATGTTCTTATAAAAACAATGGGAAATACAGTGGCTTATTATGAAAACTCTGGAGGTAATTTATTATTTTGATTTATGTATTAAATACCAGCATTACGTATATATTATCACAAGCATATTACCACAGTTTCGTGTTTTAACAGACTTCAACAATGATTCCTCGTCATAAATTCTTTGGGGGCCCACTCAGATGTCTTAAGCCTAGGGCCCCACTCAAATGCCTGAGCCTAGGAGCCCACTCAGATGTCTTAGCCTAGGGCCCCACTCAAGTGCCTGAGCCTTGGGTCCCACTCAAATGCCTAGGAGCCCACTAAGGTCTTAATAGCCTAAGAGCCCACTAAGGTCTTAATAGCCTAGGAGCCCACTAAGGTCTTAATAGCCTAGGAGCCCACTAAGGTCTTAATAGCCTAGGAGCCCACTAAGGTCTTAATAGCCTAGGAGCCCACTAAGGTCTTAATAGCCTAGGAGCCCACTAAGGTCTTAATCCGGCTATGGGAAAGAAAACTATCATTTGGGCTACAAACGGCCTACCGGCACTAAGTTGTCAACTCCTGTTCTAACTCGCTCTGCGGCGACAGAAGAAGAGTAGTTTATCTGAAAGGAATTAAAAGGAATGTTTGTTACAAAGAAACGCATGCAAGATTCCAAAGTGTGCGCTTTTTGAACTCATCTCACATATTCTTGACAACAAACTTAAGAACAGGAAGCAAGGACGTTGGTCCTCCTCATGCTGCTTTTGTGTAAGGGGACAAAGTTTTATATGACTTAATATAATAGCTCTCAAGCATCGTTTACGAAGAGCTTTGACAGCAGAGGTAAGCTGATTTTCTAGTTGATTTGGAGTGAGGTGGCCATCCCACAGCTCGAACCGCCCCACCTCTTTGTAAACAGGCTACGTGTTACGGCGCAGTTTGGCCAAATATGGCCCTTTCTCCATGAATTTCAAGAAAAGTGCCAGATAGACGGCTTCTTCCATTTGTACAATCCCAATAATAAATTTTAAAAGTGCGTAAGAACTTCATATCGTCACGCACGCGCACACTGTATACTAATATTCTTTCACTGTACTCTTTGAAGTTCAAAGCTTTTGTAATTCGTGAAATTTTAATATATTGATACCGATTACGCAATTTTTTTTTTTTTTTTGGTGTTTTACTATAAGTTACACTTTCTAACCCTGTACACATGGAAAGCCGTGACCGAACCTTATAAGGACGCCTTGCAAGACTTTTGAATTTAATATAAGTTTGAAACTGAAAACGAAACATCTTTAAATGAAACTAGCTTTACGTTTTAATCATCGCTTGTAATCCTAATGTTCCTCAAAAACGCATTCAAAATAATTTTAAGATCATACCGAGAGGGATGATCCAGAATTTTCGTGAGGAAAGGCGTAAGTGTCGGGAATAACCGGGGACCTTTCTGATATTTTCCAGCAAAATGAAAAAGAATTCTTAGTACGTCTATACATTCTTCCAATTAATTAACGAAAGTAATATACTTTTAAGTAATATTTTCTTTCCCGAAAAAATATTCAATTTGTAATTAAAACCTAACAAATCGAAGCTTTCCCTTTGGTTTCGGAGGGGGTCGCGCGCCTCCCTCTGGATCCGTCCCTGGGATGATCAATCTAGATACTAGCAAGTGAGGCGCATGCGCTTGAAATGCTATGAACTTACCGCAGTGTTTTCGGGAAGATCCAATGAGACCCAATATATCTTCAGTACAATGGGCGAGGCCCAACCGCATTAGAATCTCTACCCTTACCACAGTTGTTTTTCGTCATTCTTGAGTCAAATCTTACCCAATCCCAAATTTGAATGGCATCTACGCTCCTTAAAAATCAGTATACAAAATAATCTGTGTGACAGGATTATACTAGAAACTCGATAGCATTTTATTCCTTTAGTAAATGAATATCCCTTTCAATAACTGGGTATAAGTAAGAATGGTAGTAATTTACCGCATGATGCCAGATATACGATGCCACCCCTACCGTTGACGCCACGATACCGAGATTTCCCATGCAGGTTTATTTGGATTGCCAGACTTTAACGAATCATTTTGGAATGCTTTTGTTCTCTAATTAAGCGCTAGGAAATAAAACTAAGATTTCATTTATAAAACTACACTGACTTTTGAAATTTTCTTTGACAACTAAGGCGAAGTCGTACCTGTTTTTGAACTTTGCGTGTGCTCATCCCTTTTCTGTCTTCGTTACTCTCTCGCCACCCCTGATATTTAAATAAAGCTACGTCACTGTCGGTATCCGCGACTACAAAGTACGGGAGTTGCGCTCCCAGGATTGCTTTATAGGTATGGCCCAAAAAGATTCAAATAAAAACAGCCGATGAAGATGCAAATAAAAAAGATCAAGATGCAAAAAAAAAAAAAAAAAAAAACCAGCCCGTAGAAAAATCTGCCAATATATTGGAAAGCGATAATAAAATATATATATATATTTCTTCCACTACAGGAAAAGACCCAGAAGAAGACCACATGGGAGATGGGTGGATGAAATTCGAAAGTATGCAGGGGTGACATGGAGGAGACTGGCACAAGACAGACCGTTGTGGAGGAAACTTGGGGAGACCTTCGTCCAGCAGTGGATTGATAATGGTTGACATGATGATGATGATGATGATATATATATCTTCGCCATATTAAAGTGTGTTCCATTCCTGAAATATATAGTATTTAGGAACATATACAAAAAAATTAAAAATAACTAGCCAATATAACAAAGGACCTAGTGATGTTTCATGGGGAAGGCCCGGGGCGCTTGGACCACCCCTACTGTTGGCGCCACTGAAGCAGTGGCGGCGGAACCGCCCGGGCCCGGTCAATAATTTTAGCCAAGATTTTTATTTGGCATATGTGCGATTTTTTGTTGTGATGTGCCTTAGAAAGTTGCTCTAGGTAAGTGGTCAGGTGGTCCTAATCCTTAACGAATCTCCTTAGGCATTGTTTTTCTTCTTTTTGTTGCGGAAAGCGGGAAGGGAGGGGGTGCACCACGATTCGAAATTTCGGGCCCGGTCAACGAACTTCACTTTCCGCCGCCCCTGCACTGAAGTATGGTAATAACAGTGGAATCCCTGTATTTGCCGTACCACATATTCCTTATAGGGAAAGTCCCACTGCCGCAAATGTAGCCTTACACTCTCAAAATAATATGTGGATTTTCCCTTTCGTAATATTTGCTTTCGTTGTGGGGCAATCTTTGCTTGGTGACATGCGTTCAACTGCACCAGTTAAATTTTTTTTTAAAGAAAAAAAAAGTATGTGAATGAACTGGAAAAATAATCTGGGTGTACCACCAAATAAGCACTATGAGGCTTTTTAACGCGACTTTGAATAAAAGCAAAGTTGAAATAGAGTCATTTATGGTCGCTGAGCTTATTTCGGTGCAATTGGAAAACTCACGTAAGCAGGCAGGGATTCAACATAATGCGGAACGCGCATGCGCGTTAAGGTGCTTACATAAGTTTTGTTTTCCTTTCTTTTCTTTGAAAAGTGGCTTATAATTTTTGTAATACCAGTTTTTCAGTGATAGTACCTCGAACTTAGAAAGAACCAGATCTCACTCATTAATGAATCTCGTTGGGGTTTCTTTTTATTTTGATAGACTATGCCAGTGGTGTGAATAATGGAATTTCCGTGGAATTCCGTAGCACATGATTCTGTTATATGCTAACCATCTGCGATGCTTAATTTGCAGAAGCCTGCAATTTATTGCTCTGCATCCTAAGAACTAAAAGGCTGACTTTTTTTTTTTTAAATCCTGCAATTTGGTTGCCCATGGAAATTAACAAGTTGACTAAATTCCTCCATGGCGATATGTCAGCGTTGGTTTAACGTTTATTTGTCCTAAACGCTAAATCATAAAGTGGGCTAGATGGTTACCTCTATCCATATCGGTTATTGCGTTCAACGATGCGTATTACTACCTTGATGTTAACCAGCTACTGGTCATATCCGGAGAAGAGAGCACATATCTGTATATCGTACACAATTTCAGTTAAAACTGACCGTTTCACGTTACTGCAATTGGAGGGCATGTGCAAAGTTTGTAACTTTTGAAATAAGTTTCACTAGTGCAGTATTAAAAAACGTTGAACTCACCAAAATCTATGCATTCAGACTGAGTAAGTTATTAAAATCACGTAATATGTGACGCCATTATATGAGGTGGTCATATAATAATAATATTTTGCTTTTAAGATGAGGTAAAACCGATTAAAATAGTCATTTAAAGTTGTATTTGCGCACCTAGAGTTCAAGTGGTAACTTATCACTCTGAGCATCAGATTTAACTCCGGGTGATACGAGGGTGTCGTAATTAATTTTGGTTCTGGTGTTCCAAAATTCCTGGAGTCTGCAGCCCTATATTAGAAATAGGCTTATACTAGACTTACCAGAACATATGGGGAAGTTCCGAGCGATGAATATTGCATTTATACTTTAGTTCTAGTCCTATCCCCTCCCTGGAGTTAGCGACCAAAATTAGAAAGTTACTCCTACTATTTAAAGATCACGTGGATCAGTTCCGAGTGATATGTACTGTAATTACACTTTGATTCTCGTTCCGTTTCTTCAGCAAAGTCTCTGAGCGGTGGCAAGAAAAGATAAAAAATTAACCGTGCCACTTCTGTTGCTACCCCAAGATTGAGTGTTTTTGAGGGCATACTTGGGTTTGAAAATTTATGAAACCATTTAACCTTTTCATTTATTTTTTCTTGGTGTAGGCCAGTTCAAGAAACTGAAAACGATTTATTGTAAATGTCATTTGATTTGTAAATTTATCGTTAATACGACAAAATTGTTCGTATGTGTCTTGTGAACTGACGTCTCCTCCCTTCCTTGCCATCCTCTATTTCAAAGTAGTAAAGTGAGACCATTCTTATAATGCAGCAGAAGTTGCTCAAATTTCAATAATTTTAACTTGAAAATGTGCCGTTTAAGGAAAAAAAAAAAAAAAAAAGAAAAGAAAAAAAAAACCAAATTCATAAATAAGGTGTGTTTCAACACTTATCTTCTCATTGCCACTCACGCATGCGCAGTGCACGCCGCCCTATGCGGAGATCAAATTCTGTGCGTGAAGATTATGTGACCGCGTTTCTTTGCACTGCATTTTTAATTAGTTCGGTTATTTTGTTATGTAGATTTTGGTAAGTTCTGCTTTTTAATCCAGTTTTTCTTTTATTTATTTTGGCATTTCAAAAGTTACTGCATGCGCTTCCGGTTATGCGTAACATCAAATCACAACTTTCATTTAAAGCTGTAAATGTGGTCATAAGTCTATACGAATGATTCACTACGCTATTGAGATTTTCTTTCCATACAACTGTAATCACTGAGAACATCTTTACTAGTAAATATTTCTTAATTTTTGGTGGGCAAAATGATTTGGAACTATTGTTTTGGATTATCTTCATCTGTCAAAGGGCTTGATGTAGGGTTTCAAATGGCGTGAAAATCTTTTTAAAATTTTGCCACATCGGATAGTTTCATAATTTTCGGTAGTTGAAATTTCTTTTGGGGTTTTGAAGTTATAAATTATTTTATTATAACATCTTACATAAACATTGAACTTCTGTTAGTTATATTGCCAATTACATATTACGCCTTATAAATTCATGTTTGTGAAGTATTTATTCATATGGCAAATATTTTAAAACTTCTGCATTTATATAACGTTACGAAACCATGTTTTGTCACTTGAGTGTCATTCTGATAGCAAAACTTTGATGTGAAACTACATTTTAATTTTTCTGTCGTATTCCTCAACGGGAGTACGACTACTTGTTTAAAGAAAACAGTAATGCATCATTTATTAGTAATTCTGTTTTCTTACCTTCTTTAGTATTTTGGCTTCTTTTTTTTTTTTTTTTCTGCACTTGCTTCCTGCAGTGCAGTTTCCTTTGAAGTTCGCTCTACGCAAGCGCGGAAAACCAGCTTCCCTTCTTACGTTTCGTACCAATAATGCGTAGAGAAGACACACAAAAGGTAGACTAATCGTAATCATATAATTCTGGCAAATTACAAATTAGTGATAATAGTTTTGCCCCTGAAGAAATGTTGTCCTAGTGTGTTTTGGGACTAGGGGCGGAATGTAGTCCCAAAACACAAGTGCGGATTGCTGCAAACATCGCACGTACGCAGTTTATGTCACATGACGGAGAAGGCGATGTGGGAACAAGATATCTTCCAAACGCTCAGCCGGAAACTCCGCTCCGTGCTGTCACGACGGCGGCTTGTTACCAACTGCGGCTCAGAAATCAGTTCTTATTGATTTTCACCGAGATGTGTACGTGCGAGGAGACGAAAAAAATAACAACCCGTTCTTTAACCACGCCGACGGCTGAAAGTTCCGAACTGCT
This sequence comes from Macrothele yani, assembly GCA_039090855.1. Taxonomy (NCBI): domain Eukaryota; kingdom Metazoa; phylum Arthropoda; class Arachnida; order Araneae; family Macrothelidae; genus Macrothele; species Macrothele yani. Next base: position 148,068,663 of record CM076995.1, on the reverse strand, counting down.
GCTTTTTCAGTTGCGTAGTCACTAAATGAAAGAATAAAAACGGCTTCCACGTGTGCAGAGAGCGGAGAAACGAGGCGAGTCAGGCGACGTTTATTTCCTTTCGTGGCTGCCTCAGCTAAAACCAAGAGGCGCATGACCTGTTTGTCGGCGCCAGGTCACCCGAACAGTCCAATGCGAACTCCAAGGGGTGAGGAGGTTCAGATGTCTGACACCCCAGGCAGCTACGCTGTTCTCTCTTTAGCTGTTTCGCCAGGGAGCCAATAGGAGGAGGGCTTGGCTGGAGAAGCTGAGTAAATGTGGAACCCTATGCTTTCGGGATGACGCTTCTCTCTTCTGCATTCTCTCTATGCAGCGGAAATGTTGTTCATTCACCTTCTCGGTAAAAACGCATATTTATTTTGTTTTCTGAGAACCTGCTAAATGCTGTCGATTTTTGCTGCTGTTTGACTCAGTAAATTATTCTTATAAGTTAAAAAGTATATTTTTCTTAATATCGCATAAAATCTGTGAATTTTACATTACTAGAGACGGAACAATTCATTATTGTTCTGCCAAAAAAGGGTTCTTTCTCTGTCCCATTAAAAAATGGAACTCCAAGTAGTGATAATGCGCAGTTATGTTTAAAATGTCAGTTTTTAATGCGGAAATGACTGTTGTAATAGTATCTGTAGCTCACGTATACTTTTGTTCAAATAAAACTTTTGGTGCTAAATTTTCGTGAAAAGTAAAGAAAATGAAATTGCTGTCGATATGAATTCCGGTTTTGTGTAGCTCCAAGTGATAGTTAATTTTACAGGTTGCCTACCAGAAAATAATTTGTAATCGCATTGTTTGAAATTATTCATTTGTAAATATGGAACGTTTACCCGCAAGTTATTTATTTATTTTGAGCTGCGTAGATTTTCTATCTGTAGCATTATTTCTTTGAAGACCTGAAAGTTTTTTTTTTTTGAAAGAAAAAATCATCAACCAGAATTGTATAACAAAAGTGGCTGTTACTAGTGCGCATCACTGAAATAAATATGGTTGCTGGTATGAATTCATGGCCTGCTATTAAATGTTCAAAAGCGCCGAAGGAAACAGGGTGAAATTTGAGCAAGCAAAAATTACGTATAAGTGTACTAAGTGTGTATAGGCAGGAGATAATGAAGGAACGTTTTATAAAACGGTCCTAAATCGAATCTCCACTGATAGGAACACACTTATTAAGTTAAATAATTGGTTGCAAAAACGCTATGAAACGAGAGAAAGGTTTAATAAAGTTTCGTGTTAGCAGAAAGGAAACAGTTTTTAAGGTAATTTCCAAAATAATTTTATTTTTTTTAATTTCGGGGTTTAACGACCACCATGAGTTAGTAACTTCGAGGTTCATGAACAATCGATCGTCCCTTAAGTTAGAGCCATGTTGCTTTCTAGTGGGAAAGCCCCCCCCCCCCTTTTTTTTTTTTCGTAGGAACCGGGACTTGGGTCTATGGGAGGGTCTTTTTTCTTTCAAAGTTTTTCTGGCGTAATAGTGGGGGAGGGGGGACTTTTTATTATTATTATTATTATTATTATTGTCTATTGAGTACAAAATTGATCGAATTCTAGCGACTTTATTTGCGTTTTGTTAGGTTTTCTCCTTTTATTTATTTGAGGCGTTGTGAGCTCACCATATAATTTTCTTTTTCTGTTGCAGAGAATCTTGGGCCTTTCTTGAGCCCGCTATTTTTAATATGTAATTTTTTATTGTTCTTTAATGGGGATTTTTCAGAACTTATTTTTTGAGGTTAAGGGGAGAGGTTTCAGATTTTCTGTAGTTTAAATTAAAGTCCATTTGAACGAATTTGGAGCTACTGTTTCTAAGGAAAGGATAGAGCCAGTGCCCTCGGACAAACACATCACTCGAGCCTCATTAAAGACCAGACCAATATGAAAACTATCGATTGAAATCGGAACCTGTGGCTCCTAATTAGGGACGAGCGATTGCTCATAGCCAGTGACGTAGCAAGACAAATAGGGGTGGCGTAGATGAAAGGTAGGGGGGGCGACAACCTTCGCTCTATCACAACTGGATAGGAATAAATGCTATGTGGCAAAAATACCCCCGGAATCGTGGAAAATTGGGAGAACAGCACCCTACAAAATAACCCCGAACAAAAAAAAAAAAAACAACAACGAAATTTCGAGGTTTTACAGTTGGTTTTTTTGGTCATCGCGGGAGACAACGTGGTGTCATATCACTTGATAGTCTGGTATTGTAATACAAAGACACCGCCTAACTACTAGTGCGTGGAACATACTGAAAGCGTTTCGTATCCAAGCTGAAGCTTGTGGTGTAGACGGTTCGAAGTGCTTAAGGGGTATTCAGGATTTTTGTTTTCTCAGTCCGAGAGAATTACAAAAGCCAGCCACAAATAACCGATACAATTTTTATAAGCTTTATTTCCCAGAACTCAACCACAGAAGCAAAAAAAAAAAAAAGGGGGGGGGGAGTTGTAAAACGGCACAATAAATTTTTATAATTCAAAGTAAAAAAAGGTCAGTTTTTTTGGGATGCGCTGGAAACTTTGGGGGGGGGTTAGCGCAGCCCTCAAAGTTGCTCGCGGTGGTCTTTCCTCCCCCCATCCGACTTCCGGAAAAAGACTGACCTCACAGATCATCGAACAAGAGCATTATTCATTAAAATGTACCCAGTAGTTCAACTTACTGAGGTAAATCTGAAACCTACCGCATGGAGAGGCTGGGAGTAGTGTCGATATGACAGAATGTCATTCCGCATTGGTCTCCAATCGGTACGAGTTTGAAATTTCAGTTTACGCCATGTTATACAGTTTCAGTTTAGAATTTGACCATTTATTATCACTTTTGAAATAATTTCTTAACGCATGGTTAATTTCTGTACACACAATTTGTGAGGCTGAAGATTGATTAGCTGCAAACTTTATGCATGCATTTTTGGACTTCGAATTTTTATGTTAATCAATTCAGGTATTTTACCTCGCACTTTGTTTAGTTGGACCTTAAGAACCTTTCGAAATTCTGAAGCCTCACCTCATCAGACCAACCGAGTGTATTATTGTAGAGGTTGCGACGCCAGTTCACCTGAAAACTGCTGGTCTGTCGGTTGCTATAGTGATGCGATATCTCGAAAACTCTAACGGAATATGCATTTGTGCAATGAAATTTGTTCCTGTGGGAGCTTGCTTTTGTTGTACTTGCGCAGGAACCGGGTGTCTGGAATTTTATCGGCCCCGCCCCCTTCTCATCATTAAAAAGTATTGGGACATTGCTACTTTTTCCGTCCTCCAAATTTCCTACAAAATGTGGTTTTTCCATTTCACCTTGGAAAATGGCGAGGTGCGTGACAAAAATTGCTACTGCTTTCTCTGATTCGTGCATTCGTCTCTAAAATTTTTATTCGGCGTTCTTGATGTTGAAATTCGAACGAAACACAAAAATTATTTTAGGATTATATTTGAGAAATGTGTCGGGTTATTCATACATTTCTCGCAGTGTGTCCTATAATTCTGAATTAATGCTTCTTTGCGCTCGTATACGCAGTAAATCTGTATCGCAGATGTTAAAGCTACTAATTTACATGTATACGTGAAGCGTACAAGTGGTTCAAGAATCCCGGATTAAATTATCAAAATTTAACCCCGTTTGAAGTCCATGCGGTTGTTAGTTACAGTAATATTAAACCCGTTTTAATGAAAGGCATCAGCACTGATTTCTCTGTGCAAGACAGACGAGTTTTATCCCGAATTGGTATTCATGGCTGATTATATAAAAACTAATTATAATTTATTTAAGAATTAATGCCGCGGATGGATTACTGGTTAGCGATTCAGACTGTCGATGCAAGACCCCCAGGTTCGAACCTGGGCTGATCTTTCAGAGATAGTGTGATTTACTAACAATCGCTGAATATCCGCCGTGCACGTTAAGTGACGGCCCCCAGGCTGGACCATCACCCCGTAATAGCTAAGCTATTAGGAGGTGATGGCTGGACGCCCTGGTTAAATGGGTATACTTTCCTATGACCCCTCCATGTGCAACATCGTATTTGTCGGTGGCGCCATCTACTGTACTCTAATCTCACTACAAACTGTTCTGTCAAAGTCGCTGGACTTGCTCCCATTACTTCGGTTTCTGTGTCCTGCCCAAAAGGCGATGTCGCTGTAGGTGGCTGGGACCTAAACTCTACTCACTGTGGACGGTTCCGTCCTACAAGAAAATGACAAATACTGTTTTAAGAATTAATCAGTTAGCCGCGGCTGGTTAATTTCATAAAACAAAATTATCGTTTTTTTGTAAAAGTAAGAAAAAAAAAAAAAAAAAAAAAAGGCGACGCGCTTTAAATATCGATGTATGTCCATTCGTCTACAGATGCAGCATATTCGTGTGTATTGGACAAATTCGAGATATTCTGTGAATCACAAAGAGAAAACCACGAGGATGATTTTTCACGCTCATTTGAATCTTTGTGGTGCACAATTTTCCTTGTTGGCGTCGAAACGCATTTTTTTACATTAGGCACGATATTTCTAAATCTTGCAAAAATTATTTTTCCGTTGTTTAACTGCCTCGAGCTAATGCCGAAAACTTAAAATGCGTTTTCTACTTTACATAGTTCTCAGTTTTTAAGATAGGTAGCATAAATGAATATTTGTACTTGGCGCGATGTCTCCGTTCTGATATACAATTTGAAAAAAAAAAAAATCCTTTTGTGTCAGACAACTGTAAGCATGATTAAACTTTTCTGTGTATTTTTTTTTTTTTTTACTGATGCAAAATTATCCGTAAATTTCGTTTTTTTTTACTTCGGTGTCATCATCATTATTGTCAACCATTATCAATCCACTGCTGGACGAAGGTCTCCCCAAGTTTCCTCCACAACGGTCTGTCTTGTGCCAGTCTCCTCCATGTCACTCCCGCATACTTTCGAATTTCATCCACCCATCTTCCATGTGGTCTTCTTCTGTTTCTTTTCCTGTCCCTTGGAATCCAATCTAAAATTTCGGCTGTCCATCGATGGTCCGTCCTTCTGGCAGTATGTCCAGCCCATTGCCATTTCAGGGATTTAACTCTGATCATGATGTCTTCCACTCTTGTCATTTTTCGTGTATCAGCTAGTATTGGTCAGATTGTTTTAAGATCGAATAGTAGTAAAATAATTCAAATACGTTCTTTCAGATTTATGGTTTTCGTACTAGGTTGCATGCCACTAGGTTTGTGTTTGGCGTAATATGTCTCTCTCTGGAAGTTACACTGGAACTTTTCCATTTCTTTCCCCACAACGGATGACATACGGCATCGTGAAGGTTATTCACATATTTTCCGATATACTAAAGGTGGCGTAAACAGGAATTTGGTGTGCTATATCATTTTCTAGAAGCTGAACTGGAAAAATACTTTTTGCAGTGAAGAGCTTATAACTCAGCTAAGATTACAAACTCGCGATATAAGTTCTCATGGCATTATACCAAAATCTTCATGCATAATGGACAAAACATTAGAGATACCTAATAGCGTGTTAGTGTCCTCTTCTATCAGAAATAACAGCCTGTGCACGCCGAGGCATCGACTCCACCAGTTCCCGGAGGTAATGCCAGCCATGCCTAGGGCAGCGTTGCCCACATGATCATGATCATATGTAGAGGATTTTAGGAAGGGAGTGTCTGACCCCAGGTCTTAAACAACCCTTAGAAATAGGAAACTAGGACATTTGGGATAGAGCGCCCGATAGGAAAGTGACACGGAAGCGAAGTAGAAAAGGGGAGGAAGACGCCCTTATTTATTACCGAGGGGCCAGTGCCCGGGGTCCGACGGCTTAACGTGCCCAACCAACGCACGGCGGGTATTTAGTGGATCGAGCGTTTGTACCTGCCTGGGATCGAACCTGAGGCCCTTCCCGTGGCAGTCACGAACGTTGCTCACTCGGCCACCCGCGGCACAAAGCGTTGTCCACAGCTCCGCCATCACACCCTAATAGCAATAGGGGGCTGCCCGCTCCTCGGGATTCCAGAGCGCTTCCACAGGGTTTAAATCCGGAAGCCTTAGTGGTTACGGTGGCCATATTTCCTGAGTCCGAATTTGGGTCAGATGAAGGGGGTCAGGTAGTTGAAAATACCCCCACCCCTGTCCTATTGGGGTAGGGCTTGAAATACAGCACGCTTGACTTTTGTTACTATATGTATTTACCTCAAAAATGAACAATAAAAATAATAATCATAGGTAGTTTTAATCAAAATGATTACTTACAAAAAAAAAATTGTTTCATTAAAGTTTGTAGAAAGTACTCGTTCCATTTTATTCTAAGTTTGCCGTTGAAGTGGTTGAGGGTACGTACCAATCGTACTTCTCTGACGAAGACAACTTCTTTATGAACACTTTGTCCTTTTTTATTTTTTCATACATTTCTATACAAGATTCCGATTAATTCAGTTGGGTGATTAGCGAGGTTTTAACACATTCAGTTGTCAATGACGATTTCTCTGATCTCCAGAAATTATTAATATCCGTCCAAGGTCGATAAGCAAGGGTTGATTATATTGCTTTTTGCTTTTTTTAATTCTCCCACATCTGCGGATGTACCTTTCGTTCGCCTTAATAAAGCCACCAGAACTGGTTTCATTTGATCACGTCTTAATAAAGCCACACGAAGGGGTTTCATTTGATCACGCTTTATATGTGAATAATTAAATCGGGATGAAATCCGGAATTTTTTTTTTTTTCGGGACACCGGGGCAGACCTCTGAAATTCGGGACGTATGGTCACCATATGGATGGTTTCAAACTCGGATGAGTGTTTTTCGAGATATGACTGGGTGGTTGCAGCCCGGTGTGGTGGCACATTGTCTTGTTGAAACAGAACATCGGCCGCAGGATGCGCGAATGCCATGAAAGCGAGTAGGTGATCAGCCAGCACATGCTGGTAGTGCGCAGTAGTTAAGAATAGAGATGATTTCGGGCTCAATTTTAGAAGCCCGGGCCCGGATTATTGGAAAATTTTGCTTATCAAGACTTGCATTTATGCATTATACACTGGCCAAAGATATGGCCCAAGCAAGGATTAGTTTAAAAATCATTAGTTTAAAAAGTTTAGTTCAGTTAATCCACTTCACAGTATTAATATGTTTTTTGAAATACTACACATAAAGCCAAATGTTCTAAAATATGGATTTGAAAATAAATAAATAATCAACGTGCCCTTCGACCGTATCAGGGGAATCAGTAATTTTCGTAAAAGCTGAAGAAAAGAAAATCGTTTAGAAACAAGAAAAATTCCATACGTTATTTCTTTTTGATTTCTAAATTTACTTTTATTTTGAATACTGCATTATAAAACGTACAACGACGTACAGACAGTTGCAAGTGTTTGAAATTTTGACTCTAGAAAACTAATCTTTGCAATATAATTTACATATATGCTAATTGGTAAAGGTAGTTTAAAGTGAAGTAGTAGATTATAAAAAAAAGCATGTAGGGAAATTTTCAAAATTAAAAAAAAAAAAAAAGAACGTAAAAGCATAAAAGCATTGCAGACCAGATTATTCTGCATTTTGTAACATTAACAAAGCTTTGCGCTTAATAGTATAATCACAATATTATCATATGTGTGTGCAGTTTCCAGATCAAGTTCATCATGAAAAAAGAGAGAGAGAGAGAATTGCATCTAATGCCTCAGTGCTTCAACTTGATCGTCTTTTCTCTAAAACTCGACCTGCTGCACTGAAAACCAACGTCACCCCAAAAATCGCGGGTGAGGAAATTTAAAAAAAATAAATAACAATACTTCTAACTGCACAATTTTGGAAATTAATACATCATTTTAAAGATGAGATTCTTGATTTTTAATAAAATACAAAAAATGGGAATGTGATTTTATTCCAGTTTTTCGATACCAGACCTCCTTAAAGTTTTTCGATACCAGACCTCTCCTTGCTTGGGCCATAGCTTTAGACAATGCATATTGCAAGCCTTGCTAAGCAAAATTCGTCTTGCAATGGCAGGAAATTGAAAATCCTTCCACCATGGTAACAAATCCACAATGAAATTCAAGCGGGCTCGGAATTACACGTGTTGAATTAATTACAGTAATGAAATTCAAGGCGCGTAATTCCGAGCTCTGGCCCGGGTTTTTCGGTAGTTAATGAATTCTGAGCCTGTCCGAGCCCGGGCCCGAGCTCATCTCTAGTTAAGAACCTCTCCAGACACACTAAGGCACCTAACATGTCCCATGAAAAGGCTTCTAAACCATCACAGAGCCCCCACCGCCTTGAACAGGGCCGACCTGGAACGACGGGGCTATGTCCTCATGCTGTCGATGCCACACCCACACCCACCCGACAGCTCAGTACAGCTGAAAACGGGATTCACCTGACCACACGACGCGGTGTCACTCTGCAGTTCTCCACTTTTGATATTCGCGGCCCCAGGCGAGACGCAATTTCTGATGACGAGCAGTCAATAGCGGCACACAAGTAGGGCGTGGGCGCCCCGAGTCTATAGTAAGTCCAGTCAAAGTAGGGCGTGGGCGCCCTTAGTCTATAGTAAGTCCAGTCAAAGTAGGGCGTGGGTGCCTCTAGTCCATAGTAAGTTCAGTCAAAGTAGTCCAGTCAAAGTAGGGCGTGGGAGCCCCTAGTCCATAGAAAGCGGCGTGCTCCATACCGTTCGCTCGCTGACGCTGCTTGGGCATCCGACATTTAACCTGGATGTGATTTGCGCTGCCGTTGCCAAGCGGTCGCTCGGTCTGTACGAGCCTGGATAGTCTACGTCGACTACGGTCATCAGTGGCGAGTGGTCGTTCACCGCTTGTTTTCTGAGGCTGGTACGTCCGTCGATGGTATACTCACGGTACACCCTAATGTGTCCGGCTGAGTGCAGCTGTAATATTTGAAATGGCACTTTCGTAGGGACAGTCTTTGATTTGAAGACAAGTGAAACTGAGCAAGACCAGCTTGAAAACAAATTCATCACGGTTTCAATTTGTCGAACTGAAGTCGGTGATGAGTTGTGTTCTGTTTAGCAAATCACATGTACGAACTTGGAATGCATAGAACATGCTTCAATTTGCACTACGAGGTGGTTCGCATATAAGCAGTTTTTGCTTAACAAAGCAGGGGTTAGGCTGTGAGTGTAAGAGGGTGGTGTTTCAGTCCATTTAAATTCGAGGCCATCTTAAGTCAACGTGCACTTAGCGAGACATCATATCCTGAACCCAAGGTCATTTGTCATGTAATATAATATCAATTATTAGGTTTGGATGAGAAATTAATTTCCCCAAATAATCTGATTAGTAAAGAAATCTATAACTTGTCAATCGGATCACTTGTAAAACGAAACATACTTTTACAAGTATGAGGGATACAGTAACAATACAAGGGCATTAAAAATTGTGATCCTTAATTAGATAAGATAAAAGAGAGAGAGATAGAGAGAAAGAAGCAGAAACATTTATGTAAATATTGATTTTAAAATATACAAAAAGGGGATAGGGAGCCAATTGATTGCTAAAGAGGCGAAATAAAGGAACAAAGTTACAATACTCCGAGTCAATCTAAAAGTGTACCATTGTGAAAGGTACGGAATAGCTCCATCCGAGACAAAAAGTTGTCCATAGCGTTTATGTATCGAAAAACAACAGAATTATTGCTCAGAATCCATTTTTGTTTCCTCAGCAGTTTGCCGAGCAAAATTGTTATGTAAAATAAATTTTCAAAGTGTCAGGGCATTTTAGAAATAGATTTGGTTTGAGAAATTACTCAATCAAGAACCTTGAACTTTAGGCCGCGAACTGTCCAACTAGGAAACGTCCGTAACTTGGAAAGGGTGGGGGATACTTCTTCCAACATTCGCAATACTGAGGCAATAAACCGTAAATCATGAAAACTCGAGGGTGGTTGTATAACGAAGTGAATTTCTCCGTCATTTTTATCCGCGCCAGGATTCGAACCCGGGTCCACTCATTCCGGAATAAGTTGCTCTACCAATTGAGCTACGCGGACATTTTATTCTGATTCCTATCTGCCTTTATGTCGTGTGCGTCCTTCTGGCAGGTACGTTACATCATTTCCCCCTTATTATTTTTTTTTCGAAGTGCTGCTCTTACTTTTCCTATCTCGCGGTGTGGAAATAACATCACACCATTGCGAGATTGTGAATGGTCGGGTCATCCGGATAGTTTGGGCGCCATTATAACGAAGTAAATTTCTCCGTCATTTTTATCCGCGCCAGGATTCGAACCCGGGTCCACTCATTCCGGAATAAGTTGCTCTACCAATTGAGCTACGCGGACATTTTATTCTGATTCCTATCTGCCTTTATGTCGTGTGCGTCCTTCTGGCAGGTACGTCACTTCTCCTGGTACGTTACAGTTGTGCTTTAAGCAGCGTTAAGGAAGACGATGCAATGAGCTGCAGTTAGGTCTTAAAGCCGTAAATGGGGAGCGGGGGTGGGTGTGTGTGTGTGATCACTGTGGGTGTTTAACGAGGATTGATACCGTAGTTGCGCTCCAATTCTTGTAATTCGGCTTTCCTTCTTTTAACCATAGGTCTTAGGTTGATTCGGAGTATAGAATTCATTTGGTAGTTGGGGGAAAAAAGCAACAACAAAAGAAAATCATAAGTATGGTTTTTAAGAAAATCCATGTTAAAAAGAAAATCGTCGAAAGTCTTCTCGTTTATCTTTTTTACGCTTTCCAACCGTAGGTTGAAGAAGCGTATATGCTCCAGATTTGTCCGTCTGTCTGTCCGTCCGCACGATAACTCGCGTAAAAATGGTTCAATCTCGATGAAATTTTAGTATGTGGTAGGGGACCACCTGGGGACGAACCTTATTGAAAATGGACGAAATGGGGTCAAAGGTCAGGCCATACGAGCGGGATCCATTCCATTCCATTGTATCATAACTTACGTAAAAATGCTTCGATTGCGACAAAACATTAACATGTTGTTCCGGAGATATACTGAACCGGTTCTGTTGAATATCATTGAAATGGGGCCAAAGGTCAGGACACAGGAGCGAGATTTATTCCACAGCCATTATCCTCATTAACTTGACTAAAAATGATTCTATTGCGACAAAACTTTAGTATGTTGTTCCGGAGGTATACTGAACTAATTCTGCTTAATATCATCGAAATGGGGTCAAAGGTCAGGGCACAGGAGCGAGATTTATTCCACAGCCATTATCGTCATAACTTGAGTAATGATTTCTGGTATGTTGGAAAGCGTATCATAATCAATGCATTGCATGATTTTACTAACTTGTTAATGTATCTCGAGAGCTACTGGAAAAATGAAGGTTTCTGAGAAGCTTGTGTGCTATTTCAACATATTGAAAGGCGAAACCAAACGAAGGAAGCGATCTCGACTTTCCAAGTGCACGTTCAAACGTGAAATAAAACTCTCCTAATGTTGTACTAGTGTCTTTTTTTAGGAAGAGCAATTTCGTGTGAGTGGTTTCCTTTTGCGTTGGGCACACGGTCCATTTTCTAAGCAGTGTTCGCCGATAAAATAATCTTTACTCGATTTATTGGAATTTTACATTGTATTATGGTCGCTTTTTAGGTTTCGAAAGGCAGGTTGATCTTTGATGATCATCAGTACAGAAGGAACGAGAAATACTGCTAACAGTAATAGGAGGTGGGAAAAGACAAATTAAATTCATATTTAATCAGAAGTGAAAGTGTGGAACGCCCAGATCAGGGACGTCGCCAAAGGGATTCGAGGATGGGCTTGAGCCCACCCTGAAATTTGTCTTGCCCACCCTGCCGCCCATCCAGTTCAGAATGTGTCATTTTTCATTTTTTTAACTTTAAAATATAATCTGGCCTTTGCCAAGTAATAAAGAGTCTCGTCTTTTTTGTCGTGCAGTATTTCTCCCTAGGAAGCCCTTTGTTAACTTCTCCGTAGAAAGGTTATCAAAATAGCATCCAGAGGGCCATAAAAATTCAATTGTTCTCCACTCTTCCAATTCCTTAATTTAAACCTCTTCTTCATGTTTCTATGGCAGGGGGCTAATGAGGAGGGTGGATAGGAATTCTCTGAGGAGGCGACTACTAATTGCTCTCTTTGTTTTCTTTACAAAATAGGGGATTCCAACACGGAAAGTGGAGTCTAAAGCGCTGTCTGCTCCGGTCAGTGAAAGTGCAGAAAGTGGCTGACGACTGCTTTGAAGAAGAGGAGTGCAAGATAAAGTCGCTGGCTGGAAGGAAGGAAGTTAAGGAGGGGGATGTATTGCGTCTTATTATTTAATTATTCCCAAACACAATGTTTCAGTCTGTAAAGTCGAACACCCAATAATAAGACGTGTGTGATCCAATTGTATACGGTATATGACAGGAAGGAGCGTGAGCAAAACCGTCTTATTTAAGAGAGTTCACCACGTATTCTGTGCAACTGCTGTGGCGCATGCGCATTGCGGCACTTGCTATAAATATTCAGGTTGAGGGGTGAACCCCCACACAATTCCTACTTATGTAAGCGACTGCTGCATATGAAATGCTTCTAGCAGTGGAGTATCATCTCCAATGAAAAAAAAAAAAAAAGTTCAGAGGCCTTCCATCCTTTCTTCGCCTGATCCTTCACTAAGAATATGCAGTCATGCATTTATCTAAACTTCTAGCCGGAGCAGATCATAAGCACGAAGAAGCACGAAATCACCGCTTTCAAGTGCATTACTCGTATTTTACATAACGCTCAAGCCTTTGTGTAGAAGTATGCATCTACAGGGTGTCCCAAATAAAACCGGCCCCATAGGCGTTTTGGATTATAGCTTAAAGTTATATTTCTTAGTTCACCGCTTGAAACTATTCGACGCTGTCGCGCATGCGGGTATGAGTTCAGTGATCCTCCATGGTCCGGGAGACAGTCTGCGTGTGAGTCATGCTACATTCAATTGAACAATATGTTTTTATTGTTGAGTAGTATATTTGCACATTTTCTTTCGTTTTGCTTCGTGAACGATTTAAAGCAAAATATCCTGGGGCCAATGTTTCCTCGAAATCCACGATCCAGGACTTAATGGAGAAATGACGCACAACTGGTTCTATAATCAACGCACAGAGAGCGAAAGAACGAACTGTACGCGCACCGGAAGTTGTCACCGACATAGCGAATCGTATCGAAAGAAACCCTAGCAAGTCAACACGCCAGTTGATTCCACATGAATTCACTTATGCCTTTTTCCAACAAGATGGAGCGACTTTCCATACCTCTGATCCTTCACTGACTCGAATCCATAGTGTTTTCTTAGGAAAGGAGAGTCAGTAAGTATCTATGGCCACCCCACCGTCCCGACTTATCACTGTGCGACTTTTACCTGTGGGTCTCGCAAAAAGGGAAAGTGTACTGTAACCACCGTCACACAGTCAAACGTTGGAAGAGTTGAAAAACAGCATACGGCAAGGGACCGTCCGCTTTTCAGTCGCCAAACTGCGGGGGTGTTTTCTCGAACATGCTTCAGCGACTGGAAAAATGCATCGAGACAAGTGGCGGCTAATTCCAAAACATACTTCGACTTTAGGGTACGTAGAAATGCTGATAAACGTGTCAACTGTTAACATTACAGCCATTTTAAAGTTAAAAATGCCGTTTATTTACCGTACCAAATGTAACTGAAATGTACGGTACATTATGACCAAATAAAACTGTACAACTGTCTTTTACATTTGAAGCCGGTTTTATGTGTGTCACCCTGTATAGCTTCATCGAATGAATAGATTTCTTTTACAAGGTGGTTTCAGCTGTTTTTACCTTTGATTAATGTGTGGTCAATATGTCATGTCATGTATTGTTATTTATATATTTTCATTAAGATGTCATGTCCATTCATCTCTTGTTTACCAGGGTTATGGGATATGAAACCACGGGTGATCCTCCGACTTTTTTCGCTAAAATAATGTCTCGAGTTATGCATACATGAGACTGATGAAGAAATAAAAAAAGCTGAACTTTTTAACCGGATAAAAAATTAGAATGTGTGGTAAAACAGTATAAATAAAACGTAGCACAATCAAGACATGACAGAATTGTTGATGTTAATTGATTTATGTAAATATTAAACTGGAGCACAAAACTATTCAAAATATGAAATTACTGACATTTAACAACACAAGATAGACGGAGGAAAAATATAAAGAATCTGGCGAAATCTTTGCTCCGTCTGGCTTCCGTTTTCGGAAATTTTCCCTTCAGTTTGAAGCTGAAATACAAATACTTACTTAATAAATTGATACCTAACAACAATACTGAGCAGAAGGATATTGCGAGAAGAAAAATAATATTGCTGGATAAATCTTCACTCCATCTAACTTCCGATTTCGAAAGTCGTAATTCCGTCCTTCGACAGAAAACGGACCCCCCCCCCTTCCCCGAATTATGTTCATTTACGCATCGATCATGAGTACCACACAAATGGAAGAATCTCATGCCAGAAGATTACAGGGATATTTTTGCGCTGTCAAACTTCCTTTTCGGAAAATTTTCCTCCACTTTCAAGCTGAAATACAAATATTAGTGGAGTAAAATGACCTTTAACATCAATACTGGGCAGAAGGAGCATCGCTAGAAAAAGTAATTAAGATTACGAGAAAATCTTCACTCAGCTTGCCTTCCGTTTTTGAAAAACGAAATATCGTTCCCTAATGGGAAACAAATACCTCCCCCAACTAATCCCCTCCAAATTTATCTTTAGTTTTGCATCGATCTCGAGAATTTACTCAAATGACGACGAACAAAGCGGAATTCCGCGAATTCGCAGAAAAATCTCATGTATGGTTATGGTCAGAAAAATCTCATGTATGTGCATACATAACCCAAGGATCGCCAGTACAAGAGAGAGAGAGAGAGAGAGAGAGAGAGAGAGAGAAAACGGGGGTGGAGGTGGGGGGGAAAGATAACTTGGGGGGAAGGGTCATTTCTCAAACCAAGTCTTTTAACGTGGCTAAAGCTGAAAGAAAAGACATCAGTACTACCATATGCATCCATTGAGTACACGAGTGTGGTTCGGGAGTTTGCCGCCCCGGTGGCGCAGTGGTCTAAGGCGTTGGCCTCTGATCATTCGTCCGAAGGGGTCCGGGTTCGAATCCCGGTGAGGCATAGATGTTGTGTTTGTCTTACGGCACTGGCTCTCTCCCTTCCCTGGAACCAGTGACCCTAAATTAGGGACGGGCGACTGCTTATAGCCCATTGAGTTGCTCACGGTGGTCGTTAAACCTCCAATAAAAAAAATGGGTCCGGGTTCGAATCCCATGAGGCACGGATGTTGTGTTTGTCTTACGGCACTGACTCATTCCCCTCCCTGGAATCATTGGCCCAAAGTTAGGGAGGACGATTGCTTATAGTCCATAGAGTTACTCACGGTGGTCATTAAACCTCGAACCCAAACAAAGCTCCGGTATATATATATTAAGGTAATACAACGTTTTTGCCACAATTTTTTATTTTTTCAAACCGACCATGGTTTCGCTGGGTATTGACCTAGCTTCTTTTTTTTTTTTTTTTTGATTGGAGGTTTTAACGACCACCGTGAGCAACTCAATGGGCTATAAGCAGTCGCCCGTCCCTAATTTAGGGTCACTGGTTCCAGGGAAGGGAGAGAGCCAGTGCCGTAAGACAAACACAACATCCATGCCTCACCGGGATTCGAACCCGGACCCCTTACGGACGAATGATCAGAGGCCAACGCCTTAGACCACTGCGCCACCGGGGCGGCTGACCTAGCTTCATCAGGACGAATGGCACGTAAATATTCAAATTGTATATGACATCATAAATGGTGTTTACAGTCACGTGTTTTGGTTAGAGATGCTTCCACGCGCTTGATAGAAATGGCGTGAATGCCATGTCATTAACAAGTTGCGAAGACTTCTGATATATATGGAAAGCTTCCAAAATATCAAGTTTGGTGGTTGAATCTGGCTTGTCAATTAATTTTGCTTCTTCAAAGAGAAATTTGTGGTCCTTTTCGTAACAGTGTTTAGCCATCGATGACTTCTTTAGGTCACAATTCCGAATGTAGGTCTTGTGCTCCTTCAATCGAAAACGCAAGGCTCTACAGGTCTGTCCTATATACGAAGCTCCACATTCACATGGAATTTGATAAATTCCTCACGAGTTTTTGCTTTCAACACAGTCCTTTGATCCTAAAAATCTCATGTTGTTTATGGGTTTAAAAAACCACCTTAAAATGAAAGGTTTTGAGATTTTTTTTTTTTTTAGCACATCCCCATGGGCAAGTGGAGTGTCGCTTTCCCCTGATTTGGTGCCGCTGGTTCCGAGTGGAGATAGTGTACCCCAATCCTCCATGACTCATCAGGGGCTTGTGACTCGGCTTTCCAAGTGTGATTGCAGCCACCGGAGGGGCTGCATTCTCCAAAATGTCAACTACCCTTTCAAAGTTTAATTCAAAATCGGAAGAGACATTTATTCCCCTGAGGTACATCAGTTTAAAGTTTTATAGCGCAAGGGCGAAGTTTACCAATAGAGGCCTAGAGCAAGGCGAATCATAACAATAATAAAGTAACAGCGACAGCCGTGTCACACCCCAATCAGCTTTCGTAAACATTGTTTTCAACTTTAAACCGTGTGTGTTCTCCAACACACACGGTTTATTGTACTTCATTTCATGCGAGTTTCCATTGTTTTTGTGAATTTCATGAAATAACTGATGTTTTTTTTCTCTCTTTTCTTTCCGATAGATTTTGTAGAGTTTAATATTTCTTCAGGTAAGTTTTTCCGTGAAAGTATTGGAGGAATGCTTTCTTTCCGAATACTTGACGTTCTGCGATGGCGCTGACAACCTCGAAGTTGTTCAAAGGAAAAATAAATAAATCAAAGTTTGTACGTATAATTGCAATTGTTAATCGTTGCTGGTTAGAACCAGTTAACATCGGCATTGTGCGCCCTGCTGAGGACGCATAGGAAAAGAAAATCGCATTTGGGTGATAAAATTTTGAAATAATTAACTATTCAATATTTTTTCCTTACTTGTATCTTGCATCTTGTGGTAGTAAAATTTTGAAATAATTCACCGTTCATTATCTTTTTCCTTACCCGTATCCTGCTTTTAAATCTCTTATATAATCTTGACTATTTCGTTACTTTATCCATTATGTGTCCCTACATGTGGGAAGGAGGCGCATAGTGTAAAAAACCACGTAGTTAGTATGTTATGCATGCTTCATAAAAAACTTAGCAGCATAAAAAGAATTGTTTTAGATCCGTTTTGGGTTTGTTATAGTCGTTTCTTAAATTTCTATTTTTTTCCGCCCAGTGGGAGTGTGGGTGGCTGGTAAAATTTCATGGAACGTGCTACTTTTCAATCGGTAATTAGTTAATATTTGCTTCCAGCAATTCATAAATATATTTCTTTGTTCTATAGTTATACCGTCACATTAAATGGACCTATTAGTTTAACTGACCATTTTCACCCAAGGGCTTTCCGAGTTGTCGAGGAGATGTGGAGCCTTGCTCCTCATATTGTAACTCCGGCTGAGATGGGGCAAGTGGTCAGCGTTCGTGACTGCCATGGAGATAGCCTCAGGTTCGATCCTGGGCAGGTACGAACGTTCGAACCACTAAATACCAGACGTGCGTCGGATGGGCACGTTAAGCCGTCGGACCCCGGGTACTGGCTCCCCGGTAACAAATAAGGGCGTCTTCCTCCCCCTTTCTACCTTGCTTCCGTGTGACTTTCCTATCGGACATTCTAGCCCAAATCTCCCAGCTTCCTATTTCTAAGGGTTGTTTAAGACCTGGGGTCATACACTCCCTTCCTAAAATCCTCTACATATGATCTGATCTGATCTGACTCCGGCTGAGATGCAGGCAGTGATTACGTCTTACGGTGCTGGCTCTCTTGTCCTTCCTGGAATCAGCGGCTCTAAATTAGGGACAAAACTACGTCTAAGATGCTCACGGATGTTAAATTCCAAAACAGCAACACAATTCACTCAAAAAGGCAGCGTCTTTATTTTACTGTCACGCTTAAAATCACAGAATATTCACTTACATTGCCCTGGAGTGGGAAATCAAGTTGGAATTCGAACATGCTATCCGTTACACTTCCCGCTATTTTCAAATTTTCTGATATGATGATCTGGGGGCGCGGGAGATTTACGACGAGGTAGCAGGGACGTCGCCAGACTTCGAAATCAAAATGGGCGACGGGTGTGCAAGCATTATTTTTTTCGGTGGGGCAAGTTTGATATATTTTTTTTTTTACAAACACTGAAAGAACTAATTTTTAATGCTTTTGACTAACCGCTACAAAGGGATTCGTGCAATCTTCTCCCCTCCACCTGGACACAGAGTCACACACACACACACACACACACACACACACACACACACACACACAGATCTAAGTAGTTACGCCACTGGTGTTAGATACAAATGCTACTAGAATGTTGCCTTTGACTTTTTTGCTTACTCTGAATGCGTTGTCTTAAATAACCTTTCAAAATTTTGTATTTTTGATTACAAGAATAGCACTGTACTTGAAGAATTTAAAAAAAAATGTCGTTTTTGTTTATCTAAATGAAATTGTAACGTCGTGTCACGCAGGCACAGTACCTTCCCCTCCCTTACTCCTTTCCTTCGAGCCAGCGACTTTGCCTTGCACTCCTCTCCTACAAAGCAGTCTTCGGCCACTTCCTGCACTTTCACAGTGACGGGGCAGTCTTAAAGACGCTGGTATAGTATAGCTTTAGACGTGTTGATATCCCCTATTTTGTAAAGAAAATAAACAGAAGAGCAATTAGTAATGACTCCCTCAGTGAATTTCCATCCATCCTCCTCATTAGCCTTCTGGCCATACTAACATGAGAAAGAGGCTTAAACTAAGTCAGGAATTTAAAGAGTGGAGAACAATTGAATTTTTATGGCCATTCGGATGCTATTTTGGATAACCTTTCGACGAAGACGTAAACAACGCACAGCCAAAGGGAAAACACGTAGTGCTACATGATATAAAACACAAGACTTATTACTTGGCAAAGTCCAGATTATATTTTAAAGTTAAATATACGTATATTGAAAAATGGTACATTTTGAACTGGGTGGGCGGCAGAGTGGGCAAGACAAATTTCGGGATGGCCTCAAGCCCACCCTCGCACCCCCTTGACGACGTTCCTGCTAGATAGCATGTTCCTAGGCTCACTGGAATTCCTAAAAGTACTTCGTGAAGAGCAATTAGCTTCACTCTTTCGTAACGGTGTAGTGACACTTGCGCACATGTCAAATTTGGTGGAACTTGCGTACATGTCAAATTTGGTGGAACTTGCGTACATGTCAAATTTGGTGGAACTTGCGTACATATCAAGGCGTTCCCGAATCTGACAGGCAGCATAGGAAAAGAGGTGGCACTTACGTACAACCTTAGATTTCCCCTGTAATCTAATTATCCCAGAACACCAATGTCACTGTGACTCATATTTTGAATGAATTTAACTTTCCTGCACACTTTATCCAGGATTAGGACTGGCAGCATCTATGCTGGCCTGTTTAGGGGGTGGGGGTGGGGTTAGGCGATATTGGCTCCCCCTTTTTTTCATTTTTCAGTTTTTTCTTCATAGATATTTCAATTCACTTTTTCAAAATGTACTCTAATTTACTCTAGTTTAGCAATATAAGCTAAAGACTTCAAACACTTCTTTACATCTTGCGTACTTTCATAATGTCGCAAAGTTTTACAAATTCGCTGATCCAGTTTGATGTACTTTTTAGATCGTTACTTTCCTTCAAGATTAAGGTCTGTTCAATTTATAAGAAAGTCACTGTACTTAGATTATTCCTTTAAACTTTGAATGAGGGTCTTGATTTTAGGATGTGGTCTACTCATTAGGGTGTTAAACTTATTATTTCCAGCCCTCAACCGCATTATTGGTTCTGTGCTATAGATTATGACAGTTCCACATGTTAGTTTTAAAGACAGAATTTTCTAGATATTCATTCACAAAATAATCATAAAATTCCTTCAGCTTCGGTTACTGCGGTGAACTTTCTTGAATTGATCCGTTATCTATATTTGCATCTGGAAGATGTGCTAATGCTGCACACATGCGCACATGAAGTCTAATTTCTCCATTTTCTTTATAATCACTGGCTAATCCAAGAGACTGAACATGCCGCCACAGACATTGGTTAAAATGAAAGTTGCATCCTGAAATCTTCACTAACGGAAATATACTTTCCAAGGCTTTAACAGCTGCAACTTCAAAGTCTAAAAGTCACTGAATGTGGATTCCATCCTGCTTTTTTTAATTGTGAAAAGTTTCACATATGTATCTTCATTTTTCTTTGAAAGTAGGGCGGAAATTATTAAAACAATAGTGACTTCATCCTCATTACTACTTAAATCAGCGTGAACTGTATATAGCTGGTAGAACTGCTTGCTGCAACTTTGAAAAGTTCCATTAGCAAATAATTTTTTGCAGTTTTTCAGGGTGCTCCGTCCTTTTTCCCTAGCAAATACTGAAGTTCTAACTTCGTGGCCATCATCAGCCAGCAAGAAACTTATTCCATCTTCCATTGCCAACACATCATCAGGAATCTGGATTTCTTGCGACGTCTTTGGTTCTTTCGTCAATCCTCGTCCTTTGCGTCTAATACGATATAGTTGTGATTTTACTGAGGGCAAAATAGGAATGTTTGTCACAATATCGTATCCGCGATTAAACAGAGGACTCAGTTCTTGGTGGTAAATTTTTGATACAGGAAGGTCGATTTTCTCGAGCCCGTTTTCTTGTGCTAGATAAATGCTTTGCAACCTCAGTTGCTGCCAGTGGCGGCGGAAGCTCTCAAAAACTGGTACGGCTATCTGCAGTAATTTATTCCTCTACCCCCGAAGACATGAGAGATGAAGCATGCATTCTCCATGGTTTCGTACATTTGCATCCACGTGACCGTGTCTTTCAAATTCAGCTTTCCCAACTTAATCTTTACAAAGCGAATTACTAATTTTAACAAAGTGTTAACACGTACTTACATTTTAGAAATAAAACGTTAAATAACAGAGGAAGAAAATATAATTTGAAGAAAATGAGAAACGTGTATATAAAACCAGTTTTGGAATATTGTTTTCAAATATTTTAAACAAGGCAACTTTTCAGTCGTTTTCATGTGGCAAAACAGAATTAAAAGCGTTGCTACCTAGAATATGTGATTGCGTTTATTTCAGAAAATAAGAGGTACTGAGTAAATGTATGCACGTTGTTATTACTAATAAAAATATTTCTATGCCTATGTCATTTATGGTAAAATGTTCCCAAACATTTTTTTAAATTTTTATTGCTATTTACAGCTCCTAGAAGGAATGGATCGTGTGATCCTTTCTACAAGTAAAAAGCAGCTTCCTCCTCTCTTTCACTCCCAGTCAGCAAAGATGGCAAATTACATTCCAGTCTGCGTTTAATGCCCCCCCCCCTCGCTTGACCACTTCTCATATGCATAACCTCTGTTTTGAGTGTTTGTAAGCAATAACAGTATCAGTCCGCGTTACAATGCACTCCTGCTGTTTTCTTCTGTCAAATAATTCCTCTCACACTGACTCCCCACCCTCCCTCACATCATACAAGCGGTGGGAACCGTTAATGTGTGTGTGATGTGATCCAAACTTCTTTCCCTACTGCCTGTTTAAGCAACCTTCCCCTCGAATTTCCTGTTTTGTTAATGTATTGTCCAGTGGCGGCTCATGGTTGGAAAAATAGGTGAAGAGGTACAAGAGCAGTATGAAAAGATATCCACTGTCTACAATGAAAATACCTTAATGAGGACTTGCTTATTTTTTGTATATTAAATCAATTTTTCTTCCTTTTAAAGCTGCAAATTTGTCGATTATGTCGTCATAAAATAGTTAGATGGTTGTTTCTTCGTGAGCGTCAATAAAATGTCTTCCTGAATAGAAATATTTGCCGGAGAAGCTAGTCTATCTTGGGAACTAGTGTTTCTTGGGCAAGTTTGTATTCTTTTAAGAAAACTTCTTTCTACTGGCACACTTGTAGATGGAATTGTTAAACTGAGAAAAACCAATTTATAATCTTCTGTAAAAACGTCTTTGTCTCCTTAAAACACTCGAAGGAGTTCTTGAGTCAATATATTCCTTAATTTTTCATCGGCATATACAAGACTCAGTTCATTTTTAAGGCCCTGGTGTTTAGTAAATATATTTCCGTAAAAATGTAGATTTTCAAGAGCGCGAGAGGGAAAGAAAGCATGCATTAAATTATTCGAATTTGGTTGTGTCAGCAAGTCAGACAAATTGAAGTTTCTTACAGTCTTGAAATCTTATATCCATTTCCATAAGAATATGGTCCAAATTTTCAAAATACAATTGTTTATAATTTTGAAAAATTGTTTCCTGCGTAAGAGCAGCATATTCCCGTGCTCATTTCTGTGATATTGCTAGCTTTTCCAAACTGTGTTTCAAATAACTCATCGTTCCTTTTATAGCTCAAAATTTCACGATTTTTTTTTTTTTTAATTTGAATTACACAGTAGTTTATGTTTAGTTATTTTTTTCTTCAAAAGTTCGAATAATAGATCGGTGGAGCCAAAAATGTAAATTCGAAAGTGTTCATATCATTCAAAAACCCCTTGGCAAGATGAATTGATTTTTTGTCTGATTATTCGCTATTCGTCAGAAATCCGAACACTTCCTTCAATTTATCCCAATCTTCAACAACTGCACTTACTAATTTCGAAGTGGGGGACCATCGAGTTTCTGTTATGGCTGGTCTGCATCTTGCGGTTGTTATATAAGTGTATAAGACCGCTTCGCAGAATGGTGAACAAACGAAGCAATTCCACTGAGGCTTGCAAAAAGTATTCGACACTTAGAAATTTTAGAAAAACTCTGGTGTAATACAAGATTCAAACGATGAACTAAGCAATGAACAGAAACAGCTTCAGAAGCTTTATCATTGACTTTATTTTCTGTAGCCCATTTAAGTCTCCAGACATTATACTTGCCCCATCGTAACATTGTCCTATTTATTTGTGTTGGTAATCAGACTGTTCCAAAATTTTGTCTAGCATTTTGTACAAAGCTCCTGACGTTATATCTTCATTCACATCATGGAAACCCAAAAATCCCTCAACCAACACATCTTCCGAATCAACAATCAAAAATTATTTAATTTTTGACGTGATTGTTTATATATTCAGAAATACATTCAATTAATTCATTTTGAATAGTTTTTTATCCTTTCGTATTGATTTTCAATTTCTAAAGAACTTCTTCATATCAACAATGAAATTAATTCAATGAAATTTCCACAATTTATCCAGTCCATGCTGTCGTCATGGCATGCTAGTTCTTGTTTGCTCAAATACAGTATAGACTAATACTGCATCAATCACTGTCTGCAAGAAAAGTCTATTTATACGAACGTTTTCGTTAAAATGCGTTTTCAAAAGCCTAGCATTCTTCCTCAGGGCATCGGCAATGGTGTTTTGAATTTTTTCAAAATTCCTTAACATTAATCCGCTTTTCAGGTGTTCGCTAGAATCACGATGTTTATGAAGTGACCGTGTTGCGCTTAATAAATCTGAGAATCCGTCTTTATTCCACGTCGAATGTTTATTACTAAAAAGTAAGCAGGGCCAAAAAAAAAAAATTAACACAGAAGTGCTGCAAATCCATTTATATTCAGTAAACCAACAATTTTTAAAATTAATATTGTTAGATTTCGTTCTTGGCAACAATTGTCAGAGAATCCGTCGGTCGTCTTTGAAGCAAAATGTCTCTTTTATCTTCATCTTTCCACAGAGTAAATGGAGTTTGCAATAAATTACAAACAATGTCGTCCACAGGATGCATACTAAAAACTATCACTATCAGTTAAATTGTACACAAACCTAAAATATCAGTCATAGCTTTCAACAAAAAATCACAAAGCACGAAAGAACAAATTCTTTTCGGAAAATAATGTACCACAGCACCACAAGGAAAAAGCCAGAGCAGATTGCAAGGTACCCTGGTAGTCCGCCCACTCCACCGCGATCTCTCACGACTTTACGCTCAAAAACTGAAAGATGAAGAGGTAAGGCGCGTGAAGCTGAAACACTTCACTTGAGCGAGCAGATTGGGGAGGGTGACGTCATGGTTACCATGGCAAGTCGGCGGAAAACTGCAGACTTCCAAGCATTCTCATTTCGGCTCTTGACTTTGCACTGTTTTGCGTATAAGGATTTGTTTTCCGTATTGAGCGCGCCATGTGAATTAATATCTATTCAAAATTTTGAGTATTTTGGAACTGAATAAAGGCAAAAAAGAATATATTATAAAAAATACTGAATAAAACTTTATTTTGAGTAAAATAGGTGAAGAGGCACTTCACCTACTTCACCTGAAAAGCCGCCACTGGTATTGTCTCTCTATTGTGAATATTGGGAGAGAGGTCTTCCATTCCTCTCCAAATTATTCCCAGCTGGCCAGAAGCAGCCGAAAGTGCTAGGCTCTTGATTGAGTAAATTCTCATATCAAACTGATTTCTAAATAAGCTCAACTTAAAAAAATGTTCTAGGTAGCAATTTTACACGATGAACCGGTGAGAGAAATAAAAAAAAAAAAGGATTCTGGGCAATAATTCTCTTGTTTTCCGCTCTAAATGCAAAGGACTATTTTTCCTAGCGGAAATAGCTGTTCCGTACCTTAAATAGTGGTACACTCTTAGGTTGACTCGGAGTATAGTTCCACCCTGCGGGAAAGACAGAAGACATCCCACAGCCTAGCAAAACTTACTGACAAGAATTTGCTTTAAGGCATTTAGCTATTTATGGGCCCACACATGTTCACTTCTAAATATACGATAAATCGGCAAGATTACCGACTTCCTTCTCCATCTGACGACGCTGTTATCAACTTTTCTTAAGCAACTGCAGGAAAAGTTATTTGAAACATACAAAAAACAAAAAACAAAACTGATATTTTCATACTGAAAGAGAAAATGCCTGGTGCAGCTAGCCGCACCAGGCCCTATTTCTGCTACGGATACAGCCGGACCTGCCGTATAAGCTCCGCCGTCTATGGTTGCTGCTATGTCAGGTTTGCAAATGTGGTTAGAAACTTGAAGCACTTACCCATCTTTTGATTTTAAGGAGCCACGACACTTCGCAGTTTTCTCATTAATGATAACTAACTAATGACATTTTCTTTGTTAGTTCGGTGTTGACGATATTGGTGCCATCGTATATGGCAGAAGGTTTCTTCTTGGTCATGATTTCTATCATATCCATCTAACTGCTCACGTGGTCTCTATTATTTCTATCATATCCATCTAACTGCTCACGTGGTCTCTATTATTTCTATCATATCCATCTAACTGCTCACTGTGATAGAAATTTGCAAAGGGCTTACAAAAATACTCAAATGACCTTCTCGTTAAGAAGCAATGATAAAGCAGTCTAAGATTTTTGACGTGCAATAGTCTGGCAATAGGCGTTCTGCAAAGCTATTAGTTGCCGGTCAAACTTTTCTCTTCAGGACAGGCCCGTAGAAGAGGAGGGCTGGATTATTCCTTTGTTTGAGGACGACTGTTTTTAAGCTCCGACGAGGGAGCGATTTATGGCCGCTGTGACGTCATAGCGAATACAGGCGTGTTTCCCCACCAGTCTCTCTCTCGAGAGAGAAAGAGAGTTGTACGCAAGTGCCACTTCTTTTCCTATGCTATACCTGTTAGATTCGGGAACGCCTTGACATGTACGCGAGTGCCACCAAATTTGACATGTACGCAAGTGCCACCAAATTTGACATGTACGCAAGTGCCACCAAATTTGACATGTACGCAAGTGCCACCAATTCTTCCCTAACCTGGACATTGCGTTAATAAGTTTCCTGAGCATGATGACTTCTAACGCATCTGTTGAAAGGTGTTTTAGTGTTCTCAAAGAATTGAGAGCTATCTTTGGTATCACGGATTTGAGACTTACCAGTTTGGTTAGTTTTGTTGCAAATGCTGAAGCTCGCTTGCCAAAGACTTGATATTGAAGATATCAATAAAGATTTTGTTGCCATGAAAGCACGTCGAGTGGATTTTTTAAGAAGAAGTATGATTAAAACGTTTTTTTGTTTTTGTTTTTTACCTATTGTGTATATAAACATCCAGATCCATCTATCTCTATCTGGAACGCTCTCGAAATGTCAAAGTAATTGCGTGCTACTACTAATAAATACCCAGATCTTCTAGCTCTCTGTCTGGAACGCTCTTCAGATGTCAAAGTGATTGCGTGCGACTACTGATAAATACCCAGATCTTCTATCTCTCTTTCTGGAACGATCTCGAGATGTCAAAATGATCGCGTTCTAATTTAAAAACATTGGATTGGCAATGACTCGAGTTCTATTTATCTGATCGACAAAATTCGAACTAAAATCTTAATATCACGGCAAGTTAAACTTGTATATTAATTTAATTTAGCACAATTCGAATATTAATTTGTACGCTTTAATTTTTTTTTAATTTTTTCATTTAACTAACTTTTTTCGAGTTTAATATTGATTATATTGTATATTTTGCAAAATATCGATCTATTTAAACGCTCTGACTTACAATAAAAACTGAAATCTTGAGATGTCAAAGTGAGCAAAATTGCATCTAAATACAGATGTCGCCCCAACAGCACATTGTCGATAATTTAAATAGTTCCGATTTGTAATGCCAGATGCCACATTATTTTGTAGAAAATGTTTCGATATGAAGTTTCAAACTAACCGTCGAATAGGACAGTCTGAAATAAGCCGTGAAGGGAATAACAAGTGTGCCGGAGAAAAAGTCTTAAGTTTTTACTATTTCCTTACAAAAAGCTGGCGTCTATTTGATTTGTTTCCAATCTGCTTCAATTAAAAAATTCACTCCGTCATAGGACGAGAAACATCCCCTATACATTAATACTTATTTAAAGCTTAAAAGCAACCATCCTAGGACGGGCTATACGCTATTTATGTATATAAACACCCAGATCTATCTATCTCTGTCAGAAACGCTCTCGAGATGTCAAAGTGATCGCGTTCTAATTTAAAACACATTGGATTATCAATGACTCGAGTTCTATTTATCCAATCTACAAAATTCGAATTGAAATCGTAATATCATGGCAAGTTGAGTTTGCATATTGATTTAATTTAGCACAGTTCGAATATTAACTTGTACGCTTTAATTATTTTTTACTTTTTTTAATTTAACTAACTTTCCGAGTTTAGTGCTGATTATATTACACATTTTGCAAAATATCCGTCTACCTGGTAACCTACAATTAAAACTGAAATCCTGAGATGTCAAAGTGAGCAAAATAGCATCTAGAAACAGCTAGATGTCACCCCAATAGCACATTGTCGATTATTTAGATAGTTCCGATTTTTGATACCAGATGTCGCATTATTTTGTAGAAAAAGATTCGGCATTTCAACCAAACCGTCGATGTCGAATAGGACAGCCGTGAACGGAGTAACAAGTGTGCCGGAGAAAAAGTCATTTAACGCGTAAATGCTGCGGATGGCTTTTAGTGGATAGCGAGTCAGACTACTGATGGGGGGGGGGGTCTCCAGCTTCAAGCCTGGGCTGATGTTCCGAAGTGGTCGCCTATGCGGCCGGTGCGAAAAACGTAGCTTTTGGGGCCGTTCGTTCTTTGACTCTCCACTTTTGAGATTAAATATAGCTGCTGCCTTTTTGTGACTTTCAGACTTCCTAGGAGTGTCCGCGTTCCTTTTGTGCTGTTTGTTCCCCCAGCACTGATTGCCCGCCATTAAATACAATTTCTTTTAGAGTGTGCATCGTTTCGGATATTTAGCAATGGAATCTTTTGAAGCCATTGAGACAACAAACAAGAAAGACGAAACAGAATTTTCGGTTGTAATGAACACGTCTTTTGAATTCTTCCGACAAGAATAAAATATTTAAAATCATTCATAAACTGTGCACAAAAGATTTCTCGTAGATGAAGGAAGATATCGGAGACAAATGGATTTTCATGTCGAACAGTTAAAAGAAGAGGTGTGCCGAGGAAATATTTTTCTTAAATACGTCTCCTGGAAGCAGAGATAGCAAGAAGAAGACTAACATTTACGTTCCTAGCGGGAAAACTGTGCGGTTCACTATAAACCGCCACACAGGAAAACTGCCACACATCTTTCATCAACTTGGAAAACTGCCACACATCGGAAAACTACGACACAGGAAAACTCCCACATGGTTTTCATTAAGGGGCCGGGCACAAATTGCTGTTCCTCCGAGTAACACTTTGAATGTGTGGCGGTTTTCCAATGGGGCAATTTTCCTGTGTGGCAGTTTTCCAAGTTGGTGAAAGACATGTGACAATTTTCCTATGTGGCGGTTTCCCGGCAACCAAACTGTGCATTATTTCATGAAGGAAATGCCCACAACTATTTTTCGTAATTAGTAGCATCTGACTGAAAAATGATTTTTTCAATCGGCTTTTTAGACTCGCAGATAGTGCTATAAATATGCTGTGAACAGAAACATGAACATATGCCCTCTGGCGGCAAACTTGTACCTTAAGAAAAATGTTAAATTGTAAGTAAAACATTTCGCACTAGAAACGCTCACCGACAAAGACACAAATTTTCAAATCGGATTAATAGTTTCAGAGATATGGTGTCCATAGAAAGGCAAAGTGATACGATAAGCTTTTTTTTTTTTTACCAAAGACATGCTACAATTAAACGTATTCTTTATATGATGGTTATCGATACAGAATAAAAAGGAAGAATCAGTGTGGCTCGATAATATGGAATTTTTCGAAAGAAAAAAAGCGAAAAGTACAACGGGCGAATTGCACTTTTATCGCAATCTGAGAACAGGGGAATAGACAAGCATTTTGTAGAAGGGATAGACAAGCATATAGCCATATAGTGGGAACAGACAAGCAGATAGACATATAGTAGGGGCAGACAAGCATAAAGCCATGTATTGTGGATAGACAAGCATTTTGTTTTTAACTAGAAAGGAGAAGCTTCAAAATTGTGAACTTTCCTTCACACTTTGCCCAGGCTTAGGACTGGCAGCGTTTACACAAATAAGAAAACGCTGGCGTGTTTTAAAATGTAGATAATTTTAGGAAGGGAGTGTCTGACCGCAGATCTTAAACAACCCTTAGAATTATGAAGCTACGAGAGTTGGGCTAGAGTGCCCGATAGGAAAGTCACACGGAAGCGAGGTAGAAAGCGGAAGGAAGACGCCCTTATTTATAACCGGGGGGCCAGTACCCGGGGCCCGACGGCTTAACGTGCCCATCCGACGCACGGCTGATATTTGGTGATTCGAGCGTCCGTAGCAGCCTAGGATCGAACCTGAGATCTTCTCCGTGGCAGTCACTAACGTTGACCACTAGGACATCCGCGTCGCATTTTTATTCTTACTGAAACTTCTGTATATGCGCCAGCTTTCTAAGACATAATTTAATGTCATGGGTTTTGGCATAGTCTTCCAGAGTTTTGCGAATATTTTCATCTAATTGGATATACACTTTTTTCTTTCATTTCCTTTCATATTGAGGGTATTCCTATCGTAAATAAGATCATTGTGTTTGGCTTCACTTTTTAGACATTTTATCAACATATAAAAATTGGGATGTGGTTTCTTAATTAATGAGTTCAATCGGAAATTCCATCCCTACACAGCATTATTCGTACGGTGGCGTCTACCATGAGAGTTCCAAAAATCAAGCTTAATATTATCATTGTCCAACCACTGTTCTGTAAAATATTTATAAAAAATGCTGTAGCTTCTCATTGTTGGAAGAGTCTTCTTGTACGGCTAACCAGCCGTCATCGACATCATCGACAGGAAGGTAAGCCAAGGCAGAGCACATGCGTATGCGCAGTCTCATTTCTTCGTTGTCGGTATATTCGCTGACCAATCCCAAGTTCTGAACGTTTCGCCAGAGACATTGGTTAAAATGATAATTGCATCCATTAATTTTTATAGATGGAAATAGTTTCCTCAATGAATCGATTGCAGCCATCTCAAAATCCATGTCCACCGTCTCCGGATTCCATTCATTTACGTGCTGCTTCACAAATGAGAAGAACCGTTCGTATGCTTGTTTCTTCTTATTTGACATTAAGGCATATACGGCAGGAATTACATTCGTTTCTTGTAAGGAGCTACCAATATCTACATGAATTGTATAAATCTGCAAGAATTGCTTACTGCAGCTCTTGAATGTTCCATCTACAAAGAAGGCTTCACATTTAGTTAAAGCTTCTTTCCCCCTTTTTGTGGCAAATGCGATTATTCTTTCTTTCATTCCATCATCGAATAGAAGAAAACTCTCCTTTTCTTCATTGAGCAATAAAACATCGTCTGTCAGTATAATTTCTTCTATACTTTTGGGGTCGTTTGAAGTCCCACGCGCTTTGGTCCGAATCCGATTCAGACTGTGCTTCACGGTAGAATATAACGGCACTTCCGTCACGAAGTCATACCCACGGTCCATAAGTTCTGTCATTTGTTCACGGTAAATTGTTTGCAGTGGTTGATCTTCTTCGCGAGCCCGCTTTTTGGCATTATGTAATTTCTTTTTAACATCAATCTCTGCTAAATTTGGTTTACAAGTATGATCTGTTACTTGTAAAACAAAGCTTTCCTTTGAAGACATTCGCCCCTTACACTTTTCACTCTTTTCTTTCGAGCAAATCCACATTATCGAACCATTCTTGATTTCCCCTTTTCATTCGATATCGATAACCATCATGTAAAGCACACGGTTTGTTTTTGTTGTATCAATGACTTCAAAAGATTCCATTGTTAAAGATCCGAAAGGATGCACACTCAAAACGAATTATAATGAAATGGCAGTCCACGTGTCCCATGAGTGGTGGGGGAACAAGGTTAGTATTAACCTTGGTGGGGGAACACCACAAAAGGAACGCGGACACTCCTAGGAAGTCCGAAAGTCACAAAGGGGCAGCCTTGTTTTATCTGAAAAGGGGGAATCAAAATACGAATGGCCGCAAAAGCGACGACACCGATGTTCCAGAGGTGGTGTGATTTGCTAACAATAACTGAATATCCGCCGTGTATCGGACGAGTACGTTAAATGACGGCCCCCTGGTTGGACCCCCCAGTTACGTTCAAAGGTAGGTCCGAGAGCAGGTTTTCGAAGCTAGTAGTTCTAAACCCTCATGCAGGGTGAGTTTTGTGACGTCAAAGGTGCAAACCGGTGGCTCCGTGCAAATGGAGTTAGCAATGGCCAATGGGTCAAAGTTGAGGCTGACATCCTGCCGAAGGTGCGCGTGCTTTCTAGAATTTATGCCAAGTTTCAGCGACTTTTGTCCAGTATCTTGCAAATGATACACATATTTGCAGTGAGTTAATAGTCAGTTTATAAATATTTTTTATAAATATATTTGGTCAAAGCATCTTTTTGTGCGTTGTGCATTAATAGATATGCCTGGATGCCCTGTTGTGTGTTGTGGCTACAGCAAAAGATCGAAAGGTTCCAACTTAAATTCTCATCGGATTCCAAAGGGCAGTTTGAGAAAAGCCCGGATGAACTCATGTTGACGAAAAGATGAGTTTAACGCTGACAACGCCAAAATATGCTGTGCCCATTTTGATGAGGATTTTGAAAGAGATTTAAGAAGTAAATTAATATGCTGCAATTCTCGCCTGTCCTGAAAACAGGTGTGATTCCTCACGTTAACATATTTGGTTGTTGTGCTTCAAGCCCAAAGCAAGAAAGCTCAAAATGTGCTGAAAAAAAAAATAATCTCACCAGTTTTTGTCAGAAGTAATGCCGAATTTTATATCAAAGAATGCCAAATTAAGTCCAGATTTGTAAGTTCAGTCTGTTGACAACTAGTGAAAGTGATTCTTTTCATTTAGCTTGAAAGTCGAAATAGAAGAATAAGGAAAGAAAATTGCACCATTAAAATAGTAGAAAAGCTCAATAAAATAAATTTTGAGTTACGATCGAAACTTTAGTATTGGAAAACCAAAGCTAAAATCAATTATTTGAAAGCTAGAAATGTACACTCTGAAAATGCATTGCTGAAAGAAAAAAAAAATTCTGTTATTGCTGAGGAAAACAGTGAAAAAAGCAAAAGAAACTTTGAGCAGAATTTTTTCAAAAAGCATATCAGCATAGGTGGTCATACGTATCTTGCAAGTTATTGTATGGAAATTCTTCGAAAATTTGAAAGTGTTTTCCTGAAAGCCCAAGGAGAACAACTTGCGAAACATCATATAGGAAGCATTTATCTTTGGAACTCAAAAAGGTGCTTCCAGAGGTGGATGAAAACATTGTAATCTTCACCCAAAATTGAACGTTTTAATTAGGATTAAATCCTTAATAATTGTATGACTGAGTTACGATCGAAACTTCAGTATTAATATAAAAATAAATAGCGGGCAAAAAGTTCTCAAAAGTAAAACAAACTCGTCATGAGAGGTACTTCAAACTCAAAAAGGTATATTCTTTGCATTTCTGTTATCTAAAATGTAGAATTTTTTTCTTTCTGAAAATGAAGAAATATACGCCCAGTTGTTAAATGTTACAAATCATATCATACAGTATCTTAACATAAACATCGGAATTTCTTTTTATCTGGAATGTAGAGTTCTTGTTTCTCGCTCTTTGCAGCTAATAACACACCACTTTTGATCTTTTATTTATTGTAACTAGAACAACGCGTTCACGGAATGAATTAATTTTTTTAATATTCAACACCCAGCTGAAAGTTTGAAAATAACTATAAATTTCATATACACACCTGAAAATCAAACACAAAATTTATCAACTTTCATAGCTCTTAATCTTTAGTTTTAAAAAAATGGCGAAGGTATTTGTATCGTTAAAACGGCAGTATTTCTTTTTAAAGTACTAGCTACTTAGATAATTAATTTTATTGCGATTTTAGTTTTTACTTTAAAAAGTTTCTAAGCGCAAATTTTAATTTTTTGACATTTTTTAAATATATTTATACTTCTTTTGGATATCGAAATACATTTTGTTGCCTTGAATTTGAAGATACTCTCCGTTAATGCAGTGTAAAATATTCTGAAATATTTTACTTAAGTGTTTTCCATAAAGTCTTGAAGTTTTACACCCAAAGTCTTCTCTCAAAAGCTTGTAAAACGCTAAACAGAATACTTCGGTCCTTAGCTGCTTTGCATCATTGACGTCACAGGGGTGTGGTACCGAGTAGCCAATACCGCTCGACCGGCTTATGGACCTACCTCTTGGGTTGCGTTGGGTATCCATTCCTACTCTCACCCAGGGCTATACTGCTTCCACCTCTCCTGATTCTGTCCTCTAACCCGTCTATGAGCAACATCGTACTTGTACGGTGGCGCCATCTACCGTGCTCTCACTTACAAACTGTTCCGTCCAAGTCGCTAGACTTACTCTCACTCCTTCCGTTTTTGTGCCCTGCCTGCCCCAAAGGCCTACTCGCTGTAGGTGGTTTGGGCCTAAACCTTCTCTGTGGACGTAAGTCCTACATGAGAATTCCTAGCTGAGTCAGTGAGTTTAACCCGCAAAATCAAAGCAAAAGTTATTGAGTTAAGTTTACACGAAAACAACTGAACTACAAAGGAAATTGTTAAACAACAACAAATATTTTACACAGAATGTTATTTATCGCGAGATCTTTTGAAAAATGGAAATAAATAGCATATAATTTTCTGTTCTGACATGAATGAGTTCTTACTATATAAATTTTTACTATATTTCTTTACTGAAATCCGACGTCTATTTGATTTGTTTTCAATCTGCTTCAATTGGAAATTTTACTCCGTCATAGGATGGGCAACATCCCCTATATATTAATATTTATTTAAAGCTTAAAAACAGCCATCCTAGGACGGCTAGTTGATAATAATTAATAGTTCAATATGAATTTTAAAATTCAATACGCGCAGACTTTTTAAATTACATGTTTTTCCTAAAATTACTGTAATGTAGCTGATTGATTATTTTATTTAAATAATGGGAGGGGGATACACATTTTTGTTTTTTTCTCAAAGCTTTTGTTATGGTAAAATACATTTAGATGCAACTTTAAAGAAAGGTACGTAAAAAGTAATTGTAAATGAACAGTGATGGACATAAGTTTATTAAATATTTTGTGTTGGAACTGGGGGCCTCCAAGCAAAGCTGGCCTAGAGCCCCAAGAATTTTAAATGGTTGGTTGGTGGATTTTTTTTTCTTTTTTTATGGCCTAGTTGTCAACGTTCGTGACTGCCACGGAGAAGACCTCAGGTTCGATCCCAGGCAGGTACGAACGCTCGAACCACTAAATATCTGCCATGCGTCGGATGGGCACGTTAAGCCGTGGGACTCCGGGTACTGGCGCCCCCGGTAATAAATAAGGGCGTCTTTCTACTTCACTTCTGTGTCACTTTCCTATTAGGCACTCTAGCTCAAATCTCCTAGTTTCCTATTTCTAAGGGTTGTTTAAGACCTGGGGTCAGACA
This sequence comes from Macrothele yani, assembly GCA_039090855.1. Lineage (NCBI taxonomy): Eukaryota > Metazoa > Arthropoda > Arachnida > Araneae > Macrothelidae > Macrothele > Macrothele yani. Next base: position 148,034,237 of record CM076995.1, on the reverse strand, counting down.
CTCCCTTCCTAAAATCCTCTACATATGATTTGATCTGATCTTTTTTATGGCGAAAGGGCCATGTTTGGCCAAAGAGCGCCAGACTCGAGACCAAAGTTTTAAATTCCGACTAACGATGTTACATGGTGAACAATGAACGCAGTGGTCTATAAGCACTAGTTTCTGATCATCGTCCGAGATAGTCCCGGGTTCGAATCCCGATGAGGCATGAATGTTGTGTTTGTCTTACGGCACGGGCTCTCTCTCTTCTCTGGAACCAGTGGCCCTAAATTAAGGACGGGCGACTGCTTCTAGCGCCACGGTGTTCGTTAAAATTCCAATCAAAAAAAAAAAAAGAACAACAATGAACTAGCGCAATTCAGAGTCATATTTTGATCACTGTGTAAATAATAAACTGGTTATCTCGTGCATAAGCGCCGACTACATGGGTGCTCAAGGGCTGAAGTACCCATTAAACTTTTCCAATGCATCCATTGAAAAACGGTAAAAAAAAAAATGAAATCTTTGAAATAATTTAAAAAGCAACAACTGTTTTAATTCACCAATTTTTGATTTTTTTTAAGGTTAGCAAGAAATCTTCCGATATCAGACTTTTAACGGAAGCATATCGTCCATTATGAAAAATGCTGCAAATCTGATACGTGAATTCTCACTGCTCAGGCACCCATTAAGTCATGGATAGCAATAAAAGTTCTCCCTTAAAAAAGAAAAACTGCAAAGGTGCGTAACGGCTTTTTCTTGGTGCGCGGATTTTTATGACCATGAGTGTAATTACGTATCTATTCCAATTTAAGAAATCTATCACCGATTAAATCGTATGACTAACTGGCGTATAATCGACGCTTCACAGTAGTTTTATGTATAAGTATTCGGGTATGTAAAGAGCTCGGGCACATTTTGGACTTGATGTGTAAAGCTCGAACGCCCACTGCTTTCTGGAAAGTTGGAGCTATGATCCCATGTATTTGTAAGGAATATTCCTTCCCTTGTTATCCATATCACGGATATAACAGTTTATGTCGATTCATTTGAAAGTTCATTGATATTTTTTGTACTCTTTCAGTGTCAGCGACGCGTCTAGCACGTGCAGAATTTTCCTTTGCCCACAGTGTCAGCGACGTGTCTAGCATGTGCAAACGTTTTTCCAACTTAGTATCATTGACTCTTGCAAACGTTTCTCTAACGCAGTGTTCTGAGTTGACACTGAGTTCGAGAAACGTCTGCGCACTCTATACGCGTCGCTGACACTTCCTCCATAACACTAAGTTGGAGAAACGTTTGCACGCGCTAGACGCATCGCTGACCCTTCGCCCATGACACTGAGTTGGTGAAACGTTTGCAAGCGCTAGACGCATCGCTGACACTTCGTCCATGACACTGAGTTGGAGAAACGTTTGCACACGCTAGACGCATCGCTGACCCTTCGCCCATGACACTGAGTTGGAGAAAAGTTTGCACGGGTTAAACGCGTCGCTGACACACATTCTTGCTGAAATCACTCAAAAGATTAAAGTGCAGCTGGTTGGTTTACTCACTCCGGAACGGTATTCTTACATGTGATTTGAAATGCGCCAGTCTAGTGACTTACTCTATTTGTTTATTTATCCATGCATTAATTCATTAAAAAACTATTACAGAGCAGAAAGATGCCTGCTATTCCACTTTAGAACTGATGAAACCAGAAATTACTTCACTACAGCTCAGTTAGGTAAGCTGAACTTAACTCAGCGCCATTTCTTGTTGGTGCGTCTTTCACCAGTGCGGCTGAGTCTTATGCAAAGGAGCACAAAGGACACACAGCTGTCATACACTTTTTGTCATGGTCAGAGCCGAATTAAAAGATTTGTGGGCCCCAGGAAAGAACCATGCTACGGGGCCGTTGTTCCTCTTAACCAGTGTTTTCAAGAATTTCGGAAAATATAGCGCAGGGGAATATTTAGCTCTGACGTTACAAAAAAACATACTAATATATGAAAATTAGAACGAATTGCAAAACCGTGGACAGCGGTGTACTTGCATTTTTGTACCTTTTAAGGAATTTCCCCAACCCTCGTACATACACAGTCGTATCAAGATAACATGATCACCTACCTAATAATGGGAATAATCACCCTTGGCCCGGATGACAGCGAAGAGATGGCGTGACATGGACGCAATGAGGCCCTGAAAAGTTAACCGAGGCACACGTGCCCATTCGAACCGCAGCAGAGCACGGAGGTCCCGGAGATGACGTGGTTGTGGGTCGGCACATCGAACCTGTCGATCCAAATAGTTCCACAAGGTTTAGAGACTACCGTGAGCAACTCGATGGGACAGTCACCCGTCCTTAATTTAGGGCCACTGGTTCCAGTGAAGGGATAGAGCCAGTGCCGTAAGACAAACGTAACAAGGATTCGAACCCGGGCCCATTTCGGACGAATGATCAGGAGCCAGCGCTTAGACCACTGCGCCACCGGGGCGGGGCTCTTGAGTGCAATTAATAAGCCCAGGAACCAGGAGAAGCTGTGAGTGCAACTTGACGCTTTTAGGAGTTTCTTGAGTGCAACTCACCAACACCCCGATGAACTTCGGTTAGGCCACAAAATGGTAAATGCGTAGGGAGGACCAGGCAGTAGGGCAGTGCGGTAGTGTGCGCGGATTCATACCGTTCTTTTGTTTCGAGGAAACTCTGAGATCTGGCTATCTACCTTCAATAATAATACAGTTATAATAATACTCTTAGTTGACTTACAATATGCACTGGCGCGCAAAATTAAGGACGAGACAGTTTTTCGAATGTAACGTCGTGCAGAAGTGTTCCACATCGACTCAAATCATACCATAAGATCCCCAAGATGTAAGAATATGGGACAAGTGAGCAAAACCTTCCAAACAAGGAGCCCAAAGGATACAAAGACATTTTATTGAAAAGGTAACTTCGAGCACAACTGAACAGAAGACAAAAACGTCCATGTGACAGGCGGCTGCCAAGAAATATCCAGTCTTTAGTAGAGGATATGATCACCCCTGACTGCGTTGAAGGTTTTACAACGTCTGTCCATGCTGAGGACGAGGTTGTCAAGGAGCTGTTAAGGCATCGCGGCCCATTCCTCTTGTAGCGCCAATTGCAGCTGCGGAATCGTTGCTGGCGGCTGGTGACGTGCTTCCAAGCGTCTCCCGAGAAAGTCCCACACGTGTTCGATTGGATTTAGGTCCGGGGACCTTGCGGGCCAATCCATGCGTTGAATATCTTCACTCTCCAACAGCTGTGCGACAGCCACTGTACGATCATGTGTAGCGTTGTCATCCATGAAGAGGAACTCAGGACCCACAGCACCTCTAAACAGACGCACGTGAGGCAGGAGAACCTCGGTACAGTAGCGGACACCAGTGACTGAACCTCCTTGGAAGATGTGGAGGTCAGTACGGCTACTAAGCATGATACCGCCCCAAACGAGAACTCCGCCACCTCCAAAGCGGTCCCTTTCGATGATGTTGGAGGTGTCATTGCTTGTTCCCTGCTCTCTGCAGATGTGTATACGTCCAGAATCGCTCCTCAGAATAAATCGGCTCTCATCCGTAAAGAGAACTCGACCCCATTGCTGATGTGTCCAGTTCTTGTGTTCCTGGCACCACAGAAACCGCAGTCTCCGATGAGCAGGTGTTAATGGCACACACCGTACTGGTCGTCGTGCAAATAGACCACCTTTGTGTAGCCTCCTGGCTACGGTAAAACGGGATAACGGACGTCCAGTTGTCTGTTGCATGTGCCTCGCGATTTCTCCCGCTGTCTGCCGTCTGTCTGTTCTCGCTGTAGGACAATATACCGGTCGTCCGCCGCCGTGGTTGATCGTGGACGACCACTGCTAAACTCTCGGACAGCTGTTCCTGTTGTTTGAAATGCTCTCCAAGCTCGTGAAACGATGCTGTGAGCGATCCCGAACTCCTCGGCCACAGTAGTCACACTTCGACCTTCTTCCAACTTCCCAATGACGCGACCTCGGGTAAAATCATCCAGATGTTGTCTATTGGATTGCTTGTTGGCCATATCACAAGGTGGCAGCAACTCGACGTCGTTCAAACCGATGTACACCGTGGAATAGCTTTCACCGAATTGCTGAGCGTACACCGCCAGTGTGTTTTATACCCTTCCGACACTCCCCGCCTCCCCCTACGTCATGCGGCATATATGCGCATGTCCTACCGTACCGGACCCTAGTCTATCTCCTGAGTGGTCTTTCGGTCCGTTCTGCCTGCTCGTTCCGCTGTTATGCTAATTTCTCCTCTTCGTCCTTAAATTTTGCACACCAGTGTAGTTCTTCCCCTGGAGGCTTTACGTTTCTTATAGAAGGTCGTTGCAAATCTTCATTACAGAATAATTGATTAAGATTCAGTGGGCAACCGGCATAATTCAATCTTCGTGAACTTAAATCAAAGTGCGCGTCTTTGTGCTCGTACCGGCAGTTCTGTGTGCTTTTGTCGCTTTCTCGATGCGGAGTAGACTTGTGTGTGTTCATGTAGTCACTCAGGTACGCGTGCTAGCAGTCCACATAATAATAAGTTGGCACATGTGAAAGCAGAGCGTAGCGGTGTTATTGGTTTTTCTCATTTAATTTAGAATAAGTGGCTGTAGATCTGTGTTCGTGCTTAGTTCTCTAGCTTGATGATTGTGGATATCTATAGTAATATATGAAATCAACGTTTACTCGAGAAAGATCGTTTACACACCTCAATAAATAAAATCAGTTCTAATATTTTTCCGTTTTCTTTTCTTTGCAACATTATTTGGATTGTTTATCTTAAATTCTAAATGCACACTTTTTTCCTTTTTCCTTTCTGACATATAAACACGCGTGTGATAACAGCGCGTCACGCAGTAAGTACCATGAACTGCAAACAGGAGGGATGCAAAAACCTTAGAGGGGTCCCTTGAACTTCCAATTCTTGCTACGTCGTATTTTTTCTTTCTTTCTTTTTTTTTTTTTTTTTTTTTTTTTTCTTATTTTCGTAAGTCATGAACAAGTCTTGTGAAGATTTTCAGCATTCCATCAGCTCATACCGAGATAGGCAGTGATCTTTGTGAACCAAGATATTAAGCACTTAAAAAAAAAAAATGATATATATATATATATATATATATAGAGAGAGAGAGAGAGAGAGAAGAAAAGAATGAAAAATACATTGGAAGTTCAATTCTCTTTTTGTAATTTTCAGTGTATCACTTCAACAGTCTTTAACACTTGCAATGCAGGTAATCATGAATCAAGTTTCGCAGCGATCTCCAAGCACTCGGAGAAAAGAACCGGAGAAACTTTATACCTCCGTTGCACAACTTCTTATCTTTCTCAGTTTGAATTTTGCATCCCGTCTTTAAGCAAGATATAATATAAGCCAAGATAGTTAACTCACATAAAAAAATACACTTTGCAGGAAGAAAAAGCTGTTGTATGTGAGGGTTTTATTATTATTTATTTATTTTACTTAGCTGTTTACGAGGACCAGAAACTTGGAGGCAGATCTAAACAAAACAGTGACTTAGCAGTGAATCGATAGCTACGAACAAATAGGAGCAAAGACCTTGAAATTTTTCAAAAGCAATTTAAAATTTGTTTCGTTGTTTTCATTATTGACTGTTTTTTCTTGATTAAATATATACGGAGTAGGATCAAAAATTGCCCGAACTGCGCCTGTATGGCAAATTACGTGTATCGCATACCCACGGTGATTATTGGATTACGTTACGACATTATCTCCCCTGACAGGAAAATTGGTTTCGCCCATCTACGTCACGCACTTGTTGCGGTACATCCGGGTATTGTGCGCGACTTACGCAGTTTTCGGCGATTGATGAAAAATGGCGATTTTTGAGCAACGACTTAACCTTAAGTTTCGCGTTCATTTAGGCCAAAGTCCAACATAAACTTACGAGATGTTCAAGCAAGTTTATGGCGAAAACACCCTGTTACGATCACAAACATTCGATTGGCATCGACGCTTCAGAGATCAAATGATCATATGTAGAGGATTTTAGGAAGGGAGTGTCTGACCCAGGTCTTAAACAACAGTTAGAAATAGGAAGCTGGGAGATTTGGGCTAGAGTGCCCGATAGGAAAGTGACACGGAAGCGAGGTAGAATGGGGGAGGAAGACGCCCTTGTTTGTTACCGGGGGCCAGTACCAGGGGTCCGACGGCTTAACGTGCTCATCCGACGCACGGCGGATGTTTAGTGAATCGAGCGTTCGTACCTGCTGGGATCGAACCTGAGGTCTTCTCCATGGCAGTCACGAACGTTGCCCACTAGGCAACGTGCGGCCCAACGCTTCAGAGAAGACAGACAGGAGGTCGAAGACGACGAACGAACCGGCTGCCAGAGTTTGACAGCTCGCACGGGCGAAAACGTTTCGAAGGTTGCAGCCATCGTACTCGCCAACAGACAACAGGCGATCGAGCAAATAGCAGAGGCTGTTGGAATATCGTGCACTACGTGTCAACGGATACTAACAGATGATCTGAAGATGCACCGGGTGTGTCAACACATCGTTCCACGCGTGATAACTGAAGATCAGTTGTCCATAAGGATGGAAATGGTTTGCGACCTCGTAACCGCCGCCGACCAAGACTCGTAATTTCTTAAAAGAATCATAACGCTGGATGAAAATGGTGCTTCTTCTTCGACCCGCAGACTAAGCGGGCATCAGCTATGTGGAAATCGCCATCGTCTCCACGCAAGCAGAAATTCTGCCGAGATCGCAGCAAAGGCAAGATAGAGGTTTTCTTCGACACCCAGAGTATTGTTCATCTTGAATTTATCCTTGAAGGACGCACTGTCAACAAGGAGCTGTATCTGGACATCATGCGACGTCTACGTGAGTCGATCAGCAAGAAGAGGCCTCAATTGTGGGAACGATCAATCGTAGGTGATCACGACAATGCACCAGCACACAGGTCCGTCACTCCTCGTTCATGAGTTTCTCGCCAAAACAAGAACTGTTTTTCTCCCACATCCACCGTACTCACCTGATCTCGCTCCCCCTGCAAGAGGCCACTTTACATCTTTTGGGGCCCTAGACGCTAAAAGATTTAGCCCTCCCCTCCCCTTCTTATCGCCTCAGAAATTTTCATTCGTCAGATTAACAACAACAACAACAAAAAAAGAAAAGGTAAAGAAAAAGTTGTTTTACGCTTTTTAAAATGTCATTCTACCTTTCTATTATTAGAACGTTTCGTAAGGAACAGTGTTAGTATAATCACTTTGTCCGTGCACATCAAGTTTTTTTGTTTTTAGAGGTATTTCAAAAATTATTTTTGCGGCTAATAGGAAATCAAAAGGACATTCATTGTGGCACTTTAAATATCCCATATACTTCATGAATTTACCGCTAACGGTTGTCAAAGTCGAAAATTCAAAATATTAAACTTCTACCGTGAAGAAACTATTCAACTTATAGACTTATATATGAAGAAGAAAAAATTATTTCCGTGCGTCTCAGATTATAGGTTTAACTTTTCCTTCTCAAATATTTAAATTTTTCAGTTCGTTAATTTTCCTGCTAGAGGCGCGAAGTCCAAAAAATTTGGTTTTCACAAATTTTTGAAACATTATTTTTGCGAATTAGCATTCATTAAATTTTGCCCATTTTAAATTTTACTACGAGTTCTCAAAGTGGAAATCTAGTAAATTTTATCTTAACGCTACGAAGAGACCACTTCAGTTATAAGAGAAGTTCGTTTTGGATTTGATACGTTAGGTTAAACTGATTAGTTTAGCACCTTTCCATTTGCAAGTTACTAGGCAAATTTAACGCTAAGGGCGCTGAAAATGGAATTTCTGTAAATTTATCAGTACGTTGCGTATAAATTAATTGTCATAAAATTGGAATGTGTTTAAATTGCAAAACGTGCGTTTTCTTTTGCTTCAGCTTTGGAAAATCATCCTGTTTTTACGTTATGAGCAAATTAGTAAAAAATTATTTTATCTTTCGATTCCATTTATGTCGAAGAGTATTTTAGATATAGTTACTTTTTCAAATTACGCATAGATTTTTTGCTAAAGGGCGTAAAACTAAATTACATTTTTCCTGATAACTCTTCTTCTGAAACCCCGATTTGAAAAAATATTTCTTCAGCGGATACACCTCGTGATGGAAAATCTTTTGCATATAATTTCAAATTTTTGGTAAAGAATACTTTGGCAACCAGGAGGCGTAAGTGTTAATATTTGCTTCTGATGTATTTGCCATAAAATCTGAGCTTCTAAAACATCGATTGAAAAAATTCCTTCGTGGACTGATGCCACTCACATCGATAAACCTTTTCGAAATATTTTCTTCTTAAAATATTCTACAGTTTCTCCGCCAGGGGCGTAGATGTATATCTTATTTTTGTTAATATCTCTACTTCTAGGAGTCCGATTTGAAAAATTCCTTCTTTGTTGGATAGTATTTTTCAGTGTGACATCTTTTTCATATAATTTCAAAATTTTCAAGTAATTCATAGACTTTCCGCTAGGAATCGTAGAGGTAAATTGCGTTTCCCCCTATATCTCTGCTTCTAAATTTCCGAATAGAAAAATTCTTTCTGCACCGGATTCAGCTCCTGATGAGAAATCGTTGGCACACAATTTCTAATTTTTGTAAAAAATTGTTTGGCCACCAGGGGCGTAAATCTTAATTTCCGCTTCTGATGTATTTGCAGCAAAATATGAGCTTCTAAAATCTCGACTGAAAAAAAGTCCTTTGTTGACCGATTCTACTCATGTCGACAAACCTTTTAGGAACATTTTCTCTTTAAAATAATGTATGGTTTCTACGCCAGGGGGCGTAGATGTATATCTTATTTGTGTCAATATCTCTACTTCTAAGTGTCCGATTTAAAAAAAATCCTTCTTTGTTGGATACTGTTTCCGATGCTAAATGTTTTTCCTATAAATTCAAAATTTTCAAGTAAATCATAGACTTTTCGCTAGGGGGCACAAAGGTAAATTGCGTTATTTCTGCTTCTAAAACTCTGATTTGAAAAATTCTTCCTGTATCGCATACAAGACCTGATGGAAAATATTTTTCACATAATTTCTAATATTTGATAAAGAATGGTTTGGCCACCAGGGGCATAAGAGTTAATTTCTCCTTCTGATGTATTTGTAGCAAAATCTGGGCTCCTGAAAACTCGACTAAATTTTTTTTCTTGGACCGATACCGCTCATATGGAAAAGCCTTTTGAGAATACTTTCTTCCTAAAATAATGCATGGTTTTCCCACCAGGGGACGTTAAGTCACATCTTATTTTTGTCGATATCTCTGTTTCTAAGAATCCGATTTGAAAAATGATTTCTGTGTTGGAGAGCGTTTCCGGTGCGAGTTGTTTCTCATATAAATTTATGTTTTTCTTAACTCACAAGTCTGCAACCAGAGGTATGGCTGCAACCTCAGGTATGGCTGCAACCTCAGGTATGGCTGTAAACGGAATCGTGAGCGTAAGCTCACGATTCCGTTTACAGGATTTTTTTTTTTTTTTTTGAAGGATTTTTTTTTTTGAAGGATTTTTTTTTTTAACGGAATCGTGAGCGTAAGCTCACGATTCCGTTTACAGCCATACCTGAGGGATTAAAAACCCGATTGAAAAACTTCTTTCTTCCGTCAGATACTATTGTTTAGCATACCGGTTCCATTGACTTTGAGTAGCTTTGATAAATTTAATTTGCGTCAGAACGGATTCAAAAGACATGCTCATTACACCCGAAAATTCGGTGTCATCTTTCTTGTTTCTTATTATTTTCATCGGAAAATTGAGGTCTGCATTTTTTTCTTTTTTTTCATTCTGTCAAAAAGATGCGTGAGTTGTTTTTCTTTTATTATACCTGCACTGCAGTCATCAGAAACAGAAGCACAAGCATAAAATGTAAAAGCTCCGGTTTGAAAATGGAAAAGTAGAAGCCACAACCTTTCGAGTAAGAGTGTCATTGAAACTTTTTTATTTCTTTTTCAAAAGTTAGTTTTATGTCGATTTAAGGAATAGAAACAGTGAGAATGCTTGATAATTATCAGTATTAAACCAGGGGAGGAAAAAGTAAGAAGAAAATATTGTTGCAATACAATATAAATTTCTTTTTACACTATTAAATAAGAAAAAGACAGTGTAATATTCTCGAATTTCTTTTTTTTTTTTTTTTTTTTTTTTTTCAGCCTAAATATTAACTCTTTCGGTTTAGGCTGGTTTAGGGGAATTAGGGCTGAGACAGAACTTGATTGTCTTATTACAAAAGAAAGAAACAATTAACAGCAAGCACCACCCACCGATCATCAGGAAAGTTTCTACAAGCACTCTTCATCGCAACTCAGAGGGTAAAGGGAAAGGTTCCAACACAGATGTTTTTCCTTGGCTGGAAGTAGTATGAAAGCAATTTATAGCAGAGCAGGCCAGTTAAGAATTCGTCTTAAACAATGAAAAGTGTGGGAAGCGTGAATACTTCCTTCACCTACCACGAAAAAGGAGGCTAAATTATTTTAACGGTTCCTTTCAAAATAAGTACATTGATAACAACTCGAAAATTCGGAGTATCAGCAACAGCATGAAACAAGAAAGATGACACCGAATTTTTGGATGTAATGAGCACGTCTTTTGAATCCCTTCTGATGCGAATTAAATTCATCAAAGTTATTCAAAGTCAACGCAACCGGTTTGGAAAAACAATCGACTGGTTCCAACATTCGATAAAACATCCAGAAATATTCTTTTTCCTCTCTGTTCATTCCAAAACTTTGAGAATCACAGAAAGGCGCATGGTGCTTGTGAACTTACAGGTGGAGTTTCTTGGATAAATAAATAAAATTTGGCTTGATAGTTCCTCGAAATTACTTTTGTCACTGAACACATGAGGATTTAGTGAAGATCTGTTATTAATTGAAAACTGTTTTTTCTTGCTAATGTTAAAGATAACAAACTACTGCTGTACACACACAAATGAAACTATGTATAACAAGTTGCGGTAAAATTCTAAAGGTAAACAACATGGCTAATTCATATATAAAGATTTTTATTTACATATTGATTTGCACACATACTGTATTTTAGATACCATAAAGGTGTTGATATTTTTTTTTCTTCAATTCCAGGATTTCCCTGTTGACTTTTAGCAAATTTTTAGTGACTCGAAATATATCATTTTAAGCTGGGATCTTTATCTTCTCCAAAGTGTTTCACAGGTACATAGCTGGTGACACATACATAACGGTTAATAGCAGTAAAGAAAAAAAAAAAAAAAAAAGGCCGCCCCGGTGGCGCTGTGGTCAAGCGATGGCTTCTGACCATTTGTCCCAGATGAGTCCGAGTTCGAATCCCGTGAGGTACGGATGTTGTGTTTGTCCAACGGCGCTGGCTCTCACCCTTCCCTGGGATCAGTGACCCTAAATTAGGAACGGGTAACTGCTTATAGCCCATTGAGTTGCTCACGGTATTCGTTAAACCTTCAATAAAAAAAAGAACAAGGTACATGCTAATTACCACAAGGAATTCTGGCATTGTGTTTTTTATTCTCCTCTGCAAGCTATTTCGCCTTCATGTTAACAAGAATGAGGGACTTTCTGTTCCTCTTCATTTTGACACATGCGCATGTTTTCCCCAGACCGGATAACTCTTAAGCTCACGTGCCACAACCCCTTGGGTGTAGCTGTTGGTCGTGGTGCAAACACTAAACACATCATCTAATGCAACTTTTAAATAGGAGTAGACTAAGAAAATAACTGTATTTTAATGCAATACATAATCAACTTCTAAGACCCTGAAAATCCCTTAAAAAATTCAAGTATAGGCAAACAACTTACTATTAAATCCTTGATACAGCAGGTTTTTGTTCCTAATAAACCCTATCTCTTTTGATCCTTGATGTTCTACAAGACGAATCCTTACAACGATTAGAAATAGAAATATGAGTGCAGTATTCATAAGAACATCTCTGCACCACAACATTCTTTCTCAAATAGTCTGAATTAAAGCAGGAAGCGTGTGGCAACAAACCTGTAGTCTTCAGGCAAAGCATAATATAAAGGTTCAGATACACTGTAAATAAAACCATCCATAATATACTTGCACAAAATAAGTCTTTGATTTCACAAGAGAAACCACATATTTTAAACCATATAAACAAACAACTTACTATCACTGAAAAAAGTCAATCAATGCAAAAAATTATTGCATGTCTGTTCTGTTACTAGAAAGAATAAGGAGCTGGTAAATCGTCCAAGGGCCTTGCCGCAATTTCGCATTCGGTAAAATTACGGGGGTTGCAATAAACTCCTCAAACCTAAAATTAACTGTATGACTTCAAAATTTTGTGGCCCTTCACCCCCTTCCTTTTTTCCCACTTTGAAAATGTGTATTGTATGACAAAGAAACGTATGTGCTGCAGCTTTATCCATTGGTCTATCAGCATGAGTATTCGAATAAAAATGTTTCCATCTCCTCAACGGCCAAATGAAACTGGTCGAAACTGAATCAAAGGTTTGTACTTAGGAACGAAAATAATTTTATAAACCTTCAGTGTGATACCAGTTGAATACATTATTAATTCGGACTTATGAAAATAGGCGCACATGTGTTGCATCTCCCATCATGACCTATTCACACTGATAATTTCAAGTCAATCCGGCCTCTCATTCATGCTGTTGCTATTTCCATGATCAGCAGGCTATATATTTATTTTTTAGCGTATGGTCACAAATTCTGGGATACAGTTACCAGGAACACTGTTACTGATTATTAGCCAGTACCAATACCGGTTCGTAACTATCGGAAAAAAGCCCTGAAAATAACAACACTAAGAGAATCAGAAAATTAAATTAAAAAATTACCAGTTCTAATGCTAAAAACTAAGCAAATTGCTGATCTACTATAAATTCAATAAAGTTCTTACTTTTTCGGGGTAGGGGATACTTGTATATTTGGCACTCAGTTTTTTTTTTTTTTTTTTTATCGAAGCAATTAGGATCATGTAATCTTATCTGTGCGAGTGACTCCTCTTTCTAGCACAAAAATAGTTTACCCAAAGTGCGCTAGTGTTGAATACTGGGCAAAAATCAAATTGTCATTGGAAAATTGTCATGCTAATTTTTTCGAGCTAACTTGATCAACGTGAATGACATGCAATTCCGGAATTTAAATAAAATTCGTATTAGGTACATTTGTACACAAAGTTAAACCTCAAAACAGCATACTTGGGAGAAAATGGGCTTTGTTTAAATAAATATCGATGTAACTTGGGATTTTTTTTGTCCTTAAATTTTAAGGAAAAAATTTACTTGGATAGAGCAAAGCAGAACTTTGTGCGGTCGATTGATTTTGCATCAACTTCAAATTAAAACCCCGTGAGGACACACCCACGAGTTTATTATGAAACATGCATTTCCAAATTTCCACCACTGCTTGCTCTTAACCAAACATCCATACAATATTTTAGTCCAATACAAAAAATACGAGTACTTACATGTGAAAGGTAATCTCTGGCATTTTTTTTTTTTTTGGAAGATCGATTAGTGCAGCCTATAGCAACACACCCCGGCATTTTGCGGATAAGCCACTATAATGTGATCCTGAGAATTATCCAGATATCAAACGTCCTAAACTTAATTCCTCAGGTTATCTGTTAATGCAGTCGATAACCGCACAACTTTGCTTTTTGTAAATAAAACTTTTATTCGATCCTGAAATAACTGAAACGTGTAAAAGCATTAGTCAACAGGCTCTCACACATGCAGCAGAATCAGTATTGTCAAGTATTCGCCAGAGCAATAAGCTAAAAATCGCAATCAAATAAGCTAGATTTAAGCAAAAAAAAAAAAAAAAAAGATTTAAGCCAGATTTAGGAAAACCAGTAAAATACAGTGAGTGTGTAAAACAATTATATGTTTTTATCAATATATATATTTTTTATTGATTACGTATAATACAGTAGCTATGTAAAGATGAGTATGTACAGCTCAAGGAGGTTAGAATAATACTTCTGGAGATGTCCTGAGTCTCTTAACCGTGAAGCCGCCAACTGTGGGAATTTGTCGTTGTTTACATGATACCTATGTAATTTCAACTGTGTGTATTTTGGAATAGCGTGGCTTCTGCTTGCAGAAACAGTGTTAATTTCAAACCGGAATGAATTATACTTCTTATACGAGTGAAGTTTTTAATTTTAACGTTATGTTTTGTTTAGAATTCGCACTAACATTTGTGTATTTCAATTTAAAATAAAAATGGGAAGGAGTCTCAAAATAATTAAGAATTTTATAAATTCAGCAATTTACGATGCGAAATTGGAAACATTTGCGACGAAAGAAGGCGATTCGGCCAACACAAAATGCATTGCAATAGCATTGAAATCTATCAGCTTTCCCACACTTTGACGGCTGTCGCTCGCAGTTATTGGCTTCATGCAAAGTGGTATTACTCCATTAGCAAGGGCATCTCCAGATATCTTATTCTAACCTCCTTGGTACAGCTATGTAAATAGTTATGCAAAGATGCCCAATGAGACTTCTGGAGATGCCCTGGGTTTCTTAACCGTGAGGCCACAAAGTGTGGGAACTTAAGGTGGCTTGCATGATACTCTACAGTTTCATGCAGTTTCAGCTGTGTGTATTTTTGAATTGCTTAGTTCTGGGTTGCAGAAATCATGTTAACATCAAATCAGAATGAATGATCCTTCATAGACGAGTACAGTTTTCAATTTAATGTTATGTTTTGTTTCGAATTCACACTGGCGTTTCATGAATTTCAATTTAAAATAGAATTAAGTATTCTATAAATCCTGTATTGTTTCACACATTGGCAGTAAGTTACGATGCAAAATTAGGAACATTTTTGACAAAAGGATGTGATTCGGCCAACACAAAATGCACTGCAATAGCTTTGTAAACCACCAGTTTTCCCACACTTTAATGGCAGCCGTTCACGGCTGTACGCAAAGCAGTACTTCTCCATTGACAAGGGAATTTCCAGATATTTTATTCTAATATAGTTGGCTGAAGTTTCATTGAGTATGGTTGAAGGGCTGAAGGCATGGAAGCAGGAATTTACAGGAGCAACCTCAGGGTGAATTTTTAAAGCCGATCAAATGCGATATCCTTCCGCGCTTTTCACTACTCCATACAGCATGACTTAAAATTGAATGAGGAACAAATGGCAGTGGTCACCACTCACATTCACCGAAAACAAAAAACAACCGCTGCAGGGATCAATATTATGAAGTTGTCATAGAATTATAAATCCATATACCAGCTTCAGTGAAAATTCGACTTTGAGAATGACTACCTAAGGCCGAACAATGAGCCTGTGACTCTACAAAATAAGAAGCTTCACTAGCTCTAAAGCGAATCGTAAACAAACAGAAAGCTGGGAGAGAAGAATCAAATAGCGTTTACCATGGCAACACCCACGCTGCACACCCATGCTGCCGAGGTTAATAAACTCTGGTTGTGGTATCAATTAGCAATATGAAAAATTGGAAAGAAAATTCAAATAAGCTAGAAAAAAGCTAAACTGCCATCTTCCTCCGCTAGGTTCCCCGCTATCAGCTAAACACAATTTTTTCCCGCTAGACTCCCTTCCAATAAGCTAGATCTAGCGGAAAATACGCTAAATTGGTAACACTGAGCAGAACAGGATGTTTTGTACCAAACAAGATGGCCGCTGGGTGGGCGGGGTCGCAGTCAATCTGCTTCACGGGAAACTGCTTAGGGCATCTCCTGTTGTGTTCTAACCTCCTTGAAAACGATACCTTTATAGACAAACTGTTCAATATTCAGTGTATCAAAAACCCACTTCCTGTACCGTCATGATTCCATTTCAATCATCTCATCCATATAACCAAAAATTCACATCCTTCCAAGTCCAAGTACGACGAGCTTTTAGCCACTCATCGACAGTAACATTACGAAATCAAGAAATAGCCAAAATTAAAATATCTGCATCTCATCATGGCTACTCAGTTGATATCGTTAATTCTGTCGTAAAGAAAATCTATCGCACATTAGATACTACTTTAATAAAAGGTCGTAGACCAATTAAATATGTGGGATCACTACCATACATTCCCAACATTACCAATATACTCAAAAAAGGTTGTCATCGTCACAATATTGGTGTTGGTATACGAACACACAATGTACTATCAGGAATGAAAAATGATAGAGATGTTGTTCCTTTAGACAATCGATATGGAGTTTATATCGTTCCACTGAAGACTATAGACATTCAAGATAAAGATCGTATACTATGTTGGATCTACAGTTCGCTCATTAAAAACTCGTTTAAAAGAGCATCAATATAACATAAGTACAAACTCATCAAAGACTTCCATATCACGGCTACCACACAACGGATCTCATTACCCATGTTGGGACGAAGCTGACATTCTCGCCACGCCCTACTCAAAAGCATCAATCCTCCTAATGGAAAGTCTGTTTATTCACAAATATGGTGAAGTATGTTGCAATGATGATACTCCTTGTCATATCCCTTTGCCTTGGAAAACGGTGCTTAATACGATTTAACATATAGAGACTTACACCAATTTTCTTTCCATCATTTATAATATTTAATACATTGCTTGACATGTACTATATTTATCGATGTTTTCAAATCATTCATGAGATATGATGTCCATCACGTGCATTTGACAGTATCAAGAAAAATCACATTTCATTATTGTATTCAAATCATACTCAGTTCCACTTTCCTACTAACATCTGAAGATGGGTCCGTTGCGGACCTGAAAGTTCTAATGTTTACTGTAGGAATTAATAATTACATTCATCACATTAAATCATTTAAACAGTCGAGTGTGTTTTTTGAATCAAGTAAGATCGTGTAAAGACGGCGAAAGATCTTCATAGAAAGTCAACGTAAATACGATTGATTGAGCATTTAATTTGTCACGCACATGTATTCAGGGGTGGATTAAGAACTAGGGGGGGACACTTCAGTTTCAGGGGGGGCTCTGGAATTCAGAAATCAAAATAAACAGCAGAAAGGAGAATTCACCAAATTTGCACATCACAGCCAATGTACTGATTGTAATTAAAACTGACAAATTATACATACATAGCATAGGAAGGTACATTATACACGGAAACAGTCTGTCGAATACTTACAGAAAGTCTTTGTTTTTACACTTGGCATCTGAAAAATCTTTAATGAATTCCTCAAACTCTGTTAACTTAAGAACACTGCTCTCTACATTCAGTGGGCACAGAGCACTTCGTCTTTCATGAGTCTTCGTGGTTCTCAAATAATTCTTAATCAGTGCCAGTTTGCTGAATGATCTCTCTCCTGACCTCATCGTGGTTCTCAAATAATTCTTAATCAGTGCCAGTTTGCTGAATGATCTCTCTCCTGACCTCATCGTGGTTCTCAAATAATTCTTAATCAGTGCCAGTTTGCTGAATGATCTCTCTCCTGACCTCACGTAAGTATTAAAATGTTACAATAATTCACGCAAGTATTAAAATGGTATAATATCTAAAACATGTGGATCACTATTCTATTAGCATAACAAAAATCTGTAGTGGTCTTCACTGGACTTTCTCATACATAAACTGAGGTACGAAGCTGCACAGCAAAATCAAAAAAATACGATGGGAACTCCCACATTCGGATCCCCGATTTTTTCCAAAGCGTAATGATTACATGAATACATAAAAAAGCTGGTATAAATGATAAATTTCGTGTTGTTAACTGCATTAGTAACTAGAATTAAAAAGTACACTGAAGTGCCAGAAAAACTGGTACACCAGTCTAATACTTGGTAGGTCCCCCACGGAAGCGTAGGACGGCAAAAATACGACGCGAAATGGACTCCACTAGCTTCTGGAAATATGCTGTACGCAATGCACCCCATACTTCCCGCAGAGCGTTCGACAATTCGGGTGTATTCTGAGGTCTCGGATTCCTGTGTTCGATTCCGCGTTGCATGGCATCCCAAATGTGTTCTATCATGTTCAGATATGGGGACTTGGGTGGGAATGGTAACACCCCAAACTCAGATGAATGCTCTGTAACGTACCAGGAGATGTGACGTACCTGCCAGAAGGACGCACACGACATAAAGGCAGATAGGAATCAGAATAAAATGTCCGCGTAGCTCAACTGGTAGAGTGACTTATTCCGGAATGAGGGGATCCGGGTTCGAACCCCGGCGCGGATAAAAATGACGGAGAAATTCACTTCGTTATAATGGCGCCCGAACTATCCGGATGACCCGACCGTTCACAATCTCGCAATGGTGTGATGTTATTTCCACACCGCGAGATAGGAAAAATAAGAGCAGCACTTCGAAAAAAAAAAAAAAAAAAAATAAGGGGGAGATGATGTAACGTACCAGGAGATGTGACGTACCTGCCAGAAGGACGCACACGACATAAAGGCAGATAGGAATCAGAATAAAATGTCCGCGTAGCTCAACTGGTAGAGTGACTTATTCCGGAATGAGGGGATCCGGGTTCGAACCCCGGCGCGGATAAAAATGACGGAGAAATTCACTTTATGGTTAGCTCCTCTAACCATAATGTGGCGTTCCGACACTTGTGTGGAGGTGCATTGTCCTGTTGGAACAGGCCCAACCCATCAGCATGAATGCAGGACATGAACGGGTGTACCTGGTCAAAAAGGATGCGCACATAGCGTTGGCCGGTTACAGACGTTTGTAGACGTACCAGGGGTTCCAGTGAAGTCCATCTAAACACACTCCATACCATTACGAACCGCCCACCAGCCGGTACAGTTCCCTGTTGACAGGCGGAATCCATGGCTTCATGGGGTTTGCGCCACACACGAATCCTTCCATCTGCCCGATACAGTTGGAAACGAGACACGTCAGACCAGGCTACTTGTTTCCAGTCATCCAGTGGCGGTGTTGCCGTGCCCAAGCGAGGCACATAGCTCTGTGTCGTGCACCCGTCAAGGGGACTCGAGTTGGGCGTCGGCTCCTAAAGCCCATATCGTGCAGGGTACGTTGCACAGTCCGGACGCTGATGCTTGTTGAGGCTCCAGCATTGAACACCTGCGACAGTGTTGCACGCCTATCGCGTGAAATGATTCTTGACAGCCGACGATGGTCACGTTTACCCAAGTTTTTTTACGGCCACACTGGTATCGTAGGTTGGAAGGTTTTGCCGGAATTCTTGTAGTCACGTTACACCCTTGCAATGGTCGTCCGTGAAAACCGAACTTCGTTTCTACCTCCGAAATACTATGGCCCATCTCACGAGCGCCAACTATGACACAGTGTTGAAAATCGCCTAAATCGTTATTACTTGATGTCATTCTCATGCCGAAAACAGCTCTGACAGCTGGCAAGGATGCTTATCGCTTTATATACGCACTGGCGGACGCAACCGAGTACGCGCATAGGTGACGTTGCTATGTATTTTGCATGAGCTCGTCTGTACTAGTTTTTCTGGCACTTCAGTGTAGGTCATTGTTAAAAATTGTTTGTCAAAAAATTTTTTTTTCATTTTCTTAAGATAAAGTGATCTTTTAAATTTTAATTATTACATTTTTCGTGTAAAGGGGGCCCCTTCGACTGGGGGGGGGGGGGCGGATCAATTGTCCCTTTTGCCCCCTATAAATCCGCCTCTGCATGTACTCAGTGGATTTCTTGGCAATGATTGCAGACGGGGATAAGAGAGTAATGGAATTGGAATGTGGCCCAAGGGAAAACAATTCCTGGAATTGTATCCATTGCCATTTTTACCCTTCAAGTAAGCGTTGCATTAGGAAGATTTGGTGCTGCTTTTGTCGTTAAACAGCGGTCAATCTCGCGTAGCCCTCAAGTAGGTTATCAGTAAAGGACAAAGTAGACACCATTAGAGATCTAGAAAATGTTGAAAAATATTGCTATATGTTATAATACAGGGTGTTTTATTTCAAAGTACAGTAGTATATTTAATAAGACAAATGTGAGATAGTTACAAAACAAAGAGTCAAGTATGAAGGAAGGTCTAAAGTTTCACTCACCACAATTACAAATGCTCAATGTGCCCTCCATCTGCTGCACGGACAACATCAAGCCGATAGCTGAATTCATCCCAAACGCATCGGAGAGTGTCTTCAGTCACAGAATTTACCGCGGCCGTGATTCTCGTTCGGAGTTCATCCAAGTCAGCGGGTAAAGGGGGAACATAAACACGGTCTTTTACGTATCCCCATAAAAAAAAGTCACATGGTATGATGTCTGGAGATTTCGGAGGCCAAACGTGTAGTTCCAAGTCATGGGGTACCCTGCGTCCAATCCAACGCTGAGGCAATGTGTCGTTTAGAAACCGACGAACTTGGAGGTTCCAATGTGGCGGTGCGCCGTCCTGCTGCAAAATGTAATCTTCAGAGTCGTCCTGCAGCTGTGAAAGTAGCCAGTCCTTCAGCATTGCAAGATAGCAGTTGTCCGTAACCGTGTTGTCCGCAAAAAAGAAAGGGCCATAAACCTTTCTAACAGAAACCGCGCAAAAAACATTCAGTCTTGGTGAATCACGTTCATGTTGGAGAGTTTCATGTGGATTCTCCAGTCCCCATATGCGAACATTGTGGCGCAAAACTTTCCCGCTTACATGAAAGGTTGCTTCATCGCTAAAAATCAACCTTTGTATGACGGTGTCGTCCTCCATGTCCTCTAACAGAATTGCACAAAAATCTTTTCGTTGTGTTTTGTCACCTCCACAAAGAGCTTGCACCAGTTGCAATATGTACGGCTTCAGCAGCAAACGTCGTCGTAAAACACGCCAAAAAGTCACATGAGGGATGGTAAGTTCGCGGCTCGCATGACGAGTAGACTTCCGTGGGCTTCGCTGAAACGCCTCGTGAATTCGTTGCACATTCGTTGATGAGGTGGTTGGTCGTCTAGGACTCTTTCCCTTACATAAACACCCTGTTTCTTCAAATTGTCGATACCAATGACGGATGTTTTTGCCCACTGGTGGAGCACTGCCGGAACGCCATTTAAACGCACTGTTACACGGCACTAGCAGTGTTCCTGCCGAGTCGGCCGGTAACGGTGCTTGAGACCTGAAGTACAATTTAGTTGGCCACGGCACCAGGTGAGAATCTCAGGTGCACTGCTGCACTCAAAGATTCACACCAGAACATAAAAAAATGAAAGTTGAAGAATGACCCGAAGCATAAGGCTTGGGTGAATCCACCTTGTGAACAAAATAACAACAACAAATAAAAAATAAAATAATCTAAAAAAAATGATACTTTGGGATCAGAGTTGTGATGAGGTTCACCCGCAATCACCAATTCGTGACTGAGTGTAGTGGTCCGGATCTTACTCCGGTACATTCAATCTCCAACCAGTCAGTACAACACTCACTTTCGCAAATAACACATGATTCTCAAATACACAACACAACATTTAATAACGTTCTGCGAGATTTAAACAGATCCGGCGCTCTCTAGGCGCATAGACAATTGCCCCTCATATGTGGGCAGCATACGGTGTCACACTTTACTGTCGGATAACGCAGCCGACTGAGTCTCCACCGGACTATCTGAACAAGAGATACTACTCGTTTACACACTAAATAGAGCTGCAGGTGATATTCATATACAATTGCTTAGAGAATGAAAAAAAAATTATATGCAAACGATCACATTAAAAATACTCGCGACACAAAATACACAAGCACGTTAATTTGCGGTATACGATTATAGGTGCGAAATACTGCCAAAGTTAATTAACTAAATCTAATAAGCATGCACATGCAAAACCCTGCTCCGCTGACGTTGGTCCTGAACCAAAGTTAAAAGAAACTGTCCCGCCCAGCGGAATTTGTGGCCACACCTTCTCCCTTATTCATGTAAAAAATAATCAGGAAATGGGCCCGGTAAGAAATTGAAATCTGTATGTGCAGGTATTTCCTCTGAGGTTCAGTCACTCAGCATTACTGCATCTATGTCCCTGCAGCTTTGGGTGTCGGGATGGCACAAGTTCGCAGATGTGCGAAGAAAGAAAAAGGAAATATTCATCTACTTACAGTTACGTGACTTTGCTGTGCAAATCCGTTGTGCATCACATAATATCACACGACAAAAAAAAAAACACACACACAGACACTTGCACCATGTGGCAGCACCGATGATTCAACACTTCACTTTGACGCTTGATGTAAATGAAGCACACAATTAAAAATGGTAATATCACGCCGCACTTTGTTGCAATGATTAGAGTGCACACTGATCTATTCTCGTGACGATTTGAAGGTGGCCGTTAAGCAAAATAGGCCCTCTCACATCTGCTGTTGCGGTTTCCAAGATTGATTTTCTGGGTTCCTGGGAAATGATTTCTGTTGTCGTGAAGAAATAAATCTGACCATCAACTATTTGGAGAGTGGGACACATTCAATTCCGCTGCTGCTATAGTTGATTCCGTCCGTCGCTACCTTCCGTCCTTTTTGACCGTTCATTCCCAATTCAGTCAGTTCCTTTCCGTTAGCAAACCATCTACCCTGCCTGAGTACGCAGTTCAAATATGCCACTCGCAGGTTTTGTTTCCATTTTTTTATCGAGTTGCGACCGCCAGCCCTGAGATTAATTTTCTCGGCCGAGCGAAATCAGACGTGCTTTTACCTTAAGCGTATATCAGCAACTCAACATTTCACCTGTATATTTGTTAGGTATCGAAGCCACCGCTCTTACGCTCATATTTTTCTTTCGCCATGTTTTTATATTGTCGCACTTACACGTAGTGGCTTCGCTGCTTACGTGACCACACACACGCACACATGGGGCCTCGCTTCGCCCCGTAAGACAAGCGCGTCTCTTCACTTCCTCCACGGTAGGGGATGAATGGGGGTGACGATTCCACACTGCAGTGGTTGGCATCCGAACCCGACTTTGCTTGGCTTCGCTTCTCATTGGAATGACCACTGTCCACTCGCAGACTTCTTAATTCCTCTGTAACTTGGCTTTCATTAGGCCAAACAGTCGCTGAGTTCCATTACGCTCCAGCCTAGAAATTTCTGCTTTATCCCGCGGATTTAGGCATTCTGCTGTCTTTATGGCAAACTGGCATCTCCAGCTGCCTCGAGTTGTCTCCATTTCTTACCAAATGCGGGGAGGTTTGCTGCTTCATTTTTCCCCAATTCATTTTTTGCAGATCCAAGGCATCCAGCCTTTCACATCGGAGAGCGCACAGACAACTAACTTTCTTCCTTATGTTCATGCCAAGTGCGAACTCTTATTCTTCTGCACGGACCACACAGAGAGCAATTGTTCTCGAAAATGCCCCAAACAATCGACGAATTTACGATTATTCGCTAAACCTTTTGTCCCCATCTTCATTCATTTACTCAAGTGGACCCCTCTTCGAAAGGTACCATTCCGTGTTGCTTAGTTTCCCGTCAGCTGCGCCCTGATATTTATGACCTAACAGAGCTATTCTGAGACCACCCAGCCAGAGAGAGAATTCTTCGCCTCTTTTCTTTCCAAACCCCCAGATAAAACTTTATCTGCTGTTTACACTTTTAAACTCCAATCAAGCCTCGAACATAATTAATACTTAATGAATTTCACACATCAACCACGACCATTAATTACTAAATTAATGGCGGGGGTGGAGTCGTAACATCGGTCCCTCCTCAAGAAATCCAGAAGTCTTCTTCTGTGCCTATCGCTTTGCTCTTATCAATTTCCAGAGTAACCATTGAGTGCTACCTTTTCCCACAGGTAGAAACAATTCAAAATGGCAAAAATATTGCGTTTCTTGCCTTCAAGAGCATTGGAGCGACTTCCCAATTATCCCGCAATTTTGTTAATTAATTTAGAGAACATCCGAAAGAAAAAACAACGTAAATGAGAAATAAATAAAAAAAAAACTGAACTGTAAAAGAACATGTGAGTCTGCCGAACTGTGATTCCTAGCTGCCTCATACAATACGCGACATGGCGGACAAATTTTAGAGTTTTCTTCAGGTTTTAGGAGGGGGTGTCCACTGTAACATTCCATCCCCCCATGAAAGAAAAAAAAAGGGATGACTGGATGAAGTTTATTCATCCAATCATTCTATTTTTTTTTTAACTGTAAACACTCAACCCTTTCCCACCGTCGCAAGGCACCTAATTCCGGATTTAAGTGCCCTGAGAGCGGAAGGAAAGTTTAAGGATTTCATCACACGTTCATTGCTACCCGTCGAGATATGCGGAAAGAAAGTTTAAATATGAGGCATAGCTTCGAGAATCCACGAGTTCCACAGATCTCTCACGTTCGATGCTCCTACACCCGCTTTTATCTGCGCTCGATGCCAAATTCTTGCGTTCCACTGTCTTCGTGTTAGCCATTTTGTTTTTCTTACCCACTAAAATTATGGCAGTTCTTAGAAAACAGCTTAAGGCTTACTTAATGCTAAATTATACAAAATTCGCACCGAACAAAACTAAATAAAAATAGTAATGGCAGTCAATTCGCACTTATTTTACGAACATGAGTGTTGTTCCGCTAGCTGCAAAATATAGGTATCGATCCTGGGACAACGGCACCATTAATGTTACACGGCACTAGCAGTGTTCCTGCCGAGTCGGCCGGTAACGGTGCTTGAGACCTGAAGTACAATTTAGTTGGCCACGGCACCAGGTGAGAATCTCAGGTGCACTGCTGCACTCAAAGATTCACACCAGAACATAAAAAAATGAAAGTTGAAGAATGACCCGAAGCATAAGGCTTGGGTGAATCCACCTTGTGAACAAAATAACAACAACAAATAAAAAATAAAATAATCTAAAAAAAATGATACTTTGGGATCAGAGTTGTGATGAGGTTCACCCGCAATCACCAATTCGTGACTGAGTGTAGTGGTCCGGATCTTACTCCGGTACATTCAATCTCCAACCAGTCAGTACAACACTCACTTTCGCAAATAACACATGATTCTCAAATACACAACACAACATTTAATAACGTTCTGCGAGATTTAAACAGATCCGGCGCTCTCTAGGGGCATAGACAATTGCCCCTCATATGTGGGCAGCATACGGTGTCACACTTTACTGTCGGATAACGCAGCCGACTGAGTCTCCACCGGACTATCTGAACAAGAGATACTACTCGTTTACACACTAAATAGAGCTGCAGGTGATATTCATATACAATTGCTTAGAGAATGAAAAAAAAAATTATATGCAAACGATCACATTAAAAATACTCGCGACACAAAATACACAAGCACGTTAATTTGCGGTATACGATTATAGGTGCGAAATACTGCCAAAGTTAATTAACTAAATCTAATAAGCATGCACATGCAAAACCCTGCTCCGCTGACGTTGGTCCTGAACCAAAGTTAAAAGAAACTGTCCCGCCCAGCGGAATTTGTGGCCACACCTTCTCCCTTATTCATGTAAAAAAAATAATCAGGAAATGGGCCCGGTAAGAAATTGAAATCTGTATGTGCAGGTATTTCCTCTGAGGTTCAGTCACTCAGCATTACTGCATCTATGTCCCTGCAGCTTTGGGTGTCGGGATGGCACAAGTTCGCAGATGTGCGAAGAAAGAAAAAGGAAATATTCATCTACTTACAGTTACGTGACTTTGCTGTGCAAATCCGTTGTGCATCACATAATATCACACGACAAAAAAAAAACACACACACACAGACACTTGCACCATGTGGCAGCACCGATGATTCAACACTTCACTTTGACGCTTGATGTAAATGAAGCACACAATTAAAAATGGTAATATCACGCCGCACTTTGTTGCAATGATTAGAGTGCACACTGATCTATTCTCGTGACGATTTGAAGGTGGCCGTTAAGCAAAATAGGCCCTCTCACATCTGCTGTTGCGGTTTCCAAGATTGATTTTCTGGGTTCCTGGGAAATGATTTCTGTTGTCGTGAAGAAATAAATCTGACCATCAACTATTTGGAGAGTGGGACACATTCAATTCCGCTGCTGCTATAGTTGATTCCGTCCGTCGCTACCTTCCGTCCTTTTTGACCGTTCATTCCCAATTCAGTCAGTTCCTTTCCGTTAGCAAACCATCTACCCTGCCTGAGTACGCAGTTCAAATATGCCACTCGCAGGTTTTGTTTCCATTTTTTATCGAGTTGCGACCGCCAGCCCTGAGATTAATTTTCTCGGCCGAGCGAAATCAGACGTGCTTTTACCTTAAGCGTATATCAGCAACTCAACATTTCACCTGTATATTTGTTAGGTATCGAAGCCACCGCTCTTACGCTCATATTTTTCTTTCGCCATGTTTTTATATTGTCGCACTTACACGTAGTGGCTTCGCTGCTTACGTGACCACACACACGCACACATGGGGCCTCGCTTCGCCCCGTAAGACAAGCGCGTCTCTTCACTTCCTCCACGGTAGGGGATGAATGGGGGTGACGATTCCACACTGCAGTGGTTGGCATCCGAACCCGACTTTGCTTGGCTTCGCTTCTCATTGGAATGACCACTGTCCACTCGCAGACTTCTTAATTCCTCTGTAACTTGGCTTTCATTAGGCCAAACAGTCGCTGAGTTCCATTACGCTCCAGCCTAGAAATTTCTGCTTTATCCCGCGGATTTAGGCATTCTGCTGTCTTTATGGCAAACTGGCATCTCCAGCTGCCTCGAGTTGTCTCCATTTCTTACCAAATGCGGGGAGGTTTGCTGCTTCATTTTTCCCCAATTCATTTTTTGCAGATCCAAGGCATCCAGCCTTTCACATCGGAGAGCGCACAGACAACTAACTTTCTTCCTTATGTTCATGCCAAGTGCGAACTCTTATTCTTCTGCACGGACCACACAGAGAGCAATTGTTCTCGAAAATGCCCCAAACAATCGACGAATTTACGATTATTCGCTAAACCTTTTGTCCCCATCTTCATTCATTTACTCAAGTGGACCCCTCTTCGAAAGGTACCATTCCGTGTTGTTTAGTTTCCCGTCAGCTGCGCCCTGATATTTATGACCTAACAGAGCTATTCTGAGACCACCCAGCCAGAGAGAGAATTCTTCGCCTCTTTTCTTTCCAAACCCCCAGATAAAACTTTATCTGCTGTTTACACTTTTAAACTCCAATCAAGCCTCGAACATAATTAATACTTAATGAATTTCACACATCAACCACGACCATTAATTACTAAATTAATGGCGGGGGTGGGTCGTAACATCGGTCCCTCCTCAAGAAATCCAGAAGTCTTCTTCTGTGCCTATCGCTTTGCTCTTATCAATTTCCAGAGTAACCATTGAGTGCTACCTTTTCCCACAGGTAGAAACAATTCAAAATGGCAAAAATATTGCGTTTCTTGCCTTCAAGAGCATTGGAGCGACTTCCCAATTATCCCGCAATTTTGTTAATTAATTTAGAGAACATCCGAAAGAAAAAACAACGTAAATGAGAAATAAATAAAAAAAAACTGAACTGTAAAAGAACATGTGAGTCTGCCGAACTGTGATTCCTAGCTGCCTCATACAATACGCGACATGGCGGACAAATTTTAGAGTTTTCTTCAGGTTTTAGGAAGGGGGGGGGGGTGTCCACTGTAACAGCACGCTGCACCGTAATCACGGAGTTGGTCTTGCTAAATTCGAGCACACAAAGCGCCTTTTGTTGCCTCGACGCCATTTTCTCACTCACTAAGCGTAGCGGCTGTTTGGACGCTCGTGCTGCCATCCAGCGGTAGTCATAAACTCTGGGCCACGCCCGTAGACATGATACGAGTCGCATTCATCGGTGGTTCGTGGTTGCCGAGATATCCACTTTTCAAATCGGGACATTCTTTATGAAGCACCCTGTATATATAGATATGTAATATAAGCGTCAGAGGCGTAAAAAGGGCGGGGCAGGAGAGACAGCTGCCCCGGGAGCAGGTCAAAGGAGGGCGCAAAAATCAGTTTTTTACAATCGTATTAGAATCGTAAATTAAAAACTTTGCACTAGCTTCTGGTACAACTTTTTCCCACCATACTTCGTCATTTCTCCATTCACATAATTTCCTTATAATATCTTTGGCCAGTTTCGGCAGCTTTGGCAGCTTAAAATTCGCATTTCTTCCTCAAAATGGTGCAGGGGATGTTAACTACTTCCAAACAAAAATTAAAGCGCTGTTGCCCGTACATTGCAACATAAGGATGTCGTTCACATTATTGCAGATTCTCCGGGGGCAATACAATCATTACTACCACTGCTGTAAGCTGCATTCCATCCGTTTAATGTAATTCCAAAGATCCAAACTTCAAAGCAGGTAGGAATTTTACCTTCTGTATTTTACAATCATAATGGCGTTCGGCGTCCAGCTGGGTTTCACTACTTAGAACATTCTTGATGTAAAGGTAAAGGAAATGCTTGAAACCTTTCTGCTGAGTGTTGGCCCCCATTTCCTGACCCCTATTTACTGTATCATACCCCAGTAAAAATTTCTAAGCGTTAGTTTGTTAAACTACAATGAAAACGGCAATGAGGGCAGCAGTAAATTCGAAAATGCGGTCCACCTCTGGCCTGCCAAAAATACACCAGCTGGTTCTTAAAATATACTGCACAACCGTTAATGGCTATTAGTTATCAATTAATTACAAGAAAATATGACAAAAAATATTAATCGTGAAGCTAAATGTCAGAGGTAACAAACCACCAGTGGCTAGTGTTAGTTATTTTGAAAAATTGTAATTGCATATGCGTGTGGACACTAAATAATACAAATTGTGAGTAATCAAGGCAGAAGACTACAGTTTTACCTAAAAACTCATGTAACATGCATGATTATAATATTTCAAGAACCAGAATGTTTCGTCCCAATGACTTCGGTGGTGATGGGAGGGAGGCGCAACATTTTGTGGTTTGCCCTGGGGACAGAAATACCTAGTTACGTCTCTGATAAGCGTATATGCATGTTCTCTCGTATGCATATTTTTACATGGTGGGATTACTCACCTCAAAACGGATTTAGCGAGCGCCCGGATTAAACGAAGATTTCCATCGGTTCCTGAGTTCCTCATTATAAGAGGGTTCTACTGAATGCACAAATATATATACTAAATTATATCTACCTATCTATCGTGTGTGTGTAATTTAGTGCAACAAATTTTAAGTATAAAAATTTCAGCATACATACGAGGCAAGTTGGCACACTGTGTGAATTGGCTCTTTATTGCGTTTTTCAAACATTTTACATACAAGCATGTAAGGAACAGACATGATTGCATGTAAAAAGAACAAGAGTTGAAACACGAATTTCCAACTTTTTACAGCTACGGATGTTTTTAGATAAATATGTTTTTTTTTCTATTGAAGATTTAACGATCACTGTGAGCAACTCGATGGGCTATAAGCAGTCGCTCGTCCCTAATTTAGGGCCACTGGTTCCAGGGAAGGGAGAGAGCCAGTGCGTAAGACAAAAACAGCATCCATGCCTCAGCGGGATTCGAACCCGGACCCCTTCCGGACAAATGGTCATAAGCCATTGTTTAGACCACTGCGCCACCGGGGAGGCGTTACTAGGGCGGGGCGGCTGCCCCAGCCACAGCTAAAGGGAGGGCGCAAAAATCACTTTTTACAATCTGATTGGAATTGAAACTTTTGCACTAGTCTCTGGTATAGTTTTTTCGGGTCATGCTTTGTCGTTTGTTTCTTTACAGATTTATCTTATATTTTGCTAGTTTCGGTAACCTTGGCAGCTTAAAATTCGCATTTCTTCCTCAAAATGTTCAGGAGGTGTTAATTACTCACATTCAGAAATGAAGGCGCGACAGTACGTATGTTACAGTAAAAGAAAAGGATGTCGTTCACATTGTTGATGGTTCTCTGTGGTATATTCGATCAGTGCTGCGACTGCGAGCCATGACTGTCAACTGCACATAGTACTGAAGGTTTAAACTCCGAACCAGTTGGGGATCTGACCTCCCTCTTCCTCTTCTATGTTTTCCAACCTAAACGGCGTCTCGCATCCAGCATCCAGAACATCATTCAGCATCCAGAACATCCTTGATGCAAGAGCACAAGGAAATGCGCGAAACCCTTTTCTGAATGTACCCCATTTCCTAACTTCTTTCGACGCAATTAAAGAGGGTAAAGTGCCGTTGACGTTTGGTACGACAAATGACACCCACTTCACAATGACCTATTTTTGGTACATACCTCAATAAAAAATGCTTAACCATTAGACTATTACAGTCATTTGCAGAAGTTTAAGGCCACCTGTCAATTTATTGAGAATTAAGAT
Source organism: Macrothele yani (assembly GCA_039090855.1). Lineage (NCBI taxonomy): Eukaryota > Metazoa > Arthropoda > Arachnida > Araneae > Macrothelidae > Macrothele > Macrothele yani. The sequence continues at coordinate 148,004,073 of CM076995.1, read as the reverse complement.
TTTCAAAGAAACAATAATTAATTACTAGTCAGAGATATTTGAAAAAATGACAGCACAGATGATTGCTTACATTCTTTAGAACACAAAAAGACCAAAATCAGTACTTTGTGTGCCCACCTTTGTATTTTATAACGGACAGAACACGATGTGGCATACTTTCAATGAGGGATTTGCAGTAGTCACTTGAAATGTCTTTGTACCACACGTACTTTATCGCGTCAATCAAAACTTGGGAATTTGATGGCTGTTTTTCTGTTATCTTATCTTTTAAAATGGTCCACACATTTTAAATGGTGTTAAGGTCGGGACTATTACCGGGCCAGTCAAGCACAGTTATGTTTTTCCTCTGCAGGTAGTCCTTTACTGTCTTTGATCTGTGACATGGAACACCATCGTGCATAAAGATTGTGCATCTGTGCACTTGAATTGAGTTAACAGCTTCTCACGTAACATTTCTACATAAAAAGAACCAGTCATGGTAATAGTGCCTATCGGCAAAAAGGATAATGAAGTAGTACCGGATGCTGACATAGCACCCCATATCATCTGTCTAGGCGGATGTCTCACGGTGCTAACGGTGTATTTTTCATCAAACCTTTTGCCTTTTGGTCGTCAAACATGTTCTTCACGTGATTCAAACTGACACACAGTTGATTCATCGGAAAAAAGAACTTGGCTCCAATTTTCAGCAGTCCACGATTGATGACGCTTCGCAAACTGGAGTCTCTTCTTTTTCATGACAGAGGTTAGTCTAGGTTTATGTGCAGGTTTATAAGACTTTAATCCAGAACCTTTGCTAAAATATCGGGAAACAATGCAGATACTATTATCAGACCCTTTTGAATGTAGAAAGGCCTTGATTTTCTTGCACGAACTCCTCGGAGAACGCATAACTATTCCCCTTGTTGTATTGCCATCACGTGGGGTTGATTTCCTTGGTCGTCCACTTCTCTTTCGGTCGCTAAATTCACTTGTGTCCCGATATTTCGTGACCGTACTAGGAATAGCAGCCTTGCTCACATTCACCTTTCTGCTTATGTCACGTTCGGAGTATCCTTAATGACATAAAGTCCCTATTTGTGCCCTTGAGAACACTTAATGAAGCTTTTTTGCCCATTTTTCGCTATGTAGAAATACGTACAAAACCTCTCAGCATGAAAACCAGAAGCAAAGTGACGCTCGCACGCTTCCCCCAACTCTACCAACAGCTGCCGCTGTGGAATGATGCAACACCGACCGAAAGTTGAGTAATACAGACAGTAGCTAACACAATGGACAGAAATCTCCTAATACCAACAGGTGATCTTAAACTTTTGCAAATGACTGCAAACGACATCCAGTCGGGTAGCTGGATACTAACTAGTAAAGGCCCTGCCGCGACAGTAAGCTACTGTAGGAAGGCAACTGAACGAAACTTAGACAAATAAATCCACCGAAAAACGTACTTGAGGTACATTCTTTGTTTTGCCCCTAATAAGGATTTCAAGTTCTTAAATTGGTGTGTGCGTGATTTCTTTTCTGAGTTAAACTAGATAGTAGAAGAAGTTTAAGTTTGCGTTAATTTTCTGTTAAGCAATGAAGAATTCATGCTCAATTTGTGTGCGTATAGATTGATAGATAGATAGATAGATATAAGACCAAAAAAGAGGGTGAAAAATCACAGACGGGGCGCAGTATTTGTGGTTTGCCCCAGGCGCAAGAATGCCTAGTTATGCCTCTGTATGTATGAGTAATTGAAATTTTGTTATTGCTGTGATAGTAACGTTTAAAATTTATAAAACTACATTTTTCGTTACATGTTTTTTCATCGGGACGCATTTTTAATGTAAAGTTAAGTCTATAAGTGACCCCGGCCTGATTTGATCATCCCAATCAGCTCCTGGCGCCATGTACGACCATTGGTGTAGTTGGGCCAGAACGCCCCGGAAAGGTACTTTTTTCTAGGCGGCGCTTTCCGGTGAACCGTAAATAGCAGCATAGTTTGTTTTCTTTTTAAATTGCAAATGTCCTACAAATTTTTTCCAATAAAAAAATGCAACAGAAAAACTACAAGTTATAGTGGAATTAATGTCCCATGTTTATTTGAAGGTGGAGTTAGTCTCTAAATTCATTCTCACTTGGCAGTCCCAAGTGGTGAAATCTTGTTCCTTGAATGCCAAAATATGTAAATCCTGAAGTCTCATTTCAATGGATCACTATACTGTCTTTGTACTATAAATATACGAAAGTAAAAAGGGGAGAGGCGGAACGGGAGAGGGGCTAAGAAGGGAAAGGTATTGAAGACGTAAAGGCAGAACACGTTCTTTTATTTTTTACGCTTTCCAACCGTAGGTTGAAGAAGCGTATATGCTGCAGCTTTTTCCGTCCGTCCGTCTGTAGCACGATAACTCACGTAAAAATGGTTCGATTTCGATGAAATTTTAGTATGTGGTAGGGGACCACCAGGGGACAAACCCTATTGAAAATGGGTGAAGTGGGGTCAAAGGTCCTGCCATAAGAGCGGGATCCATTCAATTGCCCTTATGCGTCATAAGGTGCGTAAAAATGGTTCGATTTTGATGAAATTTTAGTATGTGGTAGGGGACCACCTGGAGAGGAACCCTATTCAAAATGGGACAAATGGAGTCAAAGGTCAGGACATAGGATCGGGATCCATTCCATCGCCTTTATCCCACACTAATAAGGTGAACGTCAAGTAATTTTCTTTCTATATTTCCAATGGAAAACCTTTTGTACACATTTTCTTCACAATTAGTGTGTTCCCAAGGATGGAAATTTGAACATCGATTAAAATAACTTCATACTATAACTTGGAATACTTAACATTTTCTAAAACATAAGCATAATTATATTAAAAATAATAACGTTTCCTTTGGTGGTGTTGAAACCAGAAAAAAGATGGCGCGACCTGTACTTTGATGACGTCAGTGGACAAATAAATGTTGGATTGCATAATTACGGTTATGGTTTAGAAAATATTATTACGGTTATGGTTTAGAAAATATTATTACGGTTATGGTTCAGAAAATATTAAGTATTCCAAGTTATGAAATGAAGCTATTTTAATCGATGTTCAAATTTTCATTCTTGGGAACGCATTAATTGTGAAGAAAATGTGTACAGAAGTTTTTTCATTGGAAGTATAGAGAGCAAAATTACTTGACGTCCACCTTAAAGTAGCAATTCTTGTATGTATGTATGTACATTTTATTTTGAAAACGGCTCTAAGAATTTTGATGAAAGTCGTTAACCTACCGTTTCCTGGTACTAGAAATCGATTTAGCTTGATCTCGACTTTAGGAGAATTCGTTTAGTGGGTAAAATAACCACCCCGAATTATAACGTTTTTAGTGTCATGGCGTCGTTCCATTAATGTTTCCAATGCTTATAAATCTTATGACGACACAATCTCGCGTTTGAGAATGTTGGCGCGCTGTCACGCCATCTGTCTCATTATGTCACGCGTTGTGTGTGGATCCTATTAAAGTTTTATGACGTCATACTCTTGTGAGCAGATGGTCGCGATTCCCATCTGCTTCATTACGTCACGCGTTGTGTGGTATGTCCGTCCGCACGATAACTCGCGTAACAATCGTTCGATTTCGATGAAATTTTAGTATCTGGTAGGGTATCACCTGGGAAGGAACCTTATTTAAAGTGAACGGAATGGGGTGAAAAGTCAGTACATAGGAGCGGGATCCATTCCACTGCTCTTATGCGTCATAACTAACGTAAAAAAGGTTCGATTTCGATGAAATTTTAGTATGTATTCAGGGACCACCTGTCCACAAACCCTATTGAAAATGGGCAAAATGGGGTCAAAAGTCAGGACATAGGAGCGGAATCACTTCCATCGCCATTATGCGTCATAACTTACGTAAAAATGCTTCGATTTGGATGAAATGTTAGTATGTTGTAGGGGCCTGCCTGGGGACGAATACTATTGAAAATGGGCGAAATGGGGTCAAAGGTTAGGACACAGGAGCGGGATCTATTCCATAGCCCTTATGCATTATAACTTAGGTAAAAATGCTTCGATTGCGACAAAACTTTATCATGTTATTTCGGAGGTATACCGAACCGGTTCTGTTGAATATCATCGATATGGGATCAAGGGACAGGGCGCAGGACCGAGATTTATTCCACAGTCATTATTCTCATAACTTGAGTAATGATTTCTGGTATGTTGGAAAGCGTATTATAATCAATGCATTGCATGATTTTACAAACTTGTTTCACTTAGTTTTGGTTAGCACTAGACCACAGTCAGGAGCGTAACTACCGAAGAGCAGTTGGAGCAGCATGTTTCAGGCGCAAGCTTTTGGAGGGAGCAAAGGTTTTCGTATTAGAAAAAATCATTAAAATGCGAAATGTTAAAAAAATTGCTCCAGCCAAAGTAAAAAAAAAAAAATCGTATTAAAAAAAGAAAAGATAAACAATACTTCACAGATATCAACAACGGTTTGACCGCCGCCTCGGTGGTGCAGTGGTTTAAGCGATGGCTTCTGATCATTCGTCCGAGTTGGGTCCGGGTTCGAATCCCGGTGAGGCATGGATGTTGCGTTTGTCTTATGACCCTGGATCTCTCCCTTCCATTGAACCAGTGGCCCTAAATTAGGGACGGGAGACTGCTTATAAGTCCACTGAGTTGCTCACGGTGGTCGTTAAACCTCACACACAAAAAAACCTGTTGTAGCGGTGTCGCACCGAAGTGATAGGCTAGATGTAAGATATCCGTTGGACATGTTCTGGAGGTCTGGGTCCACAATTATTGCATCTGAAAATGTGCTTTTCTAGACATCTCCAAAAACTGTCAAACATTCGAGAGCTTACCGAATTGATACTAATACGTAATCAAGCGTCCAGCAGCGTTCGGAGTGTTGTAACTGGGTGTTTAATTTTTCTGACATTGCCAGAAACGACTGCAATGGCTGAGAGATCTTTCTGCAAATTAAAGATAATAAAGAACTACTTAAAAACCAGTATGTCCCAGCATAGCATAAGTACTTTAGCAGCTATATTAAATTAATATTATTAATTGAAAGATCAAGAGCTGATGCATTGGATTTGGACCATGCGACTGACAACTTCAGAAAACAAAAAGCAAGGAAAAGGAAATTTTAAATAGTGGTAAGATATCAATGCAAAAATTTTTATACACTTCAAGTTTTTGTAATTACTTTCTTAAACTTTAAAGAAAAACAAAATATGTATAATTGATTTCACTTGCTTTTGATTTTTAACTTTCCGTTGATGATGTAGGGTATATACTGTAGATTATCCTTAATATATGAGTTTTTCAATTAATTTAAAGGAAAAATCACCATGGGGTGTAATATACCCCACATTACCAACGGAAGATTAAATTATGCATGATACAGCATACCAGGGCTTAGACAGAGGAAAAATATTTTTTTCCCCCAACCTTGCAAACATTGATAAGAATTTTCAGCAATTTTAGGGTTAGTTTAAGCAGTTTTACCCTTATCAAGATTTTTTTACATGTTTTGTGTGTACAAATGAATTAAAATGGGCAACCTGGTTTACAACAGCGACGTTCGATGGGGAATGGGAAGGGCGGGGGACAAAGCTAGGAATTGCTCCTGGGCGCAGATTTTGTAGTTACGCCACTGAATACGATGTACGACGCAACAAAAATGTAGCAATCATTTCAAAGCCGCGGTGGCGCAGTGGTCTAAGCGATGGCCTCTGATTATTCGTCCGAACGGGGTCCGGGTTCGAATCCCGGTGAGGCATGGATGTTGTGTTTGTCTTACGGCACTGGCTCTCTCCCTTCCCTGGAACCAGTGACTCTAAATTAGGGACGGGCGACTGCTTATAGCCCATTGAGTTGCTCACGGTGGTCGTTAAACCTCCAATCAAAAAAAAAAAAAAAAAAAAATCATTTCAAAGAACAGACAAGAAATGAAATTGAAGACTATTTGAAACACTGGCGGATCCAGCATTTATTTCGTTGAGGAAGTGGTGGCGGTCGGGTGGAATGCAGAGTGAGTAAGCAAACCTGCAGTTGTTGTTGGCTAACATACAAATCTTGTAATCACTTCTATGTTTTGGCAGATTATTGTTACCTTACGCAAAACGAGTGGACAAGAAACTACTCGCTTTGAACTAACAAACTGAATCAGGACGAAAAATATTGATAATAAATTGAGATGCTGACAGTTTTCAATTCAAAGGTTTTTTTGTAAAATGTCTAACTAGACAAAAATAAGGTTTTGTTGAAATGCAGGTTCCTGAAAACTTCCTACGCCGTCACTGTGCCTCCAAACCACTTTAGGTTCCATTTGTGCTTGTGGTGCCATCTGGAGATATTCTGCAGTTTTTCAGTAGTGTCACTGAACAAAATGACGTCTACACGAGAATTAATTTCACTATTTTCTGATTTACTACATTTGGATGGATTCCAGCAATGCGGGTTGGGGTCATGTGAATTTTTTATAGATGTTTGGAATAAAATCTCTCTTTATACTTTTGTAAAATCACAAGTTTAATTTTTATTTTAAAAAAATATTGATTTATTGCACACTTATAATAATTTATAAAAATACTAATATAAAATATCAACACTTTTTTTTTATTTGCTTATAATTATGTTTCAACTTTTAAAACATACGTCAAATCTTGTAGATTAATAATCGCTTTTCACATATTTTTTATTTTTCTCATGACAGCGGGAGAGGGACAATCGTACCACGTTTGATCTCTAAATATCCCCATTCCCCTTCAGAAATCAGGTGAAATCATCGTTTCTGTTATGACACAATATTTTTTTCCCTTGCTTATTCAATTTCTTTACGTTGAATTTCCTTGAATAGTTAACAATAATCTTAAAAAAAATTTAATTATATCATAAAATTTCATAGAACTTTTCTGCATTTTCATACTTTAAATATTTTTATACCTGCCATCGCGTAAATGACATCTACGATGAGGGTTCAGAGAAGAGTGAAATTTGTTCAGACGCTTTTGTGCAGTAAATCTGCTACGTAATATATATATATATACATAAAAATACATTTTATATATATATAAAGGTACCAGTACGAGTTCTTCCAGTCCTCCCAGCAGATGTTGCACACAGGGGTTTATCCAGGAATTTCAAATTGTTCGTGCTGAAAATGTTTGGGGAGTGTTGCATGAAAGCAAATTTTTCCGAGTGAAAATTTTTGTAGTGGAATACGTATTGTTTTTTGACTTAGGATAAAAACTGGGGAACACTTCAAAAGTGACTACTGTTGATATTTTGTGGTTAAGAATGGTTACAAATGAAAACCCTTTTGCAAAGCTTCACATAGTTTTTTTTTTTTTTTTAATTAAAATGGTTTGCTGAAACAGTAGACACTGATATTTTCGCAAATCTTATGCATGCTGATGTGATTCAAAAGTATAATTGCAAAATCTGTAGCAGGCTAAAATGAAGAGATACGCACATATGTTTTATGGTTGCAATGACTGACTTAAACAATAAAACTAAAAAAGAAACATTTGATTGCTTTATACATATATATATATATATATTTTAATTGCTTCCTAATAAGAAGTACCACATTCCATAGTGGGAGGAATTATATCTCCTGTCTGGGAACAGAAGCGAGGAGTGCGAGAGCCAAAACATCTCACAAGACCGATCAGAATGAGAAGCGAAGAAGTTTATAAAACAGGTAATAATCAAGCATCGGTTAACTATCACTGTGTATGACCGCGCTGGTCGTTCCTCGCTCTTGCGGTTTTCTGAAGGCAACTGCTGGTATACGAATTTTTTTTTAAAAAGTAAAATTATTGCATTATGGTAGAAAATAGACTGTTAAAAATTTTGCTGTAGGTACACCAAAAAGTGGCGCTACTCCAGCTGCACCACTTTCGCAGAAAGATACACCACTGTGTGGAGCAAACGAAACCCAAAAACATGGTGCAACCTTCCACCATAATGTGGACGAACCTTGTACCATAACGTGGTGCAAGGTTGCACCAGGCTGTGGCGATTTGTTTGCCCCACACAGTAGTGTATCTTTTCTCAGAAAGTGGTGCATCTAAAGTAGCACCACTTTTAGGTGCAACCTACCAAAATTTTTCAACAGTGTACTGAATGTGAAGTGGAGGATTCATGTAACTGCTACTGACCAGTAACCACCGTGCTTTATGATAACAAAAAGGCGCTAATACCTAAATATTAAAAAGGAAACTTTCGCATTTATATAAAGTAGTAAAAACTTTAGTACCCTTTAGTACCGTGCCATTTTTTATGGGTAATACACTGCCTGACAGAGAAACTGCCACACCATGAAGGGATGCTCGAAAACAGACCAAACTGCACACACAAATAGCCAAGTAGGTCCAGAACAAATAATTTAATTGTCAGTGGCTGAATATACAGGATGATGAATAAGGAGTGTGGCTCCTATTTTGGGCAATACGGCGTTCAATCCGACGTGGCATCGAGGCAATGAGAGTCCGAATAGAGTCCTGGGGCCGTATCATGGACCATGTGGTGTTGATCCGAGTCTACAGTTTTTCATTTTACGGAGGTGGGAGGGTATTCAACCCTCCCACCTCCGTGAAATGATTCCCTGTCGCCGTCGCCAGGCCGTGTGGCGCTCCAATATCGCGGAAGAATCCGCCCTTTGGCCACATCGCCTCCAGACTCTCACACGGCGATCATCTGTGGCAAGACAGAACCGCGATTCGTCGCTGAATACCACACTGTTCCATTCCGCACCCCAGCACGCAGCTCTGGAGTGACACAACGCCAAGCGGTGATGAGGATGGCTCGCTGTTAAGGGCAGCCTTCACAACGGACGACTGGACAGCAAACCAGACACAGCCGATCAGCGCAACACTGTCCGCGTCGATATTGGAGTTTCCAAGCCTCCCCGTACACTCCGCAAAATGGCGCCCATTGTGGCATGTGGGTCCGCTACGGCATGACGTCGGATGCGACGATCGGTGCGCTCGGACGTCAGTCTTTGTGCTCCGGTCCTCCTAAGTCGTTGCACAGATCCTTCCTAGGACCACTGTCTCCAAATGAGACTGATGGTTGTGACATCCCGTTGCGTTTCTTCCGCAATACGACGCAAGGGCCATCTGGCGGTTCGGAGGCCTACGATAACACCTCTCACGAACTCATCCGTTTGATGAAATCGCGTACGACAGCGTCTTAACGGAATTAGCACCCCTTGTTCGTTCTCCAGACACGGTTACAGCAGAACCATTCACTTCTCGAAGCCGTGACAACGTCTCGACTGATGGCATCACAGGCTGGTTGTCCGCTTATATCCCCCGCGCCGTTCGTGCCATTGACCTGCAAATGCAATCATTTGCATAACATGTACGTGTTCACCCACACTGCAATTTGCATGGCGCTGCGTTCACGTCATCATGGTGTGACATTTTCTCTGTCAGACAGTGTATTATTGACTATTGATCGTTTTTATACAGTTGTTAGGAAGTTAAATTCGTAGCCTGTGCCTTGTCATAGTTGATTGTCACGGCAAAAGCCAAATTTAAAAGATAGCTATGACACAACATTTTGTATAAAAAAAGCTATTTTTCCATTTTAAATAAGGTTAGCTTCTGCTTAATAATAATGCCGCGTACATTCACTGAATAATTTAAAAATAACAATTACAGTGTGTCCGAGAATTATTGGACACATTACAAAATTATATAAAACAAAACATTAAACAGATAGAAACTGTACTAACTTACAATGCAACTACACAAGTTAATAAATTTCGATGTGAGATTCCTTGGTTGGTCGTAGTACGTCCAAGCGATACTCGATTTCATGCCATGTTTTGGCTAGCATCTGAGGAGTTATGGAATTAATAGCAGCTGTGATACGCTGCTTCAGTTCCTGCAAATTACTACAAGGCGTTTGATAGACACGATCCTTCACATAACCCCACATGAAATAATCCAATGGAGTTAGATCTGGAGATCGAGGAGGCCACGGAATGGGACCACCACGCCCAATCCATCTGTTGGGGAAATGCTCATTTAGGCACTTACGTACACACGTTGACCAATGCGGAGGCGCGCAGTCTTGTTGAAAAACGGCGTTGTCATATCTTTTGATCTGGGGTATAGCGAAATTTTCTAGCATAACCAAGTAAATGTCACCATTTTTTTCGCAGAAGAAGAAAGGACCAAGCACTTCTCTTTTTGATAGGGCGCACCACTCATTGAATTTTGGAGAATCGCGTTCCAGTTCAATAGCAGCATGAGGCGGTTTCTCTGCTTGCTTTACCAACGGATTTCCTGGGGCTTCGTCGGAAAATTTCATTAATTTGGTCAACCGTCTAGGCCAACCGGCTCCTCCACGATGTTCCACAATGCCAGTTTCTTTAAACTGTTTCATCCACTACTTAATTGAATTCGTTGACAGAGGATTACAACCATACTCTAAACGGTACCGTCTTTTAACTTTAATGACAGACTTTAATTCCGCAAGCCATAACACACACATCGCCTTCTGCTGTACGGATGACATGACTACTGATTGCGCATTTATCATGCATTCCTCAACAGGCCACACCTAGCGCCAACTATCGGATTCTGCGAATAACAATTCTGCAAAACAAAAATATCGAAACCGTGTTAGCAATACGTGACATAGAAAAACAGACGATGCTCATAGTTTTTTTTTTTTTTTTTTGTACGTAATTTTGTAATGTGCCTGATAATTCTCGGACACCCTGTTTTTCTTAAAAAGATAAGCAAATTCTTTGGTTGTGTAGCATTCTTAACATTCTTATCTTTTAAATATTTCGTCGTCCCTTTTGAAGCCATTTGTGATAAGCTTGTTCAATGCACTGATTCTACACTTTACTATCTTCATGGGTTGGGCTCGTAAGATTGGAAATTTTCGGGCTTCCTATTGAAATTTTGATTAAGGCGTCTACATGTGCTTGAAGCGCCATCTATGGGATTCTGGGAATAACATTTCCCCTCAGATGACAGAATACGGTTCATTGTCGAAAATGTCCTTTCAATAATACACACGCAGTTTCAACAGGAAGCAGTGAAAAACGCATAGCTGCAGCTGACAGCGAAGGGAACATGGATTTTTTCTGCACCACATGTAAGCATTAGAAGATTGCTTTGAGTTTCAATATTCCCAAGGTATCTCCTGTAAATGTTAAACTCGTTCTTTATGTCATTTTCATTGGTTCCACACATGTTGGCAATTTTTGCAAAGTGAGAGCTTTCCTGTTTTTTCGGCGAATCTTATGGAACTTTTCCGATTTCTCAAATTGGTCAGAGAATCGCTGGCTCATTTTTTGTATAATTTTGTTCTTGTAGCTATATATAAACTTTAAAAAATCCTTATCAGTCATGTCGTTATCTTCCATTTTTATGTCATGTTCCTGAGCCTTTTTGTAAACTTCCATTGCTTCTAACATCAAATCATTGATTTCAATATCCTCGATGTGTTTTTTGCACCGAATTTATCAGTACCATCGCCTCCGTTAAGTTTTCTTGGGAGGACTGCAAGGATTTACTGAGACCAACTAGTGATACTAAAAGAGTAGAAAGTAGCACGAGGATGAAAATCGTCGATTTCTTTCGAAAATGAAGCAAAAGTCCCCCAGCATCAGACGAATAGTCACCAGCCTCAATGTAGATGATCATATGTAGAGGAATTTAGGAAGGGAGTGCCTGACCCCAGGTCTTAAACAACCCTTAGAAATAGGAAACTAGGAGATTTGGGCTAGAGCGCCCGATAGGGAAGTGACACGGAAGCGAAGTAGAAAGGGGAGGAAGACGCCCTTATTTATTACCGGGGGCAGTACCCGGGGTCCGACGGCTTAACGTGCCCATCCGACGCACGGCGGGTATTTAGTGGATCGAGCGTTCGTTCCTGCCTGGGATCGAACGTGAGGCCCTTCCCGTGGCAGTCACGAACGTTGCCCACTCGGCCACCCGCGGCCTCCTCAATGTAGATATTTTCTAAGGCTATACATATACGTGGAAGCATAATGCTCTACGACTACTTTTAACACTGCCTTCATGTGACAACCATCTCGTTTCCCCTGGTTGAACAAGTTTATGAGACATGTTATTGACCACCATTTCTTCCATGTGCAAAATTGACAACCTTTTGTGTCTTACTATGAATGTGCTGTCCAGCTTATTAAGCGCGCTCAGTACTCTCTTGATATGAGGACTTTGTCTGCAGCTGTTAGCAAGAGCGAGTTGCGAAAGATGGCTTCGGCAGTGTACAAATAATAAATTTGGTGCATGCTCTTTCAGCCTTGCTTAGACGCCACTCACATTTCCGCTAAAATTGGCACCGTCATCAAATGATACTGCAGAGATGTTCGCTGGATTAAAACCTTATTTTCTTAGCACAGTAATCAACACATTTGTAATATGCTCTGCTTTTGTTGACTGTAGGTTAACTGCAGATGAAAAGGTTTCTTCAAACTTCGATTTTTTATCTTCACCCTCAGCAACGATATGACAAACACAAATGCTAAGCACTTCACGACCACTGACGTTTGTGCATTCATCAGACATGACTGAATATCATGGAATACCTTTCAGCCGTTCAGCAATTGCTCCTGTAACAGCTTCACCAAATGCTTCTAAGAAATCTGTTATTGCAGTGGATGCTAAGTGTGAGTATTCTGTGGATCATTTTTAATTCAATTAGACAGATTACCAGATCCATCCACAAAAGCAGCCATCGCAACTAGATTAGGCCAGCTCGATATCGTGTGCGTAATTTCCGATCAAAATAAGTACACTGCTGGCCACCCAAAATGCAATACCAAGAAGGACACGAGATAGCAAAGCCAGATTTACTGGACACATAACAACAGATACAAAGATGAAACGATTGAGCTTACAGGCCCGTGCGACTTGCGGAACACGCAGATATCAATAGTTCGTGTGGCCCCCATGGCTGGTAATAACGGCGGCTACACGCCGCGGCATCGAACGAAAGAGGCTTTGGATGTGGGCTTGGGGTATGTCGGTCCAGGCTGCTTCTACACGTTGCCACAGTTCATCAGGCGTAGCCGCGGGTGGTGCTTGCCCGGCCATTCGGTTGCCGATCAGCGACAAGACGTGTTCGATGGGAGACGTATCGGGAGAACAGGCAGGCCACGGCAGCAGTGACACCTGGTGAGCCGTGAATAATTGTTGCACGATGCGCGCATTGTCCTGTTGAAACGTAGCCGCTGGCAGTTCTTGCAGGTAAGGAAGGACTACAGGCTCCAAAACGTCGGAGATGTAGCGGTGGCTGTGGAGTGTACCGGCGATGCGTACCAGAGGAGTGCGGGTGTCATATCTAATTGCGCCCCAAAACATAACGCCAGGCGACGGACCGGTATGGTGATGCCTAACGCAGGCGCCATACAGTCTCTCGCCGCGGTGCCACCCCACGCGGATCCGACCATCGTGGTGTTGCAGGCAGAAGCGGGATTCGTCTGAGAAGACAATGCCGTGCCATTCCGTAGTCCAGGTGCGGCGTTCAACGGCCCACTGCCGCCGCACTCGCCGGTGGTTTAACGTCATTGGTAACCGAAGCAATGGGCGCCGTGTGACAAGTCTCCGCTCCTGCAGACGACGTCGAACGGTACGTGCTGACACAGGTTGTTGCGCAATACACCCTAATTCCTGGGCTAACGTTCGTGATGTGGCGGTGCGAGCCGTCGATGCCCGCCGCACAAAATGCCTGTCCTCTCGTTCGGTGGTGTGCTGCGGCTGCGGCAATCGCTCACGTCCGTCCGTAAGTTCCTCCTGCACCCACCGAATCCATACTCGCCTCACTGTGGCTGGATGTCGTCTCAAACGGGCACCGATGTCTCTGTACAATAAACCGCTGTCGCGATAAGCCACTATTCGCCCTCTGTCGATCTCCGAAACGTGCTGGAATGACTGCCGTATTCTGCGACGAGGCATCAGGAAGCTTCCCACGCACAGGTCCGGCAGCACAACACACTTCCACTACTTAGACCCCGCCTTCTGTGCACCCTTCTATATAGTGCTTCTCGTTGGCGTGCCGGGCGCACATGATTTGCATATGGCCAGCAATGCTAATCGTTTGCATGTCCTCTCGCGGGCGACGCATGCTGCGAATTTCAGGCCAATCGGATGCTTCCTTCTTGGTGTTCCATTTTGGGTGGCCAGCAGTGTAGTATGCAAGTTTTAGCAGATCCTTAGTTGCGTTACTTTCTTTTTCCATCTGTTTATTGGACTGCGCACCCTTCCGTTTTGTGTTAGATGCAGCGAAGGCCATTATATGTGAACGGCTTTGTTCACGTTTTAAAGCCTTTCCCACTAATTTCTTTGAAGCAGATAGTTGAACTAACTCGGTCACCCATGGACCAGTTTTAATTTTACCAAATCTGCAGCAAATGCTGCATTTGTATTCTTCAGATGTACGTTCAATCCAAGGATATTTCAAGTACTAAGATGCTTTCTTTCGTTTCTCAGTGAAACTCTCCCTCATTATACAGTATCTGGTCCCATACATTTTGATGGATTATCTACATCCGATGCACTCTTTCTTTCACTAGGCACTTGTTATGGCAGATCCGAGAGCACAAGAAAAGGAACAACTGCTGTATTACGTTCTGTTGCATCCTGATAGAAGGTCTTAAATACAAAGTTTTGATTTCATAACTCCAGCTGTTTGAAATTTACAAAATTTATGTTTAATTGATTTATCTTTATATCCAACGCTGTTTTACCGATTTCGTTTAAATTCGACGGAGTTATTATTTCAGAAGGTGATACCAACTTACTATTTGAAACTTTTCATCTTGTATCTTCCCTAGACATTGTATCAGAAAATTTCTTGGCTGATTTCTTTTCAAAACGAACCCGATTTTCTCCTTTTTTTCAAACTTTGTAAAACAATTTTCCTTTGCCAATAAGTCCCGAATGCCGAATTTCGAGTTTGTAACTGAAGCCATTGAAAAAGTTCTTGACGGATTTCTATTTAAATCGAACATTCTTGACCGATTTCATTCAAATTCAACGGGGTGCTTATAGAAGGTTCTGAATTCTCGATTTGTCGCTGAAGCCATTTCCGAGAGAGCAGATTAGAAAATTTTCTTGGGAGTTTTCTTCTTAAATCAAACGTCATTTAAGGGATTCTTTTTTAATCGACAAAATTATTATTTTTCGCTAATATGTCCAAAATACCGAATTTGAAAATTGTAACCCAAGTCATTGAAGAGATATTGTGTTACAAAGGTATGGGAACACAGACAGACTCCGCGAGAAAAAAATGACCCTTATAGCTCTTTCATATAAACAAAGTATATGAATGGAAAGTAAAAATTCAGGACATTTCATAAAAATATTTGTGAATGATTATTTTAATAACAGTGTAAAGCATTTCATAGCTTCATTTGCTTGTGAAAGTAGACAAGTGAACTCTCTTTGTCGTTACCCTAATATACAGTATTTCAGCTAAAAAAATGTCTTGGACCTGTGGGATCTATTCCTGATTGCGCTACTGCACACATCAACGAATGAAAATTCAAATAAAAAGCAAAAAAAACAGGCCTTGCCTGGGCTTTCGAATAACCCCAAAGTGTTGGCTTCCCACAGAAATTTCGTTTCCCAACTTACTTTGTTAAGGATTGTGATACTACTCACACTCAACCAAATGATGCGAGGGCAAGTGCGAGCTGGTCCAAAAGCTGATTTGTCTTCGCAATTGGGACTGCGCTTTTTGTCCGGCATTAAACTGAATGATAATCAAAAGTAAATAATGTTTAAAAAATTCACACTATGTCTTCCTCTTGTGATCGTTTCTTTCTGTGTATGAACTTGTCGATCATATACATAGCTTCGATTTCTTTCGCCCCGCACGGGGATAACTGGTTTTCCAGTTATTTGGGGAGCAGCGCCCCCACGGCCCGAGCTGACCTTGTGACTAGTCAACATCTGATGTCATGCCACCGCTTTGCTGTTGGTGTTTGCAGGGACGGCTGTTCATCCAGCTGTTGGGGAGTCGCGGCCCCACGATCCCGAGCTGGTCTTGTGTCTCGCTTTTTCGTTTTTATTTATTTTCTCCACTGGCTAGTTGCCCGTGTTGTATACTTTACCTAATCGCTACCACGTTATGCACTAACACCCCGGTCTTGTGGTTTTGTTACCCTCCACCACTAACTGTATTATATTAACCGCTCAGTTCGTAGGTTGCTGAGATTCCGTTTAGGTTCCCTTCCAGGATTTGTCTTCTTTGGATTTCTTTTTTTCCTTTTAGCTGGTTTGGGTGCTAGACCTACCTGCATGTTTGCCGCGTGCGGAGACCCGTGAGGCGGAAATGGGATGTCTGGCGGCTGAGGTCGCAGGAGACCGGATAAGTGCCTCCTGTGTACCAACACTCCTCTTCGACCCCGGCTTCGCTGTAAACGGGAGGCTAGAGACTAACCTACCTCTAGTCAGAAGTCTTGTACCAAGTTGTGTACACGGCTTTAGCGGCTTTTTTGTCGTATAGCACGGCAGGGTGAGCCCGGGGGCTGTGGGATCATGCCAAAGGCGTTGGCATGACGGTACCCGGAGGCCGAAGTGTCCGCCGAGTGCGTGTGATCACAGCCAACGGACTATATCTGCAACGTATAAGCTCCAGAACTGTGTCCAGCGTCATTTTCTTGGCTTGCAGACCTCCAGTTCTCCCTTGTAGGGCTCGGTGGTGGGTGGAGTAGTCTGCAGACGAATCTTCCTCCTTTTTTCCATGGGTAAAAAGAACAAAAACTCCAAATTTAAGTCACCTGACAAAATGATAGTTGACAACGACTGTCCTTCGTCTTCTCAACCTACCAAGTCTCATACCCTTAAACGGTCTTTAGACCTTGACCTGGACCAAGAATGTGGAACCTCTTCTTCGGCAGCTGTACCAGTCGCTCCGAAGCGTCGTCTCCCCTCGATTGCTGTGACTACGCATGCTACTCACTTGCTTGTAGAATCCATCGATCCGCATGAGAGACTGTCCACCAGATCTCCCTTTTTCATTTCTAAAGCTTTGGACGCTGCGGTTGGCCCCTTGAAGTCTGTGAGGAAGCTTCGCTCTGGGGACCTGCTTGTCCAAACTTGCAGTGTTTCTCAGAGTAACACTTTTCTGAACCTCACTAGTCTTCAAGGCATTCCTGTAAAAGTGACACCTCACCCGTTTCTTAACACCTCTCGGGGTGTTATTTCGGAGTTTGATCTCTTGCCATGCAGTGAAGACGAATTCGTGACTGAACTTGCTGATCAAGGTGTTATTGCTGCACGTCGTATGATGTTCCGGCGTGATGGTTCCATGATTAAGTCAAAAAATGTCATCTTGACTTTTAACTCCCCGAAAGTTCCGACCGAAATCAAGGCTGGCTACTTGGTCTGTGGAGTTCGCCCGTACATTCCCAGTCCTCTGCGCTGTTTCAGGTGCCAGAGGTACGGGCATTCACAACGTTTCTGTAAGAGTTCCGCTCGTTGCGCAAATTGTGGCTCCAGTGAACATGACGGGGAAGGTTGCACTTCTGCGGCCTGCTGTGTTAACTGCGGTGAGGCCCATGCAGCTTACTCCCGCAACTGTATGAAATGGAAGGACGAGATGGCGATCCAGCGCCTCAAGACCCTGGAGGGCCTCTCGTACCCTGCTGCCAAGGCCAAGTTGGGTATACCCACCACCCGACAGCGTACTTTTGCCGCAGTAGTTCAGTCTCTGCCACAACCCGTGCAGCCCTTTGTTCCGCGCCCTGTAGCTCTCGCCGCCCTTGCCAAGCGATCTACAGCTGACCAAGCGACACAGGTGTTTTTCCCCGAGCTCGAGATTTTTCGAATACCTGATTCTGGGCCTTCTCTTTTGCTGCCGACCGTCTCTTCCAGTTCCCAGCCGAAAGCCTGCACGTGCGGAAGACCCGGCCCTCAATCCGCAAAGGTGTGCAGTGTCCATCCAACTGTCTCGGCCTCAGCGAGGTCCCCACCCTCAACCAACATTATAGAGGAACATAGGGGGAGGAGAGTGACAGTTCGTCCCCAGCCTCAAACAACATTGCAGAGGAACATGGGGGGGAAGAGAGTGACAGTTCGTCCCCGCCCTCTGCCAGCATTGCAGAGGAGTGTGGGGGGAGGAGAGTGACTCATCCTTTGTGTAGTTGTGTTTAAAAAAAATTATAATTATAATAGTAAATTAATAAATTTTTATATAAACCTAATTAACTACCTTGTCTTCACAGTTAACTACCTGTCTTCATCATACTCTTTTTCAACTTTTACCAAGCCTGTCTGCTCTTAATCATTTTCCACGTTTTTAAAAATCTGTGGCTGATAGTTCTTTGTCTGGCGCTCTTTGACCAAACCTGGCCCTTGCGCCAATAAAATCCAACAACCAACCAACCAACCAACCGATTTCTTTCGGATGGGATGTGACAATCATCATCATACGTGCACCTGGGTGTGTGTGTATCTTTGTTTGTCATACACCCTCCCAAATGGGAGGGTGTTGATTTTTTGATAAGGGGGTGCTGAAGAAATTGGGGGTGTGTGTGTGTTGGGGCGGGGGGGGGGGGTATAAATCCCTGGTTGCACATGCAATCAAGAACTTGAAACGGGGAAAAGCTCCAGGAGAAGATGGAATTACCTTAGACATCATAAAAGAAGCAAGTGTAGAAATTGAAACAGTACTCGCTGAAGTTTTCACTCCATGGCTAAATGAAGGAAAGAATCCTGAGGATTGGAACAATGCTACAATGATTCTGCTACATAAAAAAGGTGGCATTGAGGATCTCAGGAACTACAAACCTATCATCCTCCTATCAGTGGTTTACAAAATCTATCTTCACTAAATTTCTTTCACACCGCTTGAAGGTAACACTGGACATGCTGGCTCAATCAAGGGAACAAGCTGGATTCAGGACTGGCTGCAGCACTATAGATCATATCAACGTACTGAAGGAATTAATTGAAAGAGTGAGGGAATATGAACTTCCATTATGCATGGCTTTTATTGATTATGAAAAGACCTCCGATTCCGTGAAATCATCAGCAGTAACAATGGCTTTGAAATCCTGCGGTATTAAAGATGTGTATATTAACATTATTAATAACATCTATGAAAACGCAAGTGCAAAGGTTCGAATATTTGAGGATACAGCACTAATAACAATTGCAAAGGGAGTGAGACAAGGTGACACCATATCTTTAATGCCACATTGCAAAATGTCTTTCAATCGTTGAACTGGGAAAACAAAGGGATAAAAATTAATGGAGATTATTTAACTCACCTTCGTTTTACTGATGACGTAGTCGTTTTTGAAACTACCTCATTAGAGCTGCAGAATTTGATCCAGGAACTTGCTGACAAGAGCAAAGAAGTGGGATTAAAAATGAACTTTCAGAAGACAAAAGTGATGTACAATGCTTTTACAAGAAATGAAGATTTCTCGATTGATGGGGAAAAGCTGGAGATAACCGATACCTACATTTATCTTGGACAGCAGATATCAAGTGAGGGTCACATTGATGAAGAAATTAATCGGTGTATAAAACTCGCCTAGACAGCTTTTGGGAGAAACAGCATAATTTTCAAAAGCAATATGCCATTATGTCTTAAAAGAAAAGTGTTTGATCAATGCATTCTTCCAGTGCTTACGTATGGTGCAGAGACGTAGACCTTAACTAAAAGAAACATACAAAGATTGTAGACAACTCAAAGAAGCATGCAGAGGTGCATGCTTGGTGTAACCAGGAGAGATAAGAAGAGGAACTCGTGGATCCGAAAAATGACAAGAGTGGAAGACATCATGATCAGAGTTAAATCCCTGAAATGGCAATCGGCTGGACATATTACCAGGACAGACCATTATTAGACAGCCGAAATTAATTTTAGACTGGATTCCAAGGGACAGGAAAAGACCCAAAGAAAGACCACATGGAAGATGGGTGGATGAATTTCGAAGGTATGCGGGAGTAACATGGAGGAGACTGGCGCAAGACAGACCTTTATGGAAGAAACTTGGGAAGACCTTTCGTCCAGCAGTGGATTGATAAAGGTTGGTAATGATATATATATATACTGAAGAGCAAAGCTGAAAACTAAGGAAAAACTTTTGAATTTAAAACGAAAGTTGCAAAATAACCTGAAGATCAAAACGCGCAACGCAGCAGTTATGAAAATTCAGAATTCACATTCTATTAAGAAGAGACCTAAGCAAAAAAAAATATATATATTTTTGACTCATACCAAGTACAACATAGAAAAGGTTATGTATCTAGCGGTGTGAGTAAAAGGAGAAAAGATAAAAAATAAAATAAAACAACTGAATGTAGAAAGTGTCGAGAATACTGAGCCTTGGTTCTAGACATTCTTAAGCATATTCTTGAAGATAAAATTTCTCTTAAAGAATTTTCCAGTAATTACGTAACCATCAGGTTTCTAAATAAAACCTATGATCATCTCAATGTTAGGAAGCTGTTCTACAATAATGCAATTTTTTTCCCATCCACAGGCACCAGTCTATTGTAAGTTTTAAATATGTTAAGACCTTAGGGTCAATTGTTAAAAACTACAAACTTAATTCTTCGAGTTACATTCCTGTAATTCCTACATGTTCTTGTGATGAACATAAAGAAACAGTTCACTATGATAAGAATTACAACCATATTATCACTGGAAACTTGAGTTTTGTTGAAAATGAAAAGCTTAGGAATTTATGGTGACGGATCACTTCGTCCGGTTCATTTCGTCCAACGTTCATTTCGTCCAACGTTCACTTCGTCCGCTGTTCACTTAGTCCAATGTTCACTTCGTCCACTGTTCATTTCGTCCACCGTTCACTTTGTCCACATTCATTTCGTCCTCAGAATGAATGGAATACCGTGGACATTTTCTTTTTTGATGGAATTTTCGTTATAGGCAGAAGAAAACTTCAGCGGGCATTGCTTCCATGAGATTTTTTTCCTGTCTAAGTTTGCTCGATTAAAATGTATCGATTTTAAATGTTATTTAAGGCTAAACGAGAACTGAACTTTGAAGAGCTTTTTAACTCGTTTTGTGTGTACGATGTCAATCACTACAGCATGACTCACGCTATGTTCGGAAAAGGACTATGAGGTGGGATTTTTTTAATAACGCTGCATTTTTACTTAGGTACTAAATATTTACATACGATGTCGAGTTATTAATATTCCATTTACTTACTTAAACACTAAATATTAATTACTATGCCTCATGCGCAGGCAGTTTTGATAGTTTTTTTGTTTTGTTTTTTGCCGATGTCATATTCATAATGCTTACCTATCAAGGTAATATAATAGAAATAGTATTGTGCTTTTACTGAGGCACGAAATATTAATTCACAGTCCCTAGGATTAGGCCTTTTTCACAGCGTTTACTCTACGGATGACATATCCATAACGTTTACATATCAGCTCAACTTAATAATACTGCGCTTTTCCTTAGGCACTAAATATTATTTCATAGGGCCTAGGCCTTTTTTACAGTTTTTATTGTACGCATGTCATATTTTATGACGTTTACGTACTAAGAAAAGGTCATAACATTGCGCTTTTCCTCAAGCACTAAATATTATTTCATAGGCCCTAGGCCTAAACCTAGCCTTTTTTTACCATTTTTATTCTACGGATGGCATATTCATAATGTTTGCATATCAACCCAAACTAAAAATATTGCGCTTTTAATCAGGCACTAATGTTATTTCATATGCCCTAGGCATCGGTCTTTCTTGAAAAATTATTTCATAGGACCTAAGCCTTTTTCACAGTTTTTATTCTACGCATGCCATATTTATAACGTTTACGTATCAAGATAAGGCAATAATAATGCGCTTTTGATCAAGCACTAAATATTTCATAGGCCCTATGGCTAGGGCTTTTTTTACCGTATTTAGTTTGCAGATGTCATATTCATAATGTTTACGTATGTATAAATCCAAGCTACTAATATTGCGCTTTTAATCAGGCACTAAATATTGTTTCATAGTCCCTAGGCCTAGGCCTTTTTTGCAGTTTTTATTCTACCGATGGCATATTCATAACGTTTACGTATCAAGTCAAGGTAATAAATAGTATTGCGCTTTTCTACAGGCACTAAATAATATTTCATAGGACCTACGCCTAGGCCTTTTTTACCGTATTTAGTCTACGTATGTCATATTCATAATGTTTACGTACAAAGCCAGGCTAATAATATTGCGCTTTTCCTTAGGCACGAAATATTATAACATAGGACCTAGGCCTAGGCCTTTTTACAGTTTTTATTGTCCGTGTGTCACATTTATAACGTTTACGTATCAAGACAAGATAATATTATTGCGCTGTTGCTCAAGCACTAAATATTATTTCATAGGCCCTAAGGCCTAAGCCTAGGCTTTTTTTACAGTTTTTGTTCTACGATTTGGCATATTCATAATGTTTGCGTATCAACTCAAGCTAACAGTATTGCGCTTTTGCTCAGGCACTAAATGTTGTTTCATAAGCCCTACGCTTTAGCCTTTTTTGCAGCGGTTTTTGTACGGATGTCATATTCATAACGTTTACGTATCAAAACAGTCTAATGGTATTACGCTGTTGCTCAGGCACTAAATAATAATTATATAAGCGACGATGTCCTTCCCATACCTTTGGAAAAAAAAAAAGTAGGTAAATGAAAAACTTGTGGAGTAATGGATTTCGCTTTTTTTTTTTTTTTTTTTTCACTTTTTTTAGCACGTTTTTTTTTTTTTTAAATAGATCCTACTTATGGTATCTATCCAATTTACCTTGTGGAACACTATACGTTTGTGTTTGAGAAATTCTGTGGGTCACAGCTTTATCCCTAGGAAGTGTTTATGTACGTTCTCTTCAAAAGTCCAATTGATAATTGTTTTTTTTTTTTTTTTTTTACGCTGTGCCATTCGCTACAATAGAGATGTGGAGCTTCAGCCTCTCTAAGTAATGCACAGATTTCCCGCTTGAGGGCGTAATGGTCAAACACTTTACTTCAGTATCTCTGTTCGTGGAGACCTATTTGAAAAGTTTTTTCCTTAGCATAGCTTTCTCATGGAGAATACTTTTCACCTATTTTCAACTTTTCCATTATGCAAGATTCTTCCGCTTGAAAGCGCAGAGTTATGTCATGTTTCCTTCTATATTTCTTCTTTCAATTGTTCAATTTGAAAATCGGTTCGTCTCCGATACTTCCTTCTGCTATAAGAAATTTTTTGTGCGCCATTTTTTAATCTTCGTAATGCACTTTTTAGTAGCTGGCGGAAGAAAGTAGATGTTTCTATGTGTGGATGTTTTACGGTTTGTAAAAACCCGATTGCGATGTTTTCCTAACTGGTTGCATTGACTGTGAATAACTTTGATTGATTTAATTCGAGTCGGAATAGATTCAAAAGACGTGCTTATTGCAACCGAAAATTCGGTGTCATCTTTCTGGCTCTCCGTAATAATGCTCGCCTTATTGTTGCATATGAACAATGTATAGAAACATCGTTCCGAATCACTCTTGTTGCAGTTCGGGTTACGACGTTCCGCATGATATTAGGCGCCTTCAGCTCTTCAGCCACAGTGTTACTGCCTTAATATTTTTGTTTTTTGATTAATGTAAGTAAATCTAAAGAACGCACAGTTTTTTTATGAGCATTATTTTTTCATTTTATGTTACTAAGAACGCATGCATTTACTTAATTTTTTTGGGGGGAGGGGGGAATCCAGACAAAATGAATCCTTCTAAGTTCAGCATTGGTACAGGTATATGAATATGTAAAATTGTATAACTTTAATTTAATCCAAGATTTGAAATTTTGATTTCGTAATATTTTCATTGAACATTTTGAAATACGTACAGCTTTTGTGCCTGCGTGATTTTTTATAGTTTTTGTCTGATTTTTATTTTTTTTTATTTTCCCTTTTTTAACATTTTTTCACAGTAAAGTCGTCCACAGAAACTCTTCCACATCGGAAATCTTTTCACGGAACAGTGTCCCCTTATCTTTCCGATCCGAGTGATTGACGGGGCATAATTTTCTGCTTACACGAAATTTTTAACGGGGGGGGGGGACTGACGGAGTCACCATTTGCATTTTTAATGCTGTTTATAATGAGGAGCAATTTATACATGTAGAAGAAGGGCGTGGGGGACGTTTCCGAGATTACCATTATAAATTTCACCCTAATTTTCTGATATCCAGCACGCGAAACGGAAGATTGGTACCCGGCAAACTCGTACAAGATTTTAAGCTACAACCTAAATATATGGTACGTGTAAACATTAAATAAAAGCAAATTAAAGGGGCCTAACACATCAGCCTTTAGATGTCTACAACGCACCGTGGCGGCGAGCCTTTTTTGGAAGATTTTAAGTTGCAACCTAAATATTTTGTATGTAAATATGTAATAAAAGCTAATACTATGGACTTGACAGGTCATTCTCCAGGTGTTTACCAGGCACTTAGGCCGCGCCTTTAAATAATTCCTTAAGACACAAATACCATTTGATGACAGTAATTCCTGAATGGTATGCCAAATGATTTCCACATAGTTTCAATATTAATTTGAGTGTGATGTAACTTAAATCTTCCATAGGCTGTAACTTTAAATCATCCAAAAGTTTGAAAAATTTCAGTGTAATTATCTCGACTGGAGGTGGAGCCGGCAGAACCCAAATTAAACGTACACTGCATCCAACTCAAAAATGTTACACCAGATCTCTACTATACTCTCAGAATTTACTCAGCGTGACCAAATCTGGATCTAAAAGACGATCCGCTCCCACCCCTTTGGAAGGGGGTTATCCCCCAAAATATCGCTTGTTGACTAATTCATGGATGACATGCCAGATGATTTCCACGTAATGTTACATAGAAAAGTTGGACGTGCGCGGACAGCCGTCCATATGTCTGTTCGTGCACGTCCCACTGTTTTAGTACTATTAACTTATATGACTAGACCATATTAACTAATGTTTATGCGGGAGTAAAAGCTCAAAAATATTAATTTGACTTGTTATGTAAACGACTAAACGTTATGAATATGAGCACAGCCCTGTCCGAGACCCATATTTTTAATGCTTGGGTAGAAATGCAACATTAGGACAACCTACCATGGTACAAATAATTTATTTTCCCATTTCACCAACTCACCACAAACTACGGAGAACTGGAAAAAGTGAAATCAAAAGTGCGATTTTTATACAACCCCCAACAGTTTTGTGGTTAGCCTACATGGAAGTGAACACGAAGAAATCAAAAATACAATTTTTATACGGCCCCCTAACGCTTTTGCGATCACTTGTTCGCCTGGTCATTTAGCCAGGAAATCACAAAATTTCCTAATTTCTAAGTTAATGAAAATAAGATATGAAATTTTTTTTTTTTTTGTGAATAACAATTTCAGACGCCGGAGAAAAGATAGCAACGCTTTTTTTTATGCAGAGAAACTTTATGGCTCTGAAATTGCATCTGTCCAGTTTTACACATGAGGCCAGGCTGCCCGCACACATTTTTCTTAGAGAAAAACAGAAAAAGCCGCTATATTTATTGGCTTAAAAATAGAACATGATTCTAAAAGATATATACTACGTCAGGGTTAAGAAGAAGCACGATCAACACCTGGTTTCAGTTGCGCCGATGTCAACAGGTATGTGGAAGTGACAAATCAGTCCTTTGGTGTTTTGTACAACTGCCACCTCCCAGATGTGGTTTAGAACAGTGTTGAATGTATCACCAGTAAAAATAAAAAAAAACAAAAAAACCCCACCGGCATGTCTGCAAAGACTGTTGGCATAAGCGACAAAGCTCAGTAACCTGAACTTTAGACTGTATGCACTATAATCCCAGTAAATTTAAGAGTGTACTATTGTCAAAGGCTCGAGGAGCTACTGCCTCCGCTATGATAAGTAGTGAATAGCGTTTAGAATAAAAAAGCAACGGAATTATTGCTCAGAATCATCATTTTTCTTTGTCCAGCAGTTATCAGACAAAATTGTTATTAAAGACAGTTTTTCAAGATGGCCAAACGGTTTAGAAATAGATTTCACATGAGAAGTTAATCAATGAAGAGCCTTGCTTTATCGGCCGTTGAACTGTCCACGTTTGAAATCTAACTTTGTGGTTCAAGAAGGGTGGTATGGGTGGAAGACTTTTCGCAACACAGAAACAATAAAGTGAGAAATAGCGAAATGCGATGGGTGTGTACTGGCCGTCTATCGGAATTTGGTAGTTGGGGGATTGAAATATCTCACAATTAGGGGTGATAGCATGCATGAACAGGTCTTCCGTCTCGTGCAACTACCCGGAGTCCAGGGCTCTGAGTCACAAGGCGATGCAAGGTGTTAAATTGCCTAAGGGTACTACTCTCTTCGGATTACTCTTGGGATTACTGAAGTCGGTACTGGATGAGGGGAGGGCGGAAGTGAAGGACAAAAAGAATCTCCCTGAGTGTCAGAAAAGGAAGTTTGACTTGAGAAAACAACAATATATATTGTTTTCATAAAATATGTTTTTGACAATATAAGATATATTGTTGACAATATAAAATATTCTCGTATTTAAGAACATTTAAAATATCTTCAATTTGACTTAATTTTTTTGCTTAACATAAGATAATTTTCAAATTATCACGATGTCCTAATCTTAAGTGTCCAACCTAAATATACTCGTAAATTACCATTTTTAGACAACACAGGAACGCAAGAATGCATGATATTGTCGGAATGAATTTGTTTGATGGTTAAGTATAATGGTTCCTGATGGCTTGAGTGGTAAAAAAATTCCGATGGCAAATTCGTCAACTGAAGAAAATAATTCCTCCAAATGATGACACATCCACATTATTAGAGCCTAATATATAAAAAATATATATATTTAAACGGCAATTTTTTTTCTGCTGAGGTTTCAGTCACTTTTCGCGCAAAACTATATTTCGAAACTGGTGTGTTGCGTGCCTCCATTTGACCAACACGACTAAGTGATTCTTGCCTTACCTATCTCAGAATATAAGTTATGTTATTGACTATAACTTTTGGGAGAGTAAGCCAGATCCGGGCCCCTTTTCTTCGCCTTTTCCACGAGAGAAAAACAATCCGCCATAAAATAATTTTTCGATCGTACTTGAAATCAGAAATAAATCCATATTAGCTACCCGATGGCCGAGTGGTCCGAGTTTAGGGATTCGAGGACTAATCATTCGCCAAAGATAGGTTCCTGTTCGAATCTCGGTGAGGCATGGATGGCGTATTTGTCTTACGGCACAGTTTCTCTCCGTTTCATGAAACCAGTGACACAAAATTAGAAATGGGCGACTGCTGATAGTCCTTTGAGTTGCTCACGATATACATGAGATTCTTAATGCTGCCGAGACGCGATTAATAATGGAAATAATTGCAACTTTTAAAGACGATACTTTTATTTGCAATTAAAACCAGCTAAAATCAGTAGCAAGATCTTTCAAACCCACTATGGGTTCGTCATCAGCCACAGTGAGGGTGAAGCAACGTAGTTATATAGCCGAAAGCAATAACCCACAGTGCAACAGCATGGCAAGGTGTTGCTCCAACCCTTCACACACACGCATTTGACATGTATACAAATAATGCAAATAAACTACAAAACACGGTTATGAGTTCTGATAGTGTATACAATGATTTGATATAAAATGTTTCCATGAGGTCGGTAGAATCCATGGCACGTCATCAGTACAACAGTGGTCAGCAAAGATATTTATGTACAAACTTTCCGTAAACAATAAGTCAGAAAAGTCAGTAAACAAACTTTCTGTAAACAATTGCTCACGATGGTCGTTAAAGCTAAAAAAAAAAAAAAAAAAAAAGAGAACAAGAGGCGGAGATTAATTTCTTCATCTGTGTCATCGTCTTTTTGGTTTGGTGAGGGCAGGAGGTTGGCCATAACTCGTCACGCAGGCCAAGCGGGTTGGTGAGTGTGGGATAGCATTCCCTCTAATCCCGGTGGTACAGTTATACCGCTATTTTTCGGTCGTCAGAAACCCTTTAGTAGGAACACGATGCACCGCGAGAAGGCGGGGGTTGAGATTTGTCAAGAGACGCTATGGTATATTTTGCATCACCTGACCTTGCATACCCTTATTCCATATATTTGCTTCTAAATATCCGATTGAAGAAATTTTTTCTTCCTTTCGAAGCTGTTTACAACGAAGGCTTTTTTAGGCACAGTTTCTTTTTCAAGTAATGCATATATTTCCCGCTAGGGGGCGTAAAGATAAATTTTGTTTTCCTCAATATCTCTGCTCCTAAAGTCCGATTTGAAAAATTCTTCCTGCATTGGAAACAGCTTCTCGTGGTAAATGTTTTGCACATAATTTCAAATTTTTTGGTAAAGAATGGTTTGGCCACCAGGGTCCGCAAGTGTTTATTTCTGCTTCTGATGTATTTGCAGAAAAATCTAAGCTTCTGAAAGAATTCTTTCGTGGACCTATACCGCTGACCTCGGAAAATCTTTTGAGAATACCTTCTGTTTAAAATAGCGTATGGTTTCCCCGCCAGAGGGCGTAGATGTATATCTTATTTTTGTCGATACCTGTACTTCTAAGAGTCCGATTTGAAAAATTACTTTTTTGTTGGAGAGCGTGTCCGGTGCGAAATAATTTCCAGTTTTTCTTAACGCATACATTATTATAGTTTTTCTTAACGCATCAATATTTGTTGAGCATACTTTTGCTTCTAGATTTCGGATTTTAAGTACGTAACTTCACGTTTCCGTTTACAGCAGTACCTGCATTACTAAACACCCGATATAAAAAATTCTTTTTCTGTCAGATACTACAAACTATGAGAACTCGTTGTGCGTATTTTCTTCTAAAAATAATTCATAATTTCGCCGCTAGTGGGGCGCCAATCTGTTTTTTTCAATATCTCTGCTTGTATTGTACTTGTACATATACGATTCAAAAATTCTTTCAACACGGGACGTCATTATCCCTTTGGAACACTTTAGATTAGTATTTTGAGAAGTTTTAACATCACAGTTTTGTCGGTAGGTGGAATTTGTGCCCTTCTGTTTGCAGCTGTATCTCCGCCTCTTGTTTCCTCTCTCTCTCTCTCTTTTTTTTTTTTTTTTTTAGCTCTAACGACCATCGTGAGCAATTGTTTACAGAAAGTTTTTTTACTGACTTTTCTGACTTATTGTTCACAGAAATTTTGTACATAAATATCTTTGCTGACCACTGTTGTACTGATGACGTGCCATGGATTCTACCGACCTCAAGGCAAACATTTTATTTCAAATCATTGTACACACTATCAGAACTCATAACCGTGTTTTGTAGTTTATTTGCATTATTTGTATACATGTCAAATGCGTGTGTGTGAAGGGTTGGAGCAACACCTTGCCATGCTGTTGCACTGTGGGTTATTGCTTTCAGCTATATAACTACGTTGCTTCACCCTCACTGTGGCTGATGACGAACCCATAGTGGGTTTGAAAGATCTTGCTACTGATTTTAGCTGGTTTTAATTGCAAATAAAAGTATCGTCTTTAAAAGTTGCAATTATTTCCATTATTAATCGCGTCTCCGCAGCATTAAGAATCTCATGTGTATCGTGAGCAACTCAATGGACTATTAGCAGTCGCCCATTTCTAATTTTGTGTCACTGGTTCCAGGAAACGGAGAGAAACTGTGCCGTAAGACAAATACGCCATCCATGCCTCACCGAGATTCGAACCGGAACCTATCTTTGGCGAATGATTAGTCCTCGAATCCCTGACCTCGGACCACTCGGCCATCGGGTAGCTAATATGGATTTATTTCTGATTTCAAGTACGATCGAAAAATTATTTTATGACGGATTGTTTTTCTCTCGTGGAAAAGGTGCCCGGATCTGGCTTACTCTCCCAAAAGTTATAGTCAATAACATAACTTATATTCTGAGATAGGTAAGGCAAGAATATGTATGCGTGGTACTCTGCCCAATTTATTAGAAAACACTTAGTCGTGTTGGTCAAATGGAGGCACGCAACACACAAGTTCCGAAATATAGTTTTGCGCGAAAAGTGACTGAAACCTCAGCGGAAAAAAAATTGCCGTTTAAATATATATATTTTTTATATATTAGGCTCTAATAATGTGGATGTGTCATCATTTGGAGGAATTATTTTCTTCAGTTGACGAATTTGCCATCGGAATTTTTTTACCACTCAAGCCATCAGGAACCATGTATACTTAACCATCAAACAAATTCATTCCGACAATATCATGCATTCTTGCGTTCCCGTGTTGTCTAAAAATGGTAATTTACGAGTATACTTAGGTTGGACACTTAAGATTAGGACATCGTGATAATTTGAAAATTATCTTATGTTAAGCAAAAAAATTAGGTGAAATTGAAGATATTTTAAATGTTCTTAAATATGAGAATATTTTATATTGTCAACAATATATCTTATATTGTCAAAAACATATTTTATGAAAACAATATATATTGTTGTTTTCTCAAGTCAAACTTCCTTTTCTGACACTCAGGGAGATTCTTTTTGTCCTTCACTTCCGCCCTCCCCTCATCCAGTACCGACTTCAGTAATCCCAAGAGTAATCCGAAGAGAGTAGTACCCTTAGGCAATTTAACACCTTGCATCGCCTTGTGACTCAGAGCCCTGGACTCCGGGTAGTTGCACGAGACGGAAGACCTGTTCATGCATGCTATCACCCCTAATTGTGAGATATTTCAATCCCCCCAACTACCAAATTCCGATAGACGGCCAGTACACACCCATCGCATTTCGCTATTTCTCACTTTATTGTTTCTGTGTTGCGAAAAGTCTTCCACCCATACCACCCCTTCTTGAACCACAAAGTTAGATTTCAAACGTGGACAGTTCAGCGGCCGATAAAGCAAGGCTCTTCATTGATTAACTTCTCATGTGAAATCTATTTCTAAACCGTTTGGCCATCTTGAAAAACTGTCTTTAATAACAATTTTGTCTGATAACTGCTGGACAAAGAAAAATGATGATTCTGAGCAATAATTCCGTTGCTTTTTTATTCTAAACGCTATTCACTATTTATCATAGCGGAGGCAGTAGCTCCTCGAACCTTTGACAATAGTACACTCTTAAGTTAACTGGGATTATAGTGCATACAGTCTAAAGGTCAGGTTACTGAGCTTAGTCGCTTATGCCTATAGTCTTTGCAGACATGCCGGTGGGGTTTTTTTTTTTAATTTTTACTGGTGATACATTCAACACTGTTCTAAACCAAATCTGGGAGGTGGCAGTTGTACAAAACACCAAAGAACTGATTTGTCACTTCCACATACCTGTTGACATCGGTGCAACTGAAACCAGGTGTTGATCGTGCTTCTTCTTAACCCTGACGTAGTATATATCTTTTAGAATCATGTTCTATTTTTAAGCCAATAAATATAGCGGCTTTTTTCTGTTTTTTTCTAAGAAAAATGTGTGCGGACAGCCTGGCCTCATGTAAAACTGGACAGATGCAATTTCAGAGCCATAAAGTTTCTCTGCATAAAAAAAAAGCGTTGTTATCTTTTCTCCTGCGTGTGAAATTGTTATTCACAATTTTTTTTTTCATATCTTATTTTCATTATCTTAGAAATTAGGAAATTTTGTGATTTCCTGGCTAAATGACCAGGCGAACAAGTGATCGCAAAAGCGTTAGGGGGCCGTATAAGAATTGCATTTTTGATTTCTTCGTGTTCACTTCCATGTAGGCTAACCACAAAACTGGTGGGGGTTGTATAAAAATCGCACTTTTGATTTCACTTCTTCCAGTTCTCCGTAGTTTGTGGTGAGTTGGTGAAATGGGAAAATAAATTATTTGTACCATGGTAGGTTGTCCTAATGTTGCATTTCTACCCAAGCATTAAAAATATGGGTCTCGGACAGGGCTGTGCTCATATTCATAACGTTTAGTCGTTTACATAACAAGTCAAATTAATATTTTTGAGCTTTTACTCCCGCATAAACATTAGTTAATATGGTCTAGTCATATAAGTTAATAGTACTAAAACAGTGGGACGTGCACGAACAGACATATGGACGGCTGTCCGCGCACGTCCAACTTTTCTATGTAACATTACGTGGAAATCATCTGGCATGTCATCCATGAATTAGTCAACAAGCGATATTTTGGGGGATAACCCCCTTCCAAAGGGGTGGGAGCGGATCGTCTTTTAGATCCAGATTTGGTCACGCTGAGTAAATTCTGAGAGTATAGTAGAGATCTGGTGTAACATTTTTGAGTTGGATGCAGTGTACGTTTAATTTGGGTTCTGCCGGCTCCACCTCCAGTCGAGATAATTACACTGAAATTTTTCAAACTTTTGGATGATTTAAAGTTACAGCCTATGGAAGATTTAAGTTACATCACACTCAAATTAATATTGAAACTATGTGGAAATCATTTGGCATACCATTCAGGAATTACTGTCATCAAATGGTATTTGTGTCTTAAGGAATTATTTAAAGGCGCGGCCTAAGTGCCTGGTAAACACCTGGAGAATGACCTGTCAAGTCCATAGTATTAGCTTTTATTACATATTTACATACAAAATATTTAGGTTGCAACTTAAAATCTTCCAAAAAAGGCTCGCCGCCACGGTGCGTTGTAGACATCTAAAGGCTGATGTGTTAGGCCCCTTTAATTTGCTTTTATTTAATGTTTACACGTACCATATATTTAGGTTGTAGCTTAAAATCTTGTACGAGTTTGCCGGTTTCCAATCTTCCGTTTTGCGTGCTGGATATCAGAAAATTAGGGTGAAATTTATAATGGTAATCTCGGAAACCTCCCCCACGCCCTTCTTCTACATGTATAAATTGCTCCTCATTATGAACAGCATTAAAAATGCAAATGGTGACTTTGTCAGTCCCCCCCCCCCGGTAATAATTTCGTGTAAGCAGAAAATTATGCCCCGTCAATCACTCGGAAAGATAAGGGGACACTGTTCCGTGAAAATATTTCTGATGTGGAAGAGTTTCTGTGGACGACTTTACTGTAAAAAAATGTTAAAAAAGGGAAAATAAAAAAAAATAAAAATCAGACAAAAACTATAAAAAATCACGTAGGCACAAAAGCTGTACGTATTTCAAAATGTTCAATGAAAATATTACGAAATCAAGATTTCAAATCTTGGATTAAATTAAAGTTATACAATTTTACATATTCATATACCTGTACCAATGCTGAACTTAGAAGGATTCATTTTGTCTGGTTCCCCCCTCCCCCCCCAAATAAGTAAATGCATGCTTTCTTAGTAACATGAAATGAAAAATAATGCTCATAAAAAATGTGCGTTCTTTAGATTTACTTACATTAATCAAAAAACAAAAATGTTAAGGCAGTAACACTGTGGCTGAAGAGCTGAA
Source organism: Macrothele yani (assembly GCA_039090855.1). Classification (NCBI taxonomy): domain Eukaryota; kingdom Metazoa; phylum Arthropoda; class Arachnida; order Araneae; family Macrothelidae; genus Macrothele; species Macrothele yani. The sequence continues at coordinate 147,970,744 of CM076995.1, read as the reverse complement.
GGCGCCTAATATCATGCGGAACGTCGTAACCCGAACTGCAACAAGAGTGATTCGGAACGATGTTTCTATACATTGTTCATATGCAACAATAAGGCGAGCATTATTACGGAGAGCCAGAAAGATGACACCGAATTTTCGGTTGCAATAAGCACGTCTTTTGAATCTATTCCGACTCGAATTAAATCAATCAAAGTTATTCACAGTCAATGCAACCAGTTAGGAAAACATCGCAATCGGGTTTTTAGAAACCGTAAAACATCCACACATAGAAACATCTACTTTCTTCCGCCAGCGACTAAAAAGTGCATTACGAAGATTAACAAATGGCGCACAAAAAATTTCTTATAGCAGAAGGAAGTATCGGAGACGAACCGATTTTCAAATTGAACAATTAAAAGAAGAAATATAGAAGGAAACATGACATAACTTTGCGCTTTCAAGCGGAAGAATCTTGCATAATGGAAAAGTTGAAAATAGGTGAAAAGTATTCTCCATGAGAAAGCTATGCTAAGGAAAAAAAAACTTTTCAAATAGGTCTCCAGGAACAGATATACTGAAGTAAAGTGTTTGACCATCACGCCCTCAAGCGGGAAATATGTGCATTACTTAGAGAGGCTGAAGCTCCACATCTCTATTGTAGCGAATGGCACAGCGTAAAAAAAATAATAAAAAACCAATTATCAATTGGACTTTTGAAGATAATGTACATAAACACTTTCTAGCGATAAAGCTGTGACCCACAGAATTTCTCAAACACAAACGTATAGTGTTCCACAAGGTAAATTGGACAGATACCATAAGCACGATCTATTTAAAAAAAAAAAAAAACTTGCTAAAAAAGGTGCAAAAAAAAAAAAAAAAAAAAAAAAAGAAGCGAAGTGCATTACTCTACAAGTTTTTCATTTACCTACTTTTTTTTCCAAAGGTATGGGAAAGACATCGTCGCTTATATAATTATTATTTAGTGCCTGAGCAACAGCGTAATACCATTAGACTGCTTTGATACGTAAACGTTATGAATATGACATCCGTACAAAAACCGCTGCAAAAAAGGCTAAAGCGTAGGGCTTATGAAACAACATTTAGTGCCTGAGCAAAAGCGCAATACTGTTAGCTTGAGTTGATACGCAAACATTATGAATATGCCATCCGTAGAACAAAAACTGTAAGAAAAGCCTAGGCTTAGGCCTAGGACCTATGAAATAATATTTAGTGCTTGAGCAACAGCGCAATATTATTATCTTGTCTTGATACGTAAACGTTATAAATATGACACGCGGACAATAAAAACTGTAAAAAGGCCTAGGCCTAGGCCTAGGTCCTATGATATAATATTTCGTGCCTAAGGATAAGCGCAATATTATTAGCCTGACTTTGTACGTAAACATTATGAATATGACATCTGTAGACTAAATACGGTAAAAAAGGCCTAAGCGTAGGTCCTATGAAATATTATTTAGTGCCTGTAGAAAAGCGCAATACTATTTTATTACCTTGACTTGATACGTAAACGTTATGAATATGCCATCGGTAAAATAAAAACTGCAGAAAAGGCCTAGGCCTAGGGACTATGAAGCAATATTTAGTGCCTGATTAAAAGCGCAATATTAGTAGCTTGGATTTATACATACGTAAACATTATGAATATGACATCTGCAAACTAAATATGGTTAAAAAAGCCCTAGCCATAGGGCCTATGAAATAATATTTAGTGCTTGAGCTAAAGTGCAATGTTATTACCTTTTCTTGGTACGTAAACGTCATAAAATATGACATGCATACAATAAAAACTGGAAAAAAGGCCTAGGCCCTATGAAATAATATTTAGTGCCTAAGGAAAAGCGCAGTACTATTAAGTTGAGCTGATATGTAAACGTTATGGATATGTCATCCGTAGAGTACAAACTGTGAAAAAAGCCTAATCCTAGGGACTGTGAATTAATATTTCGTGCCTCAGTAAAAGCACAATACTATTTCTATTATATTACCTTGATAGGTAAGAATTATGAATATGACATCGGCAAAAAAAAAAAACTATCAAAACTGCCTGCGCATGAGGCATAGTAATTAATATTTAGTGTTTAAGTAAGTAAATGGAATATTAATAACTCGACATCGTATGTAAATATTTAGTACCTAAGTAAAAATGCAGCGTTATTAAAAAAATCCCACCTCATAGTCCTTTTCCGAACATAGCGTGAGTCATGCTGTAGTGATTGACATCGTACACACAAAACGAGTTAAAAAGCTCTTCAAAGTTCAGTTCTCGTTTAGCCTTAAATAACATTTAAAATCGATACATTTTAATCGAACAAACTTAGACAGGAAAAAAATCTCATGCAAGCAATGCCCGCTGAAGTTTTCTTCTGCCTATAACGAAAATTCCATCAAAAAAGAAAATGTCCACGGTATTCCATTCATTCTGAGGACGAAATGAATGTGGACAAAGTGAACGGTGGACGAAATGAACAGTGGACGAAGTGAACATTGGACTAAGTGAACAGCGGACGAAGTGAACGTTGGACGAAATGAACGTTGGACGAAATGAACCGGACGAAGTGAGCGTGGACCAAATGAACACGGACAAAGTGATAGGGAACCGGAATTTATTAGAGTATGGTTCTAAATTTAGACCTTCCTTCACAATTTCCAAAGAAAGGATTTTTGAGAGCTTCACTCAAGATGTTAATAGGTACATTGTAAAAACCAGTTTAACATACAATCAGCCTATTGAGGCCTTCGCTGAATGGAAATATAACGTAATCAATAGCTTCACTTGTGAGTTGGCAGGTCTGGACTTTTGTTTCGATAGAAATCTCTTTTTCTCTGGAGATGCTAAAAGGTCACTCTCCAAACTACAAGACCTATTTATTTTTACCACTACGGATAAAGCTAGCAATAATTTTGCAATTATCTGTAAGAAGTTCTATTTTGAATTGTTAACTATGGAACTCAATAATAGAGTAACCTACGAGCCCGTAAGTTATTCTACCAAGCAGTTAGAAAATCGGTTTAAGGCATTCTTCAAGAAACTTAAAATTCCACAAACTAGAAGATATGAGCCTGAATTTCCATTTCTTTTTGCAACGGTTAAGTTTCATAAAGATCCTGTGAAGTTCAGGTTCATAGCTAGTGGAGTAAGGAGTCATAAAAAGAAAATAGATCTTGCTTTTGAAGATATCTTAAAGAAGGTTTTGAAACACATTAGAAACTGTACTAATTTGATGTACAGAGATTTTTGGATAATTAATAATAATGCAGAAGTAATTTCCACTATACTCAAAGTAAGTCCCTTAGATATTAATAGTTATGATTTTGAGAACCTATATACTAATCTGCATCTATCAGATATAATCACTACCTTTAAAGAGCTGTATGCAGAATTTAAACTTAACCAATTTGTTAATGTAGGAGCCTGGAACTCTTATCTCAATTGCTGCATAAAAAATAACAATATCTTATATAATAATACTCTCTATAAGCAAGTGAACGGTATACCCATGGGAACATCAACATCCACGAGTATAGCTAATCTATTCCTGTTCTTTAAGGAATATAAATTCATTAAAAATCACCCCACCTGCTCAGATAACTACCTTTACACATTTAGATATATTGATGATCTGCGGTGTATCAATAATTCAGAAGTTATAGAGAGTGATTTTGATAATATCTATCCTAACTCTCTTAACTTATGTAAAACCAACCACAGTAATCAGGAACTTGAGTTCCTAGACTTAAGCATTAAGCTCAACAGAGGTAACCCATCTATTAGCCTCCTTGATAAAAGAGTTAATTTTCCTTTCAAAGTAATTAAATATCTACACTAGAATAATAACATATCAACCAAAGTAATTGAGAATGTACTAATTTCTCAGGTCCTAAGAATTTCAAGAATTTGCAGCAACAATTTGGACTTCAATTACCACATTAATATACTATTAGACAGTTTTATAGAGAACGAAATTCCTTCTTCTTTCATCAAAAGAACTTTAAGAAAAATTATTCTGAATAATAGAGTAAGGTTGGCAGATCTGCTTTAATTTTCTACACAGTTAATAATATGATTCTGACCAATCAAAGCCGTTTGGAAGTTGGCTAGAGGATGCCTATTAACTACTAAAAGGAACCTTAGTGCTATGGATATGAAGGTCCTATTAAAATAAAAAAATAAATAATATAGACAAAATCACAAAAAAAAGCTTAAAAATCTGTTTATGAAAGAAAATAAAAACAAATAAAAAAGAAAACTAGTTATTCACTCACTAGAATAGCTATACTAAAAATAGTAAAACTAACATTAAAATTAATAAGATTCTGAATAATCTATAGAAGCTCACTAAGGTGATTTAATACATGCAAAGATTATTAAATACACCACTTGTGTATTTTATAATATTTCTCAAGTATTCTGGAGAGTTAATTCTGCTCTTTCTGATCATACAGGTCCACAGTCTTAAGTATATAATTTTTTTTTTTTCTCTGGTTAAAATCTCCGCGAGTTGGTTTCTTTCAGTATGAGGAGGCCATCAGCCCCACCCACACTGCCCCCCAGCGACTAGGGAGTGGCAGAGATGTTTGGACGTTTGGGGAAAAGGTCAGCCATGTTTCCTCTTGTGTGGAGAAAGTTTAGTTGCATAAGAGGTAAGCTCTCTTCATTGTCTTTAGGTTTTAGGTTTTATAAGTTCAATGTTTGTACTTCTTGTACTTTTCTTCTCTGTTGTTTTTTGCTTTTTAGCATTTAGGCACTGGCTAGTCTGTTAACTTTTTTGCGAGTTTTAACTCTTTCTTTTCTTGGTAACTTTGCGCGTTTTTTAGGAAACTTAGGCCCAGCAGCTGGCTAAGCATAGTTCCTTTACATTGCGCTGTATTTTCAAAGTAGTTAAGTTCTTAATAACTACTTAATTATGCACTTAAAGCATTGCTGAAATACTTTGTACATATTGCAACTAATTGTTTATGTCATATAACTTTCACAAAGCATTTTTTTAGTTAATTATTGTCTTTAATTTATTCTCGTTTTTGTGTTGTCAAAAGTTGTGGAGTAGGGGGTTTTAGAATCAAGTTTTCTTTCAAAAATCTGAGTTTTAAATAATTAATATTTCCTTTTTTAATTGCAATGTAAAAATTTGGAGTACTTTTGCATTGCTATTCAGGTTTAAATTCTCCCTCAGGCGAACTTGGCATTTCGTTATAGCTGAACATTATTTATAATTATTATGTCACTCTCACAACTTGAGTTCTCTTTAATCTTCTTCTTTCTGTTTAATAGTAACAGATGAAGAGCATGGGTCGGGCCATGAAAGTTATGGATGCAAGCTAAATTGTTAACTAATGCTAGGTCATACAACTCTGCGGAGGTCATGACATATATATATTTAAAACAATTTTTGGTGGGATTATTACTTGCATCTATGGCTTTGCAGAAACCCATTTCCAACTAGGTCTTTGTGGAAGTGAGAAAATGCAGAGTTTTTGCTGGTCCTTGATAAAGCCAAGGCTCAGTATTCTCGACACTTTCTACATTCAGTTGTTTTATTTTATTTTTTATCTTTTCTCCTTTTACTCACACCGGTAGATACATAACCTTTTCTATGTTGTACTTGGTATGAGTAAAAAAAATATATATTTTTTTTTGCTTAGGTCTTTTCTTAATAGAATATATATATACATATATATATATATATCATCATCATCATTGTCAACCATTATCAATCCACTGCTGGACGAAGGTCTCCCCAAGTTTCCTCCACAACGGTCTGTCTTGTGCCAGTCTCCTCCATGTCACTCCCGCATACTTTCGAATTTCATCCACCCATCTTCCATGTGATCTTCTTCTGGGTCTTTTCCTGTCCCTTGGAATCCAATCTAAAATTTCGGCTGTCCATCGATGGTCTGTTCTTCTGGCAGTATGTCCAGCCCATTGCCATTTCAGGGATTTAACTCTGATCATGATGTCTTCCACTCTTGTCATTTTTCGGATCCACGAGTTCCTCTTCTTATCTCTCCTGGTTACACCAAGCATGCACCTCTCCATGCTTTTTTGAGTTGTCTGCAGCCTTTGTATGTCTCTTTTAGCTAAGGTCCACGTCTCTGCACCATACGTAAGCACTGGAAGGATGCATTGATCAAACACTTTTCTTTTAAGACATAATGGCATATTGCTCTTGAAAATTATGCTGTTTCTTCCAAAAGCTCTCCAGGCAAGTTTTGTACGCCGATTAATTTCTTCACCAATGTGACCCTCACTTGATATCTGCTGTCCAAGATAAACGTATGTGTCTGTTATCTCCAGCTTTTCTCCATCAATCGATAAATCTTCATTTCTTGTAAAAGCATTGAACATCACTTTTGTCTTCTGAAAGTTCATTTTTAATCCCACTTCTTTACTCTTGTCAGCAAGTTCCTGGATCATACTCTGTAGCTCTGATGGGGTAGTTGCAAAAATGACTATGTCATCAGCAAAACGAAGGTGGGTTAGATAATCTCCATTAATCTTTATCCCTTTGTTTTCCCAGTTCAGTGATTGAAAGACATTTTCCAAAGTGGCATTAAAGAGCTTCGGAGATATGGTGTCACCTTGTCTCACTCCTTTTCCAATTTTTATGTGTGTTGTATTTTCAAACAGCCGAATCTTTGCACTTGCATTTTCATAGATGTTATTAATAATATTAATGTATGCATCTTCAATACCGCAGGATTTCAGAGCCATTGCAACTGCTGATGGTTTCACCGAATCAAAGGCTTTTTCATAATCGATAAAAGCCATGCACAATGGAAGTTCATATTCCATCGCTCTTTCAATTAGTTCTCTTAGTACGTGGATATGATCTATTGTGCTGTAGCCACTCCTGAATCCAGCTTGTTCTCTCGGTTGAGCCATGTCCAGTGTCACCTTCAAGCGGTGTGAAAGAACTTTAGTGAAGGTTTTATAAACCACTGATAGGAGGCTGATAGGTCTGTAGTTCCTGAGATCCTCAATGTCACCTTTTTTATGTAGCAAGATCATTGTAGCGTTGTTCCAATCCTCAGGAATTTTCCCTTCATTAAGGCATCGAGTGAAAATTTGGGCGAGTACTGTTTCGATTTCTCCACTTGCTTCTTGTATGATGTCTACAGTAATTCCATCTTCTCCTGGAGCTTTTCCCCGCTTCATGTTCTTGATTGCATGTGCAACTTCTGCTGGAAGGACTGGAAGAACTCTGGTACTGGTACCTTTCATGATGTCTGGAGTACATGTATCATCCCTTTCATATAATTTGGAGTAGAAATCTTTCACTCTTGTCAAAATTTCGCCTCTATTTCTTGTTACAGAACCATCTTCTTTTCTCAGTGCCATAATCTGTTTTTTTCCCCTTACTGAGATGTCCCTTTGCTATCTTTAGGCTTTGGTTGTTTTCAATTGCTTTCCTTACTAGTTCACAGTTGAATTTCCTTACGTCTTCAGTGATACTTTTTCGTACTGTCTTGCATAGCTCTATATATTCCACTTTGGAAGTCACATCTTCTTTAGTTTTCCTCATCATATATATATCTTCAGGTTATTTTGCAACTTTCGTTTTAAATTCTAAAGTTTTTCCTTAGTTTTCAGTTTTGCTCTTCAGTATATATATATATATATATATATATATATATATATATATATATATATAGGGATGCAAAGTCTGGTGATGCGCAACATATCCCAGCAGCGGTATAACTATACTATCGGGATTTGAGGAAATGCTATCCCACACTTACCAACCCGCTTGGCCAGCGTGCTGAGTATGGCCAAACCCCCCAAAGATGCTTACACAATTTCAAACTTAGCACTCAGTCCCCGTCAGCTGCAATGTAACTGGCCAAGGCAGCGACCAGTGCGACATGAAGGCAGAGGAAGCTAAGAATCACCGGAGGATCGGACTAGGCTGCCATCTGATGCGGACCTTGGCTACGTTGAATGGACGTTCCTTATCTTCTGATTCAAGGCTCCTTGAATTGGAGGAGGAACTCGAAAAGATCAACTGGGACATTGTGGGGCTAAGCGAGGTACGAAGAAGAGGAGAAGATCTCACTGAATTGAGAAGTGGACATCTTTTTTACTATCGTGGGACAGATACTGCAGAACTAGTGATGTTGGATTTATAATAAACAAAAGACTGAAGGACAATGTTTTAGAAGTTGAAAGTTTCTCGGACAGGGCTGCGTGACACGTTATCGAGCTATCAAAAAGGTACCAGGCTCATTTTATTCAAGCTTGTGCACTCACCACAAATCATTTTGAAGAAGAAATTGAAGAATGTTATGAGGAAATTCGGAATCTAACAAACAAGGGCAAACAGCATTTGCATATCATTATGGGTGATTTTAATGCAAAAATAGGGCAACAGGAACAGAATGAAGCATCGGTTGGTAAATTCGGCTATGGGAACAGAAATCAACGCGGAAATAGTCTCATAGAGTTTGCAGAAGCAGAAAGGTTTTTCATCATGAACTCTTTCTTCAAGAAAATGCCACACAGGAAATGGACATGGAAACATCCAAATGGGACGAAAAGTGAAATTGATTTTATTAAGTGTAACTAAAAATTCGTCATCGAAGACTGCAGTGTTCTGCACAAGTTCAACACAGGTAGTGACCATAGAATGGTGAGATGTAAGATGCACCTCAACACTAAACTCGAACGTGGCAAGCTCATAAGACAAACAAAATGTATTGACATAACCAACCTTAAAAAACATCATAATACCTTCAAGTTGGAACAGAGGAATAGATTCTCTGCTTTAGGAGGCCTAACATCGGAAGAAGTAGATATTTCTGAAGTTAACAGAGAATTCAGCAAGGCTCTTATAGAAACAGCAACAAAAATAGGTGGTACTATATACACTGAAGAGCAATTGAATTAGAGACAGCTGTCGTTATGCAAATGTGGCGCTGTGGGCGGCCCTGTAAACGGAAACGACATGACGTATGCAGCGATCCGACAATATAAGGAGTGATGTGACGGGAATCAGTAAGAGTCGGACGCAGTATGGGTAAGACGAAGGATCTAAAGGTATTTGATCGTGGGCAAATTGTCGGGTCCCGACGAATGGGTCACTCCATCTCGGAAGTCCTGCAGGCACTGGGATTTTCACGAGCCACTATGTCATGGGTGCGCCGTGAGTACATCAAATCCTGTAAAACCATCCCTGCAAGGGCCAAACTGCCGTGAACAACAGCGTGTGGATGAGCGGGGTCATCGTCGGCTAGCTCGCATTGTAACAGCGGATAGACGGGCCGCAGTGCAAGAAATCACTCGGCAATTTAACGCTGGTGCACAAAAACGTTTAAGCAGCCACACCATCCAAAACCATCTCCTCGCTATGGAATACAGAAGCCATCGTCCCACAAGGGTACCGCTGCTGGCCGCACATCACAGGTTGAAAAGATTAGCATGGGCGCAGGAACATCGCCACTGTATCCTAGACATGTGGAAAAATGTTGCCTGGACTGATGAGTCGAAATTCCCTTTGGTACATGCGTAATGGCAGGATACGAGTACGGCGCAAACCACATGAAGCGATGGATCCTTCTTGCCAGCAGGGTACTCTTCAAGCTGTTGGGGGTGGCATTCTCGTCTGGGGACTGTTTACGTGGACTGAAATGAGACCCCTGGTACGTGTGACATCGTCCCTCACAGGTCAACGTTACCGGGATATCCTGGGCGACCATTTGCTCCCGTTTGTGCGTCTTTAACATCCCACTGGAGACCTCATCCTGCAACAAGACAATGCACCGTGCCATCGCTCCCGAATTGTATCCGAATGGTTGGATGAACACTCCACCGACGTGACCTCGCTTCCTTGGCCAGCTAAGTCACCTGACCTCAATCCCATCGAGCACATCTGGGATGCCATCGAAAGGGATGTTCTATGCTCTGACCCCTCTCAATCGAATCTTCGTGAACTGTGGGAGCTTGTTCAGTGGTCGTGGATCCGTATGGCTTCCCAACGCTTCCGGTGTCTTGTCGAGTCCATGCCGAGACGAATCGCCACCGCCATCAGGGCGAAAGGTGGTGCTACACGTTACTAGACAGGTATCTCTAATTCAATTGCTCTTCAGTGTAAGATCAAGTTACATATGAAGAAAATTTCACGAAACACAGAAATGTTGATGCAAAAGAGAAGGGAGATGAGGACAAATAAAGAAGACGTAACTTCCAAAGTGGAATATATAGAGCTATGCAAGACAGTACGGAAAAGTGTCACTGAAGACATAAGGAAATTCAATTGTGAACTAGTGAGAAAAGCAAGTGCAAACAACCAAAGCCTGAAGAGAGCAGAGGGGTATCTAAGTAATGGAAGAAAACAGATTATGGCACTGAGAAAAGAAGATGGGACTGTAACAAGAAATAGCAGTGAAATTTTGACAAGGGTGAAAGATTTCTACTCAAAACTGTATGAGAGGGGATGATACATCTATTTCAGACATTACGACAGGTACCACTACCAAAGTCATTTTAGTCCTTCCTGCACAAGTTACACATGCAATTAAGAACATGAAACGGGGAAAAGCTCCAGGAGAAGATGGAATTACCATGAATATTATACAAGAAGCAAGTGGAGAAATCGAAACTACGCTCGCCCAAGTTTTCACCAGATGTCTCAATGAAGGGAAGATTCTTGAGGATTAGAACAATGCTACAATGATCCTGCGACATAAAAAAGTTAACGTTGAGGATCTCAGGAACTACAGGCCCATCAGCATCCTATCAGAGGTTTGTAAAGTCTTCACTAAAGTTCTTTCACACCGCTTGAAGGTAACATTGGACATGGCTCAACCAAGAGAACAAGCTGGATTCTGGAGTGGCTATAGCACAATAGATCATATCCACGTACTGAGAGAACTAATTGAAAGAACAAGAGAATATGAACTCATATTATGCATGGCTTTTATTGATTATGAAAAGACCTTCGATTCCGTGAAACCATCAGTAGTAGCAATGGCTTTGAAAACCTACGGTATTGAAGATGTGAACATTAACATTATTAATAACATCTATGAAAATGCAAGTGCAATAGTTCGGATATCTGAGGATACAGCACTAATAAAAATTGGAAAGGAGTGAGACAAGGTGATGCCATATCTTAAATGCCACATTGCGAAATGTCTTTCAATCATTGAACTGGGAAAACAAAGGGATAAAGATTAATGTAGATTATTTACCTCACCTTCGTTTTGCTGATGACCTAGTCATATTTCCAACTACCCCTTCGGAGCTGCAGAGTATGATCCAAGAACTTGCTGATAAGAGTAAAGTGGGATTAAAATTGAACTTTCAGAAGACACAAGTGATGTACAATGCTTTTACAAGAAAAGAAGAGTTATTGATTGATGGAGAAAAGCTTGAAACAACCGATACCTACATTTATCTTGGGCAGCAGATATCAAGTGAGGGTCACATTGATGAAGAAATTAATCGCCGTATAAAACTTGGATGGAGAGCCTTTGGAAAAAACAGTACAATTTTTAAGAGCAGTTTGCCATTATGTCTTAAAAGGAAAGTGTTTAATTAATGCATCCTGCCAGTGCTTACGTATGGAGCAGAGACATGGACCTTAACTAAAAAAGACATACAAAGACTGCAGACAACTCAAAGAAGCATGGAGAGATGCATGCTTGGTGTAACCAGGAAATATAAGAAGAGGAACTTGTGGATAAGGAAAGTGACAGGAGTGGACGACATCATGACCAGAGTGAAATTACTGAAATAGCAATGGGCTGGACATTTTGCCAGAAGAACAGACCACCGATGGACAACTAAAATTTTGAACTGGATTCCAAAGGACAGAAAAAGATCCAGAAGAAGACCCCATGGGAGATGGATCAATGAAATTCGAAAGCATGCCGGAGTAACATGGAGGAGACAGGCTCAAGGCAGATAATTGTGGAAGAAACTTGGGGAGACCTTCATCCAGCAGTGGATTGATAACGGTTGACAATGATGATGATGAGGATATATATAGTACAGTAATTCCCTACTTTTGCATAGCATGTTTTCTTTTTCTTTGCCTTTTTTTTAAATTTCAAGTTCTCACTGTTTCTGGTTATAATAAGAAAAATATTTAGAAAAACTTCCACTCAGATGTTTTTAGCCTTAGCTCTTAGCGGTGAATAAACATTATGCAAAGCCACCCAGGTGGCGCAGTGGTCTAAGCGATGGCCTCTGATCATTCGTCCGACCGGGGTCCGGGTTCGAATCCCGGTGAGGCATGGATGTTGTGTTTGTCTTACGGCACTGGCTCTCTCCCTTCCCTGGAACCAGTGACCCTAAATTAGGGACGGGCGACTGCTTATAGCCCATTGAGTTGCTCACGGTGGTCGTTAAATTTACAATAAAAAAAAAAAAAAACATTATGCAAAAAGGGGCTAAATGGTGCCGAAGTTTCATATTTACTTTCTGGATATCCATGTATTCCAAACACTACAAAGTAGTGAAAGTTTAGACATGTTTATATTTTACCTATTCCGTTAGTACGATGCACGGGCGGATCCAGGATTTTCGTGAGGTAGGTAGGTGGGTGGGTGGGCGGGTGGGGGGCAAGTGTCGGGAATAACTGGGAACCTTTCTGATATTTTTCCTCAACATGAAAAAATATTCTTAGTATGTCTATAAATTTTTCCAGTTAATTAAGGAAACTAATATACTTTTAAGTAATATTCTCTTTCACGAAAAATTAATCAATTTGTTATTAAAACCTAACAAATAGAAACTTTTCCTAGGTCCTGAGGGGAGGGCGCGCGCCCCCGGCGCTCCCCTGTGGATCCACCACTGGTACAAAGTGTATAATGGAGCACTTTAAAAGTTCATCCGATTGTTCGCTCTATGTTCAAGTGATTGATTATGATCTTAAGCACTTTGTTAAATTATACAGAAAAACAAAATTATTTCACTGGAAAAAAAAGGAAGAAATTATAAAGAAAGAAAAACGAAACTAACGTCAACTTAATCAACTTAAAAAATTAAAAATAAAGAAAATGTTAGAACGTTAACACGAAATTTTTTTACCACGGTTTCGGAGGGTTCGGGGGAGGGGAGGGGGAGGTACGTGCTATTTTTTGCCTCTATGGACACCATATACCTCTGCAATTATTAGTCTGAATTGAAAAATTGTTTTGACGTCGATAGCTCGAACTGTGAGAATGATGATCTATACGTTTTGGTCTTTTTGCTATGTCTAGTAAAAAGACCAAAATGTATAAACCGATGATCCATTACATTATAACCACCTACCTAACTACCTAATAAGCTGTAGGACCCCCTTTAGCCCGCAAAACAGCTGACACTCAGCTAGACATGGATTCGATGAGGTGGCGATAAGTATCCTGGGGTATTTGGTACCATAATGTCATCATCAGGTCCTCTTCCCGTACATTTCGGCGTGGTGGTGATTCAGCGCGAACACGCTTTTCCAAGTCGAACCACAAATGTTCGATTGGGTTCATGCCAGGTGAATTTGGAGGCCAGGGCATTTACAGAAAGTCACCAGCATGTTCTTCGAACAACTCCTTGACGATTCTGGCAGTGTGGCATGGCGCATAATCCGTTTGGTAATGGCATCACCAGCAGGGAACACAATTACCGTGGATGGGTGAACTTGGTCCGCAACGCTGTTCAGGTTCTTGACAGCTGCTGTCAGTCATTGCGCTATTAGGATAATGAGGCCCAAAGTGTCCCAAGAAAACATCGCCCACAGCATAACACCGCCGCCGCTGGTCTGGTCCCGCCCAACAGTGCATCCAGGTGCCATAACCTCCGTTGGTAATCGGGGTATCCGCCTCGGCCGTGTACGTGATGCGCCAGGAATCTTGACTCGTTGGACCAGGCCACTTTCTTCCAATCATCCACGGACCAGTCTCGATGATCTTGGGCCCATTTCATGCGTTGTTGGCGATGACATGCAGTAAGCAGGAGGACCCGGCTGGGTCTTCGGCTACGCAGGCCCATGCGCAGAAAGCTGCAATGAACTGTGTGCTGTGACACATTGCCCTGATCACCACTGTTGTAGCTGCGGGTGATTTGTCGCACTGTAACCCTGCGGTCGCTGTGAACAATAAGCGACAGTCTCCGCTCCCATCTGACATCAGTGAGTTGCGGACGACACACAGCCGGACGACGATTCGTCGTTTGGCCATCTGTACATCACTTTTGATACATACTCACTACAGCGGCACGTGAACTACCCGCAAGCCACGCCGTTTCCGAGATCGTAGTTCCGAGGCACCGTGTCATCACAACTTGTCTTTTATCAAACTCCGATTAATCGGCAGCTTTTCCCATTTCGACTCCGAACACTCTACTAACCGAAAGCCGGTCCTCGGGTTGCATATATACTGCTCTCTGAACTTCACCTGCGCCATGATTCGGTCTCCAGACGCGCTCATTTCTCTAGGCTGGGGGTGGTCATAATGTAATGACTCATCAGTGTAGAGCATTATTCTCACAGTTCAGGCTTCACCATACCTCGGCAATTATTAGTCTGAGTTGAAAAATTCTTTTGCAGTCGAAAGTCTGAACTATGAGAATGATGATCTACATATATGTTTTGGTCTTTTTGCTATGCATAGTTGCTACGGGGAGTAAATACATCTATATACACTGGTTTCCATAAATTAAGGAAAAATCACAAAAATAGCGATAACTCAAAAAGTTACATGCTGGTTTTAATGAAACTCAGACAAAGTATACAACACATAGTAAGGTGTAAAATAACATAAAAACAAATTACCAGACAATTGTGAATTTTTGGAAATTAGCACATGTATGAAATTGACAAATTGGATGTGTCAGTTTGGTATAGGAAAAGTATCTTCAATATGGAGTATGATCACCCCGAGCAGCAATACAGCACATACAGCGATGTGTGATACTATCGATTATGCGGTCTATGAGGTCAGTAGGAAGCGAGAGCCATTGCTCTTGCAAAGCTACTCTAAGCATGGCAAGTGTCTCAGGAGGAGGATTGGGAGCAGCAACCCGTCTCCCTAGAGCATCCCAAACATGCTCGATGGGATTCAGGTCTGGAGGTCGAGCTGGCCACTCCATGCGCTGAATTGTTTGCTGCTGAAGACAATCTTCCACGATACGAGCCCTTTGTGCTTTAGCGTTGTCGTCTTGTAGGATGAAATATCACCTACTGCACCGGCATAAGGGCGTACATAAGCATCAAGGATGTCATCTCTATAGACTTGAGCAGTCACGGTTCCACGTGGAAAGACATGGAGGTCTGTGCGTCCACCCAAAGAGATACCAGCCCACACACAGATACTGCCTCCTCCGTATGAATCTCTTTCACGGATGTTTGATGGATGATAACGTGTTCCAGGTTCTCTCCAAATCAAGCAATGTCTGCTATCACTTTGCAAGCTGAACCTGGACGCATCTCTGAAGAGAACAGCCCTCCATTGATCTGCAGTCCAGTGGACATGTTGACATGCCCATCTCAAACGCTCCCTCCTGTGACGCGAGGTGAGCGGCACACAAATGGCTGGTAGCCTCGCGTACAGACCACCTTCATGAAGTCTTCTGCGCACAGTAGACGTTGACACCATCCTTCCGGTGGCTACAGCAAGCCGAGACCTAAGTTGGGTTGGAGTTGAGGTTCTACTCCTTCGTGCGCATAACTGCAAATATCGGTCATTGGCGCTCGACGTGGCTCTTGGCCGTCCTTGGCTGAACCTTCTGGATGCCGAATTTGTGGTTTGGAATTGTTGGCAAAGTCTGTGAACCACAGAAGGACTCACATTTAACCATCGAGATAGGTCAAGGGGTCCACACACAAAATTTTATAAAAATCTACAGTTTTAATTTTAGAACCACCAAATTTGGTGTACTATGTCATGGTACTTTGACCGTAGACGGTTTTCGGAAGGGGTCGTAGCCCGAGATCAAGGAGCCTTCCTACAAAATTTTTCATAAAAAGTTCCATTTTTTAGTTTTACGCTAGTTTTCACCATCAACAGGCTGCTCCATCAGGCAGAAATATAATGTTATGTAAATAGAGAGTTCCAGATATTCAAAATTCAAAACGATAAAGAAAAGAACGATCAATGCCAATGTCAAGTCGCATGCACGCGACATTGCACAAGTGCATTGAATTTCAATGACGCGGGATTCTCAGAAGCACACGCCAGATGTACGGCAGTTCTATAGATGTCTCCTTGAAGATTTAAGCATTTCCTTTCCTGTTCCTTTCTGTTTTGTTTCTTTAAAGTAAATTAACCAAATCGATTTTTTTCTTTATATTTAACATTTCTTTTCGTGGGGGGGGGGGAGGGGGTGTTTTATTTCTTTTTAGGACAAAAATTAAATTAACCGATTTATAAATATATTTTTTTTAATATTTCAGATTCTGTCTCCCAAAAAAAGAAGTTCAATGCGGAATATTTCCACTGATGCGAAACGAAAAAGGACCGTGAGGGAAAATGAGACACCTGAACAAACGCAGGCAAGACTTGCCGGAGTCAGAATAAGGACCTCCACCTCCAGGGCTAATGAGACGCCTGATAAAAGCCAAGAAAGACTTACCGGTGTTAGCATAAGGGCCTCTACCTCTAAGATAATGAGATGCCTGAGCGAACCCAAGAAAGACTTGCCGGTCTTCTTATAAGGGCCACCGCCTTTAGGGCTAATGAGACGCCTGAGAAAAGTCAAGAAAGACTTGCCGGGTTTGAACAAGGGCCTCTACCTCCAGAGGTTTTGCTTTGCAGCGAGATTTAAAACGCGCAGCATTTGCCTATAATCCAAATCAGAATTACCCCGAACATCCGAAAGTGGTGATTGGCAAAATGGATATTCTTTGTGCTCATTGTCAAGCATACAAATGGAAAGAGGAGACGCCAGGAATGTGTTGCTCAAACGGCAAGGTCAGACTGCCATTGATTACTCCACCACCTGAGCCTCTAAAAGCATTAATGATTGGAACAACACCAGTTTCAAAACACTTTCTGGCCAACATAAGAAAGTATAACTCTATCTTGCTTCCAAATGACTTCTTTTGGTGCAACTCGGGAAATCAGAACACCAGGATTTATGCCTACTTTCAAAGTGCAAGGCCACGTTCACCACCTCTCAGGTTCATTGTTCCCACCATCCAATGAAGAGCCGAAGTTCCTGCATATTTTCTTCATGGTAGATGGAACCGCACAGGCCCAGCAGAGATGCTCCAACATTTCAGATACTCGACAAAATATTGTTCTGGACTTACAACAATTACTCCACCACCACAATTCCTACGTGAATCTGTTCAAGACAGCTTTGGAACGAATGCCAACAGATGATTACCAAATTGTGATCAAAGCTGACAAAACTCCAGGAGGTGAGCATCAAAGGAGATTCAATGCACCCACAATTGATGAAGTTGCAATTGTCATTGTGGGCAACGAGTTTGACCACCGCGATATTGTCCCCCAGAAGAGAAACTGTAGACTCCAGAGAGTAGCAGAAACTCATAGATCCTACGATGCCCTCCAATACCCGATTATCTTCTGGCAAGGCAATGACGGATATTACTTTGGGATTCCTAGATTGATCCAAACACAGGCAACCCGCTTCCTAGAAAGAAGGTCTCTGCCATGGACTTCTATGCCTACCGAATCATGAGCAGAGTTGGAGATAAAAATCACGTGTTACAATGTCGTCAGCTGTCCATTAGTTCGTTGTGGAGATGTACGTCAAGATTGAGAGTGAACGCCTCTACATCTGGATCAACCAAAATAAATTGCGCGTGGATGACTAATGACACTGTTCATCTCAGGGATGCCGTAGCCAATGATGGCAATCCCAATGACTTGGGGAGAATGGTAATTCTACCAGCAACCTACATTGGCGGCCCAAGGCACATGCACGAGTACACGCAGGATGCAATGACCTATGTCAGAAACTACGGACGTCCTGATCTCTTCATCACCTTCACATGCAATCCTCTTTGGCCAGAAATCCAAGAGAATCTTCTGTCTGGTCAGACACCAGTTGATAGGCACGACATGAATGCGAGAGTTTTCAACCTAAAACTAAAAAAATTGATGGACGTCATAACGAAAGGTCATATTTTTGGTGTAACACGATGCTGGATGTACTCAATCGAATGGCAAAAGAGAGGCCTTCCGCATGCCCAAATTCTCATCTGCCTGGGGGAAAAATCCGACCAACTGAAAGTGACATGGTAATATCAGCATGATTGCCAGATCCCCAACAAGATCCTTTGCTGTTTGAAGTCATCACAAAAAACACGCCCATGTGGTGCACTCAACATGAAAGCTCCTTGCATGGTGGATGGCAAATGCTTCAAGAAATATCCTCGGGATCAGCACCAGGAAACTTAAACAGGCCAAGATTGGTGTCCTCTGTACAGGAGAAGAAAGCCTGGAGATGGTGGATTCTGAACAAAAATCAAAATGCACATTGGCCAAACCTACCAGGAGGTGGACATACACAACAGATCGGTGGTTCCACACTCTCCACTCTTGTCCAAAATGTTCCAGGCGCACATAAATGTTGAATCTTTCCAGTCTGTCAAAACCATCAAGTACATCCGCAAGTATGTAAACAAAGGAAGTGATCAAACAGTTTTTGGGCTGGAACAACGAACAGTAACTGTTGATGAAGTTGAGAGTTTTCAATTGGGAAGACACATCTTTCGCCAGACTCTGCCAGTTATTCCGGGGTCAACTCCAGCTGACGAATTCAATGCATGCCTGAAAGCATCTCATTTTTGGAGGCATGTCAAAAACATGTCATTGACCACAAACATGCGAGTTTATCTGCAAAGGCACGCTTCACTAGGAAAGTTTTCACGCCAGCTGCTTCAACTTGGTAATGGTAAAATTCCAGCTGAGCCAGAAACTGGACTGATTGCATCCCCAAATGGATTTTGCAATGTTTTAAAGACTGTCGAAAAACTTGCGGGAAATGTTTTTCCAAACATTAAACTCAATTACCTGAATCATGAGTGGCTGTGTGAAAGAGTAATTCTAGCTCCAAAAAATGACATCAATGCTCACAAATGATGATATCAAAGCTCACATTCAAAATTTACTTCCTGGAGCCACCACATCCTACAAATCAATTGACATTGTCACAGAAGCAGCTCTGGCAGTTCTCTACCCGACAGAGTTTCTCAACTCACTGGAGCCACTAGGTATGCCTCCCCACAATTTGCTTCTCAAAAGGGGGCGCCAATCATGATGCTGAGGAACTTAGACGCACCAAGACTGTTCAATGAAATAAGGCTTTGCATCAAGAATTTTTTCACGCACATCATCGAAGCAACTATTATGACTGGCTGTGCAAAGGGGGAAGATGTTTTCATTCCGAGGATTTCACTGATTCCCACAGATATGCCGTTTGACTTCAAGCGTCTGCAATTACCGATTCGTCTGACCTTTGCTATGTCCATTAACAAAGCGAAAGGCCAGTCATTGGCAGTGGCTGGCAATAATTTAGAGGAACCCTCCTTTTCACACTGACAACTCTATGTCGCCTGCTCAAGGGTTGGCAATCCTAAAAATCTCTACATTTTTGCTCCCAATGGAAGCACCAAACATATTGTTTACCAAAAAGTAATAACCTAAACGAATTAAAATACATTTACTGGAAAATTACAGGAATATTTTTTCATTCATAAAATGTCACCTGGTGAAGTTGGTGATTCCACGAATATTTACCCGGGAAATACCGGGTAGCCCTGCTAGTATGCTATAAATTTCAAAATATCTTTTACTCCATACAATTGCTTTGAAAAAACTGATTTAAAAAATTTGTTTCACCTTCAGATACCTTTCACCACGAAAGTCATCTTATGCAGTTTCTATCTGAAAAAATGCATGGTGTAACCGCCAGGGAGCGTAAAATACATCGTATTTTCTCAGAAATCTACGTTTCTAAAAATCGAATGTCAAAAATTATTTTTGGGTTAGAGGTCACGACGATGAATATTTTGCAGACATTTTACACTGTTTTGCTGCAAAATGCTTTGCCACTAGTGGACGTAAGTGCATATTCTTGTGTTTAACGTGTTTGCAATTGTATCTTCGTTTCCAAAAATCTAACGGAAAAAATTCTTTTACCAGACGCTAGCTACTCACTGCGGGAAATATGTGTAGCTTTTTTTTTCTCTCCAAATAATGTTTAGTTTTCCCGCTAGGGGGCATTGATGTAAATCTCTGTAATGATGATGATATCTGCGCTTCTAAAAGTTCGATTTAAAAAAATATTTTTGCGTTTGTGGCGAAGAATATTTTTCATATATTTCCAAATTTTTGTGACACACAGTTTTTGCACTACGGGATAAAATGTCCAAAATAAGTGTGCTACCTGCAAATCCCCGTAAAAATAAGAAGCACCTACCTAATCAAAATAGTTCCCTCTCTGCTTCGACACAATCTTGCCAATAGGTTACGAGGCTATATCTTAAACAAATACTCATGGGAGCAAGGATTTGTGTTACATTTCATTTTGGGAAGGAATTTTGGACATAAAATTGATGCTCTAGCCAGTGGTGGTTGCAGAAATTTGAAAGGGTGGGGGAAGGGGCACCTTATTACCACCATCAGTTTAATCGAATGTCAGAATACCTTACCTTAGTGTCATGTGTATGGGGGGGGGGGGAGATGTTCGATATATGTATTATCGATTTTACATTTTTTTCGGAGAATGAGTTGCGTGATTATATGAGTGTTTTGATCGGATCTATTCGGGCAGGGGCGTATTTAGAGGGGGGGCAAAGGGGCCTTGGCCCCTCCCGAAATCTGTTTCATTTTTTATGTTATCTGTCAAAATAAGGTTAAATAATCAAACTGGGCTTTCAATATAATTTTTATATATGTATGTTAAATCAAAATCTGTGTTATGAGAAAAGTTTCTGATTTAAAATTTTTGCAACAACAATAATGGAAAATTTAGTGAAATTGAGTTTTGATTTGAACGATATGAGAGGGCAGGGGTATGATGGGGCTGGAGCAATGCGATGACAGTTTCGTGGAGTGCAGGCCTGTATTAGAAAAAAATATCCCGAAGCAATATATACTCATTGCATGTACCATTCCTTGAACTTATGTTTGTCGGATGCTAGCAAAATGCCTAGCATAAGGAACTGTATGGGAGTTATATCAGAAACATGTTCGTTTTTCCACGCTTCTGCTAAACGTACCAGTGTTTTGAAAGAAAGTATCCAGCGACTGCTACCTGATTGCAAGAAAGTTAAGATGAAAACTCGATGTGAAACTCGATGGATCCAAAGGCATGATGCCGTTCTTATGTTTAAAGAATTTCTGCATCCTATTATATCATCCTTAGAAGCGATTGAGCAAGAAGAGTCAGCAGAATCATCTGTCAAAGCACACACTTTGCTCAACTCTATATGTCAGTTTTCATTTCTAGTGGCAACTTTTGTCTTTAGTAAAATATTGTCCATCACATACAACCTATCTGAAAACTTCCAAAACAAGCAATTCGACTTAGTCGATGCATTAGAAAAAATTTCAGAAGTTACAACACTGCTAAACAGCATGAGAACTGAAGCAGAAAAATCCTTCAGCTTAATTTTTGTTGCTGTAAAAACATTGGCTGAAGGCCCCAAAGTAGCAGAAGAAGTTCCACGTAGATGCAGTATACAAAAAAAAAAATAATAAAAAAAAATGGATGCAATGTCCCATATTCAACTCCAGAAGAATATTTCTGCAGAAGTATATTTATACCCTTTGTGGATGATATAATTGAATCATTAAATGAAAGGTTTCAATCACAAAAAGAAACAGTAACTTCATTGCAAAACATTCTACCAGTTTTTGCTGTGAAGAATGATTATTCCCAAATATTATCTGCAGTGAAAATGTATGAATCTGATTTAGGATATTCTGATGTAACAGAAAGCGAGTATCAATTATGGTGTCAAAAATGGGAAAGGGAAAAAGCAGACGCGCGCCCCAAAAACGCAGTTGAAAGTTTGGCATCATGCAATAAGAACTTATTTCCTAACATTTATATTTTGCTTCACATCTTGGCAATTCTTCCTGTAACCACAGCATCAGTGGCATCAGTGCTTTTCCAGTCTTCGTCGATTGAAATCTTATTTGAAAAACAGTACATCAGAGTCAAGACTGAATGGGCAAGCTTTATTATCTATTCATAGAGACATTCAAGTTGAAGATGAAGAAGTCATTGACAAATTCGGAAATGTACCTAGAAGAATATATCTCAGTTTTTCAGAAGTAGGTGAATCCAATCAATTTCATTATTTCTCAAGGAGAAATTTCTTTTGTCACTCTTTTTTTTTTTAATATGCACTCATCAGCTTAATTTAGGTATATATGTATGTTATATACCTAAAAAAACTAAAAACAAATACCTTTTTTTTTTTATTAACATGTTTTTTTTTCTTTTTTTATTAACTTCCATTTTATCCTGGTGGATTTCAGAAACTTCCAATTTTTCGGCCCCCCCCCCGAAAAAAATTCTGCATACGCCCCTGTAATCAAGAGACATTATAAGTGTACCAATTTATTAAATAACCCTTTTTAATAAAGAATGGAATGTGTGTTACACAAAAGTGAGTCTTCTTGGGTGCATTCGAACAAATCTCCAAAATCTTATCAATATTTGTTAGGGCAATATTTCGGTGAATATGCATTAATGCTTGTCGTGTAAGACGCTGCTGGCCCATTATGGTTCTTATAGATATGTCTTCAGCCTTTCCATAGCTGAGAACGATCTCTCTGGCGTAGCTGTTGTAACGGGAATAACAGCTAATATTGTTAACAGGCATTTGATGCTGTTCAAGCAAATCAGATCTTCATTGGTCTGAATTGCAGTAATGCATTCTATGAGAGATTCTGTAAAAGAATCTACTTTTCGTGATGACCAGTAAAATTTCCACAGCTCTATATATGTCATCCTTCACTTCAGAATGAGAGCCTAAAAAGAAAAAAAATCTAAGGGTGAAGCAGAGTCAGCAGTAGTAATAAATGTATTACATATTACCTCAATATTCAGTTTAATTTAATGTAAAAGTACAGAACGATTATTTTATGATTCGAAGCAAAAATAAAAAATGAATATTATTACTGTAAATGAAAGCCTTACCTGGCATATATTCAGCATGCATATCCTGCACTGGTTGAATTAACGTCATTCCCTAAGTGCCTTTTACACACTTCTTTAGGGGGAAAAAAAGCACGCAATTCTGAAGGACGTTTTTTTTTTTTTTTTTTTTTTTAGGTTTAATGAACACCGTGAGCAACTCAATGGGCCATAAGCAGTTGCCCGTCACTAATTTAGGGTCACTGGTTCCAGGGAATGGAGAGAGCCAGTGCCGTAAGACAAACACAACATACATGCCTCACGGGATTCGAACCCGGACCCCTTTTGGACGAATGATCAGAAGCCATCGTTTAGACCACGGCGCCACCGGGGTGAGGTTGTTTATTTCAAAACGATCACTTAGTTCGATAATTAAGTAATCCAGGAACGGTATGTACAAATTCAGTCTGTAAAATTCATGGGTGGAATTGGCTGATGCGTTACTTCTCTGTGCCTGGCGCTTTGTTGTTCTTGAAGTTTCAATGGCAATATTTTCTTTCACTGCTAATTCAGAAGCACCCTAAAATATTTTGGAGAAAGTGCTCTTTTCTTCACGCATGTTCTGAAGAAACAACTGAAAACACGTTTTCAGCTAGCTTGCAGCACTTTAAAATATCGATTCTTGGATCTTGCGATTGCTTGCTCAACACAACAGTAACCCCCGAACACACTTTGTGTAATTCCTAATGAAATCAGAAAGTCGAAACGATGCACAGCATTTAACAACATTTCTACTTGTGCGCCGACACGTCTCTCGCCTGTATAGTTTTCTAGTGTCTGAATTATTGGAATAAAAGCTTTAAAAAAAATCAAAATAGCATCATGTCGCTCCACCCACCTTTTAGCTCACAAGGTTTGCAATTTTTTCCTGTGATATTCTGGCATATTTTTCTCTATATTCTGTTGAAAAGGTTTCACTCTCGAAGAAGAAGAGTTAATAAAATTAATGACCTCTGATAATATGCCGAGCATATTACGTATCATTGGCACTGAACATGCTTTGCAAAGCACTAAATTGAGGGAATGGGACGCCAAGTGCTCATAGATGGCTAGTTTTTGCACTTTTCTAATTTCCGCTTGAACTCCCTTGATTTCACCATTAGCTGCTTATTCCATCAAATCCTAGTCCAAGACGATGTACAATATCCAACTTTTAACAATTTAGCTAATCAAGAATGATTTTAGATAGTCCTTTACCATTGAAGTCATTTAATTCCCCGAACTCCAGAAAGTCTTCCTTAATAATATTATTATGATTTATGAACGTACAAATTGACATTTGTTCTTTTTTCCGAAAGGTCAGTTGTCTCATTTGCCAATACAGAAAAACATTTACTTTGAAAATACTCCAAATACGTGGCGACCAGTAAATACATCGCTCTTAACCACGTTCTAGAAACACACAGCAACCGAAAAATTGTTTTTCAGCCGCCGCTGTGGAATTGAACCAACAGAACTCTCGATGTCTAGCCGAGTGCGTTACATATACGCCACGGTGGCCAACAATCCACGGTGCTATGTCTACTTTTAAGTCAGCTTCTGACATCATAAATCATAAACATTTACTTTTTTGTACACTTTGAAGTAAAGCAGTTTGAATAAATTTATCACAGCATTCAATGATTTCATTTTGAATTGTGTTACTTATAGCCGTAGAATTTTTAGGAATCGTTTCCAAATGCCTTTTTAATGCTTCATCCCCAGAACGAATCATAAAACGCAGTAGTTCTCTGAAATTTCCTTCGTTAGCGTCATAAGTTTCTTCAATATTCCCATAATCACGGTGTCCCCGAAGGTTAATATTTTGCATACCACATAAAATAACAGTTTCTGTACTGGATTTTAGCGGGGGGTTTTTTGTTTGGTTTTTTCTTATTATTTCCTGTGATGCATTATTCAACCTTTTTCCATCGATAATATTGCGAAAGTCATCAATCAGCCTTAGCAACACAATTTCTGTGTTTCTGTCCGCGACTTCTAAAATCTTCCATAGCCTTCTTAAATCGATTCACAGAAGTATTTATAAGCTTCCCTAGAGTCTCTGCCTTCTTTTTCTTTTACAAATAATACACACACCTTGCAGAATGGGTCTCCTTTTATAACACTGTTCAACAGCCAAGGAAACTGCTTGAACCACTCAGGTCTAAAGGATCCCTTTTTTTTATCTTTCTTGTGTCACGGGATACCTACATTCAGGTCCAGAATACCAAGGTTTAGCAAAAAAGTCATAAAATTCACGATTGTTTAACAGTCAGGTCTTTGTCAGGTCTATATCATTTTTTGAGTTACTTCGATTGTTCTTCAGGAGGTTGATGATCCACTAATGGTCCTATTGAATTCACAATGCACAAATCTTTCAGTTCTACAGCATTCTCAAATATTTTATTTTCAGTCGACTGCTCATTGTCTGGATGAATAGCGTTTGGAACTTTCCGAAAACAATCGCTGAAGGTTTTTACTAAAAACTGCTTACTTGAACTTGACATTTTTTTACGTACATTACTCCAACAAAAATGTTGCAGTACGCAAGAAACACCGTTATGCCTATGAGCTGCAGCTATCCCATTTGCTCTCTATATGTAACCAGCCTGTGGTGTGGTTATTATTTGTGTTGATATCGTCTTGGTGCGTAGCGTTGCAATGGACGTTATTCATGTGACGTCAGAAGTGGATTTCTGCGGACCAACATGGCTGCTGATTCAGTTGTCAC
The DNA here is from genome assembly GCA_039090855.1 of Macrothele yani. Classification (NCBI taxonomy): domain Eukaryota; kingdom Metazoa; phylum Arthropoda; class Arachnida; order Araneae; family Macrothelidae; genus Macrothele; species Macrothele yani. Next base: position 147,944,936 of record CM076995.1, on the reverse strand, counting down.
TATTTGATTATCCCTTACTGTTGGCTAATTTTTACAATGTCAACGTCATGGAGTGTGCCAACGAATTAATAGAGCTACAGGGTGAAGAAGAAGAAATCAGTTTCTTAGAAGAACAAATCAAGGTTGCAAAAACATACCAAGACAATTTTGTGTTCGATGTTCATTTCGAATGACGCAGGAGAACATCGCCATTAGTCACTATGAAGTTTTTAATGGAGCATTTCTCGTACACGGTATAATGTTAATTTTTCATGTTCTTATTGTCAGACATTAGCGAAACATCTAGAATATAAACTTGGGAACCTTTTTTTGAAAAACAAAACATTTAGAAGCCCAGACAAATACGTGATACGGAAACAAACTAGGATTCGCACGCTAGGCAATCTACTTAAAAATTAAATGAATGTGTAACATTAAATAAAAGGAACATTTAGGTATGTTTGTTTAGTTCTTGGGGGAAAGAACGCAGAACTTAATTTGTTATTTACCGATCCAAACATGCCATCAATTTTCTAACACCGACCTTCTCCTCTCTTTTTTTCTTTTTTTTTTCTTTTGAACTAAAATTCAAAGGAACTCTACGAGGTTTCAACTGCCTTTGATTCGTAGTGCCATAATATCCAAATCTTTTTTGTAAAGTGGGCAGAACATATTAGAGAATGAACATAGGGATGGAAATCATTGCGTTTCATTTTACCTTTCACAATTTCGTCCTTTTCAGAGGAAAATTATGGAAAGTTATTACTTCCTCTATACACTTTAGGTGGCAGGATTTATTAGCACATCCATAGGATGAGCAAATGTTAGGCGTTAATAAATTTTTTTAGGATGAGCAAATGTCGTTAATAAATTTACGAAAATCGCGATTTTCCTGAACCCATGAAAAGTAACGCTATGTTAAGCAACAACGGGAAAACGCATGTAAACAATGTGGTCCGCGGCCACGGAAAAGCTTTCCCATGATGCAATGCGAGATGAATTAGGCAATTACTGAAATTTCAGATTTCGTTCACTAGTAGTGTGTCCATTAGGCAATTACTGGAATTTCAGATTTCGTTCACTTAGTTGCTGCCACCTGCTAAACCTTTTTTGGTATGACAATCAGGGTCGGACTGGGTATCAAGGGCCCAGGTGGCGTATTGATGCGAGGGGGGCCACGAAAAGTACGAAACGTGCAAGGGGGCCGGGAGCGACTATTGCCACCCCCGGCAGCAGAAGGCGAATTTGTTTTTAAATTTCAAAACGGGTTTCTTACGTTTTAGCGCATTTTAAAATTCTAATTGTTAGATGAAGAAAAGGTATGTAATTAGGGCTCGGGGCATACGCACAAGCCCTGATTTACGGGAGGGCACACGGGGCACGTGCCCAGGGCCCCCGATTTTGAGGAGCCCCCAAATTTGAATTAAATGTGTACTTAGTTAATGGGAATTTTGTGTGTGTGTATTTAAAATTTATTTTTTTTACTTTTGCATGCTCATGAGTCGTGTTTATAAATGTGGTACTTACACGCAGTGAGTTCGAGTTTCAAGTTTCACGTAAACACGTGGCCATTAATAAGTTTCAGTGGTTTAATTTAAGGTGGCCATTGAGGAGGAGGATCGCTTCCATTGATTCACGTGACCTTTTCTTGCTTCTCCGAACGCACCTGAACTCAACTGATCCTTCAACTTCCTGCACACGGCTTGTCGTTGTCTTAACTGTAACCGCGAACGCGATGGCTTGGTGGCAAAAAACCTCCTTGCTTGGTTGTATTTTGCGTTGCGTTTCTTGTAGTCTGATGGAATGTTGAATATATGTTAATTTTATATATAATCAAATTTAGTTAGTTGTCGAATTTTACTACTGGTGAGTCTCTTGAGTGTAATTTGTCTTTGGAAGCCAGTAATATGACTTCAGAATCATCTAACATCACAGATGCTCCTAATTTGGGAAATCTTTTGAATTCATCTAATGAAGAGAGCACAAGTTCCACAATGAATGCAGTGGATCCTGTCTTATGGGGAGAAATTACAGAAGAAATGAGCAAATGCTTTTTGAGCAACCCACCAGTCCAAGATTTGAAGTTGCTGGCATTCACAGGGAAGGATATCTGTGGTAAAAAACGTTTCCTAACAGGAGGTAATTTTTTCAGAATAAAAAAAAAATAATGAGAAGGTAAAACGCGACTGGCTTCTTTTATCCCCATCAACTTGTTTACTATTCTGCTGGATATGCAAATTGTATGCTAGGAGCACTACAGCATTAGGATCCACAGGTTTTTCTGACTAAAAGCATACAAGTGAACGTCTTACAGAGCATGGAAATTCACACATACACAGGCAAGCAGTGTGTGACTATTCATCACGCATGAATGCTTCTGCGCGCGTTGACTGTCAGATAGTTATGCAGTATCGGAATGAATCCAAGTACTGGCAAGATGTTTTGCAGAGTTGTTGCAACAGTTAAGTATCTCTCAGTTCGTGGGTTGCCAATGTATGGTGATGATGAAACAATTGGATCAGTTCAGAATGGAAATTTCCTGGGCTGCTCAGAATTAATTGCAGAATTTGATCCATTCTTAGCTCAACACTTGGGAAAATGTGGGAATCCAGGAAGTGGTAACACCAGTTACTTATCTTCAACATGTGTGGATGAATTTGTTGAATTAATGGCTGTACGTGTTTTTAATGCCATCACTGATGAAATAACAATGTCAAAATATTTTTCTGTCATAGTTGACTATACTCCAGACATTACACACATAGATCAACTGGCTTTTATCATAAGGTATGTCAACAAAGATTGTGAAGCAAAAGAACTGGTTTTCACATTTATTCCATTCCATGGACATACTGCAGAAAACATTACAAATACCATGATATCTTTTCTACAGGAGGCTGGCCTGGATATTATGAATGTCAGAAGCCAAAGCTACGACAATTCCAGCAACATGTCTGGGAAATATTCTGGTGTTCAAACACGCATTAGGGAAATCAATCCACTAGCGGAATATGTGCCGTGTTCTACTCACACTTTAAATTTAGTTGGTGTGAATAGCATAGATAGTTGTGGTAAAGTTCTCTCTTTTTTCACATTTTTGCAAAAACTCTATACTTTTTTTTCTGCATCAACTCACCGTTGGAAGATGCTTCAGGAGAAAGTCCAGGAAGCACATGGAAATTCATCACTCACACTGAAGAGACGGTCAGTTACTAGATGGTGTGCAGATGCTGCAGCTACACGATTAGTGAGGAAAAATTATCATGAAATAGAGAAAGTTTTAGTATTTCTGTCAGAAAATGTAGATGATTCTCCACAGACAAGAGATGAAGCGAAATCACTGCTGAAGAAAATGCGAACAATGGAAATATAGATCAGCACAGTAGTTTGGGACACAGTACTTCAGAGATTAAACTGTGCAAATCAAACTTGCCAGAATCCAAAAGGAAATATTTCTGAAGTACCTAAATTTTTCCCGTTGTTAATTGAACTCATTCAGTTCGTGAGGGAAATTTTTGAAGTCTATGAAGAGGAAGCTAAAACATTAGTGTCTGAAAATGTGCAATACCATGGTCATGATTCCCGAAGAAAGAAAGTGCCCAAGAATAAACACCTAGATGAATGTAACAGTGAACATATAGAACTCAGTACAAGGGATATATTTAGAACTCAGGTTCATTATGTGCTTTGTGATGCTTTAGTCACTCAGCTTTCAAGCAGAAAAAGTGTTTATGAAAATATAATGAGAAAATTTGCATTTTGTACAAAAAAATCAGGATCTGAATTTTTTGAAGGGGCAAAAGCATTGCAGGAATACTATAACAATGACCTTGACGACCAGTTTGCAGATGAGTTTTTGCAATTCTCCTCATGATGGGGGAGCATGCAACCATTCCCCAGATGCTGCAAACTTTGAAGGTAAACAATTTAGAAGCCACATTTTCGAACATTGAGACTGTACTTAGAATGTTCATGACATTACCGATTTCAAATTGTACAAGTGAGAGATCATTTTCTTTGCTAAAAAGACTTAAAAATCCCTTACGATCAATTATACGACAAACGAAACTGGTATCATTAGCTCTGCTTTCTTTGGAGAGTGATGTGACACAGTCTTTAAATTATGATTCTCTAATACACGACTTTGCATCTAGGACATGTAGAAACTGTTTCGTCCTGAAATAGGAGGTAAATTTTCAATTCTTTTTATTCATTCCTAAAAATAAAGAATAGTAACTGAGTTATTACAAATAAAAAGATCTGGTGCCCCAAAGCAGCACTTTGTCATCATATTGTCAGTTTTGTTCGACACTAGACAATTTATACATGTCATTATGTGCTCATTAGATTTTGGTAAAAATTGGGTAAATGTGTAGTTTAGCATCCTAAATTATTTGGTCGGAAAAGTTGTAAAATTTCTAAAAAGTGTGTCGTACAGATTCTAAAATATGCAATTTAAGGGGAAATGGTGAAAAAATTTCATCGTTAGAATGAATATTAAAGATGTTTACCGAAATACTTGAACTCCAAGTATGACGAGTCTGCAGACGCTGCGGGAGGCTTTAAACAACGCTGCGGCGTTGACATGAAGCTGTGCTCCGTTGAAAGGAAGGATCGCTGCAGCCAGGATATTCACGGGCGGAATAGTACAACAGGAACCGGGTACGCTGTTGTCAGGAAAGAGTGTAGTGCTACGCTATAGAAAATAGTTAATTTCGGTGTCAGTTCTTGACATCGCAATCGGACAGTTTCTTGTTTTTTTTTCACATGGGATTCTTTGATGCTGAATGTATGAACTCATTTCTCCGTGCAATCGGACAGTTTCTTGTTTTTTTCACATGGGATTCTTCGATGCTGAATGTATGAACTCATTTCTCCGTGGAAGCTTTTTTTAAATTTAGTAATCAAACTTTCACTTTGAGACTTGCCATCTAACTTCCGTTAGAGAGAATGCGACACAACGCTTTTCTAGAAACAAGAAAGGCACGTGCATACTTACTATTTCGTATCACGGAATTACATGCCAAAGAACGAAGACCATCTCTGCATGTTTCTTTAAAAAGTGAGACAGAAATTACAAAGTACATTCTTTAGCGTAGCAATATATTCTGTTACTCTTTCCTGACAAGAGCGTACCTGCTTCCTGTTGTACTCTTCTGTCCATGAATTCCCCGCCGCAGCAAACCTTCCTTTCAACGGAGCAAAGCTTCAGGTCGTGGTCGCAGCGTGTGTTTACTCATCCTACTTGGACTACTTGCAGGTAAGTTTTTCGGTAAACATCTTTAACATGCTTTCTTTTTTAATTTTACAACTTTTCTGACCAAATAATTTAGGACGCCGAAGTTCAACACTTTTACCAAAAATTGAACCGGACTAGGTGTTCCCCTCAGCTTTTCAGATTATTATAATTATGTTTTTTTTTTTTTTTTTTTTTTGTATAACTCACTCTTCCCCATCAACACAAAATTTTATGTTTTGCAGTTTTCTAATATATTGATCATGATGCGCTGATTTGATCTTGGTAGAAACCGGGAAGCTGGAAGTAGGAGTTCCCGTTGCACTTTTTCAATTTTTTATGCAGCTTCACATCTCTATTTATGAGGAAGTCCAGTGGAGGTCACCATGGATTTTTTTTTCTTGTTTTAGTTCACATTTTTTGTTGGATGCATTGTTCTCATGTTCTAGATGCAAGAATCAGTACATTGCAAGACCACAATATTCACTAAAATTAAGATGTCCATCCATTTTGTCATAGATATATTGTTATAGTTAGAATCTGTGAGGGTCATTAACACCACAAGCAACTGATCAACCAGTTGTCCCCGCACGACCAGAGTTGTATAAAAATAAAATGTATCTGCGTACACAGCTATTGAAATAGAAAACTCGCTGCCAACCCACAAACCATGATAACAATAGAATTAGATAATTTAAAGGAAAATTAATAAAACAAATAATTATTAGAACATTACAGATTCCAATGAGGACAAAATAAGTACATTCCAATTGAATGTGCAGCAATGTGTGTAAAATGGACTTTTACGGCAAAATATTAAAATATTGGACTACGAACCTCATAAAAACAAGAGATTAATTAAAGAAAGTTTTTATATCCAGAAAAACAGTTCTATCAGTGAACCTTTAAAAATTATAAATATGATTTTCAACAAGTTAATTCAAAAATACTGGACTTACAAAATGCATAAGGAAATTATTTTTATTTAATTAGCAACTGAAAGAGGAACCTGGCAATAAAATTTAAATTCTGTGTAAACAAAACTTTTAATCCTAGTTGTAAATGCATTTATGGCACCTCTATTCATAGTGATTGTGGAATAACTTTTTTACGGGTCTTATAGAGGTTATTTTTAATGAAAGTTGGTTGTCAAACTTTCGAACTAAAGCCTAGTTTAAAGCCTAGTAGAGAAACAGGGAGAAGTATTAAGGTCCGAATGAAAGAACACCAAGCAGCTATTAGGAACATTGGGAACAAAACAGGGCTAGACAGACATATACAAGCAAGTGGACACTCCATAAATTGGGACTCAGTGAAAATAATCGCCCACCAGTCAAACTTAGTAAAGAGGAAACTAGAAGAAGGGATCGAAATAGCAAGAAGAAGAAGTACCACAATTAACGATAATTGCGGATGGACTCTTCCAATTGAGTGGCAGCAACTACTCCAGTGACATAGTCCTGATGACGAACTAGGCTTTAGTTCAAAAATTTGACAACCAACTTTCATTAAAAATAACCTCTATAAGACCCGTAAAAAAGTTATTCCACAAAAACTTTTAATACAGTTCGTATACATTGAGAACAGGACTTGATAAAATCTAGAGGCCAGAAATGTCTGTAAAAACAAAAGAACTCAGAAGATATGAAAAAATAATTTTCTTCAGTTAAAATAGAATTAAGTATATTAATCTGAGTAAAGTGTTGAGTAAGTGTTTTAATTGCTGTATATAGGCCTAACATTTTTATTTTTTTAATCTACATTCTTATTTTTTTAATCTAGTTCTGTAGTTCACAGTTTTGTGGCTAATAGTAAAAACTATTATAGTAAAAACTATTAGCCACAAAACTGTGAACTACAGAACTCCTCAAATACAAACCTAGTCTCCCACAAAGTAAATGGTATCCGGTGTTGAAAGCATTTTTTTTAAATCGCGCATTTAGAAGCTGAGATATTGAGAAAACAGATGAAACATTTGTGCCCCTCAGCGGTGAAATTGTGCATTATTTTGGGAAGAAAATATACACAAAGAGTTCGCATAGTTAGTAGTATCTGACCGAAAAGGAATTTTTCAGTCGGGATTTTAGTTCTAGATATTATCGCTGTAAATGAAAACGTGAACTTACGCCGTCTAGTGGCACACTTATGCGTTAAGAAAAGTTTGAAATAATGTGAGAAACATTTCGCACCGGAAACTCTCTCTAATAAAGAATTTTTCAAATCGGACTCTTACAAAAATATATATCGACAAAAATATGATATATTGTACATCTACGCACCCTTGCGGGAAAAGTACGCATTATTTTAAACAGAAGGTTATTCTCAAAAGGTTTTCCGAGGTGAGAGGTATCTGCACACGAAATAATTTCTTCAGTTAAGTTTTCAGAAACTATTTTGCTGCAAATACATCAGAAGCAGAAATAAACGCTTACGCCCCCTAGTGGTCGAACCGTTCTTTACCAAAAATGAGAAATTATATGAAAAACATTTTCCGTCAGAACCTGTATAAGATGTAGGAAGAATTTTTCAAGTCGAACTTTTAGAAGCAGAGATATCGGGAGAAACATCTACATTCTGCTACTCTGCACACAGTGACTATTATTTGGTCGATAGAGAATAAGGAGGGGGGGGCGGAAATGTTTTGTGCCCTGGGCCTCGCATGTAGTAAATCGGGCCCTGCATACGCAGCAAAGAATTCTTAATATTCTGGTATTCACGTATTAACACAGGTAATCGTTAAATTAAAACTAATGCAAATTGTAATTTAATGATTAAATTATAAAATATATAGAACTCGTTACTTCGTGTTATCGCACCTGGTGAATTTTATTGAAACTTGACTAATCAATCAACAACTTCGTTAAATTTTTGAATGACGCGGCAAACTCATTTATAACATTATCATGAAACACAACATCAATGTCATTAATGATATGTGTTCCAGTGTTCAAGATTACGAATGCTTCTAAGAATTCTTGTCCTAACAGTGCACCAAGCCTAATCTTTATACGCTTTAAAGCTCTTTCGCACGTTACTTGTGTAAATGCAACCGTCAGCAAAGTGAAATGTGCAACATAGATATTGCAGTATGCACTAATGTGTAAATCATACTGAGACAACAGCTTGCAAGCACAAGGCACACAATTTCTACAATTATGTCCCGTCGATAAACAAGTCATGACACTCTCGTCCTGGTTATTATCCTCAAGTGCATCATCTTCATTCGTCTCCATGATGTCGATCTCATATTCGCAGTCCCGTTCATATGTTTCACCAAGTGTTTGGGACAGATCCTCATAATTCGCTGAAAACGATTCAAGTTCTTCTGCCAGCTTATTCCTGTCGATTTTGCTCAACTTAGCAGTCGCATGTAGTGCACTCTCAGGAACTCCCTTAGCGACTATGTTTCCAAAGTTTCGTGGATCCAGAAATGCTGCGTCTTTCACGAGACCTTTATTGCTGTTAAATTTATCGATGATTTTTACCATCGCTGTGTTCATGACAACTTTGTAAACCTGTATGCATAACTTTGCCATAGGATCGGTGACTGGCACTGACTCATCTTCGCATAACTCATCAAATTGTTTCTTTTTCTTTGCAATTCTTTGCGAAGAAAACTCGGTTTTCACACTAATTTCCTCTGCCAAAGTAGCGTCAGTTTCGAACTCTTGCTCAAGTTCTAATGCAAATGCTCTTGCTTTCTGAAACACGTGCTCAAATTCTTCTACTTTCTTTAATATTGTTTTCTGCAAGCCCTTTATCAAGTTCCAAGCTTCAAGATTGTCCATTTTTGAAGTCTGTAGGTACTTGCTAACTGGAGTTGTGACGGAAAAAAAGGTCTTTGAAAGCAAATGCGACGAGAATGGTTTCAAACTTAAAAAATCAGTCCAGAAGCGATTTTGCTTCGAATGCCACCTTTGACTCAAATTCCTTGCTGGTAGAGATCTCATGAAGAGTTTTGATCAGCACAACATACCGTGTTTTATCAAGAATAGTATCCAAGGCTTTGTCTTTCGACCACCATCTTGTCTTTCCTATATTTTGGAATCGTCTCATCTTCTCTCTCCCATTTGTCATGCCGCTAGTGTCTCAATCCAGACTGAATTACGTTTGTAAGATTCACGAATAAAAATGCACATTGACTCCAGCAGACCAAATAAATTCCTTGCTTGCATACACAGCTCGCTGTTGATTCAGTTATGACAAGATTAAGGACGTGTGCATAACAATGCGTGAATATTAAGTCCGGCACTTCCTGCTTTAGTATGGCCTGGAGACCCTTGTAATTGCCAGCCATTTTTGCGGCGCCGTCAAACGATGCACTAATCATATGTTACATATTTAGGCCTAAGTCCACGAATTTCTGATTTTATAAGACTGTGGTAACCTGCACTAGTGGCTCTTCTTCTAGGCAACATGCTTATTATCCTTTCACGTACTGTTGCTCCATCATTCACGTATCGTAAGCAAATCGCCACTTGATCTATAACACTAACGTCCTGACATGAGTCAACCTCAAGACTGAAGGCTTTCGCTTTATTAACTTCTTCCACAATTATTTGCTTCACTTGACGAGCACAACTAGAAATAAGTTTGTTGACTGTTGTTTTGGATAAGAACGTCTCGGCCACACTAGAAATCCCAACAACCTGATGACCTCAGTCATCAGGGAAATTTCTTCACCATCCTTCCACTTGAAGCAAAACCAAGAGAGTGCCCACCAAATTTCTAGGCCTCCTGGTCTGAAATGCGATTTCACCCAGCTCCCTCGCTATCAGCCAATCCTGTCAGTGAATTTTCTGCAGAATGCATACTCCAGGGGTCTCATAGCTCATCAAAACTGTCACCTCGTTCAGGACGTCCTGTTCCTGGGAGAGCTGGATGCTTCGTAGACACGCCTTTCTTCCTCTCTCTCATTCCTCCCAAAAGCGATTCCTTGCTCCACATTATGCAACATTGCGCCCCACCCGTCTTTTTCGAAACTGACCTCTCAAACTAACTTGTAGACGCAGGTTGCATTCCACTTCGCCACACAGCTGTTTCTTTATCCGCTGCTTCGTCCAACTCCGAATGCATCGTATTCAACCTCCCCCCCCTTCTTCCTCCTTCACATCATCGCTGTTGCTTGCCGCTGATAGGTTCTGGTGTAACCCAAAAGATGGGAGCGTCCTCCTCGCTTCGTATATCCCTGCGGTAAATTATCCCTTGTTCCCTTCCTGCTTCACATTGGCTTGAGGGGTGATTGATTTCTTTCTGAAAAAGGCGCCATTAATAGTTTCAAGAGCTATTTGGATTATTTTACGAGCTTTAACAGTACAAAATATAGATAAATTCTTAAAATGAAACAAAAGAAAATAACGGGAAAACTTAAATCCAAGGGCTACGTATATCAAGACAATTTAACTGGGCATGATTAGAAAATTCATTGTAGAAGATGGAAAGTAATTACTTAGCTCATTAAATACTAAAAAAACAACTAGATTTGATTTTCTGAGATTAGAAAGCAATCTGATTTTAGAGCAAATTTTTGCAAGTAGCAAAGTTCAGTAACGGTCAAAATAACCCACAACTAAAAATATGATTTTAGTTGTGTGTAAATCATCTTTTTAGTTGTTACTAATTATACACTCTCTTAATCTGTTGTCTCTAAACAAGTGTGCCCTATTGGTTAATTTTAATGCACAATTGCGCATATTTCCACAGTTAAAAGAATAAATATTGAAGGAAACATGATATAACTCTACACCTTCTGGTGGAAGAATTTTGCAGAAGGAAAAAGTTGAAAATAGGTAAAAAGTATTCTTCATGGCAAAAGCTGTGCAAAGGAAAAAGAAGTATAGATCATTTTATGACCATAAAAGTATTTGCCGTTTTCAGAGACTGGGATAAAGTATAAATATTACATATGTAGTAGAAAAACAATTAATTCATCAAAATAATTACCACAGGCATCAAAAACGTTCTGCCAACATGTTAACAACTTGTATATACTCCCGCGATAAAATGCCAGGTCATGGGAAGAGAAAAAGTTCTAGAGGGCAGCGTGCAACTCATCAAAGTTGGAGAAGTCATGTCTATGCACGTGATTGTCGAGTAAAAGAAACAAGTGATAGTCTGAAGGAGAGATGTCAGGTCAGTAAGCTGGATGACATAAAAGCTCCCACCCAAGTTCTTTGATAGTGTTTCTGGTCAATGAAGCGGAGTGGGCACGAGCGTTATCTTGAAGGAACAAAACTCCGTATCTGTTGACCAGTGTTGTTTCCTTCTTTTTCACGTCCTCATGGACATGTTTCAGTTGTTCACAGTACACTGCAGCAGTGATCGCTCGGCCCCGATGCGAGAGTTCATAATGAACAACACCACATGTGCTGTACACCCTACACACAGCATAACTTTGCGTGGATGCAGTGGAATCCTCACACATCGAGTCACTGGTGAACAACCAATGTCTGAAACGTTTAGGGGTGCTGTACTGGATCCACTTCTCATCACATGTGAGTACCTATTCAAAAATGGTTCCTTGTCATAGTGAGACAGCAATGCAAGACAAACTGAGACACATTGCTATTTTTTCACTGTGGAACAATACGTGAGGGACCCGCTTAGACAATTTGTATGCCTTACCTATTGCATGCAGATGTCTTCGGACAGTTTCATCACTAGCACCAAATGACTGGGCTAGTTTCTGGTATGTTTGGCTACTATCCTGCTCAGTAGCAACTTTCAGGGCTTCTGTGCCAAGGCTGACAGGACGATCACTCCGGGGCTTATCTTGAAGAAATTCATCTCAGTCTCTGAACTTTCGAAACCAATTCCGAGTCGCGCGTTCCTTCAGGGCATCTGTCCCGAATGCTTAGCATATGCGACGGGTTGTTTCTGCAGCAGATAAATTGAGTTTGAATTCATATAATAAACATCCACGAATAATCTCCACTGATACCGCCATCGTAACCGCACGTCTTTCCACTACTAAAATGCTTACTCATCTGATTCACATGTGCAGAGCATCTTGGTATTTCAGCTGACGATATGCAGTGGGAGGAACGCCATCTATCCGCAAATTCATCATGACAAGGTGGTTCTTTAGCTCCCTCGAAAAACGGCAAATATTTTTGTAGTTACCCGAGACATCTCCCGGAAGCAGAGATACCGAGAAAAAGGTTTTGACCTTTACGCTCCCTAGCTGCAAAGGTGTGCATTATTTAAACAGGATGTTTCCTATTTTTATTGTAGCAAATAGCACACAGTAATAAACGAAATTTCTCAATAGTTTTTTGAAGCGGAGATACAGCTGCAAACCGAAATACACAACCACCATTTAGCCACAAAACTGTGAACTACAGAACTCCTCAAATACAAACCTAGTCTCCCACAAAGTAAATGGTATCCGGTGTTGAAAGCATTTTTTTTTAATCGCGCATTTAGAAGCTGAGATATTGAGAAAACAGATTAAACATTTGTGCCCCTCAGCGGTGAAATTGTGCATTATTTTGGGAAGAAAATATACACAAAGAGTTCGCATAGTTAGTATACACAAAGAGTTCGCATAGTTATAGTTAGAAAAGTTTGAAATAATGTGAGAAACATTTCGCACCGGAAACTCTCTAATAAAGAATTTTTCAAATCGGACTCTTACAAAAATATATATCGACAAAAATATGATATATTGTACATCTACGCACCCTTGCGGGAAAAGTACGCATTATTTTAAACAGAAGGTTATTCTCAAAAGGTTTTCCGAGGTGAGAGGTATCTGCACACGAAATAATTTCTTCAGTTAAGTTTTCAGAAACTATTTTGCTGCAAATACATCAGAAGCAGAAATAAACGCTTATGTCCCCTAGTGGTCGAACCGTTCTTTACCAAAAATGAGAAATTATATGAAAAACATTTTCCGTCAGAACCTGTATCCGATGTAGGAAGAATTTTTCAAGTCGAACTTTTAGAAGCAGAGATATCGGGAGAAACGCAATTTACCTTTACGTCCCCTAGCGGAAAATATGTGCATTACTTGAAAAAGAACTGTACCTAAATACTCTTCAATATAAACTGCATGAAAAGAAAAAAATAATTTTTTTCAATCGGATATTTAGAAGCAAATATATCGAATAAGATGTATTTTGAATTCGTTGTGCATCGAAAAACACTGGAATACAAGGACCGGCATTCTCACATTTCAGGCTTCCTCACGTAAAAATAATTTTTCAAATCAGACTAATAGTTGCAGAGATATGGTGTCCATAGACAGATAAAGTGATAACATAGCACGATCTTTTTTTTTTTTTTTTTTACAAAAGACGTGATAATAACACAGCCTCAGTATTGCTGACAAGAAAACCAACAGCCCACGCATTTTGCTGGGGGTAGGGAGGGAATTTGTCAGGCACAAGTTATATCCGTAGAAAAATCCTTAACTGCAAAACATCGCGCAGGGACAAAAAGAAAAGGCAGAAATGGATAAAGTTCCAGGACATGTTACAGAATTTTAGGACATTTCCAGGACAACATGAAATTTAAGGACTTTTCCAGGATGAGTACGAACCACGTGTATGGCACCCAGAGCATTTTCACATTCTCCAACCGTTGAATTATGCACACCGGACCTTCGCTGCGATCTTATGAACATTTTGTAGCTGGTCAGCTTCCATGACATTATTCAGTTACTCATGTGTTACAACTACTAGTGGACGACCACAAGGCGCATTTCCAAGGAACATGTCTCCTGCTTTGAATATTGCAAACAACCGGCATAGGGTACAGTAACCTTGTCCAAAATGCCACATTAATGTTTTGGACCACTCAGAGAGGAGTTAGGGCTTTGCCACCCCTACTCCCCTTTAAAATAAAGAATTTGATGGCTACAAATTATTTTTATTTGTGTTTTTTTGTTCTTTAAGTACCTTTTTCATAACATTTAAGGCATCAACATCAACTGAAGTGGTTTCTTCGTTGGTCACTGTATAGTTGATCCAACGCATTTAACAGTGAAATATTTTTGACATTTTCGTAATTCGTCCGCAATTTTCACTTTTAGAGCAGCAGCTATTCTTTTGTTCTGAGCTCCACTCGGTCTCTTTTTTTCCATCACTCATAGTTAGATGTCTTGAGAAATAAAAATGATCTTTTTCTTCTACAGTGAACAAACTACAGAGACTCCTCACTCAACGACCTAATTCCGTTCCTACGACTAGGTAGTTAAGCGAGAAGTTTAATCGTTTATTATTCTATTATTCTAAATAAAGAAAAGGTCTAAAGGAAACTCAGACTTGATAACTTCGTTTTAATTTGAATCTCTTACATATTACAGAACATAAAAATACACAATCAGCAAAAATTATGTACTTCATTGTCGGAAACAAGAAATCGCACGGGGTGAGGTCAGGACTGTAGTCAGGCTGTGGCACGATTTCAATACTGCATTTCATAAAAAAAAACTGTTGAACACAAGCAGCTACATGTGGGCGGGTATTATCATGGCGTAAGATCCACTTGCTCATCAGTTCCGGTCGCTTAATCGATATGTGTCGTCGCAGACACTTCAAGACGAAATGCAATACTCATCAGTGACAGTAATTTATGGAGAAACGGCATGCTGGTAGACTACACCTTTATGATCAAAGAAAATTATCCTCACTTTCCCAGCTGATTTGGTTTGGGGAACTCTTTTCGGAGGCCATCCTGTGTGTTTCCAGACACTCGTTGCACGCTTCGTGAGGGGGTCGAAATAGTGAACCCATGTTTCATCGGCAGTTATTACTGTATTTAGAAAGTTTGGATCCTTTGCAATCATTTGTTTTCGCTCATAACACACCTGAACTGTAGTTAACAATTGAAGGGTTCGAGCGTAAACCATGGTAACAAACATTTTTGTAAAAAAATGAGTTGCCTACGAAAAACTGCGGTGGTAATCTGAGCATATGGCGCCACAACACAACTTTTAATTTATGATACGTGCAAACGTTTATATTTTTTTACTACATGTAATCTACGTATCTTAAAACGACAGAGGTGTCTGTTACCATGGTTTACACCCGAGTCCTTCGATTGTTCTCTCGTCAGGTGATGAGGTACCCCATCAGGAACACATACGATGCAGCAGTTATTTGTCGCGTAGAATGCGTAATGCCGACGTTTATGCAATATTAGTTGACGCCGCTATGTCTGCACACGACATTCGTCTATCTTTTTGCAGGATTACCCAAACAGTGTTAACAATACGCTCCGTAACAACACTTTTAGGTCGACCAGGCCTAGGAGCGAATTCTGCCCTTTTTTGAGATGATTGTGCCATCTAGAAATCGTTGATTCACCCAAACGTTTATTTCGCAAGCTTTTTTCATTAAGGTGGTTCCACTTAAAATATCTGCCTTATGTTTACAATGGTAACATTTCTTTACATATTTTCTTCACAATTCATGCATTCCTAAGGATGAAAATTTGCACATCGATAAAACTAACTTTAAGTTATAGCATGGGGTACTTAATACTTTCTAAAACAAAACCATCATTATATTAAAAATAAATATATTTTTTTAGTAATGTTCAGACCTGTTAATAGATGGCGTAACCTGTACATTGATGACGTCAGTAGACAAACAAATGTTGGATTGCTTAATTATGGTTATGTTTTAGGAAGTATTAAGTATCCCATGCTATAAATTAAAATTAGTTTTATCGATGGACTAATTTTCATCCTTGGGAATACGATTATTGCAAAGAAAATATGTACAGAAGTTTACCATTGGAAACATAAGGCAGAGATTTTAGGTGTATCTGCAGCCGTTTTACTTAAACGATAGCAAAACTTTATCGCACAACGCATTTCACTTCTTAATTCTGAATCACTCACCTCCATAGCTGTATGGCGGAAAGCTGACGCACCTTAAACAAATGCGCAATAAAAAAAAACCAGAATTGTCTGCCACGTTTAATAACTGTTGCCAACTCAAAAAAATTACGCCGCCATGGGGGCACAGTGGTCTAAGCGCTGGCTTATGGTCATTCGTTTGAGATGGTCCGGGTTTGAATCCCAATGAGGCATAGATGTTATGTTTGTCTTACGGCACTGGCTCTCTCCCTTCCCTGGAACCAGTGACACTAAATTAGGGACGGGCGACTGCTTATAGCCTACTGAGTTGCTCACGGCGGTGGCTAAACCTCCAATAAGACATCCCCCCCCCAAAAAAAAAAAAACAAAAACAAAAAAAAACTTATTTTTTGGAATTTAAGGTCGGCTTATATGCGTGTCAAGGTTTTTCAAAAAAATTAGCTCTTAAAGTAGGGGGATCAGCTTATATGCAAGTATATATGGTTATGTCTGATTTTTAAAATCTTTATTAAAGGGAAACAAAACATTACAAAGTTAAATGACGCCCCAGAATCTAAAAGAATTTTTTTTTTCAATTGGAAGTTGTTTTTTGATTGGAGGTTTAACGACCATTGTGAGCAATTTAATGGGCTATAAAGCAGTTGCCGATCCCTAATTTAGGGCCACTGGTTCCAGGAAAGGGAGAGAGTTGGTGCTGTAACTCATTAAACTCCCAATCGGAGCCCTGGTGTCACAGTGATGGGCCACCAGGGCGGCAAATTTTAGTCACATGTCCCTAATTTAGGGCTACTAAGGGAGAGAACCAGGGTTATAATACAAACACATCCAAGCCTCACGGGGTTCGAACCTAGACACACCTCAGACAAATGGGCAGAAGCCAGAGCTTAGACCACTGTTTTATAAGGAATCCTGTTTTCCACCACTCAGCTGCTGTACTTCCTAACAAAAGATAAAAATGTAAAAAAATTCTGAATTTTCATTTAAGAGTTACAAGGGCCATTCCGCGTCAAATCAACCTGACCCCTTTTTTATTTCCTTGAAATTTGGCCTGGTTGTTAGGCATGTAGACTTATGCATAAATCCCAAATTTTAGCCCTGTACAGCCATGGGGTTTCAAATTACATGACCTTGAAAATTAGAAAATCATGACCTCCAGAGTCTTAGAGTAGTTGTATCTTGTTACCCAATTGGGTTCTGGTTGAAATTAGTGTCTTTTTATAGCATTTAATAACAACTTTTAAATGCTGTGCTGAAAAAAGTTTACTTTTTCAAGGTCACAGAAACAACCTTTGGCCTTGAATATAAAAAAAAAATATTTTTAAATTTAAAAAAAAATTATATGGCATTGTTAGGCTTTTGTTTACTAGTATGTCAGCTTTCAAGTTGGGACTGCAATGGGATCATTACTTGTAAGATATTTAATTGAAGTGAACCTCAACCAAAAATTCTCTAAAAGTGATGAAATGGCATTTTGCAAGTATTTCACAACTAACAAGTTTAACCTGACATATTTATAAAATGCAAAGTTTGGCCCACATATTATGCAATAAATGCATTTTCCCATTGCAGGTGTTATATGTGTAAGGGGATTGTACTGCTAAGTGTGAAAATGAGAGCCATGCTAAGACTAGATCATTAAAATGTGTTTTTGTGGCAATTTTGTTTTGTTTTGCTCCTTAATAGCATAGGATTACAAGTTCTCTGATATTTCCAGGTTTTTAATGAAAACGTTAATTTCTTCAGAAGTTTTGCTGTTTTGTTTTGGCAGTTTTCCACCATGTATTTTTTTACTGCTTTCATGGGGAGGCATACAGACCCTGCTATCCCTTCTAAACCAGGAACATCTTGGGTTACGACCAATAGCAAATTTAGTTTTCAGTTTGCTTTTGACTTTCATTGCCATTAATCAGTTTTTTTTTTTTTTTTTTTTTTTTTGATTGGAGGTTTAACGACCACTGTGAGCAACTCAATGGGCTGTAAACAGTTGCCCATCCCTAATTTAGGGCCACTGGTTCCAAGGGAGGGTGAGAGTCAGTGCCGTAAGAAAAACACAACCTGCATGCCTCACCAGGATTCGAACCCCTTTTGGACAAATGATCAGAGGCCATTGCTTAGACCACTGCACCATCGGGGCGGCAATCACAGCTTTGCTTACTTTCATTAGTCAAATACAACAGTCAGCTACAACTATCTCACACTTCTGGTTTCATTTTAGTACTTGTTTACAGGAAGTCTAATATACACAGTGCGTCAAAGAATTTTTAAGACTGGCGCTAGATTTCAGCCTACGGTGACGCCACCAGTGTAATAGCGAATGCGTTATAAACCGTGACCATCTGCTTGCTTCCTGCCAAAAGTACCGCGCAATTGTTAAAGTAACTCAAACAAAACAGGCGTTTATTAGAAGTAAAATTTTTTTCATGTTGAATTATTAAGATGGAATAAAGGGTTGTTATTAAATTTAACGCAAAACTTGGTAAAAGTGCCTCGGAAACGTACCAAATGATGAAACAAGTTTACGGTGAGTTTTGTTTAAGTAGATCAAATGTTTTCCTGTGGCATAAACTTTTTGGACGGAAGAGAGACGCTAGAAGATGATAAGCATACCGGAAGACCAAGTTCATCTAGGACACCTGAGATTGTTGAAAAAGTGCGTGATTTCGTGGCAAACAATCGATGTGCGTCACTAAGAATGATGGAAGTCTTTTTAAACATCAACAAAGAAATGATTCGAACCATCATGCATAAAGATTTGGGCAAAACAAAAGTCTGTGCTAAATTTGTTCCAACCACGTTAACCAATGAACAAAAATCAAGAATTGCACATTGCACAGACATCATTTCAGCCGCTGAAAATGATCCAAACTTCTTAAAATAGATTGTTACTGGTGATGAAACATGGTGTTTCCAAATATGATCCCAAAACAAAGCGACAAAGTGCGGAATGGAAGGTAAAAAAGCTCGCCACAAGCCAAAAAAAAAACAAGAAAAGTTCCATTGAAAATCAAAACAATGCTCATTACATTCTTCGATAGTAAGGGTTATTATCCACAAAGAATTTTGTTCCAAGTGGACAAACAATTACTGGTGAGTTTTATTTAAATGTTTTGAGGCGTTTGATGGGCAGAATTTGTCGCATTCATACAGAATGTCGAGATGAAAATAGTTGGTGTTTGTTGCACGATAATGCACCCAGTCACACCTCACTTCTTGTTCATAGATTTTTGGCGAAAAATAACGTCTGTGTGCTGAATCATCCACCGTATTTGCCTGATTTAGTACCCTGCGACTTTTCTTTGTTCCCAAAACTGAAAATTACATTAAATGGGTGTTTTTTTAAAATGATATTTCGACCATACAAACAGCTTCGGCGCGTGCTTTGGAGGCAATTCCGCAAAGTGAACTGGAACAGGCATTCAAATCATTATTAAATCGCTGTAACAAGTGTATTGAAGCCGGAGGGACTTATTTTGAATAACAAACCAAAACAAATTATAATTTCTTATTTCTATTTCATTTTACAGACCCAGTCTTAAAAATTCTTTGACGCACTGTGCATTACACTTTTTTCTTTATTCTTCCAGTCCCAAAAGGCATTACACCAAAGATATACGTGGGTACTGCATGTAAAAAAGTGGTTTCTTAAAAAAAAAAAAAAAAAAAAAAAAAACTGTTGGTATTTTTCAGGGGAAAGTGTTGCTGAATCCCCCCTCTTTTTAAGTGTTAAAATATCACAGATTTAAGACCTTTGTTATAAATATTTTTAAGAAAAGAGACCTTGTAATGTGAAAAAGAATGTCCTGTTTCTTAGAGTGCATGGTTAAATTTCCTATTCATAAGAAAAATCTGTGCCAAGTCACAAAAGATATTTTAAAAACTGAATAAGCCTGTGAACTCGCAACGTCATTAGTTCAAAGTTCACAGGTGACGAAGCTGATACTTAACCTAACGCAAGCCAGAGTAACAGTGAAGGTGAAATAACAGGGGGCTTATTCTGTGGAATCAAATTTCTTGAAAGCTCACTTCTGGCCCAATAAGGTAACGAGATACAACTACTCAAAGATTGTCTGGCGGTCACAATGTCACA
The DNA here is from genome assembly GCA_039090855.1 of Macrothele yani. Taxonomy (NCBI): domain Eukaryota; kingdom Metazoa; phylum Arthropoda; class Arachnida; order Araneae; family Macrothelidae; genus Macrothele; species Macrothele yani. The sequence goes on along the minus strand of CM076995.1, from coordinate 147,924,806 downwards.
ATTTTCTAATTTTCAAGGTAATATAATTTGAAACCCTATGAATGACAGGGCAAAAATTTGGGATTTATGCATAAGTCTACATGCCTAACAATCACACCAAATTTTGAAAACGACAATCCGATTTTTGGAAGTAAATGTGACAAGTATGGTAACTCAGATAATATCTGAAAACTTGAAAAATTTCATCGTCCTGGAGCGGGACTCGAACCCGCGTCTCCCAGATATCACCCAGAACGACCAAGTCTCAAGTTTCCGATTAATTTGAAACTTGAGAGTTGGTTGTTGTGGGTCGTGTAGTGGTTAGCATACCCGGGCACTATCTGGGAGACGCGAGTTCTAGTCCCTCTCCAGGACAATGAAAGTTTCAAGTTTTCGAATATTATCTGAGTTACCATACTTGTCACATTTACTCCAAAAATCGGATTGTCATCTTCAAAATTTGTATTATATGGTGTAGTCCCGTATTTCTTTCACGAATCATACCAAATTTCAAGAAAATCAAAAGGGGTCATTAGGTTGCGAGCCTTGTTGATTTGACATAGAATGACCCAAGAAAGCTGAATTTTTTTATAGATGCTCTAGCTTGTTCAAATAAAGTTACTCTGAGAATTTCACTTGAATCCAGTGAAAACTTTTAAAATTACATATATGTATAAAAATTATGACATTTAGATGAAGAGGTCTTAATTAAAAAAATCATTTCTAACTCCAAAAGTTTGTAAGTTATCAAAGCAAAATTTTCTGGTTCATTTTCAGGGTTCCCACTCAGTTAGTGAAATCAAATTCCCTGACTTTTCCAGGTTTTCCAGGTGGTTTTGAGTAAAATTCCAGGTGTTTGCAAGGGCGTTTTGAAAATATGCTTAACAACATATGAGAAAAAAATACTGGTTAATTAGATGCTTTCCCAGATTTGCATGCAAGATATTAAAATATTGTTTTAGTTAGCTGAGCAGAAACTTGTGAATAAGCAATTCCATAACAGGATATTGAACTAGCTTTAACTCTTGTAATGCAGTGTTTTGACATGCAAGACAGTGATAGAGGCTTTGGTTTGATAACGAAGTATCCGACATGGGGTTCTGAGACTGTGACAAAAAAAATGTTGAAAATATGTTTTTGCGGATTTTTCAAAAAACTGACTGAACCTTTAATCAACTCCATAAATCACTAACAGGAACGGGCCCCTTAAATTTCAAGCGAATCAGATAAAAGCTTAAAAAAAAATATTTTAAGCTCGTCATCCTGCAGCAAGTTTCTCGCGGAGAGTGAATTCATAACTTTACTATGCAGTTATAATAAATATCAAAATAAAAATTTTTTGAAAAGGAATAGATGTAGTCATTGAAATATTTAGCACGCAAACTTAAAAGTCAAACATTGAAGCAAAATCTTTTTTTGCAGAGAAAAGAGGGGGAAAAAAATAGAATATGAACACTTCATCTTCTTTCTAAATAGCAGCAAAAAAAAAAAAAGAACGAAAAGCATTCTGCAACATATTCAGTGAAACATAAACATTTACTCCGAAAAGAGTCTCGGAACGTTAAAGAAGGCAATAAATAACTCAGTTGGCTCCTGTTGGCACACACAGTCCTTGCGACCGCTCAAAGCCCGTTTAGTGACCCTTCACCAGTAAGCTCTCCCAGCCTAAAATGCATTGAGGCACGGCAAAGCTCACCAGAAACCGGTATGAGGAAAGAATGCCCACAGAAAAAACGCCCACTTTTCGAAAGTAGGAAAAATCGCCCACAGACAAAATGCTCACGGGAAAAATATGTGATCGACTGATAAGTTTATATGTCTGTTATAAACGGTGTTCGGACAACTGGTCACAGACTGCTGGCCAAAAAACCGTTAGGGGTCATATAAAAATTGCGGTTTCTTGGCCACCTCACCTACATAACGAAAATGGGTGTAGGAGAATTGGCCACAAAAGTTCAAGGGTGGCGGGGGGGACGGGGGGGGGTTGTAAGTATTATCGATTTTTGGCCTACATCGAGAATTGAATTAGGAACTCCAAACAAATTTCGAGAAAACGTTCTATGTAAGCCAAGCGAGAATTACAGCATAATTCATGTATGTTCGGAAAAGGACCCTAAGGTGGGATTTTTTAATAACGCTGCACTTTTACGTAGGTACTAAATATTTACATAACATGTCAAGTTTGCAATATTTTTCTTTTACTTAATTAATTCACAGGCGAAGAAAAAAGTGTTGAATAGGCTTAGGCCTACGGCCTATTAATTAATGTATGGATTGAATGTATGGTGCATAAGTAGAAGCGCAATATTATTGACAATTAATACAGACATTTGACGTGGAATAGGAATAGGTGTGGTGCAGTGGAAGCATATCCGGCGCGTTACTGGAAGACCCTGAGTTTGATTCCTGGTGGCGGCCACTGAGAATTTTTCCGTGACTCACTTATAAACGTGGAAAGAGCGATGACTTCTGTTTGATTATTGACAATACTTGTTATGTAAATTTTACGAATATGGGAATGGCGGAACGAAAACTTTTAGAAGGGCCTAAACGTTAGTCCTAATATTATTTTCTGCCTGAGTAATACCGCAATATTAATAATTTGATGTGTTACGTAAACGTTATGAATATAACATCGTTAGAATAAAAACTGTTAAATAGGCCAAGGCCTAGGACTTATGACTTAAGGGCCGCGGGTGGCCTAGTGAAGAACCAAATAAGATTGTTAACTTTCAACTTACTACTGTAGAGTAGCTACTTCTTAAAAAATTCCAGTTCGGCTTTACTGTAATAAATTTGTGACTATTCTTATTTTTTAAAGTAAGGTCTTAATTTTTATAAAACTATGCATGTTTGTTATTTAACTATATCAATTAAAAGGGAAATAATTAAAAGTCAGATTATTTTATTTATAAATACTTTTAAAGTATAATGCATTTAATTGTAAAAGCGATTTTCGTAAAAGGCGCAATGTACAGATATAATTTTGTGTAATGTGCTTTCTTACCACTCTTGTCTCTTTTGGAAATCCTCTTTTGTATACGGCGAGCGGAAGGGGGGAGGGCATCTGTCTTTCGTCAAAGTGGTGCTTTGCAGCTGCAGCTGGAACGTTTGCTAGCGACCGCACCCCAAATAACAAGCGATATATTTCATTTAAATTTATCGGTTGGCCACCGGTCGGGGTGTGTCTTCCCGTGAGTAGTATAATCTCAAGTTACAGGCATACTTCTTTTCTTCCCAGTGTAAAGAAAAATACGCACTCATAGCTTCCTGGGAGTTTTCCAAAGGACAACTAAAACAGTTAATTTCTACATGACGGGTGTAGGAGAACTGGCCACAAAAATTTTAAGGGGCCGTATAAAAATAACGTTTTTGACCGCTTCGTTCCCACAACCCCCAGAGGTTGGTAATCAGAGTCATATATAGTTTCCGTAATTTCGTCTTTTCTTAATTGCGATAATTAATGTAATTCTTTATAAGAAATGTTTATGATCTACATCTGAGCAAAAGATTTAAGGGTTTTCAAACTACAAGTCTGCAAATTATCTGAGCGCATGTGCTGACTCAGGAAACCTGTCGGGGGGGGGGGGTAATATCAAAACTGAAAGATTTGAAAAATGTATCGTCCCATCGGGAGATTTTCAGCATTTACAAGCTACAGCTGGACAGATTATTTGAGGGCACGTGCCTACTCAGCAAACCTGGGGGGTGGGGTGGTTATATGATAATTGTGAATTATATAGAATTTCTTGTCCGACCCGGAGATTTTCATCATTCACATGCCTTCAGACAATGTGTCGAGTTGTAGCTGCTAATTGCCGAGAATCTCCCGATCGGACGAAAAATTGTTCATATTTTACACTTTTGGTATTAACCCCCCCCCTCTTCGCCAACAGGTTTCCAGAGAGTGACATGCGCTAAGAAAATTTGTCGAGTTGCAGTTTCTAAATGCTGAAGATCTCCAGATCGGAAGAGAAATCTTGATATTTTACGATTTTGGTATTACCTCCCTCCCCCCCACCCCGACTAGTTTCCTGAGGCAGCAGATACCCTCAGATAATTCGACGTGTTGTAGCTTGTAAACGCTGGAAATCTCCCGATCGGACCAGAAATTCTTTATATTTCATATTTTAGATTTTAAGCACCCCCTCCCCAGACAAATTCCCTGGGTTTGCACATACTCGCAGACAATTTTTTTATTTGTAGTTTCTAGAAAACTATTGTACAGCAGTTGGCTTGAAGACAACGGTGAATCATTAGTATGTTTTTAAATAACTGTTGCATAAGACTACCACGGCTTTCAGGCCAACACCATACAACCTCTACAGTCCATCAGTGCAATCCGAACTTTCCTCTCGTATTTGTAAGGTTTGCAGAAAATATTTTACACATCAAATTATTAATATTGCGGTATTACTCAGGCAGAAAATAATATTAGTACTAACGTTCAGGCCCTTCTAAAAGTTTTCATTCCGTCATTCCCATATTCGCGTTATGTAGGTGAGGTGGCCTAGAAACCGCAATTTTTATATGACCCCTAACGGCTTTTTGGCCAGCAGTCTGTGACTAGTTGTCCGAACACAGTTTATAACAGACATAAAAACTTATCAGTCAAACACATATTTTTCCCGTGAGCATTTTGTCTGTGGGCGTTTTTTCCGTGGGCATTCTTTCATGCAATCCAGAAACCCTCAGTAAGAGCGCTACATTAAAGATTTATCCCATTAAAATTTTTAAAGCATAATTTCAAAAGTTCTTTACCGATTCACACGAAATTTTAGAGGTCAGCTTCTGTTAACCAATTATGGTGTATGTAAAAATTTCAGCCAGTTTCATGAAGAATAGAAAAAGTTAGTTTTCACCATTTTTATCCCAGTCTGGCAGTCAAACAAAGGCATGAAGAGGGCAGGAAGTGCTTTGGTCACTCCATCGTAACCCCTCCACAGGCTCCACTCTCACTCCAACACTACGCACCCTTTTCATTTCCTAGTAGCCACAGTAGGGGTTTCCTCTCCACGTGGCTGCAATGAATTCCTTTTCTAGTGCTCAAGGACGGAGAACTCTGCCAAATACGTTAGTTTTACCCCCTCCCCTTTAACCTACAGTTCGGTCCTTGGGAGTGAACTAAACGAAATGTTAAATACGGAGAAAGATCAAACACAGAGGAAAAAGTATTTTATTTTAGAAACTCCCCAAATTCCCTGACTTACGAAATAAAATTTCAAAATTCCCCGGGGTTTTTTACGAAAATTCATGTTTTCCCTGACTTTTTGAGCCAATATTTTTTCCCCTGACAATTCCCTGATTTCCAGGTTCTCCAGGTAGCGTGGGAACCCTTTGTTTTAATAAATAAATGAACATAAGTTTTACAAATGACATTAACTGAAAATCCAGGAAAAATGTATAAACTGTATTTTTATTTCCCGATGTGTAAAAGCTCAGTATGCCAGACTGCACTGCGGAGATCATTTT